>OX155661.1:5093007-7493007 GCA_944567765.1 Carterocephalus palaemon
CCAATAAACGTACCCTTTATGACAAGGGTGACACGGAGCACTACACTTTGCCTTATCAGTTTAGAATAGGAAGAAAGAAAGAAAGAAAGTTACGTAGTTATCTAGACTTTCGTGCGGATTGGTGGAAACTTGGAACGAGACTAATAGTAACAATTACTAACTGGACTTTTACTAACACCAACTAACAGGACTAACTATCGCTAACAGTCCCCAGTCCTCATACCCACTAACGAACTGACCAACTAATGTTCTAATTAATTCTCTCAGCTAACTGGACTAACCATCCCAGTCCCTATTTGAGTCTTGTTCAAAGTCAGTTACAGTTGTCATGGGCTGCAGTGGATGGGTGGTGCTGCAAGCTCGTTTGCTATCTTATATCCATTTTTTAAAAACTGGTTGTCTGTAAAGTCGGTTTACGGACGATAGATTTACGTGATAACGTCATAATCATTATTTTATACAAATACAAAAAAGGAGAATTGACGTCTGTAGTCTAAACTTCAAAGTATTCTACAGTACAGATAACTAATCACAGACAACAGACAAGTCTATATATTTATTTTGACAGTTCCCTATTTCGGAGCCATGGAACCGCCAATGTTGTCGTGTGTAAAATTAATTTATTGAAAATAATTTCTCTGCAGAGAACCGCTCATTTAATATTGTTTTAAATATGTCGTGGGTTCGAATCCCACTCAGGACAAATATTCGTGTGATGAACACTTGTATTTGTTCTGTGTCTGGATGTCAATATTATCTATTTAAGTATGTATTTAAAATATCTATGTATGTATATCAGTCTCTGACACCCATATCACAGGCTCGCGCCTACTTTGGGGTCAGATGGCCGTGTGTGAGAATGTCCAAGATATTTATGTCCAAGATATTTATTTTTCTGTGAATCAGTATATTTTTCTCTTTTTAAGCTGGAATGTACAAAAAAAACATAACTTTTTCATATGCGCTGTCGATGTTCATCAATTTATAAGACACAATCAATTACAACAACAAGACAATTTATCACGTCAAAAACATAGGTTGGTACATACATATTTATACCACAGACTATAGGCGATACCAAGGTCACTGGGTCAACCTTATATAAATGATGTAGATTTTTTAACAAAAACCCGCGAGTTATAACACGTAAACATGTTTTCGTCTCACGAAACTGGTTAATGATTTAAATTCCTCTTTCCTTATTTACGTTACTTGTTCGCTGCATTATGCGAAATAAACGCTTTGTCTATATATATTAGCTGACCCCACAAACGTTGTTCTGCCATTAGAAATGTCTAAGTGACGCGACACATCACATCAACGAACGACGGTTAAAATATTTGGATATTGTTCATACAAAAAAAACTAAAATCGTGTTTAAAAAACATTTTCCAGTGGACCAAATTATGAATCTAAACCATTCTCGAATCCCCTTGAACACACACAAATAATTCATCATCATCCGTCCAGCCGTTTAGGAGGAGTTCAGTGACATAAACAAGTACAGAAAAAAAAAATGCACTCCGGGAGTGCCGGCAGAAGTGAAAACTTGATTATTAACGTTGAGTATGTTTGATATTTTGGAATGGTTAGGGAATAATTTTGCACCAATTGCTTTATCAGTATAAAACTACTATCATTTATGTGGTAGAATACAATATTCATTTATTGCGCTATCGTACACAAACATGACAATAAATTACATTAAAAATTAAACACTTTAAAACTATTGCAATTATTTTACATTAAAAAGTTTATCTCTCCGAAAAATCAACTTTCATCCATAATTTCAACGACTTTTTCCTGCCTAAACGAAACAGTAGGCCCAGGCATACATTTTAGCCGCGCCGTAGAGAGGGGATAGCTGTCTACTCTCCATCCGTCTTACGCTTTTTCGATCAGGTCACGTGTCCTGACGCGAGTTTAAGATTTTATACCCATTACAGAAAAAGTGCTCAACGCCGCTAAAGAAGTTTTCACTTCAAAAATATATATATAAAGACTAGTGGATGCCTGAAGCTTCGCTCGCGTGGAATTAGACATAATAATTAAGATTCTTCTTATCGCGTTAACTTTAGCTCCACAAATTTGTAATGAATCCGTAAATGTGTTATCCCCTATGTTTATTTAACACCCATAAGTGTAACAGTTTTAGAAACGTTGAATGCCATATTTATTTATATCTAATCAACAGCCTAAAATATAAGTTTATGCTTCTAGTTCTGAAAATGACAATACTTTCATACAACCTTTGATCTCTTATGTAATTTGAAAAAAAAATAGTTTTTTTCTTGAGTAGTCATTAGCTGGCCCATCCTCTGGTTCTCGCTTATCGTTGAATTTTGGGACACCTTGTATATAAATAAATAAATAAATATCTTGGACATTCTCACACACGGCCATCTGACCCCAAAGTAGGCGCGAGCCTGTGTTATGGGTGTCAGAGACTGATATACATACATAGATATTTTTAAATACATACTTAAATAGATAATATTGACATCCAGACACAGAACAAATACAAGTGTTCGTCACTCGAATATTTGTCCTGAGTGGGATTCGAACCCACGACCTTTGGCGCAACAGAAAGGGTCACTACCGATTGCGCCAACGGGCCTGTATATACACCACACGTACATGTTTAAGTGCTATCTCCATACGATCTCACCAGTTTTCCACCGCAGGTGAAGCTGTTCAAGTTCAGCGCGGCGGAGTGCGGCGCGGCCTTCCCGCCGAACCGGCTGCTGAAGCAGGGCTACGACGACCAGACGCAGGTCTGCTACGGAGATAAGGATGAACCGAAAGACACTTGCCAGGTACATAGCTTTACACTACTTTACAGGTTAACTTAATCTCACTGTTGGGCATCTTCTCGGCAAGGGAGGGGCCACTTAAATGTCAAAAAAAGTATGTGTCCAAAATTAAAAAAAAATGCCTTCGAGAACATATGGACAACTCAAGGCGTGCAGGTTTCCTCACGACGTTTACCACGCCACCCGAAGGTCTTCGACAAGGCTTAACGACTGTTTCCAGCATTGAAAACAACCGGGACCGACGGCTTTACGTGCCCTCCGAAGCGCCCATGAAATTTTTGCCACTAGCGGTCACCCATCCACAAACCGACCGCGCCCGTCGTTGCTTAACACTTTCGATCACATTGAATGGAAGCAAGCCACTGGGCTATGGACGCTACTATCTCGCTCTAACCACAGAGTACATTTTATATAACTGAAAGCTCTAACACAAGAGTATGTATGTTGTTTTTCTTACGCATTGCCAATCTTTCTAGTATATTAAATCTATGGTTACCACGATCAACCTCGCGATATTTTTTACGGCGAACTGGTCTCCTGTGGAATGAGCTTCCGACTGAGGTTTTCCCTTCGAGCTACGACATGGAGCGCTTCAAAAAGAGTGTGAAACGCTTCCTTCAAGGCAGGCAACGCACCTGTGATACCCCTGGTGTCGCACGTGTTTAGACGACGGAGACCACTTACCATCAGGTGGCCCGTATGTCTGTTTGTCTGTCTATATTATAAAAAAAATTGGTTGTCTGTAAAGTCGGTTTACTGACGATAGTTGAACGTGACAACGTCATAATCATTATTTTATACAAATCTCAAACTACACATGACGTCAGGTAACGACACCTTATGACGTCAGATAACGACACCATGACGTCACACTTTTTCGGATGTGTTGGCGTTCATCGATTTAATAAACGTTATCACGTCAAAAAAAAAACCTCCGCAGGGCGACAGCGGCGGGCCCATCCAGATCAAGAGCGGCGCCCTGCACTGCATGTACGTCATCACGGGCGTGACGTCATTCGGGCGGCGCTGCGGCGTGGCCGGCCAGCCCGCCATCTACACGCGCGTCGCGCAGTTCGTGTCCTGGATAGAGGGCGTCGTGTGGCGATAAATATATAACTTTGTCCAAATATTCTCTTATTTACCCCACAAGTGGACGCCCGCAGCTTCGCTCGCGTGGAATTAGACATAACAAGTTTCGTTTACACCTAGTAATATTATATACCAGTGAAGATGCAGCTTCCTAATGGTGAAAGAATTTTTGAAATCGGTCCAGTAGTTTTCGTGTGAAAACATTAGAAATAGAAAAAGATTTTTTTACACCAGCTAGCACAGCATAAAAAAAATCTTAAATCTATAGGAAAAGAAACAATAATACAAAAAAAAATAAAAACAAAGCCTTAAAAAATAGGACTTAGGTACTTTATAACAGATATACATGGTTTTTATGGATTGTCTTTTTTTTCTTTACAAACCTCTTTCCTCTTTATAATATTAGTATAGAAAAATACCCCAACCAAGGTCTGTGATATGACAATGTCACCACGATCGACCCCCGCAGGGCGACAGCGGCGGGCCCATCCAGATCAAGAGCGGCGCCCTGCACTGCATGTACGTCATCACGGGCGTGACGTCATTCGGGCGGCGCTGCGGCGTGGCCGGCCAGCCCGCCATCTACACGCGCGTCGCGCAGTTCGTGCCCTGGATAGAGGGCGTCGTGTGGCGATAAATAAATAGCTTTGTCCAAATATTCTCTTATTTACCCCACAAGTGGACACCCGCAGCTTCGCTCGCGTGAAGGGGAATTTGTACCCCTGGAACAATTGCCCGGGCAGTGGGGCTTCAAAAACCCAAATTTCCTCACGCAAGGCGACAACATCGGGAACGGTACTAAAGGTATTTGTACCCCTGGAGCAATTGCCCGGGCAGTGGGGCTTCCCATAAACCCAAATTTCCTCTCGCAAGGCGACAACATCGGGAGGAGTAATTAAGGTATTTGTACCGCTGGAGCAATTGCCCCAGCATTGGGGCTTCCGTCCAGTTCAGTAGACAATGCCTGTCAAAGTAAATATCACTATTTACTGTTTAACTGGTTGAAAACAACAAAAAAAAAAGACGTGTGGCACTCGGAGTCTGCCTCGGTAAAGCTATTGCATAGCATTTTTTATCAACTTATGCAATTATAATTATTTATAGATTTTATTTATGCAGTATTTTCAAAATCAAAATTTAATTCTAGGCAACGCACCATATATTAAAGAAAAAGTGTGGGCTCGAACCACCAACCTTTCGGTTATCAACCGAACGCGAATTTTGCACGACACTTTTGAAGTAAGTTGTAAGGTTTTTTTGTAACGGAATTTCTATAGACCACCCCCAGGCCCGCGATAGAATCTATGCAATAGCTTAACAAGCCACATGGCGAGGCACTTACTATGTGAGCTATGAAACACTGCTTGATAAATAGGTAAAGTTTGATATAAATGAAACAATTTGCTTTGCAAAACTCTATTTTTTAAGTAGGCACAATGAAATTAACAAATAAAAAGTAAGTACAAATGAATTAAGTAATACAAATTATCGAAAATATTTGGTACAAAAATATATCAGTTCAGTACAATCCACAGAAATTCATTCAAGATAGAACGGTGACTGTTTTACTTCTTTTACTAATCTTGCGATATACTGCAAGATATCTCGCGAGTTCGGTCATTGCGCTTCGATACTTGTTACGGTACGTTACGTTATCGATAGATTTGATTACAACTAAAACGAGTGTCACCACACTGATTACTATAGTGTGACGTCACAGGCGGGACTTGGGCGGGGCGGACGAAAAGTGACACGCATCGTTTGTATCAAAATAATACGTGATGGCCGTTCTATCTTGATTAATTTCTGTGTTACAATCACTTATTATCGCTAAGGCTGGGAATAGATTTCCGATTTTTCTCTCCGACTGTCTGTCTGATCAGACTATCGGATCCGACTATCGGACAGAAAAATCGAAAATCTATTCCCAGCCTTAGGGTTACAAAACATAAGATCTACTCCATTTAAGCTGACTTAATTCCTTTCCTTTACAGACATTTTCTTTGTAAAAAAAACCGTTACAATAAAACGTATTGTTACCGGTCAAACGTTACCCGTTTCCTACTTTCATGCTCGTTTGCTCTTCGCATAAATAACCGATATTAAGCCCAACCGTGGTCCCGCTAAGTTACGCCGCTAGCGGTGACAGCCCAGTGGCTATCGAACTCGCCTCTCTCTCGAGCGGTCCGGGTTCAAACCCAAGCGGCACGCACTAATGACTTTTCTAACTTATGTGCGATTTAAGAAATTAAATGTCACTTGCTGTAACGGTGAAGGACGCGTTGTGAGGAAACCTGCATGCCTGAGAGTTCTTCATATTCTCGAAGGCATGTGAAGTCTGCCGCAATTGACCAGCGTGATGGAAGGCCTAATCCCTCCCATTCTGAGAGGAGAGTCGTGCCCAACAGTGGGACAGGGTTGAAGAAAGGGTTGTGGTGGTGGTCCCTCTAGACCCAAGGCTCCCACTGGTCTCTGGTGACGGCTAGAATCCTTGGATCTGTGCTCTGACGAAGAAGACAGGATACCTGAAAAATTAAAACATACCTAAATACCTTGGACATTCTCACACACGGCCATCTGACCCCAAAGTAGGCGCGAGCCTGTAATATGGGTGTCTCGAGACTGATATACATACATAGATATTTTTAAATACATACTTATACAGATAATATTAACATCCAGATACAGAACAAATACCTACAAGTGGTCGTCACACGAATATTTGTCCCGAGTGGGATTCGAACCCACGACCTGCGCAACAGGCAGGGTCACTACCGATTGCGCCAACGGGCCCGTCAATTCATAGTTGAAATTACCGGCTTACTCACGTGTGACTTAAGTTTTTTTTTATGGATAAAAGATAGCAAACGAGCTCGCAGCACCACCCATCCGCTGCCGCCCATGACAACTGTGACTGACTTTGAACAAGACTCAATTAGGGACTGGGATGGTTAGTCCAATTAGTTGAGATAGTTAATTAGAACATTAGTTGGTCAGTTCGTTAGTAGGTATGAGGACTGGGGACTGTTAGTGATAGTTAGTCCTGTTGGTTGGTGTTAGTAATAGTCCAGTTAGTACTTGTTAGTAGGAGTCTCGTTCTAAGTCAGTCACAGATGTGTTGCTACCCTTGAGGACTAAGATGGTCGCCTCTAAACAAGTGTAACCGGAATCCACACTTTTCCAACCGGATTATAATTGCTTTAAAAACAATTATTACACGGCAGAAATGGTACTAGGTACCGTGGCGGGCGGTGGTACTGCCCCGGGTGAACTCTATATTACTACTACTACGAACTACTCGTGTGACTTAAGTTTACCATTAATCGCAACTAACCTGCTCCTGAACAGTATACTGGCCACTGGCTCCCGTGTACTCCGCGAGCACCTCGTCCAGCAGCTCAATGTATTTCTCCTTGTGCTTCACACTGGATCGTTCCAGAACATTCCTTGTGACGTGGTATGACAGCTGCGCGCCCTTCAGTAGAGCGAGGCTGTGGGATAACTGGGGAGAATAGAAGAAATAATATATATTATTATCACTAGCTTTTACCCGCGGCTCCGCCCGCGTGGTCAAAGAGAATTAACAATGAATTGTTTATCATACTAACGCGGAGAACACATATAAGTGTGATTTGTTTTTCAAATGGGTGTGATTTTTTCTTTTGAAGTGCCATACACGGCTTGGGACACAGAACAGAGCACTATTTTAATACACTACTGTAGACGATACTATATGTCTTATTAGTTGCCTATGACTTAATTAATTTACAGTACTATCATTTGTTAGCAAAATTTAGAACTTGCAAATGAATTTTACTAACGCCATCTATTAACAACATCCGGAACTAAATATCTAGCAAATAACAAAACATCGATATCTTCCCATGGGGATGTTTTACCGCGGTAAAAAGTAGCCTACGTCACTCTCCACCCTCCTCACTATCTCCACACACAAAAACCATACCATATAATAGCTTCGTTGCGACGTGAAAGCCGGACAAACATACAAACAAACACACTTTCACATTTATAATATTAGTATGGATTTATATATCGCTGGGAAGCATAGACGTCCCACTGCTGGGCGCGGGTCTCCCCAACAGACAGCTGCGATAAGTCTAGAGCATACTCCACCACGCTGCGGATTGTTGGAGGGTTAGTGTCCAACCCAGTGTCGATGTTCTCAAGCCACCCGAAGGTCTTCGACAAGGCTTAACGACTGTTTCCACCATTGAAAACAACCGGGACCGACGACTTTACGTGCCCTCCGAAGCACGGTAGCGCTCATGAAATTTGCCACAAGCGGTCACCCATCCACAAACCGACCGCGCCCGTCGTTGCTTACCTAACTCTTTCGATCACATTGAATCGACGCGAGCCATTGGGCTATGGACACTACGCTAAGAGATGTTACTGTATAATAATATTTGCCTCTTTTTCACTTGAACCATCAATTCGCAGCCAAATAAGAAAAGAAAAAAAAAAAGAAAAGAAAGAAAAGAAACTTTATTCGCTAGTACATAAGTAAATACTCACTTGGTCATCGACATCATCCATCCATCCAAACGAGACGCGAAGAACGGCCTCCCAGCTAGTCTTCTTATCGCGCATTCGCTCGACGACGCGTTGTAGACTACTTTCTAGCACTGCCAACGAAATTAGTATTATTGATGTGAAACATCTTTAGGCGGAGGGCAAACCAAATATTTGGCGTGGCGAGCGTGGCGAATATGGAATATATATACTATACAGTTCCGACAAATGACGGTCGGAAATTATTTTACTACCTAATAAAATATAATACCTAATAAAAAAAATTTTTTGGTTTTTTTTTGTTTTCTTTTTATTATTTTTTTTTTTCTTATATGTTTTGTTCCTGTCATAATCTGTACTATTGTGCATATTACTTGTACAAAATAATTTCGATGTTTCACATCTGCCAGGCGTCCCGTGACGGCTCACAATTTTTTTTTAAAGCTTTTATTTAACTTCACTCGTATGTATTCATTCATTCATGTAAGTATGTATGTATGTCCTGGAATCTTGCAATCAATATTTCACCCACTTCCACTGAAGCTATCGAGCTGAAATTTGGCACACGTATTTGGTTCCCATGACAATGCATGAAAATAAAAAAAAAGTTATAAAAAGCTTTTTAAAAAAAAAAATATTGGTTGCCTGTAAAGTCGGTATACGGGCGAAAGTTTTACGTGACAACGACTTTGAGTGGTAAAATAATTTTAATGTGAATATTCATTCGTATAGTAGTATCGTCTCGTATCGTATCGTCTCTCTCGCTCTTAGGCGGGCTAACCATGCCCGAGTGGAAGGGACGCGTGCCTCTCACTCGCTCTCATTGTGAGCGCATAACGTGACATCCTAACCCTTGCATCGCAGTACATCTATGAGAATATTATGTATATTCGTAAAAATAGGCATCAGTTTGTAAGTCGTAGTGACCTAAATGCCTTACGCAATGTAACACTAAGGAACGGCCACAAATTAGCGTTTCTAAATGCCGGCTTAGTAAGAAAAGTCGTTCCTTCATAGGAATGTCTATTCTAATATTCAATAAAGTCCCGGCTGCGGTTCAGTCTCTGCCTTTACAAAGGTTTAAAAAAACCATCAAACAAACATTATGTCGAAAAGCTTATTATAATATTCAGGAGTATTTGGATGATATAAAGGCATGGGACTGAATTAAACTCTGACAGGCTATCACTATGCTTCTGTATTAATTATACTAAAAATTGTAAGCAGGTGGCATATGGGGTGATTCTTGGCATACACGATTGGCTGTCTCGTGTCTGACTTAATCATGTCATGGTCATACTGTGCATTTTTCTGTAAAAATTAATTTGAATTTTAAAAGAGTACCGAGAGTTTTTTCCTCCGGCTTTTTTCTCTCTCGGCCTACACTAGGGCATAGGATAAGAATATTGTAAATTCTTCCTAAAGCCGATGACCATATAGATAGTCTATCGTGACTTAGAGCTTAGCTTAGTGGTAGGTAATTATTGTAAATTTATCTTAAGGCAAGTTAGACACCTGTGTAGGATTAGCTATTCATTCAATAATCAATAGCTAATCCTTTGCCTTATATAGATCAGTTAGTAGTTTAAGTAGTTTTTAGTTAGGTACCTAGACTTTCGTTAAGCGTGTCTAATCACCTCATAGCGAAATAAATTATTTGACTTTGACTTTGACTTTGACTTTGAGCGGAGCGTAACGCAGTTTCTTGAAGTGTCACCCGGCAAACCAATTTATAAGACGTTGTCACGTCAAAAAATTGTTTAACGGTATATTTTTATTATTATGTTATATAATGCACTAGCAGCTCCTAGAGCTGATACGTGCATATCACTGCACTTGTGTTCAATTTCACAGTTTTTATGCTTATTTAATGTTTTTAAAATGTAGTATGTATTAAAAACTGCTTCTCCATTCCCGCATCCCGCCTCGTCTATGTCAGAAAGCATCAGGGCAGCGGTATAACGATACGTACCCTCCGGGGCACACACGGCCAGCACAGCTATCCCGGAGCATCCCGCCCCGTCTATGTCAGCAAGCCTCAGGACAGCGGTATAACTATACGTACCCTGCGGGTCACACACGGCGAGCACGTTGCGCGTAAGCCGCGCGCACGGCAGCTCCCCCCGGCCGTGCTGGAGCAGCGCGCCCCAGTCTATGTTGCAAAGCCCGCCGGTGCGGTGATCGTACATTGTATTGTTCAAATGCCTGTCGCCCACGCCTGGGGAAAGGACAATTCAGTTCAGTTTCATCGAGCTCATTCGAGCTGGCGCGGGTTCAAATCACAGTAACTGCCAAATGCATAATAAATGCCTTAGCAAGTTATGTGCATATATTAATATGTATGTATGTCGCTACGACCCATAGACGTCCCACTGTTGGGCACGGGTCTCCTCTCAGAATTAAAGTAGGCCTTAGTCCACCACGCTGGCCAAGTGCGGATTGATACTTCACATGCCTTCGAGAACATTATGAAGAACTCTCAGGCATGGAGGTTTCCTGACGACGTGTCCTTCACCATTACAGCGAGTGACATTTAATTTCTTATATGTATAGAATATGTATATGTATATTTATTTATTATTTAATGCACCAACAAGATATACACTAATAATTATAAAATATACATCACTTAGTTGAAGATACATGTAAAGTGTTACCTCAATTACAGGCACATATAACATTCATAAATGGACAGCGTACATGAATCAAATTAAGTAGAAAATAATATCATTAGATTACATAATACAAAATTGCTATATAAGATTGCTAGTCAAAATAAAAAAGGATCATGATAAGAAGAAGAAAATTAAAATTGAAATTACCTAGTCAAAAGATTAATAAAATTAATAAAATTTATACAATTACATCATTACAAATTTACAATGAATTAAAATTAAAAAAATACAATAAAATTTAATGTCACAAGGTCACAACGGATCTATACTATATAGTATACCTAAAAGCCAGTTGACCGCAGTGATGACACTCAAGGTCTCCGTGAACCGCTCCTGCTTCGCCAGGAAGTCTTCTGTCGACGAGCTGCCGTTTTCTATCGCACACCTGAAAAACGTTTATATTTACTGTGTATGTCGCTGGGACCCAAAGACATCCCACTGCTGGGCACGGGTCTCCCCCACAGACACTGCTGCGGGAAGTCTAGAGCATACTCCACCACGCTGCTCCAATGCGGATTGGTGGAGGGGTTAGTGGCCAACCCAGTGTCGAATGTTCTCAAGCCACCCGAAGGTCTTCGACAAGGCTTAACGACTGTTACCACCATTAAAAACAACCGACGACCTTACGTGCCCTCCGAAGCACGGTAGCGTCCATGAAATTTTGCCACTAGCGGTCACCCATCCACAAACCGACCGCGCCCGTCGTTGCTTAACTCTTTCGATCACATTGAATAGACGCGAGCCATTGGGCTATGGGTGCTACATACTGTGTATGTACGTTATATTATTATGTATGTATGTATGTAGTATGTATGGTATGTACTGCGTATGTTATATTTACCTTACCCACAGAAATTAATCAAGATAGCACGGCGATCGCGTATTATTTTGATACAAACGATGCATATCTATGTATGTATATCAGTCTCTGACACCCATATCACAGGCTCGCGCCTACTTTGGGGTCAGATGGCCGTGTGTGAGAATGTCCAAGATATTTATTTATTATTAATACAGGTAATTAAATACTTGTTACAAATATATTTGTTTAAATAAATAAATAAATTAATTAAAAGTGAGAAAAAAATTTACCGGCCATGTGCGAGTCGGACTCGCAGGCGAAGGGTTCCGTACCGTTATATATAAAAACGGCAATGAAAATCATGTTTTGTGGGAGCCCGCTTAAATATTTATTTTTTCTGTTAGTATTTTTTGTTATAGCGCCAACAGAAATACATCTGTGAAAATTTCAACTGTCTAACTATCACGGTTCATGAGATACAGTCTGGTGACAGACGGACAGACGGACGGCGGAGCCTTAGTAATTATTAGGTTCCCGTTTTATTTTTTATTTTTTTATTTTAATATTTATGTAGGTACACAGTTACATGAAATAAAAATTAACAAAACAAAAGAAAGAAACAGGTGTACAAAGGAACTACTTATTTCGCATGGAAATATCTTCCAGCAGTCCTGCGTTTTACCCTTTGGGTACGGAACCCTAAAAACAAGTGGTTCTACAAGCTGACCTCAACAAATGCGCAGGCGCATTGGCGCAGTCTTGGTTGAACTGCGCGACTGCAGCGCTCCTGGGCAGCAGAATCCTGTTATTCTGACCTGAAAGAAAACCATCATTTATTTATTGACGGGCCCGTTGGCGCAATCGGTAGTGACCCTGCCTGTTGCGCCAGGTCGTGGGTTCGAATCCCACTCAGGACAAACATTCGTGTGCCAAACACTTGTGTTTGTTCTGTGTCTGGATGTTAATATTATCTATTTAAGTATGTATTTAAAAATATCTATGTATGTATATCAGTCTCTGACACCCATATCACAGGCTCGCGCCTAATTTGGGGTCAGATGACAGTGTGTGAGAATGTCAATGGTATTTATATTTTATATTTATTTATTTAACTAGCTTTTGCCCGCAGCTTCACCCGTAATCAGTATTTATGTATTAAATTTGTTACGCCACCAGCAGGACTACACGAAACAAGGAGTCGCCGTGAAAACCACCGGTCGTAGTATAATGCGGACAGCCCAGTGGCTATCGAACTCGCCTCTCACTCGAGCGGTCCGGGTTCAAACCCCAGAGGCACGCACCAATGACTTTTCTAAGTTATGTGCGATTTAAGAAATTAAATGTCACTTGCTGTAACGGTGACACATCGTGAGGAAACCTGCATGTCTGAGAGTCTAATGTTCTCGAAGGCATGTGAAGTCTGCCAATCCGCACTTGGCCAGCGTGGTGGACTAGGGCCTACTCCCTCCCGTTCTGAGAGGAGACCCGTGCCCAACAGTGGGACAAAGAAAGGGTTGTGATGATGTGCCCAACAGTGGGACAAAGAAAGTGGTCACTCACCGTCCCCGCGCGCCAAGTCCTGGCAGCCTATGAGTGAGCGCAGTCTCTCGTGGTCCTCCAAATACTCGATCAACCCGCAGTCTTCCGACAACGGAGTCACCTATAATAATAATAATAAAATATCATGGACACTCACACACGGCGATCTGACTCCAAACTAGGCAGAGCCTGTAATATGGGTGTCAGAGACTGATATACATACATAGACAGACAAACAGACAAGTTCCTTTATTGTACACCAAAAGGATAAATATAAAACATACAACAAGTCCATAGATTCAGATAGTCTTAAATACATACTGAAATAGATAATATTCAGTATGTATTTAAAATAATAGCAATTCGGCAAAACTAACAGAATTAAAATATAACATTTATACAAGCCAAATATATAAAGAGGAAACATTTGTTTGTAATGTTTTCACACAAAAACTACTGGACCGATTTCAAAAATTCTTTCACTATTATATAGCTACATCTTCACTGAGTGACATAGGCTTTAAATTACTAGGTGTAAACGAAACTATTGTTATGTCTAATTCCACGCGAGCTAAGCTGCGGGCGTCCACTAGTAAAATATATTTTAAGTAGTGGACGCCCGCAGCTTCGCTCGCGTGGAATTAGACATTCACTAACTTCAAAAACGGCAAAGTTTAATACTAAATTTGCACCCCCGTTTTACCCCCTTAGGGGGTGAATTTTCAAAAATCCTTTCTTAGTGCTCTCCTACGATATAAAAGGAACCCCTGTGCAAAATTTCAAGTTTCTAGCCCTTATAGTTTAGGCCCTGCGTTGATATGTCAGTCAGTGAGTCAGTCAGTCAGTCAGTCAGTCAGTCAGTCAGTCAGTCAGTCAGTCAGCTTCTCCTTTTATATATATAGATTGAATCGAGAGTCCTATTAGTGGTGACACGTAAGTATGACTCACCCAATATCCCGCGCCGCCGGCCAGCCTGCCGCACCGGAGCGCGGCGGCGTCGGTTTTCAGTGGTTCCCCGCTCTTGACGACGTACCGTCGGTCGCCCGCGCCGGTGACGCGCACCGTCAGCAGCGCTGCGTGTCGGATCGAATCCGTGAATATGCTCACCTGGGGGATATATCACTCGAGTTGTTAATTGGACTCGCTGCGAAGACGTCCCACTGCTGGGCTTGAGTCTGCCCCCACAGACAGCTGCGGGAGGATGAAAGTTTGCATCCTCAGCACTATGCCGCCCTACGCGCGAGGGAATCCGAGTTTCAAGTATCTGTATGTAGTATGGTTGTCGAGCAATTCTCAGGTGTCACTGCTCCATGGTGATGGGACCCATTTTACAGTGGGTGTAATGTTAAAACCTTGATAGACAGTGGTTTCTTTGCTAAGAAACGGTTAAACACACTAGACCAGTGTGTTTAACCGTTTCGTAGCAAAGAACCCAATGTCTATCAAGTAGACGGTGGAGGGTTAGTGGCCAACCCAGTGTCGAATGTTCTCAAGCCACCCGAAGGTCTTCGACAAGGCTTAGCGACTGTTTCCACCGTTGGAAAAAACCGAGATCGACGGCTTAACGTGCCCTCCGAAGCACGGTAGCGTCCATGAAATTTTGCCACTAGCGGTCACTCATCCACAAACCGACCGCGCCCGTTGTTTAACTCTTTCGATCACATTGAATCGACGCGAGCCATTGGGCTATGGACGCTACTTATTAACTGGACTTTGAACAACTAGGGACTGAACTGGACTAACTTTGAACAAAATTAGGGACTGCGATAATCTTGTTCAAAGTCGGTCACAGTTGTCACGGGCAGCGGACGGGTAGTGCATGCTCGTTTACTATCTTATATCCATGAAATAAGTACTGTTAATTTTATTTTTAAAAGCTTTTTATAACTTTTTTAAAAACTTTTATCTAACTTCACTCGTATGTATGTATGTATGTTCTGGAATCTTGCAATCAATATTTCACCCACTTCCACCGAAGCTATCGAGTTGAAATTTGGCACACATATTTGGTTCCGATGACAATGCATGAAAATAAAAAAAAGTTTTAAAAAGCTTTTTTAAAAAAAATATTTTTTAACGGTATAATTATTATTTTTATTTTTGTGCGTTGTCATCGGAACCAAATATGTGTGCCAAATTTCAGCTCGATAGCTTCAGTGGTAGTGGGTGAAGTATTGATTGCAAGATTCCAGGACATACATACATACATATATACATACATACATACGAGTGAAGTTAAATAAAAGCTTTCATGCTCGTTCACTATCTTACCATACCTTCTCATCAAACTGGATGGTGGCTGCGTGCGGCACTCGCAGCAGCTCGCTCAGCGCGCGGTCCCCGGTTCGACCCCCGACGAGGGCAGGGCACAGCGCGCCCAGACGCAACGTCTCGCGCTCGTCCCCACGAAGTGCGTTCGCTATATCGCTAAGAATGCGATGTCTGATGTCTACGGTACACGAATCTGGTGAGGAAAAATACTGAAAGATAATGATGATTCGCGACCCATAGACGTCCCACTGCTGGGCACGGGTCTCCCCCACAGACACTGCTGCGGGAGTTCTAGAGCGTACTCCACCACGCTGCTCCAATGCGGATTGGTGGAGGGGTTAGTGGCCAACCCAGTGTCGAATGTTCTCAATGCAGTGGCAAAATTTCATGGACGCTACCGTGCACGTAAAGCCGTCGACTAAAACAGTCGTTAAGCCTTGTCGAAGACCTTCGGGTGGCTTGAGAACATTCGACACTGGGTTGGCCACTAACCCCTCCACCAATCCGCATTGGAGCAGCGCGGTGGAGTATGCTCTAAACCTCCCGCAGATGCGTCTGTGGGGGAAACCCGTGCCCAGCAGTGGGACGTCTATGGGTCGCAGCGAGCGATACATTATTTTTAAATATTTGTAAATACATAGATATTTTTCAATACATGCTTAATAGACTGCACTCACCATAATCCTCGATAGAGTAGAGGATGCTCCGATGTTCATATAACACTTTGAAATCGGCGCCCGCGTACGGGTTTTCAAATATCTTCGCTTTCATCCTTCTGAACGTTTGCTGCCAGGACGTTACATCTGTGACGAGAGATTGGAGTTATGACATCATAACATGATATTGCATGATGATTATTGTTATTTAGAGCCGATTTCACCAACGTCGTATAAATCTTAATCCCGGAATAAGTTGTTAATTACTCGCGAGTTAGCCCATTTTACGTTTCACCAACATTTAACCTAGGGATAAAATCTCTATACTAGAGTAAAATCATACACCGCCGATTTCAGCCGAGTAAGCTGCTATTCGTAGATTAGTAGTATCTCTACAGCATTGAGCGCCCACGGAGTCACTGTCATCTCAACTGTCAAGGTAAACGTAATAGCCGAACAAATAAAATAATACACAGCGCTATTGTGCAAGTATAAGTCAAACTGTCTTGAGACGTGTGTAATAGCGGTGGGATAGGAATCCACGCCCTTTTGGGTGGTATCTTTGACGATCCTCCACCAATCCGCGTTGGAGCAGCGTGGTGTAGTATGCTCTAGACCTCCCGCAGCAGTCTGTGGGGGAGACCCGTGCCCAGCAGTGGGACGTCTATGGGTCGCAGCGACTGACGATCGCCCATTTGGGTGGTATCTTTAACGATCCTCCACCAATCTGCGTTGGAGCAGCGTGGTGGAGTATGCTCTAGACCTCCCGCAGCAGTCTGTGGGGGAGACCCGTGCCCAGCAGTGGGACGATCACTCACCCCCGTCTTCAGAAGCCCGCAGCAGCCGGCGGCAGTACTGAAGCAGCGTGTGGCGCGGCGCGCACACCAGCGACAGCATCAGCTTGCACTGCTCGAGGGACGAGTCTCTCGCGAACAGTTCAGCACGGTCCGGAGCGGTCGGGAGTCTCCGTTGGTTCTTCCTTAGCAAGTCCAGAGCGAATTCGTCTAATGTCTCCCGCGCTATGTTGAGCTGAAATCAATATTATTGAGGAACTCTTCGTTTATAGTTGAAGTTACCGGCTTACTCACGTGTGATTTAAGTCGAAAATAGTCCGACTAGTTTCGATCTATTACGATGATCATCTTCAGGAGTGAACGTACTCGCGGCGGGCACGGCGTTCATCGTAATAGATCGAAACTAGTCGGCCTATTTCCGACTTAAATCACACGCGAGTAAGCCGGTAACTTCAACTATGAATATAGACACTCACGAATCGTTCAGTAATAAAACTCTTAGTTTAGTTATGGGTAGGATCTGTTATATACCTGACAAACAACTGTTGATAGTCCCGAGGGAGTATTTGAGGGAACACAATGAAAAGCCGCTGACCGTTACTTGGCGTTTAATGCAAGTGACAATATTAAATAACTAGTGGACACCCACAGCTTCGCTCGTGTGGAATTAGACATAACAATAGTTTCGTTCACGCCTAGTAATATTAGGTATATAGCCTATGTCACTCAGTGAAGATGCAGCTTTCTAATGGTGAAAGAATTTTTGAAATCGGTCCAGTAGTTTTATCGGTCCACAAGTATATATTTAAGTATGTATTTAAAAATATCTATGTATGTACTCGTATATCAGTCTCTGACACCCATATCACAGGCTCGCGCCTACTTTGGGGTCAGAAGGCCGTGTGTGAGAATGTCCAAGATATATACATATATGTATTGCCCCTTTTCGACAATTTCTTACCTTATGTTATGTAGCTTTTAAGATCAATGTATTTTTATTTTTGTTGTGTATTGTATGAAATTTGTCGAAATAAACTATTCTTATTCTTATTCTTATTACCGCTTCCAAAACTGCCGTAGAAACATCCTCTGAAAGCGTATCACATGTGCATCCATCCAGACTGGCGAGCAATACGTCCGCGTGTATCCAAGTGTCCTGTCCAAGGTCCAAGAGGACGTACAATCGCAGAAGTCCCGACATTTCCTTCAGGATCTCTTGATAGTTGTCAGCCGTACGGTGCTCTGTAACAAATATACAATACAGAAAGAAAGGAAGAGAGATCATAATCCGAGATATTGATCATCATCATCATCACAACCCTTTCTTTGTCCCACTGTTGGGCACGGGTCTCCTCTCAGAATGGGAGGGAGGGATATTGATAAATCAATTAAATGTTAATTGTTGGATGATTAATCTAATAAGTTTAATAAATTGTGTTATTATTGTATTAGTGTTCTCAAATGAGGGTAGCATTTCGTACAGTTAGTTTTCCATCCATTAAGCTCGCCATTTGTACAGGACCAGATAGATAGTCTATCGTGACTTAGAGCTTAGCTTAGTGGTAGGTAATTATTGTAAATTAGCCTTAAGGCAGGTTAGGCACCTGTGTAGGATTAGCTATTCATTCAAGGATCAATAGCTCATCCTTTACTTTATATTAATCAGTTTAGAATAGCATTATATCGTTCTAGACTTTCGTTAAGCGTGTATAATCACCTCATAGCGAAATAAATTATTTGACTTTGACTTTGACCCTTTTGTATGTGGTTCGATAAAGAAAAAGAAATCCTACCCCGCACCCCCGCACTTCGCAAGGCGACCCTGCCAGGATAAGAACCTGATCTTTTGCAAAAAGCAAAAAGGCCACATTCGACTTAGCGCCCCTATCAAAACGCGTGTAACATAAGTTCCTTTTTATCTATCTATATATATAAAAGGAGAAGGTGACTGACTGACTGACTGACTGACTGACTGACTGACATATCAACGCAGGGCCTAAACTATAAGGGTTAGAAACTTGAAATTTTGCACAGGGGATCCTTTTATAACGTAGGGGAGCACTAAGAAAAATTTTTGAAAATTCACCCCCTAAGGGGTAAAACGGGGGTGCAAAGTTAGTATGAAACTTTGCCGTTTTTGAAGTCAAGTGGGCAACCCGAACGCGGGCAGACGTCATTAATGGGTCTAATTCTACGCGAGCGAAGCTGCGGGCGTCCACTAGTACTTCATAAATATCGATGACTTACCCCATAGACAGGCCATGACTACTTCGAAAGTAGCATTTAAAGTTTCTTTAAGCTCGCCGGATATAACTTTTGCTACTAACAAGTCTCGCGTTTCTAATTCTGCCCTTATTCTGGACCAGTCACCCAACGAGAAACCTGAAAATTTTAAATTCTTTTTTGTACACTGTTTGAATTTATAAATCATAATAATTTTGAGGTGGTAGAGCCTATATGGAACGTATACTCGTACAAAGTCATTGGTGCGTGCCGCTTGGGTTTGAACCCGGACCGCTCGAGAGAGAGGCGAGTTCGATAGCTACTGGGCTCTCGCCGCTTTTAAATGTGACTTCGCTGCGACCCTTAGACGTCCCACTGCTGGGCACGGGTCTCCCCCACACACACTACTGCGGGAGGTCTAGAGCATACTCCACCACGCTGCTCCAATGCGGATTGGTGGAGGGGTTAGTGGCCAACCCAGTGTCGAATGTTCTCAAGCCACCCGAATGTCTTCGACAAGGCTTAACGACTGTTACCACCATTGAAAACAACCGGGACCGACGGCTTTACGTGTCCTCCGAAGCACGGTAGCGTCCATGAAATTTTTGCCACTAGCGGTCACCCATTAAACGTGACGGTAGTGCTGCGTACTCGTTTGCTACCGCAGTTAAGCTAGGGTTATTTTGTTAATTATATTCAGTCTAAGAATATACTTCTGTCCGAACTGCTCGGAATCAAGGGTCGTACTGAAAACCAGCGGTCGTGGTCCGCCACGGCTAATGCTGAGTACGGCCCCTTTTCGAGAAATTCTTACTTTATTATGTTAAGTAGCTTTTAAGGTCAATGTATTTTTATTTTTGTTGTGTATTGTATGAAATTTGTCGAAATAAATTATTCTTATTCTTATTCTAGTTTGTTAGTACTCACAGTCCATATCCTTGATTATAACAAGCCTCCAGTACTCCGCACTCATAATATCTTCCAACGAAGACAGTACAAGGATCTCTGGTGGCACAGACGAATCTACAAAATATAACATAAGCAATGACCATAACATATTATTTTGATTCAAACGATGCGTGTTACGTATGTATGCCTTAATGTTAACCAGAATAGTAGAAAGAAATAAATTAATAGTTTAAAAAAACTAAAAAAACACGCTTTATTAAAAAATCCAACTAAAAAAAGAAATATACTCTAAAAAATTTTTTTTAAAAAGCTTTTCTAACTTTATTTTTTATTTTCATGCATTGTCATCGGAACCTAATATGTGTGCTAAATTTCAGCTCGATAGCTTCAGTGGAAGTGGGTGAAATATTGATTGCAAGATTCCAGGACATACATGAAGAATACATACATACGAGTGAAGTTAAATAAAAGCTTTTAAAAAAGGAAGAAAATCTTTATTTTGTCCCAAAGGTACAATAAAAGAAATAAATAAACAAAAGAAAAAATATAAGCCTAAGTTACCAAAAGACAAAATAGGACTACTCTCAGCCTGTGCCGTGGTACTGAGAGAACCGCGGCTGCTGGTTTTCAGCGTAGCCCCCGTTTTTAAAATAATAAATATATAAAAATGTCAATGTGATTTCAAGACCGTTCACAGTTTTATTATATGTACTAGTGAACGCCCGCAGCTTCGCTCGCGTGAAATTAGACACAACAATAGTTTCGTTTACACCTTATAATATTATATAGCCTATGTCACCCAATGAAGATGCAGGTTTGTAATGGTGAAAGAATTTTAGAAATCGGTCCAATAGTTTTTGTGTGAAAACGTTACAAACAAATCTTTCCTCTCTATATTACAGTTTTCGAGAAAAATCCAAAAAACTTTGACCTTGGGCCCCGAATAAGTCCCGACGCACACATGGGGCTGATTGGGACTTTTGACACTTTATTCCTTGTGGTAAACCTAAGGTCTCTACGAAGATTTGGCTCTGTCGAAATTTTCTTTATTTGATCACTATTTTTATGTCTAAATTGACCGGACTATAATATTAGTATAGATAGATGATATGAACACGATAACTTACACAGAGAGAGGGCGCGCTCTAAATGACAGCGGTCGGCGCATGCGCCGATCGCCCGCAGCGCCGCCATCTTCTGCGCAAGCCATCGCAGAGTTTCGCTTTCGTATAATTCCCTATGGACGTAATAAGCTAATATCATCTATATATATAAAAGGAGAAGGTGACTGACTGACTGACTGACTGACTCACTGACTGACTGACTGACTGACATATCAACGCAGGGCCTAAACTATAAGGGCTAGAAACTTGAAATTTTGCACAGGGGTTCCTTTTATAACGTAGGGGAGCACTAAGAAAGGAATTTTTGAAAATTCACCCCCTAAGGGGGTAAAACGGGGGTCCAAAGTTAGTATGAAACTTGCCGTTTTTGAAGTTAGTGAATGTCTAATTCCACGCGAGCGAAGCTGCGGGCGTCCACTAGTTAGGTATAAAGTTTACTTTTGTAGCGTCCATAGCCCAATAGCGCATCGATTCAATGTGATCGAAAGAGTTAAGCGACGACGGGCGCGGTCGGATTGTGGATGGGTGTCCGCTTGTGGCAACATTTCATGGACCGTGTTTCGGAGGGCACGTAAAGCCATCGGTAACGGTTGTTTTCAATGGTGGAAACAATCGTTAAGCCTTGTAAAAGACCTTCAGGTGGCTTAAGAACATTCGACTATGGGTTGCCACTAACCCCTCGAATATTTGTCCTGAGTGGGATTCGAACCTGGCGTAACAGGCAGGGTCACTAGCGATTGCGCCAACGGGCCAGTCAACAGTTGCAAAGTAAATTAAAACTTACTTTATACCTCGCTGCGACCCATACACGTCCCAATGCTGGGCACGGGTCTTCTCCACAGACACAGCGGCAGGTCTAGAGCATACTCCACGCTGCTCCAATGCGGATTGGTGGAGGGGTTAGTGGCCAATCCAGTGTCGAATGTTCTCAAGCCACCCGAAGGTCTTCGACAAGGCTTGACGATTGTCACCATTGAAAACAACCGGGACTGACGGCTTAACGTGCCCTCCGAGGCACGGTAGCGCCCACGAAATTTTGCCACTAGCGGTCATGAAAGCTAATATTAATGTTAAAGTACTAACGGCACGTCCTCCAAACACTGTAACGCCAAAAAAGGCAAGCCCATCTGGTTGGCGCGCCGACACCACTCCAGTTGGTTGGAAAGAGACAGCGAGCGCCGAAGACTCCTCCCCTCTCCCTCATTCGAATCCATGTCCGATTCTACGTATATTTTTTTCATCAATAGCCGCCTGTGGGAGAAGAATGACCACAATTTTAACATATCTTGGATAGGTCTCTCAGGAGCATATGACAGTCGACATTTTGCGGAATCCCAACAGTGGGATAAAGAAAGGGTTGTGGTGATGTGCATACTTTTTTATGGGGGAGGGAGTGATATCCATGCATATTTGAAGGGCCCATTGACGCAATCGGTAGTGACCCTGTCTGTTGCGCCAGGGGTCGTGTGTTCGAATCCCACCCAGGACAAATATTCGTGTGACGAACACTTGTGTTTGTTGTGTCTCTGGATGTTAATATTATCTATTTAAGTATGTATTTAAATATATGTATGCAAACGTTGTTCTGCTATATGAAATGTCAAAGTGACGCGAGACTTCACGTCGATGAACGACGGTTAAAATATTTGGATATTGTTCATACAAAAGGAGGACTAAATTGTGAATCTAAACCCGAATCCCCTTGAACACACACCCAAAATTTTATCAACATCTATCCAGCCGTTTAGGAGGAGTTTAGTGTACACAAGAAATATATATAAGTATTAAGATATCAGTCTCTGACACCCATAGTACAGGCTCGCGTCTAATTTGGGGTCAGATGGCCGTGTGTGAGTATGTCCATGATATTTATTATTATTATTATTATACAATCATTGGCATGACTCGCGGGTTGTTGCAGATTAAAACTTACATTATAATTATTTTGTACAAGTAATATGTATAAAAGTACAGATTATGACAGGAACTAAAACATATAAGAAAAAAAAACAAAAAATACACTACGGAGTATACACTATAGGTATCCGAGCTCAGTGTAACGAGAGAGATGGCTTAACGACTGTATATATATACCATCATATAGCGTGGCGACGCGTCGCCACGGCATGCGTCGCCACGCCAGAAATCGGTTTTACGTGCGGCTATAGATGTTTCACATCAATAAGATGTTCCCCGACCTCCCCGCACGTGGACGGATACGCACCGCAGCATCAGGCGCGCGGCCCACTTGGCCAAGCAGTCCGCGAGCCCGACCTCCCCCCGCAGCATTCTCAGGTCACTCTCGCAGCGCGATGCATGCTGTATGTGATGCCAGTGAATAGCTTCTGACACCTGCCAACATATTGACGTAATAACGTTTATTAAATCGATGAACGCCAACACATCCGAAAAAGTGTGACGTCATGGTACTGTTACCTGACGTCATGAGTTGTTACCTGACGTCATGAGTTGTTACCTGACGTCATGTGTGACATGAACATTGTATATAGGGTGTGTGAGACATTTTTTTTTTGTATAAAATAACGATTATGACGTTATCACGTAAATCTCTTGGCCAGCGTGGTGGACTAAGGCCTAATCCCTCCCATTCTGAGAGGAGACCCGTGCCCAACAGTGGGACGTCTATGGGTCGCAGCGACGTAAATCTATCGTCCGTAAACCGACTTTACAGACAACCATTTTTATTATGATGGTGTTGATTGATAAGATGTAGGGCCATCACATTCGTCCCTGTAGCTCGGGACCAGAATAGTGCTACGGTAGCCCCTTTATTTATTTTGTTTAACGAGTGGGAAACCTTGAAAAGGTACCCGGACATCGTGGGACCGAGTTATGTGGGACTTTCACCCACTAAAACCCGCTCGGTGGCCTACTCCGGCGCTACAGGAGGGCTCCGGGATCTCTTGTAGAACGCGCCGGTGCCCTCCAGCGCTGCGCCCTAGACGGACTCTTCCCGGTTACACCGCTAGTGGCAAAATTTCATGGACGCTACCGTGCTTCGGAGGGCACGTAAAGCCGTCGGTCCAGGTTGTTTTCAATGGTCGTTAAGCCTTGTCGAAGACCTTCGGGTGACTTGAGAACATTCTACACTGAGTTGGCCACTAACCCCTCCACCAATCCGCATTGGAGCAGCGTGGTGGAGTATGCTCTAGACCTCCCGCAGCTATGTCCCCGTGCCCAGCAGTGGGACGTCTATGGGTCGCCGCGAACATGTTCCGTGTTCCTGACTCACCGCAGACAGGTCGTACTTGTTCCTCGGCCAGGCGTCCAGCCGCGCGAGCCGGCGGGACCACTCGTGGCCTGGCGCGTCCCGCACGCACGACAGCAACGCGTCGAACCAGGCCACACCGCCTGCGTATAGTGAGAATAAGAGACTAGATTTTACATTAGAGCACGACTCGGAAAAAGGAGCACAGGGGGCCTAGACAAGTGGCAAAAACGCTAGTAGAATAGATTAACAAATGTATGGGATTGACATTCGCTAACGACTAATTTAGTCGTTAGCGAATGTCAATCCCATACATTCCTTACCTTCCATATCCTTCGACAAGGTGGACAGATGACCTGAAGAAGACGGCGTCACCGCTTATTATTTTTTCTTGATAATATGACGCTTTGAATACTCTACCAAAAACTTTCAAACGTTTTGAATGTTTGCGGGGTGCGCCAAGGTACCGTTGGTCACCTACCTTTGTACTCCCCCAAGGAGGCCTCGAACGTGGCCTCGTCAGTCCACAGCACCGGAATTCTGCTCGATATGTCTTTTTTTTGCTGAATAGTGTTCTCTTGCCAGTGAGAAAGCATCTCGAAATTCGCCACAAGCTCTGAAAGGTACAAATTCATATTATTATTACAAATGCGAAAGTAACTCTGTCTGTCTGTCTGTCTCGCTTTCACGCCAAACCTAGTGAACCGATTTAAATAAAATTTGGTACACAGATAGAGAGCCTGAGAAAGGCTACTTTTTAATTAGAAAAAAGTGTTGTAAAGGGTTGAAAAGGGGGATGAAAAGTTGCACATTCATACATTTTTCATTTTCATAATAGAAGCATAAAATTTATATTTTAGGCTGTTGATTAGATATAAATAAATATGGCATTCAAAGTTTGTAAAAATGTTACCCTTAACGGTGTAAAATAAACATAGGGGATAACACATTCACGAATACATTACATATTTGTGGAGCTAAAGTTAACGCGTTAAGAAGAATCTATTATTATGTCTAATTCCACGCGACCGAAGCTGCGGGCGTCCACTAGTATAAAATAAAAACCGATCCACTGTTGGACACAAGTCTCCAACAGCCAATTCTAAAGGAGCATACTCCACCACGCTGCTCCAATGCTTCGCGCCCGCCTTCGCTTAACTCGGTCGATCACGTACAATCGACGCAAGCCATAAGGATATGAGTACTTCGGTTTAAAGGTATTTTATTTCTCATAAGACATACATACAGTAATAGTCACTTAAAAAATTATACTGTTAAAATAAAAAAAAAAGCTTTTTATAACGTTTTTTTATTATCGTGCATTGTCATCGGAACCAAATATGTGTGCCGAATTTCAGCTCGATAGCTTCAGTGGAAGTGGGTGAAATATTGATTGCAAGGTTCCAGGACATACATACATACATACATACATACATACATACGAGTGAAGTTAAATAAAAGCTTTTAATTTTAAAATGAAAAAAAAAACTAAAACTAAAACTTGTATTTCAGTAGCTTACCGTTGATTGAGAACGTCGTTTTCCGTTCGGGCATTTCGGAGTCTTCACTCTTTTGTCTGGAAAAAGACAATGTGGATGTTCAGACTGCAGAATTACCATGAAAGTGTGCGTTGCATGCACGTGCACAGTTTTATATGGACATAAAATGATAGTGTCACAGATCCACTAACACCATGACAACAAAATTCACCCAAGGCACCCAAGGCACTTAAAGAAAGTCTAGGTAACTGCTCAAATACCGGCCAAGTGCGAGTCGGACTTTATTTTTTCTATTTCTTCATGTCTTTTGTATGGGAGCCCCTCTTAAATTTTTATTTTTTCTATTGTTTTAGTTTTTGTTGTTATAGCAGCAACAACATCTGTGAAAATTTCAATTTTGAAACTAGCGGTCACCCATCCACAAACCGACCGCGCCCGTCGTTGCTTAACTCTTTCGATCACATTGAATCGACACGAGCCATTGGGCTATGGACGCTACGACAACTACACTTACAACACAAAAACTACAACAGACATGTACATCTTCTCAAATTTGGAGATTTCCTTCACCATTCCATATTATATCGCACGTTACATAGAAAATAACCTCTAGACCTCCCGCAGAAGTGTCTGTGGGGGAGACCCGTGCCCAGCAGTGGGACGTCTATGGGTCGCAGCGAACATAGAAAAGGGGCAACCGCTTGGATTTGAACCCAGACCAGCTCGAGTGAGGCGAGTAGACACTGGGGAGTCGCTGCTATACCTACCCCAGGACAAACTGCTGCGGCCCGGCGGAGCGCAGCCGCATCTCCTGCTGCAGCGCAGCGACCAACCCGCGCCCTTCAGTGCCTCGAGTGGTCGACAACAGGTCGTTTACAGCGGCCGCAAATCTATAATAATAATAATAATAATGATGGTGCAGTCGATCGAGGGTGGTATCCGCCACGTGTGCCACATCACAACTCATTAAAATGTCTCGAAGGGGCCTCTACGTGTTGGACCTGTGTCCCCACGCAAGCCTTCCAAATTACCGGGTCCACATCTGGACCCGTCAAATTTAAAGAGATACTTAATAATAATAATAGTTTTTTATTTCGGATATTGATCCACATTTTTGTTAGTAACAATTGAAAAACTTAATAATAATGTTAGTAACTTACATCTAAGTACAATACATTAGTAGTTAGTAACTTATTAGTATGTTAGTAACTTACATATAAGTACTATAACGACACTTATTTTTGGTTGCAATTACCAGCTAACACGTGTGATTTAAGTCTGAAATAAGCCTGTACTATAGAATTATAGAACACGACAACCCTTTTTTTGTCCCACTGTTGGGCACGGGACTTCTCTCAGAATGAGAAGTGGGATTAGGCCTTAGTCCACCACGCTGGCCAAGTACGGATTGGCAGACCTTCACATGCATTCGAGAACATTATGAAGAACTCTCAGACATGCAAGCTTCCTCATGTGTCCTTCACCGTTACAGCAAGTGACATTTAATTACTACTTTTACTTAACAGGCTGTACTGAAAATCAGTGTTGCGGTGTTATGTCGCAACTGGGCTGAGTGCAGACCCATTTGCTATTTTTTTTTTTATATTTTAGCAAATAAAATTCTTTCTATTTTATTCTATTCTAATTTCTTCTTCTTTCTTATAGAACACGCAGAGGAAACCTACATCGTTCTGCAATGGTTCTACGAAGCAAGCAGGTATGGACAATACCGTGGTCACAGCACGTGTACTTGCAAAGCACCGTTCACACTCGTGGCTACGTGACTACCTGGTTTAGCAGAGTTCCCTTATATACATATACTGCCTTATTGGTCTTATGCACGCAAGCGTTCAAGCTAAAGAGGTCCTGGGTTCGATTCCCGGTCAGACAGCGCAGCGATCGTTACGACCGCGTGACGCGTGACGTGTAGGTTGCGCAGCCTTCAAACCAAAGAGAGTTGCAAGCACGGATACAAAGATAGGATTACAGACCATAGATCAAAAACGACAGATCATTATTTTGATATTTATAACAACCGCAGCTTCGCTCGCGTGAAATTAGACGTAACATAACCTAAATACAAAATTTCATTGAAATAATGTAGGTATATACGAAAACTTTTATACCTACTAACTTTGCACCCCCTTTTACCCCCCCTTAAGAGATGATTTTCGAAACTCAATAAAAAACCTTCATAGGTACTGAATGTCATTCGAATAACATTTAAAACGGCAAAGTTTCATACTAACTTTGCACCCCCGTTTTACCCCCTTAGGGGTTGAATTTTCAAAAATCCTTTCTTAGTGCTCCCCTACGTTATAAAAGGAAGCCCTGTGCAAAATTTCAAGTTTCTAGCCCTTGTAGCCCTTCAAGCTACGGTCAGACAGCGCAACGATCGTTACGACCGCGTCACTCAACATCACTTATCAGGGTTCCCATTTGTGTACAATAAGAAAGCCTAACCTGAACCTAACCTATAGTCTCCTTACCCATCAACGTGACAGCAGGAATCGACGAGCATCCGGGCCACGACGACAGGCAGTGGCTTGGGGTCGCGCTGCAGCACCGCGAGCAGGCGGTCGGCCAGTTCCGCGCTCGTAGCGACAGAGCGCACATCTCGGTAGATATATATAACAATAAGAAAGCCTAACCTGAACCTAACCTATAGTCTCCTTACCCATCAACGTGACAGCAGGAATCGACGAGCATCCGGGCCACGACGACAGGCAGTGGCTTGGGGTCGCGCTGCAGCACCGCGAGCAGGCGGTCGGCCAATTCCGCGCTCGTAGCGACAGAGCGCACATCTCGGTAGATATATATAACAATAAGAAAGCCTAACCTGAACCTAACCTATAGTCGCCTTACCCATCAACGTGGCAGCAGGCATCGACGAGCATCCGGGCCACGACGATAGGCAGTGGCTTGGGGTCGCGCTGCAGCACCGCGAGCAGGCGGTCGGCCAGTTCCGCGCTCGTAGCGACAGAGCGCACATCTCGGTAGATATATATAACAATAAGAAAGCCTAACCTGAACCTAACCTATAATCGCCTTACCCGTCAACGTGGCAGCAGGCATCGACGAGCATCCGCGCCACGACGATAGGCAGTGGCTTGGGGTCGCGCTGCAGCACCGCGAGCAGGCGGTCGGCCAGTTCCGCGCTCGTAGCGACAGAGCGCACATCTCGGTAGATATATATAACAATAAGAAAGCCTAACCTGAACCTAACCTATAGTCGCCTTACCCATCAACGTGGCAGCAGGCATCGACGAGCATCCGGGCCACGACGATAGGCAGTGGCTTGGGGTCGCGCTGCAGCACCGCGAGCAGGCGGTCGGCCAGTTCCGCGCTCGTAGCGACAGAGCGCACATCTCAGTAGATATATATAACAATAAGAAAGCCAAACCTGAACCTAACCTATAGTCGCCTTACCCATCAACGTGGCAGCAGGAATCGACGAGCATCCGGGCCACGGCGATAGGCAGTGGCTTGGGGTCGCGCTGCAGCACCGCGAGCAGGCGGTCGGCCAGTTCCGCGCTCGTAGAGACAGAGCGCACATCTCGGTAGATATATATAACAATAAGAAAGCCTAACCTGAACCTAACCTATAGTCTCCTTACCCATCAACGTGGCAGCAGGCATCGACGAGCATCCGGGCCACGACGACAGGCAGTGGCTTGGGGTCGCGCTGCAGCACCGCGAGCAGGCGGTCGGCCAGTTCCGCGCTCGTAGCGACAGAGCGCACATCTCAGTAGATATATATAACAATAAGAAAGCCAAACCTGAACCTAACCTATAGTCGCCTTACCCATCAACGTGGCAGCAGGAATCGACGAGCATCCGGGCCACGGCGATAGGCAGTGGCTTGGGGTCGCGCTGCAGCACCGCGAGCAGGCGGTCGGCCAGTTCCGCGCTCGTAGAGACAGAGCGCACATCTCGGTAGATATATATAACAATAAGAAAGCCTAACCTGAACCTAACCTATAGTCTCCTTACCCATCAACGTGGCAGCAGGCATCGACGAGCATCCGGGCCACGACGACAGGCAGTGGCTTGGGGTCGCGCTGCAGCACCACAAGCAGGCGGTCGGCCAATTCCGCGCTCGTAGCGACAGAGCGCATAGCGCAAGCCACGCGCGCGCACAGTTCGGTGGACACTCGTGGTCGCGTCTGGTTGGAGACCAATAGAATTGATTAAGAAACGAGTCTCGAGTGCGTGTATCTTGAGTTCAAGACGAGTCTCGAGTCCGAAACGAGTCTCAAGTCCGAGTATCCCGAGTTCAAGACGAGTCTCGAGTCCGAAACGAGTCTCGAGTCCGAGTATCTCAAGTTCAAGACGAGTCTCGAGTCCGAAACGAGTCTCGAAACCGAGTATCTCGAGGTCAAGACGAGTCTTGAGTCCGAGTATCTCTAGTTCAAGACGAGTCTTGATTCAGAGTCGAGTCTCGAGTCCGAGTTGAGTTGTATTCTACTAATATTAAAAGTATGAATGTTTGTATGTCTGTGTGTTTGGATGTTTGTTGCTCAATCACGCGAAAACTGCAAAACATATTTGGATGAAGCAATGGTACTGCCTATAACCTATATAGGCTACCACCTGTAACTAGCATTCACAAAAATAGGATAACCCTACTAATATTATAAATGTGAAAGTTTGTAGGTTTTGATGTTTGTTCTTCAATCAAGCAAAAACTGCAAAAGTGATTTGGATGAAACTTGGCACATAGACAGATGATAACCTAGATTAGAAAATAGGATACTTTTTAACCCGGAAACATGTTCCCTTGGGGTGCTTCGCACGTTTAGTGGATAATTGTTTGGCACATAAATAACAGATGAGACAAATTCTGAAACGCCCAACAGTGGGACAAAAAAAGGGTTGTGGTGAAGCTAAGTCAGAGGAATTCGGGCGGCCTGAATACTTCCGAAAATAGGATTTCCCACTAACCCTTCCACCAATCCGTACTGGAGCAGCGTGGTGAAGTTCTCTCCACAACTGTCAATTATGATAAGAGACCCGTGCCCTGCAGTGCTTCATTACCTTAGCGAACTCTAGAATGGTCTCCAACACGTCTTCAACCGGAACAGGATATTTCATGGACTCGTTTGATGGTATAACTGTGGAAATGTAAGGTAAATATATAAGGTAAATGGGGAGATATAAGGTAACTAATTTAAGGTAACTGGGGAGATATAAGGTAACTGGGGAGATATAAGGTTTCCCACTCGTTAAACAAAAAAAAAAGGTTACTCCACCTCATCGCCATATAAACAATGTCAAATGATAAACCCATATAATAAAAAAGTCCGAAATAACAATAGAACGAACCTTTTTCGTCAGTCAATGGGGTCCCCTTGGACCCCAGGGGTCGCGGGCGGTGGAAGAAGAGATCTAGGGCCAGCCACGCGGGGTCTACCACCCGCCGCTCGCGCGACATCGCCGGCTGGCATACAGCTATCACGAAAGCCTCGCAGAATCTGAGGAAATATAAAAATCCTTAAAAAGGTTTACATCATAGTATTTTATTACTAAATGATTCGTGAGTGTCTATATTCATACTTGAAATTATCGGCTTGCTCACGTGTGATTTAAGTCGGAAATAGGCCGACTAGTTTCGATCGATTCTAGTCGGCCTATTTCCGACTTGAACAATCTTGGTACAAGTGACGGTTATTTATGTACCACAAATACGACTGCACGAAATAAAAAAGAGGCTACTCTGAAAACCAGCAGCCCCGGTTCACGGCACAGGCTGAGAGTAGTCCCATTTTGTCTTTTGTAACAGAGGCTTATATTTTTCTCTGTTTTATTTCTTTTTTTCTTCTTTTTATTTCTTTTATTGTACCCTTACGCTGCGACCCATAGACGTCCCACTGTTGGGCACGGGTCTCCTCTCAGAATGGGAGGGATTAGGCCTTAGTCCACCACGCTGGCCAAGTGCGGATTGGCAGACTTCACATACCTTCGAGAACGTTATGATGAACTCTCAGGTATGCAGGTTTCCTCACGATGTGTCCTTGTATTGTACCCTTGGGACAAAATAAAGATTTTCTTTCTTTGTTTCTGACGGCACGAAAATGTAGCTTTGTACTAAATTATTCTTCTATCTTGGTCTATATTTTGTGTGCCTCGTGTTTACTTTGTATTATGAATATGTTCGTTCTCCAATTCCGGCGGTATATGGGAAGTTTCCCTCAAACGCAGCCCACCTGACAGCGCGATCGCTGGCCAGACACGCGGCGACCCTGGCCACTGCCTCCCGTTCACACAGGTGCCGGCCGAGCGGCGCCAGCAAACACTGCACCTCCGACGTGAACAGCCACGACACTATCGCTGGCCTCTTGGCGGGCGGTTCTTCTGATTCCTTTGCAGACAGCGTCACTGGAAGGAAGGTAACATCATTCAAATCAAATTAAATTAAATCAAATCAAATAAATAAATCTTTATTGCAATCTTTCTTTATTGCAAAAAAAAAATGGTTGTCTGTAAAGTCGGTTTACGGACGATAGATTTACGTGATAACGTCATAATCATTATTTTATACAATACAAAAAAGGAGAATTGAAAATACAAAGTTAACAGACAACAGACAAGTCTATATATTTATTTTGACAGTTCCCTATTTGGGAGCCATGGAAACGCCAATGTTGTCGTGTAAAAACGTTATCACGTCATCATGGAGGTAACGACACATGACGTCAGATAACGACACATTATGACGTCACACTTACATGACGTCAGATATAGACTCATTATGACGTCACACTTTTCTTTTTCGGATGTGTTGGCGTTCATCGATTTAATAAACGTTATCACGTCAAATACATATGTCACGTGAAAAGCGGCACGGGGTTTTAATTAAATTTTTTGGTAATACAAGTACAAGTAGAAATATTTTTTACTGGCCAGAATAACCGCTTGTACAAGGTTAATCGTTGTCCCCACACTATGATACCCTGTGTTGTGGGTAACAACGCTCTTCCAGATTCCAGTTACTAACAGAAATAAATAAAAAGAAATACAAAAACAGTGCAAGAAACTATAAAATATACTTGCTACGTGCAGACTACAAACATAAAAAAAAAGAAGGAGATGATGGAATAAAATAAAATAAACTCTAAATTCTTAAGTATGTCTAACTATGTATATTTATACAGTGAAACCTGGTTAATTGGGATCTCAAGGGACCAAGACATATGTACCAATTATTGAGGGTTTTCAATAATCCAGTTTTCCAATTAAACAGGTTTAAATTTATAGTTGTCTCATTTACAGCGGGGACGCTTACAGAGGTCGAAATGTGCCGTTATTCCATTTTTAGAGGTGGAAATGTTAATAAAAATGCGTATTTTTGATGTTATGAATTTAATGTAGGTATGAATGTCATACATAATGTATTGCGTCGAAAAAAAAAATTGCTTGCTAGTAGATACTAGATTGCTAGTTCCTGAAACCTGTTTCAACACGTCAAAACGTGTTGAAACCTGATTAATTTGTCTCACTTATACAGGTAATTGAGCTACAGAGTCTCAATTATAGAGGTAAACATAGAAAAAGTCTTAGAATTCAAATCTTATTTAACCAGGTTCAAAAAGTCCCATTAACAGAGGTAATTTAATGAAAAAGAACCGGGACTTCGTTGCAACTCTCAGTAATAGAGGTTTCTCATTTAGCCAGGTCCCACTTAACCAGGTTTCACTGTATATGTAACTTATGTATTTTGTAACATTTTGAATAATATATTATAGTGGTAGATGTGGTATAAGTAGGGTGCGAGCGTGTGAACGGGTGATAAAAGATAAGAGTCCGAAAGAATAGAAAGTTTATTTTACACGCACAGAATGGCACACACAGACAGGAAATAGTTAAGTATGATAGGCACAATAAGAAGTATGATAGGCACTAATGTCTGAGCTACAAGCGTTCTACCAACTATTAATTATAACAGAATACGCTACGTAAACAAGTAGTAATAAAGAGATACAGCGCATGCGCGTGGCGGTGGCGAGTTGCGAGCCGACTGGACTGGCGGGCGGCGGGCCCCCCGCGCCGCCGATCGCCTGATGCGAAGATAACAGTTGCGCGGGCGCAGACCCCGCCCACTAAGTCCATATATAAAATCCGCACTTTTGTTTTCTGTGCGGCCGTGATTAAAAATGTGTGTATAGAATTATGTTTGTATTATGAAATGTGTGTTAGAATAAGTGTGAAAGAATGAATAATTTATATATATTTTATGTAATTATAAGTGTAAATATTATATGTAAATATAAATGTTACTACGTGTGTGCGTGTGTTTGTATGTATAATATAAGTATGCCTACATCGCTCCCCCCCAGAGACCTGGTTAAGGGCGATAATAGTCTGGAAACCTAACCTTGCGTCCATATCGAGTGGTGTGTGAAGTGCGTTGTGTTGGTGTGTTCGGTGTGTATGAATGGTATTGAATTGGTGTGTTCGGTATGTATGAATGGTGTTGAATTGGTGTGTGTGTGTCTGGGTCACGCAGTATGTAGGCCGGTTTTAGCCTATCAATCGAGACTGTCGTACCTTTACCATTGTACATAATTTTAAACACCTTCTCACCGCGCTGCAAAACTTCATGAGGGCCAGAATAAGTTGGCTTTAATGACCCTGATGTGCTATCGTCCCTTAAAAATACATGCGACGATGTGGCAAGATCTTTGAAAATGAATGTTGGCCGTTTTCCAACGTGAAAGCTAGTAGGTGACGGTTGGAGGCCCTTTATGAGCCTGCGTAACCGTGACACATACTCTGTTACGTCTGTAACATCGTTTTGTTCGGGATGAAAGAATTCCCCCGGTAACCGAAGTGGTTCTCCATATAGGAGTTCGGCTGAGGTGGTTTTAAGGTCTTCTTTAATAGCGCTCCGGATGCCTAGCAGTACAACAGGTAAGACGTCTACCCACGACGCGTTGCCATGGCAAACTATTGCTGTTTTTAACTGCCTATGGAACCTTTCAACCAACCCGTTACATTGCGGGTGGTAGGCAGTGGTTCGACGGTGCTGAAATCCAATGATTTCTGAGAGACTTTTAAAGAGCGCAGACTCGAATTGTCTTCCACGGTCGGTTATAATGTCCAGTGGACAACCGAAACGTGAAATCCAACCACTGAGCAATGCCTTAGCCACTGTCTCTGCCGTAATGTCAGCCAGAGGCACGACTTCAGGCCATCGTGTATAGCGGTCGACGGCAGTGAGGCAGTACCTATATCCCTGGCACACCGGCAGTGGTCCAATGAGATCTATATGGACATAAGAGAATCTGGCTTTGGGTAGCTTGTGCGAGCCGAGTGGTGCAGAGACGTGCCTAGTAACCTTAGAGCGTTGACATGATAGGCAATTACGGACCCACTCCCTACAGTCCCGTCTCACACCTGGCCACACAAAGCGTTCTGATACCAGTTTTGCGGTTGCATTTGAACCTGGATGGCTCAATGAATGCAAAGCCTCAAAAACTTGGCGTCTGAGCAGTTTAGGTACGAAAGGTCGTACCGTTTCACCACGCACGTCACAACAGACTTCAAGGTTGATACCTGGTATTGTGATCATCCTGAGACAGAGTGAAGTATTGCCATTCATCAGGTCCTTCATTTCACAGTCTGATTTCTGTGCCTCAGCTAATATTTGCAGGTCGACAGGCTGTCCGATCGCCTCGATACGAGACAATGTATCCGCGACGACGTTGTCTTTACCTGAAATATGTCGGATATCAGTCGTAAATTGTGATATGAAGTCCAGGTGGCGAAATTGTCTCGGGGAGCATTTTTCTTTCCGTGAGTGGTATGCGAATGTGAGAGGTTTATGATCTGTATAGATCGTGAAATCTCTTGCCTCGACCATATGGCGGAAGTGTTTCACGCTCTCGTATATCGCCAGCAGCTCTCGATCATAAGGAGAGTATTTCTGCTGGGAGGGGCTCAACTTACGAGAGAAGAATGCGAGGGGTTCCCATGAGTTCTCACGGCGCTGTTGGAGAACTGAACCTATAGCTTTGTCCGATGCATCAGTAACTAAGGCTAACTCTGCGCTGCAAACGGGGTGCGCTAGCAAAGCTGCCTTGCAAAGGGAATCCTTGCAGTCGTTGAAGGCTTTTAGTTCACCAGCCGCTAAATTCACCGGATGAGAGCCTTTTACGGCACCTGTTAGGAGAGCATTTAGCGGAGCCTGATGAACTGCTGCATGTGGGATGAAACGCCTGTAAAAGTTAATCATCCCTAAAAAACGTCTCAATTCCTTCACCGTTTTTGGTGGTGGGAAGTCACGCATGGCCTCTACCTTAGCTGGCAACGGCCTGGTACCCTTGCTGGAAATGCTGTAACCTAAGAAGTCTACTTCTGGCTTACCGAACACACATTTACTAACATTGATCACCATGCCATACTCGTGTAGCCTCGAAAACAACTGATTTAGGTGCTGCTGGTGAGTTTCTTCGTCGCTAGAAAATACCAAAAAATCATCTATGTAGGCGTAAACGAAATCTAGTCCACGCAGCATCTCGTCAACGAAGCGCTGGAACGTCTGGCTTGCGTTCCGGAGCCCAAACGTCATAAATGGAAACTCCCATAAGCCAAACGGGGTACAAATCGCAGTCTTTGGAATGTCAGCTTCACTGACAGGAATCTGGTTGTAACTCTTAACTAGATCGATTGTCGAAAATATTTTACAACCGGCGAGGCTATGTGCGAAGTCATGTATATGCCTAACAGGGTACTTATCAGGTACAGTTCGCGCATTAAGCATGCGATAATCGCCGCAGGGTCGCCAACCGTTGTCCTTCTTGGGTGCCAGGTGAAGAGGTGAAGACCAGGCAGATCCTGAAGGTCGACAGGTACCGATCTGCAACATGGCCTCGAACTCAGCCTTAGCAATTTTTAGTTTGTCCGGCGCTAACCTACGCGGAGTGGATGATACTGGTGGCCCAGGTGTAGTGTGTATGTGGTGTACTGTGTTATGTTTGATTGTGCGATGCAAACCAGAGGGGTTCACTATATCAGGAAATTTAGATAAAATTTTGTAATAGTTAGAGTCACCCGAAACAACTTTTACGGAAGAAACATTATCATAAAGCGAGGCAGGCAAACCCGCGGTCGCGAGTGTAGTGCTGGCGTCAATAAGGCGTTTACCACGCATATCTATGATTAAATTAAAATTAGATAAGAAATCGGCACCAATAATCGCCTTACTGACATCAGCCACTATAAATTGCCAAGCAAAGTCGCGGCGCAAGCCTAGGTTTAGCGTTAGGTGCTTATAGCCGTAGGTACAAATTACTGAGCCATTTGCCGCTCTTAACTCTAAATTGCTTTTTGCTCGGTTCTCTTTAACATTTAAACGAGGGAACACACACACATCACTACCGGTATCCACTAAAAAGTCTATATTAGTCCGCTTGTCGGTCACAAAGAGACGGCCCGTCCCTGGACAGCTGTCGGCCGCCATTACAGTCTGTCCTCGGCGTTTCCCGCAAAGTCACACGGTTTGAGGCACTTGCTCGCCTTGGCACCGAACTTATTATGGTACCAGCATACTGGGTACCTCTGGTACTCTGCATTCGATCGCGTTTTGGAGCGCGAGCCGGATCGGTGTCGTGATGGTGTACGTTGCCGGCACCGGCAGCGGCGGCGGGAACGGTCTTCAGCATCGTGGCGTCTTCGTGTATTGGTCAGTTCGTTCACTTGGACAGCAAGCTGTTCGACCATACCTTTTAATTCGGCTATCTCCTTTGTTGAACTGGTATAGCTGGCTGCTGCTTCAGCTACTGTACAGGGCGTCACGATGTCATGAACATTGTCAGCCAGGTCGGCCAGCTGCTCCAGTGAGAGTGTCGCCTGGGATGCTAGAACTGTCTGGAGGTTGCTGGGCAGGCGTTGCGACCATATGGATCGTATAAAATCAGTTGGTACGGCGGGTCCAGCCAGATCCTGCAGGTGGCGGAGGAACTGGGAAGGCTTCCTATCCCCGAGCTCTTCATGGGTGAGCAGCTGCTTGACCTTCTTCTCATGTGATGCCGACAGTCGACGGATCAGCTCACTCTTTATTTTCTCGTACTGCTTCCGGACAGGCGGTTTCACAATAATATCCTTCACGGTTTTAGCATGGACCAGGTCTAGATTTGTAATGACCTGGTTAAATTTTGTTGCGTCATCTGTTATTTTAAAATTCACAAATTGTGTCTCCAGCAGTGCGAACCACAGCTCTGGGTCTTCTGGCGAGAATTGTGGTATTTTTAAATTCTTGGTGAAGGGTTTTTCGTTTTCGTCCTCGGCTTTTACCTCAACTGATCGTCGTTCCTCGGCTTTTACCTCAACTGATCGTCGGGCCTTTTTCACAGGCCGCTTCGTTACATTGCCGCCATCTTGTCGAACGACGGTCCCTGCGCTGTCGCTGCCATGCGTGTCGCTGGTCTCGAAGTCACTCATTTTTTTTTTTTTTTTCGTGCTCCGGCGGTGGTCACCAATATAGTGGTAGATGTGGTATAAGTAGGGTGCGAGCGTGTGAACGGGTGATAAAAGATAAGAGTCCGAAAGAATAGAAAGTTTATTTTACACGCACAGAATGGCACACACAGACAGGAAATAGTTAAGTATGATAGGCACAATAAGAAGTATGATAGGCACTAATGTCTGAGCTACAAGCGTTCTACCAACTATTAATTATAACAGAATACGCTACGTAAACAAGTAGTAATAAAGAGATACAGCGCATGCGCGTGGCGGTGGCGAGTTGCGAGCCGACTGGACTGGCGGGCGGCGGGCCCCCCGCGCCGCCGATCGCCTGATGCGAAGATAACAGTTGCGCGGGCGCAGACCCCGCCCACTAAGTCCATATATAAAATCCGCACTTTTGTTTTCTGTGCGGCCGTGATTAAAAATGTGTGTATAGAATTATGTTTGTATTATGAAATGTGTGTTAGAATAAGTGTGAAAGAATGAATAATTTATATATATTTTATGTAATTATAAGTGTAAATATTATATGTAAATATAAATGTTACTACGTGTGTGCGTGTGTTTGTATGTATAATATAAGTATGCCTACAATATAAAACAGCAGCGATACTTATATTAAGTGTTTAGGTAGTATTTTCCTGTTAGGTTGTGATCATGAGGAGTGTTTCTGTTTCCGCGTAGCCTAAGGTTTTCAACAGTTTAATGTAATATCATGGTCATTCTCACACACGGCCAGCTGAGCCGAAACAAGGCGCGAGCCTGTACAGTGGGTGTCAGAGACTGATATACATCTGTACTAATATTATAAGGAGGAAAGATTTGTTTTTAATGTTTTCACACAAAAACTACTGGACCGATTTCAAAAATTATTTCACCATTAGAAAGCTGCATCTTCACTGTGTGAAGGTAGGCTATATAATATTATTAGGTGTAAACGAAACTATTGTTATGTTTAATTTCACGCGAGCGAAGCTGCTGGCGTCCACTAGTACATAGTCTAAATAGATATTTTTTTAAATACATTCTTATATAGATATTAACATCCAGAGACAGACAAACACAAGTGTTCATAACACTCACACTCACACTACTGTTTGTCCTGAGTGGGATTCAAACCCACTGGTGGGTCACTACCGATTGCGCCAACGGGCCTGTCAAATCATTTACTATATCTATATTATAAAAATGAATCGCAAAATGTGTTGGTAAGCGCATAACTCAACAACGCCTGGACCAATTTGGCCAATTCTTTTTTTTAAATGTTCGTTAAAGTTCAAGGATGGTTTTTACGGCGAGAAAAATTTGAAAATTCATCCCCTAAGGGGGTCAAACGGGGGTGCAAAGTTAGTATGAAGCTTTGCCGTTTTTGAAGTTAGTGAATGTGTAACGCGAGCGAAGCTCGTCCACTAGTTTGTCATAAATATGGGTCCAGTAGTTGGTATTACAAAAAAATATATTTTGTAAGCCATATTTTGCGTGGTGCGGCGTAAATATCTTTATAAACTCAATTTAACTGTCACATAATATTAATAAAATATGTCAAATCTATATTATAACGAAGCTATTATATGGTATGGTTTTTGTGTGTGGAGATAGTGAGGAGGGTGGAGAGTGACGTAGGCTACTTTTTACCGCGGTAAAACATCCCCGTGGGAAGATATCGATGTTTTATTATTTGCTAGATAATTAGTTCCGGATGTTGTTAACAGATGGCATTGTTAATTCCCTTTTCCCACGCGGGCGGAGCCGCGGGTAAAAGCTAGTTTTTTGATAATCCATCCACTGACCTTCCAGCGCGGTCAGCAACGCGTCCCCCGCCAGCCGGTCGGCGCGCGCGCAGCCGGCCAGCTGCCGCGCCACGCGCGCGCGCAGCCCCGCCCCCATCAGCCGCAGCCCGCACCGGGCCACGCCCAGGCCGTCACCGTTGGACACGAGCTGCGATATGTCTAGCTGAAAGAGAGAGAGAGAAGCTGCGGGCGTTCCTTTGTCACTGACCTTCCAGCGCGGTCAGCAACGCGTCCCCCGCCAGCCGGTCGGCGCGCGCGCAGCCGGCCAGCTGCCGCGCCACGCGCGCGCGCAGCCCCGCCCCCATCAGCCGCAGCCCGCACCGGGCCACGCCCAGGCCGTCACCGTTGGACACGAGCTGCGATATGTCTAGCTGAAAGAGAGAGAGAGAAGCTGCGGGCGTTCCTTTGTCACTGACCTTCCAGCGCGGTCAGCAACGCGTCCCCCGCCAGCCGGTCGGCGCGCGCGCAGCCGGCCAGCTGCCGCGCCACGCGCGCGCGCAGCCCCGCCCCCATCAGCCGCAGCCCGCACCGGGCCACGCCCAGGCCGTCACCGTTGGACACGAGCTGCGATATGTCTAGCTGAAAGAGAGAGAGAGAAGCTGCGGGCGTTCCTTTGTCACTGACCTTCCAGCGCGGTCAGCAACGCGTCCCCCGCCAGCCGGTCGGCGCGCGCGCAGCCGGCCAGCTGCCGCGCCACGCGCGCGCGCAGCCCCGCCCCCATCAGCCGCAGCCCGCACCGGGCCACGCCCAGGCCGTCACCGTTGGACACGAGCTGCGATATGTCTAGCTGAAAGAGAGAGAGAGAAGCTGCGGGCGTTCCTTTGTCACTGACCTTCCAGCGCGGTCAGCAACGCGTCCCCCGCCAGCCGGTCGGCGCGCGCGCAGCCGGCCAGCTGCCGCGCCACGCGCGCGCGCAGCCCCGCCCCCATCAGCCGCAGCCCGCACCGGGCCACGCCCAGGCCGTCACCGTTGGACACGAGCTGCGATATGTCTAGCTGAAAGAGAGAGAGAGAAGCTGCGGGCGTTCCTTTGTCACTGACCTTCCAGCGCGGTCAGCAACGCGTCCCCCGCCAGCCGGTCGGCGCGCGCGCAGCCGGCCAGCTGCCGCGCCACGCGCGCGCGCAGCCCCGCCCCCATCAGCCGCAGCCCGCACCGGGCCACGCCCAGGCCGTCACCGTTGGACACGAGCTGCGATATGTCTAGCTGAAAGAGAGAGAGAGAAGCTGCGGGCGTTCCTTTGTCACTGACCTTCCAGCGCGGTCAGCAACGCGTCCCCCGCCAGCCGGTCGGCGCGCGCGCAGCCGGCCAGCTGCCGCGCCACGCGCGCGCGCAGCCCCGCCCCCATCAGCCGCAGCCCGCACCGGGCCACGCCCAGGCCGTCACCGTTGGACACGAGCTGCGATATGTCTAGCTGAAAGAGAGAGAGAGAAGCTGCGGGCGTTCCTTTGTCACTGACCTTCCAGCGCGGTCAGCAACGCGTCCCCCGCCAGCCGGTCGGCGCGCGCGCAGCCGGCCAGCTGCCGCGCCACGCGCGCGCGCAGCCCCGCCCCCATCAGCCGCAGCCCGCACCGGGCCACGCCCAGGCCGTCACCGTTGGACACGAGCTGCGATATGTCTAGCTGAAAGAGAGAGAGAGAAGCTGCGGGCGTTCCTTTGTCACTGACCTTCCAGCGCGGTCAGCAACGCGTCCCCCGCCAGCCGGTCGGCGCGCGCGCAGCCGGCCAGCTGCCGCGCCACGCGCGCGCGCAGCCCCGCCCCCATCAGCCGCAGCCCGCACCGGGCCACGCCCAGGCCGTCACCGTTGGACACGAGCTGCGATATGTCTAGCTGAAAGAGAGAGAGAGAAGCTGCGGGCGTTCCTTTGTCACTGACCTTCCAGCGCGGTCAGCAACGCGTCCCCCGCCAGCCGGTCGGCGCGCGCGCAGCCGGCCAGCTGCCGCGCCACGCGCGCGCGCAGCCCCGCCCCCATCAGCCGCAGCCCGCACCGGGCCACGCCCAGGCCGTCACCGTTGGACACGAGCTGCGATATGTCTAGCTGAAAGAGAGAGAGAGAAGCTGCGGGCGTTCCTTTGTCACTGACCTTCCAGCGCGGTCAGCAACGCGTCCCCCGCCAGCCGGTCGGCGCGCGCGCAGCCGGCCAGCTGCCGCGCCACGCGCGCGCGCAGCCCCGCCCCCATCAGCCGCAGCCCGCACCGGGCCACGCCCAGGCCGTCACCGTTGGACACGAGCTGCGATATGTCTAGCTGAAAGAGAGAGAGAGAAGCTGCGGGCGTTCCTTTGTCACTGACCTTCCAGCGCGGTCAGCAACGCGTCCCCCGCCAGCCGGTCGGCGCGCGCGCAGCCGGCCAGCTGCCGCGCCACGCGCGCGCGCAGCCCCGCCCCCATCAGCCGCAGCCCGCACCGGGCCACGCCCAGCCCGTCACCGTTGGACACGAGCTGCGATATGTCTAGCTGGAAGAGAGAGAGAGAGAGAAGCTGCGGGCGTTGATTGTCACTGACCTTCCAGCGCGGTCAGCAACGCGTCCCCCGCCAGCCGGTCGGCGCGCGCGCAGCCGGCCAGCTGCCGCGCCACGCGCGCGCGCAGCCCCGCCCCCATCAGCCGCAGCCCGCACCGGGCCACGCCCAGCCCGTCACCGTTGGACACGAGCTGCGATATGTCTAGCTGGAAGAGAGAGAGAGAGAGAAGCTGCGGGCGTTGATTGTCACTGACCTTCCAGCGCGGTCAGCAACGCGTCCCCCGCCAGCCGGTCGGCGCGCGCGCAGCCGGCCAGCTGCCGCGCCACGCGCGCGCGCAGCCCCGCCCCCATCAGCCGCAGCCCGCACCGGGCCACGCCCAGGCCGTCACCGTTGGACACTAGCTGCGATATGTCTAGCTGAAAGAGAGACAAAGTTAAGAGTGTAGCGTCCATAGCCCAATGGATCGCGTCGATTTAATGCGATCGAAAGAGTTAAGCGACGACGGGCGCGGTCGGTATGTGGATAGGTGACCGCTAGTGACAAAAATTTCATGGACGCTATTGTGCTTCGCTATTGTATATATATAATTGATCGAAGTATATAATACATAGGATTCACGTAAATTAATTAAGAAAGAGACAAATAAATGACATAGAGTAAACTAAAAAAAACTAAAACATACATAAGATTGTAACAAATGTAAAAACTAATGGAATTATAAGGCTTTTTTATTTTTATTTTATTTTATTGTGCTTCGGAGAGCACTTAAAGCCGTCGGTCCCGGTTGTTTTCAATGGTGGAAACAGTCGTTAAGCCTTGTCGAAGACCTTCGGGTGTCTTGAGAACATTCGACACTAGGTTAGCCACTGACCCCTTCATCAATCCGCATTAGAGCAGCGTGGTGGAGTATGCTCTAGACCTCCTGCAGCTGGGTCTGTGGGGAGACCCGTGCCCAGTAGTGGGACGTATATGGGTTGCAGCGTAATGACCCATAGCTAATCAAATATAATTCATAGTCTGACCAGGAATAATATAAGGACCGGTCGTGTTGCAGAATTTAAGAGGAACAAATTTCTTACAATAGTTCAATTTACTCTCACCACCACAACCCTTCCTTTGTCCCACTGTTGGGCACTGGTCTCCTCTCAGAATGGGAGGGATTAGGCCTTAGTCCACCACGCTGGCCAAGTTCGGATTGGCAGACTTCACATACCTTCGAGAACATTATGAAGAACACTCAGGCATGCAGGTTTCATCACGATGTGTCCTTCACCGTTACAGCAACGCAGGGCCTAAGCTATAAGGGTTAGAAAACTTGAAATTTTGTACAGGAGTTCCTTTTATAACGTAGGGGAGCACTAAGAAAAGATTTTTGAAAATTCACCCCCTAAGGGGATAAAACGGCGGTAAACTTTGCCGTTTTTGAATTTAGTGAATGTCTAATTACACGCGAGCGAAGCTGCGGGCGTCCACTAGTCGAACATAACTTAGAAAAGTCATTGGTGCGTGCCGCTTGGGTTTGAGCCCGGACCGCTCGAGAGAGGCGAGTTCGATAGCCACTGGGCTGTTTAAATTATTCTCACCGTATCAAAAAGCTCGTCGACGCGTTCGCCTGGGCCAGCCTGGGCCAGGTGTCCCGCCACCACGTCGAGGCAGCGCTGGCGTTCTCGCGTCGGGACCTTGTTCACCAGCTCAACGATGTCCCTGACACATTTGACAAACTTTTTGGTATGTGTGTTGCATGTCGCATTACATTCGGCCGCGGAGTAGGGATAAAGTGAAAAGTCAGAGCAGCCAAGACAGCAGCTGACCGTGTAGTGTCGCTGCGACCCATAGACGTCCCACTGTTGGGCACGGGTCTCCTCTCAGAATGGGAGGGATTAGGCCTTAGTCCACCACGCTGGCCAAGTGCGGATTGGCAGACTTCACATACCTTCGAGAACGTTATGATGAACTCTCAGGCATGCAGGTTTCCTCACGATGTGTCCTTCACCGTTATAGCAAGTGACATTTAATTTCTTAAAACGCACATAACTCAGAAATGTCATTGGTGCGTGCCACTGGGGTTTGAACCCGGACCGCTCGAGTGAGAGGCGAGTTCGATAGCCGCTGGGCTGTCACCGCTTAGTGAGAGGCGAGTTCGATAGCCGCTGGGCTGTCACCGCTTGGTGCGTGGACCGTGTAGTGTATTGACTATTAATCATTTGTGCCAGTGCTCCACGCACTTTTTAAACTTGAATCTAAAATTTTATTTTGTTGAGACACTGGGTAGCGAACCGACCAAGGTCGACCAAGCGTACCTAATAGAATTTGTTGAAATTTTGATACATATATTTCGAACGGCTAATAGTGTAGTGACGCTTGTTATTTTATTTCCCATTATCATTCCAATTTTCCAAGTATAAAATTAAGATTGATAAAGCGATTTTTATACCCTTAATGGAATATTATTCCAAAAATGTTTAGTTAAATGTCTATAATGTGAAAAAAAGTTTTACTTTTACTGTGGTTTCATAGAACCACACAATTTAATTTTTATATTAATGAGATAGAAAAAAGCATAGCATCCTCTTAATCAAATTAGTTGAGGTTTTGTTTCATCTAAACAAATGAACCGATTTAGAAAGAAAAAAAGAAAGAAAACTTTTTTATTTTCATCACTTTTCATCAGCAGTTAGGTACAGTGAAAGACATAGATACAAGTAGAATTGATTTATAACTATTTATTTCCGGCCAAGTGTGAGTCGGACTCGCGCACGAAGGGTTCCGTACCATTTTCCATAAAAACGACAAAAAAAAATCATGTCTGTTGTACGGGAGCCTCCCTTAAATTTCGTTTCGCGCATCAAAGGGTTTGTCGCGACATGAGTCTACGATGTTATTATCGCGACAAAGAAACGAGAATATTTGCGCGACAATTGGGCCTAATATAAGCAGAAACAATACATGTATGTGCGTAGCAAAATACAACTTACAAATTCTTATTTTTTGACGTGATAACGTCTTATAAATTGATGAACAACGACAGCGCGTATGAAAAAGTGTCCCGTTCCGCCTGAGCCTTTTTTTGGGCGGGACTTTTGTACATTCCAGCATAAAAAGAGAAAAATATACTGATTCACAGAAAAATATTAAAAAAAATATTAAATGAGCGGTTCTCTGCAGATAAATTATTTTCAATAAATTAATTTTACACAAGACAACATTGGCGGTTCCATGGCTCCGAAATAGGGAACTGTCAAAATAAATATATAGACTTGTCTGTTGTCTGTTATCTTTGTATTTTCAATTCTCCTTTTTTGTATTGTATAAAATAATGATTATGACGTTATCACGTAAATCTATCGTTCTTAAACCGACTTTACAGACAACCAATTTTTTTTATTTAAATAGAAAGGTGGGTGCTGCTTGGATTTGAAGCCACATTCCCTCGTGTTCGATGCTAGTTAGACCGCCACTGGGCTGTCACCGCATTGGGTGTTCGCTGCGACCCATAGACGTCCCACTGCTGGGCACGGGTCTCCCCCACAAACACTTCTGCGGGAGGTCTTGAGCATACTCCACCACGCTGCTCCAATGCGGATTGGTGGTGGGGTTAGTGGCCAACCCAGTGTCGAATGTTCTCAAGCCACCCGAAGGTCTTCGACAAGGCCTAACGACTGTTTCCACAATTGAAAACAACCGGGACCGACGGCTTTACGTGCCCTCCGAAGCACGGTAGCGTCCATGAAATTTTGCCAGTAGCGGTCACCCATCCACAAACCGACCGCGCCCGTCGTTGCTTAACTCTTTCGATCACATTGAATCGACGCGAGCCATTGGGCTATGGACGCATTGGGTATTAAATAAATAAAATAGCCTTTTATTTCCATGAAACAACCACCATATTTACATTTTCTTAATTAAATTAAATACATACCTACATTACACAATTTTGTTGCTTTATTTCAGTACAATGTTTCAGTACCTAGTATCACTTTTAATTATCATTTTGTCATCGGGTATTACCTGATGATATTGTCATCGCAGAAGCGTGGCTCTTTCGATCACATTGAATCGACGCGAGCCATTGGGCTATGGACGCATTGGGTGTTACCTGATGATATTGTCGTCGCAGAAGCGTGGCTCTTTCGATCACATTGAATCGACGCGAGCCATTGGGCTATGGACGCATCGGGTGTTACCTGATGATATTGTCGTCGCAGAAGCGCGGGTACCCGAGCTGTATGTAGTACACGGCCTTCACGTAGTCGCCGACGTTGCGCGCGCGCAGCCGCGTAACCAGCGCACGCGCACGCGCCGCCGACGCGTCGCTACCGGCAGCCAGCGCGAGGCCCACCAGCCTGCGATAATTGATAATTCATTCATTCATCACAACCATTTTCTTTGTCCCACTGTTGGGCACGGGTCTCCTCTCAGAACGGGATGGATTAGGCCTTAGTCCACCACGCTGGCCTTATGCGAATTGGCAGACTTCACATGCCTTCGAGAAAATTAGAAGAACTCTCAGGTATGCAGGTTTCCTCACGATGTGGCCTTCACCGTTACAGCAAGTGACATATAATTTCTTAAATCTATATATATAAAAGGAGAAGGTGACTGACTGACTGACTGACTGACTGACTGACATATCAACGTAGGGCCTAAACTATAAGGGTTAGAAACTTGAAATTTTGCACAGGGGTTCCTTTTATAACGTAGGGGAGCACTAAGAAAGGATTTTTGAAAATTCACCCCCTAGGGGGGTAAAACGGGGGTGCAAAGTTAGTATGAAACTTTGCCGTTTTTGAAGTTAGTGAATGTCTAATTCCACGCGAGCGAAGCTGCGGGCGTCCACTAGTAATTTTAATGGGTAAAGTTAGTTTTAGTCTACTTTGCAACATCCCGCGATAATTATTATTTATTCTTTATTCACATAAACTTACAAAACTATCATTACAGTTCTGTGCCTATTGCGTTGCGTTAGTAAACACTAACAATATTATGGCCTGCATTACTATTACTACTAAAAAATATCTAATTACTGTTACTAAAGATAATACATCCATACTAATATTATAAATACGAAAGTAACTCTCTGTCTGTCTCGCGTTCACGCCAAAACTACTGAACCGAATTACATGAAATTTGGTACACAGATTGTATAGATCCTGAGAAAGGACATAGGCTACTTTTTAATGTTGAATGAAAGAATACTCTAACCTGCTCAGTTCCGCATCCACGAGGCTCTGTCGGCCAAACTGCTCCAGTATCGGGTGGACAACCGCTGACATGTCAACTTTGTTCTTGGCGAGCGTTTTAAGCACTTTCAACTCAACCTGCTTCCGGTCACCGCCTTGGGAACGGAATGTAAACATTTACTTTATTTATTTTGCTACAACCCACAAACATCCCACTGTTGGACATGGGTCTCTCTCTCCCTCTCTCTCTCATGGGGTGGAGGGAGGGGTTAGTGTTAGTTCTCAAGCCACCCGAAGGTTTTCGAATAGGCTTAACAATTGTTTTTTTACAAATCAAAACAACCGGGACCGACGGCTTAACGTGCCCTCTGAAGCACGGTAACCCATGAATATTTAGTCACTCGCTGCGACCCATAGACGTCCCACTGCTGGGCACGGGTCTCCCCCACAGACGCAGCTGCAGGAGGTCTAGAGCATACTCCACCACGCTGCTCCAATGCGGATTGGTGGAGAGTGGGAATATTTAGTAGCGATCACCAATACACAAATCCGCCCCGCCGATGCTTAACTCTGTCGATCACATAGAATTAGGGTAAATCGGTCGGTCTCGTACCCGGGAAATTCAGCTCGAGAAAAGTCGAGACATCGAGAAGTTTAAATAAACATTTTTACGCTTAGTAGTGAGTGATCTTTAGTTATGATGAGAAAAATTATGATTGTTTTTAGTTAAGATGTTTGTTTTAAGCTGATTGTTAACAGAGATTTTGTTTTTTATTAAAGATTAGTGAGATTAGTTATAATAAGAAGAAGTATGATTGTTTTTAGTTAAGATGTATGTTTTAAGCTGATTGTTAACAGAGATTTTGTTTTTTATTACAGAATAGTGAGATGAGATTAGTTATGATAAGGAGAAGAAGTATGATTGTTTTTAGTTAGCAATTTTGTTTTGAGCTGATTTTTAAAAGCTTTTATTTAACTTCACTCGTATGTATGTATGTATGTATGTATGTATGTATGTATGTATGTATGTATGTATGTATGTATGTATGTCCTGGAATCTTGCAATCAATATTTCACCCACATCCACTGAAGCTATCGAGCTGAAATTTGGCACACATATTAGGTTCCGATGACAATGCAATAATATGGTACTGTCGAACTGATCTGATGATGGAGCCGGAAGATATTAACTGGAACTTTATGATGGAATATCGTATCATAGTCGTGTTTGCACTTGTGGTAAAGTCTTGTAATGAACTTTGACCACGATTAGGTTTCAATCAAGTTATAAAAGCTTTTTAAAAAAAAATTTTTTTTACAGTATATTATTTATTGAGAACTTGGTTTTTTTGTTAAAAATTATGTTGATTTTTTTCATGTAAAATAAACACAGTTAAATTAAAGACTCTTTTTATTAATTAAACAAAAATTTAGACGTATTTTATTTTTTCTCGACAACCCGAGAAGACCCGAGAAATCAGGCTCGAGAAGTCTCGACACCCGAGAACTAAAAAACCTCGAGAAATCGGAAACCCTACATAGAATAGACGCGAGCCATTAAACTATAGATACTACATCCGCGTGTCTTTACTCACCACCACTCCCAGCCGCATCGAAGTATTCTTCAGATATCGCTATATACTGCGCGTACATCTGCGCTAATTTATCCATTTTCTCCAGAAGATATGACAGTGTGCTCTGATTTGAGCCATGGTGCTTCACAGTAAGAATGAGAGACTTGATGACCATGTTCAGCACTTCTTGGCTTTTGGAGGGTAGTTCGTTCACTTCCTCCCGCCAGTAGATTAGAGTGTTGAGCTGAAAATTATCGACTACATTAAATAAATAAATAAATATCTTGGACATTCTCACACACGGCCATCTGACCACAAAGTAGGCGCGAGCCTGTAATATGGGTGTCAGAGACTGATATACATACATAGATATTTTTAAATACATACTTAAATAGATAATATTAACATCCAGACACAGAACAAGTACAAGTGTTTGTAACACGAATATTTGTCCTGAGTGGGATTCGAACCCACGAACCCTGGCGCAACAGGTAGGGTCACTACCGATTGCGCCAACGGGCCCGTCAAAGGATTTGTTAGTATATTTTAATGGGACAGTGTTGGTGACGGATGTCATCCTGGATTGCGAGGGGTAAAGACATAAGGCTGCATCAGGTGCAGATTGACAGACTTTACGTTACGTTACAGAACATTATGAAGAACCACAGAAATTAATCCATATAGAACGGCGAACTGAGCGTATACCAAGTGCCGCAATCTTGCAATATACTGCAAGATATCTCGCAAGTTCAGTTTAATTCTGTACATATAATTTAAAAAAAAAATTATAAATATCTTGGACATTCTCACACACGGCTATCTGACCCAAAGTAGGCGCGAGCCTGTGATATGGGTGTCAGAAACTGATATACATATATAGATATTTTAAATACATACTTAAATACTATACTATTTTTAAAAAACTTCGAACGACGAAGATTCGAACCCACGACCCCTGGCGCAACAGATAGGGTCACTGCCGATTGCGCCAACGGGCCTGTCAAACATACTATTCCAATGTGTGTGGCAAGAAATGAATGTTTGTTTATTTGTATGTTGGTTTGAAATTTTATTAAAGCTACGGTTGAGTAATAAAATTATATAGATCTCTGCTATAAAATCTACAATAAAAATTCAATGATGTATGTTCAAATTTTCAATACTAATTCTGTGGTTAACAATATGTTTTATTTATATTCGAAAAAAAAGCAAAAGAGCTTACAATTTCCACGTGAAGTTCATTCAACTTATTCTCCAGCGTAGTGGTCAGTATCAAGTTAAGCAACGCCGGGCGCAGCGCGGTTGCGTGCGGCCGGAGCTCCTCCTTGCAGTTGCATACGATCTGTAACGATTGTCACCTTGTTACTTACTGGATCTACGGTTCTGCCAACGGCTAGCCTAAACGGATTACACAGAGTTAGTCTTTAAATGAAGCAACTACCACATACTTTAAACAGAAGCTAGTGGATGTAAAAATCCGAATTATTCAGACAGTAAATGATGAAAATTCTTAATATAAGTTCATAAGAACAAAATATTTAACCTAATAGCACATCGGTTATTCAAGCAGCTTTAAGTCCAGAGTTTCCGATCTGGTCTCCAAGGCCTCCACGCCAAGCTACGGTCTTTCCATGTGAAGCAATTAATATTTTACCTACAGAAACCCAGTGATGCAAACAGCTCGAAGTCCAGACTTCGACCATTGGGTAGCTGAGACCAGCCAACGACCACATACCTGGGCCAGAAGCCACCGGACGTTCCTGTCTTCGTCTCCGTGGCCTCCATCTAAGGCCAAGCAGAGCTCGTCTCGCCAGGCGTGATCATCGAATGTGGCAACGTGGCAGAACAGCGCCGTAAGGGTCGGCGCGCACTCGTGATGGTTCAAGGGATTTTCATGCAGACGGAGTTCTTGGGTTGTTGCCTGTTAAGGATAGGATTTTTTATGGGTGTAAGATAGCAAACGAGCTTGCAGCATCACCCATCCGCTTTCACCCATGACACCTACGATTGACTCTGAACAAGACTCTAAAAAAGATAGTCCACATAGCAGAGATCAGTACGTTAGTGGCTATGAGGACTGGGGCAGGAATTGTTAGTGATAGTTAGTCCTGTTAGTTGGTGTTAGTAATTCAGTCACGTTCTAAGTCAGTCACAGATGCGTTGCAACCATTAAGTACTAAGATGGTCGCCTCTAAGAAGTGTAACCGGAAACCAATCCTTTCAAACCGAACCACGATTGCTTTAAAAAACAATTACAACACAGTAGAAATGGTACTAGGTATCGTGGCTAACGGCGATGCTGGTTTAGCACCGTTACATCAACGTAAACAACAATGCAACATTATGTTTATATATTGTATAAATTAATTTATAGAAGTACTAGTGGACGCCCGCAGCTTTGCTCGCGTAGAATTAGACCCATTAACGACGTCTGCCCGCGTTCGGGTTGGCCACTTGACTTCAAAACGGCAAAGTATCATTCTAACTTTGCACCCCCGTTTTACTAGTACCCCCTTAGGAGGTGAATTTTCAAAAATTCTTTCTTAGTGCTCCCCTACGTTATAAAAGGAACCCCTGTGCAAAATTTCAAGTTTCTAACCCTTATAGTTTAGGCCCTGCGTTGATATGTCAGTCAGTCAGTCAGTCAGTCAGTCAGTCAGTCAGTCAGTCAGTCAGTCAGTCAGTCAGTCAGTCAGTCAGTCAGTCAGACAGTCAGCTTCTTCTTTTATATATATAGAAGAAGATAGATATTCTTACCGATTCATCCACTTCAGGGATGTCGTAAAGAAAGGGGTCTTCAGAGAGCGTGCGCAGGAAGTGGACGGTCCGGGTTCGGGTCCCGGCGGTGAGCAGCGCGTGCTCGCCGTCGGACATGTCTATCGACACCGATTCCCTGCGGTTTTGTTGTTTCTGGAGAGAGAGAAGCAATAGCCAACATTTATAAGGCGAGATTTTACTAAATTCGCTGCGACCCATAGACGTCCCACTGCTGGGCACGGGTCTCCCCCACAGACACTGCTGCGGGAGGTCTAGAGCATAATCCACCACGCTGCTCCAATGCGGATTGGTGGAGGGGTTAGTGGCCAAACCAGTGTCGAATGTTCTCAAGCCACCCGAAGGTCTTCGACAAGGCTTAACGACTGTATTTAGTATTAAAAACAACCTGGCTTTACGTACCCTTCGAAGCACGGTAGCGCCTATAAAATTTTGCCACTAGCGGTCACCCATCCACAAACCGACCGCGCCCGTCGTCGCTTAACACTTTCGATCACATTGAATCGACGCGAGCCATTGGGCTATGGACGCTACGCTTTACTAATTCAGTGTGTTCAAATCTAAATTATTTTTCCTTGATATAATATAGCGTGGCGCGCGGCACCATCTATCCGCTGCCACTATTGATAACCGACACCTCATATGATAGTATTAAACGACGACGGTGGGTGTAACATAATGAAACAACTGTACAACACTGGTATATGTACTTGGGCAGAGTAACCCCTCTCGTCTAGGTTTCACACTGATCCGCCTGCTCGAAACATGCGCTTATATTGGGAAAATCTGAGTCAACGCAAAGTCTCATTAAAATTTATCCAATAATAATACTGTACATTTTTAAAAAAAAAAAGCTTTTACAACTTTTTTTCATTTTCGTGCATTGTCATCGGAACCTAATATGTGTGCCAAATTTCAGCTCAATAGCTTCAGTGGAAGTGGGTGAAATATTGATTGCAAGATTCCAGGACATGGATACATACAAGTGAAGTTAAATAAAAGCTTTTAATAATTTAACAATTAAATAAAATCATGAATATAAATCTTAAAATAAATGTGTGATTAGTAATTATGTGTTCATTAACAAACAATCAAATATTAAACTAAGAGAAGTATTTAATTAGCAGTGCCGACATCACTTTTTAACATTACGAGCTTGTCACACCATCCGTCCGCTCCCGCTCATGACAACTGAGACATGACATCTTAAGCCCGCCATAGACGTTCAAGTAATTTGATCAAACATGCTGGATCAAACCGTTTTATCAAATTGGCATAATCTGCAAAGCGACCACACACCTTCACGCAGGCTTGAAGCAGCGTCAGTTCAGTATCGAACCGGACGAAGAATTGTTGTTTGTGTGTGGCCGTAAAAATGTCATGTACAGACGACGCTATAGCAATAGTAGGTTTAGTGTTTGCTTTGAAGGCCAAAAAAAGGACAAAAAAACGTACTGTATGGTGTAATTAAATGTTATGTTAAATTATACCGTTAAAAATTTTTTTTTTTAAAAAGCTTTTTAAAACTTTTTTTATTTTCATGCATTGTCATCGGAACCAAATATGTGTGCCAAATTTCAGCTCGATAGCTTCAGTGGAAGTGGGTGAAATATTGACTGCAAGATTCCAGGACATATGTACATACATACTTACATAGATACATACGAGTGAAGTTAAATAAAAGCTTTTAAAAAGTGGCTCATGAAAAGAGACGAATTATCTCTGTTATGGTAATCTTTATTTTTGACGTTCCATAAACAGGTTTCATTTTGATATATTTGTAATTCTTCTAATACATCGCGGTTCGTCATTATGCACTGCAAGCTGCAACACGTCCGCTAGGTAACACTTCCGCAGCAATAACTGAGCGCTCGCAACACACACGCTCAAATTTTTCATCAAACAGTTTGATCAAACCGATTGATCAAATAAAAAAACGAAAATTCATATTTCTTCAAACAATTTGATTACTCATTAAATTTGATCAAATTTTACCACAGACACTCATGCCAATTTGATAAAACGGTTTGATCCAGCCTGTTTGATCAAATTACTTGAACGTCTATGGCGGGCTTTAGGCAGTTGTGCGGCACTCACCCACTCCGCAGCGATCGGCAACTTATACACCGCGGCATCGTCGACCACGCTCCTCCAGCGCGCCAGTTGGAACAGTGGCGAGTAGAAGTGCGACCTGGGCGCGCGGAGGCAGATTGCAGTCGCCATGCAGTTGAAGGCAGCGCAGTGGTAGAGTCTGGAAAAGAAATCTATCTATATATATAAAAGGAGAAGGTGACTGACTGACTGACTGACTGACTGACTGACTGACATATCAACGCAGGGCCTAAACTATAAGGGTTAGAAACTTGAAATTTTGCATAAGGGTTCCTTTTATAACGTAGGGGAGCAATAAGAAAGGATTTTTGTAAATTCACCCCCTAAGGGGGTAAAACGGGGGTGCAAAGTTAGTATGAAACTGCCGTTTTTGAAGTTAGTGAATGTCTAAATCCACGCGAGCGAAGCTGCGGGCGTCCACTAGTAATAAATAAATTTGGATTGCTCAATTATTGAGTGAAGCTTTTGCAGCCCAGTGGCTATGAAACTCACCTCTCACTAGACGGGGTGTGGGTTCGAATCCAAGCGGCACACACTAATGATTTTTTTAAATGTATGTGAGATTTAAGAAATTAAATGCGATCTACTGCGGTTTAAGGAATCATCGTGAGAAAACCTGCAGAGTTCTCGACTATGTTCTCGTAGGAATGTCTACTAGTAATTCACTCACTCCGCAAATCTGCATCAGTGGAAACAGGAAAGGTGGACAGTGTGACATTTATGGGGAATTGTGATCGCTTCTACAATAAAATACCTGAAAATATTACTTCTCTCCGAGAATATGAATTTAAATTTAACATTAAACAAAACCTCCTTAATAAAGCATTCTATAAAACAAATGACTACTTTAACTATAGAAGCCCTTGGTTTGAAGTATCCCAGCTCCACTTTAAGTTCAATAATAATGTACCTGTATCAAATTGTTAAATAGTAAATTTTGAAAAGAGTAACTACCGCGTTTCTTGCCATGTTCTTTTTGATAGCATCAACTTTGACAACAACACACCTGACGGCCTCAGCTAGCACTCGGTCCGCGCCCGGCGGGCGGGCCATGCGCGCGCGCAGCACCTCGCCGCACTCGCACACTCTACGCACTATGAAGTACGGCTTGTCGCACTTGGCCGCCAGACCGCCGTACAACGGGGAATCTAGCTAGTAACTGTAGGTAATTAAAACACACCTGACGGCCTCAGCCAGCACTCGGTCCGCGCCCGGCGGGCAGGCCATGCGCGCGCGCAGCACCTCGCCGCACTCGCACACTCTACGCACTATGAAGTACGGCTTGTCGCACTTGGCCGCCAGACCGCCGTACAACGGGGAATCTAGCTAGTAACTGTAGGTAATTAAAACACACCTGACGGCATCGGCTAGCACTCGGTCCGCGCCCGGCGGGCAGGCCATGCACTTGGCCGCCAGACCGCCGTACAGCGGAGAATCTAGCTAGTAACTGTAGGTAATTAAAACACACCTGACGGCCTCAGCTAGCACTCGGTCCGCGCCCGGCGGGCAGGCCATGCACTTGGCCGCCAGACCGCCGTACAGCGGAGAATCTAGCTAGTAACTGTAGGTAATTAAAACACACCTGACGGCCTCAGCTAGCACTCGGTCCGCGCCCGGCGGGCAGGCCATGCACTTGGCCGCCAGACCGCTGTACAACGGAGAATCTAGCTAGTAACTGTAGGTAATTAAAACACACCTGACGGCATCGGCCAGCACTCGGTCCGCGCCCGGCGGGCAGGCCATGCGCGCGCGCAGCACCTCGACGCACTCGCACACTCTACGCACTATGCAGTACGGCTTGTCGCACTTGGCCGCCAGACCGCCGTACAACGGAGAATCCAGCTAGTAACTGTAGGTAATTAAAACACACCTGACGGCATCAGCCAGCACTCGGTCCGCGCCCGGCGGGCAGGCCATGCGCGCGCGCAGCACCTCGCCGCACTCGCACACTCTACGCACTATGAAGTACGGCTTGTCGCACTTGGCCGCTAGACCGCTGTACAACGGAGAATCTAGCTAGTAACTGTAGGTAATTAAAACACACCTGATGGCCTCAGCTAGCACTCTAGCTAGCTGTACAACGGAGAATCTAGCTAGTAACTGTAGGTAATTCAAACACACCTGACGGCCTCAGCTAGCACTCGGTCCGCGCCCGGCGGGCGGGCCATGCGCGCGCGCAGCACCTCGACGCACTCGCACACTCTACGCACTATGAAGTACGGCTTGTCGCACTTGGCCGCTAGACCGCTGTATAGCGGAGAATCTAGCTAGTAACTGTAGGTAATTAAAACACACCTGATGGCCTCAGCTAGCACTCGGTCCGCGCCCGGCGGGCGGGCCATGCGCGCGCGCAGCACCTCGCCGCACTCGCACACTCTACGCACTATGAAGTACGGCTTGTCGCACTTGGCCGCCAGACCGCTGTACAACGGGGAATCTAGCTAGTAACTGTAGGTAATTAAAACACACCTGACGGCATCAGCCAGCACTCGGAGAATCTAGCTAGTAACTGTAGGTAATTAAAACACACCTGATGGCATCAGCCAGCACTCGGAGAATCTAGCTAGTAACTGTAGGTAATTAAAACACACCTGATGGCATCAGCCAGCACTCGGAGAATCTAGCTAGTAACTGTAGGTAATTAAAACACACCTGATGGCATCAGCCAGCACTCGGAGAATCCAGCTAGTAACTGTAGGTAATTAAAACACACCTGATGGCATCAGCCAGCACTCGGAGAATCCAGCTAGTAACTGTAGGTAATTAAAACACACCTGACGGCCTCAGCTAGCACTCGGTCCGCGCCTTGCGGGCAGGCCATGCGCGCGCGCAGCACCTCGCCGCACTCGCACACTCTACGCACTATGAAGTACGGCTTGTCGCACTTGGCCGCTAGACCGCTGTACAACGGAGAATCTAGCTAGTAACTGTAGGTAATTAAAACACACCTGATGGCCTCAGCTAGCACTCTAGCTAGCTGTACAACGGAGAATCTAGCTAGTAACTGTAGGTAATTCAAACACACCTGACGGCCTCAGCTAGCACTCGGTCCGCGCCCGGCGGGCGGGCCATGCGCGCGCGCAGCACCTCGACGCACTCGCACACTCTACGCACTATGAAGTACGGCTTGTCGCACTTGGCCGCTAGACCGCTGTATAGCGGAGAATCTAGCTAGTAACTGTAGGTAATTAAAACACACCTGATGGCCTCAGCTAGCACTCTAGCTAGCTGTACAACGGAGAATCTAGCTAGTAACTGTAGGTAATTCAAACACACCTGACGGCCTCAGCTAGCACTCGGTCCGCGCCCGGCGGGCGGGCCATGCGCGCGCGCAGCACCTCGACGCACTCGCACACTCTACGCACTATGAAGTACGGCTTGTCGCACTTGGCCGCTAGACCGCTGTATAGCGGAGAATCTAGCTAGTAACTGTAGGTAATTAAAACACACCTGATGGCCTCAGCTAGCACTCGGTCCGCGCCCGGCGGGCGGGCCATGCGCGCGCGCAGCACCTCGCCGCACTCGCACACTCTACGCACTATGAAGTACGGCTTGTCGCACTTGGCCGCCAGACCGCTGTACAACGGGGAATCTAGCTAGTAACTGTAGGTAATTAAAACACACCTGACGGCATCAGCCAGCACTCGGAGAATCTAGCTAGTAACTGTAGGTAATTAAAACACACCTGATGGCATCAGCCAGCACTCGGAGAATCTAGCTAGTAACTGTAGGTAATTAAAACACACCTGATGGCATCAGCCAGCACTCGGAGAATCTAGCTAGTAACTGTAGGTAATTAAAACACACCTGATGGCATCAGCCAGCACTCGGAGAATCCAGCTAGTAACTGTAGGTAATTAAAACACACCTGATGGCATCAGCCAGCACTCGGAGAATCCAGCTAGTAACTGTAGGTAATTAAAACACACCTGACGGCCTCAGCTAGCACTCGGTCCGCGCCTTGCGGGCAGGCCATGCGCGCGCGCAGCACCTCGCCGCACTCGCACACTCTACGCACTATGAAGTACGGCTTGTCGCACTTGGCCGCTAGACCGCTGTACAACGGAGAATCTAGCTAGTAACTGTAGGTAATTAAAACACACCTGATGGCCTCAGCTAGCACTCTAGCTAGCTGTACAACGGAGAATCTAGCTAGTAACTGTAGGTAATTCAAACACACCTGACGGCCTCAGCTAGCACTCGGTCCGCGCCCGGCGGGCGGGCCATGCGCGCGCGCAGCACCTCGACGCACTCGCACACTCTACGCACTATGAAGTACGGCTTGTCGCACTTGGCCGCTAGACCGCTGTATAGCGGAGAATCTAGCTAGTAACTGTAGGTAATTAAAACACACCTGATGGCCTCAGCTAGCACTCTAGCTAGCTGTACAACGGAGAATCTAGCTAGTAACTGTAGGTAATTCAAACACACCTGACGGCCTCAGCTAGCACTCGGTCCGCGCCCGGCGGGCGGGCCATGCGCGCGCGCAGCACCTCGACGCACTCGCACACTCTACGCACTATGAAGTACGGCTTGTCGCACTTGGCCGCTAGACCGCTGTATAGCGGAGAATCTAGCTAGTAACTGTAGGTAATTAAAACACACCTGACGGCCTCAGCTAGCACTCGGTCCGCGCCTTGCGGGCAGGCCATGCGCGCGCGCAGCACCTCGCCGCACTCGCACACTCTACGCACTATGAAGTACGGCTTGTCGCACTTGGCCGCCAGACCGCTGTACAACGGGGAATCTAGCTAGTAACTGTAGGTAATTAAAACACACCTGACGGCATCAGCCAGCACTCGGAGAATCTAGCTAGTAACTGTAGGTAATTAAAACACACCTGATGGCATCAGCCAGCACTCGGAGAATCTAGCTAGTAACTGTAGGTAATTAAAACACACCTGATGGCATCAGCCAGCACTCGGAGAATCTAGCTAGTAACTGTAGGTAATTAAAACACACCTGATGGCATCAGCCAGCACTCGGAGAATCCAGCTAGTAACTGTAGGTAATTAAAACACACCTGATGGCATCAGCCAGCACTCGGAGAATCCAGCTAGTAACTGTAGGTAATTAAAACACACCTGACGGCCTCAGCTAGCACTCGGTCCGCGCCTTGCGGGCAGGCCATGCGCGCGCGCAGCACCTCGCCGCACTCGCACACTCTACGCACTATGAAGTACGGCTTGTCGCACTTGGCCGCCAGACCGCTGTACAACGGGGAATCTAGCTAGTAACTGTAGGTAATTAAAACACACCTGACGGCATCAGCCAGCACTCGGAGAATCTAGCTAGTAACTGTAGGTAATTAAAACACACCTGATGGCATCAGCCAGCACTCGGAGAATCTAGCTAGTAACTGTAGGTAATTAAAACACACCTGATGGCATCAGCCAGCACTCGGAGAATCTAGCTAGTAACTGTAGGTAATTAAAACACACCTGATGGCATCAGCCAGCACTCGGAGAATCCAGCTAGTAACTGTAGGTAATTAAAACACACCTGATGGCATCAGCCAGCACTCGGAGAATCCAGCTAGTAACTGTAGGTAATTAAAACACACCTGACGGCCTCAGCTAGCACTCGGTCCGCGCCTTGCGGGCAGGCCATGCGCGCGCGCAGCACCTCGCCGCACTCGCACACTCTACGCACTATGAAGTACGGCTTGTCGCACTTGGCCGCCAGACCGCTGTACAACGGAGAATCCGGCGACTCCAGATGCTGTTTGGGTATCTGTAGGGTTAAATAATTGTTTGACGTCAATTAATACATAGACAAACTCAAATAATTTATTTTTAAGAATAAAAATAAGAATAGTTTATTTCGACAAATTTCATACAATACACAACAAAAATAAAAATACATAGACCTTAAAAGCTACTTAACATAAAGTAAGAAATTGTCGAAAAGGGGCCGTACTCAGCATTAGCCGTGGCGGACCACGACCGCTAGTTTTCAGTACGACCCTTGATTCCGAGCAGTTCGGACAGAAGTATATTCTTAGACTGAATATAATTAACAAAATAACCCTAGCTTAACTAATTTGTATACCTGAATACCCACCACCTGAAATGTAAATACTACCTATCTACATACTAATATAATATATATCTCACATATCTACCTTAACAAGATTTCTATAATTAACACAATATTATCAAAGGACACAATGCAATATAATTACCGACTAACTAAAATAATGTGTATAAGCGTGCGTATTCGTGCGTATTGTGTATTTCGCTATGAGTTGATTACACACGCTTAACGAAAGTCTAAGTAACTACAAACTGCTTAAAGAGAAGAGATATAATGCTATTCTAAACTGATTAATATAAGGCAAAGGATGAGCTATTGATCCTTGAATGAATAGCTAATCCTACACGGGTGCCTAACCTGCCTTTGACAATGCTGTCAAAAAAAATGTCATAGAATTAATACGTATAATACGGAAGGTGCAGTATTATCTTAGATTCGAATTTGAGTTATGTTCAGTGAATTCCATTTTTTTTATGGATACAAGATAGCAAACGAGCTTGCAGCACCACCCATCCGCTGCCGTCCATGTAAATGGATATTACATTTTTATCACAAATGCGCGTTGTTGCCCGTATTCGTATTCCGGCTGAGACAGATGTATATTTCTGTTTCTGAATATATCAAACTAGTGGACGCCCGCAGCTTCGCTCGCGTGGAATTAGACATTCACTAACTTCAAAAACGGCAAACTTTCATACTAAATTTGCACCCCCGTTTTACCCTTAGGGGGTGAATTTTCAAAAATCCTTTCTTAGTGCTCTCCTACGTTATAAAAGGAACCCCTGTGCAAAATTTCAAGTTTCTAACCCTTATAGTTTAGGCCCTGCGTTGATATGTCAGTCAGTCAGTCACCTTCTCCTTTTATATATATAGATTCTATCTTCATACATCTGTTTTGTTTCTGAAGTGAGTTTCTGAATATTGTATCTGTTTTGTTTCATCAGTCCGGCTTACTCACCACCGCGCTACGGAGTTGTCAAATCATTCTAATTATCTGTGACAGACTTGGAGCTGGACTATTATGAGTCTAATTCAGGGTCAGTCACGGGTGACATTAATGGGTGGCGTTGAATGCTCGTTTGCTATTTTGTATCAATTAAAAAAAATAATTAAAAAAAAAATTTGTTTGTGTAAAAAAAGAATAAAAATTTAGTTTGCGTACCTTTTCAAAGGCTAGTTGCAGCACTTTGAACGCACGCCCGTATTCGAGCGCGCACTTGCGAAGCGCAGCGCCCTGCCGTGGCCGCTTCGCTACGCTGTCGAGAAGCGAGGGGAGAGAAGCGGAGAAGAACTGCAGGCAGACTGGTCGAGAAGCATGCCTGGAAGATTACACGATACAAGACACATTTGAAATCTGAAGGTAAAACTGCGCATGGAGTATCAATCGCTGCGACCCATATACGTCCCACTGGTGGGCACGGGTCTCCCCCACAGACGCTACTGCGGGAGGTCTAGAGCATACTCCACCACGCTGCTCCAATGCGGATTGGTGGAGGGGTTAGTGGCCAACCCAGTGTCGAATGTTCTCAAGCCACCCGAAGGACTTCGACAAGGCTTAACGACTGTTTCCAACATTGAAAACAACCGGGACCGACGGCTTTACGTGCCCTCCGAAGCACGGTCGCGTCCATGAAATTTTGCCACTAGCGGTCACCCATCCACAAACCGACCGCGCCCGTTGTTGCTTAACTCTTTCGATCACATTGAATCGAACCGAGCCATTGGGCTATGGACGCTACAAATAAAATCAGGAGTATCAATGCGGGGTACATAATACGGCTGGCGGACCAATCAGCGCATACGACTGATAACTCAGTTCCCCCACACCCGGTTAGCGCTAGACTTACGCGCCTGTGTCTATAGTTCCGCTATGATTATAATCTTAAGGATTTATTGATTACTAGGGGTTTCGGTCGCCTGGAATTAGACATAATAATAGATTCTTCTTAACGCGTTAACTTTAGCTCAACAAATTAGTAATGAATCCGTAAATGTGTTATCCTATAACATAATATATGTTTATTTTACAACCATAAGGGTTACATTTTTACAAACTTTGAATGCCATATTTATTTATATCTAATCAACAGCCTAAAATATTAATTTTATGCTTCTAGTTCTGAAAATGACAATACTTTCATACAACCTTTCATCCCCCTTTTTCCACTTGAAAAGTAGCCTATTTTCCTTTCTCAGGCTCTAGACTAGACTATCTGTGTACCAAATTTCATTTAAATCGGTTCAGTAGTTTTGGCGTGAAAGCGATACAGACAGAGAGACAGAGTTACTTTCGCATTTATATTATTAGTACCTATTGATGAAGATGGAAAATAATACCTCAACATGGGTATAAGAAGGCGTTCGCACACGCCATAGCCCCGTGCGCCGCAGCTTAGCTGGTGAACGTGCTGCAACAAGCTCAAGTCGAGACTCGAACCCACTTCCCTCGCGGACGCCTCGAATGCCGCGTCCCACCAGCTTTTCGTGCTGTCACCTGTAATATTACACTGTATGGTCAGAGAGGGTAATGACTGATTACATTATTTATTTCGCTGCGACCCATAGACGTCCCACTGCTGGGCACGGGTGTCTCCCCCACAGACATTTCTGCGGGAGGTTCAGAGCATACTCCACCACGCTGCTCCAATGCGGATTGGTGGAGGGGTTAGTGGCCAACCCAGTGTCGAATGTTCTCATACCACCCGAAGGTCTTCGACAAGGCTTAACGACTGTTTCCAGCATTGAAAACAACCGGGACCGACAGCTTTACGTGCCCTCCGAAGCACGGTAGCGTCCTTGAAATTTTGCCACTAGCGGTCACCCATTCACAAATCGACCGCGCCCGTCGTTGCTTAACTATTTCGATCACATTGAATCGAAGCAAACCATTGAGCTATGGACGCTACATTTACACGCTTAATATTTTTTTATTTAATCAGTGGGAAGTGGGATGTATCCGGCCATTGTAGGAGTAACGCCCCACTTGAGGAAAGTTCCGGGATACGTTAGAACACGTCCTATGAACGTGTCTGTGCTCTCTAACGCTGCGCCCGATACAGGCTCTACCAGGTCTTAAATGAGTCGTTAACCTCTACAAAGTTGTGCATCCACACACAGAACGCACGTTTAGCACGTCAATTTATTGTTAGAAAAAATTAGAAAGTGTCAAAAATCAGAAAATAGGCGGAATTATTGAAAGCAAGAAAACTAGATTTATTCTAAATAATCATCAACTTGTGTTGTACTTTGTAGTGACCAAAAATTCTAGGTAGCACATTTAGGCATGTTTTGAGATGTGTGCGTACATCTCATGTGTCATTTGAATTTGGATGAAATAAAATGTGCTATTTAAGTCTTGTGAGTAACTATGAGTACCTCTCCTCAAGTGACTGTGCTAAATATTATACCAGAGTTTTTTTTTGTTCAACAGCCAACGCGACGCGATAGTATCAAAACACCTTTCGGTTTATATACTTTACTGCGAATGCCTTTCGGACTAACAAACGCTCTTACCATCAGCCAGTGCAGCAAGGATGTCCAACAATGCGCGGTCTCGCGTAACCACCCAGTTATCGAGAAGTGCTCGCAGCGCTGCGGCTGAAGTGGAGGTCAGCTCAGACAGTCGCGTTGGCAGGCATGCGGCGAACTGTCGGTATGTTGAACTGCAATTATAATAAGGGTATTTATTTGTTGTATTGTTTTAACAAGTTTTTTGGAAAACTTACACCTAGAATACAATGTGCTAGGTAAGTAAAGTAAGTAGCTGTAGCTCGGGACCAGAATAGTGCTACGGTAGCTTATTGTCGTAAAACGCGACTAAAAGGGGACTTCTGGGTTCACGGACAGCAAGAGTGGGAGCTCGAATTGTCCATCATGTGACCTCGGGAAACACGACGCTGTTTGTGGCTGCACAGCGTTGTGCAAACCGATAAAAAAACAAAAAAAAGGTAAGTAAGGTAAAATGTTTTGTACTGTGGTTATATGGCAAGTGCAACCATGCTCTTATCAAACTAAAGCTTGCCATTCCAGGCAAGCTTTAGTTTGATAAGAGCATGGTTGTCAACTTTTCTAGATTTGTTATCACAATTTCGGCAATGCTTCGTCTATACTCGAGTTAGCGATCAAGACTATTTGCATATGAAATGTGGTAAAGAAAATGTTTTTGTAGTCTAGAGAGACTACATCGATCTGTGAGGTTGGCGCTTCAGACTAATTGAAACAACGAGTGCTTTTGGAATACTGTTTAATGTAATTGAATTCATCCTTATATATTAGGTACATCTTACAGCTACCTTATGACGCAATACATCTCAGATCGATGGTACTAAATACTACCCCAGGCGACCTTTATCATCTCTATCTATATATATAAAAGGAGAAGCTGACTGACTGACTGACTGACATATAAACGCAGGGCCTAAACTATAAGGGTTAGAAACTTGAAATTTTGCACAGGGGTTCCTTTTATAACGTAGGAGAGCACTAAGAAAGGATTTTTGAAAATTCACCCCCTAAGGGGGTAAAAGTTAGTACAGTACTCCCAAATTAATAATGCGCATAGAAATCTTCGTTACTGTTCGGCAAAGGTCGTATTCCCCGAGCGTCGGAAGACGATATGTGTATAGAGTGGTTATTCCTGTAGCTTTTGTAACACGGTCCTGAATTTTTTTTAAATAACCATCATGGTCTCTTTCGAAAACATTGGCTTCATTTAAGAAATAAAGGTACACATTAAATACTATTTGCCGTGCTTGTTACTTATGCGGCTTTCCACGTTTAAATTTATCCATTCTGGAAGAATTAGGCATATTTTATTTCTTGTATTATTGCATTATGTACTAATATACTTTCTAATATTATTTATTCCTATATTGTTTTATATATTTGTTTCTTTATGCATGTGTATCTTTCTATTAAAATGTATATAAGCCTAAATCTGATTTTATAAATGTTTTTTTCTGGTACTTAATATGTATTTAACGTGTGTAAAAATGTTAGTGTAGGCGACGCACCTTAGAAAAATATAAAGCTTAATACTTTTGAGAAAAGAATAAAGACGTCAGCTGTCACGCTGAAGTAACAAAACGATTCGGTGGTTTTATTTATTTCCATCGCCAACAGTTAGTATGTTATTTTACAAAATAAACTATTTCAATTTGAGTAAGATAATTAAAGTTGAAATTAAATTCACCTTTGAAAACAAAACCAAGAAGGGTGTGTAATAGCAGCTCTTTAAAATTCACCAGTATATAAAGACGACTGACGGACCTTTGACTGACCGGCGACAGCCGCCGACCAACCGAATTGTTTTCAATTTTTTCACATGATTTGACATATGACTTTGACTCCTGTTTCTTTCGAACAAGGTGCAAAATGCAAGTGCATTGTTGAGGGCTTTCTCCGATTCAATGATTCGGGTGTTTCCGGGAATACGACAATTAGCGAAGATTTGCATGCGCATTATTAATTTGGGAGTACTGTATGAAACTTTGCCGTTTTTGAAGTCAAATGGGCAACCCGAACGCGGGCAGACGTCTAATGGGTCTAATTATATGCGAGCGAAGCTGCGGGCGTCAACTAGTCTCACCTATAAACTTCTCCCCCCGGCACAAGTGCGATCAATCTGATCTTCTCATCCATACTAGCGTCCGAACCGAGCGTCCTGGTCAGCCATCGCACCGGGTTCGAGTCCTGGGAGATACTGGGGTTGAGACGCAGCAAGTCTATCATGAGAGCGTATTTTTCTTTGAAGCTGCTTTTCAATTCGTAGACAGGCCACAGCTAGAATAAAATATTGTAACATTGTATTTGACAAATAATATTTTTTATTCTATTTAAATATTTGAAACTGGCTACAAAACTAAAAAATAATCAAAACTTGACAGCTCATTTTTTTTTTCTTTTTAGGTCAATCGTGAATATTAGAATTAATAGTGATGCTAAAAGAATCATACTAATATTATAAAGAGAAAACATTTGTTTGTAATGTTTTCACGCAAAAACTACTAGACGGATTTCAAAAATTCTTACACCATTAGAAAGGTGCATCTTCACTGAGTGACATAGGCTTTATAATATTACTAGGTGTAAACGAAACTATTGTTATGTCTAATTCCACGCGAGCGAATATGCGGGCGTCCACTAGTCAAGAATAAACACATACACACTCAGTGTAGTGCCGGTGTCAGCTTGTGACAAAATTTCTTGAGCTCTTTCGTACTTCGGAGAAGACTTTGGAATATCGGTCTCGATTAACAGAGTCCTTCGTGCGGTCTAAAAACTCACAACAATCGGGTATCTCACTAACCACTAGACGGTAACGCACTAGAGGTGATCGGTCCAGTCCAGCAGTGGGACGCTGTTATGCCCACTTACCTCATTGACCAATAACATAAGGTCACCTTCCTCATGTCTAATTGCACAACCCTGTACTATATCGTTTAGAATAACGGAGAACTCTGCCCAGTTTTCTTGGAGAAGAATGGCTCGGTTCCTCATGAAGAATTCAGAGAAATCTCGCTTGTAAGTGCGGCAAAATAGAAGAACGTTATCTCTGTCATCTGTAATGAACAAAAGGACAGTGAGCGAAGTGTAGTAAGTTAGTACATAATTTAGAACAACGTTTTGTCCCACTGTAGGGATCAGATCTCTTATTAGTGAGGGACGGGTTAGGCTATAGTCTAACACGCTGAGGTATGGATTGGCAAACTAGTCCGTCCTAGTGGCGTCCTCGAAGGCATGTAGCCTTCGAGGACGCTTAGATTTGAACCCAGAACCCCTCGAGTGACCGAGTAGATAGCTACAGAACCGTCGGATTGTAAAGCCGTTGGTCCCGGTTGTTTTCAATGGTGGAAACAGTCGTTAAGCCTTGTCGAAGTCCTTCGGGTGGCTTGAGAACATTCGACACTGGGTTGGCCACTAACCCCTCCACCAATCCGCATTGGAGCAGCGGGGTGGAGTATGCTCTAGACCTCCCGCAGCAGTGTCTGTGGGGGAGACCCGTGCCCAGCAGTGGGACGTCTATGGGTCGCAGCGAATGTATTTAAATATATCTATGTATGTATATTATTCTGACCCCATAGTACAGGCTCGCTTCAACTTTGGGGTCAGATGGCCGTGTGTGAGAATGTCCAAGATATATTTAAACTCGATAACAACCGCGACCGACGGCCTAACGTGCCCTTCGAAGAGCAGAAGTAATATTATACACTATTATGTATAACTATAATAAAACATAAATTAAATAAAAAATAAAATTAACTATAATATTATGCACAAACCTTTTCATCATCATCATCATCAGCCTTTATTGGTCCACTGCTGGACATAGGGTTTTACTACATAAGGTTGTTTACACAAACATTTTAGGGTTAATAAAAAACTTACCACCAAACACAATGCTCTCCACATCGCCAGGCGCTAAAACCATGAGGCAGACTCGGACCAACCCTTGCAGATACGCCAAGTTTCTTTCAACAAACCCATCATTCAGATCAACACTTATCTGCCGTACACATCTCAACCACTGTCTACATGCATTACGCAATTGTGGCTCGAAAACACACTTGTCCAAATCAAACAATTTCATCATGTATATCAAAGCATTTACCATATTACTATGGTCTTTCTCCTCTCGTCGCATCAAATTCTCGATGGATATTGTTATGGGAAGTTTGTTGAACCATATGGAAAAGCTTTTGTATAATACTTGAGGTGTGTTACGGAGGGTGCGTGTGATAGCAAACAGGCATGTGGATAGATTTTTGTGGGCGTAGTTCATCTGTTCTGGAGTGGCATTTTCGATCAATTTTGATATTGTTTTCAGGGTTTTCTAGAAGGAAAAAAACGATTTCGTTTGAAAAATATTTGTTAAGCTTTTATTTAACTTCACTCGTATATAAGTATGTAGGTATGTATGTATGTCCTGGAAACTTGCAATCAATATTTCACCCACTTCCACTTAAGCTATAATTTGGCACACATATTTGGTTCCACAATGCACGAAAATAAAAATTAGAGTTTTAAGGCTTTTTAAAAAAAAAAAAAACTTAACGGTATGTGCTGGGACCCATAGACGTCCCACTGCTGGGCACTTAACTTACTTAACGGTATAATTTATTTTAATTGGGTATTTGAAAAAAAAAAATATTGATTTTTTAAAATTTATTTTAATACTATGTTAATAATAATATTGATATTTAATGCAAAAAACTTAAAATAAATATTTTCCAATTAATTATAAATAATTAAAAATTGATGAAATTTGAATAAAAATCACGTGACTATAAACGCGCCATGATTGGTCACCATATTTGTGACGTCAAAATGTTATATAAAGGAGGATGGCCATTTTGGTACCCCATGTCCAATCAAGATGAATCACGCACCGGTACCAGGTTCCATACATTTTTGTCCATCATCCTTTAAATATTTAACAATGAAAACTAGCATTATGACGTCACACGCGCTCGGGTTTGTTCGGGAGTTGTCGGCGTGTCTTCGGTACTGGATTCAAAAAATTATTGAATTGAATTTTTATTTTGAAATAACTTTTGAATTATTGCGAGAAAAAAAGAAAAAAAAATAGTTTTGTTATAAAACTTATATATGATCTTTTCATTTATCACATAAAAAAAAAATATTCAAATACCCAATTGTATGATTGTACCAATACGCATGATGACAGTATTAAAAAAAAGAATAAATGATTTGAGTGGAACAAGTGTTCAGCTGTGGGAGTTACCCGTGCCCAACAGTGAGATGCCTATGGGTTGTATGTTGTATATTCTAAACCTGCCTCAGCCAGGCTGTGGGAAACACTCATTCCCAACAATGGGACGCCTATGCATGAAAAAATAAGTTATAGAAATAAAAAATCAAACATACATACCTCATAGTACAATTCCAACAGAACGTCAGAGAACGCGCCAACAAAATCCAAAATGGCGTCCATTTCCTTCTCATCTGTCACTTCAAAATCCAATACTTCATTTACAAGCGTCTCAATTCTGAACAAAATGTCGCGAGATGAAGACAGATCACAATTATATACGCCACGCAATGCGCTTAAAACGAACAAATTTTGCGGTTTACAATCTTTTGCTGCCCGGCAAAACACATCTATCGCATCTGGCAAATCCTCTTTAACACTGTAGAGTTTCATCAAAAACGCTACAGCCTTACCCATCATTCTTTTCGATATCGCGTTAGTTTCCATGTCGCACAGACAATCCACGGTCTCAAAAACCAGTTGACTTAACACGTCATGTTCGAACAAGGATAGTTTATCTGTGAATGTATCCACGGCGTTTTTATATACTCTGTGGGTAGAGAGAAGCTGAGTTTTTAACACAGATATCAGTATAAGCGGTAAATGCGTCTTCGCTAGTAAATTGTTGTCCTTCATAGCTCTTATCACAGTCGACAGTAGCTCTAATTTTGTCTGGCTGGTGTTACCTGAAAGACATTTAGTATCGTTTCGTATTAAGGTAGACGCTTCAATTCGTGGCGGGAAATTTTATTTCTAATATTTTATGAGTTGCAAAGCTGTTAATTCGGGTTTGATCTCCCTTACTCAAGTTTCGCATCTAATTTCAAAACTTATTTAATAGAATATAGAATAGAATAGAATAAATTTATTAATTGGGCCATGAATTACAGCAAATTACTTATAAATATTATTCCTTACCCTTACCTTAAAACTAATTACAATTTTAATAATATCCTAGTAGTACATATTTGTTATCAAGGCGAAAAATCTTCTTCTACTTCTATCTCCATCTCTATCTCTACTCGACTCACCTAACTCCACGGCCGCCGCGTAAACGCTCTCCACTACCTCATGACCCTCAACCGAAGACTGGTCCAGGAATGTATCCAGGGTCTCCAGAAGTACTTTACGGGCTTTCGGGGACACCTCCTTTACAATGTACTGTAAGGAGACACAATAGTTACTTTGCGATTAACCGACGTAGAGGCTACTTACCCTGAGGATGCCTTGTTTTGGGCGAAACACGTGTTGGTGTGTGTATTGATCGCATGTGCTGCGTGCATGAAGGTATACATACATCACCATACAGTTTTGTTCGCGGATTGTTGCTAAATAGAAAAATTTTTGGTTTGTAGACACGATATTATCCTCTTTTCCTAGAGTTTTGACACTTGGTCACGTGGCTTGTAATCAAATCGATGACCATCCATCCATCCGCTAGTGACAAATATTTTGAGTGCTTCCGTGCTTCAGAGGGCACGTAAAGCCGTCGGTCCCGGTTGTTTTCAATTCTGGGAACAGTCGATAAGCCTCGTCGAGGAACTTCGGGTGGCTTGAGAACATTCGACACTGGGTTGGCCACTAACTCCTCCACCTATCCGCATTGGAGCAGCGTGGTGGAGGATGCTCTAGACCTCCCGCAGCTGTGTCTATGGGGGAGATCCGTGCCCAGCAGTGGGACGTCTATGGGTCGCAGCAGTTAATCAATAACTATTTAATTGGGATGTGGTGCTTATTTGCTATTTTTTTATGTAAAAAATGTTTAGTGCAAGGAATAGTGTGGTTGTTATTAACTAACACAATTTTATTATTTAAATTTTAAGCGATACTTTTTTCAATTAGAACAGGATTTATAGAATAAGTTATTTAAAAAAAAATTGGCAGCGGTGGGATTCGAACCCACGCCTCCGAAGAGACTGGTGCCTTAAACCAGCGCCTTAGACCGCTCGGCCACGCTACCGGTGACAAAGACTCTTAAATAGACGTTCAGTATGTGATCGCTTCTAGATAACTATGAATGATTAAACGAACTCACATGTACATGAAGTTCTATCATAATTATACGAGGGCTTTGTCAGAAGATATTAGCAATAGGTATACTTGTAGTCATAGATTTATTATACAAGATAGATTGGCAATGCGAAAGAAAAAGAACATAGATACTCATATGTTAGAGCGAGATAGATAGGCGAGACCATTTGCGTATACGCTATAGGCCTGTATTGGCCCAACGATAGTTGTGAACGAAACAAGTTTTGCTTATTTTTCTAAATCTCACGTTTAAAAGCGTACATTTGGTGTGATTTAGAAGTAAATAATTATGGTTACGTGTGCAGTACCATCATCATCTAAGAAAGAAAATCCACATAATTATACATTTCATATTGTTACGTGTTAGGGTTCGAAGGATTTGGAGAGAAAGACCTGCTGACTCAATGAAGACTTTATTCACTAGCACTAACACAAAGCACTAGGTCAAACACTAAACACTAGGTCCAACACAATGCACTAGGTCCAAACACAAAGCACTAACGATGTCCTAGGTCGTAAGCCAAGTCGTAGGTTTCACTTGTTTCACTCCGGTATCACTAGTTTTCACTTCGAAGTCGCCTCGAAAGCTCGAACTGAACTGCACTCGCGGCCTTCCCCGCGACTATTTATACGTGCCGTCGCGAGTACTAGAAGATTCCGGAAAGATACCGCGTATTCCCGAACACGCGAGAATGTAGATCCACTAACGCCATCTAGTATCGAGTCGGGATATCACGTTGTCCGTGCGTTCACTGAGTGGTTCCACCAGCGGCGCTAGATGGCGCTAGCTTCCCTGTGCCTTCGTAACACCACTCCCCTCTTAGCGATGCTCGTCCCGAGCATCGTTGTTACTGCCATGGTAACGCGCGAGACGGTCTATGTGTACCACTTTGAATGCTCCTCTTGGTTGCTTTTGAATCCTATAAGTCACATCATTCAGTCGGGTAACCACTTTGTATGGACCGTCCCACTTGGTCTGCAACTTTGGAGATTTTCCTTTCCGGCGAGTTGGGTTATGCAGCCACACCAGTGACCCTTCCTCGAAGCCGCTCGTGTTCGATTTCCGGTCGTATCTGGTTTTCATGCCCTCACTTGACTGTAACCCATTTTCCCGTACCAAGGCGTGTATATAGCGCATTTTTTCCCTTAAATTGCAGACATAGTCTTGTACGGTCTCTGGTCCCTCCGGTGACCCTCCTGTCAATAGATCTACTGGTATTCGTAGTTCTCTACCGTAATTGACATACGCCGGGGTAGCTTTTATGCTCTCATGCTCGGCGGTTCGGTACGACAGAAGGAAGAGTGGTATATACTTGTCCCAATCCTTTTGTTTGTCGTCTACCACTTTCGCCAAATGCCTCTCCAGAGTCTGGTTAAATCTCTCAACCATTCCATCAGACTGTGGATGGTACGCGGTGGTCCTCGTCTTATGCATGCCCAAAATTTTGCACACTTCCTGGAATACTTGCGATTCGAAGTTCCTGCCCTGATCAGAATGGATTTCTAGAGGCACACCAAAGCGACATATCACTTCTTCGACTAACTTAGAAGCGACCGTTGTAGCTTCTTGGTTTGGTATGGCGAATACTTCAGGCCATTTGGTGAAGTAGTCCATGACGACCATAAAATACTTGTTACCCGATTCCGTTACAGGAAATGGCCCAGCTACGTCAACTGCAATTCGTTCCCACGGTGCACCGACGTTATACAACCGCAGGTTCCCACGGCTTCTGGTCTGTGGTCCTTTTACAGCAGCGCAAGTCGTACATTTGCGGCACCAATCCTGTACATCATCTCGACAATGCAACCAGTAGAATCGTTCTCGTACTTTTGTTAACGTCCTTTTGACACCTAGATGACCTCCTGATATGCCATCATGTATTTCACGGAGAACATCTGGTACTCTCGTTCGTGGGACAATTATCTGAAGATGGAACTCTCTGCCGTTAGTCTTCTCCCATTTCCGGTAGAGTATTCCGTTTTGAAGTATCAGACTGTCCCATTGCGCCCAGTACGCCTTAGTGACAGCGCCAGTGGGTGCAACCTCGCTCCAGATTGGTTTTACGTCACCCCGTTTCTTCCATGTGATGATGTGCCGAAGGTCGTCATCTCTTTCTTGAGCCTCCCTCATAGCATCGTTCTCCCAGAGACCCAAAGGACCTGTTCTCGTTAATTTTAATGTTACTTCATGAGATTCCTGCTTAACACAATGTTTGCAGTCTTCCGAACACGGCCTTCGTGAGAGTGCGTCGGCATTCCCATGCGTCTTTCCGCTGCGGTGTTCCGTCTCGAAGTCATACTCCTGGAGCTGGTCAATCCATCGAGCTACTTGACCTTCTGGGTTCTTGAATTGCAGTAGCCACTTCAAGGCTGCGTGATCAGTTCGCAGTAAAAACGGTCTGCCGATGAGATACCGGCGTCACTACCACGACGTTCGGGTACCTTTTCAAGGTTTCCCACTCGTTAAAAAAAAAGTGCGTGCGTACAAAGTACACATGTCAGAAGTGAAACTTCTTTTGCGAAATATTCAAATATACACAAAAAAAGAATAAATATAAATATTCATTTGAAAGTCATGTTGTTTTATTACAAAACTTAAGTTATGTTACTCTTTATAAGTTTTAATTTCAATTTAATTTTAATTCTAACATTTAACTACTAAACGAATACACAAGCCAATAGCGTGTATTTTTTCTCGATCACCCTTACTCTCTCTCTCTCAATCTTTCACACTATAGCTCTCTCACGCTCGCCCTTTCTCACTCTTTCTCAATCGGTTTTAATCGCCCATCCTCTTTTTCGTCACGAACGTTGCATGCTGCGTGACGCAATAATGCGTCACATCCGTTTCATTCTTCGTCACGAACGTTGCATGCTGCGTGACGCAATAATGCGTCACATCCGTTTCATCCATAAAAATTTTACCCTCATGCGCCTAAAGAAGTTTCACTTCAAAAAGGATGACCTATTACATGGGACCTAAGCGTAACTGGTGAAAAGTGGGTGTTCTACCTAACCCTTCGGGGAAATACAGGCGTTATATTATGTAACTGGGATGATGATGAGAAACTTTACCGGCAACAGTTGAGCGGCGTCGCGTGAGCCGCAGAGCGGCGCCGCGCGGCTCGCGGGGCCGCTGCGGCGCGCGATTGCGGCTCGCGCTCTCCCCAAAACACTACCGCCGTATGCGTCGGGACCTGCATACGATATATGGAGATTAGATACATTGATATTCTTGAATGTTATCTATAAAAAAGTAGTTAATAGTGGCATAACTTCAGTGATATGATAGTGACATATGGTATAGGACACTTTTTGTAAATAATTAACTGTTCTGCAAAGTCGTAGTACATTAATTTATTCTATCTTTTTTTTTTTAACAGTTTTCGCAGCGCACGCGATGTAATTAATATTCAGTCATTTTCACACCTATTATTGCATTTATATTAGGGATCCCTATTTAAAAAAAAAAGTAATATAGCATTTGTTACCTACTCAGTGAAGATGCAGCTTTCTAATGGTGAAAGAATTTTTGAAATCGGTCCAGTAGTTTTTGTGTGAAAACATTACTGTAGTGCTCAGTGTCACCCTTGTCATAAAGGGTACGTTAATTGGCTCGTTACCACACCAGTGCCCAGTAAACGTCCGTTCCCGCCCGTGGCTAATACGTGACAGTTTACGTCACTCCCGTGTGCTCGAGACAACGTCATGCTTAACAGATTATATATAGATCGCATACACTACATCCCTTCCTTATTATAAATTTATTAATCGAGAACATTAAGATAGCAAACGAGCCCGCAGCACCACCCATTCATTTGTTAATTTAATTTTTTTTTTCGTTCTCAAACATTGCAATTGGAGAATTAAATATTTCAATCTTACTTACATATGAAATGCATACTTCTATGTATTCTCTTTCTTATATGAGTTACCTTCTGGTACTGTATACGTAACCATAATTATTTGTCTAATTAACACCAAATGTACGCTTTCAAACGTAAGATTTAGAAAAATAAGCAAAATTTGTTTCGTGTACAACTGACGTTGGGCTTATACAGGCTGATAGCGTGTACGCAAATGGTCTCGCTTATCTTTTTCGCTCTAACATATGAGTATCTATGTTATTTTTCTTTCGCATTGCCAATCTATTAAGTATTATACCAGTTGATCAGATCGTTACTAACAGTCCAGCCAGCAACCGTCAGCAAGTCGCTTCATGTCAGACATAAACACGACACGCGCCGCGTTTGGTGCGTTGGTGGCGTATTTACCTCTTGTAATATAATGAGTACTGTTTTTTGGATTAGTCATCAACGGATATCATATACTACCTCGTATAGTCGCAATTGCAGTCAATAGGAAGTACTAGGTTTCTAGTTGTGTTTTCACAAAGCCTAAGATTGTATTCGATCTTGTAAACTGGCATGTTACACCATCCGGATGTCGATACTATATATTTAAGTATGTTTTTAAAATGTCCATACATGTATATGAGACTCTGACACCCATAGCACAGGTAAGTACCCAGTTTAGGGTCCATGATTTTTATTTATTTATTATTTAATAAAGTATCGCTCTAAAAATCCATATGTAGATCTCGTAGATTTATGAAACAACTAGAAATAAATGAGCTAGGTACCTATCTCACGACGAGTAAGTACATTCCTTAGTACTTCATCCATCCTTCAAAAAGTATTGGATACTCGGCGTGCTGTTTTCTATCACCATTACAATGGCCCTATCCCAATACATAAGTCACAAAAAGGTATTGAGTAAAGAAAAATATAAGTATAAAATAGACATTAATTGATACGGACATAGGCCTTTCCCAAAATGCAGGCCTCCAAAGCAATGCTTACGGAATGTGTATTAGAATTTATAATAAGATATCCGAACCTATACAAAACTTGATGATTTTTTTTTTTAAATTGTGACAGCATAATCTAAGTGACCCATTAATTTACCTACTATGACATTTGCATACCACCCAGTGGTAAGAGTGAGGGACTACCTTTAATTGTAGCATCAAATTGTGCTACTTAAAATATGGAACGTACTTACAGCAAAGCAGCGTAGTTACCGACACATAGCATAGGTACCGACAACCTTTCCCTTCGACGGCTGAGCAACCATACCCTTCGTTGGCCGCGTTTGGCTTTTTATAGGCACGGTCGGGTAGCTGACCGCTTAGTGAGGGTAGATCGTGCGCCGTCCTCGGCTGCACCTTGGACTTCTTCAGGAGCATTGGTTACACCACTTTTCTTTAGTAGGTAGGCATTATCCAATCATTTGTAACCACTGGCTGTTGCAGCTGTCACCGTAGCACCGCGACCGCCTAGCGCACCTGTAACACGACGCATCAAATGCGCCCGTCCGACGATGTATCTTGTGCAGACACGGGTATTCCCATTACAAGTGCTATATCCGATCTAGGCTTACGAGTACGTACGCGGTGCCAGCATGGTATGCTCTGGCGGCGCCACGCAGCGCAAGCGTCTCCAGGCCCAGCAAAACCGCGCCCTGCGAGAAATCACAGGAGCGGGGCGCTACGTCCGGAACGCGGTGATAGCGCGCGACAGCAGGCTGGACGTGTTATGTATAACCGCGCCGACAATGGGCCACATCCTCACCTAAGGGGGATAGCGTCGCTGCACGCGCGCAACCGCAACCTAGAGAGCTGTTGGACCTTCTTCCCCCCGACCATCTAGGGGGAATTCGCGACATACGGCTAGTCGCGTGCGCGACGATCGACTGGCTCCCACGCTCAACAGCGGGGAAGTCACCGACGGGGTTTACCCCTGGAGCAATTTCCCGGATAGAGGGGATCTCCCCTTATTCCGAATTCCCTCAGCGCAGGAGCGCCTACAGCGCCGCGCAAGAGGAGGAAAGGTGACAGACCTGTCTGGTATTCCCACTACGAATCCTGTGCAAAAGGGAAACAACCTGGTGACCATCATCTTTTCCATTGCTTAAATCTTAAAGCAACTGTAGCGTTGTCTCCTTCGAAATCTAGCTTTTCCGGAGCTGGCAATAAGTTTGTAATTTTCGTGGTAGGTAGATATGGGGCGACCTAGAACTGAAGTAAATCTTGGTAACTACAAGTTTACAGTATATTATTAATTCATCCCCACATCTACATACAGTCAACTAGTATCATAATGCATTTACTGCCTAATACGCAATCACGTACGATTTTCAATTTAATGTAGGTTCGCACTACCTAAACACACGATCACGTACGATTTTCAATTTAATATAGGTTCGCACTACCTAAACACACGATCACGTACGATTTTCAATTTAATGTAGGTTCGCACTACCTAAACACACGATCACGTACGATTTTCAATTTAATGTAGGTTCGCACTACCTAAACACACGATCACGTACGATTTTCAATTTAATGTAGGTTCGCACTACCTAAACACACGATCACGTACGATTTTCAATTTAATGTAGGTTCGCACTACCTAAACACACGATCACGTACGATTTTCAATTTAATGTAGGTTCGCACTACCTAAACACACGATCACGTACGATTTTCAATTTAATGTAGGTTCGCACTACCTAAACACACGATCACGTACGATTTTCAATTTAATGTAGGTTCGCACTACCTAAACACACGATCACGTACGATTTTCAATTTAATGTAGGTTCGCACTACCTAAACACACGATCACGTACGATTTTCAATTTAATGTAGGTTCGCACTACCTAAACACACGATCACGTACGATTTTCAATTTAATGTAGGTTCGCACTACCTAAACACACGATCACGTACGATTTTCAATTTAATGTAGGTTCGCACTACCTAAACACACGATCACGTACGATTTTCAATTTAATGTAGGTTCGCACTACCTAAACACACGATCACGTACGATTTTCAATTTAATGTAGGTTCGCACTACCTAAACACACGATCACGTACGATTTTCAATTTAATGTAGGTTCGCACTACCTAAACACACGATCACGCACGATTTACAATTTATGTAGGTTCGTACTACCTAATACGATCACGCACGATTCACAATTCATGTAGGTTCGTACTACCTAACACACGATCACGCACGATTTACAATTTCATGTAGGTTCGTACTACCAGTTACACACGATCACGCACGATTCACAATTCATGTAGGTTCGTACTACCTAACACACGATCACGCACGATTTACAATTTCATGTAGGTTCGTACTACCAGTTACACACGATCACGCACGATTTACAATTCATGTAGGTTCGTACTACCTAACACACGATCACGCACGATTTACAATTTCATGTAGGTTCGTACTACCAGTTACACACGATCACGCACGATTCACAATTCATGTAGGTTCGTACTACCTAAACACACGATCACGCACGATTTACAATTTCATGTAGGTTCGTACTACCAGTTACACACGATCACGCACGATTCACAATTCATGTAGGTTCGTACTACCTAACACACGATCACGCACGATTTACAATTTCATGTAGGTTCGTACTACCAGTTACACACGATCACGCACGATTCACAATTCATGTAGGTTCGTACTACCTAACACACGATCACGCACGATTTACAATTTCATGTAGGTTCGTACTACCAGTTACACACGATCACGCACGATTCACAATTCATGTAGGTTCGTACTACCTAACACACGATCACGCACGATTTACAATTTCATGTAGGTTCGTACTACCGGTTACACACGTATAGTATTGTTATAGCATTAATGTAATAATAGTTAATGCAATAAGTACGTATACTTAAAATTTTCGACACTATTAAGTTTATTAAATCATCAGAAGATAGCTAATTAAATTACCAACTTTGATTGTAATCCATTAAAATTATTAATTACTAAAGTGATAAATAATAGCGTAACTAGTGTTGCCCATGTAGTACTCCGTATCCGTCAGACTATTGATGATAGAATAAAAATTAAATAATGTACTACGACTTTGCAGACACCTCATTATTTACAAAAGTGTCGCGATACCATATATCCAACTACTGTAGTTATGCCACTATAACAACTTTTTTTACATTTTAAAAGTTGATATAATTTGCTCACAATAATCAAACCACATTATTCATACCTCTGTATCAGTCCTTAACGCATAAAATGATATTTTATTAAAGACCGTTTCAATACCTGTAAAATACTTCCCAAATTGATAAAATCGGAAATTCCATTCAAAACATACCTATAACGAATTTAAAATGTCCGTCTAAGGAAAATAATGCATTTATAAAATAAAGCGGTGTGGGTGGTGATGGATAAAAGGTGCAATCACTTACCAGTGCCGAGGGTTGGATCTGGAGACTTCGGGATTCGGGATTGTATGAGCTTCACTCGTTTTTGTTCTCTTTTTCGAATTTTTACAGAGAGACGCGTGCGCGCGATGTAATTGCAAATTTTGTAGAGGGGAGAGGGGGCAGAGGGGATTTGACATGGCGGCAACTACACCAACCAATCAAAATGGTCCCGCGGTTCCGTTTCACACGATCTATACTAAACATAATCCCCCACCAAAAAGGGGATTACCCCTTTTTCATAATATTCAAATGCTGGTGATGATTAAGTTTGATACAAAATTATACAATATAACGATTTAGTGGACTGTATGCAGAAATTATGTATGATTTGCTTATATTAAATTTAACTTATATTACAACTAGATACAATAGGTAAGATTAAAAACTAAGAATGTGCTGGTTTACTACTGTGATCTAATTGTCGTTACATGGCAAAGGGCAGACTTTTGACAACGACCTAACAAGCAGGCCCTTCGCCGTTTTTATTTCTACCACTCTAATCACTGAGTCCTGTCCAGGAAAAACCTTGACTACGCGTCCCATACACCACTGCAAGGGAGGTAGGTTTTCTTCCTTTAACAGTACAAGATCATTGACCTTTATATCAAATTTAGTGGAGTTCCACTTATTCCTCTGCTGTAACGTATGGAGATACTCGTGGCTCCATCTCTTCCACACGTCCGTTACGATCGACTGCAATAAATGCCAACGGGAAACCAAACTCAAACGTTCGTTGGCAGGTGTTTCAGGCACAGCTACAAGAGGAGCTCCAATTAAAAAGTGACCCGGAGTCAATACTGACAAGTCACTGGGGTCGTTAGACATAGGACACAGTGGCCTTGAATTTAATATTGATTCTATTTGAACTAATACTGTTGTTAGTTCCTCGAAGGTTAGATTGCGCTCCCCTATAACCCTCTTTAAATGGTTTTTACACTGTTTCACGGCTGCTTCTACCAGACCATTGAAATGAGGGCTTAGTGGGGGTGAAAATTTCCATTCAATGATGTGTTCAGCTAAGTAATTTTTCAAAATAGGATCATTGTAAATTTCTTTAGAGAATTTGCCTAAAATGTTGCTAGCGCCCTTGAAATTTGCTCCCGAGTCGGTTCTTATTTCCTTAGGTAAGCCGCGTCTACCTACAAATCGCCTTAACGTTGCTAAAAATGCTTCTGAAGTTAAGTTGCTAACGAGCTCTAAATGAACTGCTTTGGTCGTGAAGCAAACGAATACACATACGTAAGCTTTACCAATCTTAGCATTTCTGACCGAACTTTGTTTTATGTTGAAATGACCGGTAAAGTCAATTGCTGTGCTTAGAAATGGCCTATAGGATTGGGTGACCCTGCTGGTAGGTAAGTTACCCATCAATGTTTCGGGCGGCTGACATTTTAAACGAAAACAAGGCAAACATTTAAAAATCCTACTGCGTATGACGCGCCTAGCGGATAGAATCCAAAATCTTTCTCTGAGTATGGCCATTAAAAGATTAGGTCCGGCGTGTAAATGTTTTAAATGGTAATAGTCTACCAGAAGTGTTGTAAAATGGCAAGTGTGAGGTAACACTAGTGGATGTTTTGCAGTGTACGCGAGCTTCGAGTGCACTAGTCTACCACCTACTCGCAACAGCCCATGCTCGTCTATGAATGGGTGTAAGCGTTGCAGCCCCGTACTGCATGGTTTGCTTTGAGTGATAAGTTTAATATCACTGCCGAAATAGTTATGTTGAACTAACTTGACTAAGGTTAATAAACTATGTTCTAATTCGTTGCCTGATAGACTGTCTGAAGTTACAGATTTCTTTCTGCAATTACTAGCGAAACGTAGACACCATGCTGTGATACGGATAAGCTCAGTAAACGAACTGTATTTGGAAATAAAATCCAATGAATTAGTCTCGGTGACTGCTGCGGCGGTAACCTTCTTCTGCTTTCTCACACCGGGCAATGTGTCGTAGGTAAGTTGCTCACAAGGCGCGGGCCAAGTGGATTCGTCTCCCAGTAGCCATTCAGGACCCCACCACAGAGGGTGATGCACGAGCTCCTGAGGCGATATGCCGCGCGACGCACAGTCGGCTGGATTTAATTCCGACGGCACGTATCTCCAAAACTCAGGCGACAACACGTTTTGTATTTCACTGACCCGATGAGACTCGAACACCTTTAGTAAGTGTGGTTCCGTGCGCAACCAACATAACACGATAGATGAGTCACTCCACGCATGTATTTGCCTCAACAGATCAGTATTTAATTTCAAACTGTCAGAAACGCGTTTTAATAACTGAGCCAGTAACAAGGCACCCGACAATTCAAGTTTGGGAATTGTTAGTTTTTGCTTAATTGGCGCGACCCGTGTTTTAGAAAGGAGAAGATGTATGGTCACCCTACCGTCAATATGAACGCATCGTAAATAAACACAAGCCGCGTAAGCAGCATCAGATGCATCGCTAAACCCATGTAAATCGAAATAAGCTGTGTTATTTGATAAAACATGCCGCGGTATGGACAAGTTTGTAAGGTAATCTATATTTTCACAAAACGATTGCCACTTAGAAATTATAGAATCGGGTGGTATTTCGTCCCACTGTACACCCCATATCCATAATTGTTGCATTAATATTTTTGCATTAATAATGAAAGGAGCTAACCAACCGTTTGGATCGTAAATACCGCTTATTTTAGACAGTATTTCTCGCTTTGTGCATTTGTCACCATTAATATGAACTTGATAACTAAATTTATCCGAAACGGGATTATATTTAAAACCTAATATTTTTAATGACGTGTCTTTATCCTCTGCGAATTGAATTTCACAAAATTCTGACGGTATGTCTGAAAGCAGTTGGGTCTGATTGCTGGTCCACTTGCGCAGTTCTAGACCACCTAGCGCCAGCAAGTCTATGAGCTCGGCCTTTATCTCCTGCGCTTCGGAGAGAGTACTTGCACCCGTCACCACGTCGTCTACAAAAATATCATTTAATAATATTTTAGAGGCGCGCGGGTGGCTCTCTCGACCTAACTTGGCAAGCTCGTGTACACATCGCATTGCTAAAAATGCTGAAGAAGAAACCCCGTACGTCAGAGTGTTTAACTGAAATTCGCTTATGTTGCTGTCTTTGTCATCCCGCCATAAAATCAATTGATAATTGCGATCATCGGGATGTAATAATATCTGCCGATACATTTGGCGGATGTCTGCAGAAAATACAATCTCATGTAATCTAAAATGGAGAATAATGTCTACTATGTCTTTCTGAAGTTTGGGTCCAGCTAACAAAATATCATTTAAAGAATTCCCCGTGCTACTCTTCAAGGAAGCATCAAATACACAACGGATCTTATCGGAGCCCTTCTTATAAACTCCGTGATGAGGAATGTAGTATTTTGGAGAACGTAGTGCGGTTGAGGGTTCAACCGGCTGCATGTGGCCCAGCAAGTGATATTCTCGCATGAAGTCTTTGTATTTCCGCTCTAATATAGAATCACGAATAAATTTTCGTTCGAGTGAATGTAACCTATTCACTGCTAAATTTCTAGTTTCGCCTAAGTTGTGGTTGCCCTGTCTGAAGGGCAAGCGAACGATAAACCTACCATCATGAGTACGCGAATGCGTCTGCTTAAAATGATTTTCACAATAAACGTCATCTGGGTGTTGAATTCGATTCGAATGTACTTCTTCAATCGCCCAGAAGCGCCTTAAAGTATCATCAATGTTACTAATACACGTAAATGCATGATAATCTTGCCTATCTAAAATATTGCAATCAAAATCGCCCATTAAAACCCAACCGAATAATGTCTCAAAGGCTGTAGGTAAGTTATCTCCGAGAACTAATTTATTACCTTTAAAAATACGAGCACACGCGCCTGCACCCAGCAATACATCTATGGGTCCCTTGATATTACAGTGTGGGTCGGCGAGTTCCAAGCCTTTAAAATGTTGTAGAAAGTTACTACTTACCGAAGTTGTTGGTAAGTCACACGTAATACGCGGCAGCACAAACGCGTCAACACACAAAGACGACTCGAGATTATTCGGTTTTAAATAAAGTTTTAATCGACCTTTCGCACTGAAACTAACTTCACCGCCTATGCCTGTAACACTTATATTCGTTCTATGATAACTGGCATTTAGTCTTTGCACACAACTCAACGTGACAAAGTTTGTCATACTCGCTGGATCCAAAAGTGCACGGATTTGTAACGGATGATAATTACCTTCCGAACTAGAAATATTAATGACGGCTGTTGCGAGCAGGGTATGACTTTGACGAGATGCGTCGCCGCTCGAGCTCGCGCCGTGCGATACGTACGAGTGCGAAAGAGATGAGTCAATGCCTTGCGGTTCAACGTTTTGTTTTGAATGAGATTCCGCCGGTGTATTGATAATATTCGATGGATTAGGCAAAGAGTTCATATTATTGTCATTCAACTGAACAGTATTCGCAGGTGTCTGTTCACTTGAAGTATGCAACAACGTATTATGCTTACATTTGCAAATTTGACATCGCGACTTAGAAAAACAATTATGCACCCGATGGGGACGTAAACAATTGAAACACAAGCTTTTTGACGTAACGAAATTAAACCGAGATCGTGTGTCCATGTTCATAAACTTCGTACACTTAAATAAATAGTGAGAACTATTGCATAATGGACAGCTGGCATTACTACTTTGATTCGGTTTGCGTGATTCGACGTTCTGATTGTTGTGTGTTGCTGTGGATGCTAGTGAAGCTTTGTGTGAATTACTACACTTGTTATGGGGAGCAGATTTGTTCCCGCTTGTAGTGTATAAGCCTGAAGTCTCTAAAGTTTTACACATGTTATCTAGGAAAGTTATTAAATTATCGAATGTAGGTATTTTTTTATCTTGGTGCGCTAGTTCGAATTTTGACCGCAAATCAGTGTCTAGTTTTCTTACAAAGATGTGTAATAATAACAACGACCATTCGCTAACGGGGAAGCCTAAACTAGTGAGACCCCGCGTATTCTCTTGAATATTACTAACAAAGCTGCGCAGTTGTGAAACACTTTTAATTGAAACGTTAGGTAAAGACAACATTGCGCTCAGATGTGAGTCGGCTATCAATCTTTTGTCATCATACCTACTTTTCAGTATTGAACGGGCCTCTTCATAATTCTCTGGAATATTAGTTAGATGTTTAACTAAGTTTAACGGCTCGTGTGAAAGGCAACTAAGTAGATAATGTTTCTTCTGAACAGGGCTCAGCGATTGATTATTATGAATAAAGCTATCGAACAGGTTAATAAAATTTGGAAAATCACAATAATTACCCGAGAACGACGGTAAATTGATTCTCGGTAGGCTTACATTGTTGTCAGAGTTACAATATGATTGAAAACTAGACTTTGAATCCGAACTATCAGATACAATTGTTACAAGTGATTGATATTTGATCATGATTTCTATGTATTTTTCTTCGAAATTCACATACTTTTCTTTAATTGTATCTAATTGTTCAGTGTTATTAGAACTTAGGCTAAGCAAATTTAGATAACAGTCCTCGACAGTTTCTTTGATTTTAACTAAATCGGCACATTTCATTTTGAACTTTTCGGTGTGTAACGGATCTTTCACATTCACAGATGAAATTGAATCGTGGATGTTAGCGACCTTATCAATGTAAAAATCATACTTAATCACCAGCATTTGAGTATTTTTAGACATATTGTACTGTAATGACTAATGAACTATGAATTTAAATTGAAATACGTGGACAAGTTCGAAATTACACACGACGACAAGTATGGCGGCCGGTCCGCGTACGTGAATTAACACTTAAATCCCGCAAAGAAGGACCAATTTTGATGGATAAAAGGTGCAATCACTTACCAGTGCCGAGGGTTGGATCTGGAGACTTCGGGATTCGGGATTGTATGAGCTTCACTCGTTTTTGTTCTCTTTTTCGAATTTTTACAGAGAGACGCGTGCGCGCGATGTAATTGCAAATTTTGTAGAGGGGAGAGGGGGCAGAGGGGATTTGACATGGCGGCAACTACACCAACCAATCAAAATGGTCCCGCGGTTCCGTTTCACACGATCTATACTAAACAGGTGGCCCCGCGCAGCGTAGTCTCAGATATATTACTTATTCTTCAGCGACCCGTAAATATGTTACTGCATGTGTTGTTTGGCCGCATACGGCCGATCGGCAGTTGAGTGTTTAAAGGATGAATAGAATTGATGAATTGCTTCATATTAGCAACAAATGTTTGCAGTCGAATTAATTAATGGAAACATAGGATATGTAGGTACCCTTCATCTCGATGATCCCCGAAGAGTATCTGTATCCATGTTACATGTCACACATGTCCACAATACTGATTAAAATCTTTTCGTTTTACACCCATATGAGCAATCCTTCAGGTAGGCAATTCATTTTACACAGTACAGATTAAAATCTATACGTTTTTTCCCTTTAAGAACAATCCTTCAGGTAGGTAAGTACCTAGTTATGAGTTTATGATACAAGAAATCAACCTATCTAGGTCAATACTTAGTACCGTTATGGCTTATTAAATTACCAACTTTAGTTGTAATTCATTAAAATTATTGATTACTAAAGTCATAGCCTCGAATAAATAATAGCATAACTAGTGTTGCCGCTGTTGTTCCGGTATAATATTACTCAAAACTTCGTCAAGCCAATATAAAACCACCACACAGTTTACAGTAAGTAGTTGTAATGTATTGGAAACAATGGCGGTCCCACGAACAAGACATTCCGTGCCTAACATTGCACGAGTCTCACCACTCTAGATTTAGTTTAGTAATAAGTAAAAATGTAATTTTCTAAGAAAATTAAATAGTTTATAGAACTTAACGTCTCGACTACCTAATTTCACCCTGCCGCCGATATGTAACTTACATACCTACACGATACATAATTCTAAGTGTTCACTGAGTGCGATGCGTTATAGTGATGAGTAGGTCGCGAATCATAAATGAGTTTGTAAGAGTAGCCTATTTTTTTTTTTGTAATGAAAACTAGTAATTCGAACTCAATTTTATGAATGATAAAAACTGTAATAATTTGTTTACAATAATCTGCCGCGATACCTGCCTACCGCATAGCGATGCCGCGACACGATGATTAGGTAATCGGGATCCTTATGGACAGAGTTTTTTGTAATGAGCGCGCACAATGTCCCACTTCAAATGAGGTGAAGTGTATATTGTTCGTCGCGATACATTTGAAGTACTGACTAGAACAACTAGGAATTCGAACTCAATTTTATGAATAATAAAAACTGTAATAATTTGTTTACAATAATCTGCCGCGATACCTGCCTACCGCATAGCGATGCCGCGACACGATGATTAGGTAATCGGGATCCTTATGGACAGAGGTATGTATATTTATTTTATGTTGATCCATCAGTAATTTAACAATCAATCACGAAGTAATAAACATCCAATGCATAAAGTTCTTAGATCATCCAATTTTATTTATGTACCTACATACTTATTCAACCTTCCTCTCTCCGTATTTCGAAAAAATATTTTTAATATTTTTAATTTACCACTAACCTTTTATTCTCGTCGCCATTATGTAGTGCTCAGTGTCACCCTTGTCATAAAGGGTACGTTAATTGGCTCGTTACCACACCAGTGCCCAGTAAACGTCCGTTCCCGCCCGTGGCTAATACGTGACAGTTTACGTCACTCCCGTGTGCTCGAGACAACGTCATGCTTAACAGATTATATATAGATCGCATACACTACAATTACAAACACATGTTTCCTCTTTATAATATTAGTATAGATATAGAAAAAAACTAACAGGACTAACCTATCACTAACAGTCCCTATATCAGTACCTACTAATGAACTGACCAACTAACGTTCTTATTAACCTCTGTAAACTGGACTAACCATCCCAGTCCCTATTTGAGTCTTGTTCAAAGTCAGTCACATTTGTCATGGGCGGCAGCGGACTTATATCCATAAAAAAAAATAGATAGAAACATTAGTTGGTCAGTTTATTCCTACTTACAGTTGGCGCGCACGATCGAGATGAGGGCCTGTAAGGCCTCCGGGTCCTCTGCTTCGATGGCCTCTTCTAGAACACCTCGTAGGTCCAGCTGAAATTGGGACAGATTAAATAAGCGAAAGCTCTACTAGGTCTTGAAGCATTAGAGTAGCTAGGTGGAATATGCTCTAGATCTTCCGAAAAAAAAACAACAATGGTCGCAGTAAGCAATGACAGGTGGTTTTCAAGGCGACCATGAATTCTGTGCAGTTCGACCAAGCTGCGACCCATAGACGTCCCACTGCTGGGCACGGGTCTCCCCCACAGACGCAACTGCGGGAAGTCTAGAGCATACTCCACCACGCTGCTCCAATGCGGATTGGTGGAGGGGTTAGTGGCCGACCCAGTGTGGAATGTTCTCAAGCCAACCGAAGGTCTTCGACAAGGCTTAACGACTGTTTCCACCATTGAAAACAACCGGGACTGACAGCTTAACGTGCTCTTCGAAGCACGGTAGCGCCCATGAAATTTTGCCACAAACCGACCGCACCCGTCGTTGCTTAACTCTTTCCATCACAATGAATCGACGCGATTCATTGGGCTACGCAGTCTAGTCTAGTCCAGTCTATTTTATTACTGAAATTTGTAAATATCTTTATTCGAAGTGGAACATACTGGCTCACTCACGTGTAATTAAAGTCGCAAAAAGGCCGATTAGTTTAGGTCAATTCTGATGACCATCTTCAGCCGGTTACGTCTTGCTATAACCAGTCCAGTCTAGTCTGAAACAAGCCTTACCTTCACAACTGCCCCATCTGGAGCAGGTATGTCCAAGTATATCTCCTTTCCTATCACTTTGTTTGCATTATGAGCGTTATTGCAAGGGACCGTGGTACCAAATTTTCCTGAAAAAAAAAATGTTTTTTAAAAAGGAAATTATAAGTTACAAGAATATTAAAGAGTTATTTTACCATTAAAAAAAAAACTGAAATCCAATACATAATTAAATTGTGAAAAATGATTATTAAATCTGCAATATGCCGACTAGTTTCGGTCAATTACACTCCTGAGTCAGTCATTGTAATGACTGAAACTGGCCAGCCAATGAGTTAATTAGCTTCCACAATATAGGTTAGTTTCGTATAATCATACCTTACCTAAAAACATGAGCGAATCTCGATGCAATATGCGATAGTCTTTAGAACTCTTAGGATTATTTCTTCGTACTTTGTCCACCAGATTTATCACCTATGGAACAACAAACCCACTTTATTTATTTATTCAACTTTATTGACAACTCTAAAGAGATATACAATGGGCGGACTTAATGCCTTATTAATAAACTAGAGGACAGCTTCACTCGCGTAGAATTAGACCCATCAACGACATCTGCCCGCGTTCGGCTTGCCCACTTGACTTCAAAAACGGCAAAGTTTCATACTAACTTTGCACCCACGTTTTACCCCCTTAGGGGATGAATATTCAAAAATCCTTTCTTAGCGCTCCCCTGCGTTATAAAAGGAACCCCTATGCAAAATTTCAAGTTTCTAACCCTTATAGTTTAGACCCTGCGTTGATATGTCAGTCAGTCAGTCAGTCAGTCAGCTTCTCCTTTTATATATATAGATACATTTAAAAAATATAATATAATAAGACACATCAAAATAGATTCAGGCGTGCAAGTTTCCTCGCAAAATATTCCTTCTCCTCCAGTTGCCTTTTTAGGGTTCCGTACCCAAAGGGTAAATCGGGACCCTATTACTAAGGCTCCGCTGTACGTCCGTCCGTCTGTCACCAGGCTGTATCTCATGATCCGAGATAATTAGACAGTTGAAATTCTCACAGATGTTGTAAGTCTGTTGCCGCTATAACAACAAATACTCGCTGCGACCCATAGACGTCCCACTGCTGGGCACGGGTCTCCCCCACAGACGCAGCTGCGGGAGGTCTAGAGCATACTCCACCACGCTGCTCGAATGCGGATTGGTGGAGGGGTTAGTGGCCAACCCAGTGTCGAATGTTCTCAAGCCACCCGAAGGTCTTCGACAAGGCTTAACGACTGTTTCCAACATTGAAAACAACCGGGACCGACAGCTTTACGTGCCCTCCGAAGCACGGTAGCGTCCATGAAATTTTGCCACTAGCGGTCACCCATCCACAAACCGACCGCGCCCGTCGTTGCTTAACTCTTTCGATCACATTGAATCGAGCCGAGCCATTGGGCTATGGACGCTACAACAACAACAAATACTAAAAAACAGAAAAAAATATATTTATGGGGGCTCTCATACAACAACAAAAAATATTTTGCCGTTTTCATAGATAATGGTACGAAACCCTTAGTGCGCGAGCCAACTCCCACTTGGCCGGTTTAATAAAAATTAAATTAAATTTTCTTCTTTTCTTTTTCTTTCTTAAATTTAATTTTCTGCTGCATGCCACTAAAACCAACCTCAAGTCACAATTCAAATTCTAACCACTGAGTTATAACCACTACCTAGTACTTACCACCACAACCCTTTCTTTGTCCCACAGTTGGGCACGGGTCTCCTCTCAGAATGTGAGGGATTAAGCCACCACGCTGGCCATTTGCAGATTGGAAGACTTCGAGAACATTATGCAGAACTATCAGGCATGCAGGTTTCCTCACGATGTGTCCTTCACCGTTACAGCAAGTGACATTTAATGTCTTAAATCGCACATAAATTAGAAAAGTCATTGTTGCGTGCCGCTTGTGTTTGAACCCGGACCGCTCGAGTGAGGCGAGTTCGATAGCCACTGGGCTGTCACCTACTAGTACATACTTCGCTTAAACTCTGTTTGTTCAATTCATTCTTGTGGTCCACAATAAGGTCCTCTAGTTTCTTCAAAACTTTTGATAGTATCGTCGGCTCTGAGTCTGTCTTGGATAGTAGAACCTGAAAAATAAACTTTTTTCAATGCATGCACGATAATATTATAACAAAATACAGCGCTGCGACCCATAGACGTCCCACTGCTGGGCACGGCACCTCCCACAGACACAGCTGCGGGAGGTCTAGAGCATACTCCACCACGCTGTGGACCGCCGTGACCGACGGCTTTACGTGCCCTCCGAAGCACGGTAGCGTCCATGAAATTTTGCCACTAGCGGTCACCCATCCATAAACCGACCGCGCCCGTCGTTGCTTAACTACAAGCTACAAGATATATTCTAATTTGCTGTTGGGAGCCCAACTGGGGGTTATAATCAAGGTACCTTAGCGGCCGCTAGTACTCCGCCCCCGTCCACTGCCCCGCCCGGCGCCTCCACCAGCGCTAGACACGACTCCAGAAGGTGCTCTTCATCTTCACTGTTCTTTACATCGATTGTCTGCAAATTACTTCAGATTTAGTTAAGCGATAAGTGGCCTAAAAGTGTACCCTGTGGCACACCCTCGCTTCGTTCAAGAAGCGTGAACTCTAGCCGTTCCGCCGTAGCGGGGCATGCACGACATAACTTTGACATCCCCGCATCCCACAGAGCATTTATAAAATGTCTGCATCCGAAAGATACTATTAATATTTCAGTGGTCTCAATACGATACTTTGTAGAACAGTTCAACTTGTTCCCGCTCGCTTGACCGCAGCTATACCGTCAAGACACGCGGCTATCATACATGCATGTTAAGATCTCACAATACGAGTATATAGGAAGAAAAAAATGCATCGGTTAGGTACTATTAATATATCAGTGGTCCTAAAACAACACCTTGTGGAACACCACCGTCTCGCCACAGCATCTTGCACTAATACACGCGCCGCGCGAGCCGATCCCGCTATCATCTTTTTCGTTGGTTATTTCACAGTGTATGATCGGTTGGAAAATTGATTGGTACAAATAATAAATGAATAAATAACACGATACCTTATAGAACGCCATTGCTTCATCCCCAGCACCCCGTAGCACCATGCGCGCCGCACGCGCCGTTCCACCGTAGCGACGCGCACACGACAATACTATACGCGTCAGACTGTGCGTCTGTACGTCAGTCTCTTGGTTTTCCAAGACATATGCCACCAGTTTCATCAGCTCGGAAAGGTGAGGCGGAATTTCCTGTAAAAGTATGAAAAGTATGAATATTGAGCGCATTCCCTAGCTACCCTTTGTACGTAATTTTTTAATGAATGCTTATTTTCTCTCCTCCCAACTCACCTCAGCGTCCTCATTCAGGAAAGCCTCGAGCACACTCTCGGCGTGCCTCATGAAGTCCCCCACGGCCCTCTGAGAGTTCTCGAGCACTATGGCATCAGCGCCGCCGCCAGAGTCCAATAAACCGCGCCATATAGACATGTACTTGGCGCGCTGCGCTTCGTCTGGCGCGGTGCACGTCTCTGATGTAAGGAATATTATCGCTGGCTGAAACATATTTAATTGTTTATGGTCAAGAACACAGAAATTAATCAAGATAGAACGGTAGATTTTAGTTAATTTTATTAACAAACTAGTGGACGCCCGCAGCTTCGCTCGCGTATAATTAGACCCATTAACGACGTCTGCCCGCGTTCGGGATGCCCACTTGACTTCAAAAACGGCAAATTTTCATACTAACTTTGCACCCCCATTTTACCCCCTTAGGGGGTGAATTTTCAAAAATCCTTTCTTAGTGCTCCCCTTCGTTATAAAAGAAACCCCTGTGCAAAATTTCAAGTTTCTAGCCCTTATAGTTTAGGCCCTGCGTTGATATGTCAGTCAGTCAGTCAGTCAGTCAGTCACCTTCTCCTTTTATATATATAGACAATAAAAACTTGTTTTTACAAAAAGGTTTTTATTTTTTAAATATAGCTTAGCACATTTTAGCTTGTCTAACCTAGTTAATTACATAATCAAGAATGAAATAGACACAAAATATCTCAGTAATAAATAGCTTATGGCACAGACATGTTTATAAAGAAACATTAATGAAATTAAAACGAAAACGAAATAAAAATAGTTCTAAAATAAATATGTCATCCATTATTAAATAAATAAACAAAAGTGAAAAAAAAAGTATAGAATTCCGTGGGGCATTAAGTCCCTTTGTTTGGTTCAATATTTCCATAAATACCATCAGATAAATTGATGCGTTGTGAATTGAGCCCTACAAGATGGATGGATACATAGATAGATGGATGGATGGATGTCTCACCAGTCTGACGTCATCAGCAGCCGTCAGCAAGCTGTGCACGACCGTCCGCTTCGCTACCGAAGCGGGCAACGAGTCGTAGTGCAAGATGGCCGCCTGCAGCAACCGGTCGCTGTGCAAAACGCCCGCGTGGATGCACCACGATATCTGAAAGGATGTATTTCAGAAGTGGGATAAGTTCCAGAAGTAGGATTTGTACGAAATTTCGGGAGTGGTTTGTTATATTGACATCGGTGACAGCCCAGTGGCTATGGAACTCGCCTCGCGGTCCGGGTTCAAACCTCAGCGGAACGCACCAATGACTTTTCTAAGTTATGTGCGATTTAAGAAATTAAATGTCACTTGTTATAACGGTGAAGGACAGATCGTGAGAAAATCTGCATGCCTGAGAGTTCATCATAATGTTCTCGAAGGCAAGTGAGTTCTGCCAATCCGCACTTGGCCAGCGTGGTGGACATAGGCCTAATCCCTTACATTCTGAGAGGAGGCCCGTGCCCAACAGTTGGACAAAGAAACCGTTGCTATGATGACTTCATCATGCTGCGTTTTCTGAACTAGGACCGTTTATAGAACTGAACTTTATTCAAACGTTGCAGTTACTAGAATGCATATTTTTCAGAAGTAGGATAAGCTATAAAGAGTATTGTGTATCAGAAGTAGGATGTGATTGGTGGGACATTAAAAATAAAATAAAAATAAAATAATGTTTTATTGCCACACAAGTTACACAATCACAAATAGTAGTAGTACAGTAAATAAAACCTAAAGTGGGCAAAAGGAGTGACTCAGCCACTGCTGCCCCGGAGCCGCACCACGACTCCGCACAGCGCTGTTTTTCAGGCACTCCCTCTCCCTAAGGTGTAGAGCGGGAGTGGAAGTATGTACCCCGAGTGCCGCTATTAAAAATTTATGAAAATAAAAACATTGACAAAAAAAAACACATAACAGACTAATATAACACTAATTTAAAATTCCATTTAACTCACCGCTTCAGCGCCGTCGTAAGAGATCCCAGTTTCCAGTCTGTATTGCAACTCTTGCACGTCGGCGTGTTGGTTCCAGTCAAGCGACGCGGTACGCTGCCGCGCCGCGTACAGAACCCGCAACGCGGTGTACTTGGCCAATAAAACTATTATGTATCAGAAGTGGGATGTGATTGGTGGGACATTAAAATTCCATTTAACTCACCGCTTCAGCACCGTCGTAAGAGATCCCTGTTTCCAGTCTGTACTGCAACTCTTGCACGTCGGCGTGTTGGTTCCAGTCAAGCGACGCGGTACGCTGCCGCGCCGCGTACAGAACCCGCAACGCGGTGTACTTGGCCAATAAAACTATTATGTATCAGAAGTGGGATGTGATTGGTGGGACTTTAAAATTCCATTTAACTCACCGCTTCAGCGCCGTCGTAAGAGATCCCTGTTTCCAGTCTGTACTGCAACTCTTGGACGTCGGCGTGTTGGTTCCAGTCAAGCGACGCGGTACGCTGCCGCGCCGCGTACAGAACCCGCAACGCGGTGTACTTGGCCAATAAAACTATTATGTATCAGAAGTGGGATGTGATTGGTGGGACATTAAAATTCCATTTGACTCACCGCTTCAGCGCCGTCGTAAGAGATCCCTGTTTCCAGTCTGTACTGCAACTCTTGGACGTCGGCGTGTTGGTTCCAGTCAAGCGACGCGGTACGCTGCCGCGCCGCGTACAGAACCCGCAACGCGGTGTACTTGGCCAATAAAACTATTATGTATCAGAAGTGGGATGTGATTGGTGGGACATTAAAATTCCATTTGACTAACCGCTTCAGCGCCGTCGTAAGAGATCCCAGTGTCCAGTCTGTATTGCAACTCTTGCACGTCGGCGTGTTGGTTCCAGTCAAGCGACGCGGTATGCTCCCGCGCCGCGTACAGAACCCGCAACGCGGTGTACTTGGCCAATGGGCGGGTGGAATCCGCTTCGCGTAACACCTCTGATGCGATATGCTGTGCGAATTAATAAAAACATTTAAAAAAAAAGCTTTTTATTTATTTATTTTTTTTAATTTTCATGCATTGTCATCGGAACTTAATATGTGTGCCAAATTTCAGCTCGATAGCTTCAGTGGAAGTGGGTGAAATATTGATTGCAAAATTCCAGGACATACATACATACGCGTGAAGTTAAATAAAAGCTTTTAATAATAAAATAAACTTTTATTTCTGGCAATTACAATTTTGCAGCCCATATAATGTTATTGTTAGTGGGTTAGTAGAACAGCTTATAAATATTGTTAGAAAATGTTAGTAGCAACTAAAAACTTAAGTTTAGGTTGTAATCCTTCTATACGAGAGGTCGGCAACCTATTTAATCGGAAGAGTTAAAAATTACAAAGTTTTTAAAGAGCCACAATTTTTTTTCTTACCAACAATAAATAATAATTACATACTTAATTAATTTATTTATTAGGCAATCCAACAGCGTTATAAAAGTACAATAGGTTATACAATATAATACGATATTTTATACTAGGGCCAAAAATGGATTACACAGTTAGGTACTTACTAAATAAAGATTTTTGATAAAAAGACTAATCTGTTTATTCATATATAAGTAGTATTTTTTTACAACAAATTAGATAATTAATATATGGTAATACTTATTATTGAAGTAAAAACTGACGGACTGACTGAATTTTCATGGATACAAAAGCCTATGTCACTCACCGGGCCGTTTACTACATCTATTCCCATAATTACATCGATCCATCATTCCGTTGAGAAGAGGGACAAACCAACAAACATACTTTCTTATTTATAATTCATATTCATTCATAAATAAATAAATCTTGGACATTCTCACACACGGCCATCTGACCCCAAAGTAGGCGCGAGCCTGTACTATGGGTGTCAGAGCCTGATATACATACATAGATATTTTTAAATACATACTCAAATAGATAATATTAACATCCAGACACAGAACAAATACAAGTGTCGTCACACGAATATTTGTCCTGAGCGGGATTCGAACCCACGACCCCTGGCGCAACAGACAGGGTCACTACCGTGCGCCAACGGGCCCGTCGATCAAAATGTACCTGCAATTCCCCGCCGTTATCGAAACAAGTACGGTATACAGCGATGAGCGCAGGTCGCGACTTGACGCTCAACGTGCCCCACAGGGCCCTGCGCAAGCCGGCGTCACCGGATACCTTCTCGGCGAACAGGTCCGAGTATCTCTCTAGTATTGTACAGCAAACTGGAAAAAAATCATCTGTAATAGTACAACGTACCGTTCATCTATACTAATATGTATTATAAAGAGGAAATATTTAAGAATAATTTAAGAATTTTCTTTATTGCATACTATATAACTTTACATTGCTTTTTTAACTAGTGATGGGTAAACCCTTTTAAGTCACATAAGGCCTGTGTTAGGATGTATTGCTATTCCTATCTATGGTAGTTTTTACAATTTTTAACATTATATTCGCTGCGACCCATAGACGTCCCACTGCTGGGCACGGGTCTCATTATATTATATTAACATTATAAATTAGGTATGTATTGTTTTTATTTATATAGAGGTAGTTATATCTGTTTGTAATGTTTTCACACAAAAACTACTGGACCGATCTCAAACATTCTTTCACAATTAGAAAGCTGCATCTTCATTGAGTGACATAGGCTATATAATATTACTAGGTGTAAACGAAACTATTGTTATGTCTAATTCTACGCGAGCGAACCTGCGGGCGTCCACTAGTTCTGAATATTAAAGGAGATTCTACCGCCCGTTACAACTGTGACATGCTTCGAACAAGACAAATAGGGAATGGATTGGGATGGTTAGTCCAGTTAGCAGAGATAATAAGTCATTCAAAATTTCATCTACCACCATAACTCTTTCTTTTTCCCACTATTGGGCACGTTTCGTAGCCAGTAACGTTTCGTATATCTAAGACACTGTCTGTCTGTATCTCACTGTATATATATTGTTTTTTTTTTATTTATCCTGCGATCAACTTACCCTCATGACACTTGCTAACGTTAAAATACGACACCATCTTGTCGTAAAACTCATACACTTCTGACACTACCAAATCCGGGCCAAAGTTCTTGAACAAGCCGCAGACTGCGTGTAATATAGATTTCACTATTGTCTGAAAACAGAAAAACATACATACTTAAATAAAAAAACATAAACAAAAGGGGGATGAAAGGTTGTATGAAAGTATTGTCATTTTCAGAACTAGAAGCATACAATTTATATTTAGGCTGTTGATTAGATATAAATAAAAAAGGCATTCAAAGTTTCTAAAAATGTTACCTTTAAGGGTGTAAAATAAACCTAGGTTAATTTAAGGATGGTGGAAGAAAAACGAATCGTATTTACCAAAGACATTTTCCCCTTATTATTGTAAGAATCCAGCATGTTTATAAGCGTCCGCCATAATACAGTCACTTCAGGGATTGCCTCCGGATGGTACTCGCAGATCACTCCTGGAATGAAAATTTAAATACCACTTTATTTATTTATTTATCTACTAGTGGATGCCCGTAGCTTTGCTCGCGTGGAATTAAACATAACAATGGTTTCGTTTACACCTAATAATATTATATAACCTATTGTATGTCACTCAGTAAAGATACAGCTTTTTAATGGTGAAATAATTTTTAAAGTAGTTTTTGTGTGAAAACATTACAAGCTATGTTTAAATCTTTCCTCTTTATAATATTGGTATAGACACAATACATAATAGTAAAAGTGTATAGATTTATCTGCTAAACTAGCCCCTTGCTACTTTTAAGAAATTAAATGTCAATTGCTGGAACGGTATTGTCTAAAGCCAGCGCGAATGTCGCGTCACTACTAGTCACCAGCTCCGAGAGGGAAGACAACGCCTTCGCTCTTATGAGCGCCTGGTACTGTAGACATAGCTTCGTATATCACTGGACCGAACGCACTTACCCAAATCTGTGAGACATAAATGTCCTCACATTATGAACGCCTGGTACCCAATGGTAGTTGTATCGTTATCAATTCAAGGGGTAAGCACCGGTACGGGGTAAGATATGTGAAGGCCTCAACCAAAGCACAGAGCAGTGAAACCAGAGGCTCCGACACTACCACGTTACTCCAGCGTTGTTTGGTAGGGGGTAGCAGGAATCACTGCAAGACTCACCTAGCAGCTCAATACGGGGCGCCTTGCATGTGTCGTCCAACACCAGGGCCATCTCATGCGTTCGCACCGCCTCTTCACTCGGCGGATGTCGCTTCACCAGTTCCGAGAGGCAAGACAACGCCTTCGCTCTTATGAGCGCCTGGTACTGTAGGTTACATAGCTGCAAAGGGGGATTAAATTTATAGTTTAAAAAACAAAACAAAAATTCGCTTTCATAAAAAATCCAACTAAAAACAGAAAATAAAATGTAATAAATTTGGATTAAGAATAGTGTAAATCTATATATATAAAAGGAGAAGGTGACTGACTGACTGACTGACTGACTGACTAACTGACTGACTGACTGACATATCAACACAGGGCCTAAACTATAAGGGCTAGAAACTTGAAATTTTGCACAGGGGTTCCTTTTATAACGTAGGGGAGCACTAAGAAAGGATTTTTGAAAATTCATCCCTAAGGGGGTAAAACGGGGGTGCAAAGTTAGTATGAAACTTTGCCGTTTTTGAAGTCAAGATGGCTACCCGAACGCGGGCAGACGTCGTTAATGGGTCTAAATCAACGCGAGCGAAGCTGCAGGCGTCCACTAGTAAGAAATAAATGTTCATTATTGTGAAAAAGGTAGTTACACTCACTGCTGATATTTCTAGTACCAATAGGAAGATCATGGGCTCAAATCCCACTTATATTACAAATTAGATAAACATAAGGTAGATTCATTGATGAAATGACGTATTACCTTTTCAATATCCTCATAGTAGATTTCCATGTTCTCAAACTTCACCAAGAGCTCAGAAAGCAGTGAGAAGGCCTTTGTAAGGGCCCTGGACCATTCATCTTCATTCCTCTTAGTAGATATGGTCTCCAGTAGGCCTACAGGTTTGACTAGCAGAGTTTCAAGAAACCAATCTGCAATATAACAAACATATTTGGATAGAATATCTTGTACTGGTACTATAATATCTTGTCTTGTACTATAATATCTTGTACTGGTGAATTTTGTATCAATCATATTTGACACACCCTTTATAATTTCTTTTATAATCTTTTATCTTTTCTTTGAGATTTTCACAATTTTTTACCCGTTTAAGCTTATCCTGAATTAAAATGAACTAAACAAATTGTTCAAAAAGAAATATTAACTAATTTGGACATTACCTAATTATAATTGTAATTTAATTTATTAATATAATTCAATCATAATTTAACATTCTTACCAATTTCGAAGGGTGCCAGATCCAAAGCTATCATAGACTGTGCACTTTCAAGACTGTTTTCAAATTCCCTCCGGTCCGTTGCTTCCGGGTATTGGTCGAGCAAATTCTCCCATTCCTCCATACTGCAAAACAGATAGTTATTTCAAAGATTTTAAATTATTTGATAGCTAAGTAACTGAAATCCACCACAACCCATTCTTTGTCCCACTGTTGGGCCGGGTTTGGCAGGGATTAAGACATAGTATCATTCTGGCCAAGTGACAATTGGCAAACTTCACATGCCTTTGAAAACATTGTAGCAAAATGTTATAACTTTCAGGCATGCAGGTTTCCTCAAATGTTTTTCTTCAATGGGTTAAGCTGCATGCCCGTTTGCTATCTTATTACATAAAACATTTAACATAGAGACAACATAATACTTATAATTTTTACCTCTTTGCAAGGCTCCGAAATAATTCTGCACCCCTATTCTTATCACAATCACCAACAAACTTAGCACAAACGAAGACAAGAGATAAAAGACACAAACACAAATATAAAGTTACAAAGTTAGACACAAATTTAATGAACTTAAATATAATAAATAAGGCACACACGCCGTTAATTTTTGAATTCATGTACTTATCTGCCTAGCCTACCGCCAAAGCTAGGCTATGTTCTCGAAGTGAAAATAAAAACTATTAAAAAGTACCGCCTTGGTGTATTATATCTATTCTGTGGAAATCTGGAAAGTACTCTGTGTAAGTTATCTTACTACATTCTCCTTGTTTGAATTTTCTCTTTAATGTCAAAAGCAGCTGTTTCAGGATGCAAGCAATCATCGAAAGTTGACTGACAGAAGCGAAAACCACTTTGACAGTGACACGTAAACATGAACACTGCTGGGTTTCACAGAGGTTCAGCTATAAATAAACAGCCGGGCAAATTGTTTCCATGTTTTCATGGGTGGTGTAGTGTCCATTTGCTACATCTCTAGCTAGTTTGTGCCATTTGCCCCATATTAGGTACAGTCAACTGGGGTAACATTGGCCCATTTTTCGGAATTAAAATGCAATAAATGTTTAAAATTAGTGCGGAAGACTCATCCAAGAAGACTTTTTGATGGCTTTGAGAGCCACTGATTTTATAAACCTAGCAATATAATTATAGTTTCTTAGAAAAAAGAAATGAAAAAGTAATAAAACCGATGGGTCAAAGTTACAATTAGAGTTGGGGTAAAATTGACCCAGGCCTGGCCTGGTGCATGTTTTTTATGATTTCTCGCAAAATAAACGAACTAGGTAACATTTGCCACTAAATACTAGCAGAAAAATATATAGTCTACATCCAAAGACAGTATTTTTTGTATCATAGATAAGGTTTGTGAGGAAAATTTAGGTATGAAATAAAATGTTGCCCTACGAAACATATTTTTTTATTAAATCTTTTATTATATGGTATTGATAGGAAAAATAGGAAATCGGACTGTTATGGCCCTTCAAAATATCTAAATAATTGTTAAAAAGTAAAATTTTATCCGAAAAGTAACTACTTAATTATTAAAAAATGCTGTAAAGTCATCCTTTCTAATCATGGGATGATTAGAAAGGATGACTTTACAGCCAGGATAACTTTACTTCCATCGCCAAAAATCATCATTTATTTCAAAATAACTGCCTTACGATTCATTTAAGACTTATGATATTGTTATTTGAAAGCACTATTTCTGGTCGATTCGTTGGCCAAATCCAACTATCTGTAGCCTTTGTCATTAAAGAGATTCGTCCTGAGGCATGATATCTTTTTCTGTAAGGAAAAAAAATTTTTTTCATGATATCGAATGTACTACATACATATTTATATCAAATTCGACACATTTTCCAAAATCTGGCAACATATTAGTATGATAGAAAAATATTAGTGTAACCTTATCCCGGGCCAATGTTACCCTGATAAAGTAACTCCAAGGTGGTTTTGAAATATTTTAGATGTTTATAGAAAAAATACTGTAATAAATATTGCAAAAAATTTATTAAATGATAGGCAGACAAGTTGGTAACACAATACATTGCAACTTACCATTCAAAACCTATTATGAACAGCGCTGAATGCTACTTTTCAACACTGAGAAACGTACTACTTTATTGCACTCACCAAAAAGGCAACTTTTGAATTTTGTCATTGACAAATGACACATTTTGGCGGGTGAAATACATTTACGAAGATACCTTCTATCTTTTATTTGTAAAATTATTTTTTTATCAATTAAGGCAATCTGTAAAAAATAATAATAATCGGAAATATAATTTAGGGCCAAAGTTATAACTACGGCCAAAGCTACCCAGATTGACCGTATGAAATATTAATAAATAAAATTCTACATCCAGAACCTGAGTACTCGGAGACCCCATATAATATGTTTAGCTTGTTGATGATATTGATGCCTTGTTGCAAATTTATTAAATTAAAAAGGTTAAAGTAAACTATCACTTGTCAGTGCGATGACTTTTTTCATTTTATTGACAAAGTGACACATGTTGACTGTCGATGTCGCCGTTCGTTCGTGTCGTATTGCACAACACATACAACAAAAGTTTTAATGTTCACGATTAATTAAAGAAAACTGTGACCAATTAATACATTGAACGATAATCTAGATAAGTATCCAAGCTGGCATCTAGAAGACTTCTTTTGGTGGGGTTCCACAGCTTTTCGCCAACTATATCGTATCGAGCCAGTTTCAATAGGTTAGGACTATAACTAACTTGACAAAAATATCGATTTGAAAAGTTTTTTTATCTAGTGTTAATTTTTTTATTGATTTTTATCATATTATGTGTTGTTTAGATGGTCTAGTGTTTTAGTTTTAGTCCATTGACTATCTGTGATTGCTAACTTTCTCAAGGTGAGGTTCCTTCTCCTGAAATTATGTATATCGAACTGTATTCTAATGTCTTCAAGCAGAGGTTTCTCATAGGCGAGCAACCCTTGAGTTTAATCCACAATGCTGCCCTGCTGTAAATTGGTACAAAATAGCAAGATGTTTCTCATAAGGCACAACAACTTTATGCAAAAGGCAATTTGTAATTACATATATTATTGAATTTGTTTGTTAATAGTGTGTTTGTTTGTTTGTTTATTATGTCAGTCAGGTTTACTATAAAATAATAAATATTTTTCATTTTCACACTATGTCTTTCATCAAACAGAAAAAAATACTTTCCTATACAGTACTCCCAAATTAATAATGCGCATGCAAATCTTCGCTAATTGTCGTATTCCCGGAAACACCCGAATCATTGAATCGGAGAAAGCCCTCAACAATGCACTTGCATTTTGCACCTTGTTCGAAAGAAACAGGAGTCAAAGTCATATGTCAAATCATGTGAAAAAATTGAAAACAATTCGGTTGGTCGGCGGCTGTCGCCGGTCAGTCAAAGGTCCGTCAGTCGTCTTTATATACTGGTGAATTTTAAAGAGCTGCTATTACACACCCTTCTTGGTTTTGTTTTCAAAGGTGAATTTAATTTCAACTTTAATTATCTTACTCAAATTGAAATAGTTTATTTTGTAAAATAACATACAGAATATACAGAATATACAGAATTCGCCATAGACCGTATAATGGAGGAACATGGGCATAAAATTATACGATTGCCACCATATCATCCCGATTTTAACCCCATTGAAAATATTTGGTCCCAAATAAAGCATCACGTAGCCAAAAAAAATATTGCAATGACTGTCAAGTCAGTTAAAGATGCTATATTAGAAAAAATCAATAATATAGGATCAGAAGAATGGAAAAAAGTTTGTGATCACGCTGTTAAATGCGAAGATGAATATAGAAAATTTGACCCAAGAATCGATAGTTTTTCCGATGAAATGATTATTTACACGGGTGATAGCAGTGGGGAAAGTGTAAATGAACAAGAGCATAATGAAAGTTCTGATGAATCTAGGATGTCAGGAATAGAGATCCTCCTTGATTCTGATTAATTATTTGTAATTTTAATATTATTCTGGAATGATCAGTGCTGTAAATACTTTTGAACTGAGAACATAATGATTAGATTTTAATGTAAACCTGTGTTTGAAAACCATTTTTAAGAAAATGCACTTAACCACTCTATACACATATCGTTTTCCGACGCTCGGGGAATACGACCTTTGCCGAACAGTAACGAAGATTTCTATGCGCATTATTAATTTGGGAGTACTGTACATTCATAGTAGAAGCAGACCGGCTTACTCATGTAAAATGAAAGTTGGAAAAAGTCTGACTTTTTCCAATTTCCTTTTGTTAGATAATATATAATGTTCTGTTTGTAAGCAACTAAATGACACATTATTAAATTAAATTCTAATAATCTAGAATTCAAAGGTATCCAATGGTTTTTAAATAGAAATGATTGATGTTTGTTTGTACATAATATCTTGTAAAATGTTTTTTTTTGTGTCTTGTTTTATCCTAAATAAATAAATATCAAATATCTTGGACATTCTCACACACGGCCATCTGACCCCAAAGTAGGCGCCTGTGATATGGGTGTCAGAGACTGAGAGACACATAGATATTTTAAATACATACTTAAATATATAATATCATAACATCATCGTAACATCTAGACAGAACAAATACAACTCACGACCCCTGGCGCAACAGACAGGGTTACTACCGATTGCGCCAACAGGCCTGTCTCCTGTACGGCCTGTCTCCTGTACGTACATCAATATTAAATAAATAAAAAAAATTTTTAAACAAATTTTTTTATCGCTTCCAGCTTCAGTTACACACAGAGGAGACACAACTCAGCAATGACGGTGACACAGTGTGCCCGGCAGGCGCCCGGGCGCGCGGGCCGGAGCGCGGGCGAGCCGCGCGGGCCCGGCGGCAGTGACAGCCCTACCCCCGCCGTGCTGAAGCGATACGACGATATTGTTAAGTCTCAAGAGGACAAAAGACAGTATAGGTACGTGCAGTATACGACGATAATGTTAAGTCTCAAGAGGACAAAAGACAGTATAGGTACGTGCAGTATATGACGATATTGTTAAGTCTCAAGAGGACAAAAGACAGTATAGGTACGTGCAGTATATGACGATATTGTTAAGTCTCAAGAGGACAAAAGACAGTATAGGTACGTGCAGTATATGACGATATTGTTAAGTCTCAAGAGGACAAAAGACAGTATAGGTACGTGCAGTATACGACGATATTGTTAAGTCTCAAGAGGACAAAAGACAGTATAGGTACGTGCAGTATACGACGATATTGTTAAGTCTCAAGAGGACAAAAGACAGTATAGGTACGTGCAGTATACGACGATATTGTTAAGTCTCAAGAGGACAAAAGACAGTATAGGTACGTGCAGTATACGACGATATTGTTAAGTCTCAAGAGGACAAAAGACAGTATAGGTACATGCAGTATGGGTTGTCGATTTTTGTAAAATAAATTTTAACGTAACATCCATAGCCTAAAAGCTCTCGTCGAATCAATATCGATAGAGATAAGCAACGACGGGCGCAGTCGGTTTGTGGATAGATGACCGATATTGGCAAAATTTCGTATAGGAACAGTTTGATTTTTGTAAAATAAATTTAAGTCTCAAGAGGACAAAAGACAGTATAGGTACGTGCAGTAACTAAAGGTTTTCGATTTTTGTAAAATAAATTTTAACGTAACATCCATAGCCCAATGGCTCGTGTCGATTCAGTGTGATCGATAGAGAAGCAACGACGGGCTCCGTCGGTTTGTGGATAGATGACCGATACTGGCAAAATTTCGTAGGCACAGTTCGATTTTTGTAAAATAAATTTTAACGTAACGTCTATAGCCCAAAGGCTCGCGTCGATTCAATGTGATCGATAGAGAAGTAACGACGGGCTCGGTCGGTTTGTGGATAGATGACCGATATTGAAAAAAAAATTATGGACGCTACCGTGCTTCGGAGGGCACTTAAATCCGTCAGTCCTAGTTGTTTTCAATCAACAATTGCTAAGCCTTGTTGAAGACCTTAATTATGGTGGTTTGAGAACGTTCAACACTGGGTTGGCCATTAACCCCTCCACCAATCCGCATTAGATCAGTATGGTGTAGTATGCATGCTCCAGACCCACAGCTGTGTTTGTAGGGGAGACCCATGCCCAACAGTGGGATATCTGTGGGTTGTAGCTATCATTTCTGCTACTACTAGATTATAATGTACTACCATATCTGTTACAGAGGACTCCACCTTTCCAATGGTCTCAAAGTGTTGTTGGTGAGCGATCCCTCTACAGACAAGTCGGCTGCAGCAATGGATGTCAATGTCGGTATGTGGTTTAAACTTGGGTATTTCACAAAGGTACACGATCGATTTTGTGTACGAATTTTTGACTGATTTAATAGTTTAGCGGGATTTGCCAGGTACAGTCGTTCTCATTGTGTACAGAATTTTTAATTTCAAACATTCAATCTAAATACATAAAATTCCAAATCCTGATTACTGATTGGACATATCAATGACAGCCTAAACCATGGTCCTAGAAATATGGAATTTTTATTGTAGGTTCTCTTTAGTTATAATACAGTAAAAGCTCCTTATTCGCGCTTCCTTTATTCGCGTTTTCACTATTCGCGGATTAAAAAAATGCGACCTAATTCCTATATTCGCGGGTAAAGATTTCTTTATTCGCGGATCTAATTGGCACATCGGTACATACATACATATTAATATAAAGCATTCGGTATCTTTTGCGTCGGAAAATTAATTTAAAAAAATACATAGATGTTTGTTAAAACTAAAGTATGTTGTCAAATGCTATCGCCATTATTTGATTGATTCGGCGGTTCCTTTGACATAAGCCGCCTTCGCCGCCGTGCGTCGGTGTTTTTGAGAATGTATTTACAAACAGAAATTCGTTCGACATTCGTTACGAAAATCAGTTAAAAGACAGCCGTGTGCGGAGGCCCTAAACGTGTACTTACATGCTTTAAATAAAAACAATTTTATTCCATTCCTATAATAAATAATAAAATAAATATTAATACACTAGTGGATGCCCGCAGCTTCGCTCGCGTAGAATTAGTCCCATTAACGACGTCTGCGCGGGTTCGGGTTGCTTACATTACTTCAAAAACGGCAAAGTTTCATACTAACTTTGCACCCCCGTTTTACCCCCTTAGGGAATGAAGACTGATGCAAAAATCAGATAAAAACAATCCTTGATGCGGATTATATATCATGCTAAAATTTCACCTCGATCGGTGCAGAACTTTTTGAGTTTTTGAAGCGTACACAAACCAACATAACATTTTTATATATATAGATATGTACATACAGTCATTTGACGGGCCGCCGTCTTTGTAGGTAGGTAAGTTTGCCTGTCTTTCTAGTGTTAAAACCTCATTTTTGTTTTTAACTTCAGGTTACCTCAGTGATCCAGACGAATTGCCAGGATTGGCTCACTTCTGCGAGCACATGCTGTTTCTGGGAACTGAAAAATACCCAGAGGTGAGCAATGAGGCATTAAGTCCGCCTTTTGTTAAATCTTTTCTCAGGATTTTTCAATAAAGCCTGTAATAATAAATAAATAATAATAATATTTGTGTACGATAAAGATTTAATAATAATACATATATTATTTTAGTGATTAATCAGGTAGGTACACGACAGGTAGAGTTAAGAGTGGCCTAGTTGGTCGTCGGCGCGACAGCTAAACTAGTTCCTGGGTTCGATTCCCAGGTCGGGCAAAGTATTGTTGAGATTATCTAACTTGAAATCAGGGTTGGAAATTATCAAGATAATTATGTTCATTGATAGTTATCCGATAATTATCTGATAATTATCGGACAATTATCCCGTTATTATCCAACATTATAAGGTAGTAAAAGTACTTTTAACTTTTCTAATTCTTTTATTACAAAAACAAAGGATAATTATCTTGATAATTATCCCGTGCAACCCTGCTTGAAATTCCCAGTAGGTAGTATAGTTGATTCAATAATTCGGTACTAAATATTTATGTAAGTTGTACTATACTGATATTAAGCGTTGGAATGTCTGTGTATCTATAAATAAAATTATAAAGGTAATTTCCATTCCAGGAGAATGAATACAATAAGTTTCTGTCCGAGCACGGCGGGTCATCCAACGCGTCCACTTCTTCGGACCACACCACTTACTACTTCGACGTGCTCCCCGAACACCTGGGCAAGGCGCTGGACATGTGAGTCATCCATCCATCCTTTTATCCATTCATCATCATGCTGTATATAGACCCTCTGAACTCGAGTCTACCCATTCAGGAGCATCCGGTACTCTGTTTTATGAGTCGTCCTGCGTCCGACGTCTTAATCTTCAAAGGTAATTATATCGTTAAAAAAATGCTTTTTATAACTTTTTTTTATTTTCGTGCATTGTCATCGGAACCAAATATGTGTGCCAAAATTCAGCTCGATAGCTTCAGTGGAAGTGGGTGAAATATTGATTGCAAGATTACAGGACATACATGTATACATACGAGTGAAGTTAAATAAAAGATTTTAATTTAAAAAAACACAGAAATTAATCAAGATATATACCGTATACGCCGTGCCGCAATCTTGCAATATACTGCAAGATTTCTCTTATCAACGAGTTATGGTTAGGTCCCATGTGATGAGCCTTTCAAAATTAAATATACCCCGTTTATTCTATTAAGAATCTGTCGTGTAACAGCTGACGGTGACAATCATTAATAGGCATGATGTCAGATTTTGAAATTGCCTTCTGTTATGTAGGTACCTACACAACCAATTTTTCCAAAAAAAAAATACATTATTTCAACAATTACTTGAATTTTAACGTAAATTATTGCAAGTTTTTCCTATCTACTTTAAATTAAGCGCGAAAACGCTCGTAGGTGTCATGGCGTCCGCTTTGACGTCACGCCTAGATATTATAACAGAAGATTCCGTTGTAAAGCCCAAGCGACAGGTTAATATTATTGAGGCGTGACGTCATCCGCTCTTGGCGTTTCAGTTAACATGGCAGATTGCTGTATTTGATACTTTTATTTTAATGAAAATCTTATTAATCTCTATGGTTTTTTTAAAACTTGATCATTTTTTAGGAATTATTCAGCATACATGTTCCTCTAAAACCATTTATTCTTTATTTTTGACGTGATAACGTTTATTAAATCGATGAACGCCAATACATCCGAAAAAGTGTGACGTAATGTGTCGTTATCTGACGTCATGTGTCGTTACCTCGCATTGTACAACAATTGTACAACATTGTATACAGAGAAATGATATAACTTATATATATCCAATATTTGTATAAAATAATGATTATGACGTTATCACGTAAATCTATCGTCCGTAAACCGACTTTACAGACAACCATTTTTTTAATACTGTCATCATGCCTATTGTTCCAGCTTTGCCCAGTTCTTCATAGCGCCGCTCTTCACGGAGTCGGCGACGAGTCGGGAACTGAGCGCGGTGAACTCCGAGCACGAGAAGAACGCAGCCTCCGACACGTGGCGGCTGGACCAGCTCAACAAGAGCACCGCCCATCCCAAGCATCCGTATCACAAGTTCGGCACCGGTTCGTATGACTCTGCATTAAACAAAACCTCCTTAATAAAGCTTTCTTTAAAATTGATGACTACTTGAACCATAGAAATGCTTCGCTGCGACCCATAGACGTCCCACTGCTGGGCACGGGTCTCCCCCACAGACACTACTGCGGGAGGTCTAGAGCATACTCCACCACGCTGCTCCAATGCGGATTGGTGGAGGGGTTAGTGGCCAACCCAGTGTCGAATGTTCTCAAGCCACCCGAAGGTCTTCGACAAGGCTTAACGACTGTTGCCAGCATTGAAAACAACCGGGACCGACGGCTTTACGTGCCCTCCGAAGCACGGTAGCGCCCATGAATTTTTTTTGCCACTAGCGGTCACCCATCCACAAACCGACCGCGCCCGTCGTTGCTTAACATTGGACTGCATTAAACAAAACCTCCTTAATAAAGTTTTCTATAAAATTAATGACTGCTTGAACTATAGAAATGCTTGGTGCGATGTATTTACAGCTCAACTTCATAGCGCCTATGCTATATAATATTACTAGGTGTGATAGTTTCGTTTACACCTAGTAATATTATATAGCCTATGTCACTCAGTGAAGATGCAGCTTTCTAATGTTGAAAGAATTTTTGAAATCGGTCCAGTAGTTTTTGTGTGAAAACATTACAAACAAATGTTTCCTCTTTATAATCTTAATATATATATTTTTGTGTACGTGTGTATGACAGTGAACTCCTCCTAAACGGCTGGATAGATGTTGATGAAATTTTTTGTGTGTGTTCAAGGGGATTCGAGGATGGTTTAGATGCACAATTTGGTCCACTGGAAAATGTTTTATAAACACTATTTTATTGTTCTTATTTTTAACCGTTGTTTATTGACGTGGAGCGTCGCGTCTCTTTGACATTTCATATGGCAGAACAACGTTTGCGGGGTTAGCTAGTAGTATAGATCTGTATATTTTCTTACAGGCAACAGAGACACATTGGAGACAATACCGAAACAGAAGGGAATCGACGTTCGGAAGGAGCTCCTGTTGTTCCACGAGACCTGGTACTCTGCTAACATCATGACCCTGGTCGTGCTGGGCAAAGGTAGGCAGATCATCACATTGTCCCACTGTTGGGCACGGGTCTTTTTATTTATGTAAGGGACGGGGATGAAAAAATAAACTTCCCGTGGTGAGTGCTGCTCTTACACTGATTTATTAATATGAATGAAATTATACAGTACCGCGGCAAATTGCACGCGCTGCAACTAACAATCTATATAATAAAAATGAATCGCAAAATGTGTTGGTAAGCGCATAACTCAACAACGCCTGGACCGATTTGGCCAATTTTTTTTTTTAAATGTTCGTTGAAGTTCAAGGATGGTTTTTACGGCGAGAAAAATTTGAGAATTCATCCCCTAAGGGGGTAAAACGGGGGTGCAAAGTTAGTATGAAGCTTTGCCGTTTTTGAAGTTAGTGAATGTGTAACGCGAGCGAAGCTGCAGGCGTCCACTAGTATAAAATAAGTACGGTGTTCCGTACAATTTATTTATCTTTTTCGAACCACATACAAAAGTTACAGGGTACAAATGGCGAGCTTAAAGCATTCTCTACCAGCCAACCATTGGGCTAACCCAGAAGTCGGCAACCTTTTGGGTCAGAATAGTCAAAAATTACAATTTACAATTTACAAAATTTCAGTTTTTAAAGAGCCACAAAAAAAATTCTTGCCAACAATAAATAGTAATAGTACTTGCATAAATAAAGTTTTTTGAAAAAAACCATCTATAACTTATTCATAACAAAAATATCTTAATTGTCTCTGCTAACAGGTGGCGCTGTCTGAGTGATTGTCGCCTTTCAATGTTACCTAATATGTTAGGAATGAGTACTACGCATACTAGTCAATTCCTGCCGATCGATTCGAAATTTTTTCTACCGTTTGAGCACCCGTGGTATAGAGGTTTCGACCCACCTTTGGGGTTCGAGGTTTCACGAGGGCCGTGAACACAAAATAAGTTGGACGCCTATAGTACTATAATATGTATTATATTTTTCATTTGTAAGATGTAATTATTATTAATTGTGACATTTTCTTTATAATTATCGAACTCGCCTCTCACTCGAGCGGTCCGGGTTCAAACCCCAGCGGCACGCACCAATGACAATTCTAAGTTATGTGCGATTTAAAAAATTAAATGTCACTTGCTGTAACTTCTTCTGAGAGTTCTTCATAATGTTCTCGAATGCATGAGACGTCTGCCAATCCGCACTTGGCCAGCGTGGTGGACTAAGGCCTAATCCCTCCCATTATGAGAGGAGACCCGTGCCCAACAATGGGACGTCTATGGGTCGCCGCGATAAATATATGTATTTCATTAATAAAACATCTAAAGTACCTACATATTCTTATTAAGCTACTTATGATATATGGGCCCTTTGGGGTTCGAGGTTTCACGGGGCCCGTGAACACAAAACAAGTTGGACGCCTATAGGTTGTATGGTATGGAAGGAACGAGGTTTCAACCCCCCTTTGGGGTTCGAGCTTTCATAAAAGTAGTTGGACGCATATGGGTTGCTTAGCTTAGCTTTTTAATTACCCAGAAAGCCTCGAGGAGTTAGAAGAGCTAGTGGCGCCCCTGTTCTCGCCGTGGTATAGAGGGAACGAGGTTTCGAACCCCCTTTGGGGTTCGAGGTTTCACGAGGCCCGTGAACACGAAAGTAGCATGACAAAACGGATCGCACTGAAAACCAGCGGCTGTGGTATACTACTCCCTGGCCAATGCTGAGTGCGATCCATTTTTGTCAAGTATTACTTCGACAAACACTATGTATTATGTCTTTACTTTTTGTTATTTGGCTTGCATGTTATTTTAGTATTTAAATTATTATTCTTTGTGTTGTATTTTTATGTCGTTGCAATGCTTGACGAAATAAATGATTTCTTTCTTTCTTTCTTTAGTTGGACGCCTATAAGTTGTAGCTTATCTTAGCTTTTTAATTACCCAGAAAGCCTCGAGGAGTTAGAAGAGCTAGTGGCGCCGCTGTTCTCGCTGGTGGAGGACCGCGGCGTGCGCGCCCCCTCGTGGCCGGAGCACCCGCACCCGCCGGGGCGCCGGCGCAAGCGCGCCTACTGCCTGCCCGTGAAGGACCTGCGCTCGCTCTCCATAGACTTCCCCATACCGGATACGAGGAAGCACTATAAGAGTGGGGTGAGTTTACCTGGAATATAGGGTATTTATATTTAAAACAGCCTTTCCCAAAGTGGGCGATAACGCCCCCTTGTGGGCGCTGCAGGCCTAAAGGGTAAGAGACCCGGAAAAAAAAATGGGGTCATAATACTGCGCTCAGATTTCAAGTTAACTCTTGCGAGTTATAGTAAAAGTCTCGTTTAAAATTAATGTTTAATCTCCGCTAATATAGCTCACAATCATTAATTAATTTAATTTGAAGTTATAGTGGTTTTTAAGTAGGTGAAAAAATGGGGGTGCTAAAAAATAATATATTCTCAAATTGGGCAGTAGACAAAATAAGTTTGGGAACCCCTGATTTAAAAGTTAATATTTGATTTGATTATTTTTCTCACTAGAGTTATAGTACATCTGGTTAAGTCAGACCTCGCCTGTGACGTAAGCAAGGAGCTGGAATGGCCAAAAAGGGGAACTTGCGGGGAGTGGGTAGGCGAAATATCAAATTTGGATACGGTCCCGAGATGAATCGGTCTATCTTCGGATAAAAAATTGGTAGTTAGACTAGGTAAATGGCATTTAACGTAATGCATATAATAAGAAAAGAAAATGGGACTTCTCCTTCCCTCCCCAAACTCTCTCCTCCACTTGCGTAGCAGGCGAGATCTGACTTATTCCGCCGATCTATAGGTAGATTATTAATATCTATATGTATAAAAGGAGAAGGTGACTGACTGACTGACTGACTGACTGACATATCAACGCAGGGCCTAAACTATAAGGGCTAGAAACTTGAAATTTTGCACAGGGGTTCCTTTTATAACGTAGGGGAGCACTAAGAAAGGATTTTTGAAAATTCACCCCCTAAGGGGGTAAAACTGGAGTGCAAAGTTAGTATGAAACTTTGCCGTTTTTGAAGTCGTTAGACGGGTAGACGTCGTTAATGGGTCTAATTCTACGCGAGCGAAGCTGCGGGCGTCCACTAGTTATTTATAAACAGAGGTGAACCTATAATTGCGCCCTGTAGAACACCCGTTAATTTTGGCTATCAAATAGGAAAATTGATCATGGATTTTTGTTTAAATCAGTATGTGCATATAAATCATGTGTTTTTTTCGCAGCCTGGCCACTACCTGTCGCACCTGCTGGGCCACGAGGGCCCAGGCAGCCTGCTCGCCGAGCTCAAGGCTAAGGGATGGTGTAATAGGTATGCAGTTGAACCAATAATTTTGTGTACGTTTAACGATATTGCACAAATACCACTGCTTTTTTATGGACAAAAATAAAAAGCAAGCATCCACTACCGTGGTAGATCCAGAACGAGACTTATAAGAGTCCCGATCGAAGCCTGTCATAGCGTTCCAAGCTTTCAGGTCTGTACGTGAGATATATACGCGTGAGGTATATACATAGACATAGAGAAAAATTTATTTCGACATACAACATATAAGACATGTGAAACAATACAATACGGAAGCCACATCTTCCTAGCCGGAACACAATTGCTTTAATAAAATTCGTCGGTTCAAAGTCAGTCACAGTTTTCATAGGCGGCAGCGGATGGGTGTTGCTGCAGGCTCGTTTGGATGGATAAATGATTTAAAAAAACATGCATTAAGAAAACATGTATTATGTTCCAGTCTGGTGGGCGGGACGCGCAACGGCGCGCGCGGCTTCGGATTCTTCGGCGTCCAAGTGGACCTCACGGAGAAAGGGACGGAGCATGTCGACGAGATCGTCGAGCTCGTGTTCCAGGTTAGTGTCTTTTTTGTTTATGGATACAAGATAGCAAACGAGCTTGGAGCGTTCTAGGTTCAAATGAAAGCTGCTACTACTGCTGCGATCCATACACGTCCCACTGCTGGGCACGGTTCTCCGTCACAGACAAATTTGCGGGAGGTCTACAGCTCCACTACGCTGCGCCGATGCGGATTGATGGAGGGATCCAAGCAGCACGCTCCAATCATTGAAAGTACGTAAAATTATATACCTACTGCAACGGTGAAGGAAATATCGCGAAGAAACTTGCGTGCCTTAGAGTTCTCCATAATGTTCTCGACGGCATGTCAAGTCTGCCAATCCGCACTTGGCCAGCGTGGTGTTGAAAGTCATCAGTTTACCTGTACCTATACTTTTATGTGTTATTATGTTATCACTAACAATGAAAATGTTCTCTTCCCAGTACATAGAGATGCTGCGGCGGGCGGGTGCCCAGCGCTGGGTGTGGGAGGAGCAGCGCGACCTCATGGCGATGGAGTTCCGCTTCAAGGACACCATGGAGCCGCGCTCCGTCGTCACCTCGCACGTGCACCTGCTGCAGGTATCCACTGCGTAGAGACGCTGCGGCGGGCGGGCGCCCAGCGCTGGGCGTGGGAGGAGCAGCGCGACCTCATGGCGATGGAGTTCCGCTTCAAGGACACCATGGAGCCGCGCTCCGTCGTCACCTCGCACGTGCACCTGCTGCAGGTATCCACTGCGTAGAGACGCTGCGGCGGGCGGGCGCCCAGCGCTGGGTGTGGGAGGAGCAGCGCGACCTCATGGCGATGGAGTTCCGCTTCAAGGACACCATGGAGCCGCGCTCCGTCGTCACCTCGCACGTGCACCTGCTGCAGGTATCCACTGCGTAGAGATGCTTTCGCCCAGCGCTGGGTGTGGGAGTGGCGGCGCAACCTCATTCAACTGTCCAACTATCACGGTTCATGAGATACAGCTTGGTGACAGACGGACAGACGGACAGCGAAATCTTATTAATAGGGTCGCGTTTTACCCTTTGGGTATGAAACCCTAAAAAACTTTAAGGTCCTTCTTATAATATATCATTTTAAATACTAGTTTGTGCTGCGACCCATAGACGTCCCACTGCTGGGCGCGGGTCTCCCCGACAGACTATGCTGCGGGAGGTCTAGAGCATACTCCACCACGCTGCTCCAGTGCGGATTGGTGGAGGGGTTAGTGGCCAACCCAGTGTCGAATGTTCTCAAGCCACCCGAAAGTCTTCGACAAGCCTTAACGACTGTTTCCACCATTGAAAACAACCGGGCCCGACGGCTTTACGTGCCCTCCGAAGCACGGTAACGTCCATGAAATTTTGCCACTAGCGGTCACCCATCCACAAACCGACCGCGCACGTCGTTGCTTAACTCTTCCGATTACATTGAATCGACGCGAGCCATTATTGGGCTATGGACGCTACTACTACTAAATACTAGTTTAGATATAACATTTCATGGGCGCTCCGAAGGACGGTAGCGCCCATGAAATGTTTGCAACTAGTTTTCAATTCATTCAACATTCCAGGAGTTTCCAATGGAGGACGTCCTCAGCGCGTACTACCTGATAACGGAGTGGCGGCCAGAGCTCATCGACGAGCTGCTCGCGCTGCTGGTGCCCGAGAACGTGCGCGTGGGCATCGTGGCCAAGTGAGTCGCGAGCTTGTTGACTGTGACATCTGTGACAGCGGTGACAATCATCAAAAACAGTCCCGTTTGATGTTTAGATCATAGAAATAAATGTATAGAATACTAGTGGACGCCCGCAGCTTCGTTCGCGTAGAATTAGACCCATTAACGACGTCTGCCCGCGTTCGGGTTGCCCACTTGACTTCAAAAACGGCAAAGTTTCATACTAACTTTGCACCCCCGTTTTACCCCCCCCGGGGGTGAATTTTCAAAAATCCTTTCTTAGTGCTCCCCTACGTTATAAAAGGAACCCCTGTGCAAAATTTCAAGTTTCTAACCCTTATAGTTTAGGCCCTGCGTTGATATGTCAGTCAGTCAGTCAGTCAGTGAGTCAGTCAGTCAGTCAGTCAGTCAGTCAGTCAGTCACCTTCTCCTTTTATATATATAGATAGATTAACCGTAGAAATAATAATATTAACCGTAGAATGCCCAGCAGTGGGACGTCTATGGGTCGTAGCGAAGAGCGCCCACAGCGCCTCGTAAGAGAAGGAAATATATATCTGTTTATTGAAGTTACAAGATTTTTAATACGTTTTTTTACTTTCGCAGATGTTTCGCAGATAAATGCACGGAAACTGAGCCGTGGTACGGTACAAAGTATTTACAAGAAGACATCGATCCAGCCAAAATTGAGGTAAGCTACGTGAATACCTGATACGAGTATATTAAAGGGAGAAGCTGGCTGACTGACTGACTGACTGACTGACTGACTCACTTACATATCAACGCAGGGCCTAAACTATAAGGGTTAGAAACTTGAAATTTTGCACAGGGGTTCCTTTTATAACGTAGGGGAGCACTAAGAAAAATTCACCATTCACACGAAAAATCGCAATGAACTGAAAAATCAACAATCACATTCCCTTTTATTATTATACTAGCGGACGCCCGCAGCTTCGCTCGCGTAGAATTAGACCCATCAACCACGTCTGCCCGCGTTCGGGTTGCCCACTTGACTTCAAAAACGGCAAAGTTTCATACTAACTTTGCACCCCCGTTTTACCCCCTCAGGGGGTGAATTTTCAAAAATCCTTTCTTATTGCTCTCCTACGTGCGTAAAAGGAACCCCTGTGCAAATTTTCAAGTTTCTAACCCTTATAGTTTAGGCACTGCGTTGATATGTCAGTCAGTCAGTCAGTCAGTCAGTCAGCTTCTCCTTTTATATATATAGATTTATTATTATTCTGTGCAAAAAAAATTATGTCAAGTAATAAAACTGCATCATGAGCGTTTTTTGTACATCAGGAGTGGAAGAAAGTGGTTCCACCGCCCTCGCTGCGTCTACCACCCCCCAACGAGTTCATCCCCTCGCGCCTCGACCTGGAGACCAGCGCCGACCCCACCGCGGACGCTGTCGCGCCGGCCATTGTTAAGGTATGGCCCACGCTGGCCCACTGCCAGTTGGTAGGGGTAGTAGTTGCATCCAACGATTTCATCCCCTCGATCTGGAGACCACCGCAGACCGCACTGCGGACGTCATCGCGCTGGCTACTGTCAAGGTATAGCCCACGCTGGCCCACTGCTGGTTGGCAGGCGTACTAGCCATCCCCATGTCAGCCATTTTCAAGTTTAATCTTGCCAAATTAAATATTTTTTTCTTTTTCTTCTGGCTGGTTGCCCGTAGCAATTTTTTATGAAATCGGTGGAAATTATACTCAGTTTCTTGAGTATTGCACGTAGCAATTTTTGATGAAATCAGTGGAAATTATACTCTGTTTCTTGAGTATAACTTTTACATGAATGTAAAAAAATATTAAATTCATATGTAATTATGAATTTTTCAATTCAATTCAGTTAAATTACTGAAATGTTGATTGCAGGACACTCCTCTCATGAGACTCTGGTACAAGAGAGACAACGAATTCATGCTGCCCAAGGCTTTCATCACAATGGATTTAGTCAGGTGATGGTGAAAAATAAAAATATAATAAAACTAGTGGACGCCCGCAGCTTCGCTCGCGTAGAATTACACCCATTAACGACGTCTGCCCGCGTTCGAGTTGTCCACTTGACATCAAAAACGGCAACGTTTCATACTAACTTTGCACCCCCGTTTTACCCCCTTAGGGGATGAATTTTCAAAAATCCTTTCTTAGTGCTCCCCTACGTTATTAACCCCTGTGCAAAATTTCAAGTTTCTAACCCTTATAGTTTAGGCCCTGCGAAACTTACAATAACTTAGTTCTGCTCAAAACCCTTTAATAAGTGCGCCCAGACTTTCATTTTAAAGGCTTATTTAGAGCTGGCTTGCTTGCAAATTAAATGTCACTTGCTATAACGTCGAAGGACACGTCGTGAGGAAACCTGCATGCCTGAGAGTTCTTAATAACGCTCTTGAAGTCTACAAATCCACACTTGCCCAGCATGGTGGACTAAAGGACTGGCTTGCTTGCAAATTAAATGTCACTTGCTATGACGGTGAAGGACACATTATGGTGAGGAAACCTGCATGCCTGAGAGTTCTTAATAACGCTCTCGAAGTCTGCCAATCCGCACTTGGCCAGCGTGGTGGACTAAAGGACCAAAGCCTAATCTCTCCCATTCTGAGAGGAGACCCGTGCCCAGCAGAGTGGGACAAAATATAATTACGTTCGTGTAGGACTAAAGCCTAATCTCTCCGATTCTGAGCTGAGACCCGTGCCCAACAGTGGGACAAAGAATAATTACGTTCGTATTCTCCCCGCAAGGTCCCCAGATTGGGTAAAGGCCTCCTCCAACGATAACCACTTCTCTCTCTCCTGTGCTATTAGCCACAACTTTGGACCAGCGACTTTTTTTATTTCATCCTCCCAGCGTGTTGAAGGCCTTCCTCTCTTTCTTTTTCCTTGAGGTCCTCTCCATATGGTCTAAGTTATAGTAAAGTAAGAAGTAATGTAGCAGGATCAAATAAAAGGCTTTTTTATTTTTATTTTTATTTATTTATTATTCTCCCCGCAGCCCGCTCGCGTATGCCGACCCTACCAACTGCATACTCACATCAGTATGGGTGCTACTTCTCCGCGACTCGCTGCAGCAGTTCGCCTACGCCGCCGAGCTCGCTGGTCTTCGGTGGAGCCTCGGGAACGCCAAGTACGGCCTGAGTGTGAGTTCCGGTGCGGGTTAACGTCTACAATACTCCACGCTGCTCCAGTGCGGACTGGTGGAGGGGTTATGGCCGATTCAGTGTTCTCAAGCCAGTCGAAAATCTTATATGACAAATATTGCACACCAGTGTCAGCCCAGTGTTTTTAAATTGTTTTATGTAAAATTCATAGTCTGTTTTCTTATCATCATCATCACAATCATTTCTTTGTCCCACTGTTGGGCACGGGTCTCCTCTCAGAGTGGGAGGGATTAGGCCTTAGTCCACCACGCTGGCCAAGTGCGGATTGGTAGACTTCACATGCCTTGGAGAACATTATGATGTATTCTCAGTCATGCAGGTTTCCTCACGATGTGTCCTTCACCGTTATACCAGGTGACATTTAATTTCTTAAACCGCACATAACTTAGAAAAGTCATTGGTGCGTACCGCTGGGGTTTGAACCCGGACCGCTCGAGTGAGAGGCGAGTTCGATAGCCACTGGGCTGTCACTGCTTGGCTTGCAGAAAACAGATTGGCCTGTTTTCTTAATTGAATTTAATTTTTTCTAGTTATTTGTTTAAGCTATAATGGCATTTGAGCTGTACAAATAATATGCGGAAGCAATGTAAAGATTTATATTTGTAAATGTTAACTTGATATATAAATGTATGCTTTCCAAATAAAATAAAATGAAATAAAAATAAAGTAAGTATTTCTTGTACTGCGAACCAACCCTCTGGATACCCTCCCCATAGGCAACACTGAAAATCGGCGCTGTGGCAATACTGCCACAGCAAAATGCTGAGTGAATGCCTTTTTGGGACAGGGAGTACAGCATATGCAGAAAATGAGATAAATAGGTACCACTAGGATATCATTAAAATTGTAGTAATTAGTTTTAAGGTAAGGTTAAGAAATAATATTTATAAGTAAATTGCTATAATTCCTAAACCAAATAAATTTATTCTATTCTATTCTATTCTAATGTCTAACAGATAACGATAGACGGATACGACGACAAGCAACACGTGCTGCTGGAGAAGATAATGGAGAACTTGGTCAACTTCAGGGCTGACCCGCAGCGGTTCGAGATCATGAAGGAGTGCCACATCCGCGCGATCAAGAACTTCGAGGCGGAGCAGCCCTACCAGGTCGGTTGTGACGTCACACCTGTATTTAGTAGACAGGCGAATGTTGTTCACTCACTCTTCACCAAATCTGATATTTGGTGAAGAGTGAGTGAACAATATACGTTCATTAACAGTTCATTAAGCCTTGTCGAAGACCTTCGGGTGGCTTGAGAACATGAAAGAGAATATTGACGTGAAACTTAATAATTAGCTATCGCCATTTTGAGAATTTACATAGAGTGATCCACAATACAAGTGGCGCCATCTGGTGTTGCAAGTTCTGACAAGTTCTAACTATCACTAACAGTCCCCAGTCCTTATACCTACTATCGAACTGACCAACTAATGTTCTAATTAACTCTCTCAACTAATTGGACTAACAATCCCAGTCCCTAATTGAGTCTTGTTCAAAGTCAGTCACAGTTGTCATGGGCGGCAGCGGATGGGTGGTGCTGCAAGCTCGTTTGCTATCTTTTATCCATAAAAAAAAAAATACGTTCGTTGCACTTTATATACAGAAATGTTCTGTTTTTCCAGCACGCCCTGTATCAGCAGGCGCTGTGCCTCTCCGACGTTGTGTGGACAAGATGCCAGTTATTGGAAGCAGCTAAGGGTATGTCTTTTTAAGTGTATGTGTGTTTCGGGTTACACTTCTTTAGAGGCGACAATCTTAGTCCTCAAGGGTAGCAAAACATCTGTCAGTCACAGATGTGTTGCTACCCTTGAGGACTAACTTGGAACGAGACTTGCTAACAATTACTAACTGAACTTTTAAACACCAAGTAACAGGACTAACTATCACTAACAGTCCCCATACCCACTAACGAACTGACCAACTAATGTTCTAATTAACTCTCTCAACTAATTGGACTAAACCATCCCAGTCCCTATTTGAGTCTTGTTCAAAGTCAGTCACAGTTGTCATGGGCGGCAGCGGATTGGTGGGGCTGCAAGCGCGTTTGCTATCTTATATCCATAAAAAAATTCTTGAAGTCACAATCATAGTAGTAGTTATAGTAACTAGGTTGCCCGCGACTGTGCTCGAGCTAAAAATAGCTTATGGCACTTGTTTATAATGTAGCTTGTAGTCTACGTATACGGTCGACGCAGACAGACAGCTGAGATATATTATTGGTTTCAACAAAAAAATTTTTTTTTTAATTTTTCCATTGTCACATATTAAAAGCCAAAATATTATACCTATTTCTCCTTGTCCGAATATCGTCCCATAAGGCTTCACTGAAAATCAGCGCTGTAGCTTATCACTGCAGCATGATGCTGAGTGAATGCCTTTTTGGACAGATAATGCTGCAAACATCTTACGATTAAGTCATTAATTTGAGACTTTACATATTTATTTATTGTATAAAGTGTTATTTCAAGTCAAAAAATTGTTAAACATCCATACTATCCATACTAATATTATAAATGTGAAAGTGTGTTTGTTTGTTTGTCCGGCTTTCACGACGCAGCGAAGCTATTATATGGTATGGTTTTTGTGTGTGGAGATAGTGAGGAGGGTGGAGAGTGACGTAGGCTACTTTTTACCGCCGTAAAACATCCCCATGGGAAGATATCGATGTTTTGTTATTTACTAGATATTTAGTTCCGGATGTTGTAAAAAGTTTCGCTAACAAATGATACATGTAAATTAATTAAGCCCTAGGCAACTAATAAATTGAATTGAATTGTTAATTCCCTTTGACCACGCAGGCGGAGCCGCGGGTAAAAGCTAGTGCTGTAATATTTCTGTTCCAATAAAAGTTTATTCTATTCTATTCTAATAGAAGGGTTTCGTTTGTCACCCTTTGGGTACGGAACCCTAACAATAGAATTAAAATTAAAATGAAGTTATTCCCCCCCAGACATAACCGCAGAGCAGCTGGACGAGTTCGCCGCCCGCATGATACGGCGCGTGCACGTCGAGGCCCTCATGTTCGGCAACCTCACCCGCCAGAGGGCGCTGCGCGTTGCGGACGCCATCGAGAACCTGTAAAAACCCTTTCTCTGTCCTTCTCGCACGCCATCGAGAACCTGTAAAAACCTTTCTCTGTCCTTCTCGCACGCCATCGAGAACCTGTAAAAAACCTTTCTCTGTCCTTCTCGCACGCCATCGAGAACCTGTAAAAAACCTTTCTCTGTCCTTCTCGCACGCCACCACCACCGTTTAAAAATCTGCGAAATAACCATTTGTCCCGGTCGGAATTTTAAACCCGGAACCCGCTGTTCGGCGGTGAGGGTCACTCATCACCATTATCACCAGATAATTCTGTGATGAGTGTTCAATGCAAATGGCAATGAAAATCTATATATATAAAAGGAGAAGCTGACTGACTGACTGACTGACATCTCAATGCAGGGCCTAAACTATAAGGGTTAGAAACTTGAAATTTTGCACAGGGGTTCCTTTTATAACGTAGGGGAGCACTAAGAAAGGATTTTTGAAAACTCACCCCCTAAGGGGATAAAACGGGCGATCAAAGTTAGTATGAATCTTTGCCGTTTTTGATGTCAAGTGGGCAACCCGAACGCGGGCAGACGTCGTTAATGGGTCTAATTCTAGGCGAGCGAAGCTGCGGGCGTCCACTAGGTACTAATAACATTAAATACTTACAACATACCCGAATTATTACTCGGATATGTAGTAAGTATTTAATGTTATACACAATGCACACCTTTTTAATTAAATAATTTCTCCACAGACTGCCAAAAGACGCCACGCCACTGCTCGCGCAACAGCTGTTGCTGTACAGAGAGGTGGAGCTCGAGAAAGGTGTGTTGAATGCTTCTTATCTCACTTATTAAGCTACTAGCTTTTACCCGCGGCTTCGCCCGCGTGATCTGAGGGAATTAACAATGAGTTGTTTATCATTACATGAGTTGCCAAGGATTTAATTAATTTACATGTATCATTTGTTAGCGAAATTCAGAACTTGCAAATGAATTTTACCAACGCCATCTATTAACACCATCCGGAACTAAATATCTAGCAAATAACAAAACATCGATATCTTCCCATGGGCATGTTTTCCCGCGCTAAAAAGTAGCCTACGTCACTCTCCATTCTCCTCACTATCTCCACACACAAAAACCATACCATATAATAGCTTCGTTGCGACGTGAAAGCCGGACAAACAAACAAACACACTTTCACATTTATAATATTAGTATGGATATGGATTGCATAGCTTCTATCGCGGGCCTTGAGCGTGGAGACCGAATCGAGAAATTCCGTAACGAAAATAACCTAACACCCTCCACTCCGACCGGCACAGCGGTGATATTATTTTGCATGTTACGTTGTAGTTAAGAGCGAAATAATTTTGATTTTGATTTTGATATAAATAAAATCAATAAATAATTATAATTGCATAAGTTGAAAAAAAAAATGCTATGCAATAGCTTTACCGTGGCAGTCTCCGAGTGCCACACGTCTATTTTTTTAAAATAGATTTTAGTTGGATGCCGCCAAGCGGTGACAGCCCAGTGGCTATCGAACTCGCCTCTCACTCGAGCGGTCCGGGTTCAAAACCAAGCGGCTCGCACCAATGACTTTTCTAAGTTACGTGCGATTTCATAAATTAAATTTTACTTGCTGTAACGGTGAAGGACACATCGTGAGGAAACCTGCATGCATGAGAGTTCTCCATCATGTTCTCGAAGGCATGTGAAATCTGCCAATTCGCACTTGGCCAGCGTTGTGGACTAAGGCTTAATCCCTCCCATTCGGAGAGGAGACTCGTGCCCAACAGTGGGACAAAGAAAGGGTTGTGATGGTGATGGACGCCGCCAAATTTAGACAAAAATGAAATAATTATAAGTAGTGTATTTTGAATGAAAATTAGAAGTACACACATGTAGTTTTTTTAAAAGCTTTTATTTAACTTCACTCGTATGTATCTATGTATGTATGTATGTATGTCCTGGAATCTTGCAATCAATATTTCACCCACTTCCACTGAAGCTATCGAGCTGAAATTTGGCACACATATTTGGTTCCGATGACAATGCACGAAAAAAAAAAAAGTTCTAGAAAGGTTTTTTTTTTTAAACTTTTTTTAATAATTCAATTATTACTGAACGATTCGTGAGTGTCTATATTCATAGTTGAAGTTACCGGCTTACTCACGTGTGATTTAAGTCGAAAATAGTCAGACTAGTTTCGATCTATTACGATGATCATCTTCAGGAGTGAATGGCTCGCGGCGGGCACGGCGTTCACTGTTCACACAATTCAATTATTGTACCATAGATATGATATAAGCGCCATCTGACGGGCCCGTTGGCGCAATCGGTAGTGACCCTGTCTGTTGCGCCAGGGGTCGTGGGTTCGAATCCCACTCAGAACAAATATTCGTGTGACGAACACTTGTATTTGTTCTGTGTCTGGATGTTAATATTATCTATTTAAGTATGTATTTAAAAATATCTATGTATATATATCAGTCTCTGGCACCCATAACACAGGCTCGCGCCTACTTTGGGGTCAGATGGCCGTGTGTGAGAATGTCCAAGATATTTATTATTATTATATTATTATCTAGCGGTGTGATTGTAAACGAAATGGATAGAGAAAAGTATATTGATTGCAGGCTCGTGGATGCTGCGCGAGGCGGAGAACAGCGTGCACACGTCGTCGTGCGCGTCGCTGTACTACGCGTGCGGCGTGCGGGCGGCGCGCGCGAACGCGACGCTCGAGCTGCTCGCGCACGCGCTGGCCGAGCCGTGCTTCCACGTGCTGAGGACCAAGGTATACTAGTGGACGCCGGCAGCTTCGCTCGTGGATGCTGCGCGAGGCGGAGAACAGCGTGCACACGTCGTCGTGCGCGTCGCTGTACTACGCGTGCGGCGTGCGGGCGGCGCGCGCGAACGCGACGCTCGAGCTGCTCGCGCACGCGCTGGCCGAGCCGTGCTTCCACGTGCTGAGGACCAAGGTATACTAGTGGACGCCGGCAGCTTCGCTCGTGGATGCTGCGCGAGGCGGAGAACAGCGTGCACACGTCGTCGTGCGCGTCGCTGTACTACGCGTGCGGCGTGCGGGCGGCGCGCGCGAACGCGACGCTCGAGCTGCTCGCGCACGCGCTGGCCGAGCCGTGCTTCCACGTGCTGAGGACCAAGGTATACTAGTGGACGCCGGCAGCTTCGCTCGTGGATGCTGCGCGAGGCGGAGAACAGCGTGCACACGTCGTCGTGCGCGTCGCTGTACTACGCGTGCGGCGTGCGGGCGGCGCGCGCGAACGCGACGCTCGAGCTGCTCGCGCACGCGCTGGCCGAGCCGTGCTTCCACGTGCTGAGGACCAAGGTATACTAGTGGACGCCGGCAGCTTCGCTCGTGGATGCTGCGCGAGGCGGAGAACAGCGTGCACACGTCGTCGTGCGCGTCGCTGTACTACGCGTGCGGCGTGCGGGCGGCGCGCGCGAACGCGACGCTCGAGCTGCTCGCGCACGCGCTGGCCGAGCCGTGCTTCCACGTGCTGAGGACCAAGGTATACTAGTGGACGCCGGCAGCTTCGCTCGTGGATGCTGCGCGAGGCGGAGAACAGCGTGCACACGTCGTCGTGCGCGTCGCTGTACTACGCGTGCGGCGTGCGGGCGGCGCGCGCGAACGCGACGCTCGAGCTGCTCGCGCACGCGCTGGCCGAGCCGTGCTTCCACGTGCTGAGGACCAAGGTATACTAGTGGACGCCGGCAGCTTCGCTCGTGGATGCTGCGCGAGGCGGAGAACAGCGTGCACACGTCGTCGTGCGCGTCGCTGTACTACGCGTGCGGCGTGCGGGCGGCGCGCGCGAACGCGACGCTCGAGCTGCTCGCGCACGCGCTGGCCGAGCCGTGCTTCCACGTGCTGAGGACCAAGGTATACTAGTGGACGCCGGCAGCTTCGCTCGTGGATGCTGCGCGAGGCGGAGAACAGCGTGCACACGTCGTCGTGCGCGTCGCTGTACTACGCGTGCGGCGTGCGGGCGGCGCGCGCGAACGCGACGCTCGAGCTGCTCGCGCACGCGCTGGCCGAGCCGTGCTTCCACGTGCTGAGGACCAAGGTATACTAGTGGACGCCGGCAGCTTCGCTCGTGGATGCTGCGCGAGGCGGAGAACAGCGTGCACACGTCGTCGTGCGCGTCGCTGTACTACGCGTGCGGCGTGCGGGCGGCGCGCGCGAACGCGACGCTCGAGCTGCTCGCGCACGCGCTGGCCGAGCCGTGCTTCCACGTGCTGAGGACCAAGGTATACTAGTGGACGCCGGCAGCTTCGCTCGTGGATGCTGCGCGAGGCGGAGAACAGCGTGCACACGTCGTCGTGCGCGTCGCTGTACTACGCGTGCGGCGTGCGGGCGGCGCGCGCGAACGCGACGCTCGAGCTGCTCGCGCACGCGCTGGCCGAGCCGTGCTTCCACGTGCTGAGGACCAAGGTATACTAGTGGACGCCGGCAGCTTCGCTCGTGGATGCTGCGCGAGGCGGAGAACAGCGTGCACACGTCGTCGTGCGCGTCGCTGTACTACGCGTGCGGCGTGCGGGCGGCGCGCGCGAACGCGACGCTCGAGCTGCTCGCGCACGCGCTGGCCGAGCCGTGCTTCCACGTGCTGAGGACCAAGGTATACTAGTGGACGCCGGCAGCTTCGCTCGTGGATGCTGCGCGAGGCGGAGAACAGCGTGCACACGTCGTCGTGCGCGTCGCTGTACTACGCGTGCGGCGTGCGGGCGGCGCGCGCGAACGCGACGCTCGAGCTGCTCGCGCACGCGCTGGCCGAGCCGTGCTTCCACGTGCTGAGGACCAAGGTATACTAGTGGACGCCGGCAGCTTCGCTCGTGGATGCTGCGCGAGGCGGAGAACAGCGTGCACACGTCGTCGTGCGCGTCGCTGTACTACGCGTGCGGCGTGCGGGCGGCGCGCGCGAACGCGACGCTCGAGCTGCTCGCGCACGCGCTGGCCGAGCCGTGCTTCCACGTGCTGAGGACCAAGGTATACTAGTGGACGCCGGCAGCTTCGCTCGTGGATGCTGCGCGAGGCGGAGAACAGCGTGCACACGTCGTCGTGCGCGTCGCTGTACTACGCGTGCGGCGTGCGGGCGGCGCGCGCGAACGCGACGCTCGAGCTGCTCGCGCACGCGCTGGCCGAGCCGTGCTTCCACGTGCTGAGGACCAAGGTATACTAGTGGACGCCGGCAGCTTCGCTCGTGGATGCTGCGCGAGGCGGAGAACAGCGTGCACACGTCGTCGTGCGCGTCGCTGTACTACGCGTGCGGCGTGCGGGCGGCGCGCGCGAACGCGACGCTCGAGCTGCTCGCGCACGCGCTGGCCGAGCCGTGCTTCCACGTGCTGAGGACCAAGGTATACTAGTGGACGCCGGCAGCTTCGCTCGTGGATGCTGCGCGAGGCGGAGAACAGCGTGCACACGTCGTCGTGCGCGTCGCTGTACTACGCGTGCGGCGTGCGGGCGGCGCGCGCGAACGCGACGCTCGAGCTGCTCGCGCACGCGCTGGCCGAGCCGTGCTTCCACGTGCTGAGGACCAAGGTATACTAGTGGACGCCGGCAGCTTCGCTCGTGGATGCTGCGCGAGGCGGAGAACAGCGTGCACACGTCGTCGTGCGCGTCGCTGTACTACGCGTGCGGCGTGCGGGCGGCGCGCGCGAACGCGACGCTCGAGCTGCTCGCGCACGCGCTGGCCGAGCCGTGCTTCCACGTGCTGAGGACCAAGGTATACTAGTGGACGCCGGCAGCTTCGCTCGTGGATGCTGCGCGAGGCGGAGAACAGCGTGCACACGTCGTCGTGCGCGTCGCTGTACTACGCGTGCGGCGTGCGGGCGGCGCGCGCGAACGCGACGCTCGAGCTGCTCGCGCACGCGCTGGCCGAGCCGTGCTTCCACGTGCTGAGGACCAAGGTATACTAGTGGACGCCGGCAGCTTCGCTCGTGGATGCTGCGCGAGGCGGAGAACAGCGTGCACACGTCGTCGTGCGCGTCGCTGTACTACGCGTGCGGCGTGCGGGCGGCGCGCGCGAACGCGACGCTCGAGCTGCTCGCGCACGCGCTGGCCGAGCCGTGCTTCCACGTGCTGAGGACCAAGGTATACTAGTGGACGCCGGCAGCTTCGCTCGTGGATGCTGCGCGAGGCGGAGAACAGCGTGCACACGTCGTCGTGCGCGTCGCTGTACTACGCGTGCGGCGTGCGGGCGGCGCGCGCGAACGCGACGCTCGAGCTGCTCGCGCACGCGCTGGCCGAGCCGTGCTTCCACGTGCTGAGGACCAAGGTATACTAGTGGACGCCGGCAGCTTCGCTCGTGGATGCTGCGCGAGGCGGAGAACAGCGTGCACACGTCGTCGTGCGCGTCGCTGTACTACGCGTGCGGCGTGCGGGCGGCGCGCGCGAACGCGACGCTCGAGCTGCTCGCGCACGCGCTGGCCGAGCCGTGCTTCCACGTGCTGAGGACCAAGGTATACTAGTGGACGCCGGCAGCTTCGCTCGTGGATGCTGCGCGAGGCGGAGAACAGCGTGCACACGTCGTCGTGCGCGTCGCTGTACTACGCGTGCGGCGTGCGGGCGGCGCGCGCGAACGCGACGCTCGAGCTGCTCGCGCACGCGCTGGCCGAGCCGTGCTTCCACGTGCTGAGGACCAAGGTATACTAGTGGACGCCGGCAGCTTCGCTCGTGGATGCTGCGCGAGGCGGAGAACAGCGTGCACACGTCGTCGTGCGCGTCGCTGTACTACGCGTGCGGCGTGCGGGCGGCGCGCGCGAACGCGACGCTCGAGCTGCTCGCGCACGCGCTGGCCGAGCCGTGCTTCCACGTGCTGAGGACCAAGGTATACTAGTGGACGCCGGCAGCTTCGCTCGTGGATGCTGCGCGAGGCGGAGAACAGCGTGCACACGTCGTCGTGCGCGTCGCTGTACTACGCGTGCGGCGTGCGGGCGGCGCGCGCGAACGCGACGCTCGAGCTGCTCGCGCACGCGCTGGCCGAGCCGTGCTTCCACGTGCTGAGGACCAAGGTATACTAGTGGACGCCGGCAGCTTCGCTCGTGGATGCTGCGCGAGGCGGAGAACAGCGTGCACACGTCGTCGTGCGCGTCGCTGTACTACGCGTGCGGCGTGCGGGCGGCGCGCGCGAACGCGACGCTCGAGCTGCTCGCGCACGCGCTGGCCGAGCCGTGCTTCCACGTGCTGAGGACCAAGGTATACTAGTGGACGCCGGCAGCTTCGCTCGTGGATGCTGCGCGAGGCGGAGAACAGCGTGCACACGTCGTCGTGCGCGTCGCTGTACTACGCGTGCGGCGTGCGGGCGGCGCGCGCGAACGCGACGCTCGAGCTGCTCGCGCACGCGCTGGCCGAGCCGTGCTTCCACGTGCTGAGGACCAAGGTATACTAGTGGACGCCGGCAGCTTCGCTCGTGGATGCTGCGCGAGGCGGAGAACAGCGTGCACACGTCGTCGTGCGCGTCGCTGTACTACGCGTGCGGCGTGCGGGCGGCGCGCGCGAACGCGACGCTCGAGCTGCTCGCGCACGCGCTGGCCGAGCCGTGCTTCCACGTGCTGAGGACCAAGGTATACTAGTGGACGCCGGCAGCTTCGCTCGTGGATGCTGCGCGAGGCGGAGAACAGCGTGCACACGTCGTCGTGCGCGTCGCTGTACTACGCGTGCGGCGTGCGGGCGGCGCGCGCGAACGCGACGCTCGAGCTGCTCGCGCACGCGCTGGCCGAGCCGTGCTTCCACGTGCTGAGGACCAAGGTATACTAGTGGACGCCGGCAGCTTCGCTCGTGGATGCTGCGCGAGGCGGAGAACAGCGTGCACACGTCGTCGTGCGCGTCGCTGTACTACGCGTGCGGCGTGCGGGCGGCGCGCGCGAACGCGACGCTCGAGCTGCTCGCGCACGCGCTGGCCGAGCCGTGCTTCCACGTGCTGAGGACCAAGGTATACTAGTGGACGCCGGCAGCTTCGCTCGTGGATGCTGCGCGAGGCGGAGAACAGCGTGCACACGTCGTCGTGCGCGTCGCTGTACTACGCGTGCGGCGTGCGGGCGGCGCGCGCGAACGCGACGCTCGAGCTGCTCGCGCACGCGCTGGCCGAGCCGTGCTTCCACGTGCTGAGGACCAAGGTATACTAGTGGACGCCGGCAGCTTCGCTCGTGGATGCTGCGCGAGGCGGAGAACAGCGTGCACACGTCGTCGTGCGCGTCGCTGTACTACGCGTGCGGCGTGCGGGCGGCGCGCGCGAACGCGACGCTCGAGCTGCTCGCGCACGCGCTGGCCGAGCCGTGCTTCCACGTGCTGAGGACCAAGGTATACTAGTGGACGCCGGCAGCTTCGCTCGTGGATGCTGCGCGAGGCGGAGAACAGCGTGCACACGTCGTCGTGCGCGTCGCTGTACTACGCGTGCGGCGTGCGGGCGGCGCGCGCGAACGCGACGCTCGAGCTGCTCGCGCACGCGCTGGCCGAGCCGTGCTTCCACGTGCTGAGGACCAAGGTATACTAGTGGACGCCGGCAGCTTCGCTCGTGGATGCTGCGCGAGGCGGAGAACAGCGTGCACACGTCGTCGTGCGCGTCGCTGTACTACGCGTGCGGCGTGCGGGCGGCGCGCGCGAACGCGACGCTCGAGCTGCTCGCGCACGCGCTGGCCGAGCCGTGCTTCCACGTGCTGAGGACCAAGGTATACTAGTGGACGCCGGCAGCTTCGCTCGTGGATGCTGCGCGAGGCGGAGAACAGCGTGCACACGTCGTCGTGCGCGTCGCTGTACTACGCGTGCGGCGTGCGGGCGGCGCGCGCGAACGCGACGCTCGAGCTGCTCGCGCACGCGCTGGCCGAGCCGTGCTTCCACGTGCTGAGGACCAAGGTATACTAGTGGACGCCGGCAGCTTCGCTCGTGGATGCTGCGCGAGGCGGAGAACAGCGTGCACACGTCGTCGTGCGCGTCGCTGTACTACGCGTGCGGCGTGCGGGCGGCGCGCGCGAACGCGACGCTCGAGCTGCTCGCGCACGCGCTGGCCGAGCCGTGCTTCCACGTGCTGAGGACCAAGGTATACTAGTGGACGCCGGCAGCTTCGCTCGTGGATGCTGCGCGAGGCGGAGAACAGCGTGCACACGTCGTCGTGCGCGTCGCTGTACTACGCGTGCGGCGTGCGGGCGGCGCGCGCGAACGCGACGCTCGAGCTGCTCGCGCACGCGCTGGCCGAGCCGTGCTTCCACGTGCTGAGGACCAAGGTATACTAGTGGACGCCGGCAGCTTCGCTCGTGGATGCTGCGCGAGGCGGAGAACAGCGTGCACACGTCGTCGTGCGCGTCGCTGTACTACGCGTGCGGCGTGCGGGCGGCGCGCGCGAACGCGACGCTCGAGCTGCTCGCGCACGCGCTGGCCGAGCCGTGCTTCCACGTGCTGAGGACCAAGGTATACTAGTGGACGCCGGCAGCTTCGCTCGTGGATGCTGCGCGAGGCGGAGAACAGCGTGCACACGTCGTCGTGCGCGTCGCTGTACTACGCGTGCGGCGTGCGGGCGGCGCGCGCGAACGCGACGCTCGAGCTGCTCGCGCACGCGCTGGCCGAGCCGTGCTTCCACGTGCTGAGGACCAAGGTATACTAGTGGACGCCGGCAGCTTCGCTCGTGGATGCTGCGCGAGGCGGAGAACAGCGTGCACACGTCGTCGTGCGCGTCGCTGTACTACGCGTGCGGCGTGCGGGCGGCGCGCGCGAACGCGACGCTCGAGCTGCTCGCGCACGCGCTGGCCGAGCCGTGCTTCCACGTGCTGAGGACCAAGGTATACTAGTGGACGCCGGCAGCTTCGCTCGTGGATGCTGCGCGAGGCGGAGAACAGCGTGCACACGTCGTCGTGCGCGTCGCTGTACTACGCGTGCGGCGTGCGGGCGGCGCGCGCGAACGCGACGCTCGAGCTGCTCGCGCACGCGCTGGCCGAGCCGTGCTTCCACGTGCTGAGGACCAAGGTATACTAGTGGACGCCGGCAGCTTCGCTCGTGGATGCTGCGCGAGGCGGAGAACAGCGTGCACACGTCGTCGTGCGCGTCGCTGTACTACGCGTGCGGCGTGCGGGCGGCGCGCGCGAACGCGACGCTCGAGCTGCTCGCGCACGCGCTGGCCGAGCCGTGCTTCCACGTGCTGAGGACCAAGGTATACTAGTGGACGCCGGCAGCTTCGCTCGTGGATGCTGCGCGAGGCGGAGAACAGCGTGCACACGTCGTCGTGCGCGTCGCTGTACTACGCGTGCGGCGTGCGGGCGGCGCGCGCGAACGCGACGCTCGAGCTGCTCGCGCACGCGCTGGCCGAGCCGTGCTTCCACGTGCTGAGGACCAAGGTATACTAGTGGACGCCGGCAGCTTCGCTCGTGGATGCTGCGCGAGGCGGAGAACAGCGTGCACACGTCGTCGTGCGCGTCGCTGTACTACGCGTGCGGCGTGCGGGCGGCGCGCGCGAACGCGACGCTCGAGCTGCTCGCGCACGCGCTGGCCGAGCCGTGCTTCCACGTGCTGAGGACCAAGGTATACTAGTGGACGCCGGCAGCTTCGCTCGTGGATGCTGCGCGAGGCGGAGAACAGCGTGCACACGTCGTCGTGCGCGTCGCTGTACTACGCGTGCGGCGTGCGGGCGGCGCGCGCGAACGCGACGCTCGAGCTGCTCGCGCACGCGCTGGCCGAGCCGTGCTTCCACGTGCTGAGGACCAAGGTATACTAGTGGACGCCGGCAGCTTCGCTCGTGGATGCTGCGCGAGGCGGAGAACAGCGTGCACACGTCGTCGTGCGCGTCGCTGTACTACGCGTGCGGCGTGCGGGCGGCGCGCGCGAACGCGACGCTCGAGCTGCTCGCGCACGCGCTGGCCGAGCCGTGCTTCCACGTGCTGAGGACCAAGGTATACTAGTGGACGCCGGCAGCTTCGCTCGTGGATGCTGCGCGAGGCGGAGAACAGCGTGCACACGTCGTCGTGCGCGTCGCTGTACTACGCGTGCGGCGTGCGGGCGGCGCGCGCGAACGCGACGCTCGAGCTGCTCGCGCACGCGCTGGCCGAGCCGTGCTTCCACGTGCTGAGGACCAAGGTATACTAGTGGACGCCGGCAGCTTCGCTCGTGGATGCTGCGCGAGGCGGAGAACAGCGTGCACACGTCGTCGTGCGCGTCGCTGTACTACGCGTGCGGCGTGCGGGCGGCGCGCGCGAACGCGACGCTCGAGCTGCTCGCGCACGCGCTGGCCGAGCCGTGCTTCCACGTGCTGAGGACCAAGGTATACTAGTGGACGCCGGCAGCTTCGCTCGTGGATGCTGCGCGAGGCGGAGAACAGCGTGCACACGTCGTCGTGCGCGTCGCTGTACTACGCGTGCGGCGTGCGGGCGGCGCGCGCGAACGCGACGCTCGAGCTGCTCGCGCACGCGCTGGCCGAGCCGTGCTTCCACGTGCTGAGGACCAAGGTATACTAGTGGACGCCGGCAGCTTCGCTCGTGGATGCTGCGCGAGGCGGAGAACAGCGTGCACACGTCGTCGTGCGCGTCGCTGTACTACGCGTGCGGCGTGCGGGCGGCGCGCGCGAACGCGACGCTCGAGCTGCTCGCGCACGCGCTGGCCGAGCCGTGCTTCCACGTGCTGAGGACCAAGGTATACTAGTGGACGCCGGCAGCTTCGCTCGTGGATGCTGCGCGAGGCGGAGAACAGCGTGCACACGTCGTCGTGCGCGTCGCTGTACTACGCGTGCGGCGTGCGGGCGGCGCGCGCGAACGCGACGCTCGAGCTGCTCGCGCACGCGCTGGCCGAGCCGTGCTTCCACGTGCTGAGGACCAAGGTATACTAGTGGACGCCGGCAGCTTCGCTCGTGGATGCTGCGCGAGGCGGAGAACAGCGTGCACACGTCGTCGTGCGCGTCGCTGTACTACGCGTGCGGCGTGCGGGCGGCGCGCGCGAACGCGACGCTCGAGCTGCTCGCGCACGCGCTGGCCGAGCCGTGCTTCCACGTGCTGAGGACCAAGGTATACTAGTGGACGCCGGCAGCTTCGCTCGTGGATGCTGCGCGAGGCGGAGAACAGCGTGCACACGTCGTCGTGCGCGTCGCTGTACTACGCGTGCGGCGTGCGGGCGGCGCGCGCGAACGCGACGCTCGAGCTGCTCGCGCACGCGCTGGCCGAGCCGTGCTTCCACGTGCTGAGGACCAAGGTATACTAGTGGACGCCGGCAGCTTCGCTCGTGGATGCTGCGCGAGGCGGAGAACAGCGTGCACACGTCGTCGTGCGCGTCGCTGTACTACGCGTGCGGCGTGCGGGCGGCGCGCGCGAACGCGACGCTCGAGCTGCTCGCGCACGCGCTGGCCGAGCCGTGCTTCCACGTGCTGAGGACCAAGGTATACTAGTGGACGCCGGCAGCTTCGCTCGTGGATGCTGCGCGAGGCGGAGAACAGCGTGCACACGTCGTCGTGCGCGTCGCTGTACTACGCGTGCGGCGTGCGGGCGGCGCGCGCGAACGCGACGCTCGAGCTGCTCGCGCACGCGCTGGCCGAGCCGTGCTTCCACGTGCTGAGGACCAAGGTATACTATTTTACTAGTTGACGCCCGCAGCTTCGCTCGCGTGGAATTAGAAAGAAAGAAAGAAAGAAAAAACTTTTATTTATTTAAATAATAAATAAATAAATATCTTGGACATTCTCACACACGGCCATCTGACCCCAAAGTAGGCGCGAGCCTGTGATATTGGTGTCAGAGACTGATATACATACATAGATAATTTTAAATACATACATAAAAAGATAATATTAACATCGAGACACAGAACATATTATACAAGTGTTCGTCACACGAATGTTTTTCCTGCGTGGGATTCGTACCCACGACCCCTGGCGAAACAGGCTGGGTCACTACCGCGCCAACGGGTACGTCAAAAATAAATAAAAACACATGCTCTTGTAGATAACCGTACTTACTAAAATTAAGAATTTTCCTGAATTAAAACAAAAATTGTTTAACTAATTTGTATTGTCATCGGTCCTTGACAAGTGTGCAAAGTTTCAAATTAATCCGACGTTTTGATGTGGGCCACAATCACATTCAAAGATTCCGTTACATTCATTTTATTCATACATACATACATACCAAACTAATACAATTATAATGCCTTTATTTATTCCTTTTTGTACGTTTATAATTACAAACATTTATGTACATAGTCAATATTCAAAAGTTCAATTTAGCAACTATAATCATCAAGCTAATAAAAGCGTGTTAATAATTATACATGTTGATGATCATTGTATTTAGTGTTCAATGTTGATGATGATTGCACCGGGTGATGCTGATGATGTTATCTGCAGGAGCAACTTGGCTACATAGTGTTCTCGGGCGTGCGCCGGTCGAACGGCGTACAGGGGCTGCGCGTCATCGTGCAGAGCGACAGGCATCCGCAGTACCTGGAGCAGCGGATCGACGCGTTCCTCAAGGGCGCACAGGTATACCCGCCGGCGGCAAAGTCTAGATTGCACCGGGTGATGCCGGTGATGTTATCGGCAGGAGCAACTTGGCTACATAGTGTTCTTGGGCGTGCGCCGGTCGAACGGCGTGCAGGGGCTGCGCGTCATCGTGCAGAGCGACAGGCATCCGCAGTACCTGGAGCAGCGGATCGACGCGTTCCTCAAGGGCGCACAGGTATACCCGCCGGCGGCAAAGTCTTGCTTTAATGTTATCGGCAGGAGCAACTTGGCTACATAGTGTTCTCGGGCGTGCGCCGGTCGAACGGCGTGCAGGGGCTGCGCGTCATCGTGCAGAGCGACAGGCATCCGCAGTACCTGGAGCAGCGGATCGACGCGTTCCTCAAGGGCGCACAGGTATACCCGCCGGCGGCAAAGTCTTGCTTTAATGTTATCGGCAGGAGCAACTTGGCTACATAGTGTTCTCGGGCGTGCGCCGGTCGAACGGCGTGCAGGGGCTGCGCGTCATCGTGCAGAGCGACAGGCATCCGCAGTACCTGGAGCGGCGGATCGACGCGTTCCTCAAGGGCGCACAGGTATACCCGCCGGCGGCAAAGTCTAGCTTTAATGTTATCGGCAGGAGCAACTTGGCTACATAGTGTTCTCGGGCGTGCGCCGGTCGAACGGCGTGCAGGGGCTGCGCGTCATCGTGCAGAGCGACAGGCATCCGCAGTACCTGGAGCAGCGGATCGACGCGTTTCTCAAGGGCGCACAGGTATACCCGCCGGCGGCAAAGTCTAGCTTTAATGTTATCGGCAGGAGCAACTTGGCTACATAGTGTTCTCGGGCGTGCGCCGGTCGAACGGCGTGCAGGGGCTGCGCGTCATCGTGCAGAGCGACAGGCATCCGCAGTACCTGGAGCGGCGGATCGACGCGTTCCTCAAGGGCGCACAGGTATACCCGCCGGCGGCAAAGTCTAGCTTTAATGTTATCGGCAGGAGCAACTTGGCTACATAGTGTTCTCGGGCGTGCGCCGGTCGAACGGCGTGCAGGGGCTGCGCGTCATCGTGCAGAGCGACAGGCATCCGCAGTACCTGGAGCAGCGGATCGACGCGTTTCTCAAGGGCGCACAGGTATACCCGCCGGCGGCAAAGTCTAGCTTTAATGTTATCGGCAGGAGCAACTTGGCTACATAGTGTTCTCGGGCGTGCGCCGGTCGAACGGCGTGCAGGGGCTGCGCGTCATCGTGCAGAGCGACAGGCATCCGCAGTACCTGGAGCGGCGGATCGACGCGTTCCTCAAGGGCGCACAGGTATACCCGCCGGCGGCAAAGTCTGGATTTAAGTCGAAACTAAGTGCTGGTGCAGCGGATAAACGCGTTCCTCAAGGGCGCACAGGTATATGCGCCGGCGGCAAAGTCTAGCTTTACTCGTAGGGTATCGTCTGGCGCGGGACATGGTCCATAGCCCCGGCTCGCTTCGATTCTATGTGACTGACATAACGACGGGCGTGGTCAGTTTGTGGATCGGTGACCGCTAGTGGCAAAATTTCATGGACGCTACCGTGCTTCGGATGGCACGCAAAGCAGTCGGTCCCGGTTGTTTTCAATGCTGGAAACAGTGGTTATGCCTTGTCGAAGACTTTCGGGTGGCTTGAGAACATTCGACACTGGTTTCGCCACTAACCCCTGTACCAGTCCGCATTGGAGAAGCGTGGTGGAGTATGCTCTGCGTTACAGACCTGTCTAGCACATGTGTGTCTGTGGGGGATAACCGTGCCCAGCTGTGGGACTTTACATGTCACTTCATTGAATTAAATTCCATGCATGTTCAATATTCCTACACCAATGGTCTGCGTTACAATCCTTCCAGGAATATCTGGAGCAGATGTCCGAAGAGGAGTTCCTGAAGCACCGCTCAGCGCTCGCGGCGCAGCGGCTCGAGCGGCCCAAGCGACTCTCTAGCAAGGCGTCGCAGCTGTGGAGCGAGATCACCGCGCAGGTATACTCTCTCTCCCTCTCTCTGTCTGTCCCCCAGAAGCGGCTCGGCCCAAACCCTCTCCGTCTCTCTCTTTTATTTCTCTCTCTATCAGTCTGCCTGCTACCCATAACTCAAAATTGCTGGAAAACACAAAGAAACACACCGAAAAGTCCAAAAAATCACAAAGTATTTCTTACTTTAAATAACAGTGTTAACCAACTACGCCGAATATAATTAATTTTCAAAAAAAAATTTTTTACATTCATGTGGCATAATTGAATTGGTAAGAAAGCACCCATTCAAGTATGCCACGTGCATTCGTGGTGGAGTATGCTCTAGACCTCCCGCAGCTGTGTCTGGCGGAGACCCGTGCCCAACAGTGGGACGTCTATGGGTCGCAGCAAACCTAAAGCGTTTATATTATCTCCGAGAGTCACTGATTCTAGTTCTCGATCCCTAAAATAGGCATGATGACAGATTTTGAAATTGCTTTCTGTAATGTAGGTACACATCCAATATTTCGAAAAAAAAAAAAACATAATTTGAGCAATAAATTGAATTTTAACTCAAATTATTGCAGTTTTTCTTATCTACTTTAAATTTAGCGCGAAAACGCTCGAAGGTTAATATTATTGAGGCGTGACGTCATACGCTCTGATTGGCGTTTCTGGTAACATGGCAGATTGCTGTATTTTATTCTTTGATTTTAATGAAAATCTGATTAATCTCAATGTTTTTATTAAAAATTGACCATTTTTTCAGGAATTATTCAGCATAGCAGTTCCTCTAAAGGTGGTGGGCAAACTTTTTTAATGGCGGGCCACAAAGGTTTAGAAATTCTAAAGGAGGGCCAGAATTATAGAAAAAAAATGCATTTTGTGTTAAAGCTTTTAATATAATTTTATAAAAAGCATTAAACTGTAAGCATTAAACACAAATATTACAAAATACCTTTTACCCTAAAAAATAATAAATAATATAAAAAAAAAAAAATAAAAAAAATAATAATAAATAATAATTTAACTTTTATTCGAAGGCTCTGCCTTGTTGCCGTGAGAGACATATGGAATTGTTTTTGATTTTCCATAATATTTTCGAAAGCTGTTTCGCTTTTTTTGTTTAGCTTCACCTATAGGTTATCTATTATTCTTCTATGTAGAATCTACTTTTTCTTCTCGACCGTCAAAACGTAATTATAATGGGCCATATACTATCCATGTCGACGGACCCTCGGCGGGCCGGATTAAATACTTTCGCGGGCCGGAGTTGGCCCGCGGGCCGTAGTTTGCCCATCACTGCTCTAAACCATTTATTCTTTATTCATTTATATCATTTCATTTTTATTCATTTATTCTTTTACCAATGTCATTGTTTCTTTCAGGTGTACAACTTTGACCGGCCGCGAGTTGAAGTGGAGCAATTGAACACGATTACTAAGCAGGAGCTCATTCAGTTCTACATGGTGAGTGACGGGCCCGTTGGCGCAATCGGTGGTGACCCTGCCTGTTGCAGGGGTCGTGGGTTCGAATCCCACTCAGGACAAATATTCGTGTGACGAACACTTGTGTTTGTTCTGTGTCTGGATGTTAATATTATCTATTTAAGAATATCTATGTATGTATATCAGTTTCTGACACCCATATTACGGGCTCGCGCCTACTTTGGGGTCAGATGGCCGTGTGTGAGAATGTCCAAGTTATTTATTTAAAGAAAGAGTTTTTTTGCTAGAAAAATTATAATAGCATAATATTTAAAAAAAATAGTGGATTTGCACTCAGCCCAGTTGCGACATAATACACCGCAACACTGATTTTCAGTACAGCCTGTTTGGTAGGTGAAAGTAGCTCGAACTGGCTAACCGTACCTGTTTTTATTTAATTTAAAAAATTAAAATTATGTCACTCAGTGAAGATGCAGCTATCTAATGGTGAAAGAATTTTTGAAATCGGTCCAGTAGTTTTTGTGTGAAAACATTTTAAACAAATTTTTCCTCTTTATAATATTAGTATAGATATAGTCGTTGGGAGAGTTGTTAAATTAATTCAGTAACTAACTTTATTATGTAGCCACCTACATAATAAAGTTAGTTACTGAATTGCCTTTTAGGGAATTTTCATTTATTTACTTAACTACTGGACCGATTTCAAAAATTCTTTCACCATTAGAAAGCTGCGTCTTGACTGAGTGGCATAGGCTATATAATATTACTAGTGTAAACGAAACTATTGTTATGTCTATTTCCACGCGAGCGAAGCTGCGGGCGTCCACTAGTTACCAATACAAATGATAGTATTTTAAAAGCTTTTATTTTCGTATGTATCCATGTCCTGGAATCTTGCAATCAATATTTCACCCACTTCCACTGAAGCTATCGAGCTGAAATTTGGCACACATATTTGGTTCCGATGACAATGCACGAAAATAAATTAAAAAAATTAAATGAAAAAATAAAAAGCTTTTTTAAAAAAAAAATTAATTGTTATTTGTCTTAACAACATAACATTATAATGTTCAACAGAAGCACATAAGCGAGGCGTCCCCGGAACGGCAGAAGCTGTCCGTGTACGTGGTGTCCACGGCGGAGGGGGGCGCGGGCCGGCGGGAGGGGGAGGGGGGCACTGAGGGGGAGGGGGAGGAAGAGGCGGAGGGGGAGCGAAACGACGGCCCTAAGGTGAGGGGATATTGAAGTATACCTGCTCGCAAGGATGAATTTTTTTTTATGGATACAAGATAGCAAACGAGCTTGCAGCACCACCCATCCGCTGCCGCCCATGACAACTGTGACTGACTGAACAAGACTCAATTAGGGACTGGGATGGTTAGTCCAATTAGTTGAGAGAGTTAATTAGAACATTAGTTGGTCAGTTCGTTAGTAGGTAAGAGGACTGGGGACTGTTAGTGAGAGTTAGTCCTGTTAGTTGGTGTTAGTAATAGTCCAGTTAGTACCTGTTAGTAGGAGTCTCGTTCTAAGTCAGTCACAGATGTGTTCCTACCCTTGAGGACTAAGATGGTCGCCTCTAAAGAAGTGTAACCGGAAACCACACCTTTCCAACCGGACCATAATTGCTTTAAAAACAATTTTATTATTACACGGCAGAAATGGTACTAGGTACCGTGGCGGGCGGTGGTACTGCCCCGGGCGAACTCTATATGGAACCAATTAGGTTTCACATAAAACCTATTTGGTTCCCTATAGGATCTACCTACTATACTTTAATGTTATTTTAGTATGGCTTTCGATGACTTTTGAATGGCGTCTAACCAGATAAAAAGCTAATATAATGTTAATATTATCTATTTATTTTAATATTATTTATTATTTAAAAAAAATTATGTATGTATGTATATCAGTCTCTGACACCCATATTACAGGCTCGCGCCTAATTTGGGGTCAGATGGCCGTGTGTGAGAATGTCCAAGATATTTATTATTTAATATTGAAGTCCCACTGATGGGCACGGATTTCCCCCACAGACACATCTGCGGGAGTTCTAGGGCATACTCCAACACGCTGCTTCATTTTTATTTTGCTTAACTCAGTCGACCACATAGAATCGACGCGAGCCAAGCTACCATAATTGATAAGTCAAGCTTAAATATGTTCAATCTATACTTCTATACTAATATTATAAAGAGGAAACATTTGTTTGTAATGTTTTCACACAAAAACTACTGGACCGATTTCAAAAATTCTTTCACCATTAGTAAGCTGCATTTTCACTGAGTGACATAGGCTATATAATATCATAGGTATAAATCATATAGGTGTCAAAATATAATATCATGTTTTATATTTCAGCCAATCAAGATAACAGATCTGGTGGACTTCAAGTCAAGACGTAGGCTATACCCCCACCCGATCCCATTCACAAATATACCGCGGAAAGGGGCGCAGTGCAAGTTGTAGACGCAGTCGCCCTCGTGGCCCACGCTGCCCCAGTTCCGGTTGGAACTCCGCCAGCTGATAAATTGAGCTGGAGAAAAATTGGCACATCCCACTTCTGATCATGAGTATTTTGTTAGGCAAATTATGTTGATGCATCCCACTTCTGACAGTGGATATTTTATGGCCGATGGTGAATAAAACTAATTATAGTATAATACAACGATTGTATATTAGGTGGTAAACTCACTTTTTTTTTTGAGTTTTCTTATTAGGTAAACAACTGGACTTTCTATTGAAATGTTAGTATAAAAATATTTTACTGTAAATAGCGCTACGGACCCACAGTACCCCTGCGGTACAGTGGTTGATTACAAATTAAACTATACTACTGTATGAAGTGATTGTAAACAAAAATTAGTTAAATGGACTATTTCTTCTGTAATCCTTTTCATATTATATTTTAAATTGCAAATTACAACTTTACACTGTTAGGCTGCGGACACACGAGCGTAAATTTTTCAGCTGTGACTCGTTATCATTTATGCTGCGTTTGACTTTATATAAAAGTACGGTTTGATTCACACGGCGACGCAAAATACGACTCGCTTGCGACCCATAGACGTCCCACTGCTGGGCACGGGTCTCTCCCACAGACACTTCTGCGGGAGGTCTAGAGCATACTCCACCACGCTGCTTCAATGCGGATTGGTGGAGGACGAACTCACAACTCACAAAATTACGCTTGTATGACCTCAGCATAAGACTGTACACTAAATAGGTGTTCCTTATGGAAAAACTTATAATCATTACGCATATTATAAATTAAATTTAGTTAATGAATGAATGATTGTGACTTAATGAAACAAAAAGATATGTTACCTTCATTATATAATTTCATTAAAAGTAAAATTCATACTCGATTATTCGCCAGAGCAAAAATATTAAGGATTTTAGTGGTATCCGTATGTTTTAAGTTTTCTCGAGTGCAAATGGAGAGTAATCTAAAGAAAAGAGAAAAATAGTAATATTTCATTACAAGTGCGGAAAGCCTGTCATTGCAAAGAGTTCCGACAAATGTCTACCCGAGCCGAAGGTGAGGGTTGACAGTCGGAACAAGTTGCAATGACGGTTCCGCACGTGTACTGAACAACTATTTTTAATACAGTTGCGAAAAAATGAAGCAATTTAATAAAATAATAAAAACACAAACTAAACTCGCAAAGAACATTTTTGGAAAATGGCGCCAACCATAAAAGAATACAGAGTATTGCAGAGATTTTTTTTTGTTTTCTTCACCCATTCTGGGTAGGCAAAGGGAACTATGCCCATACAGCCAAGTCTTCAGTAGAATTTTTTTATTGACATGAAATTTAATGAGATGAAATGAAATGAAACCTAACCTAACTCATTGAATCAAATCATTAAATCTGATATTGAAACAAATTAGTTCTTTTTAGAAATATTTGCATGAACCATAAAAACTTCTATGAATTTTTTTTTTAGTAAAAACTTCGTGGTTGATTTTTTCTTTTTATTAGACATTATTTTGACAGTTGGGAAAGAGAACGCACGAGTTCGGAAAAGGTAAAGAAAAAGCACGAGTGTGTAATAGCTCACTTCCCGAACGCTATACGTCCCTGTAATACGCCACTTTTTGAGCAACTGTATTAAAAAATAACTTTCATCATCATCATCAAAACCCTTTCTTTGCCCCACTATTGGGCACGGGTCTCCTAATAACTTACGCTAATGTCCGTTATAGTTGATTAAAATTTTTAAATTCTATGCGTATTTACAAACTAAAATACTTATTAATATTAAAGCTGCTCGTTTGCTATCTAATATCCATAAAAAAATTATAAAAATTGTGCAAATAATGCCATTAAAATGCAGAAAATAATGTCATACGCAGTTAAGACCTTCCGAATCTGTGAAAATTACGTTACGTACTGACGCGAAATTAAATTTAAATTTGATCTGATTCACCGCGCCACTTTTAAACCGCATAACATGCCTAATGTCCTTTATTTAAATTGACAATAATATGTAAGATAAATACATAAATTGAAAGCCCAAGTGCAAAGCCCAGTGGCTGTCGTTCGGCTCTCATTCGAGCGGTCCAGGTTCAAATCCAAAGCACCAATGATTTGTGTGCGATTAAAGAAGTTAAATGTCACCTGATGCAACGGTGAAGGAAATATCGTGGGGAAACCATTTTTTTCACATGTGCTTTTAAGTTAAGGCAAGGTTTTAAGGCAAGGAATAAGAACGGTTTTATAGAAATTCGACCTTTATGGGGTTGAAAGTTTGTATGAATCTTCGTCATCTCTCAAGTTAATTCCATGAAAATTTAAATAAAGAAAAAGAAATTATAAAGAACAGTATTTTACTTTATTGTTAAATTCCACCTCTAATTTAAAATTTGGGGTATCTAAGTTAAAGATAAAGCTAAAGATTTTATTTATTTGCTCTAGTTTTATTTACAGTAGTCTAATTTAAAGGTACAAGTAGTGTATTCACCAATATTATTTCACTTTTTAATTTCCACTCCAAAGTGGTTAAAATATTGGGCTATGCTTTTCGCCAATAGTATTTCACTTTTCTTAAATTCCACCCCTAAGTGGTTAAAACATTGGGCTATGCTTCTTGAGTTAGTGAGTCAGACCATTGAATTTCAACTTTTTTTTGTCAATAATTACCTCGCACATAACATTGTACCATTTTCTTAAATTAAATATCACGCGGACGAAGTTGCGGGTATAAGCTAGTCCATAAATAAAATCAAAAACATATCTGCTCTTTCAAGTAAGTCGTGATTGCTGCTATATTCTCATGTAGTGGCCCATGCTGGCCCACGCCTCAACCGTTAAGGTTAGCGTCAGTAATGTTGCCATTGTATTGTTATATTTATTTGTTCAATAAATAAAATAATGTTGTAATAATATAAGGATAAAATTAAATTAATAATGCACTCATGTTGTATTATTTTAAAACCCATTTCCTGCTATTTAATAAGTTTCACTCGAAGGGTGTGGATTCAAATCCAAGCGGACCGCACCAATTACGTTAGTAATTTGAGAAATTAAATTTCACTGTACACCGTTAAAGAAAGACATTGTGAGGCAACCTGCATGCTTCAGAGTTGTATATAATGTTTTCGAAGGCGTGAGAAGTCTGCCAATCCGTACTTGGGCAGCGTGGACTATGTACCAACTCTTCTCATCCCGAGAAAATATGTGCCCAGCAGTGAGACAAAGAAGGGGTTGTGTGGTGTCTTATCATAGGAGACCACGACTCGGAAAACAGAGCACAGGTCGCCCTTCGACAAGGTGGACAGACGAGCTGAAGAACACGGCGGGAAACCGCTGGTTTCAGAAGGCACAGGACCGGTCGGAGTGTTGTCGTTTAGGAGAGGCCTTTGTCCAGCAGTGGACCTCACAAGGCTGATGGATGGATGGATTATTATAGGCGGTGGCCGCGTGGCATACATTATCGAACAACAAACGGACCGGCATGACAGTCTAGCTTTCAAACTGATTGCGCGAAGTCAAAATAGCAAACGAGCCTGCAGCACCGCCCATGACAACTGTGACTGACTGAACAAGACTCAAATAGGTACTGGGATGGTTAGTCCAGTTATCTGAGAGAGTTAATTAGAACATTAGTTGGTCAGTCGTTAGTGGGTATGAGGACTGGAGACTGTTAATGACAGTTAGTCCAGTTAGTAATTGTTAGTAAGAATCTAGTTCCAAGTCAGTCACAGATGTGTTGCTACCCTTGAGGACTAAGATCGCCTCTAAAGAAGTGTAACCGGAAACCACACCTTTGCAACCGGAGCACAATTGCTATAAAAACGATTACTACACTCAAGAAATGGTACTAGGTACCGTGGCAAGCGGTGGTACTGCCCCGGGCGAACTCTATATGGAACAAAATAGGTTTCATGTAAAACCTATTTGCTTATAGGTTCCTACGAAATGAAGGTATCGAATGGAACTGACTCAGCGGGTTGTCAGTAAGTTTAGGTGGTTGTGTACCGAGCATAGCTCCCTATTGCATGCTGAGCGACTGAGCTGGCGAATGAGACCGACAGTAAAGGATTACTCGGAAGTCTCGGATCCATAAGTCAATATTTTAACTCCCTAACTCTGTTTATCAAGTTTTTTTTGTTAATCCTGTTGTTTTTAAATTTCCATGATTATGCTTTAGGTATGCCTTAAAGTTAGGAAATAAAAGATTTTTAGCATATATTATCTTGTCTAATGTAATGTACTAATTCCATATTTTATTTTATTTTTATTAGTCTTCTGAGATGGACTTTAAAAAAAATTTAAATAAAAATATATCTCAATATTTTTCCGTTATAGTTTCAGTTTAACCACCGCTATGATCTTTCCCTGACAGACTGCAGAGATAAAGGTGGGTACTTAAGATAAATACTTTGCGCTTGTAATTCCCTGCTACCATTTCTTAATCTATTTTTATTACCATATTCAACCAATCATCCTGTTTTCCTATGATTTATACCTACTTTTTGATTAATCGTACATACATACATAATAATGTGTCTACTGAGTATTCTTGCAGTGCATTTCTACAATCAGAGCTGTCTTTCTGTCTATAAAAGGTCTACAGAGGTTATCAACGTAACGTAGCGTATTGCGGTCGTCTAAAACGCATATATATAATACTAGTGGACGCCCGCAGCTTCGCTCGCGTAGAATTAGACTCATTAACGACCCCCGTTTTACCCCTTAGGGGATGAATTTTCAAAAATCCTTTCTTAGTGCTCCCCCAAGTTATAAAAGGAACCCCTGTGCAAAATTTCAAGTTTCTAACCCTTAAAGATAGGCCCTGCGTTGATATGTCAGTCAGTCGGTCAGCTTCTCCTTTTATATATATAGAAAGACTAGATTAAAAAGCTTTTAAAATAAATGATTTATGTACAGACACGGCCACAAATGTGTAGATTTAATAGATGCCACATTATAATAATACGCTCAGTTGACACGTGACACGCGAGAGTCCTAAACGTATATTTCGCGCGAAAAATGCTTTTAATAAGCTCTTTATACGGGATTACCTTTTGTTCAAATAGGAGGTAAATATTTACAATTACTGCGCCGAAACCCAATAGCTTAAGGAAAAAATTTCATCCGGACCGGTCGTTGACGCATCACGCTGAGAACTGACGTTTCTGAGTCAAGTAAATTATGTAAAAAAGTGAAGTGGGTGTGCTTAGAACGAAAGAAGGAAAACATTAGAAGAATCCTCAAAATATTTACAATTTAACAATTAATTAAAATGAACCGAGTATTGTTTTATGCGTGTTTTTTTATAATTACAAGCCCCCGTATCCATGGCAGCTCTTATGAAGGTGAGTAACTCAATCTGGTTTGTTTGAAACTGGTTATTTGTTACACAACCATATAAACCTACGATAATCTGTTTTAATTTAATATTGGTACCTTTTTACCTATAAACTTACACTTTCTACCACAGGTTAAACTTTGACCAATCATCAATAATTTATTAGGTACATAGTTTTATACAGATAAATGGAGAATCATACATTATCATTAATCCTAAGTCTAGCAATATATTCATTAAAGTTCCTACTAGTGGACGCCCGCAGTTTCGCACGCGTGGTTTTACTAATTACACAAAAGATTAAAAACTGGTTTCGTTCACAAGTTGTTGCCATCCTCCATAAAAACTTTACTGGTCGAACTCTACACCCTTCAAACTTCTTCCCAAGGGAAATTACGCGGATATTCATTCAAAAACGGATGAACATTTTATGCATTTATAAAGCATACTTTCATTCTGTTTCCCATGAAAATCCTTATTTTCTGGGAACCCTATTAACATCATCATGATCAGCCTTTAACAGTCCACTTCTGGACATAGGCCTCCCCTAAACCCTTAAGTAACTCTGTCTGTCGGTCTATCTCGCTTTCACGCCAAAACTACTAAACCAATTGAAATGAAATTTGGTACACAGTTATAAAGCCTGAGAAAGGACATAGGCTACTTTTTAGTTAGAAAAAAGTGTTGTAAAGGGTTGAAAAGGGCATCCCCCTTTTTAAAGGTTGTATGAAAGATACAGTGGACTTTTCCAAGTACATTTTGTTGTATGTTGTATCTTTATCCTACAATACTTGGAACTTGTCTGTCTGTCTGTATATCATCTGGTCACGACAAATTTACAATCTTCTTGCTTACAAGTAATTTTTTCTCGCTGCTCGCTGCGACCCATAGACGTCCCACTGCTGGGCACGTTTCTCCCCCACAGACACTGCTACGGGAGGTCTAGAGCATATTGCCATAGAGTAATATTGCTCTACCAATACGGATTGGTAGAGGGGTTAGTGGCCAACCCAGTGTCGAATGTTCCCTAGCTACCCGAAGGTCTTCGACAAGGCTAAACGACTGTTTCCAACATTGAAAACGACCGGGACCGACGCCTTTACGTGCCCGAAGCACGGTTTTGCCACTAACGGTCACCCATCTGCGAACCGAACGCGCCCGTTGCTTAACTATTTCGATCACATTGAATCGTCGCGAGCCATTGGGCTATGGACACCAAATTTTAATATTTGTTTTAAAGTAATTTGATCATTTTCCTTTCATTTTCAGGTGACGCGTGCGAGGACGGTAAACTCAAGGGCGTCTGTAAAAACATTGTTGCATGCAAGCAAGCGTTGGTCAATCTGAGGGCAGGCCAGCTGCCCGTGGTAAACACAATTTTTATCTAAGAAATTGGTGCTGCCTACATTGCTTATGCAGCATCATCGTTCCTTGATAAGCGTGCAAAGTTTCAAATAAATCCGACGTTTTGTAGGGGCCGAAAATCACGTACATACATACATACATACCAAGCTGATAAAAGCGTGTTAAAAATCGACGAACTATATCAAGTGGGTAATAAGCGGTGAAAGTCAAGAGGCTATCGAACTCGCCTCTCACTCGTGCGGTCCGGGTTCAAACCCAAGCGGCACGCACCAATGACTTTTCTAAGTTGTTCACATCATATTAACCCTTTCTTTGTCCCACTGTTGGACACGGGTCTCCTCTCAAAGGTTAGGCCTTAGTACCACGCTGGCCAAGTGCGGATTGGCAGACTTCACATGCCTTCGAGAACATTATGAAGAACTCTCAGGCATGCACGTTCCCTCACGATGTGTCCTTCGCCACTTCACCGTTACAGCAGGTGACATTTAATTTCTTAAATCGCACATAACTTAGAAAAGTCATTGGTGCGTGCCGCTCGGGTTTGAACCCGGACCGCTCGAGTGAGAGGCGAGTTCGATATTTAGAATTTAGCAGCGCCATTATAATAAGTCAAGTGTATAATAGAGCTAGTTTACAAGGGCGTACTGAGATAAAAATGTACTTGATACAGTACAATTGATAGCGTGATTCAGATTAAGGCACAATCTAGTGTATTTTTGTGAATCAATGTTACAATTTCTTGTGACGTTATCACGTAAAAATTATCGTCCGTTAACCGACTTTACAGACAACAATTTTAAGGTTGTCTTTTTAAATTTTCAATACATATTTGTTCATTTTAAAAGCTTTTATTTAACTTCACTCGTATGTATTCATGTAAGTATGTCCTGGAATCTTGCAATCAATATTTCACCCACTTCCACTAAAGCTATCGAGCTGAAATTTGGCACACATATTAGGTTCCGATGACAATGCATGAAAATAAAAAAAAAAGTTATAAAAGCTTTTTAAAAAGAAATATTTTTTAGAGTATAATTATTACGGTTATAAGATAGCAAACGATCTTGCAGCACCGCCCATCCGCTGCCGCCCATGACAACTGTGACGGACTTTGAACAAGACTCAAATATGAAATTATGTTTCCAGACATGTTCCTTCGACGGCACGATACCGATAGTGTGCTGCACAGAGGACGCTCCCGCCGTCTCGGTGGCGGAGCGGCAGTGGATCACGCCGGACGACGAGTCTACCACCGCACCACCTACCGCGGCACCCACCACACAGACCACTACAGAAGTTACGCCTACTACCACTGCAGCTAAGGGGTAACTTTTACTACATTGACTCTCTGATTGCAGATATAGACTAAGTCCTCTTGTCCACGACAACGTTGTTCAACCGTACGGCGTGTTAGCCGTGCGGTTGAACAACCGTGCGAGCTTGACCCGTGTAAGTCAACAAGCTTTCATAGTGATCCATACAACACTGACGACGTTAAATTTAATCATTCATCATTTCGATCAGATCATTCTAATTCGTTTACATTTTTACTTCAATCTAAACTAGAAACATACCTGCTGGCAGTTCTGGCAAACTCAACAGGTTTCGAGTTGAACAAATCTAGATTTGGATCCCAATCCAGGACACCGTTAAGCAGTGTCAGCGCATGAACCAGCGGTGATTTCCGGACCATTACCAGCCTACATCCCGGGACTGAAAAAATATTTTTCTTCCTGGGTCTTTTTTTCATGTTAGGAACATTTATCGAAATTAATTCTAGCACCGAAGGGTTCGATAATTTGCCTCTAATGAGACGACAGAAGTACACCATCAGTGCTAAATTATTGCATTATGTCAGTTGGTCCGTATGCGTTAAATATGTTGATGTTTTAGGACGATGCAGAAGTTTGGAATGGATGTAGACAACGCCGCCGAATGTCCCCCAGTGGATGCCAACATGACGCTACCAAAGAGTGGACGAAAAGCTTTTGACAGTAAGTAATGAGACGACAGAGTTAAGCAACGACGGGCGCGGCCGGTTTGTGGATGGGTGAACGCTAATGGCAAAATTCATGGGCGTTACCGTGCGGAGGGCACGTTAAACCGTCGGTCCAGTGGCCAACCCAGTGTCGAATGTTCTCAAGCCACCCGAAGGTCTTCGACAAGGCTTAACGACTGTTTCCAACATTAAAAACAACCGGGACCGACGGCTTTACGTGCCCTCCGAAGCACGGTAGCGTGCATGAAATTTTGCCACTAGCGGTCACCCATCCACAAACCGACCGGGCCCGTCGTTGCTTAACTCGTTCGATCACATTGAATCGAACCGAGCCATTGGGCTATGGACGCTACGGCTATATTATTATTATTATACTAGTGGACGCCCGCAGCTTCGCTCGCGTTACACATTCACTAACTTCAAAAACGGCAAAGCTTCATACTAACTTTGCACCCCCGTTATACCCCCTTAGAGGATGAATTTTCAAATTTTTCTCGCCGTAAAAACCATCCTTGAACTTCAACGAACATTTAAAAAAAAGAATTGTCCAAATTGGTCCAGGCGTTGTTGAGTTATGCGCTTACCAACACATTTTGCGATTCATTTTTATAATATAGATTATTATTATTACAGAGTGCATCGAATATCAAGAGCGCCTAGTGTACCCATGCGACGCGGCGTCAGGGCGGCGGTACAACAGCTGCTGGAACGACATCAACACCTACATCATCGGCGGGGAGCAGGCCTTCGAGGGGGAGTTCCCGCACATGGTACGCTTGTCCATCCATCCGTCCATCCATCATCCGCTGATGGACCTCACACAAACTCAAAGGCGTGCGAACGCTGGAACGCGCGACGACACACACAACACACAAACGAAGACACAACTTTCGAACGGCCAACACGAGGTATCCCCGACCGAGTGATTGGTTGCACACACAACTCTGTATCCCCGGCTACAGAGTTGTGAGTGCATGAGTTACGATACCGAATGATACCAATACCGTGTCACACCATGCCTATAATTTTTGAAATGTGTTCTTTCGCCAGCCGTATTATATTCCGCATTCATACCCCATGCGCACCTATCCCCCTATATCATATCTGCCCCAGCCGAGATTCGAACCCGGGACTCGACTGCGGTTCTGATCCTGACTGCAGGGCAACTGCGCAAAATTACTTAACGGATTCGACAAATTTCTTAATCTATATTAAAATTATAAAGAGGAAACGTTTGTTTGTTATGTTTTCACACAAAAGCTATGGACCGATTTCCAAAAATTCTTTCACCATTACAAAGCTGCATCTTCACTGAATGACATAGGCTTTATAATACCTATTACTAGATGTAAACGAAACTATTGTTGTCTTATTCCACGCGAGCGAAGCTGCGGACGTCCACTAGTCATTCAATAAAATTCAATTTTATTAAAAGCTTTTATTTAACTTCACTCGTATATGTATATCTTGTATGTATGTCCTGGAATCTTGCAATCAATATTGCACCCACTTCCACTGAAGCTATCGAGCTGAAATTTGGCACACATATATGGTTCCGATGACAATGCATGAAAAAAAAAAGTTCCAAAAAGCTTTTAAAAAAAAAAAAATTTTAACGGTATAATTATTATCCAACACTTGACTGGTTGCAGGCGCTGATCGGGTACGGGCCAGAGAGCGACGTGCAGTTCCTCTGCGGAGGCTCCCTCATCAGCGAGCAGTTCGTGCTGACCGCTAGCCACTGCAGCGCGGCCAGGGGTCTGTGAGTAACATATTCTACCACAAACAGCCCAGTTGCTATCGTATTAGCCTCTCAGTCGAACAATCTGGGAATCCAAGAAGCACGAAAGCAACAAATTAAATTAAAAATTTAATTAAATTAAAATTTCATGGACTCTACCGTGCTTCGGAGGGCACGTAAAGCCGTCGGTCCCGGTTGTTTACAATGGTGGAAACAATCGTTAAGCCTTGTCGAAGAACTTTGGGTGGCTTGAGAACATTCGACACTGGGTCCGCCACCAAACCCTCCACCAATCCGCATTGGAGCAGCGTGGTGGAGTATGCTCTAGACCTCCCGCAGCTGTGGCGTGAGACGTGCCCACCAGTAGGACGTCCATGGGTCGCAGCGAAAGTGTTTCCTTGAACAAATCAAGATCATCAGGCCCGTTGGCGCAATCGGTAGTGACCCTGTCTGTTGCGCCAGGGGTCGTGGGTTCGAATCCCACTCAGGACAAATGTTCGTATGACGAACACTTGTATTTGTTCTGTGTCTGGATGTTAATATTATCTATTTATGTATGTATTTATAAATATATCTAATTTTTTTTTATGGATACAGGATAGCAAACGAGCTTGCAGCACCACCCATCCGCTGCCACCCATGACAACTGTGACTGACTGACTGACTGATGTATGTATACCAGTCTCTGACACCTATAACACAGGCTCGCGCCTATTTTGGGGTCAGATGGCCGTGTGTGAGAATGTCGAAGAATGTCCAAGATATTTATTATCCGTCTCCTTCTGTTTCCAGTGGCAACATCAGCTACGTCCTCCTGGGCACCCTGCGCCTGTCCAGCTACGACCGCGCCAACCTGCACCGGGTGCGGACCATCTACAAACACCCTGATTTCAAGCCGCCGGGGAAGTACCATGACTTAGCGCTGCTGAAGCTCGAAAACCCGTGAGTATTGTGGGATACTATTAGGGTTCTTACAAACCAAGGATTAATATACTTCGCAACAATCCGTGAACAAAAATGTATGGTGGTCTATACCTTCATGCACGAGGCATCTCCCTACCTCCCGCACAGGAAACATGCACACGCGATTACTGAATAAGAATAAGAATAAGAATACTTTATTTCGACAAATTTCATACAATACACAACAAAAATACAAATACATTGACCTTAAAAACTACTTAACATAAAGTAAGAATATGTCGAAAAGGGGCCGTCCTCAGCATTAGCCGTGGCGGACCACGACCGCTGGTTTTCAGTACGACCCTTGATTCCGAGCAGTTCGGACAGAAGTATATTCTTAGACTGAATATAATTAACTTTATATTTGTTATATTTGTCCTGAGTGGGATTCGGACCCACGACCTCTGGCGCAACAGACAGGGTCACTACCGATTGCGCCAACAGGCCCGTCATAATAGGTATAATGATTTCCATGTTTCCAGAGTCAAGTTGGATGAGATGAAGGTACCAGCGTGTCTAGACGTGGAGCTGGGCAGTGGAGAGGACCGGGAGATGGCCACCGCCACTGGCTTTGGGACCACAAGTGTTGATTCCAAGTCTGATGACTTGCTGAAGGTCAGTAGAAGACTTCTGAAGATTTCCGGATATTAATTTAAATAAAAACGCAATTTATTTTTATGTGCAATTTTGAGACTGGCCCGTTGGTCGAATCGATAGTTTCCCTGCCTGTTACGCCAAGGGTCGTGGGTTCGAATCCCACTCAGGTTTGTCCTGAAACGTGACACCTTCGTGAAACGAACACTTGTTTGTTCTGTGTCTGGATGCTAATATATATTTATGCATGTATTAAAAAATATCTATGTACGTATATCAGTCTCTGTCAACCATAGTACAGGCTCGCGCCTACTTTGGGGTCAGATGGCCGTGTGTGAGAATGTCCAAGATATTTATTATTATTATTATGTGTCTCTTTAAATTTCACGGGTCCAGAGGTGGACCCGGTAATTCGGTTGGAAGGCTTGCGTGGGGACACAGGTCCAACACGACATCGAGACATTTTAATGAGTTGTGATGTGGCACACGTGGCGGATACCACCCTCGATCGACAGCACCATCAATTGGTACACCCGAAGGTGGGCCCCGCCAGATGCACAGGAACTATTGCAAAGGAATGGAAACTATATTGGGTCTCTTGTGGTGGATTTAGAGCCACTCAGATCATTACAATCCTAAAAATCGGCAGGTGATGACTTGCCACTCACTGTATGGGCTACCCAAACATGCCGACACAGTGGACGGCAAAGGCGGCAACATGTTCGTGAGTGGCTCAGGGTGTCGAGAGGTGTACCGCGCTTTAAATTAGATGGTTTTACCCACTACCAACTCGCGACTTACGCAAGTTCACCCTCCGAGCATATAGCTCTAACGCCCCACTCTGGACGGCCGGTTAAGGCAAGCCAGAGGCGAGACTCCAGCGGGAGTCTCCGGGGAACTCGGGTCCGTGGGGCCGCTACTCCCCAACAGCTTGCCATAAGCTGCCTTGCGGCGGGCTTATTATTATTATTATTATAATGTCACCGCTATCGGCAGGTGGAGCTAGCAAGGTTTCCGTCGTCGGAGTGCTCGGCGCGCTACCTGCCCAGCAGACACTTGAAGATAGGCTTCGACGCCAAAACTCAGCTTTGCTACGGCCACCGCAAGGTGGCGCGGGACACGTGTCAGGTGAGGATAAATCTGCTACGTAGGTATATTCTGCGGTAAATAAGTCAAACAAAAATGGCTGCCTTCTATCTGCAACTCATTGGCTGGGAATAGATTTCCGATTTTACTCTCCGATAGTCGGATCCGATAGTCTGATCAGACAATCTGAAGGCACTCGTGCCATACATACCGACTTTACAGACAACCAGTTTTTTGTTTCTTTTCAATTTGTTTCTTACTTGCATATTCTGCTCTTCTAGGGCGACAGTGGAGGCCCTCTTCAAATAAGGCACAGCCGGATCCACTGCATGTACACCCTCATAGGGGTCACGTCGTTTGGCCGCGGGTGTGGAGTAGTCGGCGAGCCGGCCGTGTACACCCGAGTGGCCAATTACGTCGAATGGATCGAGTCTATCGTCTGGCCGTGACCAGAGAATGGTTTAATAAGAGAGAGAGAGAGAGAGAGAGAGAATAAGCTGTGTGTAGTGAGAGAAGAATTAAATACACAGAGTCACCCACAGAAATTAATGAAGATCAAGAACTGGGCGTATACCACGTGCCGCAATCTTGCGATATACTGCAAGATATCTCGCGAGTTCGGTCAGTGCGCGTCGATACTTGTTATGCTCCGTTACGTGCAATTTTCCGGGATAAAAAGTATCTTATGTCGCTATGTCACTCTTCTTGCAGTAGACTAACTACTTAGATACATGTATGCAAACAAATCACTTCGATTGAGGAAGATTAAGGACAAATCAACAAAAAATCGATTAAAAATAGAATGATTATTACATGTTTCGAAGACCGAGCAATTTTCCACGATAAAAAGTAGCCTTTGTCACTTTACAGACCGTATGGATGGATGGATGGATGGATACTACATTTATGCAAATCACATCACATCGATCCAATCTTCCATTGAGAAGGAGACGGATAAACCAACAAACATACTTTACCATTTATTAGTTTACGGACAGTAAACACAAATTACTTTTAGACTTAGATTAAACAGATTTAACATTACCATGTTGGCAGTGAATTTAAGACACATTATAGATAGACGGACAGAGTATAAAATGTGTGGTGACGAAGTAACCCAGGTTGCCACGTGGACAGGAGACCGAACTGGTTATCATGAGACCAGCGGTCATTGAACTGTTTAAGAATTAAGGTTGATTCTCCGAGCAATAAGACCTTTATAAATTCATTAATCTATGGATTGACTGAGTGTTTTGAGACAGCATCCAGATGACTTATGAGAACTTATTAAATTTGTTATGTGAATAAAAAGTGTCGATTTATGTTAATGATATTAAAAGAAATGTATATAATATCATTGATTAATGTTAATAAGATCGTTTTCTTGTATTGTCCTATTTGGTAAACAATCTTAGCACTATTATTGAAATATTAGCTTTAAAAACAATAAATGCTAAACAGTAGTTAGTTTAGCATTAAATTACTACTTATTCTGTAATCAATTTTTCCGTTCCGTTGGATTCCGTACCCAAAGGGGAAAACGGGACCCTATTACTAAGACTTCGCTGTCCGTCTGTCCGTCTGTCACCAGGCTGTATCTCAAGAACTGTAATATTTAGACAGTTGAAATTTTCACAGATGATGTATTTCTGTTGCAGCTATAACAACAATTACTAAAAACAGAAAAATAAAAATTTAAGGCTCCCTTACAACAGACATGATTTTGCCGTTTTTATTGAAAACTAGTGGACGCCCGCAGCTTCGCTCGCGTTACACATTCACTAACTTCAAAAACGGCAAAGCTTCATACTAACTTTGCACCCCCGTTATACCCCCTTAGGGGATGAATTTTAAAATTTTTCTCGCCGTAAAAACCATCCTTGAACTTCAACGAACATTTAAAAAAAAGAATTGGCCAAATTGGTCCAGGCGTTGTTGAGTTATGCGCTTACCAACACATTTTGCGATTCATTTTTATAATATAGATGGTATGAAACCCTTAGTACGCGAGTCCGACTCGCACTTGGCCGTCTATTATTATTAAATACTAGTGGAAGCCCGCAGCTTCGCTCGCGTGGAATTAGACATTCAGTAACTTCAAAAACGGCAAATTTTCATACTAACTTTGCACCCCCGTTTTACCCCCTTAGAGGGTGAATTTTCAAAAATCCTTTCTTAGTGCTCCCCTATGTTATAAAAGGAACCCCTGTGCAAAATTTCAAGTTTCTAGCCCTTATAGTTTAGGCCCTGCGTTGATATGTCAGTGAGTCAGTCAGTCAGTCAGTCAGTCAGTCAGTCAGTCAGTCAGTCAGTCAGTCAGTCAGTCACCTTCTCCTTTTATATATATAGATTAGCTTATTATAAAAATTAAAAATTACCGTAAAATACACTAAGATTGTTTACTAAACTGGACAAGTCCGGAAGAACGGAGTTTTATAGCGAAATGTGTTGTTAATGTTAATACTATGTATATGTTTTAATATGTTATTTAATAAGAATAAAATGCGAGTTTCAAGGAGAATGAAATATAGTACTAGTATCATTATACTCAGTGTTACCTAATCGCTGCGACCCATAGACGTCCCACTGCTGGGCACGGGTCTCCCCCACAGACAGCTGCGGGAGGTCTAGAGCATACTCCACCACGCTGCTCCAATGCTGATTGGTGGAGGGGTTAGTGGCCCAGTGTCGAATGTTCTCAAGCCACCCGAAGGACTTCGACAAGGCTTAACGACTGTTTCCACCATTGAAAACAACCGGGACCGGCGTGCCCTCCGAAGCACGGCAGCGTCCATGAAATTTTGCCACTAGCGGTCACCCATCCACAAACCGACCGCGCCCGTCGTTGCTTAACTCTTTCGATCACATTGAATCGACGCGAGCCATTGGGCTATGGACGCTACGTCTGTACCTGTTACCTAATACTCCATGGTAATACCACTCCAACATTTTTCCGTGTTTGGTACAACTTTTTTTTAACTTTATTGTTTTCCATTTAGGCATATTAATTTGTTTGCCAGTTTTTTTTGTATTCTGAGACCTTTTAATGTAAATTAAAGACTGTTCTTCCGTTTACTTTGAATTTCATTTGATTTCCAGCTGAATCCAGTTAGAAGTTGTTCAAAATTATGAATGACTAGTAGATGCCCGTAGCTTCGCTCGTGTGGAATTAGACATAACAATAGTTTCGTTTACACCTAGTAATATTATATAGGCTGTCACTCAGTGAAGATGCAGCTTTCTAATGGTGAAAGAATTTTTGAAATCGGTCCAGTAGTTTTTGTGTGAAAACATTACAAACAAATCTTTCCTCTTTATAATACATCGATCAATAATCGAATCGAACTTATTAGCTATAGATAGTATAGAAGTATAGATATAGGCAAGCCAACGATTCGAAATTTAAAATAATCCTCAACACGACGGGTGCATTTTGTAGTTAAATGTCGTAATTTGTCACAAAAAATTTACGCGTTACAAAAGCTAGGTATTTAACAAATAAATTAAGCACAATTTATGAACTCTCCTCTCAAATTGGTGTTTACGAAAACTTAATGTTTTGTTGTGAAAACAGAATAAATATCAGTGACTTATAGCACGTTGGTGGGTAATTAAAAGCCAAGATATCACTGGGGTTCAGCCAAATAATTCATGCCATAAATATAATACATATAGTTAGCGTTTAAAGAAATACCCACTGCACTACATTGCGCGGTAAACAAAAGCACGATTTATTAACATAGAGTTAATAGAAATAAGACATGGCATTAATATTCAGTATTGATTAATTTTGGCTTTCCATAAAAATCGTTATTTGTCTCAGAAAATTTATCTTTCGCGTCAAAATAGTTCAGTGGTAACAACAAGGGTTTTATTAAAATGCAAATTTTGCTTTTTTTACAGTCAACTATCTATCTACAAGCAACCATGGCTGCGTTTGGCGCGCAAATGTGCGTATTTGTGAGTGAATCGTAGATTCCTGGCCTTAAGCCAAATGTTTAATTAAAATTGGCAAATGAGTCCCTGAAAAAGATACAGGGACCGCTTCCTGTAGCTAACTCGTTCTATGGTCATCGCCGAGTCTCTCGAATAAATTGCCGATGCGCAATTCATATTTTTTTATAGCGCCAATAAATTCGCACAAAATGGCCGCCACCAATCAACTGTCAAACGCAGCGCGCGAAAATACACTACGGCTGACATTTTGATGATATTCTGTGGTCTATAGCCTCAAAAGTAATGTTTTTTTCTTAACCAAAGAAGTTTTTAATGTAAGTACAGACAGCATAATAAAGATCAAATCTGTGAAGGGTTTATCTGATGTTTTTTTTTTATAAGTAGGTACTTAACTATTTGACATTACTACGATGATAATGTTAGGAGGCGAACCTTAGCTTACAGCTGTGCTTACAGCTTGAATGGTTCTGAAACCAGTTTCGAAATAGCAGCATAGGCAAATTAAATTAATGAAACAGGAAAACCTATTTTAAACAAAACTATGCTATCTCTATGAATCATATTTATGTTATCTATCTTTAAGTATATATAAAAGGAGAAGCTGGCTGACTGACTGACAGACTGCCTGACTGACATATCAACGCAGGGCCTAAACTTAAAAGGGTTAGAAACTTGAAATTTTGCACAGGGGTTCCTTTTATAACGTAGGGGAGCACTAAGAAAGGATTTTTGAAAATTCACCCCCTAAGGGGGTAAAACGGGGGTGCAAAGTTAGTATGAAACTTTGCCGTTTTTGAAGTCAAGTGGGCAACCGGAACGCGGGCAGACGTCGTTGATGGGTCTAATTCTACGCGAGCGAAGCTGCGGGCGTCCACTAGTTAAGTATAAATTACAGTGAATCGCAATACTAACGAAGCTATTGGCCAGAGACCTAGTTGCCAAATTGGGTCCACATATCGCATGACCACTAAGAAGAACATTAGGGCGCTTCCTCACTATCCGGCTGAGCTGGTAGGTTCCTGTTGTGGTTCCTCTTTGTGTTACCTATATTTCAAACACTTTGTTATATGAGAGTTTTAATGGTAAATTAGTAGAAATTGTATGTCTTGGTGTGCAATAATGAGTTAATAATAATAATAATAAAATTAGTAAACTAAGAAAGTCTTTGACGAGGCTTAACGTTTGTGTTTACAATTATAAACTAACAGGATCGACGGCTTTGTGAACCGGCGGTAGATAAAAAAATTTAATGACGTTCATTAAGCGTATACAAATACAATAAAATGAAAATTAAATGAATCTGAATCTGCTTTGCGTACCGTGTGAAGCCCGGATGAAATGTGCGGATGGATGCGAAAATGCTTATCTTGGTCGATAAATTACGATTGACGCCAGCCATTGTGCTACGGACAGGACTACTTATGTACGGTAAATTAGTAAGGTAGGTATAAATTAAGTTTCTCATTGTAAGTGACAATCTATACTTCTATATTAATATTATAAAGAGGAAACATTTGTTTGTAATGTTTTCGCACAAAATCTACTGGACCGATATCAAAAATTCTTTTAGAAAGAAAGCATTAGAAATCTGCATGTTCACTGAGTGACATAGGCTATACAATATTACTAGGTGTAAACGAAACTATTGTCATGTTTAATTCCACGCGAGCGAAGCTATAAGTATAGACATACTTAAAAGTATGGAAAATAAAGAATATTATACCACCTATCACATGGGACCTAAACATAGCTGATGTAAAGTGGTACCTCCTCACACCTCTGTCAACCTCTTTGCGGAAAAACAGGCGTGATTTTATGTTATGTTATGATATCTTTAGGATTTAAACTGTTAAATAATTTATTTTAATAGAATGGTATTAATAAAATGATTATTATGTATGTGTATCTTCTTGTTTCCAAATTTATTTTTGATTTATTTTTATTACCTACATGTAATATAAACATAACTTATGAAATCGGGTGTACTGCACACCTCACCCCTTCGGGAAATTCAAGCGTAATAATATTAAAATGTATTTTTTTTATTGAATTGAAATTACTTGACCGTATCCGGTTTCAAGCGAAATCCGAACGGCTCGTGTGTAAGACCCCTAATCTTTGCGGGTTCCCAACTGAATTAGGTGCTCCAATTAGCACTAGTCTTGTCCCAGTTTCATCTAGACTCAAATATGTTCTGCCCCTTTAGAGCTCTATCTGCAGAGATACCTGCTTTAATTGAATACCACGCCTGGGGTAGTAAAGCGAGGGCATAAAAATTAAAGTAGGTACTATAACTCTGATTAGAGAAAAAAGAGGAAACTGCAAGCGTCCCCAAAAAGAGAAACCGCAACTAGGTAATCTTTAAATATTGAGAACATCAGATATCTATACTTCTATACTAATATTATAAAGAGGAAAGATTTGTTTGTAATGTTTTCACACAAAAAGTAATGGACCGATCACAAAAATTCTTTCACCATTAGAAAGCTGCATCTTCACTGAGTGACATAGGCTATATAATATTTTATAGGCATAAACGAAACCATTGTTAGGTATGTCTAATTCCGAGCGAAGCTGCGGGCGTGCACTAGTAGGTAGATACATTCGTGGAACGGCAGGCGTATTAATGAATCGTTAAATACCGGCCAAGTGCGAGTCGTACTCGCGCACTAAGGGTTCCGTACCATTATCTAAAAAAACGGCAGAAAAATCATGTCTGTTGTATGGGAGCTTCCTTAAATTTTTTATATTTTTTTCTGTTTTTTAGTATTTGTTGTTGTTGTTATAGCGGCAACAGAAATACATCATCTGTTGTCTGTTGACAGACGGATAGACGGACAGGGGAACCTTAGTAAAAGGTTCCCATTTTACCCTTTGGGTTCGAAACCCTAAAAATTATAAGGCAAAGTCAAATAATTTATTTCGCTATGAGGATTATTAGGCTATGATTAGACGCGCTTAACGAAAGTCTAGGTAATATAAACATGATTTCCCCGAGCTAAGAATAGGGGTTAGGCCTTCAGGCCTAGGTCCACGCGGGCCACGTGCGGATTGGCATACTTCACCTTCGAGAACATTATGGAGAACTCTCGGGCATGCATGTTTCCTGACGATGTCTCCTTTACCGCTTCAGCAGGTGACATTTATTTAATTTCATATAAAAATCAGTGAAATTAATATTACCATTCCTATGAAATTCTTGTCATTGTCTTTTATATGTCTTGAGTGAGTCCGTGCTTCCGAAGGCACGTTGAGCCGTGGGCGCCGGTTGATCCCGTGAGATAAAAGTTGTTAAGCCACGTCGTAGGCCTTCGAACGGCTTAAATCCTGACAGACATACAAAAATCATCAACTAATTATTATATAACTAACAATTCTCTGGAGTTGCAGACTCCATTCGCAATATTTCCTGAGCTGAGCCGCGTATATCAGAAACCTGTTTCATACTTATCCTTACTGATATACATAAATGGGAAAGTGTAAAGGTGTAAGTAAAGGGAATGATAGATCGACGTGATTTTTTGCATTTATATTGTGTAGGGTCTGGAGAGTAACATAGGCATTCGTGTTGTCCAGAATACATCGCGATTCGACGAATTACTAGACCCCATATATTGCGATAATGCGAATATTCGCCGAATCCCGATACGATAATATATATAATATGATATTTGACATTGCTTAGACTGTTATGTATTGATTTTATTTTGACATGTAATAAGTTTAGAAGAAATGTAATGTAATTTAAGCAACACTAAAAAAATAAGGTTAGCCTGTAAGGTTAGTGATGATTTGGATATAAAAAAAATAATAATTATATAATATATATTTATACATAGGTATTTTATATATTTATTTATTTAAGTATCTATTTAGCGGGCCCATTAGCGCAATCGGCCGTGTGTGAGAATATCCATGATATTTTTTTAAATAATTAAATATGTATAAATAGCTTTTAGACATACGCAGCCGGCTGCCAGTCATAAGTGCTCTGATACTAAGCAAGTGGCTGTACAGCGGAAATGCCCGACCAATGGCAACGCACTTGAATCTGAGTATGAATTACAATTGGAATTAATTTTAGATGTTTATTTTCATTTCCTCCTTAGTGCGTTAAACTAGGTAAGGTTGTTACATACTACTGTACATTTAGCTTCGTCTGTACGTATATAACAGCACACGTATTTGTTTTAATATAAGTACATACTTTGATTTTAATTTTTATTTGCATTTAATTAAATGATAATACTGGCTGCTTAAAATTGAAACAGGTATTGACAGGTTTGACGGGCCCGTTGGTGTAATCGGTAGTGACCCTGTCTGTTGCGCCAGGGGTCGTGGGTTCGAATCCCACTCAGGACAAATATTCGTGTGACGAACACTTGTATTTGTTCTGTGTCTGGATGTTAATATTACCTATTTAAGTATGTATTTAAAAATATCTATGTATATCAGTCTCTGACACTCATAGTACAGGCTCGCGCCTACTTTGAGGTCAGATGTCCGTGTGTTTGATAGCAAACGAGCTTGCAACACCACTCGTCCGCTGCCGCCCATGACTGAGACTGACGTTGAACAAAACTCAGATAAGTAATGTCCAGATAGTTGAGAGAGTTAATTAGAACATTAGTTGGTCAGTTCGTTAGTGGGTATTAAGACTACGGACTGTTAAGAGGAACGAGACTCTTGGTGTGGACTAGTAAGAGTCTTGTTCCAAGTCAGACACAAATTTATTGCTATCCTTGAGGACTAAGATGGCCGCCTCTAAAGAAGTGTAACCGGAAACCACACCTTTCTCACCGGACCACAATTGCTTTAAAAACAATTGTAACATGGTAGAAATGGTACTAGGTACCTTGTACTATTATGTATTCTGTGGTGCCGTGGCGGGCGGTGGTACTGCCACGGGCGAACTCTATAAGGAACAAAATAAGTTTCATAAAAAACATAACAACAATAGTTTCGATTACACCTACTAATATTATATTAGCCTATGTCACTCAGTGAAGATGCAGCTATCTAATGGTAAAAGAATTTTTGAAATCGGGCCTTTATTTTTTATGTGAAAACATTACAAACAAATGTGTCCTCTTTATAATATTACGAGTAATAGTATAAATTATAGATGTTAAGCAATGGCAAAAATAATTATACTGTAAATATATATTTTTTTTAAAAGCTTTTACTACTTTTTTTTATTTTCGTGAATAGTCATCGGAACCAAATATGTGTGCCGAATTTCAGCTCGATAGCTTCAGTGGAAGTGGGTGAAATATTGATTGCAAGATTACAGGACATACATACATACATCAGCATACATACATACATACGAGTGAAGTTAAATAAAAGCTTTTAATTTAAAAAAGGACTTAAAGTATAACAAAGATACAGGTTTTATGGGTTTTTTTAAACAACTGGTGCCCTAATAATCACATTAATTGAAATTAAACAGTTGGTATGCAATAAGGACGAACATCGGGACGCACTAAGCTTATGCTTTAGCACGAAGCCTCAGCTGCTGGTTTTCAATGAGCCCCTATGACGTGTGCGTGAACTTGGCGTTACATGCTGCTGTTTAGTCGGGAATCGAACCTGGCTCGTTGCAGCCAGACGCCCGCTACTAGGATCGTAGTGCTGTACAGGAACTCTTGATATTGCGTCTGTGTGCGGCCTGCGCCCTTTGAAGCTAACGAGCCCTGTGAAAGGGGCGCGTCTGTGTGCGTGCCACAGGTATCGAATATTCCAGTTGCAAGGGTATGAATTTACCCCGGTTTCGGGGAAATAGGGAGGTTCGGGTGAGGGTTGGTTTATTGATTTTGAGTATGTGAATATTTTTAAAAGACATTATTTTTGTGTGCACTGTAAACCGTGTGTGTGTGTGTTTTGATGTTTTAGTTTTATATGTAATTAATAAAGTTAATTTTAGCGATGATTAAATTGTAATTACTTATGAAATTGTTTTATGTAACGTTTTGACTACCTCTTGAAAGATATATTATTATTAATTGAACTATGTAACTAAAAAAAATAATTAAGTATATATCGATTTAACGAATGAGTACCTAAATAGATTTAATAAAAGATGTGTCGTGACAAGAATTTATTTCCGTGAATTGTGCGTCCATACAAGATAATATTACAATTACTACCTTGTAAATTATTGATGACAAATTAACTTGTTTTAGATATACATAGAGTATAGAGTGTTTCGCTTTTTTAATTCAAACTAAATTCAGAATTTGGGAGAAGACAAAAAACTTTATAGCTATAAACAGTTTATTAATTTTCATAACGAATCAACGAATAAAAGTAAAATCTTTAGGGTCTTATTATTCTTAAGGGTCATTAGGGTCTTACCCTAAAAGATTTTACTTTGTGAGAAGTCGGTCAGTGACTGATTTGGAATGATTTCGAAGCCCCTTTCGTAGTAAATTTTATTTAACGCTTTGCAAATGATTGCAAATACTTTTTGCAAATATTATCTTTATTAGTCAGCCATTAATATTTTGCATTGAACCACTGAAATCTTGCCATTGAAAATTACGCCTTCTTGTAAAGTATTTAAATGTTAAATTATGGTGCCATGTAAGGCTTAATAGGCTCTCAAGGTTTTTTGCACTGGTTTTTTGCATGCATTTTATAACCGTTTATCTTTACGACCGAGTTTTATATCGAGAAAATACCTTTGTCTCATTTGTTTGAAGTAATAAGTACCGAGAGCCGACCAATTAGAACGACGTCCTTGACAAACGGTATTTTGGCGGCTAACAAATGGCCAATTTTTCAATTTTTCCTTAATAAAACAAAGATCGTGAACATATTCACAACATAACTTAACATCACGCCTGTATTTCCCCGATGGGGTAGCAGACTGTGTACACACCCACTTTTCACCAGTTATGTTTAAGACCCATATCTATTGTCATAGACCGGGTAGCACTAGCAGCTAGAAATCCAGATTCAGAGCTGCTAGTGGTCATTTCAAGTTAGAAAAACCCAATTGTAACCCCCCCGAGTATCGAACCCAGGAACTGTAGCTTAACAATAGCTCTTGCCATCACTAGACCAACGAGGCAGTTGTTTATTTTAATTAGATATTTTACTTGCCTCGATACTCTTGTGGTCACTGGTGACTGCTAAGACTTAGGTTCGATTCCCAGCTCAGACAAAGAATTATTTAGTGTTTTTAACTGGAGGTCTCGCTATTCTCAGAGTCTGGATTTATGCCCACCGTATGACAATAGGCTCACCACCCTACATGACTCACATGGGGCCTTAACATTATCTGATGATTGCGTGTGTATTCCACTTCGTGAAATTACAAGCGTGATTTTATATTTTGTTCTAATAAATACATTATTTTATATATTTATTTGACACTTTATTGCACACATAGAAACGTCAAACAATTATACAGAAATAATATTATTAATTTTAGTGTCTAAATGCCTTGCTAATCAAATTGAGGCGCTATTCCAGCGTACCAGACACAAATTTTCAATTTATACCGTAAGTTTAAATTAATTCAATTATTTAACAACCCGGGAATATTTGTTCCTGCATCTAGCAACCCAAATACCGACGTCCATACAAAACGAAATTCCTCTCTCCAGTACCAGTTCGGTCTGCCAATAAGGTGGTCGTGTGTGCGGTTCCCGCTTGTGATAATACGTATTAAATTGTGTTAGTGTTTTGTGTCCTGTGATAATTTGCCAGCAAATCATCGTGCATTCGACTTCTGAGGGTTTGTCAATTTATAATTATTATAATACGCAGCATAGCAAGCTTATTTTATTATATTGTTTTCAATTCGATAGCCTTTCTCAAAACGCGACTCTTTACCCACTGCATATAAACGACGTTAAGGCTTTGCGTTATGGTTATGATAAAAGAATGTTTTATGTGTAAAACGTAAGAGAAAGTATGAATAAAGCTGTGTAGAAGGATCTAATAGGTTTTGCACGGGACTTAAAAGCTCGTGTGAGCTTAAAGCTTATGAAGCACGTAGCGTCGTTGGTAAGCGGTATTCGGGGCAGGATTGTTTTGTAAGATAGTAATTGATTATCAGCTTGGCTTTCTTTATCTTTTAAAATTTATTATAATATTAATACTGGTCAAGTGCGTGTTGGACACTCACACTTAGGTTTAAGGTTACTTTTAAATGGGATTTGGAAGCTTTGGGACCTAACTTTTTTATTATTCGTTCTGTTAATAGTATCACGCATTTTGTGAAAATATCAGTTGTCTATATTCCGTTCAAGATATAGAATAGACACACCGACAGACCGACAGATGTTCTTCACGATGAAACGAGTGTCCCGGCTTCGAATCAGCGCCGGGGCAGATATTTATTTCGCAGACTAGTGGACGCCCGCAGCTTTGCTAGGGTGGAATTAGACATTTTGTACAACCTTTCATCCCTCTTTTCAACCCTTTACAATACTTTTTTTCCAATCAAAAAGTAGTCTATGTCCTTTCTCAGGCTCTAGACTATCTGTGTACCAAACTTCATTGAAATCCGTTCACTAGATTTGGCGTGAAAGCGAGACAGACAGACAGACAGAGTTACTTTCGCATTTATAATATTAGTATGGATTAGTATAAGTACTCATTATTTGCCACTTTTGTTTAGTCTAGAGCCTGAGAAAGGACATAGGCTACTTTTTAATTGGAAAAAAGTATTGTAAAGGGTTGAAAAGGGGGATTTAACGTTGTATGAAAGTATTGTCATTTTCAGAACTAGAAGCATAAAATTTATATTTTAGGCTGTTGTTTGGATAATATAAATAAATATGGCATTCAAAGTTAGTAAAAATGTTACCCTTAAGGGTGTAAAATAAACATAGGGGATATCATATTTACGGATTCATTACAAATTTGTGGAGCTAAAGTTAACGCGTTAAGAAGAATCTATTATTATGTTTAATTCCACGCGAGCGAAGCTGCGGGCATCCACTAGTATTCTATGTCTACCTATAGACTGCCAGCGCAGCGGGTGTTCTACACACCTCTGTGGACCCCTTGGAAAATTCAGGCGTGATAATAATTTGTGTAAAAGATATATTTCGACACCTGCAAGGAAGAACATCGTAACTCACTTTTTGATGAATTTGAGTTACAATCATATTCTTTATTAAAAAAAAAAGCTCTATTTTTTGCACTTACTCCCATATCTGAATTATTTCTAATTAAGTTTTTAGCCAGTATTAAAGCATTGTAAGTCAACGTTTACAGAAAATGATAAAAATGTATATTTAGTTACTTATTGATAATTTGCCAGTAATTGATAATATTACTAAGAAAAAATTGCAATACGAGATACCCTCTTGTCTTTCGCAAGATGTTGTGAACGTGAACGTGAACGTTAAACAATCTTTCATTGCAATCTTAGTTACAATGTTTTCATTCTCAAACGAAGATTAATATTTTCGATTCCAAAATTGTAACATTTTAAAAGATAGCGATAAACACCGAGCCAAGCACTCTGATTCTGTTGTAGCAGCTTGTTTCGACTTACAAAAGATCTTGAATACTCCACAGTCGGAAGTATCTCTGTTTTATTATAAAAGAAAACTTGCTACATATAATTTTACGATCTATGATATGGGCACCATCCATCCATCCATCCATCAGCCTTTCAGAGTCCACTGCTGGACATAGGCCTCCCTTAATAGGTGCCACTCCTCCCGATCCTGTGCCTTCTGAATCCAGCGATTTCCCGCTGACTTTTTCAGGTCATCAGTCCATCTGGTTGGAGGGCGGCCTGTGCTCCGTTTCTCGAGCCCTGGTCTCCACTCGAGGACCTTTCTAACCCATCGGTTGTCCGTCCTACGAGCGACGTGGCCTGCTCATTGCCATTTCAGCGTGCTTAGTCGACGAGCTATGTCGGTAACCCTCGTTCGTCTACGGATTTCATCGTTTCGAATCCGGTCTCCTAGCGAAATACCGAGCATAGCTCTTTCCATAGCGACACTGAGCGACTTTGAGCTTGCGAATGACGCCGACGGTAAAGGACCACGTCTCCGATCCATATGTCATCACTGGCAACACACACTGTTCGAAAACTTTCGTCTTCAGGCACTGAGGTAATCTCGATGAAAATATATGTCGTAGCTTCCCGAACGCTGCCCAGCCGAGTTGGATTCTTCAAGTGACCTCTTTCTCGAAGTTGGACTTACCCATCTGGACCACTTGTCCCAGGTAAATATACATATACATATATTATGGCAGCGCCATCAACAACAACTGGTATAGGTTTGACATGCACATTGGACATGATCTTAGTCTTGTCCATGTTCATCTTCAAACCCACCCATTGTGAGGCACTGTTGAGGTCCCCTAGCATAGTGTTGAGGTCGTCCAGCGATTCTGCCAAGATAACTATATCATCGGCAAATCGAAGGTGTGTGAGGCGTTAGCCATTGACGTTGATGCCTAGTCCTTTCCACTCCATCAGCTTAAACACGCCTTCCAATGCAGCGGTGAAAAGCTTCGGGGAGATAACGTCCCCTTGCCTAACACCTCTCTGCAATTGAATGGGGTTCGTACTTCTGTCGTGTACTCGGACTGTCATTGTGGCGGCTTCATATATCCACTTCAACACCTCGATGTACCTATAGTCAATCTGGCACCGCTGCAGAGACGCCAACACTGCCCAGGTCTCGATAGAATCGAAGGCTTTCTCATAGTCCACAAACGCGACACACAACGGCTGGTTATACTCCTCGGTCTTTTGTATAACTTGCCGCAGTGTCTGTATGTGGTCCATGGTGCTGTAGCCTTTTCGGAAACTGGCTTGTTCGGGAGGCTGGAAGTCGTCAAGCCTGCGCGCAATGCGATTAGTAAGGACTCTCGAAAACAACTTGTAGACGTGGCTCAGGAGCGCAAGGGGCCTGCAGTTCTTAAGAAGGGTTTTGTCGTCCTTCTTGAAGAACAACACAACCTCGCTCGCGCGCCACGCCTCTGGGGTGGTTCCGCTATTGATGACAGTATCGAACAGCTTCTGGAGCGCCACTAGGACAGGTTTCCCACCAGCTCTTAGCAGCTCTGCTGTGATTCCGTCATCACCCGGTGCTTTGTTGTTTTTCAGTTGTTTGAGAGCCTCCCTAATCTCGTACAGGCTGACGTCCGGGATATCTTCGGTATAGTGCCGGGTTAATCTAGCTCGCTTATCGTGAGCGCCAGCTGGAGCTGGGGCTTGCGAGGAAGTGTACAGTTGTCCGTAATACTTCTCAATTTCTATCAAAACTTCAGGTTTGGACGAGACTATGGTACCGGAATCTGTCTTCAACCTTGATAACTGGCTTTGCCGTTTGCCCAATGCATTGATCTCGAGCAAACACTTTGGAATTAATAAAGAATAATTAAATTATTTCACTTGTTTTACTTATATGGTAACTTCAAATCAAATTAAAATACATGTTGCGCATTGTATGTCAGACTTACAATTTTTTTTTTCTATGAAGCAAACATAGGCGTAAAATTTTGAATTGTAAATCTGAGTTACAATGTCATTTTATAAAGTTTATAACGTGCAAACTCATTGTAACTCATAAAAGGTAGTAAAATGAACGTAGTAATAGCATATTAATCATACAGTAATATAAATTATCCCTTTTTGACTACAACTTTCTAGTGTGAATGGCGTTAGGACATAACAGAACTGACTAAGAATTTTTTTAAACTTTAACGCGCTCTCCTGTAAAGTTACTAAAAATGAGTTACGATGTTCTTCCTTGCAGGTGTCGATTTGTACACCCTAAAAGCAGGAAACCAGGGAATTCTAGGCTTCACAAATCTGTTTACCTGTCCGGGGAAATTCAGGACAGGTGATTCATGTTACGTACAAGAAATAACTATTTGTACACCAGAAACGCAGGGAACCCTAGGGTGTGGTAGAAGCGTTTACTTATAATAAATTGACACTAGGTTCCCCTTAAAAGGGTCCCATAAAGACATCTCAAGCGATGGCACTTATGAGTTCTCATCTCAAGGACCTCGTAGGAATGTTTTTACGACTTGGAAATATTGCATACTGAACAGACGCTGGTTTTATATAGATTAAAAAAGAAGCGGTGATAGCCCAGGCTATCGAACTCGCCTCACTCGAGCGGTCCGGGTTCAAACCCAAGCGGCACGCACCAATCTTCTCTATATCTATATATATAAAAGGAGAAGGTGACTGACTGACTAACTGACTGACTGACTGACATATCAACGCAGGGCCTAAACTATAAGGGCTGGAAACTTGAAATTTTGCACAGGGGTTCCTTTTATAACGTAGGGGAGCACTAAGAAAGGATTTTTGAAAATTCACCCCCTAAGGGGGTAAAACGGGGGTGCAAAGTTAGTATGAAACTTTGCCGTTTTTGATGTTATTCGAATGAAATTCAGTTTCCCTTCTTTTATACCTATATTATAATAACATAGTACCCAATGTTGGAAACATTATCTGGATGGCAGTTTACTATCTGTGACATTACATTGACTTGTTTTCCTTTTGTTATCTGTAACGACTTGTCAAATTTCCCTCCAATAAAATTTCTCCACGGGCAGGTGCATAGAGATAGCAATTAAAGATCGTTGGGCAGGTGCGTCTCAACACTTGAAATTTTTAAATATTCAAAGACATTTTTTGTTTTTCTCACCCAAACAACCGAAATGATTAGCGTCAAAACTCACCAAGTGGATGGTTTCACAGGATTAGGAACGTTGAAGTATTAGAAATATAATCCTCTTAGATACACAAGATGGCTTCCCGGTTTCTTACGGCGAAATTTGGCTTAATGCGGTGAATACCTTTGTAGTTTTGTTTGTTTTACAGGAAGGTACGTACACACTTCGGTGAAATGCGTGATGTACCTAATGTTATATCTATACTTCTATACTAATATAACATTATAAATAGGAAACATTTGTTTGTAATGTTTTCACACAAAAACTACTGGACCGATTTCAAAAATTCTTTCACAATTACAAAGCTGCATCTTCACTGTGTGACATAGGCTATATAATATTACTAGATGTAAACGAAACTATTGTTGTCTAATTTCACGCGAGCTAAGCTAGTACTAGTATTATAATAAAAAAAGGCTTTCAGCTAAAAAATAAATGAGAGGAAATGAACTAACTAAAAGCTTGTAAAATCGTTAAATTTAACAGTAAGAGATTTCAAGATCACATCGCCACTATCGTGGGAATGCATACATTGGACGTTAGCTCGCGATAAACATTAAACATGTCTGTCTGTGTTTGCTCACCAACGATTCGATGGTCGAATACTTAGTCGAACTCATTGATACGATCGTCGCGTGGTCATCACATTTCGTGATAACAGGCTGATAGTGACAAGCAAAGGGCATGATTTTAGGGACCGTTATCATTGAACCTATTCCTTAGATCAATTAGTTATCTAGATCTAGATCAAGTAGTTGCCTAGACTTTCGTTAAGCTTGTGTAATCACCTCATAGCGAAATAAATTATTTGACTTTGACTTTGAATTAACATAGCCATCAATATCTGGCCAGTACTACCCCGGAGAGTATGTGTATAGTCACTTTACACCAGCTTTTAACTTATAACTTTATCTATTTACCCAATAGCTATCAACAAAAAATACAAAGAGAGTTTATGTGCCATTTATTTCAAGTACGGACATGAGGAAAGAAGAGAATCACAATAGAATTAATTTAAAAAATTACTAACCAACATTTCCATCTATTAATTTCACATTCACTTCAATATATTTTTTACTATTATATGTAATGTAACGTAAGTCTGTTATCATCTGATCGCAATTCTCTCCGAGCTACCCATTAATTCAATAAATCGTAATAACTACAAAAATATCTTACCTACTACCTTACAGCAAGGCGTCTTCGATAAAATTAAACGTGAATTCAGTCTTCGATAAAATCATGCATTCAGTCTTCGATAAAATCATCCGTGAATTCAGTCTTCGATAAAATCGTACGTGATAATTCAAGATGGAATGGCGTCGGTCTAGCCGGGAAATAGAATTTTGCCGTCGCGAATTTTCCGTACGTATTCCGACATATTCAATTCTTTTGTTTACTAGATGTGAAATCTGCATCTTATTTTTCAATCATCTTTTCTTGAGGCATCTTTTTATTTTTTTTTTCGATTTGTTTTGTTAAAAGAACCTCTTTTTCATATTGCCAAATTGTCTTTTAAGATTGCAAAGCAGTGTGGTAAAACGAAAAAAAAACTGTATTGCGATGGTAATGCCTCTGGCAAACATACCTACATAGGTTCTGCCACCTACATACTCACTACTCGTACTGTAGTCGTTTCACTCCATTACCGCCTGGTCCGTTCTATTCGTGAATTTACATATTTCATCCGTTCAACAGTAATCGATAATATATGCAGATTGGATGCACCGCATCACTATTTGTTCAGGCTATCTTCGCCTTGCAGCATCGCTGTCTAGTGCGGTGAGTGATCGGTAAGGCTAATCGATAATTTTGAGACTTGCGTAGTGTCGTGATCACGCAATTTTGTACCGATATATTAAAGTTAAACCTTTTTTTTTTTCTAATCTAATCAAATTTTTATGCGGAAGTGTGGATTCCGGAAGACTGTATTTATGTTGTAAATAAAAGCAGTGTGTACTGTAAATAGTACCTACTTTAAATATACTTTGCAAGTACGAAATAAGTAATATTTAGTAGTTTGTTTTTTAGAACATGTAGCCGGAGCGAATGGAAAAAGAGAAAGAAAAAATGTCTCGCTGATTAAAAGAATAATGTGATAAAATGAATTGGTGATTAAATGAATATTTAAAAATGAATATTTATATTTATTCTTTTTTCTTTTTTTTGTGTATATTTGAATATTTCGCCAAAGAAGTTTCACTTTTTCTGACATGTGTACGCACGCACTTTTTTTATTCCCCGCCCTACGCTCCGTCCACTGTTTGCTCATGAAGGGAGCAGACAGCTAATTTGTGTTGTTTGGCGTGAGATGCATTCATCATTCCTTGTGCCTGTTTACACAGGATAACATCTAAAGCGACGCCACGCTTAGTCTTAATCCCGATGTTTACAAGAGTATATAGTAGAGCGAGTGATTAAATTATTCGACACGACTATTTTAAGTGTGCTTTTTCATTTAGAATAATAGTGCATTTGTGAAAATTTGCATTTATAAGTGCAAATATATTACAGACGTTTTGTTTAAACATATTTTGGCAGTACATATATTTTACAAGGTTTCTTAAAACTGCGAGTACCGAAACGTCTGTTATTTAGTTTATGAAAAAAATTCTGTTCTTAAATTTTTATTTTTTCTGTTTTTTAGTGTTGGTTGTTATAGCGGCAACAGAAATACATTATCTGTGAAAATTAAATATCACGGGTCATGAGATAGCCTGGTGACTGACGGACACACGGACGGACGGACAGCGAAGTCTTAGTAATAGGTTCCCGTTTTACCCTTTGGGTAATGAACCCCAAAAACGACAAAAATATTTTGTAATTTTTCTCAAAATTTTTTTCATACATCCGTTATTTAAAATCCGAGAATGCGTAATCCGTAATTTTCAACTAATTTAAAGCATACATCATAAACTTTAGAAGCTTAGAGCAATTGAAAATGTTGGCATATATGAGATGAAGAACGTAATAAACGCTTTAATCTCCTGTAGCTTTTCGCATGACACGCGAGAATTGAAATGATTTATAAACGACGCAATGCATTAAGAAGTTGGCTACCAGTTAGTGTTGCTGGCACGGGGGAAGTTTCTCGTAAATTGTTGTGGACAATGTCCATTCGTCTGCCATTCATTCATCGGCATTTGTAAATTTACTGTTCGACAACTTGTCAAAAGTGTTCAGAAAGAAAGAAAGAAAGAAAGAAATAATTTATTTGTAACAACCAGCAGTAGCGATTAACATGGTGTTAGTAACATTATTCTTAATTTTACTTGTACACAAACAAACATTAAGCCTTATTAAATAAAAAAAAAATAAAAAAAATACACTGCTGCACCGCCTGTCACAAAAAGGCAACAACTCAGCATTATGCTGCAGCTTTGCAGCTGCAGCGCTGATTTTCAGTGATGCCCTTGGAGACGGTATTCGGACGATGGGAAGAATCTCCGATTATTACTAGCTAGCAATTTTTATTCACAACCCATATCCTAGTGACACGCGTTACGAACAAAACGAACGAACGAACGAACGAACTCTTCTTCGTTTGTTCGTTCGTACGCGTTACAAATTTTCAATCTCCGTTTCTAAGAACCAATGGACTACCGTCTGAATCATTCATGGAGAATGTCTCGAGGAAACCAGTACGCCCAAAAGTTCTCCATGATGTTTTCGAGGGCATGTGATGTCTGCCAATCCGCAATAGGTCACTCCCATTACGAGAGGTTTGTACCCAATTGGAGGATTAGGATGATGAAGGTCGAAGAAAACATGTCCATAGTGACTCCATAAAAAACCCATAGACGTCCCATTGCTTGGCACGGGTCTCCTGCACAGACAAATCTGCGGGAGGCCTAGAGCATACTCCGCCACGAGTAGTTACTGAACTTTTCTTTCTTTAATACCAGCTCGACCAGCTCATTGTAACCCTTACGGCCTTCAAGTCCTTTATTTATATAGATATATGATACACCAGAAAAGAATAAAATAATGTACGTAATTGGTGCTATATCCATAAAATTTGTTCTGAGCCTCACCAGACGATGCATGAATAGTTTAATGATGACATTTCTTATCTCAAAAATACATTCCGGGAACCAATCTGTGAATTTCACTGCCTCAGCACAGGCAGTTGTAAGACCATGAACGATCAACAAACAACTTCACTTTATCATTAAATTACTATATTATTACTTTATCCACTCGTTCCACCCACGCGACGCCGCGACGCCATCTTGAATCGGCCATAACTTTTAACAAATGTCACTTTCAGCCGTTTAAGAAGAAATTTGTAAAAGAAATTCGTCGCGGAATGAATTAATTTTAATATTGGTGTAATGTCACGGATTATTCAAGAGTGTTTTACAAATTGGTTGAGACGTTTTCTTCGTTTAATCGAGTTCGGATGTTTTATTAATGGATGGTGTTTGCTGGCCCTTTTGGCCTTTATAGCTGTCATCTATTAGCGGTAGGGCATAAATATGTCCTCACTCTGTTCAAAGTACCTTTCAATGTTTACTGATTAAATTTCATTCAATAAGGCTAAGCTAAAACTTTTATATATGCACTAGTGGTCCGCCCCGGCTTCGCACGGGTATTTTATATAAAAATCAAAATTATAATACACACACATAAACCCTATTTGCGTCAGGTTACTAAAAAATAAAAATTTAGCACGACTTTATTTTACATATACATATAGATTATAACAATAGTTTCGTTTACGCCTAGTAGTATTATATAGCCTATGTCACTCAGTGAAGATGCAGCTTTCTAATGGTGAAAGAATTTTTGAAATCGGTCCAGTAGTTTTGGCAGCGCACGCCAGAATAGCTCGCAGATGGTAGATTTTTTCCTACTTACCTACTTGACACTTATCGTCATATTTTGGACAATTCACACAATATCTTTATAAATTTTAGCCTGTGTGTTATTCTGATGTATAAGCTATATTATTGTAAAGTTTCATTAAAATCCATTCAGTACTTTTTACGTGAAAAAGTAACACACATCCATCCATACTTACAAAATTTCCCCTTTATAATATTAGTAGGATAGGATTAGTAAGGATTATACCTTATCAACAGCCTAAAATTTAAGTTTTATGCTTCTAGTTCTGAAAATGACAATACTTTCATACAACCTTTCATCTCCCTTTTCAACCCATTACAACACTTTTTTCCAATTAAAAAGTGTCTATGTCCTATGTCAGGCTCTAGACTGTGTACCAAATTTCATTTAAATCGGTTCAGTAGTTTTGGCGTGAAAGCGAAACATACATACAGACAGACAGACAGACAGACAGACACTTCAAAACCAAACGTCCAATTTTAATCATTCAAAGACCAAATATTATCTACATAAACTGTAAATGTAGTCCAAAAAAAATTCAAGATAAAAAAATGGTTGTTGTGCCTCACTCGACATAGATAGGTATAGTGTGTCGCGGACTTTTTTATAGATATTTATAAGATCTACAATTAATTAGAACATTTTATGGTTCTATCTTTTATAGTTTAGACAGCGTACGCAAAATAAGTAACTTTTCTGGTTGATTTTTTACACCTTGTGTCCGAAAAACCCAAATATCTTACGGAACCCTATTTTTTTCCAAAATAAAATGTAGCCTATGTCACCCGGGGATAGTGTAGCTTTCCAACAGTGAAAGAATTTTTCAAATCGGTTCAGTAGTTTTGAAGCCTATTCGATGCAAACAAACAAACAAACAAACAATCAAATCTTTCCTCTTTATAATATTAGTATAGATAAAAGTCGTCTCGTCAAGAGTCCCGTTTTAAGTCTGTCATAGATGCATTGCCATAAATATGTCCTCACTCTGTTCAAAGTACCTTTCAATGTTTATTGATTAAATTTCATTCAATAAGGCCAAGCTAAAACTTTTATATGCATAAAAGTCGTCTCGTCAAGAGTCCCGTTTTAAGTCTGTCATAGCTTTGAGGACGCAGAAAAATAATACCATATAAATAGTTCGTCTGCGATGTCCACTTGTGATGATTTTGCGTTGGGGCGACCGGTACTATGTATTCTGTGAATGGAGAAGCCCTTCGTGCGCGAGTCCGACTCGCACTTGGCCGTAATTTTTTTCGAATGGACTTTCGTTGTATGCTTGGAAAATGAATGAAAGAATTCATTAATTAATTAAAATATTAACTTACCTATGTATTTAAAAAAATATTGACTATCATTACGTGTATATTATGTATAGTTACCTACAATGAATAAACATGTTTGAATTTGAATTTGAATTTGGTCATACAGCAATTTACGGCGTCACCGAATAGGTTCCATTACACACGACGTGAAACAAAATAAACGGACGGTGTAGTCTCCCACAGAAGGTTCGATATTACCATCATGTATGTATTTATGCATGTATCTTCTACCTGTGAGTGCCTTGAGTGCTCTTGAAAAGTGTCCATAATTTGAGATGAGTGTGTCACGGAGATGTCACGGCGCTAACACTGGCGTCACGACACTCTTGCCTCGTTATAGTGATGTGAATGATTCGATGAAACAATTTCGAAATTTTTGACTTATTTAAAGTTTAAAAATTGAATAATAATAGTAGGTACTTAAAGTTTCGGAAAATCAATAAAACTCCAAACAACCTAATTAGTTAAATGTGATATAAAAAAAATTGTGAGCCGTCACGGGACGCCTGGCAGATGTGAAACATCGAAATTATTTTGTACAAGTAATAGGCACTAAAGTACAGATTATGACAGGAACTAAAACATGTACCTACCTAAGAAAAAAAAATATACATATAATATTAAAAAAAATATATATAAAAAAATATATTCCGACAAATGTCTTGTCCGAAAAATGTGTTTCATTTGTCGGAACTGTATATAATATTCGGTCTATTTGGCAGGCCAAATAGACGGTTGGTATATTGTGTACCTAGTATTAATGTGTGTGTAACAATTTGTATTTATTTTTTTATAGTATGAACGTGATTTTCGCCCACTTAAAAAATGTCGGATTAATTTGAAACTAAGCACACTTATCAAGGAGGAGGCGCGTTTGCATGACAATGCAATAATTTAAAAAATTCTACATTTAAAATCTATATTTCAGTTTAGTTATCTATAATAGCGTGTTTTTAGTTTTATTAATAATTAAAATTAAAAAAAAAGCTTTTAATAACTTTTTTTTATTTTCGTGCATTGTCATCGGAACCAAATATGTGTGCCAAATTTCAGCTCGATTGCTTCAGTGGAAGTGGGTGAAATATTGATTGCAAGATTCCAGGACATACATACATACATATACATAGATACATACGAGTGAAGTTAAATAAAAGCTTTTAAAAACAATACATACTTGAAAACCTCAATACATCGACGTACTGCGTGCTGCAACGCACATTGCTCGTTCAATAAATATTGGCGTATCGTTTGCAACGATTCGAACGCCTGAAGCCAATTGGGGCCGCTGGCCTCTCAAAGCAGAGTATGCAAAATTCTGTGCAATAGTTATTACCATTGCATTGTTAGCTAGCACTCATAGACATCCCACTGTTGGGCACGGGCCTCTGTGACTGTGGGAGGCCTAGAGCATACTCGGTGGCTTGTATATATATATCGTCGGTACAACAGTCAACTAGCCATAAAACAATTCGAAATCTATTAAAAGGATAAATTAAATTATCTTTTTTTAAATTTCCCAGCTTTAATCTTGTTACGTACGACGGTGACGATGCACTTTACATAAATATTAGCCTATTTTAGCTATTTAGTCTATTTTTTTTAGAAGACAAAACACTCTTGTCTTCTTTATTCAAACTCAGTTCTGAATTCGAATGAAAGTGACAAAACACTATACGCTGGCTGTTATATAACATTGGTTTATTAATTTGTTATGAATAACACGGATTGTGTGTAAAAACATTTACATTTCCAAACTTGTGAATCTGCGTGAAATCACGCGTTAGCAGTTTCTTTCTTCGATATTGATCGTTAGTTTTTCAACAGGTTTCCATTGACTGTTTGAATAGTCAAAAAACAAAATGGACGATTTTTTATTGTGAAAGCGAAAATGTTGCTTAAATACTAGTAGGTACTGAAGCTGCGGGCGTCCACTAGTGAAATTATAAATCAGAAAGCCTCTTACAATCATAAGTAGGATAATGTATTGAAAAACTGTTTACACAGAAAGAAATTGTTAGTGGTGTTATATAATACGGTCTGGCAGCATCCTTATTGGGTCAACGGTGCTCTGTCTTTCCCACTACAGCTGTTCCGCTAGAGCTGTTTCACGACGCTGTTAATTATTACCTATGTGGTTGTTTTATTAAAAACTGTACAATACTTTGGTCATTGCTCACAAAACTTTTAAAAAAAACCCACAGCTATCTGACTTCAAATTAGGCGTGAGCTTGTACTATGGGTGTGGGACTGATATACCATACATACATACTTAAATATATTTTTAAATACATACATCAATAGATAATATTAACATCCAGACACAGAACAAATACAAGTGTTCGTCACACGAATATTTGTCCTGATAGATTCGAATCCACGACCCCTGGCGCACAGACAGGATCACTACCGATTGCGCCAACGGCCCCGTCATACTTACATAGATATTAACATCCACAGAACAAACACAAGTGTTCGTCACACGAATGTTTGTCCTGAGCGGGATTCGATCCCATAATCCCTGTCGCAAAGCTCCCTAGCGATTGCGCCAACGGGCCTGTCAGTCCGTCAGTTACCTTGGGCGGCAGGGGTGGTGCTGCAAGCTCGTTTGCTATCTTATATCCATAACAAATATTTAAGGTACGTTTCCACAAGCGATCGGAGCTGGCTTTTCATTTGACGATATAAACAGCACAAGCGACATCTCATGTATGAAATCAAAACTTTGCTCCGAAGATCTGAATCTATCGAAATATACATAGCTTAATGCCTGTATTTGGCTGAGATGTGTGCAAACGGTAAGCGGTGACAGCCCAGTGGCTATTGAACTCGCCTCTCACTCGAGCGGTCCGGGTTCAAATGTCACTTGTTGCCTGGAGGAAACCTGCCTGAGAGTTCTCCATAATATTCTCGAAGGCACGTGAAGTCTGCCAATCCGCACTTGGCCAGCGTGGTGGACTAACCACTTTACGGAGACTCGTGCCCAATAGTGCGACAAAGATAGACATAGTCGGTGAAAAATGGGTCTACACGCGAACCCTATTCGAGGAAATACAGGCATGGGTTATATTACTTGTGTGCGTACAACTATAGAGTTATATTATTTTTTCTCTATGGTAGAGCCAAGAGAATTTTTAATCTGACGCGACGATGCGATGGCGGGCTTTCCATTTGACAGCATAAGCGGCAACGGTGCGGTGGCGCGCGTCATACGTATGGGAACATCGCTACGCTCCGAAGATCCAAAGTGCTTGTGCATTCAGCTCTCATATTCTGGAAACCCTGCAAATTAAAAAAAAATTCAAATCTCTTACAGCTTATTACAGGCCTTGAGCCCAATGCGCTACTGTAATTTTTTTGTGGTTTTTTTTTATGGATACAGGATAGCAAACGAGCTTGCAGCACCACCCATCCGCTGCCGCCCATGACAACTGTGACTGACTGGGATGGTTAGTCAATCAAATATCCTATTCAACAATGATATTATGTACATTACAAGTGGTAGATATGCCACCAACGCACCAAACGCGTGCCGTGAATTGGTCTCACTTGTGACCATTGGAGTCAGTCGAGCTGTGACCTGTCATTGTGAGCGCGCGCGCTACCTGTACTGATTACAAATAGCTGTCTCTTTCACTCTTACGCTTTGTGTATTTCCTGTCGCACTTATAGCGTGTGTGTAGATATACAATGTTATGAAATATGTATGCATGTGTCGCGGAACGATTATGTTGTGCGTGCAGTATGAACTTCACGTATCTTTCTTAAAATATCATTGCTATTCAATAAATGTATCCCAAAGTCTCTATAAAATTACGCTACTTAATATAATTACTACATATATCTACTAACTAACTAACTAAAGAAACTGTGTCTGGATGTCAACATTAACTATTTAAGTATGTATTTAAAAATATATGTATGTATATCCGTCTCTGACACCCATAGTACAGGCTCGCACCTAATTTGGGGTCAGATGGCCGTGTGTGAGAATGTCCATGAAAAAAAAAATTCACTACAGCGCTTAGCTAGAAGTGTAACAAGGGCCTAACATACCAACGAACCAACACGCAATGGCGACTGATGGCGACCCGCGCCGCGACCCAACTTTGACAGCCGGTCAATATTTGACAGCGAGATACCGCGCCTAATCTCGCCTGTCGCCGGGATTAGGCACAGACCAGACGCCCGATTAATCGGCTATCCGATTTTTGCCTGTCAGCTTGTCATTAATGCCTTGGAAGTCATATCATACAAATTACAATAACTTACAAGGGAACTAAATAGGTTTTATATGAAACATATTTTGTTCCATAGAGTTCGCCCGCAGTACGGTACCTAGTACCATTTTTGCCGTGTAATAATTGTTTTGTGTCCGGTTGGAAAGGTGTGGTTTCCGGTTAAACTTCTTTAGAGGCGACCATCTTAGTCCTCAAGGCTGACTGATTTGGAAAGAGACTTACAATTACTAACTGGACTAACTAACATCAACTAACAGGACTAACTATCACTAACAGTCCCTAGTCCTCATACTAACGAACTGACCAACTAAAATTCTAATTATCTCTTTCAGCTAACTGGACTAACCATCTCTAGCGACAGTTCGTACAATAGAAATGATCGTGGAATTAATAATTAAAGAAAGATGCATTACATTGTAACATGCACTGTCCTTCAGCCTACTTTTTAGACAGTGCACCTTCCAGTACGTACTCGTAGGTACTATAATATTATATATAAGGTAAAAGGACATAGTAATTCCGTGAAAATAGGTATCTAAATATCAAAGGTAATATAAATATATCTGCCTTTTTTATTATTTGGTAAATAATTTGTAAATAATGCAGTACATAATAATATCTCGTTAAATAATACCTTAAAAAAAAAAAATATCAAAAGTAATTTATATAACATTCTTTGACACAATGCTAAAATCGCTAATTGCTTATTGTAGCTAAGAGACCCGACGCGCCGCGCCGAAAATATTGGTATCCTCAGATACACGCATACACTAACTAATATGAGTATTTTTGTCAATAAATAAGTTAAAATAATTCTCAAACTCTAAAGCAAAGGATCGTTACGAGCGATAGTCAATAATTACCATCGACGCTAATAAATCATAGTCTGTGGGCTTAAACACCGGCCTGTCCACGCCTGTTCACACCCGAGTTAATACGTCATGCTTAACTCGTCCAATTTAGATACAGATCAGATGAACACGCCCCCAAAATTAGGGGTTCGACGGAAATGTATTATGTAATTAATCATTTTATTTATCTATTTACCTATAATAAGTGGTAGAGCCTATAGGGAACCAAATAGGTTTTATAAGAAACCTAATTGGTTCCATATAGCGTTCGCCCGGGGCAGTACCACCGCCCGCCACGGTACCTAGTACCATTTCTGCAGTGTAATAATTGTTATTAAAGCAATTATGGTCCGGTTGGAAAGGTGTGCTTTCTGGTTACACTTCTTTAGAGGCGACCATCTTAGTCCTCGTGGGTAGCAACACATCTATGACTGACTTAGAACGAGACTCCTACTAACAAGTACTAACTGGACTATTACTAACAGTCCCCAGTCCTCATACCTACTAACGAACTGACCAACTAATGTTCTAATTAACTCTCTCAACTAATTGGACTAACCATCCCAGTCCCTATTTGAGTCTTGTCCAAAGTCAGTCACATGGGCTGCAGCGGATGGGTGGTGCTGCAAGCTCGTTTGCTATCTTGTATTCATAAAAATAAAAAAAATTGTGCCCTGTAATTGTGTGATTGAGTGAGGTGGGTTTGGGGGATGTGGGATGGTGGGGTGGGTGGTGGATGGGATGGATTATTGATCAGTGTTCACCAAGTCTGGTCATTGTGGCCAAGGACCTAACGGCCTCAGAGGGGGATGCCTCATGCATATTATCTAAATTGCATATGCAAATTGCAAATATAACCTACATTTTCAGACCTTTCAAAATTTCACTGTTGCAAATTCAACAATCTGCAGTGGACTACTGATTGATGCGGATTAATTACTATTCATTTTGGATCATCCATCCATCCATCAGCCTTTTATTGTCCATAGCTGGACATAGGATTATTAATTCAATTCAGATACTTTCAAATAATCCAGAAATTAAATTTGTTAGGATAAAATAAATTCCGACACACCTTTTAGTGATAACTACAAAAGCTTCTTTTCTACCGCCGCGGGCTATATCTAGGCAGTAATAAATCGGGCCAAAGAAGTTACCTTGGCGCACCCCAACTCATTATCATAAGAAAAACCCATTAAATTATGTCGACGAGATAAAACGCTGGTCGTATATCAACATTAAATAGTTTTCTTACCCGTGTTCATTGGAAGCGATAAATTAAGATTATAATTTTTGATAAGTCTTATGATTGGTTTAGTCAAACGTATTCTTTAATTCTTTGTTTGTAAATTAGTATTTTTTACTGTTTTTTGTGGGTTATGGGGCAAACGATCAGCATTCAGATAAATAAGAAGTATTTTCCGTAGCCCTATGTCACGACACAATACTAAAGTCTCGTAGAAAAAATAAATTTCTTTCAAGGATTGTGAACCAAACTGGTTTTTTACTGTTTTTTTCACTGAATAGATTTAAGTATTAGGAAAGATTCCTTAATATTCGTGCGTTTAAATTGGGATCAACATTTTTATATGAAAAGATAGCTCAATGTTTAATTAATCTATAGATATATAAAAGGAGAAGCTGACTGACTGACTGACTGACTGACTGACTGACTGACTGACTGACTGACTGACTGACTGACTGACTGACTGACTGACATATCAACGCAGGGCCTAAACTATAAGGGTTAGAAACTTGAAATTTTGCACAGGGGTTCCTTTTATAACGTAGGGGAGCACTAAGAAAGGATTTTTGAAAATTCATCCCCTAAGGAGGTAAAACTGGGGTGCAAAGTTAGTATGAAACTTTGCCGTTTTTGAAGTTAAGTGGGCAACCCGAACGCGGGCAGACGTCGTTAACGGGTCTGATTCTACGCGAGCGAAGCTGCGGGCGTCCACTAGTTAGTCTATATAAATTTCTATCATTCTGTTCAGTCTAAATAGAATAGTCCAAATGTAAAAACGATGATTTTGAATGAAAAGGAAATGTTAGCCATTTCCTTTTAATTGTACAAAATAAAAACTCCCAGAAACAGAATAGCCACTAATTGCTTTCTCGTTTAGTTGATTTTGAATGTCATAAATCTTCCGCGTCTGATGTTAAAATCCACTTAAAATCTGTTCGCGGTTAGAATGTAATGGATGCGCTGAATTTGGAAATTTGAATCCAAGCCAAACAATGATTGTTTTTATTTTATCAGCGTTACTAGTGGACAGCTGCGGGAGGTCTAGAGCATACTCCACCACGCTGCTCCAATACGGATTGGTGGAGGGGTTAGTGGCCAACCCAGTGTCGAATGTTCTCAAGCCACCCGAAGGTCTTCGAGAAGGCTTAACGACTGTGTATTAGGTATGTGTAGTATTGAAAAAAACCGGGACCGACGGCTTTACGTGCCCTCCGAAGCACGGTAGCGTCCATGAAATTTTGCCACTAGCTGTCACCCATCCATAAACCGTCCGCGCCCGTCGTTGCTTAACTCTTTCGTATACATTGAATCGTTGCGAGCCATTTGGCTATGGACGCTACTATAGAATCGATCACATAACCTTTAACTTAACAACCGTGCTTCCGACCACTACACCAAAGAGGCTTGCTCTGTAGGTACGTGTATACTTTCTGATGAGCCGCATACAGGGTCTGCCACCGTCCCACTCACGCAGAACCATTTATAACCGACGCAGCGGTAATGAATACAAATGGAATGGTGCCGGATTTTGCGTGTAATTGTACAAATTTAACTTTAATTGCCTTTTAGTGGCGCGGGTCATACGTCTTTATTACTCTTCATCAATCAAAGAGTTGAAACATCAGTGGCGTTTGTTGGCCACTGCAGTGCAGTCAGTACTTACGTCATGCCCATCGGTAGTCAAGTTTCTTTAAAGAAACAGAGTCAGTCGTTACAACTGTGACAACAACTTTTGCGCCAGTCGTTACAACTGTGACAAAACCAAAATGCTGTTAAAAATTCATTGGCTCGTGCCTCTAAATTAGGATTGTGTCGCGTCATTGAGTGCTCTACGGAGACTTAAAAACGTCTTGCCCATACCCACCAAAATATCGCTCGCTCAATCATTACTTCTCCCTATACTTGATTATGCCGATGTATGCTATCTCGATGTTACCCAGGAGCAACTAAATAAGCTTGAGCGCCTTCAAAATTTATGCATAAGGTTTTTATGGATATACCTTTTCTGAAATAAACGATTATTATTATTATTATTATTATTATTATATTTGGACTTAAAAAATATGACCACATTTCCGAATATCGCAATAAACTCAAGTGGCTCCTAATTCGCCTTCGCCGGAATGCTCACATTTTAACTCTTCTCTACACTGTGTTGTTCAATCCCAACTGTCCTCCTTACCTTAAACAATACTTTAAATTCACCCATCAGACTCATGATAGATCCCTTCGCTCCACTCAAACTCTCGCTCTAAGAACTCCATCTCACCGTACTTCCTTTTATAATAATTCCTTCACTGTTACTGCCATCCGTCTTTGGAACTCTCTCCCTCAATCCACTCGTTGTGCCGTTACTCTGAACTCCTTCAAAGCCCAAGTCAAAGCTCATTATCTTCAGCTTTGACTATGGTCATCCTTGACATTTCCTTTTCCTTATTCCTTATTTTTCAATTATTTCTACGCTATCTTCAAACATCTTTTTATTTATTTTTTTATTTTATTTTTTTTCCTAATTTTTTTTTAATTAAATTTCTATTTAAATGTAGTAGTTACACTGTACGGCGTCTTTTCAATTAGTTTAACTCCGTATCCCTCACGGGTTGTCTGGAAGAAATCGCTCTTAAGCGATAAGACCGCCCATTGTATATTGTTTTTGTTTTTACCTTTATTTTCTTAGCAACTCTTTAATTCGGTGTACAATAAAGAGTATTATTATTATTATTATTGTAACCCCGAGATGGCCGTGTGTGAGAATATCGCAAGGTATTTATTTATTACTAGTGGACGCCCGCAGCTTCGCTCGCGTAGTAATAGACCCATTATCGACGTCTGCCCGCGTTCGAGTTGCCCACTTTAAAAACGGCAAAGTTTCACTAACTTTGCACCCCCGTTTTACCCCCCTAGGGGGTGAATTTTCAAAAATCCTTTCTTAGTACACGCCTACGTTATAAAAGGAACCCCTGTGCAAAATTTCAAGTTTCTAACTCTTATAGTTTAGGCCCTGCGTTGATATGTCAGTCAGTCAGTCAGTCAGTCAGTCAGTCAGTCAGTCAGTCACCTTCTCCTTTCATATATATAGATTACTATGGACTAGTAACAAATAAAGTTATAACACGTAAGTTCGAGCCAACAAATTACAATGCACGGACAGACAGGCTCACAAAGCGGGCGGTTTATGCGGAATGCGTGGGCGCACCCTACATGTTAAGGAGAAGACGGTTTATATATATTACAGTATATAACAGTATAATATTGTTAGAAATTAAAGATTAGAAGCATGACAATTCGATTTATTCACATTTATAGAATTAAAAATTAACATTAACAATTTCACATAATCATTTAAACATTCACAATATCGACAAAATATTAAATCGGGCAGAGTTTTGGTGAGATGTAATTTATCAGACGACTGACGACAAAATGGACGAGGCGCACTCATCGCCTTGCTTATATAGGTTAGGGAGAGGGTAGCTCTTGAATTATTTTCTTCATCTCCAAGACGTTTAGTGAGTGAGCGCTAACTCGGCCTCTCCTGACAGGGCGGCGACCTCGCAGCCACCAGCAGACCAGCCAGCAGACCAGGATCCCAGGATCCAGCTGACCAGGATCTGACTGGGCCGGGGGTCTGTTGTCACCGTCACAGTCATCAATGCCTGGAGGAGAAACCACACTTTAGGCCTATTTCAAATATATCATGTAAAGTTACTGAAGGTTAACAACTTCAATACATTCTTATGGTGATCAGGCTCCAACAAACACTTAGTGTTTACTCGTATGTGTTGTTATGGGTGCAATTTCAAATCGGGAGTCTGCTATATATATATCGGGCATTACACGGATCATTCCGAAACAAATGTTCCAGGCATTATACGAGTCATGACGGTCACCTCGAAGCCACAGCGGGCCTTACACGAGTATCTTCCGAATTCACTTGAAACCCGTAAGTGCGTTCCAGGCATTACACGAGTCATGACGGTCACCTCGAAGCCACAGCGGGCCTTACACGAGTATCTTCCGAATTCACTTGAAACCCGTAAGTGCGTTCCAGGCATTACACGAGTCATTCGCTCACCTCGAAGCCACAGCGGGCCTTACACGAGTATCTTGCGAAGCTACTCGAAACCCGTAAAAATACTTATAGCAAGTTCCTGCGATTGAAATTTTATCTGGCAATAGTAACTACTAATACTGATAGTGAATGAAAAACAGCCTGATCACACATCATAATGTAAGTAAAAAGTCTGAACAATGCAACAAAACAACAGTGAATAACGCAACGGAGCAGGTTTTACACAGGTCTCCTCCCGCAGTTTACCCTTTACTCAAGGTGACCCAGCTGGACCTCTTAAGTGATAGTGGTGTCAAGATGTCTCCAGGCAACATATAGAGTCACGTCCCGCAGTCCGCCTCCATATATGCTACGCTAGCCAGGTAAGCACCCTAAACCCAACTCGAATGTCCCGCAGTTCATTCGTGACCATCTCTTGTGAACTGGCCGTCATCGACGTTTAAACCATCACCATCATATGATAGCCTGGTCATCATCATCATCGTCATCAACTTGATTGGCTCCTGTAACGCACAAGATGATATATGAGTATTTGCATAGGTAGTACGATACTGAGTAGTCAGAAGCTAAGTGAAAACAATATGAAGTTTCGGAGCTATACTGTACAGCAATAATAGTTGAACTGAAACATAAGAACCAGTACCACGGGCGCAAGCGTGCACTCAAGTGCCCGGTAATAAAGGTCCTAGTAGCTATGTAAGCCGAAAACATAAAATGAGAAAGACTAACAAAAATGAAAAGAACACTTAGCTTCAGACTCATGGATGACATATCACAAACATACACAACATATGGACAACAATAAAAATACAAGGCATTGCGAATGATAGCATTCCGGACTACCATCAAACGCACTGCAATGCAACAATTAAAAAGGAGAGATGTAGTGACAAGCCCACGTTATCTTGTCGAGACAAGCCCACGTTATCTTGCCTCCTCTCCAGACAAGCCCACGTTATCTTGTCTGCATGCAACAATTAAAAAGGAGAGATGTTGTGACAAGCCCACGTTATCTTGCCTCCTCTCCAGACAAGCCCACGTTATCTTGTCTGCATGCAACAATTAAAAAGGAGAGATGTTGTGACAAGCCCACGTTATCTTGTCGAGACAAGCCCACGTTATCTTGCCTCCTCTCCAGACAAGCCCACGCCCTCCGGTACAGCACCTGCGGCGCAGACACAGCACACGCCCTCCGGGCAGCACCCGTGGCGCGCAGACAGCACACGCCCTCCGGGCAGCACCCGTGGCGCGCAGACAGCACACGCCCTCCGGGCAGCACCCGTGGCGCGCAGACAGCACAGGCCCTCCGGGCAGCACCCGTGGCGCGCAGACAGCACACGCCCTCCGGGCAGCACCCGTGGCGTATACGCAGTACGCGTCCATGGAGCAAAAGCCCACTCCCACAGCAGGTCATACGTGTGGGCAGCGTCCGCAAGGCAGGGCCACACGCGTCAAGAACACGTATGCAGGGCACGGCCCATACGTGCCAGGAACATGTCCACAGGGCATGGCCCACACGCGTCAGGGACACGTCTGCAGAGCTCGCTTTTGCGTTGCATGCGCAATGGAAACATTTTCTGAAACATAAGCATAGGCGTAAACTCACTTTCAAAGAATGCGGTGCAATGCAAGGCACCCGGTATTCAGCTGCGGCTTATGTTGTTTTTCCACGTGCACCACTAAGCAGTTTACACTCATATCGGTAGCTCGGTAACACTTTAGTTACGCGGTATGAACCCCTGGGTCTGGTATGCCAGGGTCGAGCTTCCCAGCGGACTGAGAATAAGTAGTGCTTCAATTTTGTGCCGACTCGGCCTAACCTGACTGTGAATAATAACGCGAACAGCTGCGATATGCTCGTGAACCAGTTATGTCGTTACATTAACGCGAGTGAGTCTGTCACAACGCGAACACGAACGATTTCTACGATAGCGTGAACGTGAACGAGTTCAAATACGTCGCGAACGCGTGGCGATCGTGAACCACGCCTATGGCCTTGTCGAAATTCACTGTGACAGTTACGCCTAGCCCCAGAGCGAGGCGGCGTCCTAGCCAGCTCTTCATGTGGCATTCTTATTTGAAACCAACTGCTGTTTGCGTAGGTATCAAGGTAATAATTGTGAACAAATAAGTCGAATCCCGCGAGATCAAGTAGTTGGCGCACTTGTTTCACGTTTTTCGGTGGGACCGTGTTAGCAAAGGCTTCTTCCTTTCGTGGGCTCGGTCTCACCTTACCCTGACTAATAATTCTACCCAAATATTCGACTTCACCAGTAAGAAAAGAACATTATTAAATTTATCGAAAATCCAGCTTCAGTTAAAGTTTTAAAACAGAATCAAGCAAAGTAAGATTTTCTTCTCTCTACTCTTACTTTTTCATCATTGATAATTTGTACGGTCAATAGTACACGGGTACATCACTAGTTAATTTAATAACGAACTCACTATCTTTAACAATAGTGGTCGCAGCAATACCTCTTAAAAAATAGTCAGAATACTTGGACAGTACATTTAGTAAGAGCTGTTTAATATCGGCAGACACTGGCGTATTTACTTTTTAAAGTACAAGCTACCGTCATCTCGTCCTTGACTGTGCGTGCTATGTACAATACGTTGAGTCGCCGGTTCGAACATATGCAACACATTTCCTATTCATAACATCCGTACCAATTATTATGGAGGTATTTAAAAATTCGCTGTTTACTATATAAAAGTCTACCTCCAACGTAGTATCGTGTAACTCCACCGGTAAAGTAGTAATAGCATTGACTTCTACCTCAGTACCTCCTAAACCCCGTAATAATAATAATTGATGCGTCGTTTTCACGTGACACGCGAAGTGCTTTATTAATTTGCGAGATATTAATTAAATCCGTGCCCAGCAGTGGGACGTCTATGGGTCGTAACGAAATGAAACGCACGAGCCACTGTCAATTAACACATTATGACGGCAGTAATAATGTGACAGAAGTTAACACCATAATTATTTCTAGATTCTACCAGTTCGTTTGCTAAACATCTACCCTCCGAATACCCGAGTTTTTTCAGACAAAAGTTAAACTTCTCAACTAATGTAGGACTGTTGTTCCTGGTATCTGCAACCGTTTTCATTATTTTAAGACAAGTGACACTTTTATGACCGAACCGATTACATTCATAACACCGCATATTTGTAGAATCGATTGTATTCCGTTTTAAAGTATTTCTTTGATTAAAAAATTGTGTATGGTAGCTTTTCTTGCTAGCATTATTGGGATAAGCATGAGTGCTCTTTAAAATAGTTAAGTTAAGTTTAAAAAGACTCTGTACGCATCACATCAAACAGAATGTTCGCAATGTCGGCGTTACGTGGGCACAATGTTTTTAATTCTTGTTTGAAATTAGAACAGGTACATGTAGTGCTTGTCAACTGACCAAGCCAGGTGCGAGACTCACCCTTTAAGCAATGACCTACGAGAGCAAGGCATTCGCTATCGCCCAGCGGTTCAAAATAAGAGCTTTATCGACTTCACTGCACCATAATATAAGTATGTCGACATCATGAACACTCGGGTCGAAATCGGACACAAAATATTGGTTTGATCTCACCAGGAGAGAGCTTATCACTTCCAGTAGGCGCTCAGCGGCCTTGTTCACGTCGCTCGGCGGCGATGGTGCTGGCGCGGCGGCATGCCCGCTCGATTTCTCGGGTACCAGGTGTAGCGGCGTAGCGCGGGTACGCGCGGCTGGCGCCAGAGCATGGCGATGCGCCTGGCACCGCCAAGGCGTGGCCTGCTCCCCGCTTGAAGCTGCCGACAACGTCTCAGTTTCCCCATGTGATCGCCTGTGTTTAGGGCCTGTAATCTTTTCAAAATCCATTTGATTATTAGGAAAGGGAGTACGTGTATACCGCTTGATGGGATCGCACCAACCCTGCCCGATCAAAAAATAAAGCAATGAATATGGCTTTTAGCGTTTAAAAGGCATCCGTATCCCACTTCTGATGTTAGAAATTAAAGATTAGAAGCATGACAATTCGATTTATTCACATTTATAGAATTAAAAATTAACATTAACAATTTCACATAATCATTTAAACATTCACAATATCGACAAAATATTAAATCGGGCAGAGTTTTGGTGAGATGTAATTTATCAGACGACTGACGACAAAATGGACGAGGCGCACTCATCGCCTTGCTTATATAGGTTAGGGAGAGGGTAGCTCTTGAATTATTTTCTTCATCTCCAAGACGTTTAGTGAGTGAGCGCTAACTATATACTATAACAATGAATTATTGAAATTAAAAAAAAGGTTTTTATAACTTTTTTTTTATTTTCGTGCATTGTCATCGGAACCAAATTTCAACTCGATAGCTTCAGTGGAAGTGGGTGAAAAATTGATTGCAAGATTCCAGGACATACATACATACATACATACATAGATACATACGAGTGAAGTTAAATAAAAGCTTTTAAAATAAAAAACTTCTTCTAGTGTTACGAAACTGGATCCCTCCAATAATAAGCCTTAACCACTGAACCTTATTCACTGAATTACCTCTACTTACATTACACCGCAGATTATAACCATATTGTCCTTGAAACCACAGATTATAAACTTCTCCTTAACAAGCCTGCAGATAGATTTGTTTACGGCCTACAACGTGTCTCGACCGCACACAGCTTCTTGTTAACTCTACTGCGGTTATAATTGATTTCGTGCCGCGTGGGCATTGTGCAAACGCAATACATACTTGTTACTTCGAGGTAACAAGTCACTCTATGTTAGGAACAAAGCTTTGGTATGAAAAGTCCAGTCTATGTTTACTCTACAGCCAGACACATGACACAGCTTCTTAACTCTACTGCGGTTATAATTGTTTTCGCGCCGTGTGGGCATTATGCTAACTCTGCTAACGTAATACATACTTGTTACTTCGAGGTAACAAGTCACTTGATATTAGGAGCAAAGTGTTTGTATGAAATGGCCAGTGATGATGATGATGATTTACTCACTGTTTACGGTATATTTACATTACTTATTGACTTTTGTTTGTTTTCAGGTAACCTACTTTTGGATTACTTACGAGTAGTTACGAGTAAAGAAGAGCGCCTTCTGGCTAAGTATCTATAAGACCCGAAATCTCGAAGCAGACGAAAATACGTTTGACGCCATATCTAATTATTTTTCTCATAACATAACATAACAATAATAACTTTTATGGTTCATCTTATACAGTAACCATAGAGATCTATTCTATAAAAATGTAATACTGTAATACTCCTTACACAGTGTATTTCATAAACACTAACTACAATCCAAATTCTATATAAGTATTTTCACGTGTGGATTCAAAATATTCAAAACATCAAAATTCAAATCTGGTAAAATCGGTTCGTGTGACTGTGGATGCTAATTGACCCTTATGTATCTTTCTCTTTTTATTGTCTGTGGTCTGAATACAAGCGGTAAAAATAATATTAAATGCAAATCTTTCTACAACATTTATGCGTCCGTGCAGGAACACTTTCGAAAATCGAATGCATATTGGCGTTTCAGTTGTTACGTGAGGATGGAAAATCTGACCATAGACAAATTCAAACATCAATCTCGCTGCGACCCATAGACGTCCCACTGTTGGGCACGGGTCTCCTCTCAGAATGGGAGGGATTAGGCCTTAGTCCACCACGCTGGCCAACATCAATCTAATCAGAAGTAAAAATCGGACCGTGTATGTAATTCCACCGCTAGACAGAATTTAGCTGTAACAGACCCTGAACGATGCATAAATACGTTTTAATTTCAACTTTTCTATATCATTCTTCTGTGGCGAGTCTCGTTCAAAGTCGGACACCTGATGCGTGTACCTTTGAGGATGGTAGAGGCTGTTGTTTGCGGCCATTTTGTCCCACTGTTGGGCACGGGTCTCCTCCTAATGGGAGGGGTAAGGTCTAAGTCCACCACGCTGGCCAATTGAAGAAGAAAATTAACGTTTATTGCAAAAATCTTACTACAACATGCACAAATATGATACAAACAAATAAACAAACCATAGACACTTTAAAGTAGGTACACAATAAATGTATACTATACTTAGAAATGTATATGCACAAATTGCGGATTGGGAAACTTCACATGCCTTAATAAGCATTATGGAATGAAGAACTCTCAGGCATGCAGGTTTCCTCACGATGTTGCGCTACAGCAGATATTTTATATCTTAAATCGCACCTCCGCTGCTGTGGCAGACTAACCAAGATAGCATAGTCTGTGGACGTAGGGCCTCGGTTAGTCCAGTCAGCTCCGGGCGAATACTAAGGAAAATAGAACCAATTAAGACACCATATAGGTTCTACCACATAAAAATATCACAGCACGAGTACCTGCTTACTTATTTGACGACACGTGGCGCTCACTCATCATCTATATGCTCTACCATCTAACTTAAATAAAACTATATAAAGTCGGCGTGAAAGTTTTATTTAAAGTCTGCGGGACTGCCAGAACAAACATTAGGAAGATGTCCATCCGTTCTGGATATAGCTGCGACGACAGCCACCGTTTACCCAGGTGGCTTTCTTCGACTAGAATCGTTTTGAAATCACGAAAGTGGTTAGAACTATTAAGTTTTCAATCAATTATCTCTTCATTCAACTATGTCTTTCACGATTAACTTTTCAGTTATTCTTATAGTTAGCTAGTGGACACCCGCAGCTTTGCTCGCGTGGAATTAGACATAATAGATTCTTCTTAACGCGTTCACTTTAGCTCCACAAATTTGTAATTAATCCGTAAATGTGTTATCCCCTATGTTTATTTTACACCTTTAAAGGTAACATTTTTACAAACTTGGAATGCCATATTTATTAACTCGTATTATATCAATAGCATAAAATATAAATTTTATGCTTCTAGGTCTGTAAATGACAATACTTTTATACAACCTTTCATCCCCCTTTTCAACCCTTTACAACACTTTTTTTAAATTAAAAAGTAGCCTATTGCCTTTCTCAGGCTCTAGACTATCTGTGTACCAAATTTCATTTGAATCCATTCAATAGTTTTGGCGTGAAAGCGAGACAGATAGACAGAGTTACTTTCGCATTTATAATATTAGTATGGATTATGGATGATAATTTAATTTCGCTTTGTTTGTCTTCATGTCTTCGCTGGCTAACCTAACCAATATTAAAAGGTTTAATTTAATCTAGGTTATGCCGGCCCTATAGTAAGAAAATTGAACAGAGTACACAGAAACAAAAATAACAGAGAAAGCGCCTAGTAGAAATTACACTGTCTGCGTCTATAACTAAAATCATAGTAGGTAGGTATCTATAGTAAAACAGTCGACCATAACCGGCCTTTCGCAAATCGTCGAAACACTACCGCGAATTAATATTAATTATTAATGCTAGCTCGGGGATACCATTACCGAAAATTTGAAATGAAAATGAATATTATATACTTCCCGTATTTTTAATTACTTCGCGGACGTCGAGAGTCGATAAAGGCTTTGCTGTTTTATTTTTCGTTGTGGAGTACCTATGACTCAAACCCCAAACTGTAGTGATCAATAATTAAGCTTATAATACATTCTATCTATCAACATAATTTATGAAGTTGTTTATGAAGGGGTCATTGGTTGTATATCTAAGTAAGATATAATGTTTCCAATTTTTAAAGTGAAACTTTTATTACAACGTTCTGAAAATTTTTGATTGTCTGTCGCATGTCGCGTTACGCATGTTTTTATTTTGCATGTTACGTTGTAGTTATGAGCGAAATAAATTTCATTTTGAATTTGGTTTTGATATTGATTTTGATTTTGATTTTAATTTTTTTTCATTTTCATTTTCAATTAATATTGATAAAGCGATTTTTATACCCTTAATGGAATATTATTTCTAAAATTTTTAGTTAAATGTCTATAATGTGAAAAAAAGAAGCTGCGGGCGTCCACTAGCATATAATAAATAAGGATCTAATATAGTTCTATAGTTAAGAGAACTATATACTATATGAACACAGTCGCCTGAATATTGCATCAGGTAACAATGGAATGAATCGTGAGAAATATGTAATGCAATGTTATGAAACACGACGGCGAGCCATCTGCTAATTGTATTACCACGTCGTTCCGGAGTTCTCTGGGGAACTGAATCAATACGGGCTAAGGAGGTGTCTCAATCTACACTTGTATACTAACTAGTGGACGCCCGCAGCTTCGCTCGCGTAGAATTAGACAAAATCAACAACACGTGGTGGTTATGCTATTAAATCTATATATATAAAAGGAGAAGGTGACTGACTGACTGACTGACTGACTGACTGACTGACTGACTGACTGACTGATATATCAACGCAGGGCCTAAACTATAAGGGCTAGAAACTTGAAATTTTGCACAGGGGTTCCTTTTATAACGTAGGGGAGCACTAAGAAAGGATTTTTGAAAATTCACCCCCTAAGGGGGTAAAACGGGGGTGCAAAGTTAGTATGAAACTTTGCCGTTTTTGATGTTATACGAATGAAATTCAGTACCTATGAAGGTTTTTTATTGAGTTTCGAAAATCATCTCTTAAGGGGGGTAAAAGGGGGGTGCAAAGTTAGTAGGTATAAAAGTTTTTCGTATATACCTACATTATTTCAATGAAATTTTGTATTTAGGTTATGTTACGTCTAATTCCACGCGAGCGAAGCTGCGGGCGTCCACTAGTTGTAGCATAAATGACACATTTGTAGGTTTAACATAGCAGCGCCATCTATTGATTACTAACTCAATCCAGTCAACAGATATCGCCATCTGTTAAAATCGTTTGGAGTCAACAGATAATTGTGAATGTCAAATAATAGACAAATAATTTGCAATAAAATAATATTGCAGCTATAAATTGAGATGTAAGCTATCCTATCTTTCAAGTTGGATCAAACTGCACACGGTGTGCATCGGTTAAGTAGTTTAGGAGTCCATCGCGAACAAACAACGTGAAACGTGATTTATATATATATTAAGAAGATGTTGAAGCGTCCATACCCCAACGGCTCCCGTCCATCTTAGAATGAGGCTACAGTGGGAGATTTGACTTAACAAAAGACTTAACTAAACGACTTAAACATGGTATGGCTACGTTATAAGCGAAGTTTAACTAACTAAGCAACCCATTTCGTCCCACTGCTGAGCATGGGTCCCCCATAGACAAATCTGCGGGAGGTCTAGAGTATACTCCACCACGCTGCTCCAATGCGGATTGATGGAGGGGTTAGTGGCCAACCCAGTGTCGAATGTTCTCAAGCCACCCGAAGGTCTTCGACAAGGCTTTACAATTTGTTTTCGCCATTGAAAACAACCGGAACGGATGGCTTAACGTGCACTCCGAAGCACGGTAGCGCCCATGAAATTTTACTACTAGCGGTCAACCATCCACAAGCCGACCGCGCCTATCTTCACTTAACTCTGTCGATCACATTGAATCGACGCGAGCCATTGGGCTAAGGACGCTACCCGGACGAGGGAAAAATATCCCTGTATTTAGCTTCTAACACGTGTAGAAGCTATAAGCGAAATACAGTTTTTTTTCTAAGTAGGGTTAAAAAAGGTAAAGTCTATCAACTATAATGAAACTACCGCAGTCTAAATCTATAGTCTATAGTAATATTATAAAGAGGAAATATTTGTTTATCATGTTTTCACACAAAAACTACTGGACCGATTTCAAAAATTCTTTCACCGTTAGAAAGCTGCATCTTCACTGACTGACCATAGGCTATGATGGTTATTTCCGAACGCAACCGATCCGATACCCTACCCTCATCTCAACTTCCTTCCCATCAAATAAAATCAAATACTTGGAGGGTAGAATGTGACAGCTCTCTTCTGCCGACTACGCGCGTCAAGTCCGGTCGAGCAACCGTGTTCCCGTCGATTTCGCCGCAGAATAAGTTACAAAGTAGCAAAAACATTATTTGAGTGTCACGTATTAGTGCATCTACAGTGATACGTGAAATTGGTGTTCAGCAAAATCATCATATGGACGATTAAGAAAGGTCGGAGCTCCGACGCGTCATCACCATCTCGACGCGGGGTACAGTCGAACCAGGTACCTTTTCTACCCTATCTTTCTTTATCCAACAGGCTATATAATATTACTAGGTGTAAACGAAACTATTGTCTAATTCAACGCGAGCTAAGCTGCGGGCGTCCCCTAGTATGAACCAAAATTAAAATTTCACGTTATTGTATTAAGCGTTTATGAAAATGTTCAACTAAACCGTGCACCACTTCAGGCTTCAAGCGAGAGCCCCAGCATCCAAGTAATCCACTTGGCAAGCGAGTCTAAACCCATAACGAACACGCACTATCCAATCCCTATGTGGAACAAGACTACTTTATCTTTGATCCGCAGTATTTCGGGAGCTTAATTCAACTAACGACTCATACAGTAACGTATTCGCTTGTTGATTTCATCACACATTTGAAATTTAAATAGGCTATCGTAAATTCGAAGTTTCTTTTTTTTTAAAAGCTTTTATTTAACTTCACTTGTATGTCCTGGAATCTTGCAATCAATATTTCACCTACTTCCACTGAAGCTATTGAGCTGAAATTTGGCACACATATTTAGTTCCGATGACAATGCACGAAAAATTTTTTTTTAAAAAAATTATGAAAAGTATTTATAAATATAATAATTTTTTTTTAATAGGTAATTCATTTTTTTATTAATAGGTATGTTTATGTTTAAATGTTCTACGAACGTCTGTTAATAATGAAATGGTTGAATGTTCATCGTATTTATTTGGAAGCTATTATCTTAGATTTCAGTCAAATATGTTGTTGATTATATTTTCGATTTGAACGATTAGTGGAATAGATCTCCAGTCTAATGATCCCCTTTGTTACCGTGACATATTTGCATAAGGGGTGATCTCGGGGTGGTCAGGTAGCGAATCCCTTCTGATAAGGGTCGCAATCATTGTCGGTATCGAACATATTATTACAATGTATTAATTTGAACTATTTTATTATTATCTATGATTTGGGTTATTAAGAAAAGGTTGTGTTCCGTAATCATCTAAAAAAGGATTTAAATTAAGTTTTCCCTCCACATGTACTTAAGGTCCATAGCCCAATGGCTCACGTCGATTCAATGTGAAAGCAACGATGGGCGCGGTCGGTTTGTGGATGGGTGACCGCTAGTGAAAACATTTTATGGACGCTACCGTGCTTCGGAGGGCACATAAAGCCGTCGGTCCCGGTTGTTTTCAATGCTGGAAACTAAAAATTGGATCAGCGTGGTGAAGTATGCTCTAGACCTCCCGCAGCAGTGTCTGTGAGGGAGAGCCGTGCCCAGCAGTGGGACGTCTATGGGTCGCAGCACATATGTACTTACAAAATTACTAGTAAAATTACCTCATTTGGAAATACAGCTGTGTTTCCACAAAGCTTGGCCACATAAAAAACTAAGATCAAAGCCCTCCATGATGCATAGGTTGTGCCATTTTTTTAACTATCTGTCTAAACGTCAGATAAATGGCGGGTTCGCGGATGTATTTTTTGTCTGTGGTTGGCTAATCGTGCGTCCGCTTGGGAGGTCATTTTTTTGACCCCTCGACCCGAAACATCCTTTTGGAGTAAAAAAAAATGTTAGGTACATAAACAAATTTTGTGCTGCTGTGGCGCCCGCGCTGTTGGGGGTGGCAGATCATATTTCATATTGCATAACGTCCGTTACTGAGAATGCTTGCGTAATGCTTATGTTCTGAATCGTTTTCAGAAGCTTGTTTGCTATACCCATATAATCTTATCGCATAAATACCTACATAAAATTATACTGTAAAATTTTTTTTTTTAAAAGCTTTTACAACTTTTTTTTTTATTTTCGTGCAATTGTCATCGGAACCAAATATGTGTGCCGAATTTCAGCTCGATAGCTTCAGTTGAAGTTGGTGAAATATTGATTGCAAGATTCCAGGACATACATACATACGAGTGAAGTTAAATAAAAGCTTTTAAAAAAGGGTTTCAGTGTCAATATTCGAGTTTTTTGCGCAGCAGTCTAGCTCTCGACCCCTCCGACCCTAAGCTTAGCTCCTACGGGCCCCCTCGCGAGGGGGATTGACCAATAGTGCAATGCATTGTTAATTATGTCCCTTAATAACTTGTGCAAGCAACTGACGTTTGGGGTGCTGTAATTCTTTGAGTTAATAAAAAAAAATGTATCAAGACTATCAATTTTGACAAAAAATCCAAAAAAACTGAAACTTTAAAGTAGCAAACGAACATGTACCATAGCATTCCTTCAAGTTCAGGACGTGTTATTTTTGTTTAAAATGCGAAAGTAACTCTATCTGTCTCGCTTTCACGCCAAAACTACTGAACCGATTTAAATGAAATTTAGTAGGTACACATACAGTCTAGACTCTAGACTGTATGTGTCTCTAGACTCTAGAGCCTGAGAAAGGACATAGGCTACTTTTTAATTGGAAAAAAGTATTTTAAAGGGTTGAAAAGGGGGATGAAAGGTTGTATGAAAGTATGTAATATCATTTTCAGAATTAAAAGCATAAAATTTATATTTTAGGCTGTTTATTAGATAAGATAAAAATGGCATTCAAAATTTGTAAAAATGTTACCCTTTAGGGTGTAAAATAAACATAGGGGATAACACATTTACGGATTCATTACAAAGTGGAGCTAAAGTTAACGCGTGAAGAAGAATCTTTTTTTTAATTTTTAAGGATATAATAATAATGTCTAATTCCACGCGAGCGAAGCTGCGGGCGTCCACTAGTTGTCTATATTAATAAGTATCTACAAATAGGACTGCGGCCTGGTCCGTTGATATTGCATGTCTGCCCAAAGGTGGGATTTCAATGGGTTGCATTAACTCTCTAAAAAATTGTTTTAAAATTGTCTATATTAAGAAGTGTCTATAAACAGGACTGAGGACTTGTACTGGTATTGCACGCCTTGGAAATAATAACAGGGCTGACGCAACAGACGTACACTCGAAGCAACCGTTCCGAAATCCCCGGGGAGTTATTGAATGAACCCAGCTTATTACATTTATTAAATCGGGTTCAACGGCCGCCCGACGCGGTGCAGAGGTCAGTAGTGGGTAATCCAATGAGCTATGCCCTGGTATGTGGCTTGAGTTATCAGTGACTATCAATTCATTGTTTAATCTGTCCAAATCATTGAGACGAGGAATTCATTATTTACGTTGTCTGTGGTAAATCGTTAAAAACTTAAATTCTATTCGAAATTCTTTGACAGACCGCATCTGTCAGCATCGATAAATAAATAAATAAATAAATAAATATCTTGGACATTCTCGATCATTGGACAATCGATCAAAAAATTTGGAACTTCTCTCCGGGTTTTAATCCAAGCACGCCCCAATGACTTTTCTAAGTTATTTGAGACTAGTAGACGTCCGCAAGCTTCGCTTGCGAGGAATTAGATGTAACAATAGTTTCGTTTACACCTAGTAATATTATATAGCCTGTCACTCAGTGAAGATGCAGCTTTCTAATGGTGAAAGAATTTTTGAAATCGGTCCAGTACTTTTTGTGTGAAAACATTACAAAGAAATCTTTCATCTTTATAATATTTGTAAATTAGTATAAATAGATTTGGAAATTAAATGTCACCTGCTGTAACGTTGACGAAAACATCGAAGGGGCAGGTGCCTGAAAGTTAATACTTTCGAAGGAATGTGAAGTACATATACCAATCCGCACTTGCCCAGCCCGGCGAACTAAGGCCTAACCCCGAGGGCACTGAAGAGGAAACCCGTGCCCAACAGTGAGATAAAAAAGGGTTGTGTTATTGCTTATACAGGACTAGTGGACGCCCGCAGCTTCGCTCGTGTGGAATTAGACATTGACTAACATCAAAAACGGCAAAGTTTCATACTAACTTTGCACTAAGAAAGGATTTTCAAAATCCTTTCTTAGTGCTCCCCCTACGTTATAAAAGGAACCCCTGTGCAAAATTTAAGTTTCTAACCCTTATAGTTTAGGCCCTGCGTTGATATGTCAGTCAGTCAGTCACCTTCTCCTTTTATATATATAGATTTCTTTTATCATTTTGGTAACCCTGATTTTGTGCGTAATCCGACACAAAACGCACTGATCCGGTCATCCCAAAAGAACCATAACTCAACAAGGTAACTTTACACTTACAGAAAAGGGACAAAACTTTAGAGCGAGATGGCAGGGATTTAAATATGGAATGCGCCGGTAAATCACTTAACACGTAGTGATGGGGCTCGGTCGACGATCGCTTTATAGACTGTAGGGATGTTTCTGGTTCTCTCCTTTGTTTTTATCTTTGAGAAGGAAGAAAGCTGTTTAAGGGTCGGTTGTTGGTACATTTTAGCTATAGTTGTAACCGAAGCAAATTTTTACCATGCCATAACCATTACCAAGCTCTTACCGATGCACAATGCACAATGCCTTTCTGTCAGTGTCAAGTCAAACAAATTAACAAAGTCAATTTCTAGGTTAACTTGACGTTGACCGATCGCATTTGGACGGTTACGGTTAAGGGTTAAATTTTAATCAAAACTTAACGTGGGTTAGTTGATGCAACCCACTTTTGTTTCATTCGACGGTTAAATTTAACTTTAACCAACATGTACCTACCTATAACATTACTATAACCACGTGATATGCAACCGGCCTTAAGACTAACCAATTTAGTGTGAAGCGGCGAATGACAATCGTCACTGATTGAAGCTAAGCCGGCATTCACTGCATGTTACCAGGACGCTATCACTGGTAGAAGCGTCCATAGACCAATGTCTCGCGTCGATCGTATGTGATCGAACGAGTTAGGCAACGCAGGCGCGGTTAGTTTGTGTTGTGACTAGTTGTTGTGGCTAGTTGCATAATTTCATGGACGCTACCGTGCTTCGGAGGGCACGTTAAGCCGTTCCGGTTTTATCATAAGATAAGATATCGAACAGCATTGATATTTAAATTTGATATTTTTATTATCTACCTTCAGATAATAAATAAATAACGAATACTATAAAGCTATATTATTAATATTCTATATATACCTACAATTGGTATTTACCTATTATTTTACTTGTTAAATCAATGCTCTGCAAATATATCTATGTACACTTAAAATAAACACTCAAAACATTTTCAAAATTTAAATAAATATTCCTGGAAAGTTAAAAAGAAAACACTCTTAAAAGGTAATAATCGGTAGTGCAGCTAATAATAATAAATAATTAAAAACATAAAGGTTATGGGATGTTTACCATAACGTGCCATAACTATTTCACTAGGCTTATGCGCTTGTCCCATAGACTGAGCGTAGCGATGGTGAGAAACCGCACTGCGGTTAACCGCGGGCGGTTTTAAGAGGACTACAGAGGCTAAACGCGAGTTTTATAAACAAGATATCACACGAACCATTGCAGAGAATCAAATAAAAAAAATATATGGTATTCTTGGGGATATATGTTAGATTGCTACGGCCTTCAAAACATAATACATTAATGTTGACTCGATAGAAAAAAATCACGAAGATACCTCTAAAATAATCTTCTAAACAATCAAATCCCTTCTAAAATACGTGTTTTTTTTTTCAATTTAACATATATTTTTCATCACAATAAATACAATATATCAGTTATACCACTTTTTAAATCCATTTTGTAGAATTTCCAAAAAACCCTTGTTCTCATTTGCGCAGTGTTTTGGAACATAACTCGCGAGCATGTGTGTGTAAACGCCGTGTACCGACAGTCGCGGCTGAGGCCTCTTGCTAGACGGGCGTGTCGCGCTTTCTGCCGCAAAATTTCTGCAAGATTCCAACGTTATTTCATTACTTTTATTGATTGGTTATTACATTAGGTTAATTTATATAAATAATTTAACGTTATAAGTATTTTTTTAAGTTAGAAGGGCGTAAACGGACTCCTATTTTGTAAATAAACATGGGAAATAAATCAAAAGTGTTCATATAAAGCAAACGTCACACACATGAATGACGTAAAGATTTAAATTTTGTCAAACATTTATTAATTTTCATTGTTCTCTGCAATCCTGCAGAGTACAAAAAGATAGATACGTACACAGTTTTTCAACCCTAATCGTATAGCTGTAAATGGCGTAATTGGAGTTTGCGGCGAGTAAGAATCTCGCTCCAGAGACTCGGGTTCAAATCCCAGTTACACTTCCTATCTTTTTCAATTTTTTCTTTATTTTTTATGACTTTTTTTTTGTTATTATTTTATGCAAATGAAATAAAAAGCTAATAATATTTATATATGTCATAATATGTATTTATTACAGGAAAAGAGAATCCAAAGATAATATCAATAACGGGGAAATTATAGACATTAGCAGTGAGTAAGAATCTCGCTCTAGAGACTCGGGTTCAAATTCCAGTTACACTTCCTTTCTTTTTCAATTTTTTCTTTATTTTTTTATGACTTTTTTTTTGTTATTATTTTAAGTAACTAAAAAAATTGCTTACATCTAATTTCATTACGTTGTCGTACCTTCCTATAAATTTTTTGTTAGGTCAATTATTACTTAAAATAAACGCCATCTACTGAAACACTTCCCCGTATAAGCCGCGCAGATAGAGAATAGATTTGAAAATGGCGTCCTCTCGCATGCGTTCTCGCTCACTCTCTATCGCTGTCTATACTCACACAGTGAAGTACGAGCTGCAAACAAATAATCAGTCGGGATTCGCTTTCTAAGCTACTTGACGCACTCCGAGTAATTGTTGTTTTCGTTGATATTGTTGTTTTTGTTTGCGTTACATTTGATTGTTATTTATTTTCGTTAAGTTTTTGTTACGAACGTTGACATTTTGTGATGTAATTGAACAGCAACACCGAAGATGAAAGTGACGACTCTGAAGACCAGGACTGTGAAAGTGACCAGTCCATGGAAGATTTTAACCAATTCATGGAGGGAATTGAACCAGTAATGGGTACAGATGACCAGGACACTGCTGGACCAAGCGGTTTATAAAACCTTTGATACCATTCCCATCCTATTGTTCTTTATTTTTATAATCTGATTCTGAAATGTCACAATTAATAAAGGCAAATTTTACAATCCAGTGTTTTAAGTACCCTTGCTTGTGTTGTGTGTTGTGCTTGTATTTTAAGTGCCATTTTCAGATCTATTCTCTATCTGCGCGGGTTATACAGGCGATTAATACAGTACCTCATGACATGTCATTGTATGCTCTGTAAGGTAGTTCTGAGGTTTTCCGTTAGAGGCGCTGTTGTCGTTTGTGAGAATGTGTGCACCGATTCTCAAGGTCATTTTGCACCACTAGGCGCCTTAAGCCGCATAATGTCAAATCATACAAAAGCAGTCTGGTAAGAAACCGCAAATGAAAGTACATGTACTAATTTCTTTGAACACCGCTCGAGGTTTAACCGAAGTGCGGGCTCGCGCATAAGAGAGAAATACCGTTACTGCCTTATTAAATAAAAAATATCTAATAAATAAATATCTTGGACATTCTCACACACGGCCATTCCACCCCAAAGTAGAGCGAGCCTGTACTATGGGTGTCAGAGACTGATATACATACATAGATATTTTTAAATACATACGTACTTAAACAGATGATATTAACATCCAGACATAGAACAAATACAAGTGTTCGTCACACGAATATTTGCCCTGAATGGGTTTAGAACTCACGACCCCTGGCGCAACAGTCAGGCTCACTACCGATTGCGCCAACGGGCCCGTCATACTTGGTTATATGATTTCCGTTTCCAAAGTGTGACAAACGGGACCCTATTAATATGCCTCCGCTGTCTGTCTTTTCTTTCGTAAGGATTTCCCAAAAAAGTATGTAATCTTAAAATAATAAATTATTAAAAAAATCAAATAAAAAAAAAGCTTTTTAAAACATTTTTTATTTTCGTGCATTGTCATCGGAACCAAATATGTGTGCCAAATTTCAGCTCGATAGCTTCAGTGGAGGTGGGTGAAATATTGATTGCAAGATTCCAGGACATACATACATACATAATATACATACATACATACATACATACATACGTGTGAGGTTAAATTCGTACCGAGTGATTTTAAAAGCTTTTTAAAATCATATACGAATATCGCTAGGTATCGGCGATGGGACAGGTGCCTTCCGGTCCCTAATGATCTCCGCGTGCAGTCGTCAGTGCCTGGCGTCGTGATGTGACGCGGTTGCAGGGGTTGACAACAGTTTCATTAGATTTTTATTTTTCTTACTAACTTGCTCGGTATCCGGGGTGAGAAACCTTTTTTTAAAACTTTTATTTAACTTCACTCGTTTGTATGTTTTTTTTTTATGGATTCAAGATAGCAAACGAGCTTGCAGCACCACCCATCCGCTGCCGCCCATGACAACTGTGACTGACTTTGAATAAGACTCAATTAGGGACTGGGATGGTTAGTCCAATTAGTTGAGAAAGTTAATTAGAACATTAGTTGGTCAGTTCGTTAGTAGGTATGAGGACTGGGGACTGTTAGTGATAGTTAGTCCTGTTAGTTGGTGTTAGTAATAGTCCAGTCCTATATAAGTCCTGGAATCTTGTAATCAATATTTCACCCACTTCCACTGAAGCTATCGAGCTGGAATTCGGCACACATATTTAGTTCCAATGAGAATGCACGAAAATAAAATAAAAAATTATAAAAAGCTTTCTTTTTCAAATTATTTTAATAATTCATTATTAAAATGTAGTGATAGTAAATGTAATGATAGTAAACGAGAATGCAGCCCATCGATCAGCTGCCCTTAACTTAACCAATGTGATGAATTTTAAGCAAGGCTATAATATTAAACATTAAAGTAAAAGTTTCATGGGAAAATTAGGTTTATTAGGAAAATTAATGTGATAATATAAGCTTATGAGCTTGAATTATATGTATATATAACGCGTTTTGTGTATCTAATTAAAATACGTAAGTAAACGAAAAAAAAAATCTACCCCTTTTTTTCAAATAATGCCCAGAAGTAAGAGAACAAAACTAAAATTAAAAAAATTAAAAAATTGCAGATACCTGAAATTATTAATTTATTTATATGAAAAAAATGTATAATGTGATTTGTTATAACCGTTTTATTTACAGTAAATAAATAAGTTAATTACTAGCGCCATCTTTTAATTTTGGAGGTGACTATTACATTAAACAAATAATTACGAATTTCGTCGAATTTCCACTAGTACGCAAAGTTGTGTATGTAATTTGATTGTAAACAGAGAGGCTGACTTCGTACGGCTCCTGCAGTCATTTACCTTGAAAACCAGTTCCCAGCGAGATTGCAGCGATCAAATGCTCGGTACATAGTATATACTATGTTACGTGAGCGCCTGCGCACTTACTGGGTGCGAAAGATACTTCGTAACCTATATAGGCCAGTCATTAAAGCCTCAAACCCGTAAGAAATTAGTAACTCGCTGAAATTTTGAGGGTTTGTTAAGGAAGGTAAAATAACTTACCGTGTGATTTTGCAGCGTTCTGTGGTGTACGGAAAGGGTTGTAAAGGGGTGAAAAAGTTTTTTTTGTTAACAACATTGCCAAAAAAATTAGTAACACGCTGCAAGTTTAGAATTATGTTGTTCTTACCATTTTGCAACATGTATTAAATTTGCAGCGTTTTGCAACATACGGAACATTGTTTATTATTAAAAAACAATGAAATTTGTTAATAACAAGGGTAAAGAAATTAGTAACACGCTGCAAATTTGGAATTAGGTTGTTCTTACCGTTTTATAACATTTATAAAATTTGCAGCGTTTTGCAACATACGGAACATTGTTTATTATTAAAAAACAATTAAATTTGTTTTTATGAGGGGGTAAAAAAAATTAGTAACTGGCTGTAAATTTGTAAATACTCTGTTTACAGCATTTTATAGCAACTACTAAATTTGCAGCGTTTTGCAACAAACGGAACATTACTAATTTCTTTACCCTTTTTATTAACAAATTTCATTGTTTTTTAATAATAAACAATGTTCCGTATGTTGCAAAACGCTGCAAATTTAATACATGTTACAAAATGGTAAGAACAACATAATTCTAAATTTGCAGCGTGTTACTAATTTTTTTGGCAATGTTATTAACAAAAAAAAATTTTCACCCCTTTCCGTACACCCCAGAACGCTGCAAAATCACACGGTATGTTATTTTACCTTCCATAACAAATCCTCAAAATTTCAGCGAGTTACTAATTTCTTAGGGGTTTGAGGCTATAATGACTGGCCTAATAGTAAGCGACTCATTTGCGGTTCATAAGGCATGGGTCTCTCCTACCTAAGGGCAAAGCCAAAAATCCCGGAGCCCCTAGAAAGCCCATAGATGCCATAGAAGCCCAGTCTATTAACAATCGATAAATTTTTAATCGATTGATCGATTTTAATGTTAATCGATTGATTGATTGCGGGTGAAGCCAGATTTTGATTAGTCGTAGCTTGCCGTCGAGCTAATGGCTATTTTTTGCTGCGACCCATAGACGTTCTACTGCTGGGCACGGGTCTCCCCCACAGACAATGCTGCGGGAGGTTTAAAGCATACTCCACCACGCTGCTACAACGTGGATTGGTGGAGGGGTTTGTGACCAACCCAGTGTCGAATGTTTTCAAGCCGCCAGAAGGTCTCCGACAAGGCTTAAAGACTGTTTCCAGCATTGAAAACAACCGGGACCGACGGCTTTACGTGCCCTCCGAAGCACGGTAGCGCCCATGAAATTTTGCCACTAGCGGTCACCCATCCACAAACCGACCGCGCCCGTCATTGCTTAACACTTTCGATCACATTGAATCGAAGCGAGCCATTGGGCTATGGACGCTACAATCGAAGCGAGCCATTGGGCTATGGACGCTACATACTTAATGCTCAAATATACTGAATTTGTGAGTTATAAGTGTTTCAAATTATGATGCCAGCGAAATGAAACAGTTGTCCACCGAAATGAAATAACTAGGCACAGAAATTATCTTTCATACAGTCTCTACTACTTCCCCGAAATCAAACCGAAACTGTTGACGAGCCCTGCAGTGATAGCATCACGGACAGTCATGGTTCGTTAGTTTTTATATTTACGATTATAATCACGAGTCTTTTTATTGGTCCTATTGTACCAACGAATAAATATTGTACTTATTGATTGTAAACAATAGCTTGGTTCTCAACATGGAGCTTGTTAGAACTAGATAGTGAGCGGTTGAAGAAGTCTTCGTTTATCGGAGACGGGACCTAATAAATCATAAATCAAAGCCATAGATAAAATTAAAATACTTAATATTTAATTGAGAATCTTCGAGACCTACCTTCAGTGTTTATTTTAGATATTACCAGCTGACCCGGCAAACGTTGTTTTGCCATATAAATAATTTTTGGTTGATCGTACAGGGTTGAAAATTCAGGGTTGTATGTATTTTCTAATGTTGTATCATAAAAAAATAAAAACAAAAAATTTCGTCAAAAAATTAAAAAAAAAATTTTTGGGGTGGACTACCCTTAACATTTATAGGGATGAAAAATAGATGTTAGCCGATTCTCAGACCTACTGAATACGCATATAAAATTTGGTAAAAATCGGTAAAGCCGTTTCGGAGGAGTACTGCAACAAACATTGTGACACGGAAATTTTATATATTAGATATTTTAGGAAAATATTTAATATTTAGCCTAGCTATTCAAAAGGGGAACGCTGCCAGTATCTTCGGAACCTTGCCTAAGGGGACTCCTTTTAATAATATGTATTAAGTAGTTATTATTTTATATTTATAAAGGTTTTTTAGTTTTAGGTTAATTTTAAACTAATTATATTTTTATGTATTTCTAATACATAACACTAGATTATATTATGTCTTAGGTTTGCAGTTTACCTTTAAATATTAAAATTTTAGGAAAAAAAATTGGTTGTCTGTAAAGTCGGTTTACGGACGATAGATTTACGTGATAACGTCATAATCATTATTTTATACAAACAAATTGGTTGTCTGTAAAGTCGGTTTACTGACGATAGTTGAACGTGACAACGTCTTAAGAAAATACTGATGGAATGTCAAAAAGTGTGACGTCATGGTAACAACTCATGACGTCAAAAAGTGTGACGTCATGGTAACAACTCATGACGTCAAAAAGTGTGACGTCATGGTAACAACTCATGACGTCAAAAAGTGTGACGTCATGGTAACAACTCATGACGTCAAAAAGTGTGACGTCATGGTAACAGTACCATGACGTCAAACTTTTTCGGATGTGTTGGCGTTCATCGATTTAATAAACGTTATCACGTCAAAATGAAAAATAAATCAATCTGAATGTGTATTTTACTAGACCACAACAGATAGCTCTCTCCATAGCGAGTCGAGCGACTTTGACCATGCGAATAAGGTCGACGGTAAAGGACCAGTTTCCTTATTAATTTTGATGACATTAATTCGATATACTCCTTATTCTAAATATTAATTTGATATACTTCGAAGCAGTGAACGCTACTTCGTTATTCGTATGCAAATATTATTTAACATATTCAGCAATGCATTTCCCAGTATAAGTCGTTGGTCTGGTACAAGCTGCATGCCTCTGACGTCAGCGCTCGCTACAATAGCTTTTAATTAAGCGAATTGAATTCACATTTGAACCGCATATCGCGTTTGAAGCGCCCCTAGCCGTAAGTGATCTACAGTGTTAAGCAACGTCGGACGCGGTCGGTATATTTTTTTTTTTCAACAATATCACGGTAGCGAGTGATCATTTGGCACTAGCGGTCACCCATCCACAAGCGGACTCGTCGTTGCTTAACTCTGTCGATCACATTGAATCGACGCCACTGGGCTATGAACGCTACCTTAACTTAACATGAAAGACAGGTAGATCTTTCTAGAATTCGTAGACTAACAATTCCAGAGATTCCGAATCCATCTGATAAAAATCTGAAGCCAATCCCACGTGACGCCATCTTCCTCTCTCGACTCATCGCGTCTCTGTACGTAATGATGTGTACAGTCACACACAAAAACGTATTCACTTATATTTTTATTTTTATTTTTATGGATACAAGATAGCAAACGAGCTTGCAGCACCAACCAACCGCTGCCGCCCATGACAACTGTGACTGACTTTGAACAAGACTCAATTGGGGACTGGGATGGTTAGTCCAATTAGTTGAGAAAGTTAATTAGAACATTAGTAGGTCAGTTCGTCAGTTTAGTCAGTTAGTTGGTCAGTTTGGGTGATTTAATTGTTGGTTGTTTTCGTTTACTTATGTAGAAACGCCACCAGCAGGACCACACGAAACACGGGGTCACCCTGAAAACTAGCGGTCGTAGTATACGGCCCCTTTTCGTATAGATTTGTAACTCAAAATAGTACTACGCAATGTAGGTTCATATCTATTACTAGTGGACGCCCAGCAGCTTCGCTCGCGTGATTAGACATAATAATAGTTTCGTTTACACCTAGTAATATTATATAGCCTATGTCACTCAGTGAAGATGCAGCTTTCTAATGGTGAAAGATTTTTTGAAATCGGTCCAGTAGTTTTTGTGTGAAAACATTACAAAAAAATTTGCGTCGGAGGCTAACAAGTGACACATACTCCCGGTACCATGCTAAGGTCACCATTTGCTGATGGTGTCAGAACACTTTGTTATCGATTCCACGAATGCTCACTCCACAATCCAACACCTGCGCAAACGCGGCTTAACATTGAAACTTAACAAAGGTTTACTGCAATTGCCAACATTTAATAATTTGTAACACGTGAAATAGTACTGTTAATACTGTTTCTTTATTTTTGCACCATGAGTAAAATATTAATTTAAAATTTTTATATTAATTCGTTTCAGAGAAATTTTTTTTTTAAATTCATAATGACGTCATTGCTACGGCAGAATGTATTAAATTTTCTTTGCCAACATTTAAACATGTTGGCAAAGAAAATTAGAAGCATAAAATTTATATTTTAGGCTGTTGATTAGATGGCAATTATAGTTTTTATAAATGTTACCCTGTGGAGGTAAGTTAACGCGTTAAGAAGAATCTATTATGTCTATGCGAGCGATACTGCGGGTGTCCACTAGTCATACTATAACAAATAATAAGTGTTTTTTAATACAATCATATTTTATCTCAATTATTAAAATTGTTATTTATATAAACATGGTTTGCTTTGGTAGCACACCAATTATCCGTAACTTTTAACGTTATGGTTTTAATAAAAATGGTTATTTTTCCAATTAAGGAGTATTTTATTCGGCTTATCTATTTAATTTGACTTTCTAAATATACTATAATATTTAGACTAGGCCATACCAGTTTATCCTAGTGTGTGCGTATTTATATCAGGATCAACCAGTTTGGCCTAGCCTAAACTGGTTTATCCTATCGGGCTTAGGACAAATTAGTTTGGACTAGGCTAAACTGGTCTATCCTATCGCCTATAGGAAAAACTAGTTTAGCCTAGGCCAAACTAGTTTGTCCTTTTAAATCGGGTTTGTCCGGTAACATATATATTTAACTCTATTTTCTTCCAAAGTATCTGGAATTTGTCACGCACTGTACACGAGCGCTAACCCAATTTTGTTGGCAAATATTTGTAAACAGATTTTAATAGACGCTCACACGAGTTACGAGTAGGTACATACAATATGTAGTTCGTTACCGCTTCAGCGACGTGGCCATTGAGTATGATGCACTTATAGAGATGAGACGTCCCACTGCTCGGCACGGGTCTCCCCCACAGACATATCTGCGGGAGGTCTAGAGCATACTCCACCACGCTGCTCCATTGCGGATTGGTGGAGGGGTTAGTGGCCAACCCAGTGTCGAATGTTCTCAAGCCACCCGAAGGTCTTCGACAAGACTTAACGACTGTTTCCACCATTGAAAACAACCGGGACCGACGGCTTTACGTGCCCTCCGAAGCACGGTAGCGTCCATGAAATTATGCCACTAGCGGTCACCCATCATCAAACCGACCGCGCCCGTCGTTGCTTAACTCTTTCGATCACATTGAATCGACGCGAGCCATTGGGGTGTGGACGATACAGAGATGAGATTACTAGTTAAGTACTTACATAATGTAATGCCACAGTATAGAGAGACGTGTTAGAACAGTAAGTAGACGCATGATCGTTTCTAAATGATGTATTAAAAGCTTTTATTTAACTTCACTCGTATGTATCTATGTATGTATGTCCTGGAATCTTGCAATCAATATTTCACCCACTTCCACTGAAGCTATCGAGCTGAAATTCGGCACACATATTTGGTTCCGATGACAATGCATGAAAATAAAATAAAGAGTCAATAAAAGCTTTTTTTTTGTAAACATATTTTTAACGGTAATTATAATTAAGCATTGAGTGGCAAACATATTTTTCAATGGTTTTAAAGCTTAAGATATCAAATTTGATCTGCTGTAACGGCGAAGGCGGTAACAGCCTAGTGGCTGTCGAACTCGCCTCTCACTCGAGCGGTCCGGGTTCAAACCCCAGCGGCACGCACCAATGACTTTTCTAAGTTATGTGCGATTTAAGAAATTAAATGTCACTTGCTATAACGGTGAAGAACACATCGTGAGGAAACTTCCATACCGTACAGTTCATCGTAATGTTCTCGAAAGCAAGTGAAGTCTTTCAATCCGCACTTGGCCAGCGTGGTGGACTTAGACCTAATCCCTCCCACTCTGAGAGGAGACCCGTGCCCAACAGTGGAACAAAGAAAGGGTTGGATGATGTAGGTACCTAGTATATGCTCGCGCCTACTTTGGGGTCAGATGGTCGTGTGTGATTTTTTTTTAAGTAAATCTTCTTTAGGCGCGACTCAATTTTTTTTTTATTTTGAATATCTAGGTGGATGTACATAATAAAAATAACAATATAATAAGTTTTACATCAATCGCGCGTAAAGGTTACACGCACACACATTTTTTTTAAAATTATGATACTAATGGTGAAACCGTATAGGGTTCTACCACCCGAACGGTTATAAATCTTACAATCCAGCCGGTCCGGCGCGTGCCCCGTCACTCTTGCTTAGCGACCGTTGATCGCAATTTGCGACCGGATGCTGCGATGCACTGAGATAGCCGCTGAGATAATGTAACATAATGATACTGATACGTAGGTACGATCTCCATATCCCAATGGCTCGCATTGATTGTGTGGTCGACTGAGTTAAGCAACGTCGGCCGCGGTCGATTTACGGAAGTACTGGGTTTGAAATAAAACTCTTCTTTTCATCCTTTGTTTTTCTTATATTCTTGTCTCCAGTAGTAATCATGATCAAATGACAATAATTCGTTATTTACTTAAGTTATTTTTATGAGGTTCACAACTAGCGGGATTTACGTAACGCAGCCCTCCTATGATGTTATTTATACTTCTATACTAATATTATAAAGAGAAAAGATTTTTTTGTAATGTTTTCACACAAAAACTACTGGACCGATTTCAAAAATTCTTTCACCATTAGAAAGCTGCATCTTCACTGACTGACATAGGCTATATAATATTACTAGGTGTAAACGAAACTATTGTTATGTCTAATTCCACGCGAGCGAAGCTGCGGGCGTCCACTAGTTATCAATATTTGAACGGTAATGTCCACTAGTTTTGGTCACTCGGAGCTCAGATGCAACTCAATGCAAATTGCCCTTTCGACCCCATAACATGTAATGCGTTTGTTCGTTCTACTTGCAGTTCACCAAAATAAAGTGAGCGGCGATGTTCCATTGGTGCTCACGCCGACGTACGATATCTATACGGTACGACACGGTATAGGCGCGGGATCTCCGCACGGTAGTGCTTGTTAAAATAACAATGGATTTTTATGTTTGGTGCGTTCGTTATGATTTGTGGAATAAGATGAGGTTTTCACGGCGGGCTGATATGATTCCAAGCTGACCTGAACACAGCGGTAAAGTTGATTTATTTATTTTATTAATATTTAAAAAAGTTATACAGGTAAATTTACAAATAAGAAGGTGTCTCATAAACTCACATGAGTTTTTCTGTACACCCTGTGCCGTCGACAAAAGGTTTATTTTTAACCCTACTTAAATGTAATTTCCAGATAATATTTAAATTAGGTACCTATTATATTTAAATTAGGTATTCCCACGATAAAACAAGCACACAATTCGATAGTTAGTTCTGTTAGTTGGTGTTAGTAGAAGTCCAGTTAGTAATTGTTTGTACGAGTCTCGTTCCTACTCACAGATGTGTTGCCACCCTTGAGAACTAAGAAGTGTTAGCGGAAACCACACCTTTCCAACCGGACCACGATTGTCTTAAAGACAATTATTACATGGTAGAAAATGGTACTAGTGTACTAGGTACCGTGGCGGGCGGTGGTACTGCCCCGGGCGAACTCTATATGGAACAAAATAGGTTTCTTGTAAAACCTATTTGGTTCCCTATAGGCTCTACCTCCTAAAATCTTATCATGTTACCGTCTTAACTATTTATATATCTTATGTTTAAGTAATATAAAAACTTATATTTTTTGTTTGCTCTGTATGTCTAATGCAGTGTTTCCCAACGTGGGGCCCACGCCCCACAGAGGGCCAATTTGATAGTTAAGGAGGGCAATTTAAAAATGGACTCGACACGACTTTAACCCTATCGCTTTGGGTTATTTAAACGCAAAGCTAGAAATCGATGACAAATATAATATTACTTAGGTATAATTTCGTTTGACGTTACCAAAATATCAACTGGGTAAATAGAGTCGTCAAGTAAACTTCGTTTCATTTTTCATTTCATTCACGAGGTTAAAAATTATGTATGGGGGCCATAAAATTTTTTAGAAATGTTAAACACTGGTCTAATGTCTCTGAATCTGCTTCTGTAATTTGTGTAAATTAAACATTCATTCATTCATTCATTCATTATATAAGCGCTGCTATGGAACATCGCCCAAGTTTCTACTAACTTCTGAGAAATTGAGACCGCGTCTGTCTGTAGCAAGAGCTATCCATCATCCGCCTCAAACTAGATTTATCTCGCTAATACTTTCGTAAGCGCAGTGACCCCCGATTTTGATTGATAGCTGATGTTCCATCGGATAGCTCGAATATTCAACGGATTTATCTTGTGGTAGAGCCTGCATGTGGAACATAATTTAATGTTATTTTACTGAGGAAATACAGCAGTGATATCCAGCTAACTCGCCTCACTCGAGCGGTCCGGGTTCAAAGTTCAAACCCAAGCGGCATTCACCTATGACTTTTCTAACTTATGTGCGATTTAAGAAATTAAATGTCACTTGCTGTAACGGTAAAGGAAACATGGTGAGGAAACTGCTTGCCTGAGAGTTCGAAAAAGTTTACAAACGTTAGTAAAGATTTTGTTAACTTGTACTTACTATCGAACTGTCCACTGAGCAACTAATGTTCTAATTATCTCTCAGCTAACTGGACTAACCATCCCAGTCCCTATTTGAGTCTTGTTCAGAGTCGGTCACAGTCATGGGCGGCAGCGGATGGGTGGTGCTTTAATTAGCTCGTTTGCTATCTTATAACCGTCAAAAAATATTTTGACGTGATAACGTCTTATAAATTGTTGAACAGCGCATATGAAAAAGTGTCCCGTTCCGCCTGAGTGTTTTTATTAAATTAATTTTACACATGACAACATTGGCGGTTCCATGGCTCCGAAATAGGGAACTGTCAAAATAAATATATAGACTTGTCTGTTGTCTGTTATCTTTGTATTTTCAATTCTCCTTTTTTGTATTGTGTATAAAATAATGATTATGACGTTATCACGTAAATCTATCGTCCGTAAACCGACTTTACAGACAACCAGTTTTTTACCGTCAAATACATGCAATGGAACTTGGGGAAAACTCCCGTGCACCCGCATAATTCTATGAAATCCCTCGTCTTACTAACCACCCTTTCCCACCTTCCCGTCAACAATTCTCGATGTTTCTCACAATGGCCGTGTAATTTGTGCACTACAGAGTGTGAATGAACAATCGATAGTTAGCACAAGGATTTTCTCACATTATCGACATATTGTCACATCACACGCGATATGCTACGATACTACGGAATGCAGAGTACCTAATGGACTATTAGTTTAGAAATAGTAGCGTCCATAGACCAATGTCTTGCGCCGATTCAATGTGATCGAAAGAGTTAAGCAACGACGGGCGCGGTTTGTGGATACCGCGCTACCGTGCTTCGGAGGGCACGTAAAGCCGTCGGTCCTGGTTGTTTTCAATGCTGGAAACAGTCGTTAAGCCTTGTCGAAGACCTTCGGGTGGCTTGAGAACATTCGACACTGGGTTGGCCACTAACCCCTCCACCAATCCGCATTGGAGCAGCGTGGTGGAGTATGCTCTAGACCTCCCTCAGCAGTGTCTGTGGGGGAGACCCGTGCCCAGCAGTCTACGAGTCGCAGCGTGTTTAGAAATAGAAATATAGAAATAGAAAATAGGTACATAATTTATTTATGAAAAATATACATATAAAAAATATAAATTATTTATTTGAATCAATTGACAAGAGTAAAGCTTCAATCAATAACGACAGTAGGACACATCCTCTAAAGATTGTGCACTTGCATCAAGCCCTCTTTGGGCGCCATTTGTAAAAAACTTAATTGTTCGCGCCAAATCGAATACCCTTCAGAACACTTTTAAGTTTGGAATTAGAAAGAGCAAAGGATTTCTTTGAGTACAGCCATCCAGCTGTGAGAATGCTACGAGTGTGACACTTTATTAAATGTTCAATTTAGCGTCACCCAATTGAAAACGTACGTAATTACGTTTTTGTGTTAAATTCCTTTAATACCTTTATCTAAAAACTGTTCAATTAATCAAGGTAACGTTGCTGTATTTGCAATAAAAAAGAATAATTATAAATTATAACATTGCGCAATTATAATATAGCGAGTATTTATCAAAAGAACAAAATACATTTATTTCGCCAGCCTTGCAGTCAAATATAACAAGATAAATTAAATTGTGTGGTTTTATGAAACCATGGTAAAAGTGAAACTTTTTTCAACTTTTTCACATTATAGACATTTAACTAAAAAATTTTGAAATAATTTTCCATTAAGGGTATAAAAATCGCTTTATCAATCTTAATTTTATACTTGGAAAATTGGAATGATAATGGGAAATAAAATAACAAGCGTCACTACACTATTAGCCGTTCGTTTATGTATCTAAATTTCAACAAATTTTGTTAAGTACGCTCGGTCCGACGGTTGGTAAAAACAACCTTCTACGCGGTTCGATCCCCAGTGTCTCAACAAAAAATAAAATGTTAGATTCAATTTTAAAATGTAATTTGACGTGCGTCACGCGACATGCGACAGACAAGCCAAAATTTTCAGAACGATGTAATAAAAGTTTCACTTTAAAAAACGAGACGGTTCAATTATATGAAACACGTGCATATTTTGCCACAAACATACATATAGATTTACGACGCTATTAATATATTATTATATTCCATGGCGTTTTATCCAAAAAGGCAATCGAATAGTTTATTAGTTTTGAACCGCAACCGTAGGGCGTTACTATGGGGTCCGCTTCAATGGGCTTTTTGTCCGAATATTACTTCCTGCTGGTTTGGGGTCAGGGGGCCGTGTTGAGGTCAGTTGATGGCTTTTACTTCACTCCATAGATTTCATATCAAATCAAGAAATGCTTATTCTATGATTCTCTATAAGTAATTAAGAAATTAATTAGTGTCACCTGCTTTGACGATATGGAAAATATCGAGGATTGCTTTCCTTGTGCCCGCGTCAAAAGGAAAGCAATCCTCGATATTTTCCATATCGTCAAAGCAGGTGACACTAATTAATTTCTTAATTACTTATAGAGAATCATAGAATAAGCATTTCTTAGTAGTAGAACTTATATTTTGTTTTTATGGATAGCAAAAGAGCATATAGCACCCTTCCGCTGCCGCCCATGACAACTGTGACAGAAGAACAAGACTCAAATAGTGACTAGGATAGTTAATCAAGTAAGCAGAGGTATAAAAACATTAGTTGGTCAGTTCGTCAGTCAGGTATGTAGGAAGATCGGTGCGACCCATAGACGTCCCACTGCTGCCTAGCAGGCACGGGTCTCCCCCACAGACACAGCTGCGGGAGGTCTAGAGCAAACTCCACCACGATGCTCCAATGCGGATTGGTGGAGGGGTTAGTGGCCAACCCAGTGAAAAAGAAATGAAATGTAATTTTGCCACTAGCGGTCATCCATCCACAAACCGACCGCGCCCGTCGTCGCTTAACTCTTTCGATCACATTGAATCGACGACTATGGACTCTATGTAGGAAGATAGATAGATTTATATTTGGAAGGCATCCCTAAAAAAATTTACATGGCTCATACGCCTCTTTTACCACCTGTTTATGCATTATTCTCATTGTCAAAAGCTGAGACAATACACAAACAAAGGAATCAGTAGCTTTCACCTGACGTCGTCATTTTAAACAAAAATAATTCTGTGAAGCCACGTATTAATTGAAACGTCAAGCCCCAAACTCCCGCAGATTTGGCCAAAGGAAGCCCACATCGTAAAACGTAGGGCAGGCGTGAGTAAGTTCGCGTTTGAGGGTTCTGTATGTTTTAACCTGCTAGTTCTTACTTACAGCTTAAAATATCATACTGAAAGTTTCTGGATTGTGATGATGATGATGATGTTAGGTTTAGGTATTATATGTAAATTGTTAATTTCAAGTTCTTGTTGCGGTCAGACCACATCACCACACCGACCAGATTCAGGTGGAATCCTCGTTTTCAAATTTCGAAGCGTAACGCCACTGAATAGACGCCCCGCCATTTTGCTGTCAACACAACGTATTGTAATCTTTCTTCCTTTGTGATACGCCTCATAATGGCGCGAAATCTTTTGACACATACTCGCTTTTTTATCTGTGGGAGGTACTGTGTGCCACAAAAGCGCGCGGCGTGAGTTGCTTCGAACAAAGCCGTTTGACAGCTCTGTTTTTTTTTGTCAAAGGCAAAAAGGCATACAAATCCAGCATTTTGAAACAAATTGGGATGGATTCATTGTATGGCGCATCAAACGGGAATGGTTGAAAGAAAATTGAATTACGCGTCATTATAATAGTAACTTATGAGATGCCATTGACCCTGTAGATTGAATAGTTATGAAGCATCAGAAAAGAGAAGGAAAGTATAAGTAAAACCGTGCTTCGAACTGCACGTTAAGCCGTCCCAGGTTGTTTTCAATGGTGAAAGAAATCGTTAAGCTTTATTTAAAGGCCTTCGGGTGGCTTGAGAACATTCGACACTGGCACACTTACTGGCACAGAATAATAGTACAACACTGGGTAGACCAGCTTGGCCACTAAACCGTCCACCAATCCGCATTGGAACAGCTTGGTTTAGTATGCTCTAGACCTCCCGAAGATTTGTTTGTGGGAGACACGTGCCCAACATTGGCAACGCGTGCCCAATATTGGCTGCATACCATACAGCTACTCCTTGCTATTATCAACTGTCAGGCATGCGCGTTTTCCTGTGTTTTCTTCTTCTTCTACTTCTAGTTCTGAAAATGACAATACTTTCATACAACCTTTCATCCCCCTTTTCAACGCTTTACAACCCTTTTTTCCAATTAAAAAGTAGCCTATGTCCTTTCTCAGGCTCTAGCTAGACTATCTGTGTACCAAATTTTATTTGAATTGGTTCAGTGGTTTTGGCGTGAAAGCGAGACAGACAGACAGACAGAGTTACTTTCTCATTTATAATATTAGTATGGACTATATACTTTCCCAACACTGGCTGAAACTTTTTTCTGCATCTCTTATCGCGTTCCGCAGGTGCCTTAGGTCTTCCAGAATAGAAACTGATGACTTAACTCACTAAGCTATCCGCCGTTGTCATTATTTATTTTAAAATTCGAATCTGAGACAACTACTGGCCGTGCCACGAAGCCGCATATTTTTATATTGCTGGCTATTCAACTTTTTTTCTAAGGTGCCATTCACACGTCCCCCAAACCTCGTTCTTGTGATTGCTCGCTCTAAAACAATAGGTCTTGACAGCTGACAGCTCAGTGAATTTGTTTTTAATTTTCAATGGAACCGTAACCGTACCTACCGTCTTCACACGTAGCTCAATGAATTTTTTAATTGGGGGAGACGGCTAGAGTGTAAGTCCTCGAATGGAGGTCACGTTTCGGATAAAAAGAGTTTTGTCATAAGTAGAAGTTTGGTATATACCCCTGTATGAGACTATCGCATTATTGTTAAACATTTCTGGCCTGTCCAACGTATTATGTAAATTAGAAGAAGAATAAAATAAATTTATTTGCTTTCAAAAAACTGACAAATCGCAAACAAAAACACTGATAAAAACAGCATAAATTACATAGACAATACCAACAAGTACTAACTGGACTACTAACACCAACTAACAGGACTAACTATCACTAACAGTCCCCAGTCCTCATACCTACTAACGAACTGACCAACTAATGTTCTAATTAACTCTCTAAACTAATTGGACTAACCATCCTAGTCCCTAATTGAGTCTTGTTCAAAGTCAGTCACATATGTCATAGGCGGCAGCAGATGGGTGGTGCTGCAAGCTCGTTTGCTATCTTGTATCCACTAAAAAAGACTATCTATTACACCAAACACTAGTGTCTTCAAATGGTACATATACTGACGTCAGGAAGACATGATGACGTGTCATTAGAGATTACAATCATTAAAAAGCAGTTAACGGCGGTTCCCACGCTAATGGCGCATCACACTTAATTAACTTCCGAGCTAAAAAACTTTAATTCATTAACGTATATTCTTCACTATGAAGAGTGTAGAATATCTTTACTTACTCTGTGGTAGAGACAGAAATATATGTAAACGTAAATGTTACCTTACTTGTAAGAATTTAATAGTGTAGTATTTTGTAGCGCATAGCTTAGGTGTTAATTTTTACACACATACATTTTGACAGAGTTAAGCATCGACGGGCGCGGTTGGTTTGTGGATGTGTGACAGCTACTATGAAAATTTCATGCTACTGAGCTTCGGAGGGCACGTTAAGCAGTCGGTCCCGGTTGTTTTAATTAGAAACAGTCGTTAAGCCTTGTCGATGGTGGCTTGAGAACGTTCGACACTGGGTTGGCCACTAACCCCTCAACTAATCCGTAGCTTACCGCAGCAGTCTGTGGGGGCAGGAGACCCACGCTCAGCAGTGGGAAGTCTATGGGTTGTGTAAACGTAACTGATGAAAAGGGGTGTAGTGTAAGTGTGTAGTTTTATATTACGTGAGTTTTAATAATTATTATTTTTTAAGGTTTTTATTTTATTTTATTTTTTCACTGAAACCTGGACGTGACATTTTACTTTTTTTTTCTTATTAAATGAAAAAAAGTTAGGTATGTTCAAGCTGGTACCTATATCATGTAGGCTGTACTGAAAATCAGTATTACAGTCTGAACGACCGTACGAGTGTACACTGCCTACCTTCACTAAAAACAGGCGTGATGTTACGTGTCTACAAGGTGTAAGGCAGTCTAGACACAAACATTTAAGTTCTTAATGGGTGCTTCGCTATCTGGTCTAGACTGACAATAACTGGCTTTAACCGGATATTGCCCAGTCTAATGAGCTCGGTGTCAGCTGCTGCAGATATTACATGACATTATATGACGCGAAGGTTTTTTCGAATTTAGAAGGGGTATACACTTCACCAGTTATGCTTAGGTTCCTTATGTGAGTCTATTGTTATGGCACAAAACCAGACTCCGAGCCGACCACAGATTCGTTAACATCCAAACCACAGATAATCTACTTTCTTTATGGTTAAAAGAGTTAGCTTCCATAGATTACTTAACAGCCAAACCACAGACAATCTACCTTCTTTATGGTTAAAAGAGTTAGCTTCCATAAATTACTTAACAGCCAAACCACAGATAATCTAAATTTTTTCGACTTCTGCACATTCAAGGTCAGACTTTGATGTCAGTCCGTATCCCTGCGACCAATAGACGTCCCACTGCTGGGCACCGGTCTCCCCCACAGACACTGCTGCGGGAGGTTAAGAGCATACTCCACCACGCTGCTCCAATGCGGATTGATGGAGAGTTTAGTGGTAACCCAGTGTCGAATGTTCTCAAGACACCCGAAGGTCTTCGACAAGGCTTAACGACTGTTTCCACCATTGAAAACAACCGGGGCCGACTGCTTTACGTACCGTCCGAAGCACGGTAGCGTCCATGAAATTTTTGCCACTAGCGGTCACCCATCCACAAACCGACCGCGCCCGTCGTTGCTTAATATTTTCGATCACATAGAATCGACGCGAGCCATTGGGCTAAGGACGCTACTATTCGTTAGCCGGTCCGTATACAAAACAAATATTTGTATGTGTTATCTGTGAAATAAACATCTGCCCACGTAATGCATTAAAAAATAATTATACTGTAAAAAAAATTTTTTTTTAAAAAGCTTTTATAACTTGACCTTGAAACCTAATCGTGGTCAAAGTTCATTACAAGACTTTACCACAAGTGCAAACACGACTATGATACGATATTCCATCATGAAGTTCCAGTTAATATCTTCCGGCTCCATCATCAGATCAGTTCGACAGTACCATATTATTGCATTGTCATCGGAACCTAATATGTGTGCCAAATTTCAGCTCGATAGCTTCAGTGGAAGTGGGTGAAATATTGATTGCAAGATTCCAGGACATACATACATACATACATACATACATACATACATACATACATACGAGTGAAGTTAAATAAAAGCTTTTAATAATAAGTCAAGCCGCATTCGACGCACGCCGCACGCCGGGGTCGCGTGACGCATGACGCATCCCATAAGTTCTCATCACAACTCTATAATACCAATTGCGTTGATTCGGGGTCAAGTGGGGTCGGCTGATGGGTATTGAAATATAATTCACGGGTTCACTACCCCGGTTGGGCACGACTGCCGTATGGGTGTGATGTAATTGAGACACTTGAAATCCATCCATCCACGTCTTTTCGGGTCCACTGCTGTACATAGGCCTCCCACTATCGTCGCCACTCCTCCCGATCCTTCGCCCTCTGAATCCAACGGTTTCCCGCTGTCTTCTTCCTGAAGAATCCAAGAATCCAAGAATCCATCCAGGATTGACGACCTGTCATCAGTCCTGGATGGATGGATGGCAGATATGCTTCTTTTTTACTACCTGCTTCTTTACCAACAACACCAATATTTGTAACCCTATCTCCAGTCGCTTAGCTTTGTCATAACGTGAGCAGTCCCCATAAAAACACTAAATATTTTTATGGCTTTTATTTTAAGACACCATAGCACGAGTCGTTATGATAACGGTGCATTACCTCGCCCGAGATAGCCGGGAATCGAACGCGCACTTATGCTTATCGGACCGGTAATGGATGTATTTTTGGATCGCCACCGACGATGCTTAAGGTGACTCCGTTGTGACCCAATGACCTCGGGACTTCTGTTTTTACTGAATTCAATGTTAATATGTTTAAACTTTAAACCATTTTGGGTTAAGTACCATAAAAGCTTGATTTAAACCATTAACATCGCGTCTGTTAGTCCCCTTTTAGTCTCTTTGTTGCGTCCATAGCCCAATGGCTTGCTTCGATTCAATGTGATCGAAAGAGTTAAGCAACGACGGCCGCGGTCGGTTTGTGGATGGGTGACCGCTAATGGCAAAATTTCATGGACGCTACCGTGCTTCGGAGTGGACGTAAAGCCGTCGGTCCCGGTTGTTTTCAATGGTGGAAACAGTCGTTAGCCTTGCCGAAGACCTTCGGGTGGCTTGAAAACATTCGACACTGGGTTGGCCACTAACCCCTCCACCAATCCGCATTGGAGCAGCGTGGTGGAGTATGCTCTAGACCTCCCGCGGCAGTGTCTGTGGGGGAGACCCGTGCCCAGCAGTGGGACGTCTATGGCGCAGCGAGCGAGTCTCTTTTTACGACAGCAGGGGATTGGTGGAGTAGTATCAGTGCTCTTGTTGTTGGAGGAGAACCTCGATTAGACAGAAACAGATGGAGGGAGTTAGAGGAGGCCTATGTCACAGGACAACCTGACCTGGTGGCTGGATAAAATCATACATAATTATTAGCATTTAAGTTAAATATTATTGGGACTCCGGATTAAAATAAATAGATACTTTACTGAGTAAGAATTCTTTAATTGCAGCCGGCAATTTTACACATTTCACATGACAAGCAAAAAGGAAAGGGAAGTGACAGAGCGTCCACAGACTAAATACACTTTTTTTTTTAAATAAAATTTACCATCTAACACTCCCACTTAAATTTTATAGTGATTAAACTAACCTTTTTTTATAATCAACTTTAACAACATCTTGTTTTAAACTTTACCTTTAATTTACTACTAATCTACTATAATTAACAGAACATTAGGACTTGGTCTCTATTAAGTACAAATTTACTAGTAGGCAAAGCTTTTGTTAAGAAGTCTGCAAATTGACATGAACTTTCTACATATTTAATTTTAATTATATTCTGCTCTACCTTTTCTCTAATAAAATTGTACCTTATATCTATATGCTTTGTCCTTTTGTGGTAAACAGGGTTATGAATCAATTTAATAGTACTCTGGTTATCTATACATAAGGTAACCACCACTTGTGGTTCATCAATGTCTATCAATAACTGTCTAAGCCAAAGAATTTCTTTGGCAGCTTCACTGGCAGCCATATACTCTGATTCTGTTGTGGATAAAGCCACAGTATTTTGCTTTTTACTTGCCCAAGTGACAGGTCCCCCATTCATCATAAAGATGTATCCAGTATTCGACTTTCTAGAATCTATATCTGAGGCAAAATCAGAATCAGAATATCCAACTAACTCGCTATTACAGTTATAACTAATATGTATATCCTTTGTTTTTAATAAATATCGAAATATTCTTTTAACAGCATTTACATGATCATTACTGGGGTTATTTAAATATCTACTTACTATATTTAGAGAGTAAGAAATATCAGGCCTAGATACAGTTGATAAGAACATCAAGGCTCCCACTGCTTCCCTATATGGAAATTTTGTAACACTATCATTAACATTTTTTGTTAAAATCACATTATTATCAGCAGGGGTACTACATGGGTTGGCATCAGACATGTTAAATTTATTTAAGATATGTTCTATATACCGCCTCTGGCTTACAACAATAGAATTATTATTCTGAATAATCTCCATGCCAACAAAAATATTCAAGTTAAACACTTTTATTTTGAAACTGTTTTTAAGATCATTTAAAATATGTAACAATGTGTCCTCACTTTTAGATAACAGTAAAGCATCATCTACATACAGTATCAATATAACCTTGAAATTTTTAAAGTAACCAACAAAAATACAATTATCAGAAGGGCAAACTTTAAAACCATATGAAGTTAAGAAAGCTGAAAACTTTTTATTCCAACAACGTGACGATTGCTTAAGGCCATACAATGATTTAAGTAACTTACATATTTTTCCTGGCTCAGCTTGGATACCTTCAGGTATCTCCATGTAGACATCCTCTATCAACTCACCATACAAGAATGCAGTTTGGACATCAAATTGTTTAATTTTATAATTTTCTCGAGCTGCAAAAGACAATATGACTCTGATGGAGTCATATCTGGTAGTTGGTGAGAATGTCTCACTATAATCTATGTATTTTCTTTGTGTGAATCCACGAGCACAGAGACGTGCTTTGTATCTATATGCTCCATCTGGATTACGTTTTATGTTGAAGATCCATTTTGAGGTAATAATAGTTTTCTCACTATTTTTATCTATTATTTTCCAAGTTTCATTTTCTTGATGTGACCTCAATTCTTCTCTTATAGCTTCCTTCCATTTATGACTATCTTTACATTTCATAGCTTCCTCATAATTACTGGGCACATCAAACACAGTTAGGTTGGCTTCTAGATTCCTGCAGGCTCGTCTTGTTATAGGTCTGTGAGTATTGCTCCTTTCTTCCTCACTTGATATTCTTTCAGAAGGTTGATACGTAGTATCTTCAGGACCTATTGAGCTCTCAAGACTGGTATCTGAAGAACTTTCTGTTGATGTAGCTGATAGATCAGGTTGATCACCAGAGGTTGACATTTCATCATTGGTTATATTAATTGAAGTAATATTTTTTCTCAGTACTGGTATGTTATTCTCATTAAAGCGTACATTTCTGCTTATTATTATTTTCTTACTTTCAATATCGAACATCCTGTAGTTCTCATTATCATACCCAACGAGTATCATTTTCTCACTCTTCTTGTCAAGTTTTCTTCTCCTTTCATCAGGTATATGTACGAAACCTTCTGAACCAAATACTCTTATGTGTTCAAGGGAGGGCTTGAATCCATTCCATAGTTCATAGGGTGATATATTTTTTGTTTGACTGGATGAGCTTCTATTTAGCAAATATACAGAACAATTCACAGCTTCAGCCCATAAATTTAATGAAATATCACGAGAATATAACATAGACCTTGCACTTTCCATAATTGTGCGCATCTCACGTTCAATCCTACCATTCTGTTCGGGTGTGTAAGGTGCAGTACGTTCATGAATTATCCCTTCACTGTCTAAATACGTTTTAAAATCATTGTTTATATACTCACGTCCATTATCAGTGTGCAATATACGAACATTGTGTCCAAATTTATTTTTCACTAATGTGTTGTATCTTTTGAAGCAGTTCAGGACATCACTTTTGTGTTTGATTATATACAAATGTCTATAGCTGGTAGCACCATCTTTAAATAATACAAAATATCTTGCACCGGACAAAGATTCATGTTCTAATGGTCCACACACATCACTGTAGGTAATGTCACCGGGTTCAGAGTGTGTTCCTCTATGAGATTTATGAAAAGGCAATCGGCTCTGCTTGCCATATTGGCATGCTTCACAAACATAGTTGTCCTCATCGGACAAGGTTACAGGTATTGCACCATTTTTACTCATATTTTGCACTTCTTTCATGTTTAAATGTCCTAAACGTTCATGCCAAACTTTCAAATCTGATTGTACCAAATTACAGCTTACTTGCACTATGGTTGTACAATTCACTTCATAAAGATTGTTTTCTTTCAATGTCGCTGTCATAACAACATTATTTTCCTTCAATATTATGGCCTCATTATTTTTCTTGACAATAATATAACCTTTTCTTGTAGCAATTCCTTCAGAAAATAGATTTTTGTGTAAATCTGGCACATACAGCACATTTTCTAAAACACTTTCTTCCCAATGACCATCCACACATCTTTTAATCATAACATTTCCATATCCATGTACTTCAAGTTCTTTTTTATTTCCCAATCTCACAATTCTCTCACTACTATTCTGGCCATATGTTTGTAGATCACCAAAAAAGTCACGCCTGTATGACATATGTACAGACGCACCACTGTCGAGAATCCACTTATCCGACTCATCAACTTTAGATGTAAAACATTGCTCCGCACTGAATGCCAGCATTTTTTGCTCTTGGGGTTTCTTCCCAGACTTCTTAGGGGCTCGACAATCTCGTGCAAAATGCCCTCTCTTGTTACAATTGTAACAAACAAATCTATGTTGACTATTTTGGCCAGATTGTGAAACCTTGTGTGGGTTTTGATGAGATGAGAACTTATTTTGTGTTTTTGATTCTTTCACAGTTAACATAGCACTCTCAGTTTCTTCTTCATTTGTCAAGCTAGCTTCTTCATCTAGTAATCTGGCAGTTAGGTTGTGAATAGTTTGTAACTTTGGATCTAGGGACAACCATGCTTGACGCAAAGAACGATACTTTGCAGGCAAAGTGCTCAATATTTTGGTCATTATTGCTGTGTTACTAAGTACTTCACCACTATCTTTCAGCTGTTTAGCTAAATTCTCCACCTTGGCAACATGTTTAGCGATGCTGTCGGTTGGTGACATTTTATACTGATAGAACTTTTCATGCACCATCATTTTGTTGAGTTCCGATTTAGCTTCATAAATAGATTCCAATTTCGTCATGATTTCCTTTGCAGATTCGCAATTTTCAATAAGTGAAATTTGGCTAAGATCCATAGAAGATGTTAATATGAACATGGCCATACCATCGGACTTTTCCCATTGTTTCGTGTCATCCGTTTTTGGTTTTTCTGTGTGGATGTTTAATCCTTTTGCCTTTAAAGCACAATTGACTTGAAATTTCCATTGTCTAAAATCACTTCCATTAAATTTTTCTATTCTCATAGCGTTTGTAACCTCCATGATGGCCGACCACGATGCGCGACTTTTTCAATTTCGTTCACGAAATATCTCGATCTGCTCTTTACTCAATTTCTTATAACAAACGTGCCTGGGCCCATAACCTATTGGGACTCCGGATTAAAATAAATAGATACTTTACTGAGTAAGAATTCTTTAATTGCAGCCGGCAATTTTACACATTTCACATGACAAGCAAAAAGGAAAGGGAAGTGACAGAGCGTCCACAGACTAAATACACTTTTTTTTTTAAATAAAATTTACCATCTAACAAATATAATGTCGTTCAAAAAAAAAAGGTTTATAAGTATAATTTAAGTAATTTTGTAAAGGTCAGCGAATAAAGGCTATTTTTATTTTATTTATTTTATTTTTATCAGTGCTCTTAATATCAAGGATTTGTGTGGCCTCGTGTACGATGGTCCTAACTGTTAAATCCGTTGTTCCAGATGAGCTAACCGGCAGGCGAGCCATGCTTCTGCTCCTGCTGGCGCTGGTGGGCGGCGCCGCGGCCTGCCCCTGGGCGTGCTCGTGCCGCCCGCCCAGCGTGGACTGCGCGCACAGGGCGCTGCTGCACGCGCCGCGCCGTCTGCCCGAAGATGCGCAGAGGCTGTGAGTAGATACTGCATGTTATGGAGGAAAACCGTTGCATGCGCACTGATCCAACGTACTAATATTTTCGCCGCTGGAGGAATTACTTACGCAAATGAATGGGCACACTGAAAATCATCAGTCCTTCTTAATCACGACACAGTGTGAGTGTGCCCAGTTTTCTTTCCCCAGTGCTGCGAGTTTGCCTGAACCTGCTTATTGTTTTTTTTATTGATTTTTAATTTTAAGATATTTTTTTTATGTGGCCCCTTTTTTGTGTTTATAATGAAGTTATACTTCTTTTGGCGCGTTATAGACCAGTGCAGAAGCCTTTAAAAATAATAAAAAGTGAAAAAAAATAATAGTAGAATATAACCTATTAGAAAAGGAGGAGAATATTATAAACATTAAAGGAAAAATAAATTCCGGGCGATCTGAGGTAGGGAACGGGAAGGGGGGGGGGGTGTTTAAGGGGAAGAAACGGTTTATGTCGATTTCCGGCAAAACTAAAAGTCCTATGGAAAAAAGTCAAATGGCAAAGTTGTAGATAGTAAAAAGATCTAAAACTTTTGTATTTACACTTTTTTCACATAACCTCAAAATGTATGTGAAAAGTTCAAAAAACCAAGTTTTTGGTTTTTTAATTTATCTTTTACAAATAATTTTTCTTTTTCACGAAATTTGGTGAAAACTTACCTTTTTATGTCCCAAATACGCTGTAATTTATTTGATTAGAAATATTTATTTTTTCAACCTTATTTTGAATTAATATCGAAAAAGAACCCTAATTTTCAATCGAAAATTCACCCGTCAAAATATCAGCTTTTTTCAAAAAGTTGGTATGCTTTCTGTTCGTTATAACCTCTACTTTCCGATGGTGAAAAAAAAAAATATATCTTACTATAGTAAATCTTCTCAGAAAATGCAATCTTTAATTACTTGTTTTCCTTCCTTTGCTTTTTTTTGTCTTACACATATACATTTTTTACATCACTATACACTTTATATAGATTTTTAATATATTTATATATTTTTAACAAAACTTTTTACGGACTTTTTATAGATTTTTAATATATTAATATATTTTTAATATATTTATATATTTTAAATAATATTTATATATTTTAAATATATTAAAAATCTATAAAAAGTGAATAATGATGTAAAAAATGTATATGTGTAAGACAAAAAAAAGCAAAGGAAGGAAAAGAAGAAATTAAAGATTGCATTTTCTGAGAAGATTTACTATAGTAAGATATTTTTTTTTTTTCACCATCGGAAAGTAGAGGTTTCAACGAACAGAAAGCATACCAACTTTTTGAAAAAAGCTGATATTTTGACGGGTGAATTTTCGATTGAAAATTAGGGTTCTTTTTCGATATTAATTCAAAATAAGGTTGAAAAAATAAATATTTCTAATCAAATAAATTACAGCGTATTTGGGACATAAAAAGGTAAGTTTTCACCAAATTTCGTGAAAAAGAAAAATGATTTGTAAAAGATAAAAATAAAAAACCAAAAACTTGATTTTTTGAACTTTTCACATACATTTTGAGGTTATGTGAAAAAAGTGTAAATACAAAAGTTTTAGATCTTTTTACTATCTACAACTTTGCCATTTGACTTTTTTCCATAGGACTTTTAGTTTTGCCGGAAATCGACATAAACCGTTTTTTCCTCTTAAACACCCCCCCCTTCCCGTTCCCTACCTCAGATCTCCCGGAATTTATTTTTCCTTTAATGTTTATAATACTCTCCTCCTTTTCTAATAGGTTATTTTCTACTATTATTTTTTTTTGTTTTAAAAGCTATCGAGACTGGTCTATTAGGGAAAAATGATGAGAGTAAATTTTTACGATGCGCGCGCACACCGAAACGAAATCCAACAGGATGAAGTTAGCAGTCTGTCAAAAAATGGTTTGACAGTGTACACTTTCAATTGTCAGTCTGCGGGCTCATTCCGGTGATTTTTTGTGATATTTCAATAAACTGTATTTAACTAGATAATGCGTTATAATAAAACTTTCAATGTATTAAATACTTACCTTTTAGTTATCGCCTAGTTTCCACCTCGAAAATTAATTACATGATATGAATCATGTAATCACTCTGATTTTATTTTAAACTTCAACAAAATATCATTCCTTACCGAATTTACTAGCAAAAAATACAGTAGATACATATTAACTGCGTGTGTTACCCACAGGTCGGTTTCAATTTTACAATATTAGCCGACCCGTGGAGCGGGCATCTGTGTAGTGAACGAACAGGGCAAGGTAAATGGAAGCAATATCGACTGGAAGGGAATTCCCCGCCCCATCGTCTTCCCATATTCCGGCGTGACAGTATGGGCCATAGACATAGCAAACAACTAGAAATTAAAGAAAACGTAATACAGTAAAAGCTTCTTAGGGTGGATTCGACCAAACGAGAATAAATTTTATCCTTAGAATAAGGCGCCATATGATCGCCTACGCGATTTTTATGTTCTATCATACGTCAGAAGAAGCTGTCATGTCAAAGCAAAACACATGATTGACAGGTTTCAGCTAATTATCCCTGCGCGAGTAAGTCTATGTTTGGTCGAATCCGCCCTTATTCGCACTTCCTTTATTCGCGTTTTCACTATTCGCGGATTAAAAAAATGCAACCCAATTTCTATATTCGCGGGTAAATATTTCTTTATTCGCGGATCTAATTGGTACATCGGTACATACATACATATTAATAAAAAGCATTCGGTATCCTTTGCGTATTCAAGGTTTCTGTATTCGCGGCATATTTACGGAACGTATACCCCGCGAATAAAGAGCTTTTACTGTACTTTTATTGCGACAAGCGATGCAAGAGATGAAGAAAAAACTAGATGTTAAGTACAAAAAATTATCAATCATATCATCCCGCGCATTCTGTTTGTATGCGATCAACTCAAAAACGACTGTACGGATGTTCATACGGTTTTCGCCAATAAACAGATTCATGAGGAAGGTTCATCATCATCATCATCACCTTTACAGCCTTCCACTGCTGGACATAGGCCTCTATTATCATCATCAGCCTTTAGTGGTATACTGCTGGACATAGGTAAATTACTAATTACTGTACTAATTAAATAAATAAATAAATAGACCCCTGAACGACGCCACTCTTACCGGTCCTGTGCCTTCTGAATTCGCCGAAATACAGCCGTGATGTTATGTAGTATCCAACTCTATTCACAAATTACTCTATGGCATAGCGACCGTACAAAGAGGGATGCGAATAATAGATGTACCGTACGCAATATTGGTGTACAGTCGCTGAGACAATGCGATAGACAAATTTTAGTTGTTTTTTTTTTGCGAGATAAAAAAGCCGAACTGTTCTTGAAACTGGAAACTGGCTTATGGGACGCTAGTCAATACGTCACCGGCTCTATCCGGTGTTTCAATCCTTTTTTGAAGATCCCCATTGTCCCAAATGTCCCCCCCAGTCCCCAATGTCACACATTAAGGTCTCTGAAAAGGGACTACGAAAATTGAGTAGTTGTGCTGTTATATTATATAGTTTTTTTATACGATAGATGATAGAAAACGAGTATGCAGCTCCACCCATTAACTACCTATATCATCTGGGACAAGCCATGAAGATTTTCGTCCAAAGTCAGTCGCAGGTGCGTTTCTACCCTTGAGGATTACGATAATTGCCTTTAGAAAAGCCTAACCCAAAACTATACTTTACAATCAGATCAAATTCGCTTTAAAAACAATTATTTCAAGTCAGAAACGGCACTTCGTACCTTTAGTGATGGTGGTACTTTCCAAGGCGTACCTACTCCTAAGTAACCTAAGTAAAGTAAATGAAAAAAAAAGCATTTGAATCATTGCGCGCGACTGTACCGCCACTATATTAGCGGCATGTCAACACGCTATTTCCAATATGAAAGCGTCTTTTCCCTCTGTTTATTTGTGTTTATGGAACATTTCTTCCAATTTGATTACAGTTGGCCAATATTTTTGTTAAAACGCAAATTGTTTCATCTAAATGTTTTACTTTCCTGTATCAGTGTATAATAAAGTTATTATTTTTATCTGCTTCGCTGCGACCGGGAAAGACGTCCCACTCCACAGCACGGGGCACGGGTCTCCTCCACAGACACACCTGCGGGAGGGCTAGAGCATACTCCACCACGCTGCTCCAATGCGGATTGGTGGAGGGGTTAGTGGCCAACCCAGTGTCGAATGATCTTAAGCCATCCGAAGGTCTTCGACAAGACTTGACGACTGTTTCCATCATTGAAAACAACCGGGACCGACGGCTTTACATGCCCTCCGAAGCACGGTAGCGTCCATGAAATTTTGCCACTAGTGGTCATCAATCCACAAACCGACCGCGCCCGTCGTTGCTTAACTCTTTCGATCACATTGAATCGACGCGAGCCATGGGGCTATGGACGCTACGCTTTATCTACTTATCTACTCCAAAAACCCTTGGTTCATTTTTGACCCTGTTGAACCACATTGCATGCACGAGGCTTGAAGGGGCGCGGGTTCACTTCCCTGCGAATACAATTTGCGTTACAAAAATGTGAAGGCGCACTTGTACAATGGCGGCAAACCGAATTTACATTTCCCGCGGGTTTTCTCTTGCACAGATTATAAATAGGCAGAGCAGATTAGAAAAACAAGATTTAAAATTTTCTGAACAGGAACTAAAACAGAATTGATTGCTGTGTTGTTAGTACTTAACTATTGATAGACTGTGTAGTGTAGATCATCCACAATATGCCACTACGCTCCAATGCGAATTGGATATCTCTAAGTTATAATAATATTTAGTATGCTTAGCTTATAGTTAATTTAATGTTAGGTACATGTAATGTTTTGGCCGTAGCTTTTAATTACGTGTAAATATGTATTAAAATAAATAAATCTGTCTCGCGAGTTACACGTGGTGCCACTTCAGAGGGCCTACAACGAGTTTGAATATGAATGGAAACGCTAGCGACTTTGTAAATTATTAAAATTTGTATGACATCTCAACTAAATTTGGCACCACGAGTACCATGGTTTATAAGTGAAAACGCCATCGATACCGCCTCACGTCTATTCAATCTACTATGGAAATCGGTACCATGACTCATTTAAAAAGTCAAAGTCAAATAATTTATTTCGCTATGAGGTGATTGGATACGCTTATAGAAAGTGTAGTAACTACAAATTACTTAAAGAAAAGAGATGTATTGCCATTCTAAATTGATTAATATAACCACACCTTTCTTTCACCATTAGAAAGCTGCATATTTACTGAGTGACATAAGCTATATAATATTACTAGGTGTAAACGAAACTATTGTTATGTCTAATTCAACGCACGCGAAGCTGCGGGCGTCCACTATAATAGTATAATTTATGAAAAATCTAATGAGGGACGAAGGAACATAGCATGAATTTCCAAATTTTATTTTATTTTCATGCATTGTCATCGGAACCTAATATGTGTGCCAAATTTCAGCTCGATAGCTTCAGTGGAAGTGGGTGAAATATTGATTGCAAGATTCCAGGACATACATACTTACATGAATGAATGAATACATACGAGTGAAGTTAAATAATAAAAAAATCTTTTAATAAAAATAGCTCGATTAAGTAATCCTAATTTCAATATATCTCTGTGGCGAGCTACTCTGTGCTCCCTCGCAGATTTGTTTAGCAAACAGGGCGTCTTTTGTCAGACACTTTATTTAATTTGCTGTTCCCAAACACTATGTTGAATTCGTGAGAAGAGTTCATTCATTCAATTTGAATAAAAAAATTCAAAAAGGGAATTTGAATGTTGCATTACATGAAATGCACAATGTATTTTGCATAACATAAGGATTCTTGTTTATTTATTTATTTACTAGTGGACGCCCGCAGCTTCGCTCGCGTAGAATTAGACCCATTAACGACGTCTGCCCGCGTTCGGGTTGCCCACTTGATTTCAAAAACGGCAAAGTTTCATACTAACTTTGCACCCCCGTTTTACCCCCTTAGGGGGTGAATTTTCAAAAATCCTTTCTTAGTGCTCCCCTACGTTATAAAAGGAACCCCTGTGCAAAAGTTTCTAGCCCTTATAGTTTAGGCCCTGCGTTGATATGTCAGTCAGTCAGTCACCTTCTCCTTTTATATATATAGATTTAAGTTTTATTGCTTTACACATGTTTTAGTAGGTAACTTACAATTATATACAACCAACACGTACACCTTGTTAAGGCATTGCAAGATGAGGAGAGGCAGACATTTTAATTAATAAGTATTTCCTATATATTGTTATTGTAATTATATACCTATTTACACCCTATGTAGTGCCGGGTGCGGGTAGCGGTGACAGCCCAGCTATCGAACTCGCCTCTCACTCGAGCGGTCCGGGTTCAAACCCCAGCGGCACGCACCAATGAATTTAAAAGTTATGTGCGATTTAAGAAATTAAATGTGACCTGCTGTAACGGTGAAGGACATGTGTCCGTGAGGAAACTTGTACGCCTGAGATTTCTTCATAATGTTCTCGAAGGCATGTGAAGTCTGACAATTTACCAGCGTGGTGGAAGGCCTAATCCCTCTCATTCTGACAGGAGACCCGTGCCCAACAGTGGGACAAAGAAAGGGTTGCGGAGGTATTTGTTGTGTGTTATACCTATCTTCGCCTCTAAAGGAATGTAACTACACGGTGACTACGAGGGTTTTTCACACGTTTTCAGATAAGGAACCCCAAAAATACAATGCAGACGGCGACGCAGGAAAATAATTGTGAATGAAATCGTTTTCCTTGCGCCTCGCTGCGACCCATAGACGTCCCACTGTTGGGCACGGGTCTCCTCTCAGAATGGGAGGGATTAGGCCTTAGTCCACCACGCTGGCCAAGTGCGGATTGGCAGACTTCACATACCTTCGAGAACGTTATGATGAACTCTCAGGCATGCAGGTTTCCTCACGATGTGTCCTTCACCGTTATAGCAAGTGACATTTAATTTCTTAAAACGCACATAACTTAGAAAAGTCATTGGTGCGTGCCACTGGGGTTTGAACCCGGACCGCTCGAGTGAGAGGCGAGTTCGATAGCCACTGGGCTGTCACTCCTTGCGCCTACTCAGCGATTTCCAAATTGTGCAGGCTGGCACTCTCCCAGTACGGAGAGTCTTGCCAAATTATTTTTAAGCTTTTTATTCTACTTTATGGGAGTTTTATGGGGTGCGCATAGTGCTGGGTGTTGAATCTATATCTATACTTCACTACATAGTATAAAACAAAGTCGCTTTCTCTGTCCCTATGTATGCTTAAATCTTTAAAACTGCGCAACGGATTTTGATGCGTTTTTTTTAAATATATACATATACATTACATGCATAATATAGTAGTATCAGCTTTGCACCCGTGCGGAGCCGGGGCGGGTCGCTAGTATATTATAAAGAGCAAAGATTTGTTACTAACGTTTTCACACAAAAGCTACTGGACCAATTTAAAAAATATTTCAGCATTAGAGAGCTGCATCTTCACTGAGTGACATAATCTATTTAATATTACTAGGTGGTAACGAAACTATTGTTATGTCTAATTCCACGCGAGAGAAGCTGCGGGCGTCCACTAGTACGAAAATAAAATACTTACATACATTCGAATATAGAACCTCCTCCTTTTTCAAATAATAAATTAATTATTGATAATTAACTAAAACTGTGCCTTGGCCAGCGTGGTGGACTAAGGCCTAATCCCTCCCATTCTGAGAGGAGACCCGTGCCCAACAGTGGGACGTCTATAAGTCGCAGCGAACTAAAACTGTCTTGTAAATATTTGTTTACCACTCAGTGGCTTATAATAGGAAATACTTACTACTCACACACTGCCTCACCCTTCGGGAAAATGCAGGCGTGAACGTAATAATTGCCCCAAATTGAGAGCTACAAGAAAATTTATTACACGGCGCCCATGAAAGGCTGGATGTGAGTGAATTAAGATTATTAATGGGCCGCACTGCACCAGCTGGCGAGGCGCCAGCTCTGCAGCGCCCCCTGGCGTAATGGCCACGAGAAACCAGGTGGCCAAGCCAAGCCACTGGTTTCTGTCATTATTATTACAACCCGTAACCTACGAGTAACTGTTATGTAGCGTCCACGGCCCAATGGCTCGCGTCGATTCAATCTGATCGAAAGAGTTTAGCAACGACGGGCGCGGTCGGTTTGTGGATGGTTGACCGCTAGTGGCAAAATTTCATGGATGCCTCTTGGTAAGTGATGCACATATTTAGGGTTCTGTACCCAAAGGGTAAGACGGGACCCTATTACTAAGACTTCCGTCACCCACCAACTCCTCTCTTTTCCGTACTTCGTGGCTCAAACATTGTATGATTGCATTGAACCCGTAAATCTTAATTGTTTTCAAACGAATCAATTACAGCACGGTGAAAGCGGTTGCGCCAGAAATAGGTCTGATATAATGACTGTAATATGATATGAAAGTGAACTTTATAAGCTAGAGTTAAGCCTACAATCTATATATATAAAAGGAGAAGGTGACCGACCGACTGACTGACTGACTGACTGACTGACTGACTGACTGACATAGACGCAGGGCCTAAACTATAAGGGTTAGAAACTTGAAATTTTGCATAGGGGTTCCTTTTATAACGTAGGGGAGCACTAAGAAAGGATTTCTGGAAATTGCAATTGGTGCAAAGTTAGTATGAAACTGCCATTTTTGAAGTTATTCGAATGAAATTCAGTATGAAGGTTTTCATTGAAGGTTTCGAAAGTAAGTAGGTAAGTAGGTATAAAAGTTTTTCGTATTTACCTACATTATGTATGTCCTATGTCTAATTCCACGCGAGCGAAGCTAGTCTATATATATAAAAGGAAAAGCTGACTGACTGAAATACTCGTATCAACGCAGGGCCTAAACTATAAGGGTTACAAACTTGAAATTTCGCACAGGGGTTCATTTTATACACCCCCTAAGGGGTAAAACGGGGGTGCAAAGTTAGTATGAAACTTTGCCGTTTTTGTAGTTATTCGAATGCAATTCAGTATGAAGGTTTTTCATTGAAAGTTTCGAAAATCATCATTAATGAAGTTCGAAGGACAAAATTCGATCGATAGTGTCTTTGAAGAGGGTGGCAACTAGGTGTAAACGAAACTATTGTTACGTCTAATTCCACGCGAGCGAAGCTGCGGGCGTCCACTAGTTTATATCATACTACATACTCGTATTACGGTAGAAATTTAATTTCATTGCAAAAATTATAGGTATCTTCGTCGTTTCTTCGAAGGTCTGGCACGCCGTCGATCGCCCGAGGCTCTCAACTTGCAACTAGTTAAAACTTCACCGCTCCACCTCGCCTCTGAGTACTTTCGCGTTCACAAGTGGTTGAGTTAGTGTTTCAGTGTTAGTCCTTTATGCCCGGATTACACGAGGCCAGTTGTTCAAGCTAGCAAGTCACTGGCTTCGTGTAGACAGAACTACCTTATTTTCTGGGCTAGTAAGCTAGCAAGAAAACTAGTAAGCTAACGTCTCAAGCTAGTATAGTTTAATATGGGGTTCTATTTTTTAGGGTTCCGAATCCAAAGGGTAAAACGGGATCCTTTTACTAAGGCTCCGCTGTCCATTTGTCCGTCTGTCACCAGGCTGTATCTCATGAACCGTGATAGTTAGGCAGTTGATATTTTCACAGATGATGTATTTCTGTTGCCGCTTTAACAACAAATACTAAAAAACTGAAAAAATAAAAATTTTACTTAAAATTTAGCTCCCATACAATAGACATGATTTTTTTGCCGATTTTATAGTTAATGGTACGGAATCCTTCGTGCGCGTTGAAACTAGTATTCGATTGGCTTGTGAGCATTGATTTTTCTTCAGAAACGCGTTGCTATTTAAGTCACTTTAATGGTAGCTACTAGCTTAAAGTTAACTGGCCTCATGTAAACAGCACTAGCATGTTCCAAGCCAGGACAGTACATAACAGTATCAAGCTTAAAAACTAGCCTCGTGTAATCCGGGCATTAACTCGAAAGAAAAGGGTGAAACTATTAAAGAGAACAAAAATAAAATGTCTTTCAAATCTTTGAATTTTAAATAATAATAATTTTCCAGTTAAGTAAAAAAAGCTCAGAAAAAGGAACGAAAAAAAATACTTCAGAGATCCATACTAATCCATACTTTAATTAATATTATAAATGTGAAAGTGTGTTTGTTTGTTTGTCCGGCTTTCACGTCGCAACGAAGCTATTATATGGTATGGTTTTTGTGTTTGGAGATAGTGAGGAGAGTGGAGAGTGACGTAGGCTACTTTTTACCGCGGTAAAACATCCTCATGGGAAGATATCGATGTTTTGTTATTTGCTAGAAGTTTAGTTCCGGATGTTGTTAATAGATGGCGTTGTCATGTATGATAAACAACTCATTGTTAATTCCCTTTGACCACGCGGGCGGAGCCGCGGGTAAAAGCTAGTAATAAATAAAATTAGTCCCTATAAAACAAAAGTTGTGTATACTTTGAAATGTTTCTTCTCGACAAATTTTGCGATATCCTTGCCTTATTTTCATGAATAGCAGAAGCGCCTGAGTGGAATTAGACATAACCATAGTTTCGTTTACACCTTGTAATATTATATAGCCTATGTCACTCAGTGAAGATGCAACTTTCTAATGGTGAAAGAATTTTTGAAATCGGTCCAGTAACTAGTTTTTGTGTGAAAACATTACAAACACATATTTCCTCTTTATAATATTCGTATAGATAGGTAGGTCACTGAAACTTCAATCACAGTTGGTCAATATCCACCACCACAACCATTTCTTTGTCCCACTGTTGGGCACGGGTCCACTGTTGGGCACGGGCCTCCTCTCAGAATGAGTGGGATTAGGCCTTAGTCCACCACGCTGACCAAGTGCGGATTGGCAGACAATTCATTATAATGTGCTTCAATCATAGACATAACAAGTTTTAAAAAATAAGCAAATCTGCCATAGGCGCTGTAAAAGTGAAAACTGTTTTCTTTATACTCAGGGCAATAATCACGACACCATGTTCATTAGTTAATGTGGACATTTTAAAAGCTTTACAAATTTAACTTCACTCGTATGTATGTATGTATGTACTGAAGCTATCGAGCTGAAATTCGACACACATATTTGGTTCCGATGACAATGCACGAAAATAAAATAAAAAGTTGTAAAAGCTTTTTAAAAAAAATTTTTTTTCACAGTGTATTTAACATTAAATTCTATGGAGGTGGAATATCTATAGTATAAAATGATTGGGTTCAATGCTCCAAAGTTCTCTCAGATGATACGGGCGATGCCTTGTTTGCTAATCATAGTAGGAATTTTACTCATACTGTGATTATTGCTAGCTAGATATTGCTCAAATAAACTTTTAGTAAGTAATAATTGAATGAAACACTCGAGAGCCCCCCCTGTACCCACGTAGACTGAAATTAATCTCACTCAGCGTTCGTCGAATACTTGGGAACCATTTCTGACTTGAAAACTTCGTTGCGGACGAGTTGGGAACTACTTCGGTATTTGCCATTTGATTGTACCGATGGCGGGAGCCCGGAGCGACGGAACCACCCTAGGGTGGTACCACCCCACCAAGGAGTGCCTGGATATTAAATCAGTTATACTTTATCAATGAAACTCTACGGAAATGATAAACAGTTATGTGTCTAAATATTATGCCCTGACGTACACCAGATCTAGTGTATATTGGTATTTTAAAAAACAATGAAATAAAATATTACCTACTTATCATTGTTGTGTTGTATTTGTTTATTTCATTGTTTAACGGAAAAATACAACGTGATGTTATCGTAACATAATCACGGTTGTATTTTCCCGATGGTGTAGGCAGAGAGAGCAGTACATGTATACAGGAAATATGTTTTTTTAACTGAAAAATGTAAGTAAATACGTACCTAGTTCTAACTTTTTTAAAAAATGTGTATGCTTCCGATACTTTACTATTTTTAATTATAATTAAAAATAGTAAAAATCGGAAGCATACTACTTACTATAACCACGGACTACACACTATCCTTACTCTATGCTTTAAAAATATAATTGACCCAAAAATAGAAACCACACATTTCCAACCACTGCTGGACCCCGATTTTTTAATTACACCGATACTTTGTGTTTTAATTTATTTATTTCATAACAACATTTCAACATTTTACATTAATATTTGGTATCCAATAAACCATACAAGGTTTGTCTAGGATACCGAGTCACCTTTATCACCATACTACTATAAAAATACAATTATTAGACATACATATTCGTATGCGAAACTCTTTCGTATGCGAATTTCATAACGAGTTAATTGTAGGTTTACGAAAAGTAAAAATTAAACTTAAACACGAATGATATCCACTCCTATTACACACAATCTATCGCCGGGCGAAATTAGAATTCGAAGACGCGTGAGTGAATTTCAAAATGAAATTCGTTGAAACTTTAGCGATTTTCGTATGCGAGTGATATTCAAAAATGCTTAGAAAACTAATATTAGTACACGACGGAAGTGGTACATGGTATAGTAATATTTATGTTAGGTAACCATTGCGCAGCCACCGAACCCGGAGCCGCCCCGTCAAACAACTTAGCTGGCGGCTAGTCGTGAGCTCCTGCCACAGATAAAATATACAGGCTGTTTGGTAGATCTCGAGCACCGTACGAATTCAAAGTACATTCCAAGCACAATTCTAGTTTTTTTTTGTATCGCCAGGTTTATACGCTGCGACCCATAGACGTCCCACTGCTGGGCACGAGTCTCCCCCACAGACACTGCTGTGGGAGGTCTAGAGCATACTCCACCACGCTGCTCCAATGCGGATTGGTGGAGGGGTTAGTGGCCAACCCAGTGTCGAATGTTCTCAAGCCACCCGAAGGTCTTCGACAAGGCTTAACGACTGTTTCCAGCATTGAAAACAACCGGGACTGAAGGCTTTATGTGCCCTCCGAAGCACGGTTTATACCCAATACAAAAAAAAACATTTCTAACATCCTAAATTTGAATCCAACACAGATTAAGAAGTAGTAGAAGAAGATCTTCTATACCCCAGAGCTCCCCAGAGCAACGAACACAACGCCATATTCCTTTGTTTATGAGAACATTTTATAGCACTGAATGAGTGTATTTATCAAACAAAATTGAGCTAGGTATATAATTACAATATCAATTTATAGTAAATACTATTAATTAAAATGTCTGCCTCTCTCCTCATCTTGCAATGCCTTAAGGCCCTATATTCCGGCGTTCGAGCCGATTTGAGGGGGTGAGGTGCGGGGCAATCCGCGGGGAGCTGTCAATGTGTTACACGCCAAAAGTTCGGCAGGCGGCCGTAGCACAGATGTCACAGTACAGTGATATCAATATGACTACAGTATTCTAACAGAAGGAAAGATAATACAAATGCAAAAATATTTATTTGTAAAAAAGTGTATTTACTTCAAATGGTACAATTTTATAATATCTAATATTCTTAATCTTAATATTCTATACCTTTATTTTATTATATTGTATGTTTGACGGCCGACACCCAAGGAAGGGTTCCCGGGTTCGAATCCCGCCTTGGACAAGACATTTGTTTCTGTAATATAAAATTTCTTACATTTATTTCCGTTATCTGATACCCGTATTACAAGTTCTTACGAGCTTACCACGGGACTAGGTTAACGTGGTGGGATTGTTCATAAATATTTATTTATTTATGTACGTGGAACACAAAGAAAGTTTAGAGAAACTAAAAAACTTCTATGGATAAAATATTTTAATTAAATCTTTTCAAAGAACCCTCCACCATCCTCTTTACAAAGTTTCATGGGTCTGAACCAATTTTCGAAACATTTTTTCCAGTCGCCGCAGACACCCCTTCCACTGCCTTCTCGAACGCTGTTAGCGCGTCTTCCAGCGATAAAAACGGTATTCCTTTCAGCAGATTTTTATTTTAGAGAAATATAATATAGGATAGGATTAAATAGGAAATTTATTATACGAAACAAAATAAGTCATACGGTGCCAGATCAGGACTCTTTCTCTTGAAAACAACATCAATTATTGTCCAACATCAATGTGATTCCAATCACATCTTGAGTGTTATTTGGTTTCATACTCTTGAATACAATTGCGTTTGAAATTAGAATTGACGTTACATTGTCCAATAATTGCATCGTAACAAGGTATCTTGCTAAGCAGAATGCCATTTCTCACCTTTTAATAGAGTTTACTTCTTGGGCACATTGTGGAAACTTAATCCACTGTGATTGAGAACTTGTTGAGCCATACTACAACAAGCGCTCTTCAAGAACAATTTGTTGTTCTTCTTCAGTCCTTTGATTCGCAATGTTTCGAATCCTATTTGCATTGCGTCTTTGTCAGTAAAGATTTGACCGTCTTGGTCGCAGTATGGTATTGTTAATGATAATATCGGCTCAATTATTAGCCTATAGAAACTCGAAACAAACACACCTGTCGACTTCAAAAATTCAAATTGTCAAATTTTCAACTGACATAAAAAAAATCAAACGGAACGTGATAAAAAGTATCCTGGTTCTAAGCTACCTCCCCACAAATTTTCAGCCAAATCGGTTCAGCCGTTTTCAGTTATAAATAGTGTAACTAACACGACTTTCTTTTATATACAGGGTTATTGGTAATTCGACGTATTCCCGTTAGGAGGTGATAGGGGTGACTATTTGTGATAATTTTAACCCCCATATGCATAATGCAAAAGTGAACCATTTTCGAGTTATCAAGCTTTTCAGCTTTTTTCAAAATAGGTCAGAAATGCAACATCAAAAATTTATTTAAAAAAAAGTATCAATTAAAATCAATTTTTTTCTTCTGATTTATAAAAACGATTAAACAGTGGTTATTTATCAACATTAAAACTACAAATTATCGGTTCAACTTTAAAAATGCGAGACGATTAACGATTTTACTTCAATATTTTTTGAGATTTTTGTCCACTAAAATGCCTTAAAAACAAAAAAAACTTATATCAAACTTGGCTTGCAGATTATTTTAAAAACATAACCGTTTTCTTAGCTTTCCAACAAGGCATAACAACTATGAACTTATTTAAAAAAAACTGAGAAAAACCGATCACAAAGGAAGCTGGCGGAAATTTGTATTCGAACTAAACTTAAGGTCGTTCTTTAAAATTTCAAAAAAAGTAATTAAAAACAATGCCCAATGTAAATAAAACAAAAAATATAAATATAAAATTAAATTTAGAACCAGTAAAAGTTTAGTAATAATAACAATTAATAATAAGTAACAATTAAGACATTTTGTAATTTAGACTAATTAAAGTTCTTGCTCGAAGGGACTTCCCCTATTGCCTACGCAGTCTCATTCTTTTTCTGAGGTGTAACATAACTACCGAAGTGTTCAAATTATTCCGAATCACATTTGCAGGACATCCGTCTTGCTAGTACTTAAATGTTTTGCCTTATAGCCATAGGCACGTCTTCGAGCATTTCATTTGTTAAAAAAATTCGTAAGCGAGCAAAATTGGTTCATCGATAAATTCTTGCACATATTGCACATAATGCAGAATAATTGGACTACTTCGGTAGTTAAGTTACACGTCAGAAAAATAATGACACTTTGCGTACACAATAGGGGAAGTCCCTTCGAGCAAAAACTTTAATTAGGCTAAATTACAAAATGTCTTAATTGTTACTTATTATTAATTGTTATTATTACTAAACTTTTACTGGTTCTAAATTTAATTTTATACTTATATTTTTTGTTTTATTTACATTGGGCATTTTTTTTAATTACTTTGTTTGAAATTTTAAAGAACGACCTTAAGTTTAGTTCGAATACAAATTTCCGCCTGCTTCCTTTGTAATCGGTTTTTCTCAGTTTTTTTAAAATAAGTTCATAGTTGTTATGCCTTGTTGGAAAGCTAAGAAAACGGTTATGTTTTTAAAATAATCTGCAAGCCAAGTTTGATATAAGTTTTTTTTGTTTTTAAGGCATTTTAGTGGACAAAAATCTCAAAAAATATTGAAGTAATATCGTTAATCGTCTCGCATTTTTAAAGTTGGACCGATAATTGTAGTTTTAATGTTGATAAATAACCATTGTTTAATCGTTTTTATAAATCAGAAGAAAAAAATAGATTTTAATTGATACTTTTTTTTTAATAAATTTTTGATGTTGCATTTCTGACCTATTTTGAAAAAAGCTGAAAAGCTTGATAACTCGAAAATGGTTCACTTTTGCATAATGCATATGGGGGTTAAAATTATCACAAATAGTCACCCCTACCACCTCCTAACGGGAATACGTCGAATTACCAATAACCCTGTATGTATAGATTTAAATATGTTTAGTTTGATTTGGATTTTTAGTATAATACAATTAATTTATTCTAGAATTCCTGGAGATGTTGTTAGGTTTCATAAACATTAATATTTTTAAAGAAATCCATCAACATCCTCTAGAGTAACCAGCCATATTTAACCACAGAGTAAGTTTTCTGAAAGCTGTGATAGAAAAATATGAATACGTGAGAATGCACTATATTGGAAAGAAGAAAGATAAAAAAAAGAAATCAAAACGTCAACTATATAATAAATTAAGAATTGAAGTAATAAAGTGTAAAAAATTTAGCTATAGTCAACATTGTCAAAAAATGGTTTGACAGTGTACACTTTCAATTGTCAAAGTCTGCGGGCTCATTCCGGTGATTTTTTGTGATATTTAAATAAACTTTATTTAACTAGATAGTTAATGCGTTATAATAAAACTTTCAATGTATTAAATACCTTTTAGGTATAGCCTAGTTTCCACCTCGAAAATTATTTATTTTCAGTTGTTCTTCTTGTGACAACGTCAATGTCATGGTGATTGAAATAAGACATCGACAGTGCAGGTTGTTCTTGCAAAGGTTATACAAAGAAGTATAAATTCTAACGCGTGTACATAAGTACACACAATTTTTTTTTAATGGATACAGGATAGCAAACGAGCTTGCAGCACCACCCTTCCACTGCCGCCCATGACAACTGTGACTGTACCCTTGAGGACTAAGATGGTCGCCTCTAAAGAAGTGTAACCGGAAACCACACCTTTCCAACCGGACCATAATTGCTTTAAAAAAAAAAATTATTACACGGCAGAAATGGTACTAGGTACCGTGGCGGGCGGTGGTACTGCCCCGGGCGAACTCTATATGGAACCAATTAGTTTTCATATAAAACCTATTTGGTTCCCTATAGGCTCTACCACCTACCAACTACTGTTTTACTTTTACTGTGGCATTTTATTGACATGAGCTATGAGCTGCATTTGACGGATTAAATATATGATTGCGCGGAAAAAACTGACACAGGTCCACCGTCTAAGAGCGCCGACGCGCGACTGAAGTATGACTCGCGATTGGGCTGCTTGGATTTCTCGCGCATTTGATAGATATTTCAACATAGTAATTATTTTAATCATTTTATCTAGATAAAATCTACGACTGGATCTAGACAATCTTACTATCTTTTCATTCATATATAAATAAAAATTAAACGTTTGTTTTGTAGCTGATAAGATAGATTAAACATTAGAAAAAGGGGTAACTTTGGGATTTTTTTATATCGAGTAAAGTTAATCTAATTGTGTTACTGAACCCGACTGGATGTTCGACAGATTCTTAAATAAGACATATATTATTTTTAGAATTTTAAATCACTGTTTTTTATGTTTCCCATGGATTCAAAAAACTAGCAAGCGCGGTCTCGGCGGGTCTACAGCGTCTTAAATAAATAGAAAAGAGTGTATGGTTGGTGTATGGTTGTGTGTGGTTTGTTCTTCTTCTCCTCAACGGAATGATGGATGGAAGGTGGTAACATATATATCAATGGATGGAAGCGATTTTTTAAACGACTTCGTGAAAAAGATTTTCGATATTACGACGAAGTTATCGCTGTTAAAAAAGTCAAGCAGTCGAACATAGAACTTCCTTCTTTTTTCGAAATCGCTTAAAAAATCATTAGTGCGTGCCGCTTGAATTTGAACCCGAACCTCGTGAGGTGAGTTCGACAGCAACTGCCGTCACTGGCTGGTGAAGCAATAAAACAGAATCATCCTCCAAATTCCTGTGCACCAATTGAGTGAAGACGAAATTCGATACTGGACCAAATCAATTATTCTTGATTGCACAACCGTTGGCCGACGACGGTATTCTGGAATTAATCGGCTGAATAGTGATGTTCTAGAACAGTGGTTTTTATCGATAATTTATTCCCGATAAAAAAATATTTTTTTTGTGTACTAATTATATTATAATACTGCAAAACACTAGATGTAGTGACAATGTGTATGGATACGTAAAACAAAGATAATTTTTAGGTATGTTTCCGCATAGCTGCATTTCATTTGACGTTTAAACAGCAGAAGCAGCATGTCAAACGTATACAAAGAAATTTTCGTTACGCAAATCTGCATCTACCCTTAAATAATGCAAACAAAGACAGTGGAAATGTACATCCAATTTCTTGTCTGTCCACTGTAATATTTTAAAGAGGAAAGCATATTTTAAAGAGGAAAGCATTTTTATTAATTTTTTAACACGCTTTTATTGGTCGACCTGTATGTAAATAACTATGTAATGGACATGGAATCTAAGATAATTAATTTAACCATCTTCCAAGGATCGTAACGTAATGAAAATTGGCACCTGTATGTAGCTGTGTTCTGTGTAACCTGCTTCCCGTAACATCGCTTAACTTCATTTCTCAGCAAATTATACGAAAAGTCTTTCCTGTTCCAGCGCCCCACGCTTTTACAATCAAATATTATAATTAAAAGCACATAGTAATAATATAATTTTGGTTCATACGTGCATTTATAATAGCGCATAATATAATTATATTTATAAAAGCGTGTTTTTCTATTTTTTTTTAAACGATTAATTTTTAATCGATACGACAATCTCATTGAGTCGTCCCACCACTCGGGCGATACAAGTCAGAAACGATTGCGCGGCGCAATTAGTTCTCGATGGACGCTTAAATCCGTATTGCTCTTAATGTGGGAAAACAGACATGTTGCTTGTTTGTTTTACAACTGCGCTTGTAATTTATTATATTAAATTATTAAGCAGCGAAGACATAAAGTTAAATGCAGCGGTGATTGCCCAGTGGATTTAATTTGGCCGCTATTCGTGAGGTTTCGTACGTATGAGCTGTCATTGCTTGGATAGAATAGAATAGAATATATTTTTATTTCACTTTTATACAATTAATCGGTGCAATTTTGAAACTACATACTAGGTACTATACTATTTCCATTTCTTTATTTTCTCGATGACAGTTCTAATTTGATAGTTGTAGTGTTGTAGTGTTGTTGTGACCGAATCAGTAATGATATCGATCGCATATATTTATTATATTTTGAACAAAGACAAATACAACAAAAACATTCAAATATATTTTTTCAAGGTGGGAACACTCAATGGCCCACCGCCATTTTGTGTTTGTTTTATTTAATCTGTCACTCGCAACAAGACGGTCGTGCTAGTGAGTACATTTCTGTTCGTTGTATTATTTTGTTGGGACGTCTACGGGTCGCAACCAGTATTAAAAATCAATACAAACTCAATCCGGTAAAAATCGCCAGTGCGAGCTCAAGTATATATTTATTTTGATCACAATAATAAGCGGCAAAAACCCGCTCCTAGTTTAACTGTATTGCTACTTTGCGCTTTTATCTGTCGATATTATTATATTATCTGTTCTAATTTTAAGTTTCTTTTTTCTTTTTCCATCTACCGCAACCAAGCCAAGGTTTGACCGGTAGAAAATGCCATAAGGCATTAAGTCCGCCTATTGTATATCTCTTTAGAGGTGTCAATAAAGTTGTATAAATAAAAAAATAAAATATGAATGAAATTTGTGACTGCATTTATTAAGGCAAGCAGAGCCGCAAGCAAAGACTCGTATTCGTTATAATGGGCTTTAATGAATGCATTGAGTTAATTAAATAGAATGATGCCATACATTTTATTGATATTGCTTACATTTATGGCTGAACCGCGGTCTCATCGATAAGATATTGCGATTAACTATTTTTATAGCTTTTATCGCTTCGCTTTTACTAGCTTCACTCTTATGTATGCATGTATGTATTGTATGTATGTCCTGGAATCTTGCAATCAATATTTCACCCACTTCCACTGAAGCTATCAACGTGGACAAAGTACCTGATTTATTAATTACTACTGGACGCCCGCAGCTTCGCTCGCGTTGAATTAGACATAACAATAGTTTCGTTTACACCTAGTAATATTATTTGTCTATAAGCCTATGTCAGTCAGTGAAGATGCAGCTTTCTAATGGTGAAAGAATTTTTGAAATCGGTCCAGTGGTTTTTGTGCGAAAACATTACAAACAAGTGTTTCCTCTTTAAAATATTAGTACCTATAGAGTATAGATATACTCGTCGATAGTTTTCCCCGCGGCTGAATAACCTCTTCCATCAAGGGATGGTTTAAATTATAATAAGTATAGCCTTACTAAGTATAGTCTCGGAAAACTAAGTATTGGCCGCCCCCCGACGAGGTGGACTGGCGACCTGAAGAAGACAGCGGGAAACCGTTGGATTCAGAGGGCGCAGGATCGGGAGGAGTGGCGACGATTGAGGGAGGCCTATGTCCAGCAGTGGACCCAGAAAGGCTGATGGATGGATGGACGATGATGGATGATAGCCTTTATCCAAGCAAGCTACACCAAAGATTACCAATAATTAAAATCTAGCTTCACCTGCAGTACGATCGATCAAAATCCGAGATATCCATTAATTGATTAAAAATCAATCAAGTTTTGTTGGCTTTTCCTTCCTCTCCGCCCCAATGAAATGATGAATTGACGTATTTTTTGCATAGATGTTGTGTAGAACATGGAGAGTAATATAGGCTACTTTATAGTTGATAGTGATAGCTCTGAAATTGATGCTTGGTTTGTCCTTTGAAGTGCTTATGTCCTATAACGAGGGCACAAGATTTCCGGATGCGGGCTGCCAATATACGAGTATAAATACAAACTATAAAGAACCGGATACACTTTTTTGGAGGCGGCCATCTTAGCTCTGCACGTGATCAACTTGGAACAAACTTACTACTTGACATACTTACTACGATTTGTACACCCTTTGCTAACTAAACTAACTATCCCAGTCCCTATTTGAGTATTACCTTCAGCTTGGACACAGTAAAAATAATATCACGACTATATTTTCCAGGAAAGCATAGAGGTAAAGTAGGTAGAAGTATCTTTTCACCTTTTCACTTTATGTTTCGGTCCACTTGTGTAGGTGTTGTTGATTTGATGAGCCTATACGGTGACGCCGTAAAGGTCTGTATGACCATACAGCCAAAGTCCATTCGAAAAAAAAAAAGATTTGATGAGCACAAATCCTAAGTCCGAGCGAGTAAGAATATCAAGAAACCATAATTCCTCAGTAATACTTTGCCAAAGATTGAACCTTTGCTTAATAAAGAAAACTGTTTTCTTTACATCGAACCAACCTACTCAAAATACTGAATACGTATAAAACTATCGCAGCAACAGCTATAAAAGCTTTACAGCCAATTAAAGGTAATGCTGAATCGATCGTAAAGAATATCGACGGCCGTGTGCTGAAACGTGGTAAGTAAAAAAATACTAATTTCATTTCGGAAAATTTTCCTTAAAAAAAATTATATCGCGTAACTTTTACTCATGGAGCATGTCTAAGGATTCTAATTAAAACGATGACAGATAATAGCGATGCCATAAGCGCATGACAACGTGGCAATGGTTTCAATAAAAAAATATTATATTTACGGGCAATGATTTTTATTAAAAGCTTTTATTTAACTTCACTCGTATGTATGTATGTCCTGGAATCTTGCAATCAATATTTCACCCACTTCCACCGAAGCTATCGAGCTGAAATTTGGCACACATATTTGGTTCCGATGGTAGTTCATGAAAAAAAAATCAATTGTAATTTATACTATATACGTACAATAGATAACCCATCTCCATATATATTTAAAGCTAAAAATGTGCTTATAAACAATGACGTTATGCTCATTGCACTGCGCGACGCTGAGTAAACAAAAAAACGTACCAATTGGCACGTATTCCACTTCACTTTAACAGCGCTTACGGCAGATCTGCTTCTTTTTTAAACGGTTTTATTTAGCTTGACCTGTTTGTTTATTTCTTTATTTATTTGGGTCAACTAGTACATAATTGAAATTTGACCCACTTCCTGTTGACGGATTTATCTGAAATTTGTTACTACTTTTTATCTATATCTATACTAATATTATAAAGTGGAAAGATTTGTTTGTAATGTTTTCACACAAAAACTACTTGACCAATTTCAATCATTAGAAAGCTGCATCTTCACTGAGTGACACAGGCTATATAACATTACTACTCGTAGGTGTAAACGACACTATTGTTATGTCTAATTCCACGCAGTGAAACTGCGGGCGTCCACTAGTATACGTATATATTTAAGAGCGCATCAGTCGACCGTCACTTTTGAAGAATAGGTTTTTACCAAAAATATTGCCGTCGCGCTGACCCCCAACCTTACCCCTTAGCGTGCGATAGAGAGAAGTGCAGTCTCGAACTGATTTTACCTACGTAAAATTAAGAAAATCGTCCTTTCGTAATCCCCTGTTTCCTCCTCGAAATCTAGACCGATTTCAATATTTCTTTCAGTTAAAATGTAGAACAGGGTCTAAGCTATGCCCGTACGTTTTGCTTTTTTGGGATATGTTAGTAATTACCAGTTTGCTTGATGTTTGAAAATGTATGTAAAAAAAGTCGATATTTTTGATTTTAAAAGATTTTTTTTCTCTTCTATTAAGCAAATTATGAAAAAAAAACAAAACGTACAGGCATGGCAGAGGTACGTATAAATCGTATGGTATTTTTTTTTATTCTGTAACTTCTTTATCCTAGGAGGAAACAGGGGACTACGTTTGTATGGAAAAAGTGTCGAAGTGACGGTCGACTGATGCGCTCTTAAGGGTAAATTAATGTTACGGTCAACTACGTGTTAACAAAAAAAATCTCAATTTGTTACTTACTCCGCTTTACATCGCAGCCTCCGCTCGCCTCCCACAATTAATCGCTTTATATTGCACTCATATGAATCACATGTATGGTTGGTTTTAACGTTTACATCACGACTAAATCAATATTTCTGGAATAATAGTAACTTGTTCTAAGAGCTGGTATGATTTCCAGATTGAGCTGACCAGACAACCCATAGACGTCCCACTATTGGGCACGGGTCCCAGACAGACAGCTGCGGGAGGTGTAGAGCGTACTCCACGCTGCTCCAATGCGTATTGGCGGAGGGGTTAGTGGCCAGCTCAGTGTCGAATATTTACCATTGAAAGACCAGAACTGACGGCTTAACGTGTCTTCCATAGCATAGTCCGTAGCGCCCGTCGTTGCTTAACTCTGTCGATCACATTGAATCGACGCGAGCCATTGGGCTATGGACGCTACAGTTGCCTATTTAGTCTTTAAAACTAGAATTTTAAGAAGGTTTTGGTTCCTGTTTTTTATGGATATAAGATATCTGCTGCCACCCATGACAAACGTGACAGACTTTGACATATTGGAATGGTAATATTATATAGCCTGTGTCACCCAGTGAAGATGCAGCTTTCTAATGGTGAAATAATTTTTGAAATCTGTCCAGTAGTTTTTATGTGAAAACATTACAAACAAATGTTTCCTTTTTATAATATTAGTATAGATATGTACCTACATGTACCTAAATTATTATATTACCGTTACTTTGCCCGACCCGGGAACGAATCTTTAACATAACAGTCGCGCTTACGACCACGAACAAGTCAGTCCCGAATTTCAAAGTTCCGAATTTGAATTTCAAAATGTACCAACTAATTTTGCTGTAACCGCTTAACCAGTGCTTAAGTACAGCAATTAATGTAAATAAGAACAGGTTGTATAAGGCACTCAACAGTAGGGCTGCCAACATTATTTCGACTAAATATTTTATTGTTCAAAATAATCTATTAAAACATATTAATGAATTCTAAAAATATAGTATTTTAAGGAAAGAGCAAAAAAGGTCAAATATATTTTTGTTGTAATTTAAACAAACAGCTACTGTCTATTTTATTATTTTTATATAAACTTTTTTTTTGCTCTTGAATTTGAACGGTAATCTTTAGTCGCATTCATAAATAGAAATGGAAGATTTGATCCATCTGAATGAAATATGGTATTTTTGCGTAGGTACTATATATTTCTTCAACAGTATATAGCAGACCCGAAATATTACGGATTTCGGTTTTCTTCGATACTATAAAATATATTATCTATTTAATTTTGTATTAAAAAATATCTATGTATGTATATCAGTCTCTGACACCCATATCACAGGCTCGCGCCTACTTTGGGGTCAGATGGCCGTGTGTAAGAATGTCCAAGGTATTTATTTATTTAATTTATTTATATTAATGTACGGTTGGCAACCCTACTCAACAGGCCCGAACCCTCAGCAACTCCACTCAGGCATTGTAGAGATTAAATTATCTGTTAGGTAAAGCAACGTAGTACCAACATACTCATACTCGTGAGGGACGGGAAGGTGTATTAAATGCGATTAACTCTCTAGAAGCTCTATTTCAGAGTCGCTCGCCGCGCGACTAGCGAAAAATTACAAGTCATCTCGATCGACAATCACATATAGAGAACGGCATAAAAGTCTAGCGGTGACTTTGAATGCCCAGGTCGTAATTAATGTATCATCTTGTACGGGGCGGGCGGGTTGTCAGTCGCCCGCACTATCAGTGCAGTTCGGACTTGGTCAGCGCTAGACTTTCGCGCCGTGAACTGTAGTTTTGAGTCACTAGAATGCGACGAGATGTACCTTTTACTCGATTGTTGGGCCGAGCGATATACACTAAATAGTCCTTTAATGATTATGATATATATACTAAATAGTCTGTTAATGATTTTGATACCTATATACTAAATAGTCTCTTAATGAATATGATATATATACTAAATAGTCTGTTAAAGATTATGATATATGAGTACGTGGTGGAGTATAGGTACCTACACCCTATCTTTCGGAGAGGAAACTGGAGCCAAAGAAAGAGTTATGTATGACGAATTTTTAAATGATAGCTTAGAGTACAAGTGACATTAGTAGGCACATGTTTTTGTAATAATTGACATGACATTTAGGTGACTTATAATTCATTAAACTACTGTAATTAAATAAAATATATCTATTAATTAATTAAATATTATTATGTACACCCTGGGGTATTTAACAGAGCGCAATATTTTTTTAAAGAATTAACATCTATGGTGGTGGGAGTATAATTGCGTGTACACAAAAAATATCTTCAAACAAGACTCACTCACTCACCCCTTAAATCAAGAATCATTTATTTATTTATTAATCCTTGTTTCAGGGACCTACAAGGAAACAATATCAGCATAATCTTTCAGAGCGACTTCCAGAATTTAAAGGATTTGAAAATTTTGTAAGTATCAAATATTAAGAAGTAGAAATAATAAAAATTAGTTGCAGACAAGCGGCAGAGGACTTTGCATGCCTGTTTGCTATTTAACATATTAGGGGATGCTCGACTTCGCTCGCATTTTTCGTTTATAGTTTTTACCGGACATTACTTGTAAAACTCTACCCAGTAACCTAAGGAATCCTTTATTATTTATACGGGTTATGCCTTAAAGTTAACGTGAATAAAATGACAGACAGAGGGAAATACAGTCCAGTCCATACAGATATAAATCGATTTTTTTTTAAATTAAAAATGCATATGAGTGCCTCTGGAGCATTTATACTTATACCTTTAGATATAATAATACTCGAAGAGACAGAGGAATGTAAATGTAAATAAATAAATAAATAAATAAAAATTTATGTTAGAAAGAAGTGAATATAGAATTATTAAGAAATATACAACTAGCGCCATCTCTATGAGTTACTGAACTGACTACTTTAGTAGACGCTTAACTCTATATTTTGATATATTATTTTAGATAACTTAATAACAAATATTAAATTAATTTATTGTTCTTGTTGCAGACAATTGTCAGAAAACCAGATACACACGATCGAAAGAGATGCTTTCGTCGAGTTAAGTGCATTAGAACGACTGTGAGTAAATTCAAATTTAAAACTTACATTATTTAACTATAGTATAATATTCCATGATTATTTCAGACCTTTGGATATTAGCACGACGTATTTGTATATTTATTATCTGTGTTCATTTTTATCGATCAATTGTGTTTACTTCATTGTATTGCTCAATTGGGTATAATATAATTGAGAAATTATTTTAAATTACGAATGATTTTTTCTTTGTTGAAAAATCGAATCGATTTTTTTGTTATGATTGTTTTTTTAGCAGGAACATGTAATGGTAACAATGTTTCGTGGTTCCTTTGGTATTGTGGGATCGTTATCGCGGGGTAAAGTTGGGGCTCGTAGAGAGTCTGAAGTTGGTTGTTTCTTGCAGGAAACTCAGCAATAACCGGCTGGGCCACTTAGCCGATGGGCTGTTTGTGCGGCTGAGGCGCCTTCAGAGGCTGTGAGTAGCGGCGGGGTTGGAGTGTTGCTGGGTTTTTGGGACTTGAAAAAAATTTAAAAAAAAAGTTTAAATAAAATTAATAAAAATAAATATTAATATAAATCTTATAATGATGATAATGATAGTTAAGAATAAGTTATTAATACATATTAAGAATCAATGAACAAAATAATAAAATCTTGTTTATTGAACAGCATCACAGAGAGCGAGGAAAAGATAAATACTTGTTTGAAATTAAAATGTCATATAAAGAAAACTTTATTAAGTAAATTTAAATACAAACTATACTTTAATTTGGTAACATTTAATTTAATAATTACATAATAAAATAAGCGACGTCACTGAAAATACTTAAAAATAAATTTAATAATAAAAGCTTTTAAAAAGGACCAATAATTGTCTCGAAAGCGTTAAATAAATAAAAATCTTCAGAAGAAAACTCGGCAACAACTCCAATCCTTAGCTGATACAATTTAAAACTAAAAACGGCGGTAGTACGTTTATATTGAATTTATAATTTTTGGTACCGATATAACCGAAACTATCCGGAGTACCGATAAAACCGGAATTATCCGGTGCTACTCCTATGAATTTACGTTCAAAACGAAGAATAAAAACGCAAAATCAGACACTATCATATATAGTACCTATAGTGACACCTATCGATTTATTTGTGTAAACTCAAGTGACAGCGTAACCGTATAGAATTTAATCGCTGATTAAAAATTAAAGCCTATACAGCCATAGCTTTAGCATACCAAATTTAGAGTAAATCCATTCTATATGTATAGTCGATATTAAAATTAAAATAAATAATATTTAAGTATTAACACATTCACTGTCAGTGTACTAACTATTAATCTATCTAATTCAGTCTCCACAGGCTATCGTAATTTGATTGTTATGATTTCTTGGACAGTTAATTTGTATGTCAATTATACATTGCATCTTAACTAAAAAAATAATTAGACAGAGACAGCTCCTGTTTTCATTTTTTTTTGTTTTTTTTTTTTTGTATTTCTTACCACTATGACAAACCTATACCTAATGACAAATAAAACATTTGAATTTGAATTATACATGTACATACATATTATATTAAAAATACGTACATATTTAAAACACTAGTATAATGGTTATTCGGTACCAATCGATCGACTACTTTATAAACGTGCCCCTGGTTTTAGATTTTTGAATTGGGTTCATCGTCATTAATTTTGGTCCCCGGTGCTTTTCATCATAACCCAGTGCTTTTACCCCGAAAACCCCATCGCTTGCACTATGGGTTCTTCCTGTTTCAACCCCTGAATACCGAAACCCCGTTTCTATGTCGTTGGTTAATTTCTTTGTTAATTCTGACGTTTTGTGAATAAACTTAAAGTAACTAATAATATATTTTGTATACATAATATATGTATTATAAATATAGTATATAAAATAGATACATATTTACAAAATTACTTTAATGAAGAATACTTCCGAAGCATATTACAGTAAATTACATACCTAGAATTATATATTAGAACTTAGAACTATACTTAAAATATTATAAATATTATAACGTAATATATATTACAGTATCCGGTAATATATTCATCGATAATATTTATTATTAACGTTGAATATATATTACGTAACATATATTATGGTATAATATTAATAATATAATAAGTAGTTCTAATACTAATATATAATTCTACCTATAATTCTATCCGGTAATAATTATATTCAACGTTAATAATAAATATTAACGATGAATATATTACCGGATTATTATATATGATATATTACCGGATATTAATTATGATAATATACAACAACAATAATTATATATAAAAATTTTTATTCACAATTCGTCCGCCCCGCTGCCTCTAGAATTCTTCTAACAATGTTCCCCTACAAGGCCGCTCCACAAGGGCTGTCTATGGTGTCAGATAACTCGAGCTAAACCCCGTACTGGTAACACTGCTTTGTGTTGGCAACACTGTATATACTGTGCTAAGTATGCTAGATTAAAGTTAAGAGCCATCACTTCGTGGAACGAAAGGTATTGCATTATTATTACTTAGTAATTAAGCGTGCTTAGATATAAGTGGATTTTGTAGGAAATCACCTATTTCACTGTATAATCTGCAGCATATTCTAATAGCAGGATGATTATAATTGTTATTTATTAACCCTCGACGCAAAAACGACGGGGTGTTTTAAGTTTGACGTTTCTGTGTAGTGTGTTTGTCTGTCTGTGGCATCGTAGCTCCCGTACGGATGAACCGATTTTGATTTTGTTTTTTTTTTGTTTGAAAGGTGAACTAGTCGGGAGTGCTCTTAGCTATATTTAATGAAAATCCATCCAAGATGGCCGCCGTCACAAAATGGCGGAATATATTTTTTTTAACAACTCCCTCAATATGGATATCAAATGAAAGGTCTTGAATAGTAGAATAATGTGGCGGGGGTTTTTTTAAATTTTTAATTTATTATGCTTAAAATTTTTACGTTATTAAATTTACAAAAACCTTATTTATATTAAATTTAATTAATAGTTATTTTATGATACGATATAGATAGATATAAATACGATTTTTACTAGGTATGTGAAAAATTAGATGTACCTCACAAAGCATTCCTGCAGCAAAAGCGCTGATTTTCAGGGCGTACTGTCAGAGATCTTTTCTAATGTTGTCTGCCTAGTTGGTGTAGTGCTCTCAAAAGCAGCTTCTAAGTTAGAGGTCTTGGGTTTGTTCCCTGTGTCGGGTAGCTGGATTTGTGCCTTTTGTTTCTCATCATGAGCTCAATATGGGACCTAAACATATCTGGTGATAAGTGGGTGTATACAACACGCGAATATTTTAATCCATCCATGAAAACTTTTATTGAAATCTGACGTGATCGAGATGGTTCTTAGATTTTATGAAAATCTGTTCAGTCGTTTCAAGGTATTCGCTGCGACCCATAGACGTCCCACTGCTGGGCACGGGTCTCCCCCACAGACGCAACTGCGGGAGGTCTAGAGCATCACGCTGCTCCAATGCGGATTGGTGGAGGGGTTACTGGCCAACCCAGTGTCGAATGCACTCAAGCCACCCGAAGGTCTTCGACAAGGCTTAACGACTGTTTCCAATATTGAAAACAACCGGGACCGACTGCTTTACGTGCCCTCCGAAGCACGGTAGCGTCCATGACGCTAAAGTGCTTCGGACCTACCTACGGCTACCGTGCGCTATGGGTATTAACTTCACTAATTTAAGTAGTTATTTACATTATAATCTATTAAAATATACGATTCGGTCAAGACATTTTTCAATTCTGTCAGCAGTTTAACAATTGGGTCTTGAATGACCCCAGCTATACAAACTCTTGACGTCTAGAAGTGAATCACTGAGTCAGTTACCGCTTGGTACTTGCATTCCGTTCAAAGGACATTCTTACCGGACGTCCACAACTATTACGGCGGGATTAACTAACTGACCCACAAAGGCTACGTGCTCGCGTTGCTAGTGAGGGGATCTTGTCGATGGTTTTTATCGAGAACGTGCTCGCGCCGCACGGATTGGTTTTAGCGACATCTATCGGAGAATAAATTGTTGGTATTAGGTACGCCATTCAATGTATTCAGTGATTTGTAGGTTTGGATTTTACGAATTGTATTGTGTTGTGCACATTGAACTGGGTGATATATAATTCTTTACGTCGCTGGGTATTAAATGTTTTGATAAAGCGTCCGTGTTACGTACATAAGCGTACTTATGAAGAATATCAGAATATCACAACTGCACCTTTTTATGGATATAAAGAGCAAACGAGCTTGAAGTTCGATGTTATTGTCCGTGACTACTGTGATCCTTAAGCCCCATCCACACGCTTGGCAAACAATGGCAAACAGCCAACAGCAAACAGCAAACACGGACGTGTGGATGGGTGTTTGTCGTTGTTTGCCTGTTTGTGTTTGTGTTGGGCAGTGTTCGGCATCGGTGTCGGTTTTTCTTGCCAGATCAAAGGATGTTCGGCAAACAGTTTGCGACGTATCCACACGTTTGGCAGCGATCAGTAATGCGCGCGAGCTTGCGGGAGGCGGACGTATTTACTTGCCATATTTATTTATTTATTTATTTATTAAACGCTTTATTATACCTAAATATGGTACAAAAGGCGGACTTAATGCTAAGAGCATATTCATGGGCATATAAAGAGAACATTCCACCTTATTATTGATCGAAGATTCCACCCCATTTAAAAACTGTACCTCAAGTATTCGAATTCGATGGTAGCAAAATTATTTATAACAAGTGATTTTAAAAACTTTTAATTAAATTCACTCGTATGTATGTCCTGGAATCTTGCAATCAATATTTCACCCACTTCCACTGAAAATATCGAGCTGAAATTTGGCACACATATTAGGTTCCGATGACAATGCATGAAAATAAAAATAAAAGATATAAGTAAAAGCTCTTTAAAAAAAAATTTTTTTTACAGTATAATTTACAGGAACCAAATAGGTTTTATATGAAAGCTAATTGGTTCCATATAGAGTTCGCCCGGGGCAGTACCACCGCCCGCCATGGTACCTAGTACCATTTCTGCCGTGTAATATTGTTTTTAAAGCAATTGTGGTCCGGTTGGAAAGGTGTGGATTCCGGTTACACTTCTTTAGAGGCGACCATCTTAGTCCTCAAGGGTAGCAACACATCTGTGACTGACTTAGAACGAGACTCCTACTAACAAGTACTAACTGGACTATTACTAACACCAACTAACAGGACTAACTATCACTAACAGTCCCCAGTCCTTATACCTACTAACGAACTGACCAACTAATGTTCTAATTAACTTTCTCAACTAATTGGACTAACCATTCCAGTCCCTAATTGAGTCTTGTTCAAAGTCAGTCACAGTTGTCATGGGCGGCAGCGGATGGGTGGTGCTGCAAGCTCGTTTGCTATCCTGTTTCCATAAAAAAAAAAAAAAAATCTAACTATATTGATACATTTTATTATTGCAAAATTTTCATCGGAATCACCATCGTCTTCGCTTTCTTCTTTTTTCTTTCTCTTGCTTTAATTTATAATAAAATTATGTCAACCCGAAAGTAATTGCTGCCACAAGCTTGTCGTCCGCCATGTTTGCCGATTCGGAATGTTATGAACGTTCGCCAAGCATGTGGATGGCTGTTTGTGTTGGGTGATTGTGGTTGGTGTTTGGGACTTTGCTTGCTGTTTGCGGTGTTTGTGACAAACAGCCAGCGTGTGGGGCATTAAGGGTTAGCAATCCATCTTTGACCGAATTTGACAGACGAATCTTGTTCAATGTCTGTCAAAGTTGTCATAGGCGGCAGCAGATGGAGCTGCATGATTGTTTTTTATATCCATAAACAATGTTTAAAAAAAAAAAGGAAAATTTATAATACATACAACTAGTGGCTTCGCTCGCGTGGAATTAAATAAACAATAGATTCGTTTACGGACTTTCATACAAACTTTCAACCACTTTTTCACCCCCTTAAGGGTTGAATTTCGAAATATCCTTTCTTATTCCTTGTCCTGTGCAAGCAAAACCTGTGAATTAATCAGCTTTCTAATCTGAGTAGGGCCTTCTCTTTATATAAATACAGATATTACAATGAAAGCATAATATGGCGCTTTCTTCGTACAATCTTAGTAGCTGTTGTATTTTACTCTGTATTGTGACTGAGCTGTGAGTGAATTAGTGCAACAAAGTCACTAAAAGCTTCTAGTCGTGGCTTGTACCGTTGAATCTGCAGATTTACGAAATTGAATTAGGGCAAGTACACATCGGGCGTTAGAGACTTGAACAAAAAAAATTTTATCGTGTAGATCAGTTTTTGAAGTTAGTCGTAGGTCGCTAATCTACCATAGACCTGTTGAATAATGCAAAATTCTTGCAAAGTTCTTCTTGTCAATTATCAAATCAATCAATGTTTTTTTATTTTTTTTATTTATTTATCTTTATTGAACCACATACAAAAGTACAAGGTACAAATGGCGAGCTTAATGCATAAAGCTTCCTCTACCAGCTAACCATTGGGCTAACCAGATAGTCACGAACAGCGGTTTTAATTTTATATGATGATATTTATGACACAAATACAAATTTATATTTATCCCTGTTTTACAATTACTGATAATACACATTTTTATACATAGTCAAGCATTTCAAATTAGCAATTAAAGTTAATACTTAATATGTAAATATAAAGTTGATGTATCATGTACCTACAGTTTGTTAAAATGAGAGAGTGCGCCAATTGGTAACATGTTAAATTTACTTATTTTAGTATACACACAAAAATTTGGGTAAAATATTTATAAACATTTTTACTAAGGCGCTAAATGCTTCGATCAATTGATCGAAGGCTAAATGGAATGAAAAGTTAAATAAAAACTAATTATGTACTTAGATATTATTACGAATATGATAGATAGATAGATATTTAATTAAATTAAATACCTCGTATTTAAGACATAAAAACTACAAGTAAAGAGATAAGCTATTGTACTACAGTAACAATACATAATATTTTACGATATAAAGTGCTAAAAGCAAAAGATTTTTGTTATCACACTTAAAACGCGCCAAAAACACGCCACGTACGCAAAAAGCCTTAGTAAACATTTAGAAACCAAACAGCGTAGCAGTCTAGCTGAAACATTTTGCTTGAGTGAGACGAATAAATCTAGATTAAGGGCTCACGGAGCTTCGCGGGGCGATGAACCTTCACTTTAATATATTCTTCATTTCTTACTTTATTTTACGTAATTCTTTAAGTAGAGACTCATTTCATTATGTAAACCACCCTTACATTGCCAACGCTAATATGATCAACTTTAATGCAAAATTTAGGGAGTGCTAGTCTGTATTGTCTGTTGTCGAAAAGCAGGACATGGGTTCGAATCCCGGCTGGGGCAGACATTTATTTCGCAATTAATTAATTGTTATATCTAACTAGTGGACGCCCGCAGCTTCGCTCGCGTAGAATTAGACCCATTAACAACGTCTGCCCGCGTTCGGGTTGCCCACTTGCTTCAAAAATGGCAAAGTTTCATACTAACTTTGTACCCCCGTTTTACCCCCTTAGGGGGTGAATTTTCAAAAATCCTTTCTTAGTGCTCCCCTACGTTATAAAAGGAACCCCTGTGCAAAATTTCAAGTTTCTAACCCTTAGTTTAGGCCCTGCGTTGATATGTCAGTCAGTCACTCAGTCAGTCAGGCAGTCAGCTTCTTCTTTTATAAATATAGATAGACTAGTGGTCCGCCCCGGCTTCGCACGGGTATTTTATATAAAACTCAAAATTATAATACACACACATAAACCCTATTTGCGTCAGGTTACTAAAAAAATAAAAATTTAACACGACTTTATTTTACATATATAGATTATAACAATAGTTTCGTTTACGCCTAGTAATATTATATAGCCTATGTCACTCAGTGAAGATGCAGCTTTCTAATGGTGAAAGAATTTTTGAAATCGGTCCAGTAGTTTTGGCAGCGCACGCCAGAATAGCTCGCAGATGGTAGATTTTTTCCTACTTACCTACTTGACACTTATCGTCATATTTTGGACAATTCACACAATATCTTTATAAATTTTAGCCTGTGTGTTATTCTGATGTATAAGCTATATTATTGTAAAGTTTCATTAAAATCCATTCAGTACTTTTTACGTGAAAAAGTAACACACATCCATCCATACATACATACATACTTACAAACTTTCCCCTTTATAATATTAGTAGGATAGGATTAGTAAGGATTATACCTTATCAACTTATGCGGTGACAGCCCAGCGACTATCGAACTCGCCTCTCACTCGAGCGGTCCGGGTTCAAACCCCAGTGGCACGCACCAATGACTTTTCTAAGTTATGTGCGTTTTAAGAAATTAAATGTCACTTGCTATAACGGTGAAGGACACATCGTGAGGAAACCTGCATGCCTGAGAGTTCATCAAAACGTTCTCGAAGGTATGTGAAGTCTGCCAATCCGCACTTGGCCAGCGTGGTGGACTAAGGCCTAATCCCTCCCATTCTGAGAGGAGACCCGTGCCCAACAGTGGGACGTCTATGGGTCGCAGCGATACCTTATCAACAGCCTAAAATTTAAGTTTTATGCTTCTAGTTCTGAAAATGACAATACTTTCATACAACCTTTCATCTCCCTTTTCAACCCATTACCAATTAAAAAGTGTCTATGTCCTTTGTCAGGCTCTAGACTGTGTACCAAATTTCATTTAAATCGGTTCAGTAGTTTTGGCGTGAAAGCGAAACAGACAGACAGACAGACAGACAGACACTTCAAAACCAAACGTCCAATTTTAATCATTCAAAGACCAAATATTATCTACATAAACTGTAAATGTAGTCCAAAAAAAATTCAAGATAAAAAAATGGTTGTTGTGCCTCACTCGACATAGATAGGTATAGTGTGTCGCGGACTTTTTTATAGATATTTATAAGATCTACAATTAATTAGAACATTTTATGGTTCTATCTTTAATAGTTTAGGCAGCGTAGGTACGCAAAATAAGTAACTTTTCTGGTTGATTTTTTACACCTTGTGTCCGAAAAACCCAAATATCTTACGGAACCCTATTTTTTCCAAAATAAAATTTAACCTATGTCACCCGGGGATACTGTAGCTTTCCAACAGTGAAAGAATTTTTCAAATCGGTTCAGTAGTTTTGAAGCCTATTCGATGCAAACAAACAAACAAATAATCAAATCTTTCCTCTTTATAATATTAGTATAGATATGTGGTGGAAGGTGGATACACAACTCTGCCTACACCGTTGGAAATAGAAGCGTGATCTTGGTACTCGTTTTTTATCGTTATTTTATGAACTGAAATGCCACGTTATGAGAGTATAAATCGGGATCATTATTCCATCAATGAGGAAAAGCTGTGGAAAGGCCGCCTTTGTGCTGGCTCAGCGTTACAAATTGTACGAGCTGGCATCCTCCCAGTACGGAGTTACTTGCCAAATTGTTTTAAAGCTTTTTATTTTATCTCATATGGGAGTTTTATGGGATGCAGTCCAGGTGCTGCTATGCCTATATACATATAATAAACTATGGGTGAAATATTCTCTCCCATTATTTCTTAAAGGTTTTCACGTGAGAAGCTTTTATGTTTCAATTAAATGTTAACATTAATACGTTAAGTTAACACTTTCGACCCCTTTTTATAGAAATAGAAATGGATAATGTTTATTTTGCAAAATTACATAGAATTACAATAACAAATAAAAAAAAGCTTAAATGGACCTTAAAAAATCTAATTAACTTAAATAAGTACGAATTTGACAAAATGGGGACGTGTTCATATTATGTTTACGATTATTACGTTTACGGAGGGGCGAATGCGTGGATGAAATTAGGTACAGTTAAATTTTATATGTAGAAGATGTGCAGAAACGTAAAATTTTTATGTAGGTAGTATGCATTAGAAATAATAAATTCATAAAAGAAAACATTAACAATACCTACCATTGGTTTGATAGCATTGGCTTCATTTTTTTTTGAAACTCACATTGTTGACCTTTTTGACATTTTTGAACCATCATTATTGTATTGATTTTTAGAGGCAAATACATAGCAAATGAGCATGCAATACTTACGTACGTAGGAGCAAACACTTGAACATTTTACAGAAGAATGTAAGGCATTGTTCAAATTTATATGGGGATAGGAAGTGGAGAAACCCAGAATGTAGGATGTATAAATACCTAATACATAAATCAAGTAAGTTTAAGGTGTCTTTACTCGTAATACAAGCGTGTAGTTTAAAAAGATTACACAAAATTTATTCGTTTGAAACAGCGAATAGAAAGAAAAATTGAGTCCTTAAAAAATGGCCTTTGTAGCAGGGAAGGTGACACAGACAAAACTCATGTTTGCCAGTGAAATGGCTTAGCCGCCTGCGGCACGGGCGAAAGAGGGTGGAAAGGGGCGAACATGTCAAGGAGAAAGCTCAAAAGACGTCAACACCTTTACAAAGCTTTTTGAGAGCTTTTGTTCTGTGTCCGATTGATTTAATAACGTTTTTTAAGCACATTGTTACGTATTTATGAGTATTTGAAAGGAAAAGGAGTGGACTAGCATAGATTTATAGAGTTAACACTGTGGGGTTAGTTTACTCGATCGCTGGTGTGGACTTCATGCTTTGAGATTTATAAAGGCCCTTTAGAAGGCCACTGTAGGGCAAGGGTCCGTTCTCACCCCGGTTCTCCAGTGCGGATTAGCGGAGGGTTTAGTGGCCAACCTGATTGTCTTAAGTTTTCAGGCCGCCTGAAAGCTCTGACATTGCTTAACGATTACAAGCAGCAGATATAATCTTTATATTTCTGTCTAAATCTAGAACAGTTTCATGGTTTCATTATTAATTTATATACTTTTGATATTATAAAAATTTGTTAGAATTTTTTAAACGACCAAATAAAAACACATTTTTTATGTATTTTATATTTTATTTAAATATACTTACTCGTAGTATTTATATTTTATTGCGTTTCTTAAGACCTTTTTTCATTTGTACCAACCGTTATTTCTCACTACCAAAGGTGTCTTAGAAGAATGCATCAAGGAATTCATCCGGATTCATCCGCCTTTTGAATAATTTTTTTACAAAGTGTATAAAAAACAGTTATGACAATTCGGCGTCCAATCTATAGAACAATATAAATAATATATAGATTGGCACTACCCCCCGCTCGGTAGCACCTTGGGGTATATCTTATTCATGGCGACCCAATTCACCCGGATCCACCCTCTGCAGCGAGCGCCTTAAGGCAACTTGCTTCTACCGTCGGCTGTTTTAGGCTGAACGCACACTCGCCGTGAATTGCATGTCATCGCGTAGTTAGTTTTAAATCGATTGTTAGCTACATCAGATTGATCTCGGAGTTTGTCACAGTTGTCTTGAGCGGCAGCGGGTAGAGGGTCTTGCGTGCTCGTTTGTCACGGTTTATTCATTTAACAAAAAAAAAAAAACATTTTTAGCATTTTCCGTTGGCTAAAAACTTCCGTCAGTTATGCAGCGCAGAATGTAGTACGCTCTAGGCTTGTAGTACCTGCAAATGTTATGTATTTTTTATGACGCGGCGGTTTAAGTATCGATATCTTTGTAGTTCAACGGACATCACTACCACCGAATCTTACTACACGGTGACAGGAATGATATATATGCATGTGAACGTGGTGTACAAACGGATGGACAAACAGTTTTTATTATTATTACCCTTCATCATATCCTTCTGGCTGGACTATGCAAGATTCTCTGATGATTGAGTGGAAGAAAGGATTCACAGTTTAATAATTACGATTTTTATGGATATCGGTCCCTGTCTGCCGAACCGCAGGTCCCGGATTTAAATCCTGGCCGGGGCAAATGTTTATTTCACAGATAACCCTAGTAACCTACTCGGATGGATGTTGAATTGTGTTATTTTCCGTGTAAATTGTCCGCTGAAGTCAAATAATTTATTGCGCTATGAGGTGATTGGTTTCGTTCAAATTAATCCGACGTTTTGAAAATCACGTTTAAACATTCCGTTACATACATCGCTGCGACCCATAGACGTCCCACTGCTGGGCACGGGTCTCCCCCACAGACATAGCTTACATACATACATAAATAAATATCATGGACATTCTCACACACGGCCATCTGAACCGAAAGTAGGCGCGAGTGTTATGGGTGTCAGAGACTGATTTAAATACATATATATTTTTAAATACATACCTAAATAGATAATATTAACATCCAGAAAAAGAACAAATACAAGTGTTCGTCACACGAATATTTGTCCCGAGTGGGATTCGAACCCACGACCCCTGGTGCAACAGACAGGGTCACTACCGATTGTGCCAACGGGCCCGTCGTACATACATACATACCAAGGCTTTACCAAGGTAATAAAAGCATGTTAAAAATTCTACTACCCTAGTGGTACCGTGACTGCTGGCGCCTCGCTTAGTATGCGCGCCCACGTCTCCCTCCCAAGTGTACCCAAGGACCATGCTTCCTCACGTCTTCAGTAAAACTAGTGTACGCCCGCAGCTTCGCTCGCGTGGAGTTACATAATACTAGATTCTTCTTAACGCGTTAACTTTAGCTCCACTTTGTAATGAATCTGTAAATGTGTTATCCCCTATGTTTATTTCACACCCTTAAGGGTAATATTTTTACAAACTTTGAATGCTATATTTATTTATATCCAAACAGCCTAAAATATAAATTGTATGCTTCTAGTTCTGAAAATGACAATACTTTCATACTACTTTTCATCCCTCTTTGAACCCTTTACAACACTTTTTTCCAATTAAAAAGTAGCCTATGTCCTTTCTCACGCTCTAGACAATATGACTAAATTTCATTTAAATCGGTTCAATGGTTTTGCCGTGAAAGCGAGACAGACAGACAGAGTTACTTTCGCATTTATAATATTAGTATGTAAGTATTAATATTAATTACAATATCACTCAGATCACTAAATAGTGTGATACCATGAAGGTACCATTTTTACAATTTACGAGTATACCTGTCTCTATTGGAAAGGTATACACAAGGCACTTACTCTGCAAGTGTAACATCGTATGTGGCGAACATGAACGAGACTCTTAAGAGTCTCCTGCGGCATGCTTTTTACTACCTTACTTCCACAGTTGCAGCGAATACTAAATATTTCATCGAATGATCTGCAAATTTCATTTCACTCGTCATTCGTTCGCGCGTAATTAAATCGGCTAGCAATCCAGTTACGTCCATTTCAATTATCGCACGGACGTGTGCCAAACTGATATTGATACGTGCAGCATTGTACATCAAATCTTTTTTAAAAGCTTTTATTTAACTTCACTCGTATGTATGTATGTAATGCATGTGTAATGCACAACACAGGGAATCCTAGTGTGGGAGCTAGTGGCACTGTTTTTAACATGCTTATACATATTAGGTCCACTTGTATGTAACTCACAATGTAAGGGAATCTAAGATAGTTAATTTAACCATCTTCCAAGGATCGTAGCGTAATGAAAATTGGCAGCTGTATGTACTTCTGAATCACATACAATAATATGGTACTGTCGAACTGATCTCATGATGGAGCCGGAAGATATAAGCTACTTTAAAGTGGAATCTAAGATAGCTTACTCGTAATTATTTGTGTTGCTGAATAAATCATTTTTCATTTATTTTTTTCATTTTTCAATGTATGTATGTCCTGGAATCTTGCAATCAATATTTCACCCACTTCCACTGAAGCTTTAGAGCTGAAATTGGGCACACATATTAGGTTCCGATGACAATGCACGAAAATAAAATAAAAAAAGTTGTTTATAAGTTGTTAAAAAAAAGTGTTTTAGTACCTAAAGCTTTTTTCGTGTTAAGTTAATGTTTTAAAGAGAGAGATATATAACTAACTAGTGGACGCCCGCCCGCAGCTTCGCTCGCGTGGAATTAGACATAACAATAGTTTCGTTTACACCTAGTAATATTGTACAGCCTATGTATACACAGTGAAGACACAGCTTTCTAATGGTGAAAGGATTTTTGAAATTGGTCCAGTAGTTTATGTGTGAAAGCATTACAAACAAATGTTTCCTGTAAAATATTAGTATAGAAGTATAAGATTTAATATATTCCATAGGTTCCACATTCGACTTTTATATTATAGAAGCTTTTATATTCGATAGGTTTATTCGACTTTTATATGTCCCGTCAAATAACTACGCCCATGGGGTATTGAAACTTATCAATATTCCCCTAAACCCATCCTGTTCCAGCGCAGCGTAGAATAGGTCTATTTGCAGTGTAAAGGATAACGGAAGGCCCAACGAAGTTCTGTAGACTCAAATAACCTATTGAAATTGGTTGTCCCGAATTCTTTCAGTATTATTTCATTTACATTTTGCTCATGGAAATATGTGAGATGGAAGTTCACCTTTAAGTTTTACATTAAGTTAGAAATACCACAGCATAAAGTATTCATTCTTTCATAGTCGGCCAATAGATCAGACTGATATATTAGACTAGACTAGACTCCTCTAGATCAGGGAAATACCCAAAAAATAATGTAAAGTATCTTTATATTGCAGTGTCGTACCACAATATAACACCGAAAAATAAAGGTCGCCGTAATATTTCGATACCCAAAGGACGATGGACAAAAATGTATGGAACCTGGTACCGGCACCAATCGAAATGTATGATACACCGGAAAGGTCTTTTAGTGTAAAATAACAATAACTATGACGCCAGTCCCAGTTTGCTGTCCGATCGGAGTAATCACTCCTTGAAAATTATTAATGTTTCCTAATAAAGTATTTCAATCAGGTCAATTTCTTCTCCATTTCGCCATAGTATTAATGTTTATTTTTTATTATGAGGTTAAATAACAAGCGGAGACAGCCCAGTAGCTATCTAACTCTAACTCTAACTAAATAAGTACATATCGGAGGAAACCTGCATGCCTGAGGGGTCTTCATATCATTCTCTAAGGCATGTGAAGTCTGCCAATTCGCACTTGCCCAGCGTGGTGGACTAAGGCCTAATCCCTCGCATTCTGAAAGGAGACCAATGCTCAACAGTGGGACAAAGAAAGGGTTGTGGTTAAATAAAACATTGAATTTTAATTATCAATTTATTTTTATGTATTATTAAATACAAATGAAACCATAGTTCATACTTATTGTACATGTTTAACAGAACGACGCGTGGTAGGTTCCTGTGCGCACATATTTTATATTGTTTGGTACATAAGGTACGCTAGACACAAAGATTTCACTTACCCACTGTAAGTAGTTGTACTGTGGCATAACTCCCAGTGTGGATATTTATGACTTTATATCGACTTTTATAAGCTGTTGAAATTGGTTGTTCCATGTCCGTAGCTTTCAGTACAGTTTTACCGCTCACGGAAATATGTGGAGTGGAAAATTTCGTTCAAGTTAAACCATAACTTTGAAATACCACCGTCGATAAATCTGTAGATTTATTACACTGTGGAAGTCATAAGTAACCACCACCGTAATCGTTTCGTTGTCCCACTGTTGGGCACGGGTCTCCTCTCGTAATGGGAGGGGTTAGGCCTTAGTCCACCACGCTGGCCAAGTGCTGATTGGCAGACTTCACATCCCCTCGAGAACGTTATAGATAACTCTCAGGCATGCAGGTTTCCTCACGATATGTCCTTCACCATTGCAGCAGGTGATATTTACCTAATCTCTTAAATCGCACATACTTAGAAAAGTCATTGGTGCCGCTTGGGTTTGAACCCGGACCGCTCGAGTGAGAGGCGAGTTCGATAGCCCTGGGCTCACGCCAATGCAATTTTAATTGTAAAGCAATAATTTGTTTCCTCTATCTACTTCAGATTTGTGTGTTATCTAAAGATTTTATACTTTTCCTTTGTAATGAATCATCAGTAACAGAGTTACTTTCGCATTTATAATATTAGTATGAAAGAATGGAGTGTTTGTATTTGTGAAGCGTCTAAAGAAACGCAAAACCGAGCTACAGGAATCCGTTGGGGTGGAATGGAATAAGGTATAAGGGCAGCCATAGGACCTCCCCTCGTTCTTGCAAAATTAAATGATTCTAAATTATATACACCCCGGTCACCGTTAGGGCCGCCGCACACTTGAAAACGTCCATACCGAAATTATACCAATCTAAATATATATAAAAATGTTATGTTGGTTTGTGTACGCTTAAAAAACTCAAAAAGTTCTGCACCGATCGAGCTGAAATTTTAACATGATATATAATCCGCATCAAGGATTGCTTTTATTTTTATCTAATTTTTGCATCAGTCTTCATCCCCTAAGGGGGTAAAACGGGGGTGCAAAGTTAGTATGAAACTTTGCCGTTTTTGAAGTCATGTGAGCAACCCGAACGCGGGCAGACGTCGTTAATGGGTCTAATTCTATCTGCTATAAAATTGTAAAAAGCATAGTCCACCACGTTGCTCCAATGCGGATTGGTGGAGAAAACTTTTCACTAAGATGACGTTATTATTAGAAACTACAGGCACCCTAAGGGCCACCGCACTATTCCGTTTTTACATGCTGCAATATTGCTGCTGCATTGTTATTGTTGGGGGCGACTACTAGTCTGTTAAAAAAACACTCACTCGTATGTATCTATGTATGTATGTCCTGGAATCTTGCAATCAATATTTCACCCACTTCCACTGAAGCTATCGAGCTGAAATTTGGCACACATATTTGGTTCCGATGACAATGCACGAAAATAAAAATAAAAATTATAAAAAGCTTTTTTTACAAAAAATATATATTAAAAATTAATTATTATGCCGGCATATTGCATAGTACAGTCAGTAGCAAATTATCTTTGCTACTCCGGTCACATTATAAAAGTTCATAAATTGTATCATAACTTGGCATTTGGGGGACATTTAAAACCATTAGAGGGAACCACTCCTCCTTGAAGAACAATTTACGATGGTATTTCAGGAATCCTCTTTGTATTATGCAAATTTCGGAAACGCGAAGCAAGCGATCCGCGGGTATAAGCTATTTCCGTGGAATTAATATTATTGTCACAAATGTGTCATGGTTCAAACCCAAGCGGCACGCACCAATGACTTTTCTAAGTTATGTGCGGTTTTAGAAATTAAATGTCACTTGCTGTAACGGTGAAGGACACATCTTGAGGAAACCTGCATGCCTGAGAGTTCTTCATAATGTTCTCGAAGGCATGTGAAGAACAATAGTTTCGTTTACACCTAGTAATATTATATAGGCTATGTGAAGATGCAGCTTTCTAATGGTGAAAGAATTTTTGAAATCGGTCCAGTAGTTTCTGTGTGAAAACATTACAAACAAATGTTTCCTCTTTATAATCTTAACATATATTTGTTGTGTACGTGTTGTATGACAGTGAACTCCTCTTAAACGGCTGGATAGATGTTGATGAAATTTGTGTGTGTTCCAGGGGATTCGAGAATGGTTTAGATTCACAATTTGGTCCACTGGAAAATGTTTTTGAGCACTATTTTAGTATTTTTATTTTTAACTGTCGTTCATTAACGTGAAGCGTCGCGTCACTTTGACATTTCATATGGCAGAACAACGTTTACGGGGTCAGCTAGTATTAGTATAGATACGGTGATCTTAACAGGCAAATGATAGGTACCTGTCTGGAGCCGGCTTTATACACGTTATTGTATGAGAAGTTACCAGACCAAATTACTCCTGACTCTAGGTACTTCTGGCAACATTTCTCATCTAATCCCGCCCTCCGATCCGTTTGTTTTTATGTCAGCCTGTAGTCGTGTACACAGAAAACCTTTCTCAGAGGCGATTATTGCCCCGTTTCTTCTGTATTATTGCTCGTCTTTGTTACTCTGTTTTGTATTTATAACTAGCTGCTGCCTGTGGTTTTGCCCGCGTGAAATTTATAATATATACTGAAAAAATATTGAAATTGCTTTTGCCCTAGTGAAATACATTAACGGGATAAAAATCCTAAAATTTTATCAGATTTGATCCAGCCGTTTTAACGTAAGGAAGTAACAAACATACACACATACAAACTTTCGCGTTTATAATATTAGTGTGTAAATACCAGTATTAGTACCGGTTGCACTTTTCAGGAAGTGATCAATTTTGAGAGTGAGAAAGAGAGAGAGAGAGAGAGAGAGTGGAGTAAGGTCTGGACCTGCCGCTGTGGTTGTGAGACTTGTGAGGAAGATCCACGCCCAACAGTGGGACGTCTATGGGTTGTACCCCCATTGCTATAACAGAATCTGACGGGCGAGCAGCTAACGATCTTTATATCAATAAAAAAATCATAAAAAAGTCCATAAAAATCTATAAAAAAAAGAAATAAAAAAAAAGCCAGTCTGAACCCTTATCCTGATTTAATCTGTGGGTCAGTGTCTGCCGAGGCGAGCTCCGGTATTCACCTAATTAATAATAGCACTTAGTAAGAGGTATGTTTTTTGATCTCAAACACGACCTACTGACCGAGTTAGTTGGGCTTTTAGATCTGCGTATCTTTTTATAAGAGAACATTTATTTGAAGACAGAAGAAGAAAAAATAGTCTTAAAGGTAGGTACTTACTCCGAATATAAATAAATCATTTATTTAACCACATAACAAAAAGGAAAATAAACAAAATGTTGTTATGAACAATGATAGTAACTTAGATTAGTAATATGTCGATAGTAGAGAAGTCTATTTAGTATATTTTTAGAGCAGTAAGAATGTATACATAGGAATAATACGACGAGTTTTCAATTGAGGTTCTATTCTAAGCAAATACCATTCATTAAGGCCACTATAGACTAGCAGAGTTATTATGCTACACTTTTCAGTAGCCTATGTGACCACTTACCATCAGGTGTTTGTCCGTCTATATTACAAAAAAAAAATTCAGTCATAGTATAAAGAATTGTAACTAATACAAAGTTATTTTCTCTGTAATTCTATAAAAAACTTTTACGCTACACGCCAATGTTACTGACAACTTATCCACCCTCATTAATGTTTTAAACAGGCAACTGGAAAGCAAAGGCAATTTGCCGCCAAAGCCACAGTTCCGGCAAGATGGCGCCGCTTCCGGCCCAGTGCGCGTCTGGCCGCCATCCGGCGCGCACGTCTGAGTTGCTCCTGGTTAATAATTTCACTTTAATAAACTTGGGAATAACTTGAGCGGAAAGTAATTCACTTGAATCCTTTGTTTGGTTAGCGAATTATAAATGTGGTTCACCAATTTTTTTTTATAACTTCCGAAAAGGCCAATCGACGAAAAAAGTACATGATTACTTAGTTTACTAGGAGATATAAAAGTAAATAAATAATCCCAAAATACAGATACAATAATCCCAAAAATATAAGATTCAGAAATGATGTGGAATAAGTAAAAAAAAAACTTTTTACTAAACTTGACCTAACTGACATAAACTGATTATTTCTGAACCCCTTACCTTTTTTTAGATTTAATATACGCAATTGAACTTTCTACAGTGAAAAAGGACAAAAGTCGATTAATACCTTTTAATCAGGGTAGAAATTGCGATATATAGATAATACTCGTTTTATCACATCAGAAAGGAACAATCAAATATTTTTAAAAGCGTATTTTACAAATAAAATAACGAATCCTATAGTGATTAACCTGCCATTTAACTCCGAAGTTTCAAATCCCCGCGAGAAAGCACGCAGCTGGCAGACTTACCGCGAATTCTACGCAGAAAACAAATAAAACAACCCCAACTGTGAGGAACGCACCATCGAACTCTAAAACGCCTATTGTGAGGTCACAAGAGGAATTGGAAAGGTCCATTAGCGCCATTTTCCCGACGCCGACACATTGGAGCGCGGGAAAAGTTTGCAAATGGCGGCTTGAATGACAAAAAAGTTCGAATTAAGCGGCCAATCATCGAATGGTGATGAATGAATGACGATGGATGTGTGATCATGTGTGTGCGTGTGTATGTACCATTAAGATGTGATGGATCTATTTGGTGTTTTTGTTAGCTATTCAACAATACAAAATTAGAATTATTAAGTTGTACCATAATAAACAATGAGACAGGAATTTTTTCAAAATCTCATAATATTAGTCCATCGTTTTATATTATTAAATATATATTAAGCTCACCAGTTACCACCTATTAACTATCACCTAAAAACGTAACTGGTGAAAAGAGGGTCTACTGTTTGTCTGCCTACCCCTTCAGGGAAATAAAAAAAAGTTAAGGCGCAAAGTTAAGTATAAAATACTTTTTTTAACTGTTACAATCACTGCGACCGAATTAATTATTCCATTCCACATGATAAAATTTAAATGACTTCAAATTCACAGCAGCACATGCATACTTCGTTATTGATTAAAGTAATTAGCAGCTATAATGGCCGCTCTGTGACAGGAAGATCCGCCATTTTGCGGCGCGCCACGGAATGGCGGAATGGGGAGTCAATTATGCTCCTGTATTAATATTAATTTTGTGCTGATGGATATTTGTCTTCGTTTGACTGAACATGGAGATGTGAGAAAATGAATTATTTAAAATATTCAGCTCGTTTGTTCAATTTTCGCTATGAATGTTGGATAGATAGTATAATTTCAAATGCGAAGTTGTTCCTTCAAAATTATACTATACTCGTACTAGTGGACGCCTGCAGCTTGGCTCGCGTGGAATTAGACAACAATAGTTTCGTTTAAACCTAGTAATATTATATAGCCTATGTCACTCAGTGAAGATGCAGCTTTCTAATGGTGAGATAATTTTTGAAATCGGTCCAGTAGTTTTTGTGTGAAAAAATTACAAACCAATCTTTCCTCTTTAATTTACTCGTATAGGTACTTAGTATTCATTTGTAATGGGAAATACGATTGCGACGTACAAATGTAGGCTTTATCGATCCAATCGATACAGTTACAAAGGTTGTGGCGACAAGTTATGAATCAAAATTAATCCATTTGTTATTCATAGTCGGGACAATGGATTTGGAGGACTGGAACAAAGGGCCGCGGCGCTGCGAACGGCCCGATTGACTATGGAGGAGGTATTGTGCCGAAGATATGACAATACATTTTATTTGTGCATAAAAATTCAAATATTTTATTGCGCGTGTGATCGCTCTATAAAATTATAATCTTGTTTATATTTGGGAAACATACAATCTATATAGAAGGAGAAGCTGACTGACTGACTGACTGACATAATTATCAACGCAGGGCCTAAACTATAAGGGTTAGAAACTTGAAATTTTGCACAAAAAATTCATCCCCTAAGGGGGTAAAACGGGGGTGCAAAGTTAGTATGAAACTTTTTTGTAGTCAAGTGGGCAGACGTCGTTAATGGGTCTAATTCTACGCGAGCGAAGCTGCGGGCGTCCACTAGTATATTATAAATAAAATATAGAACAAAGTAATGATGCAGAAATCAGCGAAGTTTTGTTCAATATTTAAAGTGTAACATTTATTTTTAGTTCTCAGGTTAACTTTTGCATTCATCGTAACCCTGTCTTCTTTCTTTCCATAGCCCAATGGCTCGCGTCGATTCAATGTGATGCAACGAAGGGCGAGGTCGGTTTGTGGGCAAAATTTCATGGACTATACCGTGCTTCGGAGAGTACGTAAAGCCGTTGGTCCCGGTTGTTTTCCCCCCCAACAATCCGCTTTGGAGTAGCGTGTTGGAATATGCTAAAGACCTCTCTCAGCTGTGGCTGTGAGAGAGACCTATGCCCAGCAGTGGGCTGTAGCAGTTTAGACGCCATATCCGGACATTCTCAGCTCCGCGTCATGTCCCTCAGAGTAATATCACGGTATCACCCAATTTCGAAATTATATTATTAATTATTCAGCGTAACAGATATCTGACGCCGACGCGGTAAAAAACATTCTGTGGACATTCCCATATCTATTTTCTACAGATAAGAAAATAAATCCTTTAGCATGTTGAGAGAATTAATGCAGGAAAAATTATGATTCATTCATTCAAAGTAGAAAAATACAGTAGAATTAGCTGTATGACAAATGAAATCGAATGAGACATCTTTTAATGTATATAATACTAGTGGACGCCCGCAGCTTCGCTCGCGTGGAATTAGACATAATAATATACATATGTTTATAGTACACCCTTACAAAAAGTTTACAAACTTTGAATGCCATATTTATTTATATCTAATTAACAGCCTATAATTTAAATTTTATGCTTCTAGTTCTGAAAATGACAAAACTTTCATAGAACCTTTCAACCCCCTTTTCAACCCCTTACAACACTTTTTTCCAAATAAAAAGTAGCCTATGTCCTTTCTCAGGCTCTAGACTATCTGTATTTCATTTAAATCGGTTCAGTAGTTTTGGCGTGAAAGCTAAACAGACAGACAGACAGAGTTACTTTCGCATTTATAATATTAGTAGTAAGTAGTAAGTAGTATGGATCATTGAATGAGAGTGAATAAATATGAATTAAATTAATCTCAAGAAAACTTTTATGCCCGGCCGTTATACAGCGCTGATTTTCATGTGATTTTTTCTTTACTTACTAATAGCCGGAAATAGAGGGATATTTTCCGCACAATTATTCTTATAATTATTAATTATTTCTTATTTTTTATTATGCTTGGAACTCGTAACATAAAGTCATGTCCACATTATTCTGCCACCGTTCGAGGGGAGTTCGTTAAATTTAACATCGTCGCTTTACTGCCTATTCTCACGCCATTCTAGAACGTTCTACATACCTAGGGTTCTATTTTTGAACCGCTCGAGTAACTTACTCGCTCGACTGTGACTCATATTCGTTAAATAGAAACAATACCGTACTACTTATTCTATCTCTTGGCCTGCCATCGAGTGTTTAATACCACGTGTTACATTGTAGTGATTTAAAAAATACGGAATTTCCCCAGCGATCGAGATATGAGTCGCAGTCGAGCGATTAAGTCACGCGAACGGTTCAAAGATAGAGCCCCTAGTCTGTTTCGAGAAGACCTATTAGTCACTCTGTTCGAGAGTTGCACCTTTGTTAACACTTTAACGTGCAAAAGATTGAAATTAATTTCAAAAAATCGTTACAACTTTGATCGTCGTTCAAATCATTACAACAACAATTTTCAGTGCAGCCTGTAGTTTGTAAGGTAGTCCGACCATACCTGACATAAATCTCATAACACTAAAACCTCACGTAAAGATTAAGAGAAGAAAAAAACTATCTAAAAAAATTAAGTAACAATCCTTTTTTCCGCCCACTTGTAAACTGTGGAATGAACTTTCTTCTGAGGATTTCTCGGTGGTATGACATGGGATTCTTCAAGAAGGCTTTAAAACAGTTCTTCAGGGCCGGCGACGTATCACTACTCAGGCCCGTCTGTTTGTCCGTTGCATAATATAAGCTTTTCCATGAAGGGAATCTCTGGTATCTACTGTCAACCGTGATTCTATACGATCCTTCAACGATACCACAACCACCAGCTAACCCAGCGTCTCCCACCAGGGACCTGAGCCGCAACGAGCTCACTGCGATCAGCCGGCGGACCTTCCGAGGCCTTACTGCTCTCAAGAGTCTGCACCTGGATGGCAACCAGCTCAAATGCATCGCTGATAAGGCTCTCGAGCATCTCAAAGGCTTGGAAGTACTGTAAGTATACTTTTGACAGACAGACACACAGACAGACAAGTTCCTATATTTTAGGTACACAAAAAGGATAAAGAATCAATGAGAAGCGGTGAGAAATCTTTTGGCATGAGACCAAGAGCCTGGTCAAGACGATTTAATAAGACTTGCACTTATAAGCATTAATTTTCAATGGTAAGATAGGTTCTTTTTTGCAGCGTCCATGTCAAAGGCACGTCGATTCAATGTGTATGAATTAAGCAACGTCGGGCGCAGTCGGTTTGTGGATGGGTGACCGCCAGTGGCAAAATTTCATGGACGCTACCGTTCTTCGGACGGCACGTAAAGCTGTCGGTCCCGGTTGTTTTTAATGGTGGAAACAATCGTCAAGCCTTGTCGAAGATCTTCGGGTGGCTTGAGAACATTCTACACTGGGTTGGCCACTAACCCCTCCACCAATCCGCATTGGAGCAACGTGGAGTATGCCCTAGACCTCCCGCAGCTGCGTCCGTGGCGGAGACCCGTGCCCAGCAGTGGGACGTCGTGAACGCAGCGACAATACACATAAGCCTTGTCGAAGACCTTCGGGTGGCTTGAGAACATTCGACACTGGGTTGGCCACTAACCCCTCCACCAACCGCATTCGAGCAGCGTGGAGTATGCTCTAGACCTCCCGCAGCTGCGTCCGTGGCGGAGACCCGTGCCCAGCAGTAGGCCGTCGTGGACGCAGCGACGATACACGTTTGTTGGTGTCATTACAGAACGCTGAACAACAACAATCTGACCCACCTGTCGCTGGAGGCGGCGACGGCGGCGCGCCTGCACACGCTGCGACTGTCCGACAACCCGCTGGTGTGCGACTGTCGCGTCGCGCACCTGTCGGCGGCTGTACGCGCCGCTGGCATACTCGGTGTTGGCGCCAGGTTTGTTACTGAATAATTATACCGTAATTTTTTTTTTTAAAGCTTTTTAAAACTTTTTTTTTATTTTCATGCATTGTCATCGGAACCAAATATGTGTGCCAAATTTCAGCTCGATAGCTTCAGTGGAAGTGGGTGAAATATTGATTGCAAGATTCCAGGACATACATACATACTTACATAGATACATACGAGTGGAGTTAAATAAAAAAGCTTTTAACTTTTAATAATAATTTAAAATATGATTAAACGAACATCTCTAAGTGAAGTTCGATCGATATAATAGGTACCAACCAAGGTACCAAATACATAACACTTTCTTACGGAATCAGGACTTCACTACTTTTTTATGTCAGATACAAAATGATTGTTTATGAAATATACTTAATTCCCTTGTAGTAAATACCCAAGCTTGAACACTAAGAATTAATGTTAATATCTAATAGATTACCAAATGGTTTTTATTTGACACTGACAAATTTATAAAATATGATATAATAACTCGATATAATCACTAACACCACCTAACAGGACTAACTATCACTAACAGTCCCCAGTCCTCATTCCTACTAACGAACTGACCAACTAATGTTCTAATTAACTCTCTTAACTAATTGGACTAACCATCCCAGTCCCTAATTGAGTCTTGTTCAAAGTCAGTCACAGTTGTCATGGGCGGCAGCGGATGGGTGGTGCTGCAAGCTCGTTTGCTATCTTGTATCTATAAAAAAAAGTGGTTTGAGTTGAATGTATAATCTATTTATTCATAAGAATTATTGGGCGCGAGGCCTTAAATGTTAGCTGTAATATAGCTGGAATTATGATATTGGAAAATAAATAAATAAATGTTAGATAATATTTATTCCCTGTCTTCTTCAGATGCCAAGCACCAGCGGCGCTGCGCGGGGCCCTTCTTACTGAGCTGGAGGCCCACGAGCTGGTTTGCAATGGTATGTTACTTACTACATTTGACGGCACGAGTGTAGCTCTGGACGAAATTCGGTGGGGGATAGATGCGCATGTTGTATGAATGCGGGATATAATACAGCTGGCGAACCAACCAGCGCACGACTGACAACCCGCTCGCCCCGCGCAAGACGATAAGAATAGAATATAGAAATGAATAATAAATAATTAATTACTTCTGCTCATTCAGAGCTACACTTTAGGTAGGTAAGCCTAATCTGTAGGTAGTTATGCCTAATCTGTAGGTAGGTATGCCTAATCTGTAGGTATGTCAACTGTGGAACGAACTTCCTTCTGAGGTCTTCACGGTAGGCTATGACATGGGGTTCTTCAAAAAATTCATAAAAAGAGCTAGCTCTCCTTCAGGGCCGGCGCCGCATGGCGACACCTATGGTGTTGCTTATGTTCTTGCGACGGTGACTACTAAGTAGTTATGCCTAATCTGTAGGTAGGTATGCCTAATCTGTAGGTATGTCAACTGTGGAACGAACTTCCTTCTGAGGTCTTCACGGTAGGCTATGACATGGGGTTCTTCAAAAAATTCATAAAAAGAGCTAGCTCTCCTTCAGGGCCGGCGCCGCATGGCGACACCTATGGTGTTGCTTATGTTCTTGCGACGGTGACTACTAAGTAGTTATGCCTAATCTGTAGGTAGGTATGCTTAATCTGTAGGTAACTACCTACTGATTAAGCATACCTACCAGCATAACTATGTTGAATCTGTAGATAGGTATGCCTAATCTGTAAGTAGTTATGCCTAATCTGTAGGTAGATATGCTGAATCTGTAGGTAGGTATGCCTAATCTGTAAGTAGTTATGCCTAATCTGTAGGTAGGTATGCTGAATCTGTAGGTAGGTATGCCTAATATGTAAGTAGTTATGCCTAATCTGTAGGTAGATAGTAGATATGCTGAATCTGTAGGTAGGTATGCCTAATCTGTAAGTAGTTATGCCTAATCTGTAGGTAGGTATGCTTAATCTGTAGGTAACTACCTACTGATTAAGCATACCTACCAGCATAACTATGTTGAATCTGTAGGTAGGTATGCCTAATCTGTAAGTAGTTATGCCTAATCTGTAGGTAGATATGCTGAATCTGTAGGTAGGTATGCCTAATCTGTAAGTAGTTATGCCTAATCTGTAGGTAGGTATGCTTAATCCGTAGGTAACTACCTACTGATTAAGCATACCTACCAGCATAACTATGTTGAATCTGTAGGTAGGTATGCCTAATCTGTAAGTAGTTATGCCTAATCTGTAGGTAGGTATGCTTAATCTGTAGGTAACTACCTACTGATTAAGCATACCTACCAGCATAACTATGTTGAATCTGTAGGTAGGTATGCCTAATCTGTAAGTAGTTATGCCTAATCTGTAGGTAGGTATGCTTAATCTGTAGGTAACTACCTACTGATTAAGCATACCTACCAGCATAACTAGTTTGAATCTGTAGGTAGGTATGCCTAATCTGTAAGTAGTTATGCCTAATCTGTAGGTAGGTATGCTTAATCTGTAGGTACCTACCTACTGATTAAGCATACCTACCAGCATAACTATGTTGAATCTGTAGGTAGGTATGCCTAATCTGTAAGTAGTTATGCCTAATCTGTAGGTAGGTATGCTTAATCTGTAGGTAACTACCTACTGATTAAGCATACCTACCAGCATAACTATGTTGAATCTGTAGGTAGGTATGCCTAATCTGTAAGTAGTTATGCCTAATCTGTAGGTAGATATGCTGAATCTGTAGGTAGGTATGCCTAATCTGTAAGTAGTTATGCCTAATCTGTAGGTAGGTATGCTTAATCTGTAGGTAACTACCTACTGATTAAGCATACCTACCAGCATAACTATGTTGAATCTGTAGGTAGGTATGCCTAATCTGTAAGTAGTTATGCCTAATCTGTAGGTAGGTATGCTTAATCTGTAGGTCCTTTGAATGTACCGACGACCTGGATAAATCCTCCACCTCATTCCAGGGCCGGGCGTGGCGTCGCCGGCGGAGTGCTCGGCCGAGCCGCGCTGCCCGCCGCCCTGCCGCTGCGCCGCCGACGGCACGGTGGACTGCCGCGAGAAGCTGCTGGCCGACCTGCCTGCGACCATCCCCCACCGCGCCACCGAGATGTGGGCATCCATCCATCCATGTTAACTGACAGTCAAGCGGTGACAACCCAGTGACTGTCGAGCTCGCCTCGGCGGTACGGGTGCAAACCCAAGCGGCGCGCACCGATGACTTGCGATTTAAGAAATTAAATGTCACTTGCTGTAACAGTGAAAGACACATCGTGAGGAAACCTGCATGCCTGAGTTCTTCATAATGTTCTCGAAGGCATGTGAAGTCCAATCCCAAGGCCTAATCTCTCCCATTCTGAGAGGAGACCCGTGCCTAACCACAGAACAGATAAAGGAGGTTAGAAAGGCCATCGAGTCAGTTTTGAAACAAAACCACTGTCGACAGTTACCCACACTTAGATACACGTTATTATTACCTTTACATAAAATATTCATCAGCCATTGGTCAAATTGCACGAGAATCGCAACTTTTAAAAACTAACCTTAGCATCAAATCAATAAGGATACTTTTTGCTCGCGTCAAGCTGTAGAATTGTGCAAGTTTTGACTTTGTCGACACTTAATGTTGCCAGTAAGTGTTTTGCACAAATTTCGTGCAATAATAAGATTTTAGAGGTTCTTCATAGGATTCATAATGAAACTCGTGATCTGTCCGATTGTCGAATGAATAATTTATTTGTAAAATCACCTATTTATATTTACATTTTCTTTCATACATACTACACTATTTAAAACACTATTTTGACGACCGCGTATATGTTTCATATTAACAACGTAGGTAACTGGTAACTGGTTCGAAGGTATGAGGTATCCGTGTGAGGTATTCTTGAGGTATTCGGAGGTATTCGGAGGTAAGGTAACTGGTAGGTACTGAACCACTACAAGATTAGTAAAATAGAGTATATTTTATTTTACTGTATTATTTATTTATTTATTTAACCTTTATTGAGCCAAAAGATGCCTAACGGCGGTGAAATTAATAAATAAAAGTTAAGAAACAAAATTTACTGCATATTTGAGACAATTGATCGTGCAATTTTATATGTTATTTACTGGTAACCCAACTAGAGATGTAAACATATTTATCGATAAATATATTTTGAAACTTGTTTAGAGTTATGTAGGTACCTATAATAATCCGCTTAAATGACTCTTTTAAAAGTAACACTGAAAACATATGCAACTTGAGTTTTGCTTCCTTTAGGTGTTGCGCCTGTTCCATACATCTTATTAACATGCATTTTTTTTATTATCTTCACATGAAAAATTACATTATAATTATTTATTTTATTAAAAAGTTTCAGAGTGAGTGTACGTACTTAAATAAATACACAGGTACAGTTTTAATATATTATACAGTTGCGCGACGAATGTACCTACTTGTGCAGAGCAAAGATGGGGACTCTTTTGTATGTATTCGAATTTTTTACAATAAATTAATGAAATCTTATATTTAAATTATTTTTCTTTAATAGCTTTGGTAAAGTCTGTAATATGCTTCTCAGTAGAATATAATACAATCTGATGATAACTAATGTTGCTAATAATAATAATTGAGTTCCGACAAAGTTGCGCAAAATCGAGTACAGTTGTTCCAAAGTGGTACATTGTTTTTTAGGGATCCAAATTTTCTACCCGTTACATTTATCCAATGCTGGTTATTAGGATCCTTTGGAAACCTAAAATAAATACATAATATAAATTAGTACTAAATTACTTATTTAGTACTACACCTACTCCTTGAAATTAAGTATTTACACCTGAAACTACTTTAATTACGTACTCAAGATCAAGACTTATCGAAAAATTTATCTTATACTTTCACAACACTATCTCGCTGCGAACGAACTCGACAGAACATCGTGACGTCATCGCATTCTGTAGGACAGAATACATTGCGCACGAACTATGTGTTCACGTGGATTACTTGCATACTTTACCGGCAATGTATATTTTTCGTGCAGCTCTTCGCACCACCGCAGTCCGAAAGCGACTAAAAGTATGCACGCGTGATTTCTGTTGAAGTATGATTGTTTAATCATACTTGTTGGCGCGCCTGTCACGCCCACATTTCCATTCTATCCTCCTTTATCTGTTCTGTGTGCCTAACAGTAGGACAACGAAAGGATTGTGATAATGATGATGATGATGTGGATAACATTTTACTAATTTTTGCTTCAACACATTAGGGGCCTCGGTACCCCGGCTACCGCCTTACTCAATGAATGAATGAATGAATTAATGAATGAATTTTATTCATTTTCGCTAACAACTATAGTCCTAGCGAAAAACGGAAAGCACTCAACATTTGCTACAACAAAGAAAATGCCACAGCACTGATGATACGGCTGATATGGTGGTAGCTACATATCCGACAGTAATCAAATGCAATCAAAAGGCTGCATCTCTTTCTAGCCGACTGGAACAGAACGAGATAACGGAGGTGGGGCCGGGCGCGTTCTCGTCCGTGAAGCGAGTGGCGCGCATCGACCTGTCCAACAATAAGATTATGAAGATCGCCGCTGATGCTTTCAACGGCCTCACTCATCTCACCTCCCTGTAAGTATCGACGGGTCTACCAACTGGTAAGTGTCAACAGGTCTACCAACTGGTGCCAACTACCAAGTATCGACGGGTCTACCAACTGGTGCTAACTACCAAGTATCGAGGGGCTACCAACTGGTGCCAACTACCAAGTATCGAGGGGTCTACCAACTGGTGCCAACTACCAAGTATCGAGGGGCTACCAACTGGTGCCAACTATGTACCAAGTATCGACGGGTCTACCAACTGCTGCCAACTATCAAGTGCCAGGGGTGGACTGTGCTAAAACTTGTTATTCTTAGACAATGTTATTTATTGCACCAGGGACTGTCTTCTCTAGTATAGAGTAATAAATCTATGGTCTTTATTAAACTAAATAAAAACCGGCCAAGTGCGAGTCGGATTCGCGCAGGGTTGCGTACCTACCCGTACCTGCGCGTATTATCTTTAAAAACGGGGAAAAAAACATGTCTGTTGTATGGGAGTCCCCTTAATTTTTTTTTCTGTTTTTTAGTATTTGTTGTTATAGCGGCAATAGAAATACATCATCTGTGAAAATTTCAACTGTCTAGCTATCACGGTACTTGAGATACAGCCTGGTGACAGACCGAGGGACAGCGGAGCCTTAGTATTAGGGTCCCGTTTAACCCTTTGGGCACGGAAACCTAAAGAAAGAAAAAAGAATTGTACACAAAATAGAAAGATAAAAATAAATAAAGTTAGGTACAAAAGACCGTGCTTGCTTCGGAGCCCACGTTAAGCCATCGGTCCCGGTTGTTTTCAATGAAACACAATCGTTAAACCTTGTCGAACACCTTCGGGTGGCTTGAGAACATTCGACAGAGGGTTGACTCTGATAATAAAGTCAATCATAATAAATGATAATAAAGACTCTATCTTATTAAAGTCAATCATTTTTCCAGAGTCCTGTACGGTAACAAAATAAAGGATCTTCCATCTGGCTTATTCTACGGATTGACATCTTTGCAGTTACTGTAAGTAATCATATCTAGTAATTATATCTAGTAATGTAGTATTAAGAGCATATAAACTTTCTTTCTTTCTTTCTAATTTATGTAATGTAGCGTACAATAAATGTAATGTATATCATATTATGTATAATGTACATATACAGCGTGGTGGAGTATGCTCTTGACCTCCCGCAGCTGTGTCTGTGGGGGAGACCCGTGCCCAGCAGTGGGACGTCGATGGGTCGCGATCGGGAGTGATGTGCATGTTTTCCTGTATGGGAGGGAGGGAGGTGCTGCGTGCATGAAGATCTACATACATTTTTGTTCGCGGATTAGTTGCAAAGTAGATTTTTTTTGGTTTATTTTTTGCTTGCATAATAATCCTATCGCATTAATGTTTTCCAGGTTACTGAACTCAAATGAAATCACATGCATCAGGAAAGACACGTTTCGTGATCTACAGAGTCTGAAATTATTGTAAGTAACAGAGAGTTTTTTATTTATCTACCTGGACCCGTGTAATTTAAAGAAATCCATACTAGTTAATATTATAAATGCAAATAATATAAAGTAACTCTGTAAGTAAAGTAAGCCTGTCTGTCTGTCTCGCTTTCACCCCAAAACTACTGAACCGATTGAAATGAAATTTGGTACACAGAAAGTCTAAAGCCTGAAAAAGGACATTACAGGCTACTTTTTAATTGATAAAAAGTGTTGTAAATGGTTGAAAAGAAGGATGAGAGGTTTTATGAAAGTATTGTCATTTTCAGAACTAGAAGCATAAAACTTATATTAACACAGTTTAAATCCACGCGAGCGAAGCTGCGGGCGGCCCCTAGTAAATATAACCTGTGTGTTGCGCCAGGGGTCGTGGGTTCGAATCCCACTCAGGACAAATATTCGTGTGGTGAACACTTGTATTTGTTCTACGAGTATGTCTGGATGTTAATATTATCTATTTAAATATGTATTTAAAAATATATATGTATGTATATCAGTCTCTGACACCCATAGTACAGGCTCTGCCTAGTTTGAGGTCAGATGGCCGTGTGTGAGAATGTCCATGATATTTATTTATTTGTTTATTTTCCAGATCTCTGTACGACAACAACATAGGGTCCTTGCCGAATGGAACCTTTGACTCGCTCACTGGAATACAAACATTGTAAGTAATACATTATGTCATGCGGTGATAGCCCAGTGGCTATCGAACTCGCCTCTCACTCGAGCGGTCCGGGTTCAAACCCAAGCGGCACGCACCAATGACTTTTCTATGTTATGTGCGATTTAGGAATTAAATGTCACTTGCTAAAATAGTGATAGACTCATCGTGAGGAAACCTGCATACCTGAGAGTTCATCATAATGTTCTCGAAGGCATATTGTGAAGTCTGCCAATCCACTTGGCCAGCGTGGTGGACTAAGGCCTAATCGCTTCCACCCATAGACGTCCCACTGCTGGGCACGGGTCTCCCCCACAGACACTTCTGCGGGAGGTCTAGAGCATACTCCACCACGCTGCTCCGATGCGGATTGGTGGAGATGTTGGATGACGGCGTGTAGTGCGATAGATAGTGAGGTTGGTGGTTTAAGTTTGTTCCTCACTCACCGTAATTCCGACTTTATTGCACAGACATTTAGGTCGAAATCCGTTCGCGTGCGACTGCGCTCTACGCTGGCTCGCGGCTTACCTCCGCAAGAACCCGATAGAGACGTCGGGCGCCAAGTGCGAGTCGCCCAAGCGGCTCAACCGGAAGCGGATCGACGCGCTGCGGGAGGAGAACTTTAAGTGCAAACGTGAGTAGCACAGATAATCAAGATAGAACGGTGAGCTGGGCGTGTACCGTGCCGCAATCTTGCGATATACTGCAAGATATCTCGCGCGTTCGGTCAGTGCGCGTCGATACTTGTTACGGGGCTGACGAAAAAACTGACACGCATCGTTTATATCAAAATAATACGTGATAATAAAACAACTTGAGTAAACTGTGACTGAATATTATTATATTGAAAACATTAATGTCTTAGTCATATAGATATTATGTATTAGGTATAACTATATGATTTTATGTAGGGCTGCCATCTCTAAAACCTGCTCCCCCGTACCGGAAGCGTAAGTACCCCGGATTTTGGACCTTTCACCCCGGACATTTCAATACTTTTTTATCATAACATCAAAATGTCCTCAAATTTTAAAATAGACTTTAATCAGAACTAAAACTTAAAAAACCCATAAATTGTAACTTTTTTTAGCAATGCTACATGTTTATTTCTATATTATTGCAGAATAAACAAAACAAAATTTGTTGTTTCCATCCATTCATCCTTTTTGGGTCCACTGCTGGACATAGGCCTCCCTCAATCGTCGCCCATCATATTTTCATCGGCCCTCAGTGTCCTGGAGTTATATGTTGCCAGGGCCAAAGGTCGTTTCACTGTAATATGGATGGCCGGGCGTCTGCCGGGGATTTTAGCACCCCTTGCCCCGCCGTTACCATGGCCGCCACCGGGGGCCGGGGCCTTGGCCTTGGCCATAGAGGGGTTGTAGCCATGGTCACAGCGCTTGGCTAGTCCGAGTTGGTGAACGCAGTTAAATTTTAAAGTACGCTGCTGAGAGATGCTGCTACCCATCTCTTGTACTATGTTGTTGTCGCTCTTAGCACCACCCTGGAGGGACGTGTAAGGTTGTCTTAGGTTAGCTACCTACGATGTGTGCGACAACACCCCCCCACACAGTTCGCGGTAACACAGTTCTATGAATGTAAATTTGTCGTTTACATTCATATAACTGTGTAAATAATTTAAATTAAAAAGAAAACTACTTAAAATTTTTAATTATTTGGTAATTCCTTAAGCAATAACATTAAAATGCCTTCAAAGTGGTGTAGTTTTATTTACATAAATTATGGGAACGGGATCTGATCGAAAACCCGGACTTTTATTGTAGTCCGGGTTTCACCCGGACTACAATTAAAACCCCGCCCGGACGCTCCCCGGACGTCTTCCAAACTATGACAAATCCGGGGAAACCCGGACGGATGGCAGCCCTAATTTTATGTGACTCTTTGTGCTGTTGTGTTTTGTACAAATAAATAATTAATTCAGATTCAGATTCATTTATTTTTCATTATATGGTATTTTATTTATTTATTATTTATTTATTAAACCTTTATTGCATTTTCTACAATGAGCGGACTTAATGCCAAAAGGCATTTTCTTCCAGTCAACTCTTGGTATACGCTTAATGAACTTCATAACATTTCATTTTTATCTACCATTCATTCATTCATACGCAATATACTATTCACTTGGCCAGCGTGGTGGACTAAGGCCTAATCCCTCTCACTCTGAGAGGAGACCCGTGCCCAACAGTGGGACAAAGAAAGAGTTGTGATGATGATGATGATACTATTTACTTTACTTAGGTTTAAAGACATTTATTCTCATAAAGACCTACATTAGTCACTTACATGAGACTCTTTACTTTTAAACTTCATATATCGATGTAACTAAGTCGGTCGGTCGGTCGGTCCCCCAGCGGGCGAGGAGGCGGCGCTCCCCTGCGGCGGGTCCCCCGCGTGCCCGGCGCGCTGCGCGTGCGAGCGCGGCGCGTGGGGGCGGGGCCTGCGCGTGGCGTGCGCGCGCGCCGGCCTGCGCGACCTGCCCAGGGACCTGCCGCTCACCACGCATGCGCTGTGAGTGTTTATGTAACTAAGTCGGTCGGTCGGTCACCGGTCCCCCAGCGGGCGAGGAGGCGGCGCTCCCCTGCGGCGGGTCCCCCGCGTGCCCGGCGCGCTGCGCGTGCGAGCGCGGCGCGTGGGGGCGGGGCCTGCGCGTGGCGTGCGCGCGCGCCGACCTGCCCAGGGACCTGCCGCTCACCACGCATGCGCTGTGAGTGTTTATTTACTATATATAAAAATGTTATGTTGGTTTGTGTACGCTTCAAAAACTCAAAAGTTCTGCACCGATCGAGCTGAAATTTTAGCATGATATATAATCCGCATCAAGGATTGTTTTTATCTAATTTTTGCATCAGTCACATATCCGCGAAAAATATTGTATATCCACAAGTATTGCAAAATTAAACTTATATGACATGTATTCTTTGTTTTGTTTCTCATCTCGCAACCAAACACAATGTGCCACAGTGAAGCGTGGCAGGGTACAGCTAGTTTACTATAAAAACATCTCGCTGCGACCCATAGACGTCCCACTGCTGGTCACGGGTCTCCCTCACAGACACTGCTGCGAGAGGTCTAGAGCATACTCCACCACGCTGCTCTAATGCAGATTGGTGGAGGGGTTAGTGGCCACACTGGGTTGGCGAATGTTCTCAAGCCACCCGAAAGTCTTCGACAAGGCTTAGCGACTGTTTCCAGCATTGAAAACAACCGGGACCGACGGCATTACGTGCCCTCCGAAGCACGGTAGCGTCCATGAAATTTTGCCACTAGCGGTCACCCGTCCACAAACCGACCGCGCTCTTCGTTGCTTAACTTTTTCGATCACATTGAATCGTCGCGAGCCATTCGGCTATGGACGCTACGAAACATCTATTGGGACAATAATACCTAGAGTCTACTACTACTACTAGCGTTTAAAAATTACTGACAGACATTACCATCTATTCACTTTAACTATAAATGTAATGCGTGTTAACGTTAAAAAACTCTATTCTAGTCGACTCTACTATCTAAGTATTTTTTTTTTAAAGTGAATTACTTTACTTTTCAAAGGTTTTTTTTTAAAAGCGCTTGTTGTCAGTTAATAATTAAGTACCTACCACTGTATCCACGAGAGCTACTGCCGACAAATAAGATTTTTTTTTTCTTATGGACTTTTGCTGTAGGTATGAGACTTTTACGGCGTCACCGTCTTTTTCGACCAGTTTAATGTAAGACATGTCATTATGTTTGTGTAAACGATTGTCTGTGGTAACTTTATGGTCTTTGACTACAACGAATGTTCCAGAATAATGCCGGACAACAGCCTGGGCCAGATCAAGTCGGACGGGCTGTTCGGCAGGCTGCCTGACCTCACCAAGCTCGACTTTCGGAATAACGGTACAATATATTATCATAATTACTTTTATTTATTTATCTTTATCGAACCACATACAGGGTACAATCTAAAAAAGGTTTATTAAATATATTTTATTATTATATACAAAAAAATATCAGAGAAAAAGGGAAGTATTTTTTCATAGTTGAAGTTACCGGCTTACTCACGTGTAAATCACCAGTCGGAAATAGGCCGGTAACTTCAACTATGAATATAGGACACTCACGAATTGTTCAGTAATGAAGAATTTTTTATAATCTCTTTGTGAATATTGCTTAGTTTTTATCTTGTTTATTACTAAGTGATATTTGTACACCCATCATGGGTAATGGTGGTAATAAGTGGAATTTAATTTATATTTACCATTTATTGTAACCTCATCATACAAATAAATAAATTGATTGAGTGAAATACATCATTTTTATTTATTATTTATTTTCCACAATATTTAACGTCCAGTTAGGTCAGTAGTTAGACCTTTTTAAAATTTCAGTTCTGAATAAATAAGTCACATATAACTTGCTGCAATAAAGCCGCGTATCCGCTAGGCAACATTTAGCGCGCTACATGTTGCACAACAGGTTGCCCAAGAGCGCGGAACTTTTTGTTGAACAACGTGGTCTGTCTACGCACCTTATACATCATGTAGCGCGCCAGCTGGCAACGTCGCGCGCTGTTGTGCAGCGTTGCTGTACATGTTGAGCGTCACGTGTCGCGCGCCAAATGTTGCCTAGTGGATACGCGGCTTAATAACTGGTTTCAGGTATAAGTATCATAGAAGACAACGCGTTCGACGGCGCCGCCAGCATCCAGGAGCTGCTGCTGGACGGCAATCTGCTGCAGACCGTCTCCGACAAGATGTTCTTCGGCCTGCACAGTCTCGCCGTGCTGTGAGTAGATATGATTCAGATTCAAAAGTGCGGAATCTCTAGAGACAAGTAATATTTTCAGGTATTTTATTGTACAAGCGAACACAGTTGCTCATTAAAGATATATGTTTATCGTTTCATTACCCGCAGCCTCCACAGCATAGGTCCTAATTTCTTTCCGGTCGTTAGCATTATATATTTGATCATAGATTTTTATTTTTAAGTATAGCATCAAAACAACCAATGTTGTACATGCAAAAGTGTAGAAACTACCAACATACTACTCACGCTTTAGTCACAGCCATATGCTTTGTGTGCGTGTTAACTTTAATATTAAACTTGTATTTTTATCTCTGTTTAAATTATTAAAATGATACCTTTAATATAAATCAATATTTTTGTTAATTTTTTCTTTCTCATTTGTACATAGGTACCTTGTTTCAACCTTGATTTGTGACGCTAAAGAGAGAACGGAGCTCAAATAACACGAAAGCTTCAATGAAATATTTTATCTGTTCCAGATCACTGACAGAAAACAAGATCACCTGCATCACTCCGGGAGCGTTCGAGCATCTCAGCTTACTCACCACGCTGTGAGTTTGTTTTCATCTGACATTATTTATCCTACAACCATTTCAACTTACAGTTCGTTTTCGTTTAGTTTTTAAAGAACGTTAATTATTTGTTTGATTTCAGGTTAAATTATTGTATTTTTTTAATTTGGAAAAGGGGTACAAATGTAATATTGAGTAATTTTATTTTAATTTTCGTTTAGAATTCAAAAAATATACATGGAAACTCTGCCTCTGCCGTTAGGCTTCACAGACTTAAGGTAGAGACTTAGCTTGCACTGTGGTGAAGAAATCAGTGTATTTTCAGTTGTTTTAAGGCATAGGCCACTATGAAAACATCATACGAAATTTGTTACATTGCAACTAAAAAAATTATTATTCTATCATATTATTCTATCTCCGAATTCCTGAATGAGAATGATAGATTTATATGATGACACTAAATTACAATTATTAATAATAGTATTGACATTAAAAATTTATTAACACAGACATAAAGTATTAGTTATTTAAATTAAGAGGTCTGATTTGAGTGTTAATGTTAACATAGGTACATATTTACTTAGGTTTATAGAATTAAATATTTTGCATGCCTAAAATAGGTAAGAATAAGCGTGCCTACTTTTGACCTATATTTGTAAAACCGAATTTAACCTTGTTCTGCAAATAAATTGACTTTTTGACTGACAATTTGACTTTGCCAGGTAAATAAATTGAATTTGACTTTGCCAGGTAAATAAATTGAATTTGACTTTGCCAGGTAAATAAATTGAATTTGAATTTGACTTTGCCAGGTAAATAAATTGAATTTGACTTTGCCAGGTCGCTGGGGTCGAACCCGCTGGAGTGCAACTGCCACACGGCGTGGCTGGCGGGCTGGCTGCGCGCGCGCCGCCTCGCCGCCGGCGCCACGTGCGGCGCGCCCGCCGCCCTGCGCGCCGCGCCGCTGCACCACCTCGAGCAGCACGACTTCAAGTGCACCCGTGAGTATTACTTATGTTCGGTGAACAGAATACCTAGCTGCAGGGCCGGATTTAGAGGTGTGGAGGCCCCCTGGCCCCAAATAATTTTCCAAATGAGATGAACAACTTTTTTAGTCGAGTTTTTCAATCAATAAATTTATTTTGAATCTGAGTTAGTATTTAACAAGCATATAAAAATAAAGATACATGATTTCTGTTAATACCTATTTAAGAAATTAATCATGTTTGTACAAAGGTAAAGGTGAAGATAAAACAGCGAAAAAGAAAACAAAAGAAAAGTTGTTTAACAGTGTTTTACTCTTACTAGTCGGAATATGCAACATTTTTTTTCCGAAGTCTATTGTGGAGGCCCCACTTTTGTGGAGGCCCGGGGCTGTATCCCCGGTTGCTCTCCCCTAAATCCGGCCCTGCCTAGCAGAGTACCAAGCTTACGAGTATACGTGTTCAACACTTCATGCAGTCCATGAATAAATAATATTTAATCATTTGAATGATTAAATATTATTTATCAATATTATGTATATTGATATATCAATCAAATCTATCGATATCAATCAAATTTTATTTTATGTTTGTGATCAATTAGACTTTTTTAAACAATTTATATATTCCTCGCACAAGTTTTTAGTTAAATTTTTTTCTTTAAGTTTTTCTTTTTTTTCTTTAAGTTTCAACAAAAATTGCGAATAGTTATAACAATTCAAAATAAAAAATGTTTTTTTTTAAAAAGCTTTTATTAATTTTTTATTTTATTTTCATGCATTGTCATCGGAACCTAATATGTGTGCCAAATTTCAGCTCGATAGCTTCAGTGGAAGTGGGTGAAATATTGATTGCAAGATTCCAGGACATACATACGAGTGAAGTTAAATAAAAGCTTTTAAAATAGGCATTTATTACAAACGTTCAAATCTTTTCTTAAGCTTTATTTGTTGAAAATAATATGATAATACCACAGTGTAATTCACAGCAATGATCGTTTCACAGCTGAAGACAAGGGCTGCCTCCCGGCGGACTACTGCCCCGCGGGGTGCAGTTGCGCTGGTACTGTGGTGCGCTGCGCGCGCGCACGGCTGACAGCCCTGCCGCCCCGGCTGCCCCCTTACACCACTGAGCTGTGAGTACCATCTCGTGGCCTTCCAGGGTTCTAGTCGGCAAACGCTAGTGATTTTTGTAAAGCGCTGTCTTCTTCACTACAATGATTAGGGTGATTGTGTGTGTGAGCGAAAGGTTTTTATAATTTTTAGTTAGTTTAGTTTACCAATCAATCATCGCTATTATACAAACAAATTCACTATGTAAAATAGTAAAATAGCGGTGGCTATAGAACTCGCCTCAGCCGAACGGTGAAAAATTCAGCTAATTATAGCTTATCCTATTATAATTATATACTCAAAGTTTGAGTCTCAAACTAAATTATTTTGCTTGTGGGTTTAATTCTGGTGGTACGAATCTTATAGGTTAGGTTTTGCATTATTTCTGGTGGGCCGATCCCGGCGGCACTGCAATGCCGGGCCGACCCGTGCCGGGAGTGGAGCGAGCCCCGAACATCCCGGCGAGTCACAAAAATCAGTTTAATATACTGGTCCCGACGTGCGGGAACTTTCAGATATTAAGCTGAAAAGAACAGATACTACAATTTGATCTTAGCCAAAAGGCCGAGAAGCGATACTGAATTAAAGTATCGCGTGGACTTATGCAAACGCTGAGAAGTTTCAACAGCGTGATGTAGAAAGAGAATTTGTAGCGCCATCTAGTTTGGCAGTTGTGTAACTGTGTTTTAGTAGTGAGTAGTGTGACCTACATTCCCTCGCGACGTGTTCGTATATAAGAAGATAAGAATCGCTGCGACCCATAGACGTCCCACTGTTGGGCACGGGTCTCCTCTCAGAATGGGAGGGATTAGGCCTTAGTCCACCACGCTGGCCAAGTGCGGATTGGCAGACTTCACATACCTTCGAGAACGTTATGATGAACTCTCAGGCATGCAGGTTTCCTCACGATGTGTCCTTCACCGTTATAGCAAGTGACATTTAATTTCTTAAAACGCACATAACTTAGAAAAGTCATTGGTGCGTGCCACTGGGGTTTGAACCCGGACCGCTCGAGTGAGAGGCGAGTTCGATAGCCACTGGGCTGTCACCGCTGTGACAAAGAAACAAGATAAGAATAAAAAATATTAATTAAAAACATTATGGATATGTGCAATTAAATGCTGTAGATAGAGAACTTTTAGAACTGGCTGTAATTTTTTTAATTTATCTGTTTTTATGTATTTTTTTGATAGATAATTCATAGAAAACACGGTTTTTATTTTTAACTAGTGGACGCCCGCAGCTTCGCTCGCGTAGAATTAGACCCATTAACGACGTCTGCCCGCGTTCGGGTTGCCCACTTGACTTCAAAAACGGCAAAGCTTCATACTAACTTTGCACCCCTGTTTTACCCCCTTAGGGGGTGAATTTTCAAAAATCCTCTCTTAGTGCTCCCCTACGTTATAAAAGGAACCCCTGTGCAAAATTTCAAGTTTCTAACCCTTATAGTTTAGGCCCTGCGTTGATATGTCAGTCAGTCAATCAGTCAGTCAGTCAGTCAGTCAGTCACCTTATCCTTTTATATATATAGATTTAATAAATCAACAACAAAACAACAAATTTCAGTTTTGTTTATATTTTATAACTAAAATTTTTGAAATCTGTCCAGTAGTTTTTGTGTGAAAACATTACAAACAAATCTTTCCTCTTTATAATTCAAATTCAAATATGTAATAATATTAGAGATTTTAATTTTGACTTTGACCTATATATTTTTGATTTTATTTTGACACTAGTGGACGCCCGCAGCTTCGCTCGCGTTACACATTCACTGACTTCAAAAACGGCAAAGCTTCATACTAACTTTGCACCCCCGTTTTACTCCCTTAGGGGATGAATTTTCAAATTTTTCTCGCCGTAAAAACCATCCTTGAACTTCAACGAACATTTTAAAAAAAGAATTGGCCAAATTGGTCCAGGCCAATTGATGTTACATGTGTAGATAGTTTGGCCCCATCCTACATACATGAAACATCTAAAAAGGGTGGGGCTGCAGCCGACCAAGCTCAGTTCCTCAAGCGTCGCAAATATAGTAATCTTTTAGATAACTATGAATTTGCGGCGCTTGCAGTAGAAACATTAGGTCCTTGGTCGGCTGATATGAAGACTTTCATGGAGGTCTTGTCCACCAGACTCATTTCAGTCTCAGGTGACCGGAGGGCTGGCAGCTTTTTCGCCCAAAAAATTAGCCTCGCTATACAGCGGGGCAACGCTGCCAGCGTTCTAGGTACAATGCCACAAGGCCTGTTTCTGGATGACATATTTATTTTGTAAATATTTCTTTTTAAATAATTCTTTGTTTTAGTTTAAGGTTTAGTTCCAGGCGTTGTTGAGTTATGCGCTTACCAACACATTTTGCGATTCATTTTTATTATATAGATTATGATTATTTTCTTTTTTTTTGTGATTGAATGGTGACTAAGTTTAAAGTAATTAATTACATACATTACATTATATATTATTAAATTACATTATACATTACATTACATTATGCATTACATTGTATATGTACAATAATTAATTACACTAGCACATTGGGCGAAAGGCATGTAATGTTAGCTGTAAGATATTGTAAATAAATAAATAAACAAATGTGTAAGAAAAGTTTTTATTCCTTAACAAAATTATTTACTTTTAAAACAACAAATTACAAAATAAAAAAACACCCTTGTCCGCACTAACTCCGTTCAGTCTCTTTTCCCTCTCTCACGCTCGCGATACCAAAATGATGCAATGCAAAACAGATGCCGCGCTCTGATTGGTCCTAATCATATATGGAGGACCACAGAGTATGGCCCGTTCCCTATAGGCGTTCGAAGAAAAATAAGAGAAGAGTGTTCATATTCATTACAAATGTCAATTTGTCCCCAGCTACCTGGAGTCTAACGAGATAGCCAGCATATCCTCGGAAGAGATCCGCCACCTCACGCAGCTGACCCGCCTCGACCTGTCCAACAACCGGATCACGGTCCTCTCCAACAACACGTTCGAGGGCCTCACCAAACTCTCCACTCTCATCGTCAGCTACAACAGGCTCAGATGCGTTCAGGTGACACTTAACAGAGTATCTCTTAGACTTTTATTGAAACGTAGACTGACTCCATACAAAAGGACCTCAATCTCCGGAGAGACATAGGCTCTCTCTGTGTCCTCTACTGTATTTACCCTTTATCGCGTTGTCAGTGTTTCCTACATAAGTGTTTGTTAAAATTAATTAGTCATAAAAAATTCCAATACAATGAACTTTCATACTCAATATAACTAATATTTTCCTTTCAAAACATATACGTTATTTCAACCGACTTCAAAAGGGTGTTATTTCTATATTATTATAGTACGTTGTTTCACCCGAATTCAAATTAAAGTTATCAATTCATGTGAATCTTTTTATGTGTTTTTAAGCATCGGTATTTGTCAACGGATTTTGATTATGTCTCAAATCCTTTCACAGCATCTATCTAACAATATCTAACAGAACTATCACTAACAGTCCTTACAAACTCGTCATTCTTAGTAACAAATGTAAATGTTCTTATTAACATCTGCTTACTGCACAAACCATCCCTTAGAACCTTGTTCAATCGACAACAGTCGCCTTAACCAGCAGATGTGTGGTGCTGCAGTCTCGTTTGCTATTCCGTGATATGTTTAATAAGTTTTGTATTATTTTTATTTATTTTGTGTTTCAGCGGGATGCTCTGCGTGGTCTGACCCAGCTGCGTGTGTTGTCTCTGCACGGCAACAACATATCCATGCTAGCTGATGGAGTGTTCAGAGATTTGGAGTCCATATCTCATGTGTGAGTATCGAGTTATTGTTTTTCCTATATCCTTAGTTAGAATAAATTTAAGTACATTTACTGTCCGAACTGCTCAATACGCTGGGTCGCCCTGAAAACCAGCGGTCGTGGTTCGCTGCGACCATGGCTGAGTGCGGCCCTATTTCGGCAGATCATATAGTTATTTACTTATTCTATAGGCATATTGTTACGATACTTGTGTTGATTGTCGAAATAAATTTATATTCATTCATTCATTCTAAAACAATCTGATATTAATATTGTAATAGTAATAGTATCTCTAAGACAATTTGAAATAAATAAGTATAACATGTATGGGATTGATATAATATGTCGTCGATAATCATTTTTAATTATATTTACCATGTCTTGTAGAGTTGGAACTCTACGGAAGACGTCGCTCCTGAAGCGATAAGATAGCGATAGCTAAGAGTAGCTGACCCCGCAAACGTTGTTCTGCCATATGAAATGCGTCAAATTGACGCGACACTTCATGTAAATAACTTCACGTCAATGAACCACGGTTAAAATATTTGGATATTGTTCGTACAAAAATACTAAAATCTTGTTTAAAAAACATTTTCCAGTGGACCAAATTGTGAATCCAAACCATTCTCGAATTTTCCCCTTCAACACACGCAAAAACTTTCATCAACATCCGTCCAGCCCTTTAGGAGGAGTTCACTGTCATACACACGTACCTACATAAGAAATATATATATTATGATATACAAATTCACACAATGAATAATTTGGTATAAACTATTATTAATCCGATAAACCGTTTTCAGTGCCCTCGGCTCGAACCCGCTGTACTGCGACTGCGGGCTCCGCTGGCTGTCAGCGTGGGCCAGGCTGGCGGGCGAGTACGTGGAGCCGGGCACGGCCCGATGCGCCGCGCCTACCAACATGCGGGACAAGTTGCTGCTCAGTACTCCTGACGCTGCATTCGTCTGCACAGGTACAGACTGTCTGTGATAATATACAATACAAATACACTTTATTGTACACCACAAGTGCAGTCTCAAGTTACAAGCCCTCCGAAACACTACCGTTCTTGGGAGGGCACGTAAAGCCGTCGGTCCCGGTTGTTTTCAATGTTGGAAACAGTCGTTAAGCCTCGTCGAAGACCTTCGGGTGGCTTGAGAACATTCGACACTGGGTTGGCCACTAACCACCACCAATCTGCATTGGAGCAGCATGGTGAAATATGCTCTAGCTAGACCTTCCGCAGCTGTCTGTGGGGAATTCATCATTAAATATGACAATTTATATCTAATTTACGACGAATATTGTAAATATAATGGTTCCTTTTGTTTAATGACAATTATGCTGAGTGCGGATCCATTTTGCTCTTTTTTTGTTTTTAGATTTTCTTAGTGTGTTGTAGTATTAAGAGCAAAATAAACTTTCTTTCTCTCTTTCTTTCTTTCTTTCTAAATATCTTTGATATAACATTTCAGCGGACCCCCCATCGGAGATAGTGTCAAAGTGCGACCGGTGCTACACGAACCCCTGTGCCAACGGGGGCGTCTGCTCCCCCACCGCGGCCGGGGGGTTCGCGTGCAGCTGCGCGCGCGGCTACCACGGGGACACGTGCCAGCACCAGATCGACGCGTGCTACGGCTCGCCCTGCGCCAACGGAGTCTGTCAGCTGCTGGAGGAAGGGAGATTCCAGTAAGTATAGTTAACGGCACGGACCCCTGTGCCAACGGGGGCCTCTGCTCCCCCACCGCGGCCGGGGGGTTCGCGTGCAGCTGCGCGCGCGGCTACCACGGGGACACGTGCCAGCACCAGATCGACGCGTGCTACGGCTCGCCCTGCGCCAACGGAGTCTGTCAGCTGCTGGAGGAAGGGAGATTCCAGTAAGTATAGTTAACGGCACGGACCCCTGTGCCAACGGGGGCCTCTGCTCCCCCACCGCGGCCGGGGGGTTCGCGTGCAGCTGCGCGCGCGGCTACCACGGGGACACGTGCCAGCACCAGATCGACGCGTGCTACGGCTCGCCCTGCGCCAACGGGCTCTGCCAGCTGCTGGAGGAGGGGAGGTTCCAGTAAGTATAGTATCAAAGTGCGACCGGTGCTACACGGACCCCTGTGCCAACGGGGGCGTCTGCTCCCCCACCGTGGCCGGGGGGTTCGCGTGCAGCTGCGCGCGCGGCTACCACGGGGACACGTGCCAGCACCAGATCGACGCGTGCTACGGCTCGCCCTGCGCCAACGGAGTCTGTCAGCTGCTGGAGGAGGGGAGGTTCCAGTAAGTATAGTTAGCGGCGCGAAAGTCCAGCGTCGGATGAATCATCAGCTTTTACGACTGACACCGCTCTTCCTGCACCAACGGGCTCTGCCAGCTGCTGGAGGAAGGGAGGTTCCAGTAAGTATAGTTAACGGCGCGAAAGTCCAGCGTCGGATGAGTCATCAGCTTTTACGACTGACACCGCTCGCCCTGCGCCAACGGAGTATGTCAGCTGCTGGAGGAAGGGAGGTTCCAGTAAGTATAGTTAACGGCACGGAAGTCCAGCGTCGGATCAATCAGCTTTTACGACTGACACCGCTCGCCCTGCGCCAACGGGCTCTGTCAGCTGCTGGAGGAGGGGAGGTTCCAGTAAGTATAGTTAGCGGCGCGAAAGTCCAGCGTCGGATCAATCAGCGTTTACGACTGACACCGCTCGTCCCTCGCCGGATGATGCCTTAATAAATAAATAAATAATAAATATCTTGGACAATCTCACACACGGACATCTGACCCCAAAGTAGGCGCGAGCCTGTAATATTTGTGTCAGAGAATGTCCAAGATATTTATTATTTTTATTTTATTATATACATATATTTAGTTATTTTTTTATTGTCATTGATTATTGTGTTATGTTTATTTAATATGTTAGTCATTTAAGTTATTTTATTTTGATATACCGCAAATACAACTGGTCGAAAAAAAAGGGGGTTACTCTGAAAACCAGCAGCCGCGGTTTTCTCAGTACCACGGCACAGGCTGAGAGTAGTCCTATTTATGTAACTTAGGCTTATATTTTTCTTTTGTTTATTTATTTCTTTTACTGTACCCTTGGGACAAAATAAAGATTTTCTATCGTCATTCTTCAAGATATTTATTTATATTTTAGATATATTTTTCGAAGTTGGTAAATAATGATCAATAGTCATAATTTTGAAACATTTCCAGCTGTTCGTGCCTCCCGGGGTACACGGGCGTGCGCTGCGAGGTGGACATCGATGACTGCGTGGCGCACCGGTGCCAGCACAACGCGACCTGCCTCGACCATCTGGAGGGCTACAGCTGCAAGTGCGCCCCGGGATACATGGGTGAGCTTCAGAGGGTTGAAGATTAATGGGATTCTGAACGAAATTCCGTTTAATTAAGTTTTTTTATTTTAGGTGGTAGAGCCTATAGGAAACCAAATAGGTTTTATATGAAGCCTATTTTGTACCAAACAGTACCACCGCCCGCCACGGTACCTAGTACCATTTCTACCGTGTAGTAATTGTTTTTAAAACAATTATGGTCCGGTTGGAAAGGTGTGGTTTCCGGTTACACTTGAGAGGCGACCATCTTAGTCTGGGTACTATGACGCTTACTCCAGTTCTCGCTTCGCTGCGACCCATAGAAATCCCACTGCTGGGCACGGGTCTCCCCAACAGACACTTAGGGGTTGATCGTAGAGGGTTGAAAATTCAGGGTTGTACGTATGCATTTTCTAATGCTGTATCATAAAAAAATAAAAAAATAAAAATTTATCAAAAAATTAAAAAATAAATGTGTGGGGAGGACTATCCTTAAAATTTAGGGTGATGAAAAATAGTTGTTGTCCGATTCGCAGACCTATCCAATATGCACACAAAATATCATGAAAATCGATCAAGCCGTTTCGGAGGAGTATGGTAACTAAAACTGTGACACGAGAATTTTATATATTAGATTTAATTAATTAGTACGGGAATAATTAACTAATTACAAAATTAAATAGGTGAATTCTGCGAGAAAAAGATCCCGTTCTGCACGGCGGAGTTCAACCCGTGCGCTAACGGCGCGTCGTGCACCGACCACGCGAGCCACTACACCTGCAACTGCCCGCGCGGGTACTCCGGACAGAACTGCACCACCAACGCTGACGACTGCATCAACCACATGTGCCAGGTGAGAGCTGATGTGGTTGTTACGTGAACTCGGGGCAGCACTGAAAATCAGCGCTGCTGGTTTACTTTAGAGCCAACAGCATATGCTGAGCGCTGACCCTTTTAATCACAACACTGCATCAGTAAACATAATTGTGTCATAACCTCTCCACCTCATAATTAATTGCATAAATCTCCCTAGAACGGTGCGTAATAACCTCTCCACCTCATAATTAATTGCATAAATCTCCCTAGAACGGTGCGTCATGCGTGGACGGCCTGGACGAATACCGCTGCGCGTGCACCGCGGGCTACGCGGGCCGGTACTGCGAGGCGGCGCCGCACGCCGCGCTCGGCACCTCCCCCTGCGCGCACCACGACTGCGTGCACGGCGTGTGCTATCTACCCACTCCGGATATGATGCGAGTGCAGGTAAGTTTCTGCTGCGACCCATAGACGTCCCACTGCTGGGCACGGGTCTCCACAGACACTTCTGCGGAAGGTCTAGAGCATACTCCACCACGCTGCTCCAATGCGGATTGGTGGAGGGGTTAGTGGCCAACCCAGTGTCGAATGTTCTCAAGCCACCCGAAGGTCTTCGAGAAGGCTAAACGACTGTGTCCAGCATTGAAAACAACCGGGACCGATGGCTTTACGTGCCCTCCGAAGCACGGTAGCGCCCATGAAATTTTTGCCACTAGCGGTCACCCATCCACAAACCGACCGCGCCCGTCGCAGGTAAGTTGGCAGCGGGGCAATTCAATGAATTCGGTTTTTATTTAGACCTTCGACGCACGTCTTTTTTTCTTAAGATACCCGTTTCTTAAGATATCCTCACCAAGAGCTTAAGGCCCTATATTCCGGCGTTCGAGCCGATTTGAGGGGGTGAGGTGCGGGGCAATCCGCGGGGAGCTGTCAATGTGTTACACGCCAAAAGTTTGGCAGGCGGCCGTAGCACAGATGTCACAGTACAGTGATATCAATATGACTACAGTATTCTAACAGAAGGAAAGATAATACAAATGCAAAAATATTTATTTATAAAACAGTGTTTTTACTTCAAATGGTACAATTTTATGATATCTAATATTCTTAATCTTAATATTCTATACCTTTATTTTATTATATTGTATGTATTTATATGTTTGACGGCCGACACGCAAGGAAGGGTTCCCGGGTTCGAATCCCGCCTTGGACAAGACATTTGTTTCTTTAATATAAAATTTCTTACATTTATTTCCGTTATCTGATACCCGTATTACAAGTTCTTACGAGCTTACCATGGGACTAGGTTAACGTGGTGGGATTGTTCATAAATATTTATTTATTTATGTACGTGGAACACAAAGAAAGTTTAGAGAAACTAAAAAACTAACTTCTATGGATAAAATATTTTAATTAAATCTTTTCAAAGAACCCTCCACCATCCTCTATACAAAGTTTCATGGGTCTGAACCAATTTTCGAAACATTTTTTCCAGTCGCCGCAGACACCCCTCCCACTGCCTTCTCGAACGCTGCTAGCGCGTCTTCCAGCGATAAAAACTGTATCCCTTGCAGCAGATTTTTATTTTAGAGAAATATAATATAGGATAGGATTAAATAGGAAATTTATTATACGAAACAAAATAAGTCGTACGGTGCCAGATCAGGGCTCTTACTCTTGAAAACAACATCAATTATTGTCCAACATCAATGTGATTCCAATCACATCTTGAGTGTTATTTGGTTTCATACTCTTGAATACAATTGCGTTTGAAATTAGAATTGACGTTACATTGTCCAATAAATGCGTCGTAACAAGGTATCTTGCTAAGCAAAATGCCATTTCTCACCTTCTTTTAATAGAGTTTACTTCTTGGGCACATTGTGGAAACTTAATCCACTGTGATTGAGAACTTGTTGAGCCATACTACAACAAGCGCTCTTCACGAACAATTTGTTGTTCTTCTTCAGTCCTTTGATTCGCAATGTTTCGAATCCTATTTGCATTGCGTCTTTGTCAGTAAGGATTTGACCGTCTTGGTCGCAGCATGGTATTGTTAATGATAATATCGGCTAAATTATTAGCCTATAGTAACTCGAAACAAACACACCTGTCGACTTCAAAAGTTCAAATTGTCAAATTTTCAACTGACATAAAAAACATCAAACGGAACGTGATAAAAAGTATCCTGGTTCTAAGCTACCTCCCCACAAATTTTCAGCCAAATCGGTTCAGCCGTTTTCAGTTATAAATAGTGTAACTAACACGACTTTCTTTTATATATGTATAGATTTAAATATGTTTAGTTTGATTTTGATTTTTAGTATAATACAATTAATTTATTTATTCTAGAATTCCTGGAGATGTTGTTAGGTTTCATAAACATTCTCTAGAGTAACCAGCCATATTTAACCACAGAGTAAAGTTTTCTGAAAGCTGTGATTGAAAAATATGAATACGTGAGAATGCACTATATTGGAAAGAAGAAAGATAAAAATAAGAAATCAAAACGTCAACTACATAATATATTAAGAATTGAAGTATTATAGTGTAAAAAATTTAGCTATAGTCAACATTGTCAAAAAATGGTTTGACAGTGTACACTTTCAATTGTCAAAGTCTGCGGGCTCATTCCGGTGATTTTTTGTGATATTTAAATAAACTTTATTTAACTAGATAATGCGTTAGGTATAATATAACTTTCAATGTATTAAATACCTTTTAGGTATCGCCTAGTTTCCACCTCGAAAATGATTTATTTTCAGTTGTTCTTCTTGTGACAACGTCAATGTCATGGTGATTGAAATAAGACATCGACAGTGCAGGTTGTTCTTGCAAAGGTTATACAAAGAAGTATAACTTCTAACGCGTGTACATAAGTACACACAAATTTTTTTTAATGGATACAGGATAGCAACCGAGCTTGCAGCACCACCCTTCCGCTACCGCCCATGACAACTGTGACTGACTTCGAACAGGACTCAATTAGGGACTGGGATGGTTAGTCCAATTAGCTGAGAAAGTTAATTAGAACATTAGTTGATCAGTTCGTTAGTAGGTATGAGGACTGGGGACTGTTAGTGATAGTTAGTCCTGTTAGTTGTTGTTAGTAATAGTCCAGTTGGTACTTGTTAGTAGGAGTCTCGTTCTAAGTCAGTCACAGGTGTGTTGCTACCCTTGAGGACTAAGATGGTCGCCTCTAAAGAAGTATAACCGGAAACCACACCTTTCCAACCGGACCATAATTGCTTTAAAAACAATTATTACACGGCAGAAATGGTACTAGGTACCGTGGCGGGCGGTGGTACTGCCCCGGGCGAACTCTATATGGAACCAATTAGCTTTCATTTAAAACCTATTTGGTTCCCTATAGGCTCTACCACCTACCAACTACTGTTTTACTTTTACTGTGGCATTTTATATGAGCTGCACGTGGTGAATTATATATATGTGTGTGTAATACTTTCGCGTTCAGTCACGTGATTTCGCGGAAAAAACTGACACAGGTCCACCGTCTAAGAGCGCCGACGCGCGACTGAAGTATGAATCGCGAATGGGCTGTTTGGATTTCTCGCGCATTTGATAGATATTTCAACATAGTAATTATTTTAATCATTTTATCTAGATAAAATCCACAAAAACATCTAGATAATCTTACTATCTTTTCATTCATATAAAAATAAAAATTAAACGTTTGTTTTGTAGCTGATAAGATAGATTATACATTAGAAAAAGGGGTAACTTTGGGATTTTTTTATAGCGAGTAAAGTTAATCTAATTGTGTTACTGAACCCGACTACATGTTCGACAGATTCTTAAATAAGACATATATTATTTTTAGAATTTTAAATCACTGTTTTTTATGTTTCCCATGGATTCTAAAAACTAGTAAGCGCGGTCTCGGCGGGTCTACAGCGCCTTAACTTAAAGTGTGGCGATTGGGATAAGCTATAAAACATTAAGACAGTCTTATGGTATATTTAAGGATGTAATTTTAAAGGAAAAAATACTGAAATATTAATTAGATTTATTCATATAACACCTAAAATTACAGGGTTTTTTTCTATTGCGATATTTTTTATCATGCACATTAATTGCGGAAATAATCTTTCATCTCTTTTCTTCTTTCTAATCTTTGATAATATCTAATCAAACAATTTAGTAAGTACCTACGATAGTGAAGTGATCTAGTTAGTATATTAAGATCACTGAACATTGATTTCAGGACGACATCTTAGTTGAGCGGCCGCTGATTGCAGCATCCAACGACTACATGTGCAAGTGTGCGCCGGGGTATTCTGGTGAGTTAGATGTTATACAATGAACTGTAAAACAAGACGAATGTAGTGAGTTGGATGTTATACAATGAACTGTAAAACAAGACGAATGTAGTGAGTTGGATGTTATACAATGAACTGTAAAACAAGACGAATGTAGTGAGTTGGATGTTATACAATGAACTGTAAAACAAGAAGAATGTAGTGAGTTGAATGTTATACAATTAACTGTAAATCAAACAAATGTTGTGAGTTGGATGCTATATAATGAACTGTAAAACAAGACGAATGTAGTGAGTTGGATGTTAGACAATGAACTGTAAAACAAGATGAATGTAGTGAGTCGTATGTTATACAATGAACTGTAAAACAAGACGAATGTAGTGAGTTGGATATTAAACAATGAACTGTAAATCAAGACGAATATGAAACAAATAGTGTATGTATAGGTACGTGCACATTTTTAGTGTCACCAACGGCGGTCCAAAGTATTACAAGTTCGCGTGCATCATTCAACATCATGGGTGACCGCTAGTGGCAAAATTTCATGGACGCTACCGTGCTTCGGAGGGCACGTAAAGCCGTCGGTCCTGGTTGTTTTCAATGCTGGAAACAGTCGTTAAGCCTTGTCGAAGACCTTCGGGTGGCTTGAGAACATTCGACACTGGGTTGGCCACTAACCCCTCCACCAATCCGCATTGGAGCAGCGTGGTGGAGTATGCTCTAGACCTCCCGCAGAATTGTCTGTGGGAGAGACCCGTGCCCAGCAGTGGGACGTCTATGGGTCGCAGCGAATTCAACATCGATATTTTCTAGGCCGGCTGTGCGAGTACCTGACTTCTCTGACGTTCAACCACAACGACTCGATGGTGGAGCTGGAGCCGCTGCGGACCACGCCGCAAGCCAACGTCACATTGGGTGAGAGTTTACGAATGGCCGTGTTGATGTGTGACACACACAAATACACACACACAGTGAGCACACTGATATAAAATTAAAGCTGTGAGGTTTAATTTTATTTTTATTAATTTAGAAACCAACTCCCTGTCAGAACCCGGGATCTTATTTGCTTAAGTAAATCAATATATTGATTGCAGTGTTCAGCACGAGCCAGCATCACGGCGTGCTGCTGTACTTCGGCGCGAGCGAGCACCTCGCGGTGGAGCTGTTCAACGGCCGGATCCGCATCAGCTACGACGTGGGCAACCATCCCACCTCTACCATGTACAGGTAAGCCCACTGGCTCCGAAGCTCACAATACAGATGAACTGCTTTGAAACTGCTGATTAGGACATAGGTACAATATGTAATACAGGAAGAAAATGGTACAAGGGTACTACTTATTTCTTCTGAAATTTCTTCCAGTTTTTAGTGGTTTTATCACCATTTGTTTCCCAGAAATAGAATTAAATTAAACCAGAAATTGCCAGTGCGCACAAAAAGTGAAGTTGCAAAAACTTTTTTTTCTTTTTTCGCGAGGGGTAAATCTTCGAAAGATCCCCAACCACTCTTGGGGAAAGGGGCTTCCTTCCGTGCCTATTTCTACTCACTAATACCCCCCCGGCAGCTTTCTAGTATGTGAGATTTCTACTAACCCCCTCGGCAGCTTTCTAGTATGTCAGATTTCTACTAACCCCCTCGGCAGCCTTCTTGAAGACGCCAATACTACATTCAAATATTTTGACGACCAGCACAGACGCTATTATTTGCAGTTTGCATGCAAATCAATGGCGAAAGCGTCATACCAACAGTCGATGTGACTAACAGCTTACATTATCAATGGCGATAGCGTCATACCAACAGTCGATGTGACTAACAGCTTACATTATCAATGGCGAAAGCGTCATACCAACAGTCGATGTGACTAACAGCTTACATTATCAATGGCGATAGCGTCATACCAACAGTCGATGTGACTAACAGCTTACATTATCAATGGCGAAAGCGTCATACCAACAGTCGATGTGACTAACAGCTTACATTATCAATGGCGATAGCGTCATACCAACAGTCGATGTGACTAACAGCTTACATTATCAATGGCGAAAGCGTCATACCAACAGTCGATGTGACTAACAGCTTACATTATCAATGGCGATAGCGTCATACCAACAGTCGATGTGACTAACAGCTTAGATTATCAATGGCGAAAGCGTCATACCAACAGTCGATGTGACTAACAGCTTACTTTGTACAACTGCAGCTTCGAGATGGTATCCGACGGCGCTTACCACAAGGCCGAGCTGCTGGCTGTTAAGAAGAACTTCACGCTGCGAGTCGACGACGGGCCCGCCAGGTCCATCATCAACGAAGGTTGGTCACCATCATCGTCAGTACTCACCACTGAATTACTGAACACCTCATTATTGCCTTCGGGTGGCTTGAGAACATTTGACACTGGGTTGGCCACTAAATCTTCGACCATTCCGCATTGGGGCTGCGTGGTGGAGTATGCTCTAAACCTCCCTTTGCTATGGCTGTGACATCCCGGTCGAACAGAGATGCCTATGGATTGTATCCTCACTTAGCGTAGCTTATAAAAATGTTATAATATAAATCATTCATTGTTCCACAGGCATCAAAGAGTTCCTCCGGCTGGAACGGCCCATGTTCCTGGGCGGCGTGCCGGCCGACGTCGGCAAGGAGGCCTTCAGCAAGTGGCACTTGCGGAACATCACTAGTTTCAAAGGTGACAAGGGCTTTTATTTTCGTGTGAAAAATCTGTAATTAAGAGTGAGTTGAGAGAATGTTGTAAGCTAGTAAGATTTATTATATACATATATAGATAAGTTATTCCACCAGCAGATTAGAACACCAGCACCGCTATGCTGTGTCCATGTGTGTGTGAATAAAGATTTATTTCTTTCTTCTCTTTCTATGGACTATTTTTCAAATTTTTCAAATTTTCTTAGTTGTTAAGCTGAGAGAGTTATTAGTTGGTCAGTTCGTTAGTGGCTTTAGTTTGCCTTATATTAATCAGTTTAGAATAGCATTCTCTTCAGCATATCTCTTTAATTTTGTAGTTTGTAGTTACCTAGACTTTCTGTGAGAACTTTCATAATCTTCAGTATGCCATTTGGTCTAAGGAACGCTCCGTCCGCAGGTTGCATGAAGGAGGCGTGGATCAACCACAAGCGCGTGGACTTCGTGAACGCGGCGCGCAGCGTGCGCACGGGCGCCGGGTGCGGGGGGGACGAGCCGCCGGCCGCCGCGCCGCCGCACGTGCTGCAGGAGGACTCGGCCGTCGCCAGCGTGAGTACTGCTTAGTGGACACCACCATCAACCACAAGCGCGTGGACTTCGTGAACGCGGCGCGCAGCGTGCGCACGGGCGCCGGGTGCGGGGGGGACGAGCCGCCGGCCGCCGCGCCGCCGCACGTGCTGCAGGAGGACTCGGCCGTCGCCAGCGTGAGTACTGCTTAGTGGACACCACCATCAACCACAAGCGCGTGGACTTCGTGAACGCGGCGCGCAGCGTGCGCACGGGCGCCGGGTGCGGGGGGGACGAGCCGCCGGCCGCCGCGCCGCCGCACGTGCTGCAGGAGGACTCGGCCGTCGCCAGCGTGAGTACTGCTTAGTGGACACCACCATCAACCACAAGCGCGTGGACTTCGTGAACGCGGCGCGCAGCGTGCGCACGGGCGCCGGGTGCGGGGGGGACGAGCCGCCGGCCGCCGCGCCGCCGCACGTGCTGCAGGAGGACTCGGCCGTCGCCAGCGTGAGTACTGCTTAGTGGACACCACCATCAACCACAAGCGCGTGGACTTCGTGAACGCGGCGCGCAGCGTGCGCACGGGCGCCGGGTGCGGGGGGGACGAGCCGCCGGCCGCCGCGCCGCCGCACGTGCTGCAGGAGGACTCGGCCGTCGCCAGCGTGAGTACTGCTTAGTGGACACCACCATCAACCACAAGCGCGTGGACTTCGTGAACGCGGCGCGCAGCGTGCGCACGGGCGCCGGGTGCGGGGGGGACGAGCCGCCGGCCGCCGCGCCGCCGCACGTGCTGCAGGAGGACTCGGCCGTCGCCAGCGTGAGTACTGCTTAGTGGACACCACCATCAACCACAAGCGCGTGGACTTCGTGAACGCGGCGCGCAGCGTGCGCACGGGCGCCGGGTGCGGGGGGGACGAGCCGCCGGCCGCCGCGCCGCCGCACGTGCTGCAGGAGGACTCGGCCGTCGCCAGCGTGAGTACTGCTTAGTGGACACCACCATCAACCACAAGCGCGTGGACTTCGTGAACGCGGCGCGCAGCGTGCGCACGGGCGCCGGGTGCGGGGGGGACGAGCCGCCGGCCGCCGCGCCGCCGCACGTGCTGCAGGAGGACTCGGCCGTCGCCAGCGTGAGTACTGCTTAGTGGACACCACCATCAACCACAAGCGCGTGGACTTCGTGAACGCGGCGCGCAGCGTGCGCACGGGCGCCGGGTGCGGGGGGGACGAGCCGCCGGCCGCCGCGCCGCCGCACGTGCTGCAGGAGGACTCGGCCGTCGCCAGCGTGAGTACTGCTTAGTGGACACCACCATCAACCACAAGCGCGTGGACTTCGTGAACGCGGCGCGCAGCGTGCGCACGGGCGCCGGGTGCGGGGGGGACGAGCCGCCGGCCGCCGCGCCGCCGCACGTGCTGCAGGAGGACTCGGCCGTCGCCAGCGTGAGTACTGCTTAGTGGACACCACCATCAACCACAAGCGCGTGGACTTCGTGAACGCGGCGCGCAGCGTGCGCACGGGCGCCGGGTGCGGGGGGGACGAGCCGCCGGCCGCCGCGCCGCCGCACGTGCTGCAGGAGGACTCGGCCGTCGCCAGCGTGAGTACTGCTTAGTGGACACCACCATCAACCACAAGCGCGTGGACTTCGTGAACGCGGCGCGCAGCGTGCGCACGGGCGCCGGGTGCGGGGGGGACGAGCCGCCGGCCGCCGCGCCGCCGCACGTGCTGCAGGAGGACTCGGCCGTCGCCAGCGTGAGTACTGCTTAGTGGACACCACCATCAACCACAAGCGCGTGGACTTCGTGAACGCGGCGCGCAGCGTGCGCACGGGCGCCGGGTGCGGGGGGGACGAGCCGCCGGCCGCCGCGCCGCCGCACGTGCTGCAGGAGGACTCGGCCGTCGCCAGCGTGAGTACTGCTTAGTGGACACCACCATCAACCACAAGCGCGTGGACTTCGTGAACGCGGCGCGCAGCGTGCGCACGGGCGCCGGGTGCGGGGGGGACGAGCCGCCGGCCGCCGCGCCGCCGCACGTGCTGCAGGAGGACTCGGCCGTCGCCAGCGTGAGTACTGCTTAGTAGACACCACCATCACCCACTAGTCCCACTGTTGGGCTCGACTCTTCTTGGAATGGGAGAGTTTGAGCTCCAGCACGCTGGCTGTATGGAATGACAGAATTCACATGCTCACATTCACGGACATGTAGATTTGAATTTCTTAAATCGCATATTCAGTCAATTCTTTCTGTCAATTAATCTTTAAAAAAATAACCCATTGACGGCTCATCTAGAGCTGGAAGGCTAAGCTTAAAGGAAGAAATAATATTTAAATTAAACGCGATATAAATTTATTTTGCATATTTAGCTCTCTATGTTTTAGCCTCTACATGTTTTAAAAAAATTGCATTATTTTTTATTTGTGTATGCGCAAACGCAACAAATATCAAAGAAACACGACACAGCTGTAAGCTCATAGAAAGTATTCGCTTCTCCTGCAACATTAACTACTCGTATCCTCGCAGGACCCGTGCATCCCGAACCCGTGCGCGCGCGGCGGGCGCTGCGTGCGCGAGGAGGGCTCCCCCTCCGACTACACGTGCCGCTGCCGCGCGGGTACCGCCGGGGCGCAGTGCGAGCTGCGCGCGTCGCTGGGTACGTACTCCGTTTAAAAAAATTGTGAGCCGTCACGGGACGCCTGGCAGATGTGAAACATCGAAATTATTTTGTACAAGTAATATGCACAAAAGTACAGATTATGACAGGAACTAAAGAAAACTAAAGAAAACATATAAGAAAAAAAAAACAAAAGAAAAATTATATAATTATTATATTATATAATTATATATATAATTATTAAATTATATAATTTTTATATTATATAATTATATAATTAAAATATAATATATTTTATTAATAAAATAATTTCCGACCGTCATTTGTCGGAACTGTATAGTATATATATTCCATATTCGTCACGCTCGCCACGCTCGCCACGCCAAAAATTTGGTTTGCCCTCCGCCTAAAGATGTTTCATATCAAAAAGATAAATAATGTCCAGTCCTATCCCTTTGTCATCCCTTGTGATTTTAGGATACTTCGAATCAAAACGAACGAGAGAACTGGATTGCTAATTTATTAACTACGAAATAAAATTCTAAAATTCGCCAAACTGTAGGCCAGTTTGTCGGCAACCTAAATCTAAATATATTATATCTTTAATTGTATCAGGCGTTACTTTGGGTTTTTTTGAACTCCATTATTACAAACCAAGTATTACTTTTTTTTGTTCAAGGATTGTTGCAAAGTAGATTAATACTTGGTTTGTATTATATATTTGTCTAATGTACTCTTTTGACTATAGGTGGCGCGCCTGTGATTACCCAGAGCAAACTGCCTCCGCGGAAAATTATCAGCAATATTCAAGCTTCGCCAGGTATGTATTACATTAGTTATTATATATTTATGTATTATGTATTTACTTATTGTGAATTTCTAGATAAATTATTTAAAAATCAAATAAATACATATTTTTTGGGAACTGTTCGATATCTGTGTTTCTTAAGTCTCTTAGTTTCTTCTGATGTTCCCACTACCGCGACATCTGTAGACTAATGGTTTCAATGTATTTGTAATAGGCGTTCTATATATTAAAAATCTCTTTGATCTTTCTTCATTGTTAATATAAACGTGTTTCGCAGCTGCGCCCGCGCAGAAGCAGTCGGCCGAGATGGCGCCAGCGCAGCCCGCGCCACCTAGCGGAGCTTGCCGGAAGGTAATTAAATGTATTTTTTATTGTCATTTTATTGTCAGAACAATGTCTGATATATGTCAGTCAACCAATGCTCAAAGCGACATGTGATAAATAACATGCCATCGTATCCAGATAACCAACTATTAAATATATCGTGTGTCAAACTACTGGCGTGTGTAATGTTATCATGCATATAGTTAAATTCATATTGTTATAATGCATATTATTTATTTATTTATTTGTTAAAAATGCACATTACATAAATGTCACGCTAAGCTAGTATGTATACCCTTGAAAGGGTGTAGCATTATGATGCGAGGTCCAATTTCAAGTATCGAGTACATTTAAATTTCATACTTCAACTAACATCATCATACATCTAAATTATTTACATTCTATGTTATTTATACCATTATGTCATTTATAATTAATATAACAATTTCTAAAAATAAGTTAAATTAGCATTATTCAATATATTATTTAAATGTCAATAATTAATAACAAACGTCAAGTTATAGGAAAATACAAGTCAGTAAAATAATGTCAAAATAATCAGTAATAGTAATAAATAAATAATCAATTAATGTCAGAATCGTGAATGTCAATTAATTCGAGTGTATTAGTTAAGGGTTATGAATTATGTTTATGTTAAAGCCAATTTACCAGGATTTTTGTCTTTTAAAAACTCTTTTATGGAATAATATCCTAATATTATATAAAAATGTTAGCTTGCTGAACTCCTCGATATAAACTAACCATGTCAAATTTGATACACCTCCGTCCACGTAAGTGTCGGTAAAAGGTGTACAAAATGTTTGATTCCCATATCACCTACCGTAGATATGGAAGAGCGATACATCCTAACACAGGCCTTATGTGGCTTAAAAGGGTGTACCGATCACTAGTTATAAAAGCATGTAAAGTTTTATGCAATAAAGAAATTATTATTAATTATTATTATTATATCAATAATTAGGAAGCGACTCGCGAGTTCGTGACGGAGGGCCCGTGCCGGTCGCGGCGCGCGGTGCGGGGCGCGCAGTGCGCGGGGCGGGGCGCCGCGTGCGGGCGCGGCCTGTGCTGCGGCCCGCGCAAGACTAAGAAGCGGAAGGTTTGTTGCCGTTTAATATTACATTAATAATATATCTAATCTTTTATTGTTATTGTTATAAGGATGTTTACAATTTTTGTTGTACAGAGCCACCTAGTTAGCATAAGCATATGCCTGTGTCAGGTCTTTAAATATATTAGACAACATCTTAATTTATATTTTATAGTACATATTATGTATTAGACACATACAATACATACATTACATCACGCCTGTTTCCCCGAAGAGGTGGGCAGAGTATACCCACACTCATCTATACTAATATTATAAAGAGGAAACATTTGTTTGTGATGTTTTCACACAAAAACTCCTGGACCGATTTCAAAAATCAAGAAAGCTGCATCTTCGCTGAGTGACATAAGCTATAATATAATATTACTAGGTTTAAGAGACCCATCCCTAACAGTGGGACAAAGAATGGGTTGTGTTGATTGTGATGATGATGATGATGAAACGAAACTATTGTTATGTCTAAGTCCACGCGAGTGAAGCTGCGGACGTCCACTATAATAGTAAATAATAATTTTATTATCATGATAGAAATTAAGATTAATATTTTATGTGTTTGGTTTGTAAACTGTGATATCGCCGTGCTTCGGAGGGTACGTTAAGCGGTCGGTCCCGGTTGTTTTCATTGTTTTTAATATTGGAAAAGGTCGTCAACCCTTGTCGAAGACCTTCGGGTGGCTCGAGAACATTCGACACTGGGTTGCCCACCAGCCCCTCCACCAATCCGCGTTGGAGCAGCGTGTTGGAGTATGCAGTAGTATGAGTAGACCTCTCGCAGCTGTGTCTGTGGGAGACCCGTGCCCAGCAGTGGGTCGTCTGATTGCAGTTTTGTAAATAAATAAATAAATATCTTGGACATTCTCACAAACGGTCACCTGACTCCAAAGTAGGCGCGAGCCTGTAATATGGGTGTCAGAGACTGATATACATCCATAGATAATCTTAAATACATACTTAAATAGATAATATTAACATCCAGACACAGAACAAATCCAAGTGTAAAGAGAAATAAATAAATAAATCTTTCTAATCTTTCCTTACTTGTAAACCTTATTTTTACGATTTTCATGACCACAGATCCGCCTAGTCTGCGCAGACGGCACCAAGTACACCAAAGACATAGAGATAGTGCGCAAGTGCGCTTGCGGCAAGAAGTGCGCTCGCGTCTCGCCCTTCCTGCACTGAGGGCCGAGCGTACCAACCGAGTACCACACAACGCTACCATATTACTCACGGCACAAAGGTTAAAAGCCGTAATATACGCCCGGATTTGGTCGGCGGACCAAATCCGCGTACCAAATCCATTCTCGCTACAGACGGCCGGATCGGACAGTTGCTTCATATAAGCATGACGTAAGCGGACCGAGGCGGACACAATTAATAATAATTATGTTCGCGGACTACTCTACAGACGGCTGGATTTGGTCGGGAAGCGGACCAAATCCGTGGTCCGTTCGTACCAAATCCGGACGTGTATTACGGCTATAAGCTCTGAACGAAATCGGGAGGGGATAGATGCGCATGCGTTAACGACTGACAACCTGCTTTCCCGCGCTATAGCCCTTCTGCGCATATGTTCAGAGTCATACTTTGATGCTGGTCCGTTATATTACCGTATGTAATGGGATTCGCTTGTCCTTTGCACGTATATATGGTATCAATAAATACTTTTTACTACTGTGGGAGTAATAATGATACGCTGTGTAACAAATTTTCATTGTCAAGTACCAGCAAACACGTATTGATGATTTTGCTACAAACATTTTTATATATATACAGTCAAACTACGTACGCACACAGCGCACGCGCCGTACGTACACAGCGCCATCTATTCGCACGTACGTACACTACGAATAGATGGCGCTGTTAACAAATTTTCAGAACAATAGAACCTGCAAACCTAACCTACAAACCTAACTAAACCTACCCATGTAAGTAATTAACGTGATCTAGGTTTCGGAATCAGACATATAAATAAACGAATGATATTTATTTCATATAAAATTCGAATTTCTATTACTTTCAGTACATGGTTACAACTGCGAAAAAAATATTTTACGATCATCTGAATAATATACCTATATATCTCAACCTTATGTAGCTTGAATTAATTTTGATTGACCTCATACTACAAAAACCGAATGAGTTTTCCGTGTACATGCATTCATTAAATATCTACTTACTCCTAAATTAAGTTTATTACTAAACTGGTGAATACATATGAAAGAGCAAAACGTATAGACAGGTAGACACTTTTTTTTAAATTAAAGTGTACCATTTTTAAACAGGTAGGATCGGCCTAACTTTAGCATAGAAAAACAATTTAGGTAACCCCAAATTATTATTTTACCTTGTTTGTATCATATAGATTATTATTTAATTATTATACCTACTTGAAAACATTTAATTTTATTTATGTGCATTTTTGTGTGCATTGTATGCATTCTGTTTTACAAAATCCTCAGGTCAGTCTCTTTCACGAATTCTTTTTTTAACTTTAAAATCAGTTTAAAATAAAATCACATCGAACTGAAATTTTTTAATAATCAGCTTTCTAATCGGATTTGAAAATGTTTTAAACTAATCTTATAAGGCATATTATAGCCTAAACCTTTTATACCAGGTAATTGTAACTTGTAGATTTATTACTAAAACATACCCCACTTTAGGTTAAGTACGTAAAATATACTCAGGTGTTTTATACAAATAATTTATGCATTTACTATAGTTCTGTTGGTAATATGAAGTTAATAATAATTTGTAATGCCCAGAGGCTTAGTCATTTTTTTTTATCTGTAGCATCTAAGTATTATAAAATATAGATAAATAATGTAATCTATGTACCTTATGTTAATGTGTCATTAGGCTTTCGCGCCAAATTAATGAATCAAAAAATAAATAAACTTAATAACCATTAATAAAAACTGATTTATTGAACTTTATACAATATTTTGTGTTCATTTAGTGTAACTATAATATATTTATCGTTTTCGAGTTATTTAATTAGATATTTAATTGAAAAAGTTAGTAGTTAAGTTAATAGGTTTATTCTATTTATAAGTCAGTGTTGCCATTTGAGTCTGAAATTTCGAATTTGTTTCAAATACTTAAACAGTATGATCGTTACTTAAACGGTCTTGTAAGGAACAAAATATAAGTTTTTGATACCCTAGTGTTACATTATGAGCTGCACATTTCATGCAAAACCCTGGAACCTTTCACTTATTGTGCGATTGAATCAAATAGTTCTTAATGTAATTATTAATATTTCTGATTTAATAACTTCATATTAATTTGAATCCCTGTTGAGCTGCTTGCAGCATAACATTTGTTATAAATTACACTGCCTAAAACTGTAATACCTAATCAATACTTAAATATTGTACTACTTGTATTACTACTGTCTTGCCAACTTTACTTAGAAAGGAGTATTTTACACATATCCTTAGAGTTTAGAGTTTACATCTACCTAAATTAAACTTTTAATTTCATTATTTATTACAAAGACTGAAGCGGCGGAGACTCGTTATATTGCGTAAATTACAGATAATGATGATGAATCAATGAAATCAATGCATTTTTATTAAGTTTGCGTAATAAACTGAGCACTGCCTGCGACGGGCTAAACACCTTGTGGTGATGTTGATATCACATATATAACCAATATTGTATTTTAAATAAATATAATTGTTTGACTGAAGACCTTTTGTAAAAATAATCAAATATACAGGGTGTCCCAGAATGAATGGATAATCCTTGAGCCCCGCACAGAACAGCTCTCCAGCGCTTAGAAAAAAATATCAAAAAAAAAAAATTCCAAGTGATACCCAAAATATGATTTTTTTTAGAAAAACATACGTTATTTTAGCTTCACTTCACATTAATTTACACAACTGCCACAAATTTATGATATTCTTGGCGTTTTTGGTGTCATTTTATTCCTGATAGACTATACTACTAGAAATACATCAAATAATATAAGTATCTGTGATACTTTTTTTATAAAAAAAATAAGAACTTGAATTTTTAACATGAAATTTGATACCAAAATAATTTTGACATAGTTTGAGAGTGTTTCATGTAAAAAAAAAGTATGAAAACGTAAGTGTCCAGCTATTTTAAAAACATGCGCAGTTGATACAGATTAAATAATGGTATAATACATCATTTTATCTAATACTACTACGAAGTTATTGCTATTGAGATGCAAAGCGAGTAAATACGACTAAAATTAAAAAGTTAATGTCTTAATACATTTTAATAATAATAAAACATTTCAGGTGTCGCTGCGACCCATAGACGTCCCACTGCTGGGCACGGGTCTCCCCCACAGACACTGCTGCTGCGGGAGGTCCAGAGCATACTCCACCACGCTGCTCCAATGCGGATTGGTGGAGGGGTTAGTGGCCAACCCAGTGTCGAATGTTCTCAAGCCACCCGAAGGTCTTCGACAAGGCTTAACGACTATTTCCAGCATTGAAAACAACCGGGACCGACGGCTTTACGTGCCCTCCGAAGCACGGTAGCGTCCGTGAAATTTTGCCACTAGCGCTCACCTATCCACAAACCGACCGCGCCCGTCGTTGCTTAACTCTTTCGGTCACATTGAATCGACGCGAGCCATTGGGCTATGGACGCTACATTTCAGGTGTACATTACATCAATCTTTATTCACAACAGGTGTTCAAATTGTCTGCCACCGATTCTAATACACGCTCGACATCTTCTTTTATAGAACTCTACTAAGAAACCGTGCGTAGAGTCATTCATTTATTTTTTAAGCGGCCTCTTGAACACGGCTGCGTAATTCCTCATTTGAAATTGTTTTCGAGTACACTTCTTCCTTTAGACAGCCCCAGTAAAAAACATCCCGACAGTTTAAATCTGGAGATCGAGAAGGCCACAGAATAGGACCCAAACGACCAATCCATTTGTTTGGATACGTGGCATTTAAATAAGCCCGGACGTTTGTACCATAATATGCAGGGCAGCCATCATTCTGTAACCAATGGGATTCCATTACCTCCTACGAAACAGTCGTTAAGCCTTGTCGAAGACCTTCGGGTGGCTTGAGAACATTCGACACTGGGTTGGCCACTAACCCCTCCACCAATCCGCATTGGAGCAGCGTGGTGGGGTATGCTCTGGACCTCCCGCAGCAGCAGTGTCTGTGGGGGAGACCCGTGCCCAGCAGTGGGACGTCTATGGGTCGCAGCGACACCTGAAATGTTTTATTATTATTAAAATGTATTAAGACATTAACTTTTTAATTTAAGTCGTATTTACTCGTTTTGCATCTCAATAGCAATAACTTCGTAGTAGTATTAGATAAAATGATGTATTATACCATTATTTAATCTGTATTAACTGCGCATGTTTTTAAAATAGCTGGACACTTACGTTTTCATACTTTTTTTTTACATGAAACACTCTCAAACTATGTCAAAATTATTTTTGTATCAAATTTCATGTTAAAAATTCAAGTTCTTATTTTTTTTATAAAAAAAGTATCACAGATACTTATATTATTTGATGTATTTCTAGTAGTATAGTCTATCAGGAATAAAATGACACCAAAAACGCCAAGAATATCATAAATTTGTGGCAGTTGTGTAAATTAATGTTAAGTGAAGCTAAAATAACGTATGTTTTTCTAAAAAAAATCATATTTTGGGTATCACTTGGAATTTTTTTTTTTTTGATATTTTTTTCTAAGCGCTGGAGAGCTGTTCTGTGCGGGGCTCAAGGATTATCCATTCATTCTGGGACACCCTGTATATTGCCATTGTGTTGCTATCAGCTTTCTGTACATTTTATAGGTTTAAGGTTATTGTATAGATAATTATTTAGCTTCTAGAGATTATTATTAGAAGTATTATCTAGTATTTCATTAGAAAGCATTCCGTGTAATTTATTTTTTTCTACCATTTTGGTAGAATTCTTTCGCTATTGTATCATCGTGAACAACGCAAATTGGACCTAATTATTATTATGCATATTTTCAGTATTAATAATATTTTGTTAAATATATACGAATAATTTGACTGCCGAAAATCCGTTCAATTCGTTGCATTCTGTTATGTAGATACCTAAACAAAAAAAAACCACGCCACTAACGCGATTCTGAACGAATGAAGAGGAATTGGGTACCTACTTCACATTTTCTTGCCACGAGCGTAAATGTTGCCATATGATATTAAGAAAATTTCTACCTTTCATGATTTGAACGGATTCCCAGTAGTTTTCTCCGTGTATTTGTAAGATTTAACTTATAAGCTTTAAGTTCTTGTACCTAGATCGACGTGATGTCTGTACGCCGTGCGTCGCTTGCGCTTTTAATATTAATGATAATTACTAAATTATACCTTATGAACTTTATTATTTATTTAATGTAATAAAAGAGGATGTTAGATATTTTGTTGTTTTATTTCTAACCGGTTGCCCTTCCAGAACTCAACGTAGAAATAAATGCTTACTGTTTGAACTCATAATGGTGAAAGAATATTTATTTATTCTTGCTTGTATTTGATGAAACCAAGAAACTAGTGTCCAGATAATTTCAAGTGATAGCTTTTCTAGGGATCGGATTTTTGTCATCGAATGGATGAACCCACAAATCCATCTGCGATCATCAAATGAAGTATGAAAATACAATAATAATAAAACAAACACAATAAATTTAAAATATTTTATTTGTCAGTATAATCTGTACGCTTCGCGCTATAGTCGAGGGCACTTACAGCAACTAGCCTACAATAATATGTACAATCAAACTGCTTCACTTCAGACCAAACCATCTTAGTATCATACATTCTCAAAACACCCTATTGTTGTTAACGAGTTGATAGTTTATTCAAGCAGTTTTTCTAGAGCAAAATATAATTATTGAAGTTCAAATTGTAACAAAACATCATATTATGTTAAATTTGCCACCAGTTCTTGAAACAACGACCAGTCTGTCAATAGTTTTGCGGAGTTACTCTATGGCTAGAGTTAAATTTTTAAAACATCCAGGAACAATATTTAAAATTTGTGAAACATTTTTGTGGCTTTATTTATATTAATTATCTTATTAATTATCTGTAAGATTCAAATTACGGTAGGCAACTTACATCTGGGTAGAGTACGCTTATTTTTACTAATATTATTTTTTTAATTAATAATTACAATGCCAAAATTTCCATTTCATAACTCGTTGTAAAGTTACTGTAATTTATGTTTTGAGAACTTTTTCGTTTAACAACAATCTTGGTCTGAAGCGAAAGCTCAACAATTGCATACGACGCCATTAAGCTACTTTCAGACTGATTTTCAGACCTATTTGATCTAACTCAAGTTTTCGCTTGTCGCTTTTACAGTAGAACAAATTTTTTTTTTATTTATTTGCATTTATGTACACAGGAGGACCACGACTCGGAAAAAGGAGCACAGGCCGCCCTTCGACAAGGTGGACAGACGACCTGAAGAAGTCGGCGGGAAACCGCTGGTTTCAAAAGACACAGGACCGGTCGGAGTGGTGTCGTATAGGAGAGGCCTATGTCCAGCAGTGGACCTCAAAAGGCTGATGGATGGCTGGACACAGGAGAACAATAGCAGGAAATACATACATAAATATATGATTAATGAATAAATTTAATTTGGACAATTTGATACAACGTGACGTCTGTATTTCTTCGAATGGATAGGCACAGCTGTGGTTATGTTTAGGTCCCAAATAGATATCATCCCATAAACCGGGCACAAATCCAGACTGCGAGCTAGCGGGCATTTCAAGTTAGAAAAGTCATTGGTGCGTGCCGCTCGGGTTTGAACCCGGATCGCTCGAGTGAGGCGAGTTCGATAGCCACTGGGCTGTCACCGCTTGATTGATTGAATTTATCATGATTATTAATTAACAGTCATCATTCCTTGAGATACAAATGAATATAAAAAGTAATAAAGGCTATAAAGTGTACTTATTAATTAATTGGCGCCATGAGTTAGTCAAGCGAGGCGTCAGTCTGAAATTAACCTAAAATTCTAATTTCCAACTTGGTAATATACATATATAGTAAATACAATATTAATAAATACTAGTCAATAGGAAAGTAATAAAATCATACAAAATTAAATTACAAGGAAGCCACGTGACACGAACACTAATTAACACTCAAAAATCGATCATAACAATCAAAGATCGATCATATAATATTTATTACATTTTTTGACAAACAAGGTGTCTGACATGCTTAGGTAAACCGATTTGGCGTGGGACAATCGGAAATGAGACACCTTAGAGCAGTGGTTCTTAACCTTTTTAGGTCCGTTACCCTTATGATCTAACTAGGGTCACTGATTTTACCCCTTCTCCCAACTTTGAAGTCAAACAATACGTGTAGCTACTATATACTGTAAGTAGTGTAAGTAGTAGCAAATGGTACCAACATTTTTAAAGCTCTGTCTGCCATGATAGGATATTCAGCACCTACTTTTTTCCAAAATGTACTTTGTAAATAGGTTAGCTAGGCTCATTGTCACCCCTCCGAAATACAAGTTTTACCCCCGCGGTGGTAATTACCCCCAGGTTAGGAATCCAGGCCTTAGAGGGAAATATTGAATTAATAAAAAATTTTTTTTTTAAAATCTTTTTATAACTTTTTTTTTATTTTCGTGCATTGTCATCGGAACCAAATATGTGTGCCGAATTTCAGCTCGATAGCTTCAGTGGAAGTGGGTGAAATATTGATTGCAAAGGATTTTTTTATTTTATTTTAAGTAAAAACATGTCAGTCAAATGTATTAATTATAACGTTTACATAGACATGTCAGCACCTAGATAAAATCAATAAAATTAACTTCATTTACCCTACACCGACAGAAATCACAACAAATCGCAGGAAAGTCGTTTAGTTAGCAAACAATACAACATTATATAAAGTTAGTTCGTTTGGGACAATTGGGGAATTTTTTTAAACTATTTATTTACAATCAATTTACCTGTTATGTACATAGTTGTGTATATTTTCTTTATGATATCAACTTTAGTATACCTTTCATGCATTAGTGCACAAATTGTTATATCAATGAAAATATACTTACATACGATATTTTTTTACAAAGAGTTGGTCAAAATTATCTTAATATAGTAGGTAATTTATCAATTACATATGCCCCGTCCCAAAAGCCACTAAAATAATTGTAATAGCATAAACATTAATACATAATACAATAATAATGACAGTATCAAAAATATGGCGTCATTTTGCAAGTCGAAAGAACGCAGTTACAAATTATATCGCATATAAATTAGATAATTATAATTATAAAATATGTTTATGTTTTAATAATACTTCGTAAACTACAGTAGAACACATAATATTATTGCAATCACGCTTGCCGCGTAAGCACTATGCGGAACCAGTCCGTAACGTAACATCACGCCTGGTATCCCGAAGAGTTGGGCAGAGTACTACACCCGTGCCTCGGAGGGCACGTAAAGCCGTCTTTCCCGGTGGAAACAGTCGTTAACCCTAGTCGAAGACAATCGGGTGGCTTGAGAACATTCGACACTGGGTTGGCCACTAACCCCTCTACCAATCCGCATTGGAGCAGCGTGGTGGTGTATGCTCTAGACCTCCCGCGGCAGTGTCTGTGGAGAGACCCATGCCCAGCAGTGGAACACAAGTGTTTGTTACACGAATGTTTGTCCTGAGTAGGATTCGAACCCACGACCCCTGGCGCAACAGGTAGGGTCACTACCGATTGCGCCAACGGGCCCGTATTTATTATTGTTTAACCGGTGATGAAGAGTGGATGTTAAACCTTCGGGAATAACAGGTTCTATGTTATGTTAAATTAACTAAGTCAATATCCTTACTATTGTAAAAAATACTCAATAATGAAATTACATCTTTACAGCTCTCCCCATAGTAATTGCTAACGAAATAGTGTACAATGGTATAATAAACCATAAATCAATTATACCCAATGACTTAATTAAATCTTAAACTTATTCAAAACATAAATTACATATCATACATTGTATTGAAACATTTGTTAGAAATATTTCAAATATCGAAAGAGCTTGGTGGTAGAGCCTTAACAGGTTATGTTTAGTCTGCCCAGCCAGTACCACGGCGAAGGTACAAAGTACCATTTGCAAGTTATAAATTGTTTTTAAAGCAATTGCGTTCCGGCTAACAAGATCTAGTTTCGATTTTCTAGAAACTACAGTCCTTGGCATGTTTAAGGTTGTTCAAGGTCTGTCAGAGTAGTTATTAGCGCTGGATGGGTTGTACTGCATGTCTGTTTGCTATCTTGCATCTATGAATAAACTGATATAAGATAAATGATCACTGGGAGGTCTCAAGGCGCTTACAAACTATTTTTTTATTATATGAAACATTTCAAATGATAATTATGGTTTACATAAAAAATACCAACAATTTTATTTATGGTGAGACCTTTACCTAACTTCAAACATACACACAGTATGTTTTTTTTTCTATATATTTCTTAGTCTATATATTAATTTAAGTTTTACCCCAATTCGTCACTATATTCTATTATACACAATATGAAATACTTGTTTCATTGCTGTATTAATGCAATATTATTATTTATCTTACATTTATTTTAAATGGAGTGTGAACATAAAGATTGTGAGTGCACAGAGTCATAATTTATGGTTAGATTAATAGAACAGAAATGTTTGTATATTGTCAATTTGTCTATGCTACCGCGTTAAAAATATAAGCGCAACAGATTTTTCCTAATTTAACTTGATATCTTTGAACAAAAGCCTATTTCCGAAGACAGTATAAAATGAGTAGTAAGTAATACAATTGAAAATAGCCTTAAATTATGGAAGATCAGAGACATATTTTCGACATATACATATTGTACAATCACAGAAAAAAAAAATGAATCAACTTTTTTTCCTACACACCACTTGCTATTCTTGTATTCTGCAACTATCTTTGTACTTTGTACAAATATGCTGTTTTAGATGTCAATTGAGTAAAATATTTTAGAATAAAAAAAAAATAGAAAATGTCACTTGAAATTATTTCGACATTCATTCAATTAATTGAATTATTGTTTTCATCGAATGAATCAACCACATTCATTCAATTAATTGAATTATTGTTTTCATATAATGAATCAACCACATTCATTCAATTAATTGAATTATTGTTTTCATCGAATGAATCAACCACATTCATTCAATTAATTGAATTATTGTTTTCATATAATGAATCAACCACATTCATTCAATTAATTGAATTAATGTTTTCATCGAATGAATTAACCACATTCATTTAATTAATTGAATTAATGTTTTCATCGAACGAATTAACCACATTCATTCAATTAATTGAAATAATGTTTTCATCTAATTAATTAACAACACATTCTATGAATTTACACAATTGACTACCTAAACAACACGTCCGACCTGAAACCTTCCATGGTCCCTTCCACTCCCTAATACCGAAAACACTTGACCATTCAGTCCCATGGTGATGGTGGGCTCCGGTTTCCGCAATTATCTCTTTATAAAGAGCCGTTTTGCGTCCTATTCTGTCTCAAACGAGGCCTCACAGTCACACTGTCCGTCCCGACCCCTGTAACAACAGTCCCACAGTCTAGAACTTCTTTTTGTCCCATGGTGGTGGTTGGCTCCGGTTTTCGCAATTATCCATACTAATATTAATAATTAATTAATATTATAAATGGGAAAGTGTGTTTGTTTGTTTGTCCGGCTTTCACGTCGCAACGAAGCTATTATATGGTATGGTTTTTGTGTGTGGAGATAGTGAGGAGGGTGGAGAGTGACGTAGGCTACTTTTTACCGCGGTAAAACATCCCCATGGGAAGATATCGATGTTTTGTTATTTGCTAGATATTTAGTTCCGGATGTTGTTAATAGATGGCGTTAGTATAATTCATTTTCAAGTTCTTATCTATGTATGTTATACAACTCATTGTTAATTCCCTTTGACCACGCGGGCGGAGCCGCGGGCAAAAGCTAGTCTCTATACAAAGAGCCGTTTTGCGTCCTATTCCATCTCACACTCGGCCTCACAGTCACACCGTCCGCCCCGACCCCCGTCGAACAGTCTAGAACTTCTGCCGGCACACCGCCACGCCCCAGCCGCGGCAGAGCACGGCGGCGGCGCGCCGCTAGCAGTGCGGGTACTCCGGCTCGAGGCGGCGCACGCGCACGCGCTGCCGGTAGTGGTACTCCTTGAGGTAGGCGCGCAGGCGGGCGGGGAGGGGCAGCTGTTCCACGCCTGCAATATTTATAAAGAGCCGTCTTGCGTCCTATTCCGTCCCACACGAGACCTCACAGTCACACTGTCCGCCCCGACCCCCGTCGAACAGTCTAGAACTTCCGCCGGCACACCGCCACGCCCCAGCCGCGGCAGAGCACGGCGGCGGCGCGCCGCTAGCAGTGCGGGTACTCCGGCTCGAGGCGGCGCACGCGCACGCGCTGCCGGTAGTGGTACTCCTTGAGGTAGGCGCGCAGCCGGGCGGGGAGCGGCAGCTGTTCCACGCCTGCAATATTTATAAAGAGCCGTCTTGCGTCCTATTCCGTCTCACACGAGGCCTCACAGTCACATTATCACAACAGTCGAACAGTCTAGAACTTCTGCCGGCACACCGCCACGCCCCAGCCGCGGCGGAGCACGGCGGCGGCGCGCCGCTAGCAGTGCGGGTACTCCGGCTTGAGGCGGCGCACGCGCACGCGCTGCCGGTAGTGGTACTCCTTGAGGTAGGCGCGCAGCCGGGCGGGGAGGGGCAGCTGTTCCACGCCTGCAATATTTATAAAGAGCCGTTTTGGGTCCTATTCCGTCTCACACTCGGCCTCACAGTCACACCGTCCGCCCCGACCCCCGTCGAACAGTCTAGAACGTCTGCCGGCACACCGCCACGCCCCAGCCGCGGCAGAGCACGGCGGCGGCGCGCCGCTAGCAGTGCGGGTACTCCGGCTCGAGGCGGCGCACGCGCACGCGCTGCCGGTAGTGGTACTCCTTGAGGTAGGCGCGCAGGCGGGCGGGGAGGGGCAGCTGTTCCACGCCTGCAATATTTATAAGGAGCCGTCTTGCGTCCTATTCCGTCTCACACTCGGCCTCACAGTCACACCGTCCGCCCCGACCCCCGTCGAACAGTCTAGAACTTCTGCCGGCACACCGCCACGCCCCAGAGCCGTTTTGCGTACTATTCCGTCTCACACTCGGCCTCACAGTCACACCGTCCGCCCCGACCCCCGTCGAACAGTCTAGAACGTCCGCCGGCACACCGCCACGCCCCAGCCGCGGCGGAGCACGGCGGCGGCGCGCCGCTAGCAGTGCGGGTACTCCGGCTCGAGGCGGCGCACGCGCACGCGCTGCCGGTAGTGGTACTCCTTGAGGTAGGCGCGCAAGCGGGCCGGGAGGGGCAGCTGTTCCACGCCTGGAATAATTATTAAAATAAATAATTAAATATCTTGGATATTTGTCCTGAATGGGATTCGAACCCACGACCCCTTGCGCAACAGACAGTGTCACTACCGATTGCGCCATCGGGCCCGTCATATCTATCTATATTATAAAAATGAATCGCAAAATGTGTTGGTAAGCGCATAACTCAACAACGCCTGGACCAATTTGGCCAATTCTTTTTTTTAAATGTTCGTTGAAGTTCAAGGATGGTTTTTACGGCGAGAAAAATTTGGAAATTCATCCCCTAAGGGGGTAAAACGGGGGTGCAAAGTTAGTATGAAGCTTTGCCGTTTTTGAAGTTAGTGAATGTGTAACGCGAGCGAAGCTGCGGGCGTCCACTAGTACCTATATAAAAGGAGAAGCTGACTGACTGACATATCAACGCAGGGCCTAAACTATATGGGTTAGAAACTTGAAATTTTGCACAGGGGTTCCTTTTATAACGTAGGGGAGCACTAAGAAAGGATTTTTGAAAATTCAACCCTCAAGGGGGTAAAACGGGGGTGCAAAGTTAGTATGGAACTTTGCCGTTTTTGAAGTCAAGTGGGCAACCCCAACGCGGTCAGACGTCGTTAATGAGTCTAATTCTACGAGAGTAATATTCCACTAGTAAATAAATAGATATCTTGGACATTTTCACACACGGCCTGAGATATGGGTGTCAGAGACTGATATACATACATAGATATTTTTAAATATGTACATACTTAAATAGATAATATTGACATCCAATTGACAATATGGGATCGGAGTACAATTTAAATAATTACATATATTTATGTTACTAGTGTACGCCCGCAGCTTCGCTCGCGTGGAATTAGACAACAATAGTTTCGTTTACACCTAGTAATATTATATAGCCTATGTTACTCAGTGAAGCAGATTTCTAATGGTGAAAGAATTGTTTAAGTCGGTCCAGTAGTTTTTGTGTGAAAACATTACAAACAAATCTTTCCTCTTTATAATATAATTATAGCCGTTCTAATTAACTACATCTATAGATGTAGTTAACTACGACCAATTATGTTAATTAACATAAAGATAACATCAATTAAATTAAATCAATACCTACAGCTAGAAACAATCTAAATTTTCAATCAATCAAACAATCAATTTAAGAAGTCAATCATAAAATGTCAAAAAAAAGTTACATACTATACATGTAAAAATAGAACCCGTTTTTTTAAATAATCGGTTTTAGTTACAGCATTGTAGCGTGTATATCCCAATGGGTCGGGACAATTTGAAGTGTGGCTTAGATCTCTCAGTGGGGGAGACCCGTGCCCAGCAGTGGGACGTCTATGGGTTGCAGCTAGCGTTGCCAGGCGTCCGGATAAAGCCGGACATAGTTAGGCTTTTTGATTGCGTGTCCGGCCCAAATAAACGGTGTCCGGCTTGTCCGGCTTTTGTTAGGCTTTTTACTTTTTATTTTATTCATTATTTCATTAGAATTTAACAAGATTTATGACAATAATCAAAAAATATTGATTTTACAAACAATTTTTCCGTCGTACCTATTAATACTGAGACACTAAATCCTCAATAATGTAGGGTGTCCGGCCTTTTTACCCAAATGTCCGGCCTTTCTACCCAAATGTCCGGCCTTTTTACCCAAATGTCCGGCCTTTCTACCCAAATGTCCGGCCTTTCTACCCAAATGTCCGGCCAAACTCTCTGGTCTGTCCGGCTATAAGGTTTGGCAACCTGGCAACCCTAGTTGCAGCTACGTGTAGTAATGCGTTGCAGGCCAACAATAAGTTACCGTCGTATGTGGTGTGCGAGACGATGACCGCGCGCGCCAGCTGCTGCAGCGCGAACGGCTCGGCGCGCGGCAGCGGCGCCGTCAGCATCGGCTCGAAGAACATCACGCACGCGGGGTCCTGGCGAACGAATTGTTCATGTGAAACATCTTTGGCGTGGCGAGCGTGGCGAATATGGAATATAGGTATACAGTTCCGACAAAATGACGGTCGAAAATTATTTTATTAATAAAATATAATAAATATTTTTTATTTTTTTTTATTTTTCGTTTCTTATATGTTTAAGTTCCTGTCATAATGTGTACTTTTGTGCATATTACTTGTACAAAATAATTTCGATGTTTCACATCTGCCAGGCGTCCCGTGACGGCTCACAATTTTTTTTAATAACTTTTTCCTCCACATTCAAGAATATAAAACTTTTTTTTTTTAATTTTTTACCTTAATTAAACTTATCGATTTGGACAGTATAGTATAGAGTATAAGAGTACAATACTACCTACTATGAGCCAGGAGGCGGTTTTTTAGGCGGATGATGGGTGAAGGTGGTGGATTAACGCCATATTGTAGAAATAATCGGCTTCAAATCACGTGACCTTATTTTACATCCTCTTTAGTTCTGTTATCAATGTTATAAATACATACTTAAATAGATAATATTAACATCCAGACACAGAACAAATACAAGTGTTCGTCACACGAATATTTGTCCTGAGTGAGATTCGAACCCACGACCCCTGGCGCAACAGACAGGGTCACAATAATAATTAATTTCGGCCTTAAGTGTACACGGTAATGACATGTGACCTTGTAATGCTCGATGAGTCCGGTGACCGTGTCGGCGGCGAACACGGCCGGGTCGTGCGAGTCGAAGCTGAACCGGTGCTGGTAGTGCTCGATGCGCGCGTGCAGCGACCGCCCGTACTTGCGGAACGACACCGAGAACAGGTGCTCCTCCCTTGACTAACGTCTGCGGTCGCCAAGTGTACACACCGACCTTGTAATGCTCGATGAGTCCGGTGACCGTGTCGGCGGCGAACACGGCCGGGTCGTGCGAGTCGAAGCTGAACCGGTGCTGGTAGTGCTCGATGCGCGCGTGCAGCGACCGCCCGTACTTGCGGAACGACACCGAGAACAGGTGCCCCTCCCTTGACTAACATCTGCGGTCGCCAAGTGTACACACCGACCTTGTAATGCTCGATGAGTCCGGTGACCGTGTCGGCGGCGAACACGGCCGGGTCGTGCGAGTCGAAGCTGAACCGGTGCTGGTAGTGCTCGATGCGCGCGTGCAGCGACCGCCCGTACTTGCGGAACGACACCGAGAACAGGTGCCCCTCCCTTGACTAACATCTGTGGTCGCCAAGTGTACACACCGACCTTGTAATGCTCGATGAGTCCGGTGACCGTGTCGGCGGCGAACACGGCCGGGTCGTGCGAGTCGAAGCTGAACCGGTGCTGGTAGTGCTCGATGCGCGCGTGCAGCGACCGCCCGTACTTGCGGAACGACACCGAGAACAGGTGCCCCTCCCTTGACTAACATCTGCGGTCGCCAAGTGTACACACCGACCTTGTAATGCTCGATGAGTCCGGTGACCGTGTCGGCGGCGAACACGGCCGGGTCGTGCGAGTCGAAGCTGAACCGGTGCTGGTAGTGCTCGATGCGCGCGTGCAGCGACCGCCCGTACTTGCGGAACGACACCGAGAACAGGTGCCCCTCCCTTGACTAACATCTGCGGTCGCTAGGTGTACACACCGACCTTGTAATGCTCGATGAGTCCGGTGACCGTGTCGGCGGCGAACACGGCCGGGTCGTGCGAGTCGAAGCTGAACCGGTGCTGGTAGTGCTCGATGCGCGCGTGCAGCGACCGCCCGTACTTGCGGAACGACACCGAGAACAGGTGCCCCTCCCTTGACTAACATCTGCGGTCGCCAAGTGTACACACCGACCTTGTAATGCTCGATGAGTCCGGTGACCGTGTCGGCGGCGAACACGGCCGGGTCGTGCGAGTCGAAGCTGAACCGGTGCTGGTAGTGCTCGATGCGCGCGTGCAGCGACCGCCCGTACTTGCGGAACGACACCGAGAACAGGTGCCCCTCCCTTGACTAACATCTGCGGTCGCTAGGTGTACACACCGACCTTGTAATGCTCGATGAGTCCGGTGACCGTGTCGGCGGCGAACACGGCCGGGTCGTGCGAGTCGAAGCTGAACCGGTGCTGGTAGTGCTCGATGCGCGCGTGCAGCGACCGCCCGTACTTGCGGAACGACACCGAGAACAGGTGCTCCTCTTGAGCTGAGTCGCGCAGCAGGAATGTACCTGGAGATGTGACAAACGCGGTGAGATGGATATCGCTGTGACCCATAGACGTCCCACTGCTGGGCACGGGTCTCCCCCACAGACGCATCTGCGGGAGGTCTAGAGCATACTCCACCACGCTGCTGCAATGCGGATTGGTGGAGGGGTTAGTGGCCAACCCAGTGTCGAATGTTCTCAAGCCACCCGAAGGTCTTCGACAAGGCTTAACGACTGTTTCCAACATTTTCGTTCGTGTCTGGCGTTCATCGATTTATAAGACGTTATCCCGTCAAAAAACAAACCGTCTTACCCTCGGGCTTGTTGTCGAGCAGCCGCTCGGCCTCGTACCGGTCCATCTTGCCCCAGTAGAAGGCGCACGCGGTGATCTCCTGCAGGTCAGGCACCAGGCAGTGGATGTAGTCCACCTGACGACACCCGAACATAATATTGTATTCAAATTCAAATTCAAATAATTTATTTCGCTATGAGGTGATTACACACGCTTAACGAAAGTCTAGGTAACTACAAACTACTTAAAGAGATATAATGCTATTCTAAACTTATTAATATAAAGCAAAGGATGAGCTATTTATCCTTGAATGAATAGCTAATCCTACACAGGTGCCTAACCTGCCTTATGGCTAATTTACAATAATTACCTACCACTAAGCTAAGCTCTAAGTCACGATAGACTATCTATCTGGTCATCAGCTTAAGGAAGAACTTACAATATTCTTATCCTATGCCCTAGTGTAGGCCGAGAGAGAAAAAAGCCGGAGGAAAAAACTCTCGGTACTCTTTTAAAATTCAAATTAATTTTTACAGAAAAATGTACAGTATGACCATGATATGATTAGAACAAACACGAGACAGCCAATCGTGTATGCCAAGAATCACCCCATATGCCACCTGCTTACAATATTTAGTATAATTAATACAAAAGCATAGTGATAGCCTGTCAGAGTTTTATTCAGTCCCATGCCTTCTTATCATCCAAATACTCCTGAATATTATAATAAGCTTTTTGACATAATGTTTGTTTGATGGTTTTTTTAAACCTGTGTAAAGGCAGAGACTGATATCGCGATAGTGCCGAGGGATGGAGTGACAGAGAGAAAGAGAAAAAATAATAATAGGGTCTGTCCCAATCTTCTCAGAATGGGAGGGGTTAGGCCTCAGTCCACCACGTTCTCAAGTGCGATTTGGCAGACTTCACATGCCTTCGAGAACATTATGCACAACTCTCAGACATGCAGGTTTCCTCACGATGTGTAGTGAGGGTCATTTGCAACCAAATGACCTCTATACGAATGTCAATCATTTTCAAGTATTTTGATATTTTTTTAAGACAAAAATAAATTCAGGTAGCGTACCGCAGGCTAATTTGATTTTTTTTTTTAAATTGTTATCCCAAATGGATAACAAACTTACATTTCAATACATAATACGCCGCCATGAAATGACAATAGGCTAGTTAACTCAAGTCAAATTGTTTATTTCATATAGGCGACATGTGCCTGAAGGAACCTAAATATTTTAATTTCATAAAAGCAACATAGTAGTTATTTTTTTAATTTTTATAGTAGTAGTTATTTTCATAACGTGGCTGTAGAAATATTTTTGACGTGATAACGTTTATTAAATCGATGAACGCCAACACATCCGAAAAAGTGTGACGTCATGGTGTCGTTATCTGACGTCATAATTATCTGATGTCATAAAGTGTCCTGATCTGACGTCACGTGTAGTTAAATCGGATTGTACAACAATTGTACAACATTGTATACAGGGTGTGTGAGACATGAACATTGTATACAGGGTGTGTGAGATATGAAAATTGTATACAGGGTGTGTGAGATATGAACATTGTATACAGGGTGTGTGAGACTTGAAGATTGTATACAGGGTGTGTGGGACATGAACATTGTATACAGGGTGTGAGACATTTTTTTTTGATTTTTTTTGTTTTTTTTTTTGTATTGTATAAAATAATGATTATGGCGTTATCACGTAAATCTATCGTCCGTAAACCGACTTTACAGACAACCATTTTTTTTAAAATAATTTTAAGCAGGTAGTTCAACTAAATTGGTAATAAAACGTACCTGCGTGTGCACTTTGGTGGGCGGCTGCAGGAAGGGCGGCGACGCCGGCGGCGGCGGCAGCGCGGGCGCGCGCAGCAGCAGCGCGCGCAGCTCCCCGCCGCACACCACCTGCACGTTGAACCTCTGGTAACTACATGTCATAGATATTGTAATCCTTTGGGGGACTCCCGAAGTCAAAGAAAAATATTTTTTTATTTTATATTTTTTTTTTACGAATGTTAAAGATATTGTAATCCTTTACTTTTTTTTACTAATGTTATAGATATTGTCATTCTTCTCGGGGACACCCGAAAAGTCAGACAAATATTTTTTTTACTAATGTGCTATAACATAAGTAAAAAAAATATTTGTCAAGGACTAATATTTTTTGACGTGACAACGTCTTATAAATTGATGAACAGCGCTTATGAAAAAGTGTCCCGTTCCGCCTGAGTGTTTTTATTAAATTAATTTTTAATTTTATTAAATTAATTTTACACACGACAACATTGGCGGTTCCATGGCTCCGAAATAGGGAACTGTCAAAATAAATATATAGACTTGTCTGTTGTCTGTTATCTTTGTATTTTCAATTGGGTATTTGAATATTTTTTTTTTATGTGATAAATGAAAAGATCATATATAAGTTTTATAACAAAACTATTTTTTTTTCTTTTTTTCTCGCAATAATTCAAAAGTTATTTCAAAATAAAAATTCAATTCAATAATTTTTGAATCCAGTACCGAAGACACGCCGACAACTCCCGAACAAACCCGAGCGCGTGTGACGTCATAATGTTAGTTTTCATTGTTAAATATTTAAAGGATGATGGACAAAAATGTATAGAACCTGGTACCGGTGCGTGATTCATCTTGATTGGACATGGGGTACCAAAATGGCCATCCTCCTTTATATAACATTTTGACGTCACAAATATGGTGACCAATCATGGCGCGTTTATAGTCACGTGATTTTTATTCAAATTTCATCAATTTTTAATTGTTTATAATTAATTTAAAAAAAACATTTTTAAGTTTTTTGCATTAAATATCAATATTATTAATAGTATAGTATTAAAATAAATTTAAAAAATCGATTTTTTTTTTTTTCAAATACCCAATTCTCCTTTTTTGTATTGTATAAAATAATGATTATGACGTTATCACGTAAATCTATAGTCCGTAAACCGACTTTACAGACAACCAGTTTTATTTAATAATAGCAATAGGCTACGGGACTTAAACATAACTGGTAAAATGTAGATGGCTACCACAGAAATTAATCAAGATAGACGGTGAACTGGGCATATACCCCGTGCCGCAATCTTGCGATATACTGCAAGATATCTCGCGAGTTCGGTCAGCGCGCGTCGATACTTGCTACGGTACGTTATCGATAGATTTGATTACAACTAAAACGAGTGTGTCACCACACTGATTACTATAGTGTGACGTCACATTGTAGGCGGGACTTGGGCGGGGCTGACGAAAAAAGTGACAAGCAACGTTTGTATCAAAATAATACGTGATCGCCGCTCTATCTTGAATAACTTCTGTGGTGGCTATCCCCTCCTATACCAGCTAAACCTCTGCCTATCCCTCAGGGGAAAATACATGTGTGATCTAATATTTATAAAATTACTAGCTGACCCCGCAAACGTTGTTCTGCCATATGAAATGTAAAAGTGACGCGACGCTTCATGTGAAATATTTTTCATACAAATATACTAAAATCGTGTTTAAAAAACAGTGGACCAAATTGTGAATCTAAACCATCCTCGAACACACGCAAAAACTTTCATCAGCATCTATGGAGCCGTTTAGGAGGAGTTCACTGACATACACACGTACACAAGATATATATATATTAAGATTAATTACGTCACCTGGAAGTGTGGATGGAGGCGGATGGAGCCGTCGCCCTGCTGCGTCAGATCGCGCCGGCTGTCTTGTGACGCTTCGCCCTCGCTGAGGACAAATTCATTCGTATGAATTCAAATGTACCGAAAGGTGTATGAAATCGAATACATATTAAGTTCCTTATTTTATTTATATAAGGATAAACATTGCAACGGCTTCGTGTTGGTTTGCAGACGTGACCGTTAACTAGTATTATACTCGTGCTTTGTCCTTGAGATTAGCAATAGGTACCCGACCTAAAATGGGCAGACTCCATCTATATATATAAAAGGAGAAGCTGACTGACTGACTGACATATCAACGCAGGGCCTAAACTATAAGGGTTAGAAACTTGAAATTTTGCACAGGGGTTCCTTTTATAACGTAGGGGAGCACTAAGAAAGGATTTTTGAAAATTCCCCTCCTAAGGGGGTAAAACGGGGGTGCAAATTTAGTATGAAACTTTGCCGTTTTTGAAGTCTAGTGGGCAACCCGAACGCGGGCAGACGTCGTTGATGGGTCTAATTATACGCGAGCGAAGCTGAGGGCGTCCACTAATTCAGTATAAAGCTAGAACAGCAAACCCAGCGACGATTTTCAGTGGAGCCAGCAAAGAGGTAGTTTTTTTTTTTTTTTAACTCAGTGTTATTTTATTGATAGGAAAAAGTTGTTTATTGGGAATGAGTTGAGATGTACATAATAATTTGGTCTTTGATCATTTTAGCGGTTTTAGGGAAGCCAAGAGAAATTTGCATACTACTTGCCATGAGTTTTCACAATGCTATTGTGTTTTCCCCTTATGCGTTTTTTCTCCTGGTAGTTAACGGTAGTTTTTGGACAGACTGTAAACGTAATATGTTATTTAGATCTAAAAATAAAGTGGAGAAGCGTTGAATACTCACGGACGAGGCGCCACAGACAGAACGTAAACCTCGGCGGGCTCATCTCTCGTTGTATCTGTTTCTGGAAAACAAAATCACATGAAATACTAACCATCTGGATCATTGTGTTATAATTTATAAATATCTATAACTAAATATCTTGGACATTCTCACACACGGCCATCTGACCCCAAAGTAGGCGCAAGCCTGTGTTATGGGTGTCAGAGACTGATATACATACATAGATATTTTTAAATACATACTTGAATAGATAATATTGACATCCAGACACAGAACAAATACAAGTGTTCGTCACACGAATATTTGTCCTGAGTGGGATTCGAACCCACGACCTTTGGCGCAACAGACAGGGTCACTACCGATTGCGCCAACGGGCCTGTCCGTATTTATAAATTTATTTATACAACTTCATTGTATGAAAGTATTGTCATTTTCAAAACAAGAAGCATAAAATTTATATTTTAGACTGTTGATTAAATATAAATAAATTAATTAGAGAATAATTAGGTAATAACACATTTACGGATTCATTATAAATTTGTGGAGCTAAAGTTAACGCGTTAAGAAGAATCTATTACTGTCTAATTCCACGCGAGCGAAGCTGCGGGCGTCCACTTGTGAAAAATAAATGATCTTAAACCATTTCTGCACATGTTCGTGTGACAGCGTGTGTGTTTGTGTGAAGCGCTCACGCACCTGTGTTGATGACAATCCTGTCCAGCTCCCGCCGGAGGTCGCGCGCACCCAGTGTCAACACTGCGGCCAATCTGAGTACAAACAAATAATAATAATAATAATATACGTGTAATAAATAATAATAATAATAATGATACGGCGACTGCCAAGCTAGAGATCCTGGGTTCGATCCACGGATCGATTATTAACGATACAACAACCGCCGGCCACGGTACCTAGTACCATTTCTGCCGTGTAGCAATTGTCTTTAAAACAATTGTGGTCCGGTTGGAAAGGCCACACCTTTCCAACCGGACCACAATTATCCGGTTACACTTAGAGTTACATTTAGACTCGACCATCATAGTCCTCAAGGGTAGCAACACATCTGTGACTGACTTGGAACGATTCTTACTAACAAGTACTAACTGGACTATTACTAACACCAGCTAACAGGACTAACTATCGCTAACAGTCCCCAGTCCTCATACCCACTAACGAACTGACCAACTAATGTTGTAATTAACTCCCTCAACTAATTGGACTAACCATCCCAGTCCCTATTTGAGTCTTATTCAAAGTCAGTCACAGTTGTCATGAGCGGCAGCGGATTGGTGGTGCCGCAAGCTCGTTTGCTCCATAAAAAAAACAGCTGGGTTTTGTTTTCTAACTTGATCACCACCTATTACATGGGACCTAAACATAACTGATTCAGATTCATTTATTTTTCATTATATGGTATTTTGTATACGCTTAATGAACGTAATAACATTTTTGTATCTACCGCCGGTTCACAAGGTTGATGCTACCGAGAAGAACACGACTAAAAACTCGGTAGTTACTCTTTTAAAAATATACAATTTTTATAATTTGATCACATTACATTATTATTGAACAAGTGGAGCTGGAGATACATCGCACCAAGCATTTCTATCATGAACCGGTGATAAGTAGGTGTACTACACACTTGTGACTACACCTTTGGGGAATTACAGCCGTGATATTATGTTATGTCAAACTTGAACACAAACAGAAAGGAAATTAATATCTACTTGACTCAAAGTTAAATCTACCAAAAATTCAAATAGCCGCATAAAAATCAAAATATATATTTTGTAAATGCTATACACAGTAATATTATGTCAATGGCACCGTACACGGGTTCTACCAGCTACGCACTCACCCGCCCGAGGTGCCGCGGCTGAGGCCAACGCTGGCGACGCATCAGCAACGGGCAGCATTGAAACAACACCGATTATACAGAAAATGTTCAACCTTTCATCATAACATATTTTATTTGCTTTGAAAATAACATAAGGACTTAAAATAATAAAATCACAGCAATTTGTATTCATCAAACTAACCTGCTTATTAGATTAAGTCACAGTATTTTATTGGTAACCATAGTTACAAGATGACTTTCATTTGTTTTAAGTCCATACATCATTATGTACACAGCTTGGTTAAAATATTTATAGCTGCAACCCATAGACTGAGACCCATCAATGGTGGAAACAGTCGTTAAGCCTTGTCGAAGACCTTCGGGTGGCTTGAGAACATTCGACACCGGGTTTTCCACCAACCCCTCATCGGAGCAGCGTGGTGTAGTATACTCCAGACCTCCCGCAGCTGTGCTTGTGGGGGAGAGCCTTGCCCAGCGATGGGACGTGGTGTAGGTAGCCAGCTAGTAGAGCAGCGTGGTGGAGTATACTCCGGACCTCCCGCAGCTGTGCTTGTGGGGGAGAGCCTTGCCCAGCGATGGGACGTGGTGTAGCTAGCCAGCTAGTAGAGCAGCGTGGTGGAGTATACTCCGGACCTCCCGCAGCTGTGCTTGTGGGGGAGAGCCTTGCCCAGCGATGGGACGTGGTGTAGCTAGCCAGCTAGTAGAGCAGCGTGGTGGAGTATACTCCGGACCTCCCGCAGGTGTGCTTGTGGAGAGCCTTGCCCAACAGTGGGACGTCGTGTAGCTAGCCAGCCAGTAGTGTAGTCACCTGTCGTCGCTGACGCGGCGGTAGGCGGTGCACACGCACGGCGGCGGCGGGCGGCGCCAGCGGCGGCGGCGGCACGCGCACTCGCGCCCGTTCCATCTGAAACAACATGCACCTCGTTGTATACATAGTACAGTAATTTTTTTATTAAAAGCTTTTATTTAACTTCACTCATAGGTATGTATGTCCTGGAATCTTGCAATCAATATTTCACCCACTTCCACTGAAGCTATCAAGCTGAAATTTGGCACACATATTAGGTTCCGATGACAATGCACGAAAATATAATTTTAAAAAAAGTTATAAAAAGCTTTTTTTAAAATATATTTTTTAATTAATTTATTTCAATTTTTACATTTCCGCCATTCGTACACTACTTCTTACTCATTTATTTTGTTATGTATGTACTTGTTGTATGTTATATCTGTGTCCTTTTGGTGTACAATAAAGGAACTTGTCTGTCTGTCTGAAAAGCGCGGTACACGCTGCTCTAATGGTGATCGGTGAAGGGGTTAGTGGCTAACCCAGTGTCGAAGTTCTCGAAGGCATGCGAAGTCTGCCAAACCGCACTTGGCCAGCGTAGTGGACCAAGGCCGAATCTCTCCCATTCCGAGAGGAGTGGCAAACAGTGGGACAAAGAAAGGGTTGTGGTGGTGGTGGAAGTGCCATGCCCTGCGTCCCCATCTGTCGGTGACGGCGCTGACGTTGCCCAACAGTGGGACAAAAAAAAGTTGTGGTGGTTATGGTGGTGTCGGTAGCAGTGCCACGCCCCCCGTCCCCACCTGTCGGTGACGGCGCTGACGTTGCCCAACAGTGGGACAAAAAAAAGTCGTGGTGGTTATGGTGGTGTCGGTGGCAGTGCCACGCCCCGCGTCCCCACCTGTCGGTGACGGCGCTGACGTATCGGTGCACGCTGCTGGGCGACTCCGCGTACCGCCGGCGCTCCCACGCGCCGCACCCGCAGCCGCACTCGCCGCCGCCGCCGCCGCCCGCCGCCGCGTTGGCTGGAACCGCCGGACACAGAGTTATTAAGGGTTTGAACCCGGACCGCGAGTGAGCGAGATCGATAGCCACTAGGCTAACACCGCTGCTACCGATGATTACATAATAAACACGATATAAAAATTGTATTCCCACAATTAACCCTGGGAATACACGTCCGATTTTTCTCTCCTATGGCGATAGTCGGATCTGATAGTCTGATCAGACATTCGTGCCTAAACACGATATAAAAATTGTATTTCCACAATTAACACTGGGAATACACGTCCGTTTTTTCTCTCCGATCGCGATAGTCGGATCCGATAATCTGATCAGTCATTCGTGCCATAAATTTTTTTGACGTCCGATCCGACTTTCGGATTGTATGTGTATTACGTATTCAAACAAATGAATGACACGAGTGCCTTCATATTGTCTGATCCGATAACTCGTAACGTAATCCGCATGCGAAAAAGATTCGTATACCTACGAATATCGAAACTCATACAGATTCAAAAGTCGTCCCAGATTCATTATGGGTTAGATCAGCCGTTCCCAAAGTGGGCGATAACGCCCCTTGTGGGCGCTGCAGGCCTAAAGGGGGAAGGTAAGAGACCCAGAAAAAAAATGGGGGCATCCTACTGCGCTCAGATTTCAAGTTAACTCTTGCGAGTTATAGATAGTAAAAGTCTCGTTTAGAATTAATGTTTAATCTCCACTAATATAACTCACAATAATTAATTAACTTAATTTGAAATTATAGTGGTTTTTAAGTAGGTGAAAAAATGGGGGCGCTAAAAAATAATTTATTCTCAAAGTGAGCATTAGACAAAATAAGGTTGGGACCCCTGGGTTATTTATTTATTTATTTATTTATTTAATATTTATGCACATACACGATAAGACATACAAAACACAATATTACATGAAATTATGCACAAAGGAACTGCTTATTTCCTGTAGAAATTTCTTCCAGCAGCCCTGTGAATGGAGACGTGCAAATAGATGGCAGATGTATGTACACCGCATTCTACATTCTATAAGTAAATTATAAAATACATAAATACATAAATATGTAAATATAATTATATATATATATATTTAAATATACATACAATAAAAACATCTATATACAAATTAAATATCTTTATAAAATACACATACACAAACTATATGCTATAATAATAATTAATATACATACATACCATAAGAATAATATAATATATGAAATATAGATAGGTGATAGCTAAATACTCGTAGTTAAGTTAAGGAGAGGTAGTGTTCCTTAACTCGTTTCTTAAAAGCAGCCAAAGTTTTACAATCTCGAATGTGAGGTGGCAATGAATTCCACAGGAATACTGCGTGAGCGGAAAACGATTTGTTGTAATAAGAGGTTTTGTGTGGTGGGTATTTAAGAAGGGATTTAAGGTGGGAACGACAAGGTGCAGGGGAAGGTCGAGCAGGAGAAAAACGCTCACGAAGGTATGATGGATAACTAGGATTATGGAGAATATTGTGTAGCAGGCATAGTATCCTCGTGTTCCTACGGAAGCGGATTGGGAGCCACTTGAGATCCCTGCGAAATTGAGAGACGTGGTCATATTTACGGATACCGAAAATAAAGCGGATACAGAGATTTTGCAGGCGCTCAAGTTTAACTAATTGCTCCCCAGTGGCATCTAGATAACAAGCATCTGCGTAATCGAGGATTGGCAAGATTAGGGTTTGAGCGAGCGATATTTTTGTTTTGCGTGGAAGAAAATTTTGGAGACATTTCAAGGAATGGAAAGCATGGAATATAATATGGTTAAATGAAAACAACGTTTGCACATTTTATCGTAAATCTTGCAAACTAGGCGTATTGCAGGGTAGCAGGTTATCTTATCACAGACACCGATAATCCGGTGGCACTAATATAAAGCAGTGTCACACAAGCAATAAATAAGGTATGAGTCAACTTACTTTTCCTTGAGTTCTGCTGTCCCATTTTCTATATCTTATCAGGCACTATGAGAGATTCGACCAGCGAACCACCATCTGAAAAGAAAGTTAATGTGTCATAACACAACATTACGCCTGTGTTCCACTGGAGGTTAGTCAAGTGCCTAGCTAGCTTAGGTCCCAGTCCCATGCCTTAGTAAATTAAACAACGAATTAAGTCAGTCAAAGTCAAATAATTTAAATCTCTATGAGGTGATTGGACACTCTTAACTAGTCTTGGTCTACAAACTACTTAAAGAAAAGAGATATAATGCTATTCTAAATTGATTAGAAAGTATTATATCTTGGACATTCTCAGACACTGCCATCTGCTGGTTCTCAAACACGGCCAGGTTCGCGTCTAGTTTGGGCCGGATGGACGTGTGTGAGAATGTCCATAAAAAAGTGCTGGTCACCCGCCCAATCGTCGAGCAGGCATCCAAACACGTTTCCACTTTATGTGGCATTGCAGGTCATGCCGGGTTCAGCAATTTAATCACAATATTTCGACTCTTTAAACTTATTGGCGAAAATTTTGACAAAGTAGTACATCAATACACTGCATGTGACTAGCCTACAGAGGACTGTACTCACTAAAATTACTAAAATTACTCTTAATAGCAGGAGCTATTAAGAGTAATTTTCACATGAACACAATCCTTAATTGTTCCTAATGTACAATTGCTATAATTACCCTAATTGGGTACAATTAGTCGTAATAAAAATGTATCACTCATCAGAACCACTGTATTGCATGGCATGGTGCCTTGTCAATTAAGATACGTTTTTGCATCATCACAATGTGTAAGAACTTGGTCAGGTCTGAACTTGTAATTCATCTCTAAGCATATGTCTTAAGCATGTGTATTTCGGAGATATTTTAATAGTATAATAATAAAAAAATAATAATAAATTGACACTATCACACACGGCCATTTTACCTAATATTAGGTGTGAGCCTGTACCACCCATAGGGTGTCAGAGACTGATATACATACATATATATTTTAAATACATACTTAAATAGATAATATTAACATCCAGACACAGAACAAACACAAATGTTTGTCACACGAATGTTTGTCCTGAGTGGGATTCAAACCCACAACCCCTGGCGTAACAGGCAGGGTCACTACCAATTATGCCAAAGGGCCCGTCAGTATCTGCTAAGCTGCTGCAACCCACATATGTCCCACTGCTTCGCACTGGTCTCCCCTACCGACAAATCTGTGAGAAGTCTAGAGTCTCTTAGTCTTCAATGCAAATGGATGTATATTAGAATATTACCACTTATTAGTCAACCAATTCAAATAAGTGATTGGATAAGACTGCAACCTTTTTGCTAAAAATAACGATTTTTCTACAGGGTCACTATATTACTTTATATTATTACTTGTGGACACCGCAGCTTCGCTCGCGTGGAATTAGACATAACAATAGTTTTGTTTACACCTAGTAATATTATATAGCTTATGTCACTCAGTGAAGATGCAGCTTTCTAATGGTGAAAGAATTTTTGAAATCAGTCCAGTCGTTTTTGTGTGAAAAAGAACATGTCAAGAGACTCAGGGGTACTATTTTCAAAATCTACTAGTTAATACAGTGTAAACTCTTTATAACGAATTTCAAGGGACCGAGCATTTTCTTTCGTTATAAAGAGTTTTCGTTATAGGGAGAGAAGAGAAAAAGTATACCAAATGTAACTAATTACAATTATTTCTAATTTTATTACTATCAATACAATAGATAAATTATTCTAAACACTTATATTCTGTTAACTTTGCCTGACGTGTTGGTTTACGACTGCTAATACACGATAGGTGACGATGGTGCGTTTAATAATTGAGACCAAATTTCCTACAGCCAATGTAATCTATGAATAGCACACGTGTTAAGGCAATTAACAATAACAAAAGCTAGATAGCTGTTTTTGACCTCAGGTATCTTTCTTAGAAATTGCGGCACCTCAAAAGATTAGTTTTGTTTTGTTTTAATATGTAGTTGATGTCTAAATATGAAGATATTTATTCGTAATAGAGAATGGCTGATGCGTTATAGAGAGTGAATTAATGTATGGGTTTTATGGTAAACCAACCAAATTGTACTAATTTCTACGTTATAGAGAGTTTATCGTTATAACGAACGACGTTATAAAGAGTTTACACTGTAGTTTGATATAGTTACATTATTTTAACTTAAATGGAGCTGGATATACTTCGCACTTTAGTCTAGCTAGAGCAAAGTACAATCAATTAATCTTTATTTCTGGTATTAAAGTTATGTACACAATTTTTTAAACAAATTATGATCATAAATATATTGATATGATACAGTTCAAATATTTATAGACTTAAAATATGTATTTTTGAAACTATATAGATAGCAAACAAGTATGCAGTTTTACTAATCTACACAATCTGTATTTATATTTCAAAAGGTTTTCTTTCATTTACTAATCGTTTGTAGTTTATACAAATAAGTGTACAAAGGTGTTTTTATTTTTTATGTACACAGATGAACAAGTTGAAACAAGTTCATTAACCGCAACCAACATTTAACTTTCAAAGGAAATTGAATTGCAGACACTAATACCAAACCTATAACTAATTTTATGAAACACGCAGACGTATGTAGGTATGCAAAATAGAACAAATCAAAGTACGGCTATCCTAAAAATATCCGATTTACTTTTATACGTCAGCCATCTTGGAATAGTATTCGATTGACTTCCATGATTTCATCAATACTATTTCGTAAAAGATCAATCGGTATATAAAAAAAAATTACTTACGTCTCTTATATGAATTAGCGAGAGTTCGCAAATAGGTAGTTTTCGTTTTCGATAATATCGCACTCGTTCGAAATGTTTTTGTCCACTTTATACAACTAAATTTCACTTATTGAATCAAATTTATTTAGTGCTATTCAGTATAAAAACTTTTATACACACTTGCACATTAGCTCATTTTAATCTATTAGCTATACCACGGCTATACCTATCAAAAAGTAATTAACAATCAATTCAATGAAGAAAATACGCAGTTCGTTCTTTTGATTGAAGGTTCTCTTGTCGCTGTCCCGCTGTGTGTGACATGACATTTCAATGATTTCAAACACAGAACACATATAGTTATATCCGGCCACAGAATAAATACGATTCTAACAGAAGACATACTATGTACAATTCCACAGAATAGATATACATTTCTCACCACCACCACAACCCTTTCTTTATCCTGAGGCAAAGAATGCGTTTTAAAATGTGGAAAGAGCATTTCTATGCGAGGTCCGAAACAAAGGGTTTAAGGTATAAAACGTTGCAATGTGAACCACACATACCTACTTTAAATATTTGTACGCCTTTAAAAACGGCTAGGTATAATGGATCATCTTATCTCCTACCACCCACTATGTTACTTATACCTAAGGACAAATAAAATATTTAAATTTGAATTTGAATTTGAACCACCACGGGTTCCTTGGTTTGACAAGGCCAGACTCCCAGGGAAGCCCTTTGTTTGGCTATGAAATTGCTGGGCACCTATCGTTGAATGAAATTAAGTCCGACCCAACTTTGTGAATGCTGTAAGGAGGTTGAGGATTGCTACCATCTGCTTATGGAGTGTAAGAGGATTGACAGACACGCGGGTAATTTTGGCTGATCTCCTGGGAAATAGTATTAAAATTATTTTGTTGCTTGCCAGGCTACTCTTGAGGAAGCGTTCCTCATGAGAACGTCTGCAGGTAAGTTCTGAAAATCCAAATGAGGCTGGCATGGTCATCCAGGATGTACCAAAGCCTTGTTAAAATGAAGATAAAAAACAACCTTTTTTATCCCAATATTGTGCACTCGGAGTCTACTCTCAGAATGGAAGGTATTAGGTCTTAGTCCACCAAGCTGGCCAAGTGCAGATTGGCAGACTTCACATGCCTTCGAGAACATTGTGAAGAACTCTCAGGCATCCAGGTTTCTTCACGATGTGTCCTTCACCGTTAAAGCTAGTGGCAAATAATTTCATCGCACATATTTTAGAAAATTCATTAACTAACAATGTAAATTCACAGCGACGCTGACGGCCAAGTACGATGGCACGATCACGACTGAGCCAATCGTATTCCACGTAGCATATGTGACTCAGTTTTTTTTTGTGATGAAGATGAGTGACGATATGAAATTAATATGTCCTTGTTACAGATTTTAATGATAAAAAAAGTGTCTTCAAAACTTGAAGTGTTTAGCCTAAATCACACCAAACTGAGGATTTTATTAAGACTCCTCACTGGACACTGTAGGTTGAATACTTTAAAGTAGGTTGAAAAAAAGAAAAAAAAAGCTAGTAGTGGCCTGTAGGTTCATAAGCGGAGGAATCACCCATCCAAATCCTCTGCGACTGCCCAGCTATCACTCATAACAGAAGTCGCACTGATAAGGAACTTGACCCCCAACGCATCCTACGGTTTATCCAAGCGATTGGCCTTTGGGATCAGATTTGAACTATTAGGGACTAGCTAGAACAAATAATTTTAGGTCGCAGAGGATTGTGGGCTTAACCCAAACCCCTCAAATAATAATAGAGTTTGAGTGCTGCTTCATGTATAGTTGATATGTATTTCTATATCGAATCATTACCCGGGGCAGCCCATGCCGGTGCACTTGAAACGATTTTGTATCCATTGGAGGGTCACCTTTTATATAACTAATGCGTGCTCCATAAATTGACATTTAATTTTGTAATTAAATATATTGTCTGTGGTATTCACAAACAATGAAGATGTAGAGATTATCTGTCGATTTATACCACAGAGTACATTTTATATAACTGAAATAGAGTCCGCGCTCAAGGCTTGTGCATGGCCCATGAATGTGACGCCATCTGTTTTTTAATTTGGAAAACTTCATGCATTTTTCTGCACCTTGGCACCTTTAATTTAAATTTTCTTTTAATGTTTCAATTAGAATAGAATTAGTTAGCTCTTAATTCATTAAGATCAAATACAATATGCCATCTTTTAGAGCATTAGTAACTATTCCTATTTTATAAAAATAAGAAGACTGTAATTTTATACGATAATTTATTGTTTAATTTATAATGCTACAGTAACACAAAGCGTAGGTAAAACACCAATGTTTACAAAGAACTAAAAAAGGCCCTGAAATTGTCAGAGAACACAACATTCATTCATGTTTAAAATTTCTTTGGCTGCATTCGAAGCCTCTGGTATAGGATACTTCTCCATCCTGTACAAGATATGAAGTCACTTTTGAAGCAGCACTACTTATAAATAATTTTAGCAGTCTTCATTCACCTGAGGAAAATTGTGAACCTGACTCGACTCATGCACAGGATTCAAATCATTCTTCATTCTTCTCAAACTGTTCTTCAATTTTAAGTGATGAACAGAAGTCCAGTTATGCTTCGGAACTAGATTTTGACGACATCGATATTAATAAGTATTACATATTATTATTCGTAAGTAGACGTACATACGGGGCTTCGGAATCCTATTTATCACCGGGTCGCGAGGTGGAAAAATCGTAAAAAGCAGTGAAAATGCATTTATTTACAATTAATATTATTGAAATTAATGACACATTTGACATGTGACATTTGAATTTTCATTTTAAATTTAACTATATGGCGTTTGTACAGTCCATTCCTACAGTAATTAAGGAATATCAATATTTAAATTTCAATATTTAAAATTGCTGGACCCATTTTCTGAACTTAATATTACTAATTATGGTTTATTTAGTACATAATGTTTTGTTTTATAAATCTGACTTGATGTTACCAGATCAAAATATATAAAATAAATGGAAAACCATTGGTAACACTGAATTGAAAAACGTCATTACTTGTGTAGATTAGTACCATCTTTTGTTCAATTCTAGAATGAAAATCAGTATAACCTAACAATATTTAATATCATGTCGCAGCAAACAAAGTCTACGTGTTTGTATACATCCTAAATTTGATTGGTTTTCCAAATATCTATTGTCTATGCTTCCGAGTAGGTTTTTTCTAACTGCAAACACCCTGATTTATACTCATGTTATCTGTCTGTGCTATGGATTGGGGTGAAAAAGAACGGGATCGCCATTTTGAAGCGACTCGATAAGTTGAAAATTGCATCAAGTTTTCTTTATTTTCTTTTAAGTGTGGTGGTTTATGTGATTTTAATAATGTCTAAACGAAGAATTGAAGTAATGGATCCTTTTATTAGGAAAAAAAGGTAGCAGCATTGTGTCTGTATAGATTGCAAGACCCATGCTTTTATTTCTTTGTTTTCCTTTGAATTCCCTTTTTTGTTTAATAATTTACTGAAGAATTTCCTAGTTATCACGTTAAAGTTTTAAAATTAATCAGTTTGGAGTCATTTGTGCCAGGATTTTCTTAGTTGAACAAACATATTATTTTGATTTACATTTTTCATATAATGCTGCAGCTCTATCTAATATTGCTAATATGCAGCGGTTTGGGATTACATTATAAACATATAGTAACTAATTTAGATCCCAATTTCATATTGGCTCATTTATAGCCGAAATCTTGGTAAAATCTGAACTTTTTGTTCGGCATCGGCTACGAGATTTATTGATTTGGTAACAAGTCAATAATATATCAAATGATATTTTAGTTGTTTTAATTGTGATAACGTTATAAATTGACTCAATCGTCAATTGTATATATTAACTAGCTGACCCCGCAAACGTTGTTCTGCCATATGAAATGTCAAAGTGACGCGACACTTCATGTTAATGACTTCACGTCAATGAACGACGGCTAAAAATATAAAAAACTAAAGTGTTTAAAAAACATTTTCCAGTGGACCAAATTGTGAATCTTAACCATTCTCGAATCCCCTTGAACATGCACAAAAAATTTCATCAACCATCCAGCCGTTGAGGAGGAGTTCAGTGACATTAGTGGTTATGCTATTAAATTGTAGGACACATTTGTAGGTTTAACATAGCAGCGCCGTCTATTGATTACTTACTCAATCCAGTCAACAGATATCAGATATTGCCATCTGTTAAAATTGTTAGGAGTTAACAGATAATTGTGAATGTCAATTAATAGACAAATAATTTGCAATAAAATAATATTGCAGCTATAAATTAAGATGTAAGCTATCCTATCTTTCAAGTTGGATCAAACTGCACACAGTGTGCAAATTTAATTAAAAATCGGTTAAGTAGTTTAGGAGTCCATCGCTCACAAACTACGTGACACGTGATTTATATATATATTAATATGTATATAAATTACAAAAACTTTGTAATAAAAATTTAGTTTTTTGCTTACAAGGCATATTTTGTATTCTCTGTTTCTTGAGCTGTCTTGGTAAACAATCTTGGTAATACTTAATTACCTTCATTCTTAAATCCTTTTTATTTATAAAATCATCTTCTTTATTTTTAATATTATATTATGTATATATTATATTATGTATATATATTATATTACAATAGCTCCATGCCATAAGTGGAACACTAACTTTTGTAAGTGTTCCACATTTGGCATTCTCACACATGGCAAATCTCCATGCCAAAAGTGGAACATTACACTGATCTGCTCTTGATCTCCCATAGCCAAAGCTGCAGGACGTTTAAACCATACTCTACCAGACTGCTCCATTGCGGATTGGTGGAGGGGTTACTAGTCAACCAACCAGTTTACAATTGTTTTTACAATAAACAACTAGGAGTATCGACTTAGCATGTCCTCCAAAGCATAGAAATGCCCATGAAATTTAGCCTCTTGTGTGTCACACCCATACACACAAACCAATCATGGACAAAAATGGGCTTGTAGCTTAACTTGTCAATCACCAAGTTAAGCTACAAGCACGCAATCAACACAAGGCTATGAATGCTTCTTATCTAGTACAATAATTTAATTCTCTGCAGTCCTTAATATGATAAAAGCCTTCTGCTAAGCTTCTACTAAGCCATAGTGGTGAATAAGGTGATGATAGTTATGAAGTAAATAGTTTGAGATTGTTTGTTTTTTGATTCTAATATGTTGTAGGTGGAAATATAAAGACTTGCAATGGCTACCTAACTCGCAATAAATACATCCATCCATCCAATCCATGGTTTTAATGAACACATTTACCTTTGTTTGATAGAATTTTCTTTAGTTTTTATAAATATTGTGTGGCAAATACTTAATTGATTTTGGTAGATTTCTGTCTGTTTAGTTAAATAAATAAATAAACAGATGAGTCAGTTAATTTCACCCACTAAATGCTTTAATGATTATTGTTTTAGGGAGGAGAAAGCAGCAGCGCTGGCCAAGTCAGGTGGAGGGGAGTCGTCGGAGTCCTCTACACCTGCAGCCAGCACCCCCGCTACCACCACTAGTACCGCTGGGATCAACCCATACACAGGTACATGAGACCAGAGACAAAAGAAAAAACTTTCTCCTTCTCCTTTACTGTCGGCCTCGTTTGCAAGCTCAAAGTAGCTCAAAGGGAGTAAAACGGGGGTGCAAAGTTAGTATGAAACTTTGCCATTTTTGAAGTTAGTGATGTCTAATTCCACGCAAGCGAAGCTGCGGGCGTTCACTAGTGTACCACTAAATATGCTTTGTATCAGATTTTATCTACTGTGTTAAGTATTTTATGTACGCGTCTTTTCTTTTTGTTTTCTCTCTTTTTTATTAATTATCTTTAATGTTTTATTTTTATTTTGTTTACCTGCCATAGCATTCTCACCAACACCCGGGGCTAGCTGGAAGAAAAGGCCATATGGCATTATGTGTGCCCTTTGTAACCCTTAAGGTTTTACAAAAATTAAAATAAATAAAAAAATAATAGCCCTAGCCGCGCGAACACAGCGCCCAAACTGACAACCCTAATCGCTCTCATCGGCAGGTCTCCCGCACTCGCAGCGCTACCATGAGCTGCTCCGACGCCGCCTGGGTCTACCGGTCTGGGAGTACAAAGACGACTTCATGCGACTGCTCAACACCCACCAGTGTGTCGTGCTCGTCGGCGAGACCGGCTCAGGAAAGACCACGCAGATACCGCAATGGTCTGTTGAATTCGCTGCCGTCACAGCAGGCAGGTCGAGCGGGGTAGCCTGTACCCAGCCCAGGAGGGTAGCCGCTATGTCGGTGGCCCAACGAGTGGCTGAAGAGATGGACGTAGCACTCGGACAGCAGGTTGGTTACAGCATCCGTTTCGAGGACTGCTCCGGGCCTCAAACGGTACTGAAGTACATGACAGACGGTATGCTGCTGCGCGAGGCCATGTCTGACCCAATGCTGGAGCAATACAGGGTGATATTGCTCGACGAGGCTCACGAAAGAACGCTAGCAACCGATATACTTATGGGCGTGCTGAAGGAAGTCATCAAACAACGTAACGATTTAAAGCTGGTCATCATGTCGGCGACCCTCGACGCCGGGAAGTTCCAACAGTATTTCGATAACGCACCTCTCATGAATATACCTGGTCGAACTCATCCTGTGGAGATCTTCTATACACCGCAGCCGGAGCGTGATTACCTAGAGGCAGCTATACGCACAGTGGTCCAGATTCATCTGTGCGAGGAAGTAGCTGGAGATATCCTTCTCTTCCTAACCGGCCAGGAGGAGATAGAGGACGCTTGCAAGAGAATCAAGAGGGAGATAGATAACTTGGGACCCGAGGCCGGTGAATTGAAATGCATTCCTCTCTACTCGACTCTACCGCCCAACTTGCAGCAGCGTATATTCGAGCCGGCACCACCGAACAGACCGGACGGTGCGATCGGACGTAAGGTGGTTGTATCCACTAATATAGCGGAGACATCGCTCACAATAGACGGAGTTGTGTTTGTGATTGACACAGGGTTCGCTAAGCAGAAGGTCTACAATCCAAGGATTCGTGTGGAGTCGCTGCTAGTGTCGCCTATAAGTAAGGCGTCTGCGCAGCAGAGGGCAGGCCGAGCAGGCAGGACCAGGCCGGGGAAGTGCTTCAGACTGTACACGGAGATGGCCTACAAGAATGAAATGCAGGACAACACCTATCCGGAGATTCTTAGGTGACTTGGGTTTGGTTGTTTTAATATTTGCTTATTAAATTTAGACAGCTTTATTTCGTCATCTACACATGTAAAACAAATCTAAGTAAAATTAAGGATGGTGAAATAGGATGCCTATATAATATATTTATATAGGAATTTCGATTTCAATGTGGGCTCCACAGACATAACCATGGGCCAGCGTGATGGATTAAGGCCTATTTCCCTCCCATTCTGAGAGGATACCCGTGCCCAACAGTGGGACAAAGAATGGGTTGTGGTGGAATGAGCCGCTGAATCTGATCTTATTTAATATAGTTCAGTTAGTCTGTTTATAATGTTAGTTCAGTTTATTGATTTTAAGGGAACATTCAAATTGAATTATACTTGTGTACTAACTCATGTTGCTTAATTTGTATGCTAGAACTGGATATACCAATATCTTGCTAAATTAATTTAGCTGGAGAAATAATACAGGTTCTAAGGTATTCTCATAAAATAAGTTAAACTGAGTCGTTAGTTAAAACTTATGACTAAAAATCCAGTGAAAGCATCATGAGGAAACCTGCATGCCCGACAGTTCTCCATAATATTCTCCAAGCCATGTAATGTCTGCTATCCGTACTTGGCTACGTGGTGGCCTATGGCCTAGCGGTTAGGCCCTAACCTCTCTCATTTCGAGCGGAGTGCCATCCGTGCCCAACAGTCGGATGATATATGCAGATATGTGCTATACTACTACTGCTATTTATAATAGAAATAGATGTTGCAGATATGTGCTATAGTACTACTGCTATCATATACTACTATAATAGAAATAGAGGAGTGTCGTTGAAATAGTTAACGTTGTGCCGGCAAAGTGTCTAATGCCCTGCCCTTCGCATTCCCACCCCCTTGCTTGCAGATCAAACTTAGGATCTGTAGTTTTGCAGTTGAAGAAGCTGGGCATCGACGACCTGGTGCACTTTGACTTCATGGACCCGCCCGCCCCGGAGACTCTTATGAGGGCCCTCGAGTTGCTCAATTACTTGGCAGCACTTGGTGAGTTATTTTTGTCATATTTTTATCGAGGGTGTATGCAGAGGTGTGGATGCACCAATGATCCGTATCCATAATAATAAATAATAATAAAAGGCCTTTATTCTCTGACCTTTTTAACTTACATGCTATTCTTAAAAAACAGTAGTAGGATGTTAATATTATCTATTTAAGTATGTATTTAAAAATATCTATGTATGTATATCAGTCTCTGACACCCATATCACAGGCTCGCGCCTACTTTGGGGTCAGATGGCCGTGTGTGAGAATGTCCAAGATATTTATTTATTTATTTACTTATATTTAATTAACATAGCAAAAATAAAAAATAAAAAAACATTAGCAACCAATTTGGTCAGGTTGTCTGTCGATCCATATCCATACTTCCATACTAATATTATAAATGCGAAAGTAATTCTGTCCGTCTGTCTGTCTCGCTTTCACTCCAAAACTACAGAACCGATTTAAATGATATTGGTACACAGATAGTCTAGAGCCTGAGAAAGGACATAGGCTACTTTTTAATTGGGAAAGTGTTGTAAAGGGTTGAAAAGGTGGATGAAAGTATTGTCATTTTCAGAACTAGAAGCATTTCAGAATTTTAGGCAATTGATTAGATACAAATAGACATAGGGGATAACACAATTACGGATTTATTACAAATTTGTGGAGCTAAAGTTAATCTATTATTATGTCTAATTCCACGCTAGCGAAGCTGCGGGCGTCCACTAGTATTATATACATTACAAGAGGTAGATACGACACCAACGCACCAAACGCATTCCGTGAATTGGGTATTTGAAAAAAAAAAATTGATTTTTTAAAATTTATTTTAATACTATGTTAATAATAATATTGATATTTAATGCAAAAAACTTAAAATAAATATTTTCCAATTAATTATAAACAATTAAAAATTGATGAAATTTGAATAAAAATCACGTGACTATAAACGCGCCATGATTGGTCACCATATTTGTGACGTCAAAATGTTAAATAAAGGAGGATGGCCATTTTGGTACCCCATGTCCAATCAAGATGAATCACGCACCGGTACCTGGTTCCATACATTTTTGTCCATCATCCTTTAAATATTTAACAATGAAAACTAACATTATGACGTCACTTTGTTCGGGAGTTGTCGGCGTGTCTTCGGTACTGGATTCAAAAATTATTGAATTGAATTTTTATTTTGAAATAACTTTTGAATTATTGCGAGAGAAAAAGAAAAAAAAATAGTTTTGTTATAAAACTTATATATGATCTTTTCATTTATCACATAAAAAAAAAATATTCAAATACCCAATTGGTGACACTTGTGACCATTGCAGTCAGTCGAGCTGTGACCTGTCATTGACCCGCGCGCGCTAACTGTACTGATTACAAATAGCTGTCTCATTCACTCTTACGCTTTGTGTATTTCCTGACGCACTTATAGCGTGTGTGTAGATATACAATGTTATTAAATATGAATGTATGTGTCGCGGAACAAATAAGTTGTGCGTGCAGTATGAACGTGACGTATCTTTCTTAAAATATCATTGGTATAAACCGACATTTCATCAGCTATGTTCAGTAATGTCAGTAATAGGTGGTGAGCCCATTCCTATACACCGGGCACAAACAAGTTACAACTAAAACACAATTGACACAGAGTACTTTATATTGAGTAATAGGATTTTATACTGGGTGGGCACTAAGACGGGTACGGTGGAAGTGGAAACCTGATTGGAAAGGGCATTGAAAGTCATTGGAATACCTTCAAGTTTGCTGTATGAATGAATTAATAAATTTTATTTATTATTAATGTAATTGGAAAGGGTATTGAACGTCATTGGAATTCCTTCAATTTTGCTGTATATATATTTATTTTAAGCTCTTTTTAATTTTTATTTACTTGACCACTTACCATCAGGTATGTCTGTTTGTCCGTCTATATTATAAAATAAAAAAAATGTGATAGCGGCCACAGTAACACGTATTGTATGAACATTTCAGGTGTCCTACCTATTTCCGTTCAAGAAATAGAGCCCTGTGACCTGTGAGTGTGTAAGACAGACAGCGGAGGTATATTAAGAAGTTTCTGGAAACATCCGTTTATCACCTTTTGGAAACGGCACCCTAAAAACTGAAAATAATTGGACATAATTTATTAGGGTTGTCACGTAACAAGAATTTCTTCGCTCTATTGATAAAAAAACACCCTTTGGGTATGGCACCCTAAAAACTGAAAATAATTGGACATAATTTATTAGGATTGTCACGTAACAAGAATTTCTTCGCTCTAATGATAAAAAACAAAAAAATTGCAGATGACGACGGCAACCTAACAGACCTGGGCGCTGTGATGGCAGAGTTTCCCCTCGACCCTCAGCTGGCCAAGATGCTGATCGCGAGCTGCAACCACAACTGCTCCAATGAGATCCTCTCCATCACGGCCATGCTCTCTGGTGAGTCACCACTACCACAGAACACATAATAGTACAGAAGATTCACTCCCCAAAATCAATCAAAGAAATAGGGACTCATGCCACGTTGGAATAAAGTGCAGTTCAGATCGCACAGCGCTTGCTAACCTACTGCTATCGCTGCGACCCATAGACGTCCCACTGCTGGGCACGGGTCTCCCCCACAGACATAGCTGCGGGAGGTCTAGAGCATACTCCATCACGCTGCTCCAATGCGGAATGGTGGAGGGGCTAGTGGCCAACCCAGTGTCGAATGTTCTCAAGCCACCCGAAGGTCTTCGACAAGGCTTACAAACAATCGTTCCACCATTGAAAACAACCGAGACCGACAGCTTTACGTGCCCTCCGAAGCACGGTAGCGTCCATGAAATTTTGCCACTAGCGGTCACCCATCCACAAACCGACCGCGCCCGTCGTTGCTTAACTCTTTCGATCACATTAAATCGAGGCGAGCCATTGGGCTGTGGACGCTACTGCTATATTCACTTACAAATCGCGTCTCTTTCTATCGCGTAACGCTTACCTTTTCTGATGACCTCAATGGACTAGCCGAGCCGGCTCGGCCGCCGCATGTGCTTGCGTTTTCGATACCTACACTCGGAGTGAAACCGGGCTGCCACTACCGTCAACCAACATACCATCGCAACAAATGAATCGGCCTACTGTTACAGATGAGGGGATGTCAGAAAGAGTTCGAATATTATTTTATATCTATAGTAATATTAGAGAATAATAAAGAGGAAAGATTTGTTTGTAATGTTTTCACAAAAAAACTACTGGACCGATTTCAGAAATTATTTCACCATTAGAAAGCTGCATCTTCACTGAGTGACATCGGCTATATAATATTACTAGGTGTAAACGAAATTATTGTTATGTCTAATTCCACGCGAGCGAAGGTGCGGGCGTCCACTAGTCTATACATATATCTATACTAATATTATAAAGAGGAAAGATTTGTTTGTAATGTTTTCACACAAAAACTACTGGTCCGATTTCAAATATTCTTTCACCGTTAGAAAGTTGCATCTTCACTGAGTGACATGGGCTATATAATATTACTAGGTGTAACCGAAACTATTATGTGTAATTCGACGCGAGCGAAGCTGCGGGCGTCCACTAGTATTTAAATATTTTACAATCTACCTGTAGAATGTGGTGTACATAATTCTGCCATCTATTTGCACGTCTCCATTCAAAGGGTTGCTGTAAGAAATTTCCATTGGAAATAAGCAGTTCCTACTTACATAATTTCATGCATAGTGTTTTTTTTTGAGTATGTCTTATCATGTATGTACATAAATCCATACTTCCATACTAATATTATAAATGTGAAAGTGTGTTTGTTTGTTTGTCCGGCTTTCACGTCGCAAAGAAGCTATTATATGGTATGGTTTTTGTGTGTGGAGATAGTGAGGAGGGTGGAGAGTGACGTAGGCTACTTTTTACCGCGGTAAAACATCCCCATGGGAAGACATCGTTGTTTTGTTATTTGCTAGATATTTAGTTCTGGATGTTGTTAATAGATGGCGTTAGTAAAATTCATTTGCAAGTTCTGAATTTCGCTAACAAAGTATACACTATACAAAATAAATGTGTCACGTATGATAAACAACTCATTGTTTATTCCCTTTGACCACGCGGGCGGAGCCGCGGGTAAAAGCTAGTAAATAATTAATTAATATACGTATATACTGTCTGTCCGCAGTGCCACAGTGCTTCGTGCGGCCGAACGAGGCGCGCAAGGCGGCGGACGAGGCGAAGATGCGGTTCGCGCACATCGACGGCGACCACCTGACGCTGCTCAACGTCTACCACGCCTTCAAGCAGAGTACGTGCCCGCACGGGGACACACGCACACGCACACATACACACATATGCAGAGGTAGTAGGTTAGGTACCGTGGGCGGTGGTACTATAAATAAAATAAATAAATATCTTGGACATTCTCACACATAATAATAATATGCAATATAGATATACGTACATAGATATTTTTAAATACATACTTAAATAGATAATCTATATATATAAAAGGAGAAGGTGACTGACTGACTGACTGACTGACTGACTGACATATCAACGCAGGGCCTAAACTATAAGGGCTAGAAACTTGAAATTTTGCACAGGGGTTCCTTTTACAACGTAGGGGAGCACTAAGAAAGGATTTTTGAAAATTCACCCCCTAAGGGGGTAAAACGGGGGTGCAAAGTTAGTATGAAAATTGGCCGTTTTTGAAGTCGTTAGACGGGTAGACGTCGTTAATGGGTCTAATTCTACGCGAGCGAAGCTGCGGGCGTCCACTAGTATAAACATAAACATTCAGACATAGAACAAATACAAGTGTTCGTCACACGAATATTTGTCCTGAGTGGGATTCGAACCCACGACCCCTGGCGCAACAGACAGGGTCATTACCGATCACTGCCACGCCACTGCCCCGGGTCAACTTTATATGGAACAAAATAGGTTTTTTAAACGGTTAATCGCACACTTTGCGATTAACCGTCGAAGAGGCTACTTACCCTGAGGATGCCTTGTTTTGGGGCGAAACACGTGTTGGTGTATGTATTCATTAATTACGTGTATATGTTTCCTGTGTGGGAGGGAGGGAGGTGCTGCGTGCATAAAGGTATACATCGCTGCGACCCATAGACGTCCCACTGCTGGGCACGGGTCTCCCCCACATACACTGCCGCGGGAGGTCTAGACCATACTCCACCACGCTGCTCCAATGCGGATTGGTGTAGGGGTTAGTGGCCTACCCAATGTCGAATGTTCTCAAGCCACCCGAAGGTCTTCGACAAGGCTTAACGACTGTTTCCAGCATTGATAACATGATGATATGTTTGCCACTAGCGGTCACCCATCCACAAACCGACCGCGCCCGTCGTTGCTTAACTCTTTCGATCACATTGAATCGACGCAGTGGCGGGGCCACCATAGAATCCAAAAAGCCAGGCATGCCCTAACACCTAACCCACTTAGTAACGTAACGTCACTAATGGCAACAGAATTACATTAGTCATTTATTCATCACCTTTATACCGCGCGGAAAGCGCGCGAAACTCGTTGTGTTTGCGCGAATTGCGTCGTCAATCGCGTTCGACCTCAAATCTATTCACGCCACACACACATTAAACCGGGCAGTCCCGAATCTGCAAATTCTGCAACCTTTTTCAGCTTTCTCTGTCTAACGTACTCAAAACGACTAAGATAGACTCTTATTCACGCATTTTCACGCCACACTACAGCGCATCGTTGTGTGTGTCGTGTGACTTTTTATCATTCACTCCGCAGTCCCGATTCGAGCAAACTTTCTCTGTCTAACGTACTCAAAACGACAAAAGATAGACTTACCGGCAAAAGTCATTCACGAATGAACTATGAGCAAAAATGGGAAATATTGGGAAAAAGTCCCTTGATTTGTGTTCGGGGAGCACATAGTGAAATACGCTATCAATTTTTAGGGTAAAATTTTGAAATGACGGGCAGGGTACACACAACAAGAATAATAAATATAAATTATCTTTAGGTAATTTGCCTTTTTATTTTAAAATAACCCGATTAGCTAAATCTAAATGGTTAAACATAAATATGTTTTCCATACATAAATATGTTTCCCTTTTAGATTTGAAAGTAAATAAATAAGTAGGTATGTATAAGTTTGAAAATCTGGTTATCATCGCACAGTTGACACGTTTATGTTGAATTTAAAAGTTCTGTAGGTAATATATTTTGTCTTAAGAATCCAGGGAAAATGTGATCGCATAGCACATGGCACCCCACGCTGCATAAACATTCGTTCATTAGCGAGCCGCTTCGAATGAACGGAACGGATACACTCACTCAATATGAACAAATTTCAACATTCAACGAAAATATTTAGTTTGATTTGACCTTGAAGCGGGACGCGATGTTTCGTACGGTGTTTTTTCATTTTGTTGTTTAGGACATTCGTGATGATATCGGTGATGGAAGTAATTGTCCCTTGTGACGGTATTGATGTGTGTGTGATTAAATGTGTCCAAAACTTACTCGAGAAAAGGTAAAATCATTTACATTTTGATCAAACAAAACTGTTGATTAGTACTTCGCCGAAACCAACTCCTAATTTGGATATTTTGCAGATAAGTAAGGCCCTTATGAGACAGATCATGGGTCGCTGGTTGTTCACACACGAATAAATTGTATTGTTGGTGTTGCATATTTTTTCTAATGACTAATTAATAATATGCATATAATTATCGTAGCTATTGAAAAACAGTGAACGTTCACCAACATTTTATGCCGACGTAATTAAGTCATTTCATAAGAAAGATAGACGTTTTGATTTAGAATTTAAATACTAGTCAATTTGTGTTACTTTAAAAAAATATGTTTTGTCTATTTTGTTCAATAAGGCCAGCGGGGGACAGCCAGCTTACCCTAGATTAATTCACTCAGACTCAAGCAATCGGCCGAACCAAACGGCTTTTTTCAAAGCCACCGATGGATTGCTGATATGTTTTATCAATCTAGCACTGATAAGACGTGATTTGAATAAAATCTAATGATATTGCTACAGGGAAATCGAAAAATACCTAATATTTTATATGTGTTTTTCCCCCTTATTCACTATCACATGTCTTGGGCATGCTCTTTGCCCCTTGGCTAGATCCGCCACTGAATCGACGCGAGCCATTGGGCTATGGACGCTACGATGGACGCTACGAGTGTAAAGGTATACACCACCATACATTTTTGTTTGCAGATTGTTGCAAGGTAGATTAATCATTGGTTTGTAATGGAGTTCCACAAAGTAACGCCTGATACAATTATATAAAATAGGTTTCATATAAAACCTATTTGGTTCCCTATAGGTTCTACCACCTACCTTTTGTTAGTGACGTATGTATTCTATAGTATTCTAACGCAAATTGTATTGTTTTCAGATATGGAGGACCCCCACTGGTGCTACGACAACTTCATCAATTACCGTTCGCTCAAATCCGGTGACAACGTGCGGCAGCAGCTCAGCCGGATCATGGACAGGTGGGTCCAGGTTTGCCTGATCATCTGGTCGGCGGGGACAGCCCAGTGGCTGTCGAACTCGCCTCACACTCGAGCGGTCCGGGTTCAAACCCGAGCGGCACGCACCAATGGCTTTTATAAGTTACTAGTGGACGCCCGCAGCTTGGCTCGCGTGGAATTAGACATAATAATAGATTAAAAAGTAGCCTATGTCCTTCCTCAGGCTCTAGACTATCTGTGTACCAAATTTCATTTAAATCGGTTCAGTAGTATTGGCGTGAAAACGACACAGACAGACAGACAGAGTTACTTTCGCATTTATAATATTAGTATGGAAGTATGGATGTGCGATTTAAGAGATTACATGTCACTTGGTGTTACGGTGAAGGCGACATCGTGAGGTAACCTGCATGCCTGAGAGTTCTTCATAATGTTCTCGAAGGCATGTGAAGTCTGCCAATCCAGACTTGGTCAGCTAAGGTGGTGAACTAAGGCCTAATCTCTCCCATTCTGAGCGGAGACCCGTGCCAAACAGTGGGACAAAAAAAATGCTTGTGATGATGATCATTAGAGAGAGATGACTAGAGATTTTAAAACGCGTAATTTTCCGGAATTAATTCGACAACAGAGCTACACATTAAATATACCTACATTACTCTTCTGTCTGATTAGATTTGTCATGTAAACACATGTTTAACGAATAATTAATATTTGGAGGAGCGAGCGAGTGGACTGTAAATTTTGTGGTAAAGAGAGGAAAATTAGGGCGTGGCAAGGACGTAACAAGGTTGTAAGGGGTTATGCGGATGCGGTGCGGGAAACGATTGGGATGCGAATTATAAAGGACTCCAAGGAAAGACAGACTAACCTTTATGTTTCTGGTATGCTTGCTTCCTTTTAGATGGCCGCGGTTGAAGAACAAATACATCAATTTCACATTATTCATTTATTGCAGTCATGATGTACAAATTCTAAACATGTACATGTAGGGCACAGTAATATACTTGGAGGGAAACGCTGCTTAACGTGACGTTGCAATTTTACTGAAAAAAATTGCCTAACCCTTCGCAGAAATAAAGTCGTGATGTTATGTTATGTAATAACTAAATATAATATAATTAATTTTCAGATTTAACCTCAAACGGACAAGCACAGAGTTCACAAGCAAAGATTATTATATTAACATAAGGAAAGCACTGGTCAACGGATTCTTCATGCAGGTAATTTAAAAAAAATTGTTTATCGGTACTGATAAGCGGTGACAGCCCGGTGGCTAACGAACTCGCCTCTCACTCGAGCGGTCCGGGTTCAAACCCCAGCGGCACGCAGAAGTTATGTGCGATTTAAGAAATTAAACGTCACTTGCTATAACGGTGAAGGACACATCGTGAGGACAACTGCAGGCATGAGAGTTCTTCATAATGTTCTCGAAGGCATGTGAAGTCTGCCAATCCGCACTTGGCCGGCGTGGTGGACTGAGGCATAATCCCACCTATGAGAGGAGAACCGTGCCCAACAGTGGGACAAGGACAGGAAGAAAAGGGTTGTGATGATGATGATGATGGATTATTCGTCGGTACAAAAGTCAACTAGCCAAAGTGTCATTTTGGCAGTAAACTAATCTCACATATAGATTAGTTTACTTTTGTAGAATTTTTACTTTTTTCAGTTAACGATTTGTAATAACATTTATATTTGAAATGCCACAGATACAATAATTTGCCACAGTATGCGTTGTGTTAAGTTAATGATGTCCATCTATCTATATATATAAAAGGAGAAGGTGACTGACTGACTGACTGACTGACTGACTGACATATCAACGCAGGGCCTAAACTATAAGGGTTAGAAACTTGAAATTTTGCACAGGGGTTCCTTTTATAACGTAGGGGAGCACTAAGAAAGGATTTTTGAAAATTCATTGGGGGTAAAACGGGGGTGCAAAGTTAGTATGAAACTTTGCCGTTTTTGATGTTATTCCAATGAAATTCAATACCTATCTAGGTTTTTTATTGAGTTTCGAAAATCATCTCTTGTAAATGTAATGTAAAAGGGGGGTGCAAAGTTAGTAGGTATAAAAGTTTTTCGTATATAGCAGCGAGGCTGCGGGCGTCCACTAGTAATAATATATATGTAAAAACTGCCAAAATGACACTTTGGCTAGTTGACTTTTGTACCGACGATATTTTTATCACGTGAAAAATTCCATCGACAGGTGGCACACCTGGAGCGCACGGGGCAGTACATGACGGTGAAGGACAACCAGGTGGTGCAGCTGCACCCGTCCACCTGCCTCGACCACAAGCCCGACTGGGTGATATACAACGAGTTCGTGCTCACCACCAAGAACTACATCCGCACCGTCACCGACATCAAACGTGAGTGCTTTCTGCAAATTTATTTATTCACTAGCTGACCAAGCAAAAACGTTGTTCCGCCATATGAAATGTCAAAGTGATGCGACACTACACGTAAATGACTTCGTGTCAATGAACGCACGAAGAACTACATCCGCACCGTCACCGATATCAAACGTGAGTGCTTTCTGCTAGTTTATTTATACACTAGCTGACCCCGCAAACGTTGTTATGCCATATGAAATGTCAAAGTGACGCGGCACTACATGTAAATGACTTCATGTCAATGAACACCGGTTAAAAGTACTACTAGGTGACCCCGCTGGACAACCAGGTGGTGCAGCTGCACCCGTCCACCTGCCTCGACCACAAGCCCGACTGGGTGATATACAACGAGTTCGTGCTCACCACGAAGAACTACATCCGCACCGTCACCGATATCAAACGTGAGTGCACGTTGCGCATTTATTTAATAATAATAATAATAATAAAATCCGTTTATTGCCATCAAATTACAATTTTACACTGAAAGAAAAGAAAACAATGATATTTAAAAGCATCTGAGGCAATGGGAGCTGGCTCAGCTGCTTGCTTCCTTGGGACCGAAATCCTGGGAAGCGCTGGTTTTCAGCCAGTCCCTTCTCCCTAAGACGTTGTGCGGGAGATGCAATGTTCTGTCCCCCAGCCACCAGGTGATTGTAGAATAAGTGAACGTAGCCTAGAACGTATTTATCCACTAGCTGACCCCGGAAACGTTGTTCTGCCATATAAAATGTCGAAGTGACGCGACACTACATGTAAATGACTTCACGTTAATGAACCACTGTTAAAAGTACTAGCTGACCATAATATGAAATGACAAAGTGACGAGACACTACATGTAAATGACTCCACGTCAATGAACGACGGTTAAAATTGCTAGCTGACCATAATATGAAATGACAGTGACGAGACACTACATGTAAATGACTTCGCGTTAATGAACGACGGTTAAAAGTACTAGCTGACCATAATATGAAATAACAAAGTGACGAGACACTACATGTAAATGACTTCACGTTAATGAACGACGGTTAAAAGTACTAGCTGACCATAATATTAAATGACAAAGTGACGAGACACTACATGTAAATGACTTCACGTCAATGAAGACGGTTTAAATATTTGAATATTGTTCATACATAATTATACTAAAATCGTGTTTAAAAATAATTTTCAAGTGGACCAAATTGTGAATCTAAACCGAATCCCCTTGAACACACACAAAGCATTTCATCAACATCCGTCCAGCCGTTTAGGAGCGAGTTCAGTGACATACACAGTATTATTATCCCTATGTTGCCAACATGTGTAATAATAAACGAATGTTGCCACACGCTATCTATATACATATATAAAAGGAGAAGGTGACTGACTGACTGACTGACATATCAACGCAGGGCCTTAACTATAAGAGCTAGAAACTTGAAATTTTGCACAGGGGTTCCTTTTATAACGTAGGGGAGCACTAAGGATTTTTGAAAATTCGCCCCCTAAGGGGGTAAAACGGGGGTGCAAAGTTAGTATGAAACTTTGCCGTTTTTGAAGTCAAGTGGGCAACCCGAACGCGGGTAGTCATCGATAATGGGTCTAATTCTACGCGAGCGAAGCTGCGGGCGTCCACTAGTAATAAATAAACGATGTTTGTGTTGCCCACAGCTGAATGGCTGCTGCGCATCGCGCCGCAGTACTACGAGCTGAACAACTTCCCCGCGGGCGAGGCGCGGCGGCAGCTCGAGCTGCTGCAGGCGCGGCTCGACTCGCGCGTCTACCAGGAGGGCTTCTAGAATACACGCTACTCGCAACACGGGCCTTTTATTTGTCACCAGCCCTCGGACTATAACATCCCCCTGACTATACCGGCTCTTGGACTATAACGCCCCCCTGACTATACCGGCACTCGGACTATAAGAACAACTTCCCCGCGGGCGAGGCGCGGCGGCAGCTCGAGCTGCTGCAGGCGCGGCTCGACTCGCGCGTCTACCAGGAGGGCTTCTAGAATACACGCTACTCGCAACACGGGCCTTTTATTTGACACCAGCCCTCGGACTATAACATCCCCCTGACTATACCGGCTCTTGGACTATAACGCCCCCCTGACTATACCGGCACTCGGACTATAAGAACAACTTCCCCGCGGGCGAGGCGCGGCGGCAGCTCGAGCTGCTGCAGGCGCGGCTCGACTCGCGCGTCTACCAGGAGGGCTTCTAGAATACACGCTACTCGCAACACGGGCCTTTTATTTGACACCAGCCCTCGGACTATAACATCCCCCTGACTATACCGGCTCTTGGACTATAACGCCCCCCTGACTATACCGGCACTCGGACTATAAGAACAACTTCCCCGCGGGCGAGGCGCGGCGGCAGCTCGAGCTGCTGCAGGCGCGGCTCGACTCGCGCGTCTACCAGGAGGGCTTCTAGAATACACGCTACTCGCAACACGGGCCTTTTATTTGACACCAGCCCTCGGACTATAACATCCCCCTGACTATACCGGCTCTTGGACTATAACGCCCCCCTGACTATACCGGCACTCGGACTATAAGAACAACTTCCCCGCGGGCGAGGCGCGGCGGCAGCTCGAGCTGCTGCAAGCGCGGCTCGACTCGCGCGTCTACCAGGAGGGCTTCTAGAATACACGCTACGAGCAACATAGGCCTTTTATTTGTCACCAGCCCTCGGACTATAACATCCCCCTGACTATACCGGCCCTTGGACTATAACATCCCCCTGACTATACCGGCACTCGGACTATAAGAACAACTTCCCCGCGGGCGAGGCGCGGCGGCAGCTCGAGCTGCTGCAGGCGCGGCTCGACTCGCGCGTCTACCAGGAGGGCTTCTAGAATACACGCTACTCGCAACACGGGCCTTTTATTTGTCACCAGCCCTCGGACTATAACATCCCCCTGACTATACCGGCTCTCGGACTATAAAATTCCCCTGACTATACCGGCACTCGGACTATAAGAACAACTTCCCAGCAGGCGAGGCGCGGCGGCAGCTCGAGCTGCTGCAGGCGCGGCTCGACTCGCGCGTCTACCAGGAGGGCTTCTAGAATACACGCTACGAGCAACACGGGCCTTTTATTTGTCACCAGCCCTCGGACTATAACATCCCCCTGACTATACCGGCTCTGGGACTATAACATCCCCCTGACTATACCGGCTCTCGGACTATAACATCCCCCTGACTATACCGGCTCTTGGACTATAACATCCCCCTGACTATACCGGCACTCGGACTATAAGAACAACTTCCCAGCGGGCGAGGCGCGGCGGCAGCTCGAGCTGCTGCAGGCGCGGCTCGACTCGCGCGTCTACCAGGAGGGCTTCTAGAATACACGCTACGAGCAACATAGGCCTTTTATTTGTCACCAGCCCTCGGACTATAACATCCCCCTGACTATACCGGCTCTTGGACTATAACGTCCCCCTGACTATACCGGCACTCGGACTATAAGAACAACTTCCCCGCGGGCGAGGCGCGGCGGCAGCTCGAGCTGCTGCAGGCGCGGCTCGACTCGCGCGTCTACCAGGAGGGCTTCTAGAATACACGCTACGAGCAACATAGGCCTTTTATTTGTCACCAGCCCTCGGACTATAACATCCCCCTGACTATACCGGCTCTTGGACTATAACGTCCCCCTGACTATACCGGCACTCGGACTATAAGAACAACTTCCCCGCGGGCGAGGCGCGGCGGCAGCTCGAGCTGCTGCAGGCGCGGCTCGACTCGCGCGTCTACCAGGAGGGCTTCTAGAATACACGCTACGAGCAACACGGGTCTTTTATTTGACACCAGCCCTCGGACTATAACATCCCCCTGACTATACCGGCCCTTGGACTATAACATCCCCCTGACTATACCGGCACTCGGACTATAAGAACAACTTCCCCGCGGGCGAGGCGCGGCGGCAGCTCGAGCTGCTGCAGGCGCGGCTCGACTCGCGCGTCTACCAGGAGGGCTTCTAGAATACACGCTACTCGCAACACGGGCCTTTTATTTGTCACCAGCCCTCGGACTATAACATCCCCCTGACTATACCGGCTCTCGGACTATAAAATTCCCCTGACTATACCGGCACTCGGACTATAAGAACAACTTCCCAGCAGGCGAGGCGCGGCGGCAGCTCGAGCTGCTGCAGGCGCGGCTCGACTCGCGCGTCTACCAGGAGGGCTTCTAGAATACACGCTACGAGCAACACGGGCCTTTTATTTGTCACCAGCCCTCGGACTATAACATCCCCCTGACTATACCGGCTCTGGGACTATAACATCCCCCTGACTATACCGGCTCTCGGACTATAACATCCCCCTGACTATACCGGCTCTTGGACTATAACATCCCCCTGACTATACCGGCACTCGGACTATAAGAACAACTTCCCAGCGGGCGAGGCGCGGCGGCAGCTCGAGCTGCTGCAGGCGCGGCTCGACTCGCGCGTCTACCAGGAGGGCTTCTAGAATACACGCTACGAGCAACACGGGCCTTTTATTTGTCACCAGCCCTCGGACTATAACATCCCCCTGACTATACCGGCTCTTGGACTATAACGTCCCCCTGCCTATACTGGCTCTCGGACTATAACATCCCCCTGACTATACCCACTCTCGGACTTTAATAACATCCGCCTGACTATACTGGCTCTCAGACTATAAAATCCCCCTGACTATACCTGCTCTCGGACTATAACATCCGCCTGACTATACCGGATCTCGGACTAAATAACATCTCCCTGACAATACCGATTCTCGGACTATAACATCCCCCTGACTATACCGGCTCTTGGACTATATATAACACAGGACTAGGATGGAGTAATATCGGTATATTGGCCTATATCCTCGAACGGTCCGGGTTCAAACCCAAGCGGCGCGCACCAATGACTTTTATAAGTTATGTGCGATTTAAGAAATTAAATGGTGAGACACATCGTGAAGACACTTGTATGCCTGAGAGTTCTTCATAATGTTCTCGGAGGCATGTGAAATCTGCCAATCCGCACTTGGCCAGCGTGGTGGACTAAGGTTAAGTTTAATCCTTCCCATTCTGAGAGGAGACCCGTGCCCAACAGTGGGACAAATAAAGGGTTGTGGTGGATGTAGGACTTTCAGACTGAAACCATCACCGTTTTTTTGTGTGAGGAAACTGCAATAAAACAAGTATTATAGTAACAATATATTTAGTTCATTTAATCACCCACCGCATACATACAATCTCACAGATTAAAAAAAACATACGTTTAAACGAAACCACGTGACTCAGATGTTGCAATGTTAGCTGGGAAAAAACTTGTTTCAAAATAAGACATCCATGTCTGTTCCAGTCACTCAGACTGGTTTATTCGGTGACAACGTAAAGGTCTGTGTGACCATACAGCAAAAGTCCATTCGAAAAAAACTGACTGGTTAAAACCACTTACTGCAAAAAAATATTACGACTAACTACGAATACATAAACTCCGTTTTTCGTCAGTTTTAAATATACAATCTTAGCACTACTTACTTCTTAAAACAATGGTTTTAAGAAATAATTCATAGTTAACAGATATTAGTTTTAGCATTAATAGATACTTTTTCTATAATCCTTTTTATATTGTCTTGGCTTTATTTTTAATTTCAAAATTACCGTAAATAGTCACTGACAAGACAAGATTGTTTACTAAACCGGAGTTTACCCAGTAAAAGACGTCCCGAGTATGCAGGGTGCCTTTTCTGTGTATTAAGAATGCTTAACTCAAACCTAACCTAACTTTAAGGCCTGTATTAATTATCCGATTTTAGTAATCTTGTACAGTCAAAACTAATACTGACCGTGTATTGCAGTCAAAAGCGGTTTTGACCGGTTATGAGTTTTTATTCCGAGTCTATTCAAGACGTAGTTCGTTTCAAAACAACTAATCGCTAAACTAACAACTACATACATAAACCATTTGGTCACGTCTGCATAAACAGTATTCAAATTAAATTATAAAACAACTTTTATAGACATTGTGGCTTCAATTGATACCTTATTAGCGCATAGGAAAGTATTTATTTATTCTTTATCTTTATTCTCCTCAGTACATATTTAATCACAAAATAATTTATTTGATTACCCATCAAACATTTCCTTTGAAAACTACAGTGCCTTAAAATGATGCAACATAATTTAGCACTTTAAACAATATATGTATTTATCATATTATTACATATTTAATAGAAAAAAAAAAGTTGTTAAGAACTCTTTGGAATTAATCGAATTGAGAGAAATAATAATTAAATAAGCTTTAGATATTACTGTACATTAACTGTGCCATCATAAATATTTTCTTACCAAATAAGTAATAATGCCCAAGATTTTTTTTTTAAATTTGCTGTCAAACATAAAATTTATGATAAGTATTTAATAATTTCAAATAAAATATAAATGCATCTAAAATACAGAATGAAACCGGAATAGCTTGATAACGTGTAGCGAGCTGATAACAGCTGATAAATTTATTAGATGGATCCCAGGGTTCAAAACTAACAGAGTTTGATATTTATTTAACAAAATGGATGTTAAACTGGGTTGATTCTTGTGCACACATCTACCCACTGCAGTGTTTTTGGCTTGAACCTACTAAAATAGAAATAGGTTGTTTGACAAGTTACCACTAGATGTTACTAATAAATATCTACCCAATGCAGTGTTTTGGCTTGAACCTACTAAAATAGAAGTAGGTTGTTTGGAAAGTTACCACTAGATGTTACAATATAAAAAAAGACTTCGTCACAATCAGTTTCATCCTGCACAATACAATTGGGCATTACTAAGAACATTCTTTATTTGTACGCGCATACATCATACGCATTGATCGTGAGGCGCATAACATCTGCCCGCAATAATGATGATACTACGTGACGACCACGACCGCTCTGACAAGAGCGATACGACAAAGAAGAAGAACATCATACGCACACGCCTGTACGTACGCATCTTACGCACGCGCTCGCTGCGAGTGTTCATAAATAGGACCAACGAACGCACGCGCCCGTATTCTTTGCGAGCACGCACCCACCCGCACTACGCACGCACGCACCCGTCAGCCTTCACTACGCACGCACTCGCCAGCCCGCACTACGCACGCACGCACGCACCCGTCAGCCTTCTCTACGCACGCACGCACCCACCAGCCCGCACTACGCACGCACACAGCTTGAGCCGCAGCTAAGAGGAGCCCTTAGCAACGCCGACGAGGGCGGGGCGTACGCATCGCTCGTGCAGCTTGTAGCCCACCTTGCTCACCGCCACCACAGTGCCCGCCGCGGCGCCCTCTACCTCCTAAACATACAACATAATATCAAGAATTATTATACTGTAAAAAAAAATTTTTTTAAAAAGCTTTTATAACTTTTATTTTTATTTTCATGCATTGTCATCGGAACCTAATATGTGTGCCAAATTTCGGCTCGATAGCTTCTGTGGAAGTGGGTGAAATATTGATTGCAAGATTCCAGGACATACATACATACGAGTGAAGTTAAATAAAAGCTTTTAAAAAGAAAAAAGAAAGTTTATTAAATCACTTCATTTGCAAAGCAATTGTGGTCCAGTTACAAAGGTGTGGTTTCCGGTTACACTTAACACATTCAATGCCACCACGATTTTCTAATACTTCCCAGCGATGCCGCCCTATAAAAAACGCAAACATGCTAGGTGTGCTCGCGGCACTGCAGGATGGAATTACGTAGCACGCTAGGCGTGTTCACCGGCACTGTTAAGAGGTAAAATCAAAGAAAGCGTTATTTCGGCTTCAACCGTGTTTATTGATCAGTCTTTCTCGAGTTACTGAAGAGATATTTTGTTTTTAGCAGTGTTTGTGCTTTTGAAAGTTAAATTATGGCAGTTAGTAGATTCCAAGGTAAGTATTTATCGTAATTTGATCAGTGAATTTCAACCTTTGGTTACTTATTTATGATTTTTTAGGGAAAACAAAATATGTGCAAGAAACAGTGGAATATGATGATGATGCGACGCAAGCAGATAGCCCACCCTCACAAAAACGCCCAAAAGTAGGAGGTGAGCCGATAACATATTTCTCTTATCTTGTCTTAAAACTTTTAGTGCACTTATTGTGACGTAGTGGATTAGTGTTAAATTGTAAATCATTCGGTCGGTACCTGGTACCTACTTTATGATATGCAGGTACCTATAGATAGCACATTATATTGTCAATATTAACGTATTTCATAAGGTTTTTGAAGCAGCACCGCAAGTAATTAAAACGTTACAGGAATCTGTCTACAATTCTAAGAAGTTTAGATTTTAATTTGGAGACAGTAAATGTTTTGAACTTATTGTTTATTAAATACTAGCTTTTGCCTGCGACTTCGTCCGCATAGAATAGTTAATTTGGGTTATACTTAGGTACTTATTATAATTAGGTACCTAAAGGGGTACATTATAGGTAAATATTTTATGCAATTTATTTTATCTTTTTTGTTCAACCTAAGTGCCAAGGAATAAAATAAATGATAACTTATAAAAAATATTCTATATTTTATTATTGGCATTATAAATGTAGTAAATTGACCTAATAATATAAAAGATTGAGAACTGCTGGAGATGAACACGCCTGGTATGTTCGCGGCATTACATAATAGATTATTTTTGATGAACCTTAAAAAAATATCAGATCCTGGAACCACTTCAGAATACTTTAGCTTACGGCAGAAAGTTTATGCTCAGAGTCTTTCGGACAATAATATTGTCTAATCTTTGAGATATAGATGAAAAACGGTGAGCACGCCCGGCGTGCTGGCGGCATGCAGATAAGAATTAGTGTGGACACGCTAGGCGTGTCAATGGCACTGAATGTGTTAATTAGAGGCGACCATCTTTGTACACACGGGTAGCAACACATCTGTGACTGACATAGAACGAGACTTATTAACAATTACTAACTGGACTTTTATGAACACCCACTACGCTGCGACCCATAGACGTCCCACTGCTGGGCACGGGTCTCCCCCACAGACACAGCTGCGGGAGGTCTAGAGCATACTCCACCACGCTGCTCCAATGCGGATTGGCGGAGGGGTTAGTGGCCAACCCAGTGTCGAATGTTCTCAAGCCACCCGAAGGTCTTCGACAAGGCTTAACGACTGTTTCCACCACTAACGGACGGTTATTGACGCAACACGAATGTGTACAAAAAAAATATTGGTTGCCTGTAAAGTCGGTATACGGGCGAAAGTTTTACGTGACAACGACTTTGAGTGGTAAAATAATTATAATGTGAATATTCATTCGTATAGTAGGAAGAAGGATGAAATAATAGTAACAATTTAAAACATTTATTTATACAAAGAATTATATTTAAAACTTCACTTTTTATGTCTGTCTCTCTCGCTCTTAGGCGGGCTAACCATGCCCGAGTGGAAGGGACGCGTGCCTCTCACTCGCTCTCATTGTGAGCGCATAACGTGAGCGGAGCGTAACGCAGTTTCTTGAAGTGTCACCCGGCAAACCAATTTATAAGACGTGTCACGTCAAAAATTAAAGGAAACATACCTGCTGGAATAGCGCCTCGTGCAGGTTGGGGTCGAACTTCTCCCGCAGCGGCGACACCGCCACGAGCCCGTGGCGCGCGAACACCTGCACAATACGTGTCTATTAGTCAATATCAGAGCTAAACTTTCATGCCGATAGATGTACTCTTAGTTGTTTGACAAGTGAAATCTTTCGATATGAATTGATCAATACCTATCTACTTATGTTTCATGACTTTTATTTTTTTCTTTTTCGAATGAACTTTCGCTGTATGGTCATACAGACCTTTACGGCGTCACCGAATAGGGTGGTAAGCTTCAAAGAGCTCAAACCAAAAGGTAAAGGATTACTCCTACAGTGTGTGAGTGTGATTGATCTAAGGATTTTAAGGGTTTTTATGGATACAAGATAGCAAACGAGCTTGCAGCACCACCCATCCGCTGCCGCCCATGACAACTGTGACTGACTTTGAACAAGACTAAATTAGGGACTGGGATGGTTAGTCCAATTAGTTAGGAAAGTTAATTAGAACATTAGTTGGTCAGTTCGTTAATAGGTATGAGGACTGGGGACTGTTAGTGATAGTTAGTCCTGTTAGTTGGTGTTAGTAATAGTCCAGTTAGTACTTGTTACTTGTTTTTTGTAACGGTCTGCCCCTGGTGTAAGGACGGCTTAGGTCAACGCTGTGTTTGTAACTATAGAAGGGGATCGACCAATCACTCGGGGATACCTAGTGTTGGCCGTTCGAAAGTTGTGTCTTCGGGAACTGTACCTGTGTAGCGTCCATAGCCCAATGGATCGCGTCGATACAATCGAAAGAGTTAAGCAACGACGGGCGCGGTCGGTTTGTGGATGGGTGATCGCTAGTGGCAAAATTTCATGGACGCTACCGTGCTCCGGAGGGCACGTAAAGCCGTCGGTCCCGGTTGTTTTCAATGGTGGAAACAGTCGTTAACCCGTGTCGAAGACCTTCGGGTGGCTTGAGAACATTCGACACTGGGTTGGCCACTAACCCCTCCACCAATCCGCATTGGAGCAGCGTGGTGGAGTATGCCCCAGACCTCCCGCAGCTGTGTCTGTGTGGGAGACCCGTGCCCAGCAGTGGGACGCCTATGGGTCGCAGCACACCTGCGACAGCTGCGCTTTAGTCAGCTTGAGCCCGTCGTGCAGCGAGCGCAGCGCCGCCGCCGCGCCGTCGCCCGCCTCCGCCACTTCGGGCACGCTTTCCGCTGCCGCCGCCAGCGTGTCCGCTACCTGAAATATATTAAAACCATCACATTTTATTATTGAATGATCGTGTTCGCTAACTAAGAGAAAACCTCAAAATATTACTATTTTTAATTATACTATATTTAATTATACTATCTATATATATAAAAGGAGAAGGTGACTGACTGACTGAATGAATGAATGACTGACTGACTGACTGACTGACTGACATATCAACGCAGGGCCTAAAGAAACTTGAAATTTTGCACAGGGGTTCCTTTTATAACGTAGGGGAGCACTAAGAAAGGATTTTTAAAAATTCACCCCTTAGGGGGGTAAAACGGGGGTGCAATGTTAGTATGAAACATTGCCGTTTTTGAAGTTAGTGAATGTCTAATTCCACGCGAGCGAAGCTGCGGGCGTCCACTAGTTATTAATATTACTGAATGATTAGCGAGTATCATTAGACATTTTAGTCATTTATTTATTTGCTTTGAAAAAACCGCACATACAATACATATCCAGCTTTACATGGTATTCAGCTAAAAAATTAACATGCAAATATTTTCGAAAGTAATTATATGTACAATTTCTTAATACATGACGTCAATAAATATCTCAACTCCATGTCTAACTCACGTGCATAAATGATTTCCGTCAGGCCTACTAGTTTCGGTCAGTTACGATTGTTGTTATTGAATTATTATTATTACTGTTTTGACATTGGATTATATAATTGTGTACTTATCTAACGAATTGGTTCAGGCTGTAATGTTAGATTTAAGTTTGTGTCTATAAAATAAATATAAAAAAATAAATATAAATAAATGTATTTTCAATGCAAATAAACACACTTGATCTTGAACAAGACGGAGGTAAAGAAAAAAAATCCATAGACAAATGCTTTCAAATGCAATTTTTTTTTCAATTTCAATTTTAAAAGGTCTGTATTTAAAATAAAGTTTACACGTCCAGTGTACATTAAAAATGTGGTATGTAAAATCCATGGTGTTAAACTCGCAAATTAAACAAGATGTGCTTATAGAAGAATTAATTAATATTATTTAGTCAGGTTGGTTTACAAAGAATCAATTAGTCTTACCTCTTAGCACAAATCATCCCCCAATACAAAATTTTTCATACAAAAATACTAAAATCGTGTGTGTTTAAATTTTCCACTGTAAATTGTGAATCTAAACAATTCTCGAATCCCCTTGAACACACACAAAAAATTTCATCAACATCTATCCCGCCATTTAGGAGGAGTTTAGTGACATACGCATGTACACAAGAAATCTAATATATAAAATTTCCGTGTCACAATGTTTGTTGCAGTACTCCTCCGAAACGGCTTTACCGATTTTTACCAAATTTTATATGCGTATTCAGTAGGTCTGAGAATCAACTAACATCTATTTTTCATCCCCCTAAATGTGAAGGGTAGTCCACCCCTAATTTTTTTTTTTTAATTTTTAGATAAATTTTTATTTTCATATTTTTTTATGATACAGCATTAAAAAATACATACAACCCTAAATTTTCAACCCTCTACGATCAACCCCTATTTTTCCATCGCGATTTTTATTTTTAATAATTTCCTACTTTTATTGAACGCTTTCGATTATAAGTAATGGTAAAGGTAGTGGTAGTTGTAGTGGTAGTGGTAGTGGTAGTGGTAATGGTAGTGGTAGGGGTAGTGGTAGGGGTAGGGGTAGTGGTAGGGGTGGTAGTAGTGGTAGTGGTAGGGGTAGTGGTAGTAGTAGTTGTTGTAGTGGTAATGGTAGTGGTAGTTGTAGGGGCTGAGACGACACCCTTACGATGTTTGGGAGGGAATCGGAATCGGTAAATGATACTCGGTGCACGGTTATTAGAATTATATTGATAGTTATTGATAGACCGCGAGTACGCGGGACCTGTTTGGTCGGGGCAATTATGCGCACTGACTCGTTTCACCGCTGTAGCGTAAACTGCTGACACTGCTTACGCTACAGCAATGTACGTGGCCCGTACATGCTCCCAGGGGAAGATGGGGATGCAGGGTTAGAATGATATGAGATGAGCTAATGCTAACAAGGTGATAAACAATTTTTGCTTAAAACTAGTATGAGTTAGTAATAAATGATAAGTGATACTGATAAGAAACAAATGTTGAAAACAGTTAAAATTCCGTGTCTGTGATACTAAACACTGATTGAAGCACTGGCGAGGTGCCGCGGTCCTGCCTATGTCTACGCACGTTCCTAAATTTGTCATTTAATTCAATTTTAATGTCATCGCGACTACTCTTCACCGCACTTGTTACATCTCCGCACTGCACTTCACTGTTACACTGCTCCGCCCTACACTTATCTTCTGCGCGATCGCGCCCTGCGCGCCCGCGCGAGCGGCGCACACTCCGACACACGTAGAACACGAGGAATGCTACTGCCGCTGCAACCACCAGATATATAGCAGTATACTGGTGTATGTCGTGATAGGATATATTTTCGGCCAGCGGGTCACTCCTTTTCATAATATCCAACTGTTCCTGGATGGCAATCCACTGTTTCTGATTGCTAGCCTCGGTAGTGGTATTTAAAGCCGGTAACGAAATATTGATTATATGATTAATTGGAGCGATCTTTGGTATATTAATCTCCGGTTTAAACATCATTTTACTTGAATGTTGCCTGTAAGATGTAATATGGAAATCAGCTGTTTTGATGAGGCAATCCTGACCTAGTGTAAGCAGGCCGGACTGGGTAAGCTGAATAGCGGTAACTTGATCTTCGCACAGTAACTGCAAATTGTATTTATCGCAACAGAAGTAAAAGTATGTATTTGGTTTTGATATAGCGATAAAAATGTTATTGCAGGACTGGGTGATGATTTTGCAGCTTCTAGATTCTTCATTCTTCTCACATAAACTCTCGTCGCTGTTCATATGATAGATAGGCTTCTTGAATCGACACAACACAGCATCTAAATCTCGTTCTATGCAATTATGTATATCGCTGAGTGATAGTGATAGAAAGGAGTCCTTGTTTAGGTTCACCGCTAGATATTCGCTGATAGGTACCACGCTGATCATGGTACTTCCGGATTGTTTAGGTATAGGGATCACCTTGAGAATGTCGTAACGATCGCGGGTTACTAATGGGATTCGTATTTCAAAAATGAGGAATGATTTGGATAAGCGTGCTTTTACATTAAGTAATTTGTATAAGTTTGATAGATCCGCTTGTTCGGTAGGTAATGATAGGTCTTTATTTATTTGTGAGGAAATGACATTTAACTCCTGCTGCATTTGCTCGGGGGTTAGTAGGTGAATGTTAAACTTCCCGTGAAACACATCGGTGATAGTATCCAGAAGATAAGCTTGAATCTCCTTCAGCTTGTTCAGGATATTATTGGTGATCATCGCGGATAAGGTAAACTCGCTGATATAAGAACTGTTCTGGAGTTCCGCTTTCAGTGCGTTCGACGATTTTTCAAGTTCCATCATCTTCCTGTTGACGGTCTTATGATGCTTCTCCATGATAGATTCTGCTCTCTTAATGAGATTGAACTCCGCCTCCACGACTGAAGTCTGATTCTTCCAGAGGTTGGCCAAATGTCTTTGATTCTTTCTGATCAGTTCGATATCTAGTTCATATTTTTCTGCAAAGTTGCTGTCTAGTATCCCGAACAATGTATTACTGATGCTTCCTACCGCGTTGATAAGGCCGCGGCGCTTACGCGCGCGCGTACCCCCTGTCTTATCTAGTAACATGATATTATAATGTTGCAGTTCGGACCGCTCGTGATTTAATTGATACATGACACCGTCGCAGTGTGTACGCTCTTTTATCTTAGAACATATGTTTTCAAGGTATTCAAAGTACTTTGTGCACGCTGCGGTGCCTTCCCAATATGGATTTAAATCGTAATAGACAATAAGTTTCCAGTCATCGCCTATCAAATGCATGTTTGTAATTTTATCAAAAAATAGGCCAGTATTATTTTGTAGTTTATTGATAGAGTATAGTCCGTAGGTATTTGAAATAAGAGTCATAAAAAATAGTAAGATAGAAGTAGCGACTGTTGCGAAACTATACTTCTTCGAACGTCGAGTGCGTTTTGTTTCTTTTTGTTGTGTCTTTTCTTGTTCTGGTGTTTCTTGATTAATAGGGAGAACTGATAGCTTTATGATAGGCCTCTTCATATAACCATTCTTGGTTTTTAACGTCACAACTCGCACGTAACCATCTCTGCCTGGGTGTAGCTCGACTACACGGCCTAGGGCCCACTTGCCTGGAGGAAGATTGCCATCGTTGATAAGCACAACGTCATTTAACTTGATATTCTCTTGAGGTTGTCGCCACTTGCTTCGCACTGATAGATTTGTTAGGTATTCCTGCTGCCATCGTTTCCAAATGTTTTGGAATATTTTATGTGTTAAGTGCCACCTAGTCCTCAGGTCCCTTTCAGTTTCATATATTGTTAGAAGTGGGCCGCTTGATAGAAAATGTGACGGTGTTAAATAATTTAAGTCTTCTACATCTTCTGTTAATGGACACAATGGTCTGGAGTTCAAGCACGCCTCTAGCTGTGCTAGAACGGTGCTGTACTCCTCGTAGGTAAGCTTCTGATCACCTACGACTCTTTTTAGATGATACTTTAGGCTTTTCACTGATGCTTCGCTCAGCCCATTCGCCGATGGCCATGATGGGGCGGTAAAGTGCCAACTAATACCCATGTCAGCAATATTTGATTGAAAATCGCTGTCAAATGTCTTCAGAAGCTCTTCATATTCCTGCTGTAATACCCTGTTGGCCTTGATAAAATTAGTCCCATTATCGCTGTATATGTGATCGGGCTTACCACGGCGAGCTGACATTCTTCTTAATGCTGCTAGGAATGCTGTACTCGTCAGGTCTGAGACCAACTCCAAGTGTACGGCTTTGGTTGCCATGCACGTGAAGACATCGATATAGCCTTTTGTTGTTTTGATACCACGACCACTGTTGGCCTTGATGTAAACATGACCCGTGTAGTCCACTCCTACGTGAAGAAAGGGTCTGGATGGGTTGGACCTCGCTGCTGGCAAGTCCCCCATAATCTGATAGTGTTTGCTTGGTTCTTGTCTTCTGCACGTGATGCAGAAGCGTAATCTCTTCTTTGTGGCTCTGTTACCACCAAGGATCCAGTATTTATGCCTTAAGAAGGCTGATGTAAGTCTGGCACCTCCATGATACGTCAGCTCATGAGCTTGATCTATAAGCAGTTCTGCAAGCCGACAGTTGTTAGGTATTATGATAGGGTTTTTCATGTCGGGGTCAAGATATGCGTGTCGCAACCTTCCACCAACTCTTATTACTCCTTCCGGATCGAGATAAGGATTTAATTCAGAAATCTTGCTCTTCTTGTTTATTTTACTTCCTTGTTGTAAATCTGATAGTTCACTCTCAAATGCTATTTTCTGTATATTTTTAATGATAAGTGTCCGCGCTTCTTTCAACTCTCCTACTGATAGATATTGTTGATTGTTCTTCTTGTTGATAGTATTAAATCTTCGTATCCATGCCACAACTCTCACCGCTTTGTTAAATGTGCTATAATTTGCTAGGATGGCTTGAATGATAGAGTCTGATTGATGTTGCGCGACTAATGTGATAGGTTTTGATAGCTTCAACTCTTCGTTTGTTGTATAATCGACGGTATTCGGTTTATCATTAAATGTTGATAGCCACTTCGGGCCCCGCCACCATAAGGGATGTTCCTTCAACTGAGAGGCAGTCAGACCGCGACTGGCACAATCCGCGGGATTCTCCTCCGATTTCACATAACGCCAACATTCTGATGGCATAACTTCTTTAATGGCACTCACTCGGTTGCTGACGAATGTTTTCCACCTGGCTGAGTTCCCATTAAGCCAGCCGAGTACCACCATGGAATCGATCCAACCATATGTTTTGATATTGTGCCCTCTGAGGCACCGTTGTACCTTGCTCATTAGTTTTGATAAAAGTAACGCACCGCTAAGTTCCAATCTAGGTAACGTAATTGTTTTACTAGTCGGCACGAGCTTTGCTTTCGCAGCCAGTAGTACTACAGATGATCCGTCGTCCTTGTTGACGCGGCAGTAGATAACGCAAGCGTAGGCTTTCTCGGACGAGTCACTGAACCCGTGCAACTCGATACTCTCACACTCGCGGGACTGTATCCATCTCGGTACTGTAATGTTTTCAATGTTCTTGATATCTTCTCTAACCTTAATCCACTCTATATAGATATTGTTTGGTATAGGATCATCCCATGCTATACCTACAGTCCATATTTGTTGAAAAATGATTTTTAATTTAGTTGATAGGGGCGAAAGCCAACCGAGTGGGTCAAAAATTTTTGAGATGTCTGCTAGAAGGCTTCTCTTTGTGACCTTGGTTGACTCAAGCGGTTCTAAGCATGATTTAAAAGTGAAGACATCGCCTTCCGGATTCCAACCCAATCCTAGGGTCTTGGTTTGCTCAGATTGCTTAAAATTAAAGTTATCCTCTCTAATTGATACTGATTCTTCACCTGGAACCAACTGTTTGGTGTTCGACTTCCACTTCCGCAGATGAAAGCCTCCAGATTGTAATAACTTGATAAGATCTTGTTGGAGCTGTTTTGCTTTTTCTATGTTATGACACCCATGGACTAAGTCATCCATGTAGAATGAATGCTGTAAGACGTCAATCGCTTGACTATCTTGATAGTTTTTTGCTTCATCACATGCTAGCTGCTTGAGGGTCATCATAGCAAGGAATGGACTCCCTGCCAACCCATATGGAAGCCTGGTAATCTGATAGTATTGTAAAGGTTCTGATGGAGATTCACGCCACACTATTTTTAATAACTGCTGATCGTCTGGGTGTACGCAAATCTGCCTGAACATTTTTTCAATGTCCGCAGTGAAGGCGAACTGATACTGCCTCCATTTAATGATAAGAGACTGCAAATCCTGTTGTAGGTTTGGACCAGATCTCATGACGTCATTTAAGCTGTGTCCTGATGACGTTTTCGATGACGCATTGAATACGACTCTAAACTTAGAATTGATAGTGTGATCATCGGCACGCACACAATGATGTGTTAATACACAATGCCGACGCTCCTGCTTCGGGTTACCGACGGCGGGAATCATGTGACCGAGTGATAGGTATTCGCTGATGAATGATTTATATTGTTGCGCGATATGTTCATGTTTTTTGAAAGTATTTTCTAAAGACCGAAATTGTGCTATGGCCTTGTGTTTTGATTCTCCTAACTTTTCCGAAAAGTCCGGGGTCAGGGGCAAACGAACTTCATATCGACCGTCTTCTAGTCTGGTTGTTGTGGATTGATAATAATCAATGCATTGCTGATCTTCTGCTGATAGGGTTGACTCCTCACAAATATCTTCAATCTCCCAGTATTTTTTAATCTCGTCCAAGTTGTTAATGATAACGTTACACTGTAGTGTTTTGACATTTCCTGTTAAAATCCAACCTAAGCGTGTATTCTGTGCAATAGGGATGTTATCACCGATCCTACAGATTCCTTCCAATACAATCAAAGAATAAATATCGGCTCCTAATAGTAGGTCGACCGGACGACTTTTGTTAAATTCGGGATCTGCCAGTGCTATGTTGTTCAGATAGGTCCAAGATGGTCGAGGAAAACTGTAGTTAGGTAAGTTGTTGATAAGTGTCTTCATGATGTATACTTCTGTTTGAAATTCAAAATTATTATCCATTGATGAGCATTTGATAGACATGACGCCCTTGCAGCTGCTTTCTCTAGCGCCTACTCCTGATATAACTCCACGACATCGAAGTCGGGGTTGGCCCAGCAACTGAGCGGCATGTTCCGTGATAAGAGACGTTTGAGACCCTTGATCTAAAAGACATCGAAGGGTGACAAAATTTCCATCGTGTGTTTCAACCCTAATCATGGCTGTTGCCAAGAGAATTTCTGGAATGTCTCGTTGCAAAGACACGTGTGAGTTGCTTTGTACTTGACCCGAGGTTTCCGGTTGCGGGCTGTTGCTACCTACTTCTTTGATAACGGAACTAAAGAGGATGGGAAATAAGGTCACGTGATTTGAAGCCGATTGTCTCTACAATATGGCGTAAACTCCACCCATCAACCGCCTAAAAAACCGCCCCCTGGTTCATAGTAGACTCTTATAGTCTATACTGTCCAAATCGATTAAACGTTTAAATAAAGTAAAAAAATAAAAAATAGTTTTGTAATCTTAAATGTGGAGGAAAAACTAATTAAAAAACGACTATCTAGTTATAACTTCTTCAACTTGACTCAACTCGATGACACCAGGCTTCCGGTGTCTTTTTAAAATGGCGTCCAAAACCAGCTTCAAGGCGGTCCTTTGGTGGTACAACGTAAGATTTTACTAATTGAATTGAATGTGTGACCTCTCTTGTACTTTTTCTACAAGTACAGATTGTGACGTGTAAGAATGAGACAGTTATATCTTTGTTATTGTTGTTCATATTTGCATGATATTTCTATAATGAAAACATATATAGGCAAAATAGGGCCTATCCTCTTTAGTTCTGTTATCAATGACCTACTTGCACTTTTGCTGAGTTGCAATTAGATATGTTGTTTGATTGAAACGCTTCGTGTAAAATTGAATTATGCGACCCATTGCACACGGTACATCTTTTTACTGAAATACATGGCTTGCCATTATGAGTATAAAGACAATTTTCGCAAACATTAAGTCTTGATATAGTCTTGCGCATATTAAACGGTGTCATATTTAAAAACGTACGACAATAATAAAGAGAATGTTCATTCGTTTTGCAAATGCCGCACTTGTAGAATTTCCATGAATTGTTTTTCAAGGTATATTGTTGCGAAATAAATTTGCCGTTTGTCGGAAATGCTTGTTTGTTCATGTTCTTATGATACCTATTGTTTGAGTTTTGTGGCAAATAATAATTGTTATTTTGTAGCGTCTTGATAGAAGTTTCAGGTTTTTTGCGAGATGACTCTAAGCTCGTAAATTTGCCCTCTAAAAATGATAAGAACTCTTGCAAACTGGGCAACTCTCGAGGCTCCTTAACTGATGCGACATACTGATTGTGAGTGTCGGCATCGAGCTTCTGAGATAGAAGATGCACTAGTAAAGAATCCCAAGACTCAACGTCTACTCCTAAGTTCTTGATAGCATTTAATGTTTCTAACGTGGTGTCATGAATGCGTTTGATATGATTTGAGGAAGTTTGTTGCATTACTGGAATGTTTAATAGAATGTCGATGTGCGAGCGGAAAATTAAGCGGTTGTTATTGTATCTATTATTCAGTATGTTCCAACAGATAAGATAGTTATCAGATGTTATAGGTAAATGTTGTATCAGCCTTTCCGCCTCGCCCTTAACCTTAGTTTTAAGAAATTGCATCTTTTGTGCATTTGATAACGACGGATTTCCGTGAATTGTTTCCATGAACAGGTCTTTAAAAGAAGTCCACTGATGATAGTTACCACTAAATGTTGGTATTTCTACGTGAGGTGTCGACTGCTCCCGATGTGATACGGACCAAAGTTTTCGGTTGATAGATGCTATAACCTCATTGTACTTTCTTTCGTACGTGAAGAATGTTGATTCATAATCTGGGTTCCTACCCCCAAGCTCACTATCTAATTCCCAATGCATGCTGTCAATGATAGACCAACGCGATTGTATAGCACGTAGGATATGTTCGAATTCCCATTTTTCTGATATCGATTCTAAATTAATGTTTGATACTGTGTGTGCGAATGCCTTGAAATTGCTTGTTTGTTTGCGTAACATTTCGTCCGTCTTGCTAGACGATCCCTGTGACTGGGGCGACGGCTGACGAGATGGTCCCGGCACACCTAATGGCGTAGCGGATTTCAGCACTGGCGTCAAAGGCCTATCGTCCTTGTTGGACATTATGATAAAAAAGGAATGATCTTACTTGTTCAGATCTGCTCAGCCGATTCCGAACGATGAGCGTTGCTGCCCACCGCCTCCAAACGTTGATGATGATAATGATAGCTCACGTCTCCTGCTGGTTGCTTCTCGCTTGTGATACACCAACAGTCACTGATACTGATACTGTTTTTACGTATTCACACGCGAGATTCTCGAAGGACCACAAACATGTAGGGGCTGAGACGACACCCTTACGATGTTTGGGAGGGAATCGGAATCGGTAAATGATACTCGGTGCACGGTTATTAGAATTATATTGATAGTTATTGATAGACCGCGAGTACGCGGGACCTGTTTGGTCGGGGCAATTATGCGCACTGACTCGTTTCACCGCTGTAGCGTAAACTGCTGACACTGCTTACGCTACAGCAATGTACGTGGCCCGTACAGTAGTAGTAGTGGTAGTGGTTGTAGTTGTGGTAGTGGTTAAGAGGTGGTAGTAGTAGTGGTAGTTGTAGTGGTAATAGTAGTAGTAGTGGTAGCGGTAGTGGTATTGGTAGTGGTAGTAGTAGAGGTATTTATATGGCAAAATAAAGTTTGCCGGGTCAGCTAGTATATGTATAAAGTTATCCAATATATAAGAATAGATAATATAGATATAGAGATAGATATGTAATCCTACTAATATTATTGCTGTATTGGTGCTCTGTTCTAAGTTATGCTATGATGGATGGATGGACGTAGGTAGTGGTAGTGGTGGTATACTGACGTCGAGCAGGTCCTTGCAGAAGCTCTGGATGGCGAAACTCTTCGCGTCCTCCACCTGCTTCACCATGCGCCGCCTGATGTTCTCGCCGTCCGCCAGGGCGCGCTTGTACTTGTCCTGGAATACATGTTTTATATTAAAAACTATTATAAAAAATAATAATAATAAATATCTTGGACATTCTCACACACGGCCAACATATTTGGTTCCGATGACAAAGCAAGTACATATATAAAAAAAAGTTATAAAAAATTTAAAAAAAAATGTTTACAGTATAATTACAATTTATATCTATGATCCGCTGCGACCCATAGATGTCCCACTGCTGGGCACGGGTCTCCCCCACAGACACTTCTGCGGGAGGTCTAGAGCATACTCCACCACGCTGCTCCAATGCGGATTGACGGAGGGGTTAGTGGCCAACCCAGTGTCGAATGTTCTCAAGCCACCCGAAGGTCTTCGACAAGGCTTAACGACTGTTTCCACCATTGAAAACAACTGGGACCGACGGCTTTACGTGCCTTCCGAAGCACGGTAGCGCCCATGAAATGTTTGCCACTAGTGGTCACCCATCCATAAATCGACCGCGCCCGTCATTTCTTAACACTTTGGATCACATTGAATCGACGCAAGCTACTGGGCTATGGACGCTACAAAAAAGAAAAAAACTTTGAAAAACTATTATAAAAAATAATAACAATAAATATCTTGGACATTCTCACACACGGCCAACATATTTGGTTCCGATGACAAAGCAAGAAAATAAAAAAAACTTATAAAAAATTAAAAAAAAAAAAAAATTTACAGTATAATTATAATTTATATCTATGATACAAACTTCATAATCCTTTATCTGCTGTTTGAGCGAGGTGAGCTCAGTCGAAAGAGTCTCGATTTGCTTATGGCACTCCTCCACAGTTGCCGGCAGCTTCTCCGCTGGTTCGGGCTCTGCCGCCTTCTCTTCTGTGCTGTAGCCTCTTGTGGTGCCTCTGAATACGAAACATTCTTTATATGATTTTTAGTTTTTTTTCTTGGAGAACATGTCAACTCTGTACCTTATATTACATTAAACTAACTAAAAAAATAAAAATAAATACAAAATAACTACAAAATTAACAGAAGTACAAAATAATTAAGATCTATTTGATTCTATTTTGGATAGATTCACTGATGAAAGCATAGACATAAACTGCTTCTGCAAAGGCCGGCTTTGTGAATATAATAAAACTAGTGGACGCCCGCAGCTTCGCTCGCGTAGAATTAGACCCATTAACGACGTCTACCCGTCTAACGACTTCAAAAACGGCAAAGTTTCATACTAACTTTGCACCCCCGTTTTACCCCCTTAGGGGGTGAATTTTCAAAAATCCTTCCTTAGTGCTCCCCTACGTTATAATAGGAACCCCTGTGCAAAATTTCAAGTTTCTAGCCCTTATAGTTTAGGCGATGCGTTGATATGTCAGTCAGTCAGTCAGTCAGTCAGTCAGTCAGTCAGTCACCTTCTCCTTTTATATATATAGATTGATTGTTGATGACAATATTAATTTATATATTTAATGGAAACCATAACTGAAGTTTACCCAAATAGTTAGTGCTAAAATCTATCATAGAAGTAAAATTTGGATTGTTTTGGACATTGTTAGCGCAAAACGGGTCACCACCAAAAGGACTCTTAATTCAAACCATTATTTTGCTAGTCTGAGTTTTTCATAGTAATAGCCCACGAAACTTCGACTACTCGGTGATCACTAGTTCAAATCACAGTTAAAAGTTTTAAAATAAAAAGCTTTTTATAACTTGTTTTTATTTTCGTGCATTGTCATCGGAACCAAATATGTGTGCCAAATTTCAGCTCGATAGCTTCTGTGGAAGTGGGTGAAATATTGATTGCAAGATTCCAGGACATACATAGATACATACAAGTGAAGTTAAATAAAAGCTTTTAATAATTATACCGTTAAAAAATTTTTTTTTTAAAAAAGCTCTAAAACTTTTTTTTATTTTCATGCATTGTCATCGGAACCAAATATGTGTGCCAAATTTCAGCTCGATAGCTTCAGTGGAAGTGGGTGAAATATTGATTGCAAGATTCCAGGACATACATACATACATACGAGTGAAGTTAAATAAAAGCTTTTAAAAACCGTGTCTATAATTTCTATACCAAAAGTGGCTGTCATATTAATGTCATGTCAACAGCGGTAGAGATCACTGAGAATCACATTTGAACAATAATGAAGTATTAAGAACTGCATTTATTTTCAATCAGATTTTATTTCGAGCAGTTTCTATACTTTTTAAGATGGTTTTAACCGCTGTTCTCCACAGCTCTATTAAATAGACATAGTTAAAGTCAATATCAATAAAAATTACAAATATTAGTATAATATAAGGCCTAATTTAAAAAATTTCTTAATGTAGATTGGCAGTCTTTTCAAGTCTTATTAAATATGCACCATTTTCTCTCTTGTTTAAATTATTTGTTAAAGTTTAAAGGTCAAGCTTAAATCGAAGATTTAAAATGAGTTGAATCTTGAGGAAAAATTTATTTGATTACTATGCCACAGGATTTAACTCATAGCCAGTGACTGTCAGAGGCAATTGGTCATGAAGAAGAGACATTTAATAACAAGCTAGCACTGTATCTCTATCCTGAAACTCAACAAGCTCATATCGAAGTTTTACTTCTAAGCAACAGCAATAAATGTAATCCTGCTGTTTAGAGGTATGAGCCCTGATCAGTCTGTACCCATAGAAAAACCCTTGGGGGTTCTATAAAAGGTACTCTGTGGGGTTCTAATTTAAATAGCGCCTTGCACTAGGTTAAAATTCTGATTGCGCAATGGTTACCTGTAAATATTCGTTCGAATAGTCCTCAGAGTCGTATCCATCATATATCTTGCTAGTCTACCCACTGAATACATCTTCAATGATGCCATTTTATTTAAAAAATCCTAATATTCTAATAAATAAACCAAAGAAAATTCTCATGAGTTTTTCAGGTTATGACAATCGTATCTTTCTTATCTGTCAAAATTCTTTTTAAAATTAGATGACGCAACAGTCAAATATTACAATTTCGTATGCCAAGGAACAAGTAGTTAATAAGAAAAAATTATGAATACATTAAAACCTTATATATTAAAATCATATTGGAAATAAATAGTGCAGGCATAAAATATAAGGCATAAAATGTACTAAATTAAAAACGTATTCAAGATAAAATTGTAGACAGATTTAATGGTAACAAGAATGAAATCGCCGTTCACGTCGTTCGTCGATAGTGTCTTTTCATGGCAATGTCATGTCATCGTGGTCGTGGTAGAACATTCGTATGTCTGTGGTAGCTTTGAGCTTCTACCTAGTCTGTGGTGGTAGAGCTCTTGTCTTGTCAGTTGTGTTTAGGTGTACGTCTTTGATAACGGAACTAAAGAGGATGGGAAATAAGGTCACGTGATTTGAAGCCGATTGTCTCTACAATATGGCGTAAACTCCACCCATCAACCGCCTAAAAAACCGCCCCCTGGTTCATAGTAGACTCTTATAGTCTATACTGTCCAAATCGATTAAACGTTTAAATAAAGTAAAAAAATAAAAAATAGTTTTGTAATCTTAAATGTGGAGGAAAAACTAATTAAAAAACGACTATCTAGTTATAACTTCTTCAACTTGACTCAACTCGATGACACCAGGCTTCCGGTGTCTTTTTAAAATGGCGTCCAAAACCAGCTTCAAGGCGGTCCTTTGGTGGTACAACGTAAGATTTTACTAATTGAATTGAATGTGTGACCTCTCTTGTACTTTTTCTACAAGTACAGATTGTGACGTGTAAGAATGAGACAGTTATATCTTTGTTATTGTTGTTCATATTTGCATGATATTTCTATAATGAAAACATATATAGGCAAAATAGGGCCTATCCTCTTTAGTTCTGTTATCAATGGTGTACGTACGTACGTGGTACGTACGTGTGCCACAGAGTACTTTAATAAATACTGAAAGTGTGCGGTAGTCAGCTGTTTTGTCAAAACAACTCAGCTGGTATTTTCAATACATCATACATAGATTTGGAGCTAAATAATTAATAGTGCTAAACTATGGAAATTAAACTAGCATTATATTTATATAGATAGGGTGTGCGATGTGGTTAAATATTATTCTTCAGTCAATTCAATCATGAAGGTCATGAACCGTAGTATTGAGATGAGTTTGAGCGGAACTTAACGCATAAATATTTAGTGAGAACTACGATTTTTTCATGAAGACTTATATGATTAATGGCAATTTTTCCTCATTCGTAATTCGTCGTCGTTGGCTGGTGACGCATTTTCATTCAATTTATACCTACAGAGTTGCAGTGAGCAAATCAGTATATCACAGAGTACAGTACATTGCAGTATATCCGCGACCGTCGTATTGTGCGCGCGCATTTTGAAAATAGAATAATGGCCTCGTTAGCGGTTTTCGATTTTGACCGTACGATAGTGGATGATGATTCCGATGCCACTATAATTAATAGATTGAGAGAGAAACAGCCGCCACCCGAATGGGATTCTAGCAACCACGACTGGACACCTTATATGAGCGATGTAAGTTTTTTTTATCTGCATGCTAAGCCTGGATGCAACTTTTTTTTTGTTTTAAATCTGAGTTCAGGCTCAATTTAAACTGAGAATTAAACTTTTGTGGCATAATGGAATATAGTAAGTATCTACTTCCTTTACTATAGCATCAATAAAATTATTAGCGTTAATCGTCACCTTTGTGAGTAGTTTTGTTTGTACTAAAAATCAGAATAACATGCACAACCGCCATAGTTATCCGTCCGTCCGTCTGTCTGTCTGTCTGTCTGTCTGTCCTGGAATCTTGCAATCAATATTTCACCCACATACATGACATATTTGGTTCCGATGACAATGCACGAAAATAAAAGTAATAAAAACCCTTTTTTTTTATTAAATAATTTTTCTTATTATGTTTTATGGTTCTACTGATGAAAGGACTCTCTCTCACCCTTCTTTGCCTTTTCAACCCATTCTCTCCTATAAGCCATGCCACTGAGCCTAGATCCAGAAATTACGGCTCTTCTCATCCATCTCGGTGGAATGGCCAGCCCATTGCCTAGCTATGTTATAGAAGCTATACCTCATACGATTTTTTTCTTTCTTTTTTGTTCTGATGCCAATAGGGGTTAGTTTTCGAGGGGTTTTAAATTCTTTGTTCAAAAAGTTTTTGGCACGAACGCAACTCTCAGACCTTGAAAGAAAATCAATATTTAAATTGGCAGTAAGGTTTGCAATAGATAAAATATTTAATTTTAATAAGTAGGTCATTAATGACCTTAAACATTTAGTAATCTGTATCAGATTCCCGGCATTTCCCGGTAGCTTGGGACTACCCGGTAGCTTCGAGCGTTGTAAAGTTAATGTCATACACTCATACTTTATCATAACTAACCTTTATTTTACGAAAATCTAGACTGGACTTAACTATACTGATCGATGTAGATGGGTAGAAACCTCAGAAGAAGGAAGTTTATGTAAACCAAATTTTCGTAGGCGTTCTCGTCATGTTTGACAAAATTTTAATGTCTATCCTTGGACTATGTCTGCACTGCTACAATTTGCTACGATACTGACTGGCGCAAGAGAAAAGAGACGAATCAAAATTTTCTTTCAATAAATAATTGAATTGAAAATGTTGTTTTAATTACTCTGCCCAAAAATTCAAATTTTCTCCCTTAAATTGGTTTGTAGGTCTTAATTTCAGCAATTAGTAAATTATCCGAGTAAATTGTACCTCAAAATAAAGAGCAATGAGTAAGCATGTTTTCAAAAAGGTTTGAACGAAGCCACCTACATCCGTTTTTTTTAAATGAGGTCAGAAAGCGGTATTCTTGATTTATTTTTATTTTTTCATCAACTTCAAAAGCTTGTAAAAAAAAAATCCTCATGACACAGACGCTTAGATCATATTTTGCTGGATTGCTCACACATTATGTACTTTAATTAAATAAAATGAATAACAATTTAATTGTCAATTTTTTGTAAAAATAACATAAATATTAGTAAAAAAAAATAGTCAGACTTCGTCTAAGACAACCATGGGTTAAATGGTTCTAAATTGTCTCTACTAGCTGCGCCTTAAAGCTTTGCACCCATCTTCCAATCACCCTGTATATTTGTGCTCGGATCATCATGGATGTTAAACTGTGTTGTTAAACCTACCGCGGGGGTACGTAGCGTTTTTGCGTTTTAATTCTAACATAACCATCTGAAAGCTATCACTGAATCGTCCGCTTGAAATATCCTCCCCACAGGTGTTCGAGCATGCATACTCAGCTGGTCTGGATCAGTCGGAGATCCTGGATTGCATTGCGTCCATGCGGCCCACGGCCGGTGTGCAGCGCCTGCTGACCACGCTGGCAGCGAACGGCTGGGACGTGCTTGTCCTTACTGACGCTAACACCGTCTTCGTTAACCACTGGCTGAAGACTCATGGGCTCCTGGTAAGTGAAACTCTTGATTCGCTAAAATCAGAGACCATTTAGATGCAAATTGGCTGCAATTTTATAGTAGCAATTATTCCAAATCCGTCTTCGACTACTGGCTGAATGCTCATGGCTCCTGGTAAGTGAATCTCTTGATTGGCTAAAATCAGACCATTTAGATGCAGAATGGCTGAAAAGCTATTGTAGCAATTATGCCAAAACCGTCTTCGTCAACCACTGGCTTAAGACTCATGAGCTCCTTGGAAATGAAACTTGAGCTAAAATCGGAGACTGAGAGAGATTTAGATGCAAATTGGGTGCAATGCAATAGAATCAAATTATGCCAAAACCGTCTTCGTTAAACACTGACAAAAGACTTGGGGTCCTGGTAAGTGAAACTCTTGACTTACTTATTTCTGGGTCCATTTAGTATACAGATTCATATTTTTATGGCTGGGAATTATAGGGCAGTGATGAGCGCTTTATTGTTGTTCCATTAACAATCAAATCCATACTGTTAGTTTCACGTTAATTTAGAATAGATACGCTTTGTGTAACATTTCAATCATATTGTGTTTTTACTACCTACTGATAGCCTCGCCGAAGTGAACCGAACTATACCTGTTTCGCAGCGATGTTGTCGTCTTGCGTGAGGGAATTCGGGGTTTGAGCACAACCCTTTCTTTGTCCCACTGTTGGGCACGGGTCTCCTCTCAGAATGGGAGGGATTAGGCCTTAGTCCACCTACTAGCTAGCTGGATTATTTGTTTAAATGAGGATGACGCGACTTTTCACGCGGTGTTTCCCGTTCCCGCCAGTTCGTGTCAGGTGATTGGTGACGTCACACGCGTGCAATCCATTCACACGTCGTGCACGGTAAATCTCACGTATTTACCGTGTACACTGTAATTGCATTTAGAACAGTGTATTATTCAAGCCTTGTTACAGTACAAGGTCCAACCAAACCTTGAGGCTGCTATCACAAATTTTCAGCCACAGAAATTAGTCAAGATAGAACAGCGATCACGTATTATATTGATACAAACGATGCGTGTCACTTTTCGACAGCCCCGCCCAAGTCCCGCCTACCTACTATGTGACGTGACGTCACACTATAGTAATTAGAGGTGATACACTCATTTTAGTTGTATAATCAAATCTATTGATAACGTAACTGACAGAACTGGCGAGATATCTTGCAGTATATTGCAAGATTGCGGCACGGGATATACGCCCAGTTCACCGTTCTGTCTTGATTAATTTCTGTGATTTAAGGACGCGTCCATAGCCTAATGGCTCGCGTCGATTCAATGTGATCGAAAGAGTTAAGCAACGAATGAACGAAGGGCGCGGTTGGTTTGTGGATGGGTGACCAATAGTGGCAAAATTTCATGCTACCGTGCTTCGGAGGGCACGTAAAGCCGTCGGTCCCGGTTGTTTTCAATGGTGAAAACAGTCGTTAAGCCGTGTCGAAGACCTTCGGGTGGCTTGAGAACATTCGACACTGGGTCGGCCACTAACCCCTCCACCAATTCGCATTAGAGCAGCGTGATAGAGTATGCTCTAGTCCTCCCGCAGCTGTGTTTGTTGGGGAGACCCTTGCCCAGTAGTGGGACGTCTATGGGTCGCAGCAGCAAGCACGCGTTTCCCTATCCACAGGAGGCGGTGACAGACGTGGTGACCAACCGCGCGTTCTGGGAGCGCGGCCGGCTGTACATCGAGCCGTGTATGCGGCAGAGTGGCTGCGCGCGCTGCCCTGCCAACCTGTGCAAGCGGCGTGCGCTGGCGCAGTGGCGCGGCGGGCGGGCGGCGTACGCGCGCGTCGTGTACGCGGGCGACGGCCGGAACGACTTCTGTCCCGCCGCCGGTCTACCACCACAGGTAGGTGATAGACATTCTGGGAGCGCGGCCGGCTGTACATCGAGCCGTGTATGCGGCAGAGTGGCTGCGCGCGCTGCCCTGCCAACCTGTGCAAGCGGCGTGCGCTGGCGCAGTGGCGCGCCGGGCGGGCGGCGTACGCGCGCGTCGTGTACGCGGGCGACGGCCGGAACGACTTCTGTCCGGCCGCCTGTCTACCACCACAGGTAGGTGATATACATTATACACTGGCAGCACGTCGTCGACAGGCCCGTGGCGCAATCGGTGACCCTGTCTGTTGCGCCAGGGGTTGTGGGTTCGAATCCCGCTCAGGACAAATATTCGTGTGACACTTGTACTTGTTCTGTGTAGATGTTAATCCATACTAATATTATAAATGCGAAAGTAACACTGTCTATCTGTCTCGCTTTGCCAAAACTACTGAACCGATTTAAATGAAATTTAGTACACAGATAGTCTAGCTAGAGCCTGAGAAAGGACATAGGTTACTTTTTAATTTGAAAAATGTGTTGTAAAGGGTTGAAAAAGGGGATGAAAGGTTGTATGAAAGTATTGTCATTTTCAGAACTAGAAGCATAACATTTATATCTTAGGCTGTTGATTAGATATAAATAAATATGGCATTCAAAGTTTGTAAAACTCCACTGGTATTTTATAATTTCCAGTCTATAATGTTGTTACTATATAGTCACGTTTTAAAGGTACAGTGGTGACCATAATGTCTATTCCAAAAATTTTGAATTTAATCTAATTCAATTTATATTTAATAATTTCCAGTCTATAGTGTTCCCCCGTCGCGGCTACCCCCTCGACGGCCTCATTAAGAAGTCCCTGGCAGCAGCGAACCCGCAGATCAAAGCCAAGGTGGTCCCGTGGGACACTTGCGAGGAAATCCTGAAGGAGTTGTTTCCAGAAAATTGTATAGCAAAGTGATTTTAGGCTTAGAAAATTATTTTGTTAGCTTTAGATTAGGTAAAATTGTTTATTTTTGTATAATTTATTTGTGATAACGTCCAAATAACTTATTTATTATGAAGGAGAAAGTATTCTCATATTTAGGTTCGCTAGGTGAAACCACATTAAGAGACAGTATTATGTGAAAATAAAATCCAGTATTTAAACACAGCCAGTGTTAGAGAGAAATCTTCCAGCCTTTTTTTACTGTCACTGTTAATTAAGTTGTAACTATTTAGTAATCTGTGGCCACGATATGAAGTTTCCCAATATTGTAGTAATGTAGGTAAATGTAGGTACCTATATTCAAATCAGATTTTATTCCAAACTCGAATCCAATTCTACTAATTAAAAAAAAAAAACAAAAAAAACTACTACAAAAACTACTAATCTATTCTATTGTCTTTACTATTATTGGAAGTATTTATATTTCTTATTATTTTTTATTAATAATAGGTTGTATTAGTTGTATAATTCAAATTGTAGCAAAATGTTCATAGAAAAAATATACACATAGGTAGGTATGTCTAAAAGGAGTAGACTTTTTTTTTTATGGATACAGTATGGCAAACGAGCTTGCAGCACCACCCATCCGCTGCCGCCCATGACAACTGTGACTGACTTTGAACAAGACTCAATTAGGGACTGGGATGGTTAGTCCAATTAGTTGAGAAAGTTAATTAGAACATTAGTTGGTCAGTTCGTTAGTAGGTATGAGGACTGGGGACTGTTAGTGACAGTTAGTCCTGTTATTTGGTGTTAGTAATAGTCCAGTTAGTACTTGTTAGTAGGAGTCTTGTTCTAAATCAGTCACAGAAAAGACACTAAAGATATCCCATACAAACTTCCATCCTATCTCATCTAGAAGAAATACATACCTAAATTTCCTTCACGTATCTTCATACGTCTTGTGAATCCGTTCATTAGTCAATTACTTATCTAAATCGTATTTGTACGAAATTCCATCCATAAAAAAAATATTTTTAATACTAGTTTTTTTGGGTGAGGGTAGTACCGCAGTGGCAAGAATATCATTGGAGATCAGCGCTGTTAGCTCTTGAACCTCCAGCATATGCAGAATCCTTTTCGGTTTAGTACTAAGTTACCTATTATATTATTAATTTTAGCTGTGTTAAAAATTGATGTACCTATATTAAATGCAACGAATGTACTAACGAATAAAATTGTTTCTTTCTTTCTTTCTAAATACTTCTTAGGCTGGGAATAGATTACCGATTTTTCTCTCCGATAGTCGGATCCGATAGTCTGATCAGACAATCTGAAGGCACTCGCGCCATACATTTGTTTGAATACTAAATACACATACGATCCGATAGTCGGATCGGACGTCCGAGTATGTATGGCGCGAGTGCCTTCCGATTGTCTGGTCAGACTATCGGATCCGACTATCGGAGAGAAAAATCGGAAATCTATTCCCAGACTTAAAGTACACAGTTCCGACACGCAGACGTATTATAACAAAAGTAAAAAAACTGTAGGTAGTACTTTAAAATAATTGCAAATGTTAATCTTGCCCCAAGGGAGTCCTATACGAGTACCTAAATTATATATTTTAAAGTATTTTTCGTATTATTATCTGTCCACTTTTCGTCCACATACATTGCCACTACATCATTAAATTATTATGTCTATCTTTAAAAACTCCGTCTTTCTTGACTTGTCTTATTTAGTGAACAATCTTAACTCTACTTTTATATAGATTAGTTTTAAAAATAATCTAGGTATATCTATACTAATATTATAAAGAGGAAACATTTTGTTTGTAATGTTTTCACACAAAAACTACTGGACCGATTTCAAAAATTCCAGACTGGGCTGGCCACAAACCTCTCCACCAATCCGCATTGGAGCACCGTGGTGGATGCTCTAGACCTGCCCTGTGGGGCAGACTGGTGCCCAGCAGTGGGGCGTGTATGGGTTGCAACATGTGTTTTGTAGTCATATTTTTTCTATTCTGTCTTATTTTTGAGTAAAAAAATACTGTAAGATTGTTTACTGAATTAGACAATTCTGACAAAAACAGGGGTTTTGGTATAAAGTAAGTTATTGAAATAAATATATATTTTTTTTTCGATGCTAAATAAACGATTTCATAATTTGTACTTTTTTTTATTTTACACTGCTATACCTACCTTATTTCCCTAAAACCTCCTTATACCTCCTAAAAACGCACAGGATATGTTTGTCTTGTATTGTTCTTTATACAGAACCCATCAACCGCGATACTTAGTAAAATATGTCTAAAACAATAAAAGTAATTATATTACAATTAATTACATGATAAACAACTATGCTCAGCCTAGTTTGGGGTCAGATGGCCGCAGGGCCGGATTTAGGGGAGGGCAACCGGGGCTACAGCCCCAGGCCTCTACAAAAGAGGGGCCCCCACAATACATTTCGGAAAAAAAGTTTCATATTCCGACTCGTAAACAACTTTTCTTTTGTTTTTTTTTCGCTGTTTTACCTTCACCTTTACCTTTGTACAAACATGATTATATTGTCAGAAATCATTTATCTATTTGTTTATATGTTTGTTAAATACTAAAATAATCTAGTCGGTTTCACAATAAATTATTGATATAAAAACTCGACTGAAAAAAGTTGGTCATCTCATTTGGAAAATAATTTGGGGCCAGGGGGCCTCCACACCTCTAAATCCGGCCCTGGATGGCCGATGGATGTGTGAGGATGTCCAAGACATTTATTAGTATGTATAACCAAGACTTATTGATGTTTTTTTTCTCTACCTATTCTGAAAATGTAGTATTTTATAGTATTGTATTGTCCCGAATTCTGTACGCACATACATATGTATATGTATATGTGATCTGCTAATACTATACATACATACTAATCTTCACAGCGTCACTGAAGAGTGGTGTTTCAAAAGCTGTTTTAAAAATTTGTACTGTGGTACTATAATGGCGGTCAAATAGGAATTATCTCAATAAAACAAACATATTGTTCAAACTTTTTATATTCAGATAAATACTATACATTTAAGTATACAACTATACATTATTGCCACATTTTACCAAGTGGTTGAGCCTGTATACCGTCCACTTGGGTTACCAACTAACGCTATTTTATATTAGTGATTTAATTTGCCGGGAAATGGGTTATAGTTTTCATGGATGAAGTTACGATGCGATGTAATTACGAGCGTTATATTCAATTCGTATTGTGTAATAATGAAGACCTAAAAATGACGGGTTAATTATTTCAACTTACTTGAAACCACATTACAGAGCATAGCACAAAACAGATATGATAAATTCTTGGTATCGAATTTGTCATCAATTGGAACATTATACAGTTTGAGTTTGCTTGAAATACCAAACTAAAAAAAAAAAAATCTAATCAGCTGTTTGAAAAACGAAAACGTAAGATACGAATGAAAATAATGGAAATATGAAAATCATGAAATTGCTCAGCTAATTCATAAAGCACAGTTCCTTGGTACATTACATTGATTTTAATCCAAATAAATTGATTAGTCAAGTGAAAAAGAGTTCGATATGTTACATATAGTATACTACAAGTGTAATGTAAGTTAATAAGATTAATTAAGAAAATGAATTATTTAATTAATTTAATTATTATGATCGTACAATGGTCTTGGTTGGCTACTGCCTCATAAAAACCAACATTTTAGCTACAACAAGTATCATAAAAGTTTGTTATACAAGTATATATGTATAGTATATAACCAATATAACTGGAGACACGGAAGATGTGGCATGCTTAGCAGATTCATAAATTAACAAAAAAATAATCAAAAATAACACCGTAATAACAACGATTTGTACAATGAATTACAATTGTAAGTTTTAAGAATTTGTATACAGGAAAATCAAATACTGAATTATATGTATTAGTACAAATACATAATTCGCGATTCATATTAATAAAATGATCTAACTTGCATACTAAGTACACCACATCTAAAGGTTTTAATTTACTTATAAGATACATAAGATTTAACTCTTTAATTAATCAAAATATACAGTTTATTTTGTATCCTAATATCCTACATGATATATTAAGTAGTTGAACACACTAATTTATATACAAACATTACACAATTATTATGTCTGGTACATAGTGTTAACTCACTTTTCTTAATTTGACACATGACACTTACCCATCAATAGACATTGAGCCCAACATTGAGCTGTAGCACAGCAAACATTCCTGACTGATTTTTCGCAGACAACCCTATACCACCGTGTTCATAATGGAATAATCTTCAATTTAATTTAATTTTAATTCAATAATCAGACCGGTGCAAAATGCGATATCGATAGATTTACCTGTTTATACCTGGCTACTCGAGAGTTGTGACCGGAAAAGAATAGACAACCTAACGTTTGCATAATCTGTGGGCTTCACACTTTCGATTGGTATAGAATTTGTCTAATAATAAAACCGGTGAAATGATTAAATAATTTTTTTTTAAGTTATTAATTAATCATATCCAGGACTGAAATTAGTTAGCCAACCCATATGCAATATATTTATTGACATATTAAATTATTGAATATAAAATACGTTTTATTACATAAGCATCTCGGTGAAGGTCGTTTTATATCGGGATCCTATACTATAACTCATTTTAACGCAACATGTCACTTGCAACCATTACATTGTAAATTAATCATTCAAAAAAACCTTTTATTTTTAAAACTACAACTCTGAAATAAAGAATAGCAAAAATATTTTACGTAATTGACTTCAATTAGGTACACTAAAATTCAAATTAACTTCAACTCCTGAAGCATTTATTTCCGTGCTTCGCAGAACTGGCCACATAAATAAATAGGCGCGAGCCTGTACTATGGGTGTCAGAGACTAATTATACATACATAGATATTTTTAAATACATACTTAAATAGATAATATTAACATCCAGACACAGAACAAACACAAGTGTTCGTCACACGAATATTTGTCCTGGGTGGGATTTGAACACACGACCCCCGGCGCAACAGACAGCGTCACTACCGATTGCACCAACGGGCCCGATACCTACGTATCGGGCCCTAATATAATAAAATAAATAAAATAGTAATATACACATGGATATATTATTGCCTATATCCGTGGAGAAGACATGTCCTCTATCTGATAGTATCTAAGACGACTTATTTCTGTTGTCGCTATGACATCAAATATTTAATAAAATATATATGTTGTCGCTATGACAACAAAAACTAAAAAAAAAAAATTTAATGGGGGCTCACATACAACACAAGATATTAGTATGGAACCCTTATCGCGCGAGTCCGACTACTTAGCCGTTTTTTTTAACGAATTATTAATACGCATATATACAAATATTTATGACAATATCTATCATACACATTTGAAAAACCTGGAACCTGGAAAAAATAAACATTCCGTATAATTACTGCACAAATCGATCTAAAAAATCTTTATAATGTGTCTTCGTTTAAGTTTTAACTCTCTTCTTTTGACACCAATACAATTTTGGATCCTCCATAATTTTAAATAAATTTAAAATCTCTTTCTTGCACAATCTTTCTTTGATGCAGTATATTTTCGAAACATCTTTGTTAGAAATATTATTGAAGACATCTTTCCACAACTTTCTTCAGTTTCAGAAACTTCTTCATTACCACATTTGAAGACTCCTAACTATCTTCCTTTGACACTGAGTCTGTCTTCGAATCCACACTCGCATTTGATTGGGACACATTTGAATGTACATCAAATTCAGTCACAACATTCACTACCGAATCACTTACTGCACAATCATTAACACCCTGACTCAAACCATTAACCGCATCTCTCTCACCATCATCGTCCAACTTGGACACATCCTGTACACATCCATTAACATTACCATCCAACGGCATATTAACCACATCTCTCTCACCAACACCATCCAACTTGGACACACCCTGTACACATCCATTAACATTACCATCCAACGGCATATCAACCACATCTCTCTCCCCATCACCATCCAACTTGGACACACCCTGTATACATCCATTAACATTACCATCCAACGGCATATCATTCGACTCGTCCGGTCCATCCGAATCGTATTCACATTCAATTTCAATATCATCAAAGTCTGTATCAGTAGGGGTTGCATCTCTTTTAGACGGGCTGAGATTAAGAACAGCATCATCGAAATCTGTATCAGTAAGGGTGGCATCTCTCTTAGACGGGCTGAGATTAAGAACAGCTGTTTTTGATACAGTCTTGAACAGTTCGTTCACATCGGCGTCGGTTGAGAGACGCAGAGCGTGGTCCCAGCCCTGCAGCGTCTGGGAATGTATCGCCAGCTGTCTATCGGCAAGGTCCAGGAGTAGGGATTTGATTTCCGCACGCGTTTTTGGCACCCAGTCCACTAGCTCTGAGCGAAGAGCTTCAGAGGCTTGTTCTAGTCTGAAAAATAAGTTTTGTTTAAGGTTAGTTATATCAATATCTTCATCCAATACTTTCCTGCTCTTTGGGTGAAAATATCTCGCCATCTCCTTTTGGATGACTGCAGTAAGAAATAGAGCAGAATGGAGAGGTTTAGGGGAGGCCTTCGCCGCCGAGGCGACTACTACGAGTTATTTGTAATTTGGTCCTTACTCTATGTTTGTAGTTTGTAGTAGAAATAAAAGGCTTTATTATTATTATTATATCAATATCTTGGACATTCTCAAACACGGCCATCTGACCCCAAAGTAGGCAATATATATATAGGTAATATAAATAAATGCCTACCTGTTGTGTATCTCGTCTGATCCACTACTGCTAGATACATAGGCCGCTGGAAAACGAAAAAAAAATTGTGGTTATTGCATGGCTATGTTTTTTTTATTATTTACATTCCATAACATCACGCCTACATTTCCTCTAAGTGGTAGGCAGAGGTGTATAGACAACTATACACCCACTTAACACCAGTAATGTTTAGGTCCCATGTAATAGGTGGTGAGCCTATTGCCATACACGGGGCACAAATTCATACTCCGAGCTGCTACCGGGTATTTCAAGTTAGTAAATACCAATCAGTGTAGCGTCCATAGCCCAATGGCTCGCATCGAATCAATGTGATCGAGATGTTAAGCAACGACGGGCGCGGTCGGTTTGTGGATGGGTGACCGCTAGTGGCAAAATTTCATGGACGCTACCGTGCTTCGGAGGGCACGTAAAGCCGTCGGTCCCGGTTGTTTTCAATGCTGCAAACAGTCGTTAAGCCTTGTCGAAGACCTTCGGGTGGCTTGAGAACATTCGACACTGGGTTGGCCACTAACCCCTCCACCAATCCGCATTGGAGCAGCGTGGTGGAGTATGCTCTAGACCTCCCGCAGCAGTGTCTGTGGGGAGACCCGTGCCCAGCAGTGGGACGTCAATGGATCGCAGCGAGCGAAATACCAATAGTCATAGCCCGACCCGGAGATAGAAGCCAGGACCTAGAAGTCGCGGTTACGACCACTAGACCAACGAGGCAGTATATAGAACTAGAAAATTGGTGACCCATTCAAAGTTAGTCGCGGAACAAAATCGTTTCGACTCTCGAAACTTCGAAACTCCACTTCGAGTATAACCCATAGATTTAACTAGATAGATTGGCAATGTGAAAGAGAAAGAACATAGATACTTATATGTGAGAGCGAGATAGATAGGCGAGACCATTTGCGTACACGCTATAGGCCTGTAGTGACCCAACGTCAGTTGTGAACGAAACAAATTTTGCTTATTTTTCTAAATCTCACGTTTAAAAGCGTACATTTGGTGTGATTTAGACGTAAATTATTATGGTTACGTGTACAGTACCAGGATGTAACTCATCTAAGAAAGAAAATCCACAGAATTATACATTTCATAAGTAAGTACGATTGAAAGATTTAATTATATAGTTAAATATTGCAATGTTTGAGAACTTTGAAAAAGAAATTATTAACAAATGGATGGCTAATAATATGACATTTCAATATATAAATGCTTTGAATGCATAGGACTTGAATATAAAATATTATCAAATAAGTGAATTTCTAGTATTTCTCACCTCAATCCTATAGAGTTTGACGTAATATTGACAACCGCTTACAGCACACATGCACATTACACGCATACTCGTGTGATTAAGTTTTGGTCTCGCTTTGATGTTTCTATTGCCAATCTTATTCCAGTGTTAAATCTATGGTATAACCCTTCAAGTTCACTATAATTAATTATAGTTTCCGTTCAAAGTCAAAGTCAAATAATTTATTTCGCTATGAGGTGATTAGACACGCTTAACGAAAGTCTAGGTACCTAACTAAAAACTACTTAAACTACTAACTGATCTATATAAGGCAAAGGATTAGCTATTGATCATTGAATGAATAGCTAATCCTACACAGGTGCCTAACTTGCCTTAGGATAAATTTACAATAATTACCTACCACTAAGCTAAGCTCTAAGTCACGATAGACTTTACTGTTCACATTAACTGTCTCACCATGCAAGGCATTCCTCGCCCTGATCTTGTCCAGATGCGCGGCCGCGTACGCCGCCAGCAGGGGCAGCGTCGCGCGGTGGGCGAGCGGCGCGCGCGCGCGAGGCACCGCCGCGGCCGCAGCGCCCGCGCCGCACGCCGCCGCCGCGCGCCCGCACCGCCCGCCCGTCTGCACCGCCCACGCGTCGCACGCTAAATACATTCCGTTCACATTAACTGTCTCACCATGCAAGGCATCCCTCGCCTTGATCTTGTCCAGATGCGCGGCCGCGTACGCCGCCAGCAGGGGCAGCGTCGCGCGGTGGGCGAGCGGCGCGCGCGCGCGCGGGACCGCCGCGGCCGCAGCGCCCGCGCCGCACGCCGCCGCCGCGCGCCCGCACCGCCCGCCCGTCTGCACCGCCCACGCGTCGCACGCCCGCCGCATGCTGGGGGAATTTATTATACATCCATACAAAATTCCACGTTCTGGTAGTAGTAGAATTATTAATATGAATATATTTAGTGTACCGTTGTGCCGCACAAATATAAAAAAGCATTCTGTGTTGCGTAGAATGCTGTCTTCTTATCATACCATAAGCGCACAGTTTGATATTTTCATGGGTACCCTGGCCACGGCCAAGGTACTCCTACGTAAAATTGTTAATAATTAAATTTTAGCTTAGTCCACAATTTTGTTACTCTTAGCTTACTTAACATGTTTTCCAATTTTGCATGCTGTGTTCACTGTACTTAGAATGGACACACCTGTAAGTCTTTGCATTTTTATTTGTTTTATACTCTATCTTGTGTTACATTCAATTTGTGAACCAATAAAAAAAAAAAATTATTATAAATGCGAAAGTAACTCTGTCTGTCTGTCTGTGTCGCTATCACGCCAAAACTACTGAACCGATTTAAATGAAATTTGGTACACAGATAGTCTAGAGTCTGGGAAAGGACATAGGCTACTTTTTAATTGGAAAAATAAATTGTAAAGGGTTGAAAAGGGGGATGAAAGGTTGTATGAAAGTTTTGTTATTTTCAGAATTACAAGCATAAAATTTATATTATAGGCTGTTGATTAGATATAAATAAATATTGCATTCAAAGTTTGCAAAAATGTTACCCTTAAGGGCGTAAAATAAACATATATTATTATATCTAATTCCACGCGAGCGAAGCTGCGGGGCGTCCACTAGTATTTATATAAACCATAGATTTATTATACTGGATAGATTGGCAATGCGAAAGAGAAAGAATATAGATATTCATATGATAGAGCGAGATAGATAGGCATTTGCGTGCACGCTATAAGCTTGTATCAGCCCAACGTAAGTTGTGAACTAAACAAATTTTGCTTATTTTTCTAAATCTCTCGTTTAAAAGCGTACATTTGGTGTGAATTTGTACGTAAATAGGTAATTATAGCCATAATTATGTGTGCACTACCAGAATGTAACTCATCTATGAAAGAAAATTCAGTAATTTTTAGAGGTGTCAATAAAGTTGAATAAATAAATAAATAAATAAAAATAAAATCCACAGAATTATATATTTCATATTCATATATTCGAATGAAAGATTTAATTCTCCAATTGCAATGTTTGTGAATACATTTTTATTAACAAATGGATGGGTAATAATGTCCTTGTGCGTCCATAACCCAATGACTCGCTTCGATTCAATGTGATCGAAAGAGCTAAGCGACGGTTCGCGGATGGGTGGCAAAATTTAATGGACGCTACCGTGCTTCGGAGGGCACGTAAAGCCGTCTGTCCCGGTTGTTTTCAATGCTGGAAACAGTCGTTAAGCCTTGTCGACCTTCGGGTGGCTTGAGAACATTCAAACTTCACCTGTAGCAAGCTGATATAAGAGCTGTATATATGTATATATATACATATATGTATTACGACGAATCACACTGAACTAAAAATTGTACAAATTTTTTATTACATATGTTTAGTATCAGTCGCTGGTATATCTTTCTATATAATAAAAATGAATCGCAAAATGTGTTGGTAAGCGCATAACTCAACAACGCCTGGACCAATTTGGCCAATTCTTTTTTTTAAATGTTCGTTGAAGTTCAAGGATGGTTTTAACGGCGAGAAAAATTCATCCCCTAAGGGGGTAAAACGGGGGTGCAAAGTTAGTATGAAGCGTTTTTGAAGTTAGTGAATGTGTAACGCGAGCGAAGCTGCGGGCGTCCACTAGTCTCAAATAAATAAATAACTTGTGCGCGTCGGTTGCCTTGTGCTTACAAAGCGTATGCCTCTGCTGGATTTTATCTTGGAGCACCCGGCACTCACCCGACGTACTCCCCGCCGAGCGACGCTACCGTGCTTCGGAGGGCACATAAAGCCGTCGGTCGAGCGACCCGCACCCACTCACCCCACGTACTCCCCGCCGAGCGCCACGGAGCCCTTGTACAGGCGCGACGTGAGCGCGCACAGCGCCGCCAGCTTCTGCTGCAGCGACTGCAGGTACTCCGCCGCACAGCTGAACTCCGGGTCCTTCACCCTGCATAATAAATAAATATCTTGGAGCACCCGGTACTCACCCCACGTACTCCCCGCCGAGCGCCACGGAGCCCTTGTACAGGCGCGACGTGAGCGCGCACAGCGCCGCCAGCTTCTGCTGCAGCGACTGCAGGTACTCCGCCGCACAGCTGAACTCCGGGTCCTTCACCCTGCATAAAAAACAATCATGTAACATGTCAGTCACAGTTGTCACGGGCGGTGGCGGAGGGGCGGTGCTGCAAGCTCTATTGCTACATTATTTTAAAACTAGCTTTTGCCCGCGGATAGTGTCAGAGTTGCCGCTGTTCTTAATTTTATTTATGACATAGAACTTAATTTAGAAATGAAATAATGACTAATTTTAATTTTCTTTTATCTTCGATATTCTTTGTAATTTTCAATTTATTATTGTATTAGTTGACATTATTCATAAATGTTAATTGATAATGTTAATTGAATTAACTAATATTTGCATGCTATTATTAAGATATAGCTGAATACCACACCATGGAATAACATTTATAACATCTTGTAAAACTTGTATGCAAAGCAAATTAAAAAAAAAAGTAAAGAATTTGTGTCAGTGCCATCTCTTGAATGTGTGTCAGACAACTTTACAATAATCGTGCAAAGCATCCCAAGTGAACATATTTTCCTATCCTACGGGCTAATCTGGATTATCGTCTACCTTTGTGCTCGCTCTCTCTTGCCATAACAGTAATATATGAAACGTAACTCCCTCTCTTTCTACTTCACTAACTTATATCACCTAAACTTTCGATCGCTTCGCCCGATCACACTTTTCGTAACGCTCTCGTCACATTCACCAGCTTACTCCCCAAGTCAAGCGTGCGTAAAGATTTGCTTCAAAAATGACAAAGACAATTACGAGTAGAGTTTACGACTACTACTAACTACTTGTGTAAGTGTGTAAGGTATGTGTGTATGTGTAACTAAGTGTGTAAGTAAGTGTGTAAGTATGTAGTTTAGACATACCGTGCACCATTAGCCGGCTTTGGTTCCCCGCCGCTGTAGAGGGCGCTGCTTAGCCCCCACAGGTTTAGCGCGCTGTTCTCGCTCTTGAATACCTGCAATCATCATCATCATCACAACCCTTTCTCATCATCATCACAACGGGAGGGATTAGGCCTTAGACCACCACGCTGGCCAAGTGCGGATTGGCAGACTTCACATGCCTTCGAGAACATTATGATGTATTCTCAGGCATGCAGGTTTCCTCACGATGTGTCCTTCACCGTTATAGCAGGTGACATTTAATTTCTTAAATCGCACATAGCTTAGAAGTCATTGGTGCTTGCCGCTGGGGTTTGAACCCGGACCGCTCGAGTGAGAGGCGAGTTCGATAGCAACTGGGCTGTCACCGCTGTAATACCTGCAATGACATTAGGTAATTAGGCCGTTTAGCTAGGCGTCCCACTGTAGGGCAGTCACTCCCACACACGACAGCGGAGCAGAGCATACTTCACCACGCTGCTCCAATGCGGGTTGGTGGAGAGATTAGGCCGTTTTAGGGTTCAGGTAAAAATTTCATCAACATCTATCCAGCCGTTTAGAAGGAGTTCAGTGACATACACACGTACACAAGAAATATATATATTAAGATAAAGATATCCTCACCCTATCCAGGTCATCGTCCGGCGTGGTCAGGAACAGGCGGAGGTCGTCGCTGTGCGTGAAGATCGGGTGCTTCGCCACGCGGTCTGGCAAGCAAATGAAACTAAATTATTTATTCACAAGATGAAAAAATTATGGTCAACTAGTGGACGCCCGCAGCTTCGCTCGCGTGGAATTAGACATTCACTAACTTCAAAAACGGCAAAGTTTCATACTAACTTTGCACTCCCATTTTACCCCCCTAGGAGGTGAATTTTCAAAAATCCTTTCTTAGTGCTCCCCTACGTTATAAAAGGAGGGGTTCAAAATTTCAACTTTCTAACCCTTATAGTTTAGGCCCTGCGTTGATATGTCAGTCAGTCAGTCAGTCAGTCACCATCTCCTTTTATATATATAGACTAGTGGACGCCCGCAGCTTCGCTCGCGTAGAATTAGACCCATTAACGACGTCTGACCGCGTTCGCGTTGCCCACTTGACTTCAAAAACGGCAGTTTCATACTAACTTTGCACTCCCATTTTACCCCCCTAGGGGGTGAATTTTCAAAAATCCTTTCTTAGTGCTCCCCTACGTTATAAAAGGAACCCCTGTGCAAAATTTCAAGTTTGCTAACTCTTATAGTTTAGGCCCTGCGTTGATATGTCAGTCAGTCAGTCAGTCAGTCACCTTCTCCTTTTATATATATAGATATGGCAGCGCCACTCACCGAGGAAGGCGTGCAGCGCGAGCGCGCGCACCAGCACGAAGGTGGGCGAGTACCGGTCGAGCTGCTGGCGCGCCGAGTGCAGCGGCGGCAGCGCGGGCGCCGCGAGCAGCGGGTGCGCCGCCGACAGCCGCTTGTGCAGCAGCTGACGGACAATTTTTTTTTAAACTAGTGGACGCCCGCAGCTTCGCTCGCGTTACACATTCACTAACTTCAAAAACGGCAAAGCTTCATACTAACTTTGCACCCCCGTTTTACCGTTTTAGGGGATGAATTTTCAAATTTTTCTCGCCGTAAAAACCATCCTTGAACTTCAACGAACATTTAAAAAAAAGAATTGGCCAAATTGGTCCAGGCGTTGTTGAGTATGCGCTTACCAACACATTTTGCGATTCATTTTTATTATATAGAAGATACAACATGAGAAACGTCAATCGGTGTGACGTCATCGGGCTGACAGACAGATAGGCAGTTGACAGTTAGAAAGAAAGAAGAAAGAAAGAAAGAAAATTTATTTATTTCGTAAGAGCTGCATTACAAAAATAAATGAAAAAAGGAATTAAAATTAAACTAAAAGAAAAAAAATGCAGACAAATCTATAAGAAAAGGGGCGCACTCAGCACTGGCCGCAGTACTACTACGACGACTGGTTTTCAGGGCGACCCCGTGAATCGTGTAGTCCTGCTGGTGGCGTAACTACTTTAAAACTCAAATATTATTATTACCAAACAACTAAAAAAACAATTAAATAACCCAACAAATAAATAAATAAATATATATAACTAACTAAGCTAAGCTAAGCTAAACTACTTTTTTTTGAAGACAGCTCCTTTTGTAATTTTTTTTAATTCGTTTTTTTGTATTTCCTACCACTATGACAGATCCATACCTAATGACAAATAAAACATTTGAATTTGAAATTTGAAAATACAACATGAGATCTCATCAAGCGGTGTGCTTGTACAGAGAACAAAAAGAGTTTTTTTTAATGGCTTTCATTGACCCCGTGTGCAATATTTAACACTTTTTTCGAATGACTTTTTTTTTTTAATGGATATAAGATAGCATTGGAGCTTGCATCACCACCCATCCGCTGCCGCCCATGACAACTGTCACTGACTTTGAACAAGACTCAAATAAGGGTCGCCCACGAAATTTTGCAGCGGTCACCCATCCAAAAACCGACCGGTCCGTCGTTGCTTAACTCTTTCGATCACATTGAATCGACGCGAGCCATTGGGCTATTGACGCTACACACCGGCTGGACCCGGATTAAAACCCCGCATCTATATCATATATTTTTTTATTTATTTTTTTAACCGCTGCAGCACATGCTGCGTTTTGTGTGTTGCGGTTTTCGCTTAAACTGTAACGCAATAAATTTTTTGTTCATGTATTTGACTTTTTTATTTATTTTTATTTTGCATGTTACGTTGTAGTTAAGAGCGAAATAAATTTCATTTCATTTTATTTCAAAATCAAGACAATATTTGTTTTGAATTGCCAGTGAGTTCCACAGTCTCTGGACTAACCTTGAAGTGGTTGTACCGACGGCGTACGTGGGGCGGCGTGGGCCATCGTGCGCACACGCAGCGTACGCGGTACGTTACAAATGTCTCCAGCGTAGACAGCTGTTTCATTGGAGCGTCAACCTGAAACATGTTAGCCAAATTTATTTATTTATTTCATCGCCATAACAAACTGAGAGTTAATTAGAACATTAGTTGGACAGTTCGTTAGTGGGTATGAGGACTACCCTTTGTTAGTCCTGCTAGTAATAATTGTTAGTAAGTCGTTCCAAGTCAGTCCAAGATGTCTACCCCTTAGGACTAAGGTCCACATCAAAATAAGTGTAACTGGAAACCACACATTTCCAACTGGACCAAAACATACACTGGTAGAAAAAGGTACTCGGTACCACGTGGGGGCAAAAATATCTATATATTGTGCATTGGTAGAAAAAAATATCTATGTATGTATATCAGTCTCTGACACCCATAGTACAGGCTCGCCATGTGTCGCACACATGTCTATGATACTTATTTATTTATTTTATTATTCTATTCAACTTAAATAGCAATGTGCTTTATTTATTGTGACAGGCCCGTTGGCGCAATCAGTAGTGACCCTGTCTGTTGCGCCAAAGGTCGTGGGTTCGAATCCCACTCAGGACAAATATTCGTGTGACGAACACTTGTATTTGTTCTGTGTCTGGATGTCAATATTATCTATTTAAGTATGTATTTAAAAATATCTATCTATGTATATCAGTCTCTGACACAGGCTCGCGCCTACTTTGGGGTCAGATGGCCGTGTGTGAGAATGTCCAAGATATTTATTATTATTATTATCACCTTGACAGCAATGTCATGGCCATGCTGCATGATCAGCGGAGTGGGCTCGTGCGAGTCATCTCCCACACTGGCCCCCTCCGTGTCAGTTGCGTCTGCGTCCTGCAGCTCTAGTACTGCCGAGCTGCTAGAGCTGGCCATCCTGAAACATCACTCATGTCACATATGTTTCAATGCTGAGACCAAGACTTATATGTGAGAGCTCGTCCATTCTCAGGTAAACATCACCTATTCTCAGCTAGCTAACCCAAGACTATTTTACGACATGGGATGCATAGTGTTTTTTAGCTTTATTTATAAACTAGTGGACGCCCGCAGCTTCGCTCGCGTAGAATTAGACCCATTAACGACGTCTACCCGTCTAACGACTTCAAAAACGGCAAAGTTTCATACTAACTTTGCACCCCCGTTTTACCCCCTTAGGAGGTGAATTTTCAAAAATCCTTTCTTAGTGCTCTCCTACGCTATAAAAGGAACCCCTGTGCAAAATTTCAAGTTTCTAACTCTTATAGTTTAGGCCCTGCGTTGATATGTCAGTCAGTCAGTCAGTCAGGCAGTCAGTCACCTTCTCCTTTTATATACAGGGTTATTGGTAATTCGACGTATTCCCGTTAGGAGGTGATAGGGGTGACAATTTGTGATAATTTTAACCCCCATATGCATTATGCAAAAGTGAACCATTTTTGAGTTATCGTGGTTTTTAACTTTTTTCAAAATAAGTCGAAAATGCAACATAAAAAATTTATTAAAAAAAAAGTATCAATTTAAATCTAATATTTTCTTTTGATTTATAAAAACGATTAAACAATGCTTATTTATCAATATTAAAACAATAGTTATCGGTCCAACTTTAAAAATGCGAGACGACAAACGATATAATTTCAATATTTTTTGAGATTTTCGTCCATTAAAATGCCTTAAAAACCAAAAAAACTTATATCAAACTTGGCTTGCAGATTGTTTTAAAAACATAACCGTTTTCTTAGCTCTCTAACAAGGCATAACAACTAGGAATTTATTTAAAAAAAACTGGAAATAAACCGATCACAAAGGAAGCAGGCGGAAATTTGTATTCGAAATAAACTTAAGGTCGTTCTTTAAAATTTCCATAAAATTAAATAAAAACAATGCCCAATGTAAATAAAACAAAAAATACAAATTTAAAATAAAATTTAGAACAAGTAAAAGTTATTAATACCTAATAACAATTAATAATAAGTAACAATTAAGACATTTTGTAATTTTGCCTAATTAAAGTTCTTGCTCGAAGGGACTTCCCCTATTGCGTACGCAAAGTTTCATTCTTTTTCTGAGGTGTAACATAACTACCGAAGTAGTCAAATTTGCTGCGTTTATAATTCTTGTTTTGAGTTCTTCCGCGAATGACACAGGGGCGAGACGTCGTAAACTAGGGATTTCATGTGACCCCAGACATAGAAATCAACCGGCGTTAAGTCCGGACTCCTCGCAGGCCACGGAATGGGTCCTCGCGCTATCCAACTATTAGGAAAATGGCTATCAAGTCATCGCCTAACATTGACACCAAAATGTGCAGGACATCCGTCTTGCGTCATAGGGGAAGTCCCTTCGAGCAAGAATTTTAATTAGGCAAAATTACAAAATGTCTTAATTGTTACTTATTATTAATTGTTATTAGGTATTAATAACTTTTACTTGTTCTAAATTTTATTTTAAATTTGTATTTTTTGTTTTATTTTCATTGGGCATTGTTTTTATTTAATTTTATGGAAATTTTAAAGAACGACCTTATGTTTATTTCGAATACAAATTTCCGCCTGCTTCCTTTGTGATCGGTGTACGCGCTTACGAACTCTTTTTAGTGAGATGTGTCAGATTTAAAAAAAGGTTTTTCTTCTCATGGCATCTGTCTTCTTGTAACTTTTAATTGATTTCTATTTGTACTAAAATTTGTGTTTTTTAAATAATAAATAATAATGTTGAAATACATTAATGATTTGTCCAAGTATTAGACAAATTTTGGCGACCGTGTTGAGAAGATCTGCAAGGATTCGATTGCATAGGAGTCACGGAACAACAATGCGGAACAATAACGAAATGAACGAATAAAATTCGACGCAATACGTCGGAATTGGGTGCTCTGGGGCCTGAAGAAGCTAATGTGTGGAAGTTATCTGCAGGTCTAGCCCAAGGAAGTAGCCCTATCCTTATTCTATTGTTCCTAAGCCCAAATAAATATAGTTCCTTCAATTCTCCGTTTCCGATACGTGTGAACGGTTTTGTTACTGCCTAAACGTCAGTATTTTGTTACTTTGAATTACTTATATTATTAAAATATTGTAATTTTGTTGCATTGCGTATTGCCGAACATTTCCAATGTCAAAATAGGATAATTCAGTGTCAAGCAAATTGGACTAAGCTGCATCGAGCTGAGGCTTGCTGTGCTGTGCTTCGCCGAGCAGCTGCTGAGCAGCAATAGCTTCTGGTAACGTGCAATTGCTACTACAGCTAAACCATTAACTAGTGATAAACAATTTAATTTGTTTCTTGACAAACAATTAGAATTTTTCCTATTTCATTGTTCCAATTTAGTGAATTAGGTGATTCATAATTAACTATGGCCAGTAAAGATAAGGGTGTATCAGTTGATGCTTCGGGGGATGATAAGAGTGAGTTATCCAGTTTAATTAAACAACGGGGAGTTATTAAGGGCCTGTTGACAAAATATTCATCCTATATTGCTGAAATTGATATTACTAAGTTAACTAGTAGTACACACAAACAATTAAGTTTAAAGGTGGATAAAATACAAAATATGCTGTCTAATTTTTATGAAATTCAAGGTAAGATAGATTTATTACATAAAAACATTGAAGAGCAGGTCACCGAAAGGGAATCGATTGAAAACCGATTTTTAGAAATCATTGCTGAGGGTCAGGATAAATTGGAGTCATTTTTAAGTGCTACAAATAAATTGAGTCAAGTTGATGATATGTCATTGCACAGCTGTCATTCGAATCATTATGATGCAATGAGGCTCCCTACAATAAGTTTACCCGTCTTTGATGGAGACTACCTGCAGTGGTTGGAGTATCGGGACACTTTTGAATCTATGATATGTAATAATGAAAAGATGCCAGATATTAATAAATTTCATTATTTACGTGCTTCTTTGTCAGGTAATGCATCGGTTATCATTAAGTCTCTTGAATTTAGTTCTAAGAATTTTAAAACAGCTTGGCAACTTCTGTGCCAACGGTATAACAACAAAAATGTGCTTATCAACAATCATTTGAAATCTCTCCTTAGTATTGAACAATTAAAGAAAGACTCATTTAAGGCTTTACGGTTTATAGTAGACCATATTTCTAAGCACTTGCGGGCACTTGACAATCTAGGCCTGCCCACAGACAAGTGGGATGCTCTTATTATTTATATAATTTCGTCGAAATTGGATAATGTCACAAGTGAAAAATGGGAGGAGCATAGAATGGTAATTAATAATCTGCCCACATTAGAGGATTTCTTTGGTTTTATACGCAATCGAGCTGAAGTATTAGAGACTACCTATAACCGTACTGACAAGAATGAGCATAAATTTGTGTCGAAGGATAACAAACCCAAGTTTATTAATAATCAGCCTAAATGTTTTGTTGTGTCATCTGATAAAAAATCCAAGGCCTGTATTGTTTGCAGTGAGAGTCATCGTTTATATGAGTGTTCCAAGTTCAAAGAAATGAGTGAAAATGATAGGTTTAATATAGTACATGAACACAAATTGTGCAAAAATTGTTTGGGGAGTGGTCATAACTCTTATGTATGTAAGCTCAAAGGGTGTTGTCGGTTGTGTAGAGGTAAACACAATACATTATTGCACCGAGAGCTGCAAAGCTGTAATACTGATACAGCTGTTGCTTCAACATCATCTTCGCTCCCAGTATCACTAACTTCAGTGACTAAAGGTCTTGTGTTCTTGTGTACAGCTCTAGTTGAGGTTATAGTAGACAGAAATGCTTATACTGTACGCGCTCTTTTGGATACAGGTAGTCAGTCATCATTTATTACAGACAGCTTGAAAAAACGGTTACAACTTAATAGTAATATAAATCCAATAAATATCTCTGGCATAAATAATGTATCTTGCAATGTTAGTGAGGTTTGCCAGTTACTAGTAAAGTCTAAAGTAAATTCATTCAATTTTAGTACAAATTTCTTAATTGTTCCTCGAATTACTGGCCTACTTCCAAACTCTATGGTTAATATTGATCAGTTACAATTACCTGATAATCTCAGACTTGCTGATCCTAAGTTTAACACGCCTGCTGATGTAGATATGTTGTTGGGAGCAGATGTTTATTGGAATTTAATTGAGTCAAGGACAATAAAGTTAGGTATCAATCAACCAATTTTACAAAGTTCAAAATTAGGGTGGTTGGTTGCAGGACCTATGACAGTAACCTGTTCGTCTAGTAACCATGTGTATTGCAATTTCACTCAAGAACTTAACGAATCGATGGAAAAATTTTGGAAAATTGATGAATTGCCCGCTACCAAAACCTATTCATTAGAGGAAAGGCTTTGTGAGTCTCATTTTATAGACACTGTTTCACGTTTACCTAATGGTCGTTTCAGCGTTCAAATGCCTATGAAAGAGGTACCTGAAGAGGCACTTTGTGATAATTTTTATGTGGCAAAAAAATGTCTTGATAATTTGCATAGAAAGTTTGATAAAAATCCTGTTTTAAAACAAGAATATACTGCGTTCATTGATGAGTATGCTAAGCTAGGCCATCTAAGTCAAATTGAACGACCTATTTTTGGCTATTACATGCCTCATCACGCCGTTATCAAAGAAAAAAGTGAGACAACAAAATTGAGGACGGTTTTTAATGCTTCTTTTAAAACAGCATCTGGAAAGTCATTAAATGACATTCAGATGGTGGGTCCAGTGGTACAAAGTGATCTCATTGGCATTTTGTTGAAATTTCGTCAGCACAAATATGTACTGATTGGGGATATCGAAAAAATGTACCGTCAAATCGAAATAGATAGGTCTCAACGTCATTTACAGCTTATTTTGAGGCGGGAGGAAAGGGATAAACCCTTACAAGTCCTGCAGTTGAATACTATCACCTATGAAACTGCTTCGGCGCCCTTTTTGAGTACACGTTGTCTCCTTCAATTAGCGTTAGAATGTTCCGATCCTATGATTGCTAAAGTCATTCAAAATGATTTTTATATGGATGACTTAATTACAGGGCATGACACCATTCAGGGGTTGAATCATATTGCTAATGGTGTTATCCAAGTCTTAAATACTGCATGTTTGCCTTTGCGAAAATTTCGTAGTAATTGTTGTGAAATATTTAATGATAAATTCAAGATTTCTGAATCGGTAGATTTATATAAAGAAGCCAGTGTGTTAGGCCTCAATTATTCTCCAAAGTCAGACACACTACAATTTTCAACAAATTTGGAACCTAACCCTAAAATAACTAAGAGGGCTGTTATTTCCACTACTAGTAAGATATTTGATCCATTAGGATTGTTGTGTCCATGTATTATTGTTGCAAAAATATTACTGCAGGATTTATTTGTTTCTAAGCTTCAATGGGACGATGAAGTTCCTGAAGCCTTTACTAAAAAGTGGTCTAAACTGGTTAAGGATTTCTCAACATTGTTTAATATACGTATCCCAAGACATGTCCTATGTGAATGTCCAAACAATGTTCAGTTACACTGCTTCGTTGATGCGTCTCAGCAAGCGTATGCTGCATGTGTTTATTTACGGTCCGAAAGTAATGATAATGATGTAGTTGTGAAATTGTTGTGTGCTAAAGCACGAGTGTCTCCGATAAAACCTTTAACTATTCCTCGTTTAGAACTATGTGGTGCTCTGCTGGGTGCACGTCTTTCCACAAAGGTTCTACAAGAATTAAAATGCAGTATTTCTGAGAAATTTATTTGGACAGACTCCACAGTTGTATTAGGGTGGTTAAAGGCTCATCCGAGGGAATTAAAAACGTTTGTATGTAACCGAGTGATTGAAATACATGACTTGACCGCAGATTTTAATTTTAAACATGTACCAACTAAGGAAAATCCAGCTGATATGGCCTCCAGAGGTATAGATCCTAACCTTTTACAGTCATCATGTCTTTGGTGGGAGGGACCGCCCTACCTTAAACGTTCTCCTTGTGAGTGGCCAATACAAACCTTTACTCGACAACCATATGACTTGCCGGAGTTAAAATGTAACAAATCTAACCCAATAAGTTGCAATATTCTTCTAATAAATAATTTAATAAATTTTGATAACTATTCCAATTTAAACACACTAAAAAGAATATTCGCATACGTTCTGAGATTTATCAATAACTGTAAAAATAAAAATAATAAACTATATGGAACTCTTAATCTCGACGAACTAAATGATTCATTCGTTATGTTAGTTAAGGCAAGTCAATCACACTCATTTTATCTCGATGTAGAAGCGTGAACTAACGATGGTTCCTTGTCTCCTAAGTCTAAATTGCTCTCTCTTTCTCCTTTTTTGGATGCCAAAGGGATCTTACGAGTGGGAGGTCGAATAGAAAACTCATTGTTTGATTATGACAAAAAACATCCCATAATTTTAGATTCGAAACATAATTTAACTAAATTAATTATGTCTGCTGAGCACTTTAAGTTGTTTCACGCAGGCCCGCAATTACTTCTAGCGGCTATAAGAGAGCAATACTGGCCGATAGGGGGCAGGCATTTGGCGCGCAGCACAGTGAATAAATGTGTAATTTGTACCCGCTTTCGAGGTAAAACTATACAACCTATAATGGGTCAATTGCCTTCGGCACGGATTACTGCTACATTCCCTTTTCACTCTTGTGGAGTGGATATGGCTGGCCCATTCATGATATCAAGTCGTAAGGGTAAAGGCAATCGCATTTCAAAATGTTATTTATGCTTAATAGTTTGCTTATTCTCAAAAGCTCTACATCTTGAAGTTGTAAGTGACTTAAGTACCGATGCATTTATCTTGGCACTAAGAAGGTTTATATCAAGGAGGGGTAAACCAGCTGCCATTTATTGCGATAATGGCTCGAATTTCAAAGGGGCTAATAATGAAATAGGAAAACTTCTCAGGTCTAGCCGTCAGTCCACAATCGAATTTTCAAACGAGCAAGGCATTAAATTCATGTTCAGCCCCGCTTATTCTCCTCATTTTGGGGGAATATGGGAGGCAGGTGTTAAATCCGCGAAACACCATCTAAAACGTGTTGCCGGCAACGCTTCACTGACGTTTGAGGAGTTGACAACTTTGTTCACGCAAATCGAAGCCATCCTAAATTCGCGACCCCTCACTCCTCTTTCGTCGGACCCTACTGATGAGGAAAGGGATAAACCCTTACAAGTCCTGCAGTTGAATACTATCACCTATGAAACTGCTTCGGCGCCCTTTTTGAGTACACGTTGTCTCCTTCAATTAGCGTTAGAATCCCTTACAAGTCCTGTCACGGTCGCCAAAATTTGTCTAATACTTGGACAAATCATTAATGTATTTCAACATTATTATTTATTATTTAAAAAACACAAATTTTAGTACAAATAGAAATCAAACTTTTTAAGTTACAAGAAGACAGATGCCATGAGAAGAAAAACCTTTTTTTAAATCTGACACATCTCACTAAAAAGAGTTCGTAAGCGCGTACACCGATCACAAAGGAAGCAGGCGGAAATTTGTATTCGAAATAAACATAAGGTCGTTCTTTAAAATTTCCATAAAATTAAATAAAAACAATGCCCAATGAAAATAAAACAAAAATTGTCTAATACTTGGACAAATCATTAATGTATTTCAACATTATTATTTATTATTTAAAAACACAAATTTTAGTACAAAAAGAAATCAATTAAAAGTTACAAGAAGACAGATGCCATGAGAAAAAAAAAACCCAAAGAATAGCACAGCCTTCAACCAAAAATATAATGGAACCAGGTCACCAAATGTTGTTGCTGTTTTGTCCTCAAAAAGAGAATTATTTCTTTCCCAAGAACATTTTGTTTGACCCTACAAATATAGACTCTGTTTCCGAACCAGGTACATTTAGATTCAGGTCTGACATTAGACGCCACTTGGTAGTTCCCATCTTCACTTTACCATTTGCCAATCTCACATTTTCATGTAACTCTTCAAGTGTGCTAGTAAGTATGTTGATGATCTGGGCTAGGGTCTTCCCTGTATTCGACAGTATTCTTTTCTTCTCTATGTGTTCAAAAAACGAAGCATCAAACAATTGAACCCTGCGCCCACTAAAGCATGGAACGGTGACCACTTGATTGTACACGCCTGACAACATACCTGACTGATTGGCACAGGACATCTTTGCGTAATGAGTTAGCACAGGAAGGGTAATCTTCGTTGTACTGGTAGAGCCTCCTTGGTTCCTAAAGCAAGTACCCATTTCTTCCCTAGTATACCACTTAGAGATATTGGTTATCTGCTCCAATATGGACAAATCCTCTTTAAAGGTGCCGAAAATTCCATGGAAAACGATCTGAGACGCCATTTCCTCTTCGTATCCGCCAGTCACAGTGAAAAATTTCCCGAGTTCTTGAGCTTTTTTATACACGTACCAGCCACCTGCTCCTGTGGAACTGAAAAATTTGCATAGATCCGTCTTGCTACTAACATTCTCAAATACTGCAGCAAAGACTGTTATTGGGAAAAACATTCTGGTTGCTTGTCGAGCAGTAGTTATCATTAGTATTTCCGCTACTAATGTAGTTAACGTCGCTATTTCAGAGGCTTGCTTCGTGTTTTTCGTGAGTTCTATGATGTCATCTATGCAGGGAATGTGTGCAAGGGCTCTCTTAACTGCTGCTGCATATTTACGCCTATAGACACCTTCACTTCGAATCATACAGAGCCAAGCTGTCATGGGACCAATGCTCTGCACTATAGAGGATCGACGCTCCGGTGGAAAAGACACACCTTCCAATAAAACGTGGTGAGCCCCAGACAGACCATATTTCGACACTGGAAAGCTTTTGTGCACCCCGTTCTCCTTAGTTATAGGCATGACATTGTGTCCAAGCCTTAGCTCATTAACACGTAACGCATATGAAGAAAACATGTCCAAGTATGGTCCCATGGTTCCGTACCAATTCTCTTTGTCGGCGGGTCCAAATGCTTTGTAGGCGAACCCAGCAATAGTTACTTTGTCTGTCCAAAGTTTCATGACCTTGTCAGTTGGAAGAGGGTATTCTTTAGACTTAAACACAATCTTAAAGGATGTGGTTTCTGTCTTTTTGATCATATTGGTATCAGACTTTCCATTAGCTCTCTGCCTACATACATTGTGCAAGGTAAAGATTATACTCATAATATGATTGCCCACTGTTATGTTGTTGGAAGCTTCTATAAAAGGTGGGAAGTCGTGCACAGCAACGTCCATGCCATCGGCTTTATCTTGAGGCGTGGGCTCAAAAGCTACCTCTAGTATGGTTTTATACATCCCTACAATTAGGGTAATACACTTCTCTTTTTTACTAGCATCCAATTCTATTTTGGGTTTCTTTGCATCTTCCAGGGCGACTCCCGTATCAGGATCCACAAGGATGTCTTCAGCGCGCCTCTTTAGAGCTGATGTACTTGGTTGAGTTGACATTTTAGCAGGTTTGTAACTTTTGTTTAATCAAAATAACGGTTATTATAAGAAGGATCTGTTCATACTTACTAGCACACTTGAAGAGTTACATGAAAATGTGAGATTGGCAAATGGTAAAGTGAAGATGGGAACTACCAAGTGGCGTCTAATGTCAGACCTGAATCTAAATGTACCTGGTTCGGAAACAGAGTCTATATTTGTAGGGTCAAACAAAATGTTCTTGGGAAAGAAATAATTCTCTTTTTGAGGACAAAACAGCAACAACATTTGGTGACCTGGTTCCATTATATTTTTGGTTGAAGGCTGTGCTATTCTTTGGGTTTTTTTTTTCTCATGGCATCTGTCTTCTTGTAACTTTTAATTGATTTCTTTTTGTACTAAAATTTGTGTTTTTAAATAATAAATAATAATGTTGAAATACATTAATGATTTGTCCAAGTATTAGACAAATTTTGAATGGTAATTAATAATCTGCCCACATTAGAGGATTTCTTTGGTTTTCTACGTAATCGAGCTGAAGTATTAGAGACTACCTATAACCGTACTGACAAGAATGAGCATAAATTTGTGCCGAAGGATAACAAACCCAAGTTTATTAATAATCAGCCTAAAAGTTTTATTGTGTCATCTGATAAAAAATCCAAGGCCTGTATTGTTTGCAGTGAGAGTCATCGTTTATATGAGTGTTCCAAGTTCAAAGAAATGAGTGAAAATGATAGGTTTAATATAGTACATGAACACAAATTGTGCAAAAATTGTTTGGGGAGTGGTCATAACTCTTATGTATGTAAGCTCAAAGGGTGTTGTCGGTTGTGTAGAGGTAAACACAATACATTATTGCACCGAGAGCTGCAAAGCTGTAATACTGATACAGCTGTTGCTTCAACATCATCTTCGCTCCCAGTATCACTAACTTCAGTGACTAAAGGTCTTGTGTTCTTGTGTACAGCTCTAGTTGAGGTTATAGTAGACAGAAATGCTTATACTGTACGCGCTCTTTTGGATACAGGTAGTCAGTCATCATTTATTACAGACAGCTTGAAAAAACGGTTAAAACTTAATAGTAATATAAATCCAATAAATCGATGGCTCCTATGTATATGGGCCAAAATGCAAAATTACAACTTTACAGGAGAGGCTTCCAAAGTTTAAATTTGCTATAATTTTAGATTGATAAAACCGAAATTTACGAAACTTTGCTTGTTTGCTAAGACAACTATCCTCTTCATTTATACTACTATATTTTAAATATACATTTATATATATATTTTTTAAGTCACATTGGCCTTTCTACGTTAGTTTTTATTTAAATTATTTTTATTGAAAAACACCTTAAAAAGGCCAATGTGCCATATTGGTCATTATACGCGTATTTCGCTAAGTAGCATAAAGTAAGTCTTTTTTTTATTTTTTACTCATAAAATCAATAAACTTTTGAAGTAGTTGATAATTCATTAATTAAAATAAAAGCTATTTAGATATTTAGATAATTATGTCACATTGGGACTTATACTTTTTACAATCTGCTAACCTACTAACTGAGTTTTCAGTTAGATCCTTTAAAGAATTTAAAAAACACAATAGTTTCGTTCATTTATTGAAATAAAAATTGAATTAGTCTTGAAACAACAATATCTCTTTCGTCTTTTTGGTATTTTCATGAGAAAACTAAGAAAAAAAAATTAAGTAAGAAGAAAACTGTTACTGAAGATCTTAGTTTGATTCACTGATTCTGATTAAATCATATAATAAAAAATATGTGATGATCGGGATACACGCTGGGTAACCGTTCTTTTTTTGTTTATTCTTACTACATAATGTAGTTAACAATAAAGTCATATTGCTTAGAATGGTCTCCAATCATCCAAAATTGATTAATTAAAGCACTCCTTGCATCTTCATCAAGTTTTTCGAATCACTTCAGTTAACATGTGCTCTGATATGATTCACCAATTTGTTTCTCATCTCTTAATTTACCATTTCTACTGTATACGCTTTCCCAGTATTTTTAAGTCTTTTTCTTTTCGGATCTATCCATTAATTACGAAATTTTTCTCGCAATCTTCAATTATCTCTTTTTTTAGTAAATTTTCTTTTACTGGGCCGCATAGGAGTTGAAACATCACTTGATGTGAAACAGGGGACGATGCAGTTGCATCTGATAACAATGATGGCACTGAAGGAATAGGAATAGGTTCTTCTTCACCGAAAGAACTATAATGGACGATGGCATTGGCCAAGTGCAGATTGGCAGACTTCACATGCCTTCGAGAACATTATGAATGCAGGTTTTTTCAGGGACGGGACAAATCGTCCTTCACCGTTATAGCAAGTGCCATTTATTTTCTTATATCGCACATAACTTAGAAAAGTCATTGGTGCGTGCCGCTTGGGTTTGAGCCCGGACCACTCGAGTGAGAGGCGAGTTCGATAGCCACTGGGCTGTCACCGCTGTAACTAATGATAGATATTACGCAAATTCTGTACAAATATTATTTCCAATAATATTTCAACCCTTGCTACCCACATTAACAGGTCAAAAATAAAAGAAATGAACATAGGGCTTAAGCCTATTTTTTGAATAAATCACGTACATCCTAACTTGTGATGTATCTGTTATTTATGTATTAAAAAATAAATAATTAAAGTTTAAAGATTTACTACCAAGTCTGTAAAAACATATTTTAAATACTTACAAAGGTCATCATCGATATTTTCTATAAAATCGTCGTTTTCATACCCTAAATCGTTTCTCTGTGCACTGTTGTTTTCATTTTCCAATGCCAAATTCACTAAATACCGACTTCTACTCAACTTAGCACGATAATTGGATGTCCTCTTTTACTTAGTTAACTAAATTGTAACGCAAAAACACAACAATAAAAGTGTCAAACCAGCTGATTGGTCCAAACTTTAAACAAACGCGCGGGAACTCCCCGCGTATAAGTCTCTAATTAACTCTTTGGACCTTGTACGTTTAAATTCATGTTACATAAGCCGTTATACTGTAATAAAAAATCGTGTTTCTATGCAGAAATCTTTTTTTTTTAATAGCTCACATGATTAATCCTATCGATAAGATGCGTTTACCATCAAAAAGTCAAAATGGCCAAATTGTTAGTTTGGCCCATATACATAGGACCCATCGAAATATCTCTGGCATAAATAATGTATCTTGCAATGTTAGTGAGGTTTGCCAGTTACTAGTAAAGTCTAAAGTAAATTCATTCAATTTTAGTACAAATTTCTTAATTGTTCCTCGAATTACTGGCCTACTTCCAAACTCTATGGTTAATATTGATCAGTTACAATTACCTGATAATCTCAGGCTTGCTGATCCTAAGTTTAACACGCCTGCTGATGTAGATATGTTGTTGGGAGCAGATGTTTATTGGAATTTAATTGAGTCAAGGACAATAAAGTTAGGTATCAATCAACCAATTTTACAAAGTTCAAAATTAGGGTGGTTGGTTGCAGGACCTATGACAGTAACCTGTTCGTCTAGTAACCATGTGTATTGCAATTTCACTCAAGAACTTAACGAATCGATGGAAAAATTTTGGAAAATTGATGAATTGCCCGCTACCAAAACCTATTCATTAGAGGAAAGACTTTGTGAGTCTCATTTTATAGACACTGTTTCACGTTTAACTAATGGTCGTTTCAGCGTTCAAATGCCTATGAAAGAGGTACCTGAAGAGGCACTTTGTGATAATTTTTATGTGGCAAGAAAATGTCTTGATAATTTGTATAGAAAGTTTGATAAAAATCCTGTTTTAAAACAAGAATATACTGCGTTCATTGATGAGTATGCTAAGCTAGGCCACCTAAGTCGAATTGAACGACCTATTTTTGGCTATTACATGCCTCATCACGCCGTTATCAAAGAAAAAAGTGAGACAACAAAATTGAGGACGGTTTTTAATGCTTCATTCAAAACAGCATCTGGAAAGTCATTAAATGACATTCAGATGGTGGGTCCAGTGGTACAAAGTGATCTCATTGGCATTTTGTTGAAATTTCGTCAGCACAAATATGTACTGATTGGGGATATCGAGAAAATGTACCGTCAAATCGAAATAGATAGGTCTCAACGTCATTTACAGCTTGTTTTGTGGCGGGAGGAAAGGGATAAACCCTTACAAGTCCTGCAGTTGAATACTATCACCTATGGAACTGCTTCGGCGCCCTTTTTGAGTACACGTTGTCTCCTTCAATTAGCGTTAGAATGTTCCGATCCTATGATTGCTAAAGTCATTCAAAGTGATTTTTATATGGATGACTTAATTACAGGGCATGACACCATTCAGGGGTTGAATCATATTGCTAATGGTGTTATCCAAGTTTTAAATGCTGCATGTTTGCCTTTGCGAAAATTTCGTAGTAATTGTTGTGAAATATTTAATGATAAATTCAAGATTCCTGAATCGGTAGATTTATATAAAGAAGCCAGTGTGTTAGGCCTCAATTATTCTCCAAAGTCAGACACACTACAATTTTCAACAAATTTGGAACCTAACCCTAAAATAACTAAGAGGGCTGTTATTTCCACTACTAGTAAGATATTTGATCCATTAGGATTGTTGTGTCCATGTATTATTGTTGCAAAAATATTACTGCAGGATTTATTTGTTTCTAAGCTTCAATGGGACGATGAAGTTCCTGAAGCCTTTACTAAAAGGTGGTCTAAACTGGTTAAGGATTTCTCAACATTGTTTAATATACGTATCCCAAGACATGTCCTATGTGAATGTCCAAACAATGTTCAGTTACACTGCTTCGTTGATGCGTCTCAGCAAGCGTATGCTGCATGTGTTTATTTACGGTCCGAAAGTAATGATAATGATGTAGTTGTGAAATTGTTGTGTGCTAAAGCACGAGTGTCTCCGATAAAACCTTTAACTATTCCTCGTTTAGAACTATGTGGTGCTCTGCTGGGTGCACGTCTTTCCACAAAGGTTCTACAAGAATTAAAATGCAGTATTTCTGAGAAATTTATTTGGACAGACTCCACAGTTGTATTAGGGTGGTTAAAGGCTCATCCGAGGGAATTAAAAACGTTTGTATGTAACCGAGTGATTGAAATACATGACTTGACCGCAGATTTTAATTTTAAACATGTACCAACTAAGGAAAATCCAGCTGATATGGCCTCCAGAGGTATAGATCCTAACCTTTTACAGTCATCATGTCTTTGGTGGGAGGGACCGCCCTACCTTAAGCGTTCTCCTTTTGAGTGGCCAATACAAAACTTTACTCGACAACCATATGACTTGCCGGAGTTAAAATGTAATAAATCTAACCCAATAAGTTGCAATATTCTTCTAATAAATAATTTAATAAATTTTGATAACTATTCCAATTTAAACACACTAAAAAGAATATTCGCATACGTTCTGAGATTTATCAATAACTGTAAAATTAAAAATAATAAACTATATGGAACTCTTAATCTCGACGAACTAAATGATTCATTCGTTATGTTAGTTAAGGCAAGTCAATCACACTCATTTTATCTCGATGTAGAAGCGCTAACTAACGATGGTTCCTTGTCTCCTAAGTCTAAATTGCTCTCTCTTTCTCCTTTTTTGGATGCCAAAGGGATCTTACGAGTGGGAGGTCGAATAGAAAACTCATTGTTTGATTATGACAAAAAACATCCCATAATTTTAGATTCGAAACATAATTTAACTAAATTAATTATGTCTGCTGAGCACTTTAAGTTGTTTCACGCAGGCCCACAATTACTTCTAGCGGCTGTAAGAGAGCAATACTGGCCGATAGGGGGCAGGCATTTGGCGCGCAGCACAGTGAATAAATGTGTAATTTGTACCCGCTTTCGAGGTAAAACTATACAACCTATAATGGGTCAATTGCCTTCGGCACGGATTACTGCTACATTCCCTTTTCACTCTTGTGGAGTGGATATGGCTGGCCCATTTATGATATCAAGTCGTAAGGGTAAAGGCAATCGCATTTCAAAATGTTATTTATGCTTAATAGTTTGCTTATTCTCAAAAGCTCTACATCTTGAAGTTGTAAGTGACTTAAGTACCGATGCATTTATCTTGGCACTAAGAAGGCTTATATCAAGGAGGGGTAAACCAGCTGTCATTTATTGCGATAATGGCTCGAATTTCAAAGGGGCTAATAATGAAATAGGAAAACTTCTCAGGTCTAGCCGTCAGTCCACAATCGAATTTTCAAACGAGCAAGGCATTAAATTCATGTTCAGCCCCGCTTATTCTCCTCATTTTGGGGGAATATGGGAGGCAGGTGTTAAATCCGCGAAACACCATCTAAAACGTGTTGCCGGCAACGCTTCACTGACGTTTGAGGAGTTGACAACTTTGTTCACGCAAATCGAAGCCATCCTAAATTCGCGACCCCTCACTCCTTTTTCGTCGGACCCTACTGATCCACGTCCATTGACTCCAGGGCACTTCTTGATTGGGCGACCTCTGATGTCCTTACCATCCCCACCTGTCACTGCTAAGCACCCCAATCGTTACCAGCTCATAGAAAAACTACGGCAACACTTCTGGGACAGATGGCGTCGGGAGTTTGCGGCAGAGCTTCAGCTAAAAACTAAGTGGCGTACAAGACAACAGGAGCTAAAGGTCGGAGACTTAATTATTCTCAAAGAGGACAACTTACCACCGCTTCAGTGGCGGTTGGCGCGTGTTAGTCGCCTGTACCCCGGACCAGATGGAGTCAGTAGAGTTGCTGATGTCCTTACGGATAAAGGAACACTAAGACGGGCAATAAATAAAATGTGTATCTTGCCGGCTAATGACGACAACCCGGAAACAGCTTCACCTAAGTAAGATGAGGAATAATGATCGATGTTGAAATCAGTGATTTCAACGCCCCGGAGGATGTACGCGCTTACGAACTCTTTTTAGTGAGATGTGTGAGATTTAAAAAAAGGTTTTTTTTGCTCATGGCATCTGTCTTCTTGTAATTTTCAATTGATTTCTTTTTGTACAAAAATTTGTGTTTTTAAATAATAAATAATAATGTTGAAATACATTAATGATTTGTCCAAGTATTAGACAAATTTTGGCTCATGTAGAAGCGTGAACTAACGATGGTTCCTTGTCTCCTAAGTCTAAATTGCTCTCTCTTTCTCCTTTTTTGGATGCCAAAGGGATCTTACGAGTGGGAGGTCGAATAGAAAACTCATTGTTTGATTATGACAAAAAACATCCCATAATTTTAGATTCGAAACATAATTTAACTAAATTAATTATGTCTGCTGAGCACTTTAAGTTGTTTCACGCAGGCCCGCAATTACTTCTAGCGGCTATAAGAGAGCAATACTGGCCGATAGGGGGCAGGCATTTGGCGCGCAGCACAGTGAATAAATGTGTAATTTGTACCCGCTTTCGAGGTAAAACTATACAACCTATAATGGGTCAATTGCCTTCGGCACGGATTACTGCTACATTCCCTTTTCACTCTTGTGGAGTGGATATGGCTGGCCCATTCATGATATCAAGTCGTAAGGGTAAAGGCAATCGCATTTCAAAATGTTATTTATGCTTAATAGTTTGCTTATTCTCAAAAGCTCTACATCTTGAAGTTGTAAGTGACTTAAGTACCGATGCATTTATCTTGGCACTAAGAAGGTTTATATCAAGGAGGGGTAAACCAGCTGCCATTTATTGCGATAATGGCTCGAATTTCAAAGGGGCTAATAATGAAATAGGAAAACTTCTCAGGTCTAGCCGTCAGTCCACAATCGAATTTTCAAACGAGCAAGGCATTAAATTCATGTTCAGCCCCGCTTATTCTCCTCATTTTGGGGGAATATGGGAGGCAGGTGTTAAATCCGCGAAACACCATCTAAAACGTGTTGCCGGCAACGCTTCACTGACGTTTGAGGAGTTGACAACTTTGTTCACGCAAATCGAAGCCATCCTAAATTCGCGACCCCTCACTCCTTTTTCGTCGGACCCTACTGATCCACGTCCATTGACTCCAGGGCACTTCTTGATTGGGCGACCTCTGATGTCCTTACCATCCCCACCTGTCACTGCTAAGCACCCCAATCGTTACCAGCTCATAGAAAAACTACGGCAACACTTCTGGGACCGATGGCGTCGGGAGTTTGTGGCAGAGCTTCAGCTAAAAACTAAGTGGCGTACAAGACAACAGGAGCTAAAGGTCGGAAACTTAATTATTCTCAAAGAGGACAACTTACCACCGCTTCAGTGGCGGTTGGCGCGTGTCAGTCGCCTGTACCCCGGACCAGATGGAGTCAGTAGAGTTGCTGATGTCCTTACGGATAAAGGAATACTAAGACGGGCAATAAATAAAATGTGTATGTTGCCGGCTAATGACGACAACCCGGAAACAGCTTCACCTAAGTAAGATGAGGAATAATGATAGATGTTGAAATCAGTGATTTCAACGCCCCGGAGGATGTACGCGCTTACGAACTCTTTTTAGTGAGATGTGTCAGATTTAAAAAAAGGTTTTTCTTCTCATGGCATCTGTCTTCTTGTAACTTTTAATTGATTTCTATTTGTACTAAAATTTGTGTTTTTTAAATAATAAATAATAATGTTGAAATACATTAATGATTTGTCCAAGTATTAGACAATCGGTTTATTTCCAGTTTTTTTTAAATAAATTCCTAGTTGTTATGCCTTGTTAGAGAGCTAAGAAAACGGTTATGTTTTTAAAACAATCTGCAAGCCAAGTTTGATATAAGTTTTTTTGGTTTTTAAGGCATTTTAATGGACGAAAATCTCAAAAAATATTGAAATTATATCGTTTGTCGTCTCGCATTTTTAAAGTTGGACCGATAACTGTTGTTTTAATATTGATAAATAAGCATTGTTTAATCGTTTTTATAAATCAAAAGAAAATATTAGATTTAAATTGATACTTTTTTTTTAATAAATTTTTTATGTTGCATTTTCGACTTATTTTGAAAAAAGTTAAAAACCACGATAACTCAAAAATGGTTCACTTTTGCATAATGCATATGGGGGTTAAAATTATCACAAATAGTCACCCCTATCACCTCCTAACGGGAATACGTCGAATTACCAATAACCCTGTATATAGATAGAATAATTGACACTTAAAAAGAGAAAATTTTAAATAGGTAGGTAGTACAAAAATTTCAGTTAAAATCTGTTTTATAACATGACATGAAAGGCTAATGATTGTGAGATAAGAAAAACTTTTAACAAATAATACTTTAGTCATTAATATAGGAATCTGGGACGTCCAGCGGTGCTATTGCGTATCTCAGTTGACAGCTTATAGTGAAGATCACTTGGCAAAGTGTTCAACGAGTAACTGTCAAACAGTTAGTTTCGTATTGGCTATCTTCAGTGACTAACTAGGATGACGTCATGAGCACCCAGTATCGCCGATAGTCACCGTAACATATTTTGACAGATGTTAACGTATCGATACTTGAAAGATTGCGATTGTGTAAGCTTTTAAATGTTTGAGTGGACATCAAATTGATAATCACTATTTCTCGTGAAAGAAACTACTCGTATGTAGTGTTTTATGAACTCTAGTGATTATCACCGAAGACGAGTGTTGGGTAAAGTAGAGTTAAAAGTTTTTTTGTGTTTGATTAGTGATAAACTATTGTGATTCGTGTTGTTAAAAAGGAATGGCTCGTCTAATATTGTTGGCACATGCTGAAGAACAGCGAAAACAAAGCCTTTTGCGAATTGAGAGGCGCCGCTTGCGTGACGCTAGTAATCCCTTGGAGTTGCCAGAGACAGAGTTTATTGCGAATTTTCGTATGAGTAAAGCTGGATTCCAACAGGTATTAGAAGAACTCCGTCCATGCCTGCCACAAGCTCGACGAAAAACGGCTGTTCGCAATGAACTAAAAGTAAGTACTTTTACCTTACCTACTAACTTATATCCTTTTTGTTTTGTTGTGAAAATATAATAGTATAAAGCATCAGCTATTTTGCCTGAGAAATCTTAACGAATTTAATTTTTTATTGCAGATCTTGGCTGCCTTAAGTTTTTTTGGCAATGGGTCATACCAACGCAATGTAGGTACCTCCTTCCTATGCAATATGTCCCAGCCCACATTTAGTAAGTGTCTACATGAAGTGACTGATGCAATCAATGTCAGGGAAGTACTCCATAAGTACATAAAGTTCCCTATGTCTCAGCAAGAGAGGGAAATCATTATGAAAGGGTAAGGTCTTATGTGTGTTTTAATTAAAACAGTACATATACTTACTAAAAATTTATAAAATATTTAACTTATTGAATGTTTAAGGTTTATAAGGATTTCCCGGCATTATTGGGTGCATTGATGGTACACATGTGGCCTTGATACGACCAATAGACCATGATGAGGCATATTTTAATAGAAAAACTTATCATTCCTTGAATGTTTTAATAGTAAGTAATAAGTAATATTACAAAACTACCAATAGTTTTTGTTTTTAACCAAAATTAATATTGAGAATCTAAAATAAAACTCTTGTTTCAGATTTGTGATTCCAATCTGAATATACTGCATGTTGATGCATCATTTGGTGGTGCATCACATGATTCTTATGTCTGGAATCAATGCCACATAAAAGCTCATTTAGAAAGTCTGGAAAGGAATAGACAGCATTGTTGGCTATTAGGTATGACATATATTTTGGCTGGCTGTGTTAAGTGGAATGTAAACTTAACCAACTTGAAATAATTATATTTATATTATTATTTAAGGTGATTCTGGATATGCACAGCGCCCATGGATGATGACACCTATCTTAGGCACGGCACCGGGTTCACCAGAAGAACACTATACAGAACTTCATTGTAAAGTGAGAAACACTGTTGAGCGTTGCATTGGCATTCTAAAAGGACGTTGGCGGTGTTTGTTAGCACACAGGGTACTTCACTATGATCCTGTCACGGCAGCTAAAATAGTGAATGCATGTGTTGTCCTACATAACATAGCCAACGCACGGAATGTTCCAATGCCCGAGCCTCACAGTGATGATGTTGACAATGATCATCAGAGCCAAGTCTCTAGGGAGGTACCAAGAGTTGAGGCAATTGCCGCAGACAACTCGAGGGAGATATTAGTCCAAAGATTATGGAATGCTAGAGCTAACTAGCATTCCATAATCATTCCATTCCATAGTATTCAGTAATCAAATTGATTGTGTAAAATTGTTAATAATATTGTAAGATAATTAATTTCTTGTATTAATTTTAGATCTTAAAAATTTATTTGATAACGCTAGAGGTAATATTATAATATATAGGTTATAATATATAGGTATTAATAAGAATAGCGTATGTTTAATTTTATTCTTATTTCTTTATTTGAATATTTAATTTTGTTTTATATACAAGTTTTATATACTTTTTAATTTATATTATTACATAATTGTCTTAATTTTATTGTTACATTTTTATTGCTGTAACCTAACAGAGTCCATAACTATATCTAAGTATAAAAGCCTCTTTTGTAACATATTTTATACATGGAGACTTACACACTGAATATAATAACATATTAAATAATATTATTAGTCTTTTATTGTTAATTTCATTTCATACTTACATAAAACTACAATTTGGTTTGTGAATAATGTTGAAAAAATTACCATGAGTAACCTAAAGTTATTTATTCATTTTACTTTCAATTAACTAATACATATGTACAAATAAATGCGTCGAGATTCAATTTCGTAGGCCCAGCGTGGCGTCCTCTCACCTCTATGAACTGTAATTTATATAATTTTATATTGATTTCAGTCCTTAAAAAAAAAAACGTGAACTACTTTATAATACGAAGTACTAACATTGTCTTTGTGATCTCGATCTTCGTGCAGTGGAACGCTGGGCATGCCCTAAAAATAAAAATTAGTTTTATCATGTGGTTTTTCTACAATACTTTTTTTTATTTAGGCCCTCCACCAGTTGCTGATGCATTCCTCCTTGAGTCTGCAGCTTTGCCCTTTGTCTTGGCCTTGAACTCTATCCAGTACTTGATAGAAAAAATGAAAAACATTTTTGTAACTGTGTCAGAAAAATCTACTACATCCCATATTTAAGTATAATCCTAAACCAAGCTACTTCTAAGAACATAACACAACAAACTTAAAATGCAAGCTATTTTTAGAGTAATTTTTTATCAAAGGCACTTGAGGGTATTGTGAGTCTTGAGTGGAGAGACTTCATAAGTGGGGCAAATGGGACCAAGGATCATGTGACAAAAAATGCAAAAGAATGCAGCACTAAAATATGTTTTAGTAATGATGGAGAGAATGGAAAATGTATTAATACATTAATACTTTGGTAGTGTGTTTCAGAGGAAATATTTAAATGTAAACTTACTCTTCGCCATTGGTCTGGTGTTTTAGTGGTTCCCTCTGCCACAGAGTTTAATTGGACTGCTATATTATCCCATACTTCCCGGATAACTCTAACAGCCTGCGGCCCAATGCAATGTCGGGATTGGACTCTGCAAACTCCACTAGTATTTCCATTTGCTATAAGGAAACTCTTCGTCGTGCAGGCATCTTAAATTAAATATTGTACATCAATAAAATACCTAATCAATCATTAAAGTACCTAAAAATGTTCACTTGACTACAACTACCGTGGACATTTTTAAAAACACTATAATTTATGTAAATGATAGAGTTATTTTAATAACTTAGTTGAAGTTTTAATACTTAGAAATTGGTCTCCTATCGAAACAAACTCTCATACAAAATTTCAAATAATAAATTTACTCGATCTATCGGGAGCCTATATACCTGTGTATTTATGTTTTACTTACCTTTATGAAATATAAGGATTTATTTTCACAAAACACTAGTATATATTATTATCATAAATTAAATCCACACAACTCGCAAGTTTAAGCATATACGCAAGAATGAACAGTTTGTTTTTGTTTGAGTTTAGCGCCGTAAAAATATGTCAAGAGTATTTTATAAACCGCATAAAATAAAATGTTCCCTAAAATGTAGTATTGTAATACTCAAAAGGCGTTCTTCAAATAAGCAGCATAATAGTCGATAAAAAATAGGGACGTCAAGTGCTGACACGAAGAGCACCGTTCCCCGTCTATAAGTCACCGTAACTTGATATCCACCTAATGTGATACGCAATACCAATGTTATGAAATTCTCAGTTGTCATCAAAGTTCGGTGTACAACTGAAGCCAGTTAGTCACTGACGATAAAAAAGATAGCCAATAGGTGCGCAGGTGAACAGTGGCGCTTATACTAGACTAATGAGCAATTAAAAGTTATTTTAATAAATCATTCATCGGACAGGGAGACTGATGTACAGTAGGACATAGACAAAGGAAAAATTGAGAAACCTAAAGTGGCTCAGTGTCACATAATGCCGTGATGCTCTACTAATTTCTCACAAATAAAAAATAAACTATGAAAACAAAAAGATAAATAAAAAAGCCTGTCAGTCAGTTACAGATTAGAGGGGCGTAAGCACTGACTTACTGGTCGTAAGAATTTTATAATACTAGAAGTATTTTAATTATCTAAAGACGATAACAAAGAGTGACGCGCGAAATGGAACGAACTGCAAAACTTTCGCCACCGTTCGGCAAAATTGGATCAATACTATAGATTACATTTATACATTCTAAATCCATACATCACGTAGACACGTTAAGAGCTGCAGGATTTGAATATATTAACTACTCCGTTTTATTTACCTTCTGCGTTGTGTTCTGTAATTTAATTACTACACCGTATTTGATAGAATTATAACAAATTACTTTTGTTTCCGAAACTCAAACTAACCCACAATCGAATCGAAACGTCAACAATTTGACTTTACAAGACAATCTTCTTGACTTGAGATGACTCCTGTCACACCTGCCTGTCTGCATATATTTGCTATCTCTATGGCATATATCACCTAGTTTGTGGCATAGATTAAATATTGTTTCTGACTGACAGTTTTGTAGATATTTTGTTTTTGCTATATCCGATCCCAGGCTGACGTACGCGGCGCCGGCATGGTACGCTCTGGCGGCGGCCTCGAAGCGCCAGCGAAACCTCGCCCTGCGAGCAATCACAGGTGCGGGGCGCTATATCCGGAACGCGGTGATCGCGCGCGAATGGAGTCGCTGGATGAGTTGTTGTTGTTGTTGTAATATTCACTCAGTCTGTATTGATAGGGGTCTATAGTCAGACCTAATACTACAGTGTCTACGACCGGTGTGAGTTTTCGCCCATCAGCTTTTATTCTTAAAATAATCTGATCTTGTGGATGGGTGGATATGTGGGCTAGTGGTAAAATAGTGGATGGGTGGATATGTGGGCTAGTGGTAAAATTTCTGTGGTTGTGGGAAAGACCCGTAGCGAACAGTGGGACGTACATTGGTTGTAGCTAAATTAATTTATATGTAATAGATTGCGAAAAGCTATAATATCGTAAAAAATGTAAAAAAATTATAGAAAATAAAAGCTTATTGTTTACAATGTCTTTTTCAATTTATAATCATTTTTATCTGTGGCAAAAAAAAAATTAAGCTTCTTTTCAGGGGAGATTTTTATATATAAAGGAGTATATCAGGATTAGGGTATTTGAAATGAAAGTGATAGTAGTACAATAAAACATTTCATATTAATCTTTTTAATTAATAATCAGTCGTATAATTTACATGACATACAGTAACATGTTACATTTACATTCGCTAAAAACGATTCAAAGTAAAATTTCCTAAACATCATATTTGAATAGTTTTTCGCATAATGTATCGAAACATTATCTTGTATTACCTTGGCAGTGTCACTTTATACTTAGCACAAAGCAGTTTATTTTATCACACCTAGGTAAGTATTCATATAAAGAAATATGGAGTGATCTAGAATTTCCAAAATTTTTTAATGCGTCTAAGAGACGTAGTCCAAAGAAAAATTGGGAAAAAGGATCAAGAAGGTTTCCTAGTTGAAGCCCCTGAGACATAGCTGTATTTTGGTCTAGTCGGTAAGTTCGTTAACACGATAGAACTGTCGTAGACGGAAGGACATAGCTGTATGCATTATAGAATGTTCTAGAGAGTTCTCTAGCATAATAAAGCCGCTGTGTTTTGGCGCAGACGATAGGGATGTGATTGATAGTAGCACAAATTGTAGGTTCTTCTGTTCGATAATTCTCATGCATAACGTCTGTCAATCTCTTTACACTTGTAAACACTGAGCAAGTAATCACTACGTTTTACTTGTAAATTGATTGAGTGATCGATTTAATGTCGCGAACTGTTGCCACGAGCGTTAGGATGGCCAATGATGACGCGAATGTTCTAGATTTTAGATGCTATTTGTAGACGTTGTAATTTCATAGTTGTGGCGCAGACGGTAGGATAGCCAAGGATGCACGACTTTTGCGCTGTTAAGGGTAACGATCTGGAAGTTTCCGTGCTCTTAGAACACATTCCCCGGAGTTTTCCAGGCTTCGCAATGCTCCTAAAACACTGTCCTGGTATCCAGAATCCTGATGGCTTCGAAATGCTGCTAGAACACTCTGTCCTGGTATCCGGAGTCCTGGGGCGGCGGCGCGGGCTTGGGCGCAGCGCCCGGCACGTGGTGGTGATGCCGCAGGTGTCCCGGGCGGCGCGGCGGCGCGAGGTACTCGAACATGCTCTGGGTGTGCTGGGCCAGCATGTTCGCCAGTTCGCAAGGCATCGGGTCCGTCCAGAAGAAGTCGTGATTCAGGGCTGTGTCGGCGTCGTATCTGTTGTTAAATAAATAAATAAATATCTTGGACATTCTCACACACGGCCATCTGACCCCAAAGTAGGCGCGAGCCTGTGTTATGGGTGTCAGAGACTGATATACATACATAGATATTTTTAAATACATACTTAAATAGATAATAATATTGACATCCAGACACAGAACAAATACAAGTGTTCGTCACACGAATATTTGTCCTGAGTGGGATTCGAACCCACGACCTTTGGCGCAACAGACAGGGTCACTACCGATTGCGCCAACGAGCAATATTTATTGTTATCATTATTGTGTAATTATTTAACGGGGTCCTGTACTAACATTTCGTAAAATAACGTGTTTTATAATCACTAGTTGTATGCCTTAAAGCGTCCATAGCCCAATGGGTCGCGTCGATTCAATGTGATCGAAAGAGTTATGCAACGACGGGCGCGGTCGGTTTGTGGATGGGTGACCGCTAGTGGCAAAATTTAATGTACTTAACCGTGCTTCGGAGGGCACGTAAACGTTTTCATTGCTGGAAACAGTCGTAAAGCCTTGTCGAAGACCTTCGGGTGGCTTGAGAACATTCGACACTGAGTTGGCCACTAACCCCTCCACCGATCCGCATTGGAGCAGCGTGGTGGAGTATGCTCTAGACCTCCCGCAGCAGACCGCAATCTTCATGCTTTCTCTCTGCTTTTTTTATAAAGTAATAATAAATAAATATAATAATATATCGTATTTTAGATAGTAAAACTAAACTAACCTCTTAGCAGGATCTAGTTGTAACAGTTTGTCAAGCAAATCACACCCATAGGGATCCTTAACATAGGGTTTTAGTCTTTCCTGAAATAAAATTAAGTCAATTAAAAAATGTTATTCCGTAGCTTAGCACTGTCAGTAATTTTTTTGTTTTTAAGGCGTTATAAATTTGTTAAAACAGTATATTTATTTATTGAAAATATTAACATTGTATAGCATAACATCACGACTGTATTTCCCCGAAGGGGTACACAGATGTGTGTAGTATGCCCATTTGAAAAGATTTACTTATTAATTCCTAACCATTGACACAAGCGGTGACAGCCCAGTGGCTATCGAACTCGCCTCTCACCCGAGCGGTCCGGGTTCAAACCCCAGTGGCACGCACCAATGACTTTAATGACGTGCGGTTTAAGAAATTAAATGTCACTTGCTATAACGGTGAAGAACATAATAATATCATGAGGAAACAATCCGCACTTGGCTAGCTTGGTGGACTAAGGCCTAATCCCTCCCATTCTGAGAGGAGACCCGAGCCCAACAGTTGGACAAAGAAAGGGTTGTGATGATGAACCATTGACATAAAAATCATAAAATACAAAATGAACTAAACTAAATCTGGTGATAATGATTAATTTATCTGTTTTTTTCTTATATAATAAGTAAGATAGCAAACGGCCCATCTACTGCCACCCATTAGAAGTAAAGTAAAAAATATAGAAAGAAAACTGATCAACCAAGTATTAGCAGATGTCGATGAGAACATTAGTTAGTCAAAGTCAAATAATTAATTTCGCTATGATATGAATCTCTCCCAAGGTGATTGGACACGCTTAACAAATGTCTAGGTAACTACTAACTACTAAAAAAAATTGTGAGCCGTCACGGGACGCCTGGCAGATGTGAAACATCGAAATTATTTTATACAAGTAATATGCACAAAAGTACAGACTATGACAGGACTAAAACATACAAGAAAGAAAAAAAAAAAAAAAGAAAAAAAAAATTATTATATTTTATTAATAAAATAATTTACGACCATCATTTGTCGGAACTGTATAAGTAAAGTATATATATTCCATATTTGCCGCGCTCGCCACGCTCGCCACGCCAAAGATTTGGTTTGCCCTCCGCCTAAAGATGTTTCACATCAAAAAGGAGATTTAGGAATGGTGCCTTACCTTGACCTTCCGCTTCTGTCCCTTGGGTAACTCCATTTTGTTATAGAGGTCCAGGCTTTCCACCCCGGGCCATACATCGGGGGTGCACGAGCCGCATAGCTGGGAGATCAGGATCAGTTGCTGTTGCTCCGTAGGGCCCTGGTTGAGCAGACAATCCTTACACTTGACAGGCCCGTTAGCGACCCTGTCTGTTGCGCCAAAGGTCGTGGGTTCGAATCCCACTCAGGACAAATATTCGTGTGACGAACACTTTATTTGTTCTGTGTCTGGATGTTAATATTATGTATTTAAGCATGTATTTAAAAATATCTATGTATGTATATCAGTCCCTGACACCCATCCCATATCACAGGCTCGCGCCTACTTTGGGGTCAGATGGCCGTGTGTGAGAATGTCCAAGATATATTATTTATTATTTACTTAAGGCCTGTACACACCTAAGAGGTTTACTCTACCGCATGTCCGTACGTCCATAGCCCAATGGTCCATAGCGTCCATAGCCCAATGGCTCGGGTCGATTCAATGTGATCAAAAGAGTTAAGCAACGACGGGCGCGGTCGGTTTCTGGATGGGTGACCGCTAGTGGCAAAAATTCATGGATGCTACCGTGCTTCGGAGGGCACGTAAAGCCGTCGGTCCCGGTTGTTTTCAATGTTGGAAACAGTCGTTAAGCCTTGTCGTAGACCTTCGGGTGGCTTGAGAACATTCGACACTTGGTTGGCCACTAACCCCTCCACCAATCCGCATTGGAGCAGCGTGGTGGAGTATGCTCTAGACCTCCCGCAGCTGTGTCTGTGGGGGAGACCCGTGCCCAGCAGTGGGACGTCTATGGGTCGCAGCGAATAATATCTCGAAATATTGTGTGCGTTACTAGCCAGATGTAGTATAGTATCGCCATTTGAGTCTTAAGAGATAATTAGAGCTCCAGCTTCAGTAAATGTTCCGCAGATTTTTATACATGGATGTTATTTTTTTTAGATATTTGACAAAAAAAAGAGTAGGCTGAGGTAACGTTACCATAGCCAGAAGTTATTGCCAGGCGTCCGTATAAAGCTGGACATAAGTAGGCTTTTGATTGCTTGTCCGGCCAAAATAAACAGTGTCTGGCTTCTCCGGCTTTTTACATTATATTTATTATTTCATTAGAATTTAACAAGATTTATGACAATAATCAAAAAAAGCTTGAATACTGTGAAACAAAATCTTCAGTAATGTAAGGTGTCCATCCGTCCTTTCTACCCAAATGTCCGGCCAAACTGGCTGGTCTGTCCGGTTATTAGGTTTGGCAACCTGGCAACCCTACATTTGAGCATAATTTCATTGTATTACTGTGTCAATTTGTATTTAAATTTTTTATAGTCAACCTTACTGTTGCATTTATCCAAAGAAAATTATCATGCCAAATTTAGTTTAATAAGATTAATAAAAAATAGGGTTTGTCACCTAAGACATTATCTGTATCTTCAATGGTTAGTTAAAAAAACACTTGTACCTAGAAATCGACATCAAGATATTCATTTGTACTAAGACAACAGATTACAATAGGAAGTTAAGGATCATACATACCTGCATAATAGGAGACCTTGTCCACATTTCAGCCATGATACAGCCCGCACCCCACATGTCCACAGGTGGGCCATAGTTTCTGTCGCCTGCAATTCAGTAATGATCATGGCATGGCGAACAGTATTAATTTGAATAATCAAGCACTATAGTACGCCTGAAAATTATAATGAATTTTTTATTCCCGTAAAATAAATTTTGGCTGGCTTGAGAACATACAACTAAGAGTCAATCGGGGCAGGTTTCAGCCAAGACCAGGGCAGCTTTAAGCAGAGATGGGGGCAACGTTCAGAGAGACTGAGAATAAAATAGAATCTCAGCCTCGACCAATGACATTGAAGCAGTGGGATACCTGTGCCCAACAGTGGGATGCTTATATTTAGTTGCCTAGCTTACCTAGAAGTAACTCAGGAGGGCGATACCACAGAGTGACCACTCTATTGGTATATTTATTAACTTGCCCAGACTTGGCAACACTGAATGCTCTAGCCAAACCAAAATCAGCAAGCTTTAATATGCCATTCTTCGTTATAAGTACATTTGCTGCCTTCATGTCACGGTGAAGGATTTTATTGCTGTGAATATAGTACAGGCCGTTAAGGAGCTGTTGCATGACTTTCTTAATCTCTCCCAAGCTGAACTTCACATTGACGTTGGACAGAAGGCCTGCCAGATCGTGTTCACAGAAGTCGAACACTAGATAGAAAGTAGAACGATACTTATTGTGCAATGTCGCTTTCGTTCGGCAAATTTCTATCAAGTTAACAACGTTTTCGTGCTTTAAAAGCTGCAATATTTTTATTTCTCGCAATGCTGTTATGGGAAAGCCTTCTTTTTCATTGTCCATAAGAACTTTTTTCATGGCCACAAATTTCTTGCTGCTATTCCTTGCCCTAGCTTTGAACACCTCGCCGAAGGTCCCTTGGCCGATTTTAGCGACTTTCTCGTACTTAGAAGACTCATCGCAGAAGGGAAAGTCGAAGTCTTCAATGTATTTTTCTTTTTCTCTCATACTCAGTATGGTAGAGCTTGTGCTTAGGACCGGAGCCTGCTCGCGAGGAGCGCTCCCGGTTTGCATTTTGGACGCAATTTTGACAGCGCTTCAATGACTTTCGGGTAAAATAATCAATTTATTGCATAAAAGCAATAAGTTTCTGGTTACACTCGACATAAAAAATTACTATTTTTCGTAAAAATGGGTGTTCGCGTCGACAAAAGATGTTTTTGGGAACGTCAACACAACAAACATGCCATTAAATGTCAACGTCAAATTAATAGAAAACACAGATTAAGAAAACATATAATAAATAAAATAAGAAAAAAATAAAAATAAATGTAGTAGTAAGGAACTAACGTGTGTGATTGCTACATGCATACACATTCTTGCGTATGCACGTTGCTTTGGGGTGTGTGTAGGTTGGTAGGTTGAGTACATAGATCTTGTTAAATTTATATAAAGAGCCCCACACAAAGCCCTGCTTGCAGGGCCTGCCGCAGAGGATGTTACCACACAAAGCCCTGCAAGCAGGGTGCGTCCACAGACTAAGTAGGGATATTATGTTCTGTGGTAGAGATCTTGCGTCGTTTGAGTCACACCATTATATTGAAAATTACAACCTGATGACTATAAGAACTTCATAAGAATGAATGAGTCACAGTTTGAAGATTTATTGACAATGGTGACACCATTAATTGAAAACAAAAATATATTGATGAGAGATGCTGTAACTTTATTATAACTATTGCACAAACAATACATAGAACAACGAAATGAAAACAATCTTAAAGGCGTACGAAGAAAACCAAACATTTATTGTTCAAAAGTAGAAACCACGGATTAGATATACACCATAATATTAAATACTATACTTATCAATCTGTGATTGAAACAAAATCGGTCCGATCGTACCACACATTGCCCTGGTAACATCCTCTGCGGCAGGCCCTGCAAGCAGAGCTTTGTATGGGGCGCTTTAATCTGTGATTGAAACAAAATCGGTCCGACTGTACCACACATTGCCCTGCTTGCAGGGTTGGAGTGGGGAGATCGTTCGTCGGGCTGGCAGGATGACCCTGCCGCCCTGTGCCAGGGTAAGCAATTAAAAAATCGGCCCTGCAAGCACACACACGATACGATTGGCAGGGGCACTGCAAGCAGGGCTTTGTGTGGGGCGCTTTAGTCATATTATTTGTAATCTGTAGCATTGCGAATTTGTTAATTGTCTGTGAATTCGGCTCATGACATGTCATGCAGTCATGTCAATTATTGTCAATCGTTCGTCAATCAAAAAAAAACAATTTGAGTTGGTGTTGGTTTGGTAGTAAATATTTTTCGTGTTTGTACCTACGAATTGCCGATTTACCTCCGTATTACTGAATATACCTATATAAATCATCATAAAATGAATTTAATGGTACATCTCACCATCTGAATAAAGATTGCCATACGTTATCATTAAGTTTAACTTACGGTAAGTAAAGCTTTAAAATATCTAAATTCTAACCTTGTTTTTGTATATTTACGCGCGAAACTGGCTTTCTAGTTTGCAAACAATTTTAAAATTTGATGAATTTAATCGTAAATCTTAAAATCCTTTGATGATTTGCGAATTTATTGATGCGTCTTATTCTGGAAATCGTAAAGCGATATCGCCGAAAGGTAAAACGTATAGCTAACGCAAAATAAACCTTACGCTTAAAACAATAAAGTCGATTTTATATTTTATAATGCAACCGTAAAAGCGATTCTAGAATAGGGATGCGCGATTTATGAAATGCGTTCATTCAAGCCTTAGTACCTACCTAATAAGTTTTAGTTAAGAATTAAAACCTGAAAGTTCCAATAAGTTTTTCATTTCAATAACTTTATTCCAGTGCCACTAAAGTTTTTAAATATATGTTATACACACATATTTTATAATACATATTAGTAAATATATATTAATAATATGTAATATGTATTAATTCCAAATGGGTTTATATTATGTACTTTTCACATCTTGTAAAGCAATTGCTAAGTTCAGCTGTTTAAGAGCTGAGGGTCTTAACTTAAGATTCCCAGTAGTTGCTCTATGATCATATTGTTGTCCAGTATACGATAATAGCTACTACCCATAGGTGTCAGGCATGGGTCTCTTCCACAGCCAGAACTGAGCGAGTTCGAGTTCCACAACTGAGCAAGTTCGAGTTCTCGTACTTAAAAGACTCATCGCAGAAGGGAAAGTCGAAGTCTTCAATGTATTTTTCTTTTTCTCTCATACTCAGTATAGTAGAGCTTGTGCTGAGGACCGGAGCCTGCTCACGAGGAGTGCTCCCGGTTTGCATTTTGCATAGGTGTCAGGCATGGGTCTCTTCCAAAGCCACAACTGAGCGAGGTCTAGAGTATACACCACCCTGGTCCAATGCGGATTGATGGAGTATGGGTGGTAACGCAATGAGCTCACCAATTATTACATGGTACTTGAATATAGCTGGTTAAAAGTGGGTACTACACACCTACCTACCCCTTTGGCAATACCAGTGTGATGTTATATTATTTAATGTACTTGATCTGTGTAATGTTGTAGGATAAGTGTTAGAAAGCAAATTGTATGTGAATAATTGATTTAGTTAGGTTAGGACTGAGTAGGGGATGAATGTTTATTTTGATTCTCTGTTTCCCTGTCTGTTGAATTGTCTTAATTGGTAAACATTTTAAGAAATATTAGTTTAAAAAAAAATTAATAGCTAAAAGAAGTTAGGTTTAGCATTGAATGGCCACATTTACTGCATGGCCATTTTATTTTTATGATACTTAAATTATTTTTAATTAATATGTTTACTAAATAAGACAAGTCAGTAAAAAACGTGGTATAATTTTTAGTATGTATTTATGCCATTTTGTTGTTAGTGTGTTACAATTAATTGGGACAATTTATAATTTACAATTTTATAATTCTAGGACAATCAAGAATCATGGTGAAAACATGTTGTGTCCGCAACTGTGATATTGGGCCGAAAGAAAATGTTACTTGCTTTAGGTGAGAAATGGTTTTGGGTTTATAGTGGATAGATATAATTATACCAAAGCGAAAACATTCTATCTATAAATTTGGCTACCAGTGACAGATATTTGACACATTTCATACAGCTAAGCTACAACTGTTGGCTGTTAGGTCCTCCCATAAACAGCACTGATTGAGTGGCCACAGCCACAGTTGTGGGAGGTCTAGCTCTATACCATAAACTGCTCCAATGCAGATTGGTGGAGGGGTTAGTAGCCAACCCAGTGTTGAATGTTCTCAAGCCATCTGAATTTCTTTGACAAGGCTTAATGATTGTTTTACAATTTGAAACAACCTAGTCTGTTGGCTACGGCTAAAGCCTCGTACAGACCTGATTAAGCTTAATTTGGCCCAAATCGTACGATTGACTGGGCTGGGCTGGGTTTTTTAATATACATATGACATTTGCATGCTGAAGCAGAACATAATGTAAAACATACACTGTTATAATACGTATGTTATTACTTTGTTGTAAATGAATTCTGAATGATGATTATGATTTAAAAAATAAAAAAAATGTCTCATTTCAGATTCCCAAATAACCGAGTCTTGAAGAGAAAATGGATAGATGCAGTAGGACTATCGAACAAGCTCACAGCAAACTCCACAGTGTGCATCAAGCACTTCCAAGAAGATGACTACGATATTGTACGGGGCAGGCCCCGCTTGAAGTCTAAAGTCATTCCCAGTGTATTTGGCCAATTGGTAAGTAAACATCTCAATCAACTGAAGACTATTTATTTCTCTGAGAGATATGCTAAACCATATGTAAATGATGTTCCATTTGATGACAATATTGCCAAGCCAGAAACGCCATTGGTATATCATTATGTAATGTGAAGTCTGCCAATCCGCACTTGGCCAGCATGGTGGACTAAAGCCTAATCCCTCCCATTCTGAGAGGAGTCCCTTGCTTAACAGTGGGACAAAGAAAGGGTTGTGATGATGATGATGATGATGTAACATGGATGTTGGATTAACAAAGTATTTATTTGCTATGGCCTGTCTATGCAGTACTTAAAATTCTTTGGTTTTAACATTTATTCACCCTCAACTCTCATTCCCTGACTTCTGGGTAGCGGACTCACACTGGTAACAACACAACATGTAATGTACATGACCCAAGTTCAAATAGATTTACCTGTGAAATGAATATCTGAAATTAATATTGTCCCTGCCAAGATTCAAATCTGGCATCAGCACCTCCAGAGTTGTGCGATTTACATTTGTTTTGTTGTCATGCTTTTTTTTATGACATTTTTGATTGTTACGTCTTTCCAACTTTCTTATTCTTCATATAACTTCTCCTGGCGTGCAGACTCAATCTACAATTAAAAAAAATTTTCAGGATAAACAACCCCTTTCACCAGTTATAACTGAAGATGATCTTATTGCAAACGAAATAGACACAGACCTGACTCTAAACAACATAAGGAAAGATGATATAAACATATTAGAAAGAAAAAAAGAATCACTAACCGATAATACTAATGAATTACGAGTCAATAGTATAGAAGTTCCAATTGAGTTTTGTCCCGATGTACTTGATGACAGGAAAAATGAAAAGGAAACGGAGGAACGAAGTGTAGATAGTGAAAAGGTGCAAAATGAAAATGGCAAAGAAGAGGAACCATTTTGTACCACACACAATGATGAGTTAAGGAAAGTAATACAAAATGCAATAAACAATTGGAATTTGAATGACAAAGTTGAAAGTAGTACTGAGGCATCAAACGAGATTAAAGTAGACGCACCAGATAAAGATGACACCTTAAAAAATAAGGGGAAAACAGATGTGCAAAGTAAAGAGAATAAGGAGGCGGAAAATGAAAGTAGAATAGAGAATGAAGATAGCAAAGAAAAACAAATTGAGGGTAAGAGAAAAAGAGATGAAGACATAGAAAAAGCTGAGGATGGACAGAGTAGTAAAAAACAGAAGCATAATGGCCTAAAAATATTTAACGCGGAGACTGCAGCAGAAAGGTTTGTATTAGATAAAAAAATTATGATTATGTGCATTTATTTTTATTTTGGTTGAATGTAGCCTAATGAATACTCTAACAAATTTAAAGAGACAATGTAGGTTTGTGACGAAACTTCATGTCATGATTGAAAAAGTAAAAACGTTTGAATCTTTAAAAGTTAATAACAAAAAGTTAAAACAGAAATAGAATAGAAAGAGAAATAAAGTTTATTTTGACAAATTACTCAACTCGGGGGGTTTAAGCTCACCAATGCTCTTCACGACTGACGACATTGTGCTGTTGAGTGCCTCGATTTGTGGCCTTAGAAAGCTGATAGACATATGCGAAGCCTATGTGGGGAGGCACGGTCTGACCTACAATGAAAAGAAAAGTGTGCTGATGGTTTTTGAGGCCGGAAATAAAACGTCAGAGCAAGTTCCAGATGTCTTGCTTGCTGGAAAGGGTGTATTATTTTAAATATCTTGGGCACATGTTGACTTCCGACCTTAAAGACGACGCTGATATAGAACGGGAGCGGAGGGCGTTGTCAGTGAGGGCAAATATGTTGGCCCGCAGGTTTGCGAGGTGCTCGGACAACGTCAAGATCACGTTGTTTAGAGCCTACTGCACAAGTTTTTACACATGCAACCTGTGGGCCAAGTTGTAGGTAGTAGAGCCTATAGGGAACCAAATAGGTTTTATATGAAAGCTAATTGGTTCCATATAGAGTTCGCCCGGGGCAGTACCACCGCCCGCCACGGTACCTAGTATCATTTCTGCCGTGTAATAATTGTTTTTAAAGCAATTGTGGTCCGGTTGGAAAGGTGTGGATTCCGGTTACACTTCTTTAGAGGCGACCATCTTAGTCCTCAAGGATAGCAACACATCTGTGACTGACTTAGAACGAGACTCCTACTAACAAGTACTAACTGGACTATTACTAACACCAACTAACAGGACTTACTATCACTAACAGTCCCTAGTCCTCATACCTACTAACGAACTGACCAACTAATGTTCTAATTAACTTTCTCAACTGTTATGTATTGGTTTTGTTATTTGAATGTCAAAGAATTCTAAATGTAAAATGTAGGTAGTTAAATAAAAATCAGTTTGTCTATCAACCTCTCTTGTGTCGTATCTTTTATTGGCGACTTCGGAAAATAAATTGTAATTGTCGGGAAAATGGCGTTAAATTTCGCAAATATGGTGTTTATCGGACAGTTTAACCCCAAAGTGGATAAGTGGCGTGATTACAAGGAACGATTGTTGTGTGCGCTGGACGCCGCGGGGGTCGCGGAGGACGCTCAAAAAGCACGTTCGTTATTCCTCTCGCACTGTGGCAAGGAAACATATAGTTTGATTGCATCATTAGTTGTTCCAGTGAGACCAACGAATGTCGAGTTTAGTGTTATACTTAAAGTGTTGGACACTTTTTATGAACCTGAAACTAACGAGATATTGGAGGCAGGGAAATTTTACAAACGCCAACAATTACAAGGAGAAAGCGTGCAAGAATATGTGGCCGCGATTAATGAGCTTGGGGCCAAGTGCAATTTTACGGATTTACGAAGACAATTGAGGGATCGCTTGGTTCTGGGTATACAGGATGATCGGTTGCGGCGAGACTTACTGAAAACTAAACAGTTGACATATGAGTTTGCAGTACAGACGTGTCTTAATTATCAATCGACGTTCTCTGATCTATACCCACAGCAAGAGACTAGACAGATGAGACAAACTCACACACACACAGAAAATGTTGCTGAACCTATGGAAATCGACCGAATTAAAGCGATGGGTTGCAGACACTGTGGGAAGAGCCACCTAGCAAATGAGCGGTGTACATTTGGTAAAGCGAGGTGCTTTTACTGTAAGAAATTCGGGCATATCGTAGCTGCTTGTGACAAGAAAAGGAAAGCAGTTGTACATCAAGTGGAGGAAAATTCACAAAGTGAGACGCAACCAAATGGTTTGTGTGAAGACAAAATGATGGGGGTCTACACTTGCTCGGAGAGTTCTCATAGACCAATAAGGGCTAACATTGTGATTAATGGAGCTCGGTTGGAAATGGAAATAGACTCTGGAGCGTCAAGATCGATAATATCTGAGAGCACCTATAAGTCTTTATGGATGTCTCCCCCTCCCCTAGTTGCAACGAACATAAAATTAGTAACATGGACACGTGACCCATTGAAAGTGTTGGGACTCATCCATGTGCATGCTGTATTAGCAGATAAGGAAGCTCAGTGTGAACTCATTGTTGTGTCTGGAGAGGGACCCAGTCTTTTAGGTCGAAATTGGTTCCACAGTCTGGGTATTGAAGTTAGCGGGATATGCTTGTCAGTGGAAATGCTGGAGTCATTGAAAGAAAAATTCCCGGAGATATTTAAAGAAGGCATTGGTGAATATAAGGGTCCAGAAGTTGCTTTACACCTAAAACCAGACGCTGTACCTCGGTTTTTAAAAGTACGACCCGTACCCTTTCCCTTAAAAAGGCAAGTCGAGGACGAATTAGATTCTATGATTAAATCAGGAGTTCTGACACCAGTGAAATTTTCCAAATGGGCGACGCCGCTTAGAATTGTAAAGAAGGATGATGGATTTCTTCGGATATGCGGAGATTACCGATGTACTGTGAATTCAGCAATAGAAGTTGATAAATATCCGCTGCCGACTTCCATGGAAGCATTTGTAAAACTTAGCGGTGGTCGACTATTCAGTAAGCTTGACTTGAAACAAGCGTATACTCAAGTGAAGGTTAATGCAGAGACAGCTGAACTATTAACCCTTAATACACATATAGGATTAATGAAAATGAATCGACTGGCATTTGGGGTCAGTGCGGCACCAGCAATATTCCAACGGTTGATGTCTACTGCGTTTGCTGGGATAGAGGGTGTGGCTTGCCTGTTAGACGATATTGCTATAGCTGGGAAAAATGCGGAGGAGCACAACCAACGGCTGCACTTTGTTCTGAGCAAATTACAAGAGCTAGGATTCCGATTGAACATGAAGAAATGTATATTTGCTTCAAACTCTATTACCTTTCTGGGGCATGTTATTGACGAGGAAGGTTTACATCCATCGCCGTTGAAAGTTAAAGAAATTTTGGATAAACCGGCGCCTACTAATAAGGAGACTCTTCGTGCATTTTTGGGTCTGTATAATTTTTATGAAAAATTTTTACCAGATAAGGCTACAATTTTAGAGCCACTGTATCGCCTACTCGAAAGCAGGAAACCATGGGTTTGGAGTGGAAAAGAAAACGCTGCATTCGTAAAAGCGAAAAAGCTTCTGGCATCTGATGCAACTCTGGTCGGATATGAACTGGACCGTGAGCTTCTTCTGATCTGTGACTCTTCTGATTATGGTCTAGGGGCCATAATCGCACACATCATGAACGACGGCTCTGAGCGACCAATAATGATGGCCTCGCGAACTTTACAGATGCACGAGCGACGTTATGGCCAAATTGACAAAGAGGCGTTGGCTATTATATTTGGCATAACAAAATTCCATCAGTTTCTAGCCGGTCGCCGCTTTACGATTGTGACAGACCACAGGCCCTTAGTGGGATTATTTAACCCTAATAAGCCCATTCCGGATATTATTTCCCCTCGCATGCTAAGATGGTCACTAAAATTGAGCTGTTATGATTATAGCATTATATATCGAGCGGGAAAATTAATGGGAAATGCAGATGCATTGAGTAGGTGGACAGCCCCTGAAACGTCGACACTAAAACCAGAATGTCTAAGGGACGTTTTGTTGCTGGAGGAACAGCCGACTGGTTGGAATGTGGATTCATCGAGAATAGCAGTAGAAACTCGGAAAGATCCTTTGCTACAGCGAGTTATGTTTTTTGTTCTGCATGGGTGGCCAAACTCGAACCCGGATCCATCGTTACAGCAGTTTTGGACTCGTAGAGAGGCTCTTTCACATAATAAAGGATGTTTATTATGGGGTAACAGAGTCGTGGTGCCAGCATCGCTTCAAAATAAGGTACTAAAATTATTGCACCAACCCCACGCAGGGATAGTCTTGACAAAAGCGTATGCTAGAGGATACGTCTGGTGGCATGGAATGGATGGAGATATTGAGCAGATTGTTAGCGAGTGTGAGCTGTGCCAAGTGGTAAGGAACAATCCACCAAGGAGTCCGCAAACATGGATCTTGCCTGAGAAACCTTGGAGTCGGGTGCACGTGGATTTTGCGGGACCTTATGAGGGTAAGACCTTTTTGATATTAATCGACAGCTACAGTAAATGGCCCGAAGCTGAAATAGTACAATCTCCGAGCGGTAAGAGTGCAATCACAGCACTCAGGAGAATTTTTGCTTCCCAGGGATTACCTGAAGTTCTTGTTTCGGATAATGGTAGAGCATTTACGTCCGAAGATTTTAATTGTTTCTTGAAGAAGAACAATATAAAACACGTATACTCACCACCGTATCACCCTGCGACAAATGGGCAAGCTGAAGTTACTGTAAAGATCGTTAAAAATAAACTTAAGAAACTGACCGACTCGGATACCCCATGGAGTGAGAAACTGGCAAAGGCTCTTTACTGGATTCGCACGGTTCCAAATACATCTACCAATAAGACACCTGCAGAAATGCTTAATGGTAGAAAATACCGAACGGCGGTTTCGAACATACATCCCGATGCAGCGCCTAGTAGCACCGAACGCCGATTACAGGATGCAGTTCGGAGTCAATCAATGCGTTCGTTTAATGTGGATCAGCCAGTTTGGATGAGAATGTATGGGCAGGGAGAGAAGTGGTGTAAGGCAGTGGTGGACCGAATTGAGGGACCAACTACATATTTAGTAAAAACGGAAGATGGACAGAGTCATCGACGCCACGTTGATCAAATAGTGCCGAGAACATTGCCTAGAGCTCGATCACCACACTCGCTCAGATCTCAGACATCTGCCTCTCCTGAACCGGAAATTGATATACCAGACCCAGAATTATGGCCTGAGATTATAGGCATACCAAACGATGATTAAAAGTGAATTTGATTGTAATTCCTGTGATTTGTGTTTGTGACATTTTGATTATACATATTATGAATCATTAATCCTAATGTTAAAAAGGGAAGACATGTTATGTATTGGTTTTGTTATTTGAATGTCAAAGAATTCTAAATGTAAAATGTAGGTAGTTAAATAAAAATCAGTTTGTCTATCAACCTCTCTTGTGTCGTATCTTTTATCAACTAATTGGATTAACCATCCCAGTCCCTAATTGAGTCTTGTTCAAAGTCAGTCACAGTTGTCATGGGTGGCAGCGGATGGGTGGTGCTTGCTATCCTGTATCCATAAAAAAAAAAACGCTTAAAGCTTACAATGCCCTCCGTGTCCAGTACAACAATGCGTTTAGGGTGCTGATGGGGCTGCCCCGTTTTTGTAGTGCATCAGGGATGTTCGCGACGGCGCGAGTGGACTGTTTTTATGCCACAATGCGCAAAAGATGTGGATCCCTGGTGCGCAGACTGCGGGGCGGTCCCAAATATAGGTTTAAATATAACATAGGTCATAAGTTAACATTTACTAACAAGAATGAGTAATTTACTGGTACTTTATTATAATTATTATTATTAAAACCAAGCATCTTGGAGGACCTGAAGGACATAGAGGACATCCTGGTGAACTACCAGATCAAGCAGACCCGCGCCGTGCACGCGCCCGAGCCGCGGCCGGACGTCGCGGAGGCGCCGGCGAGCGAGCCCGTGTTCATCGAGCTCGCTGTCAATGGTGAGCTCTTTGGATTGTTTAGGAATATCTATGGTGTTTTGGGTGCCGAATCGCGGGTAGAAATGGAATAGAATAGTAGAATAGAATAGAACAGAATAGTAGAATAGAATAGAACAGTAGAATAGAACAGAATAGTAGAATAGAATAGAACAGTAGAATATAATAGAATATAATAGTAGAATAGAATAGAACAGTAGAATAGAATAGTAGAATAGAACAGAATAGTAGAATATAATAGAATATAATAGTAGAATAGAATAGTAGAATAGAATAGAACAGTAGAATAGAATAGTAGAATAGAACAGAATAGTAGAATATAATAGGATAGTGGAAATATTAGACCGATTCGCCCACGTCCTTCCCTCTTTTCTAACGATTGTGACAGCAGGAACGACGTGCCGTAATATATATATATAATTATAACCTCGTGTTCAAGGTCGCGGCGACAAGGCCGGCACCGAGCGCGACTGCCTCATGGTGATGGAGAGCGTCCAGGTGGATCTGGACCCCAGCGCGTTCCTGTCGGAGCACGGCGAGCACCCCGACGAGGACTGCCACGAGACCGTCGACCTGGCCGGCGACGACGACGACGTTGTGCTCGACGACGACAGGTCTGTGAACGACATGGTGATGGAGAGCGTCCAGGTGGAGCTGGACCCCAGCGCGTTCCTGTCGGAGCACGGCGAGCACCCCGACGAGGACTGCCACGAGACCGTCGACCTGGCCGGCGACGACGACGACGTTGTGCTCGACGACGACAGGTTTGTGAACGACATGGTGATGGAGAGCGTCCAGGTGGAGCTGGACCCGAGACCGTCGACCTGGCCGGCGACGACGACGACGTTGCGCTCGACGACGACAGGTTTGTGAACGACATGGTGATGGAGAGCGTCCAGGTGGAGCTGGACCCCAGCGCGTTCCTGTCGGAGCACGGCGAGCACCCCGACGAGGACTGCCACGAGACCGTCGACCTGGCCGGCGACGACGACGACGTTGTGCTCGACGACGACAGGTTTGTGAACAAATCAGTGTAATATTATTTACATACAATATTTTTCTAATATCTATCTATATCTATATTTTTTTAATATTAATTTTCTACAATATAATATTTTTGAAAAGATATTTTATTTTTATTCATTATTTTAACTATCGGACACATCAGTAATTACTGTGGTTGATTGTAAGACCGGGACAATATGAATCAATCTTGAATACATGTGAAAGACTTAACATTTTTCCAATGACCATTGCTCTCTGTAAAATTTTTATTTGTGTTGTTCTGTTGCCTGTCTAGGATATGAATCCGGACCTTTCAACCAGATGTCGTAACCACTAAACATCACTGTTTTATATGATGTATGTTACATTTCCTTCCAGACAGCAAGATCCTATCAGTCTGCTGACTTCCAGCGACGAGGACGAGGTAATTATTGAGGAACCTCACATCGACACCGTGGAGGTATCAGACGAAACGGATGAAGATGACGTGCCCCTGGTCAAGCTGCTCAAGAGGTCAAAGAAGGCTGCCAAGAAGATGAAGACAAAGAAACATGAACTCAACCTCCGGGATGTATACAAATATTTCTGCATCGAGTGTCAATACAGAGCACCGGACAGCAAATATTATGAGGAACATATTGCCACCCATTCCACTATACTGCATGTGTGTGAAATATGTGATTATACAACAGCGAGTAAACCACAGTTCTACAGGCATAAGAGGAAACATAAGGAAGACCGCAAGTTCAAATGTAATCTGTGCGATTATAAGGCGAGACACAATATGAGTCTCATATACCATATGAAATCTCACCGTGATGTCAGTGTTAAGAAAAAAGGATACAAATGTGATAGGTGCAGTTTTAAGTCCAATGTCAGATCGACAATGTTGAAACATGCCAAAACGTGTGTGAAAATGTTTAAGTGTGACAAGTGTGATTATGAAACGAAGAGGTCATCGGATCTGAGAAGGCATAAGATGAGGAGACACGAGGGAGGCAGTGATGATGACGACGAGTTTGTGCCCTGAAGGACACCGTTATATAAGTGTATTTCAAATTCAAAAAGGGCTTGGACTTTTAGCAGAGTGCGGTTTTGGTGGGAAATTTGATCAGAATTATGTTGGTATGTTGTTCAATGGTTTAATTGGTAAGAGGTGACAGCCCAGTGGCTATCGAACTCGCCTCTCACTCGAGCGGTCCGGGTTCAAACCCCAGCGGCACGCACCAATGACTTAAGTTATGTGCGATTTAAGAAATTAAATGTCACTTGATGTGACGGTGAAGGACACATCGTGAGGAAACCTACATGCCTGAGAGTTCTTCATAATGTTCCTGAAGGCATGTGAAGTCTGCCAATCCGCACTTGGCCAGCGTGGTGGACTAAGGCCTAATCTCCCATTCTAAGAGGAGACCCGTGTCCAACAGTGGGACAAAGAAAGAGTTGTGGTGGTATGTTGTTCCATTGCTTAGTTTTATGTCAAACCACTTTGAGAATAGTCCCCGTTGAGAACAACATACAAATTAATTTTAAATTCAAATTGAACTTGAACCTAACCCAATGCTGAGTTTCCTATGAGAAACATGAAATCATTTCCAGAAATGTGTCAATCTTTCGCTCTGTCTTCAAACCAGTTTTTGCATGTTGGTCTAGTCACAGAAAGTAATAGGTATAGTGTATATTACGTTAATTCTGAATGTCTGTTTAGGTTGCACACTTAAAGTACTTGAAGAAAAATTCGGTTTTTTTTTACAAGAAATAGCTCTTTTTCAACGAAAATAATTAGTATATTAAATGGTATAAGAGGTACAAAATAATATCGTTACATTAAAACACTGTGAAGTATCCAATTAATGTGTAAACTCATGGCAGAAATGTACTCTCCCCAGTAGCCTGATGCAGTAAGTAAACTGATATTTCATTTCCGATTAATGTTACCAGCTTTAACATAATAATGATATGTGTAGTGTTTGGGTGTCCATTATAGTAAATAAAACACGCCTTTGATCACTCAATAGGTGAAGTAGGTAATGCGTCCGGCCCACGTCCGTACTGGCTCACAGCTAGCACGTGACTGACGCCGGCGCATACACTACAATATGTATTTTATTATTCGAATGATTATTGAACGATGTTATTTGAATTATCGACAAGTTACTTTTTTTTTAAATTTCTTTATCTTTTGGTGTACAATAAAGGAACTTGTCTGTCTGTCTGTTACTCCAAAATATTAAATAATCACAATATTGTACCTATCACATTCACATTTTACCACTAGAAGTAGTATTTTTAAGATAAATAATTATCTTTGTGATAATTATTTAGAGTGAAGTTGTTAAAATTTAATTATTTTTGATGATTGTATAAAGTGTTCATATTGATTAAATTATAATGAATCTCTTAATAAACCTTTACGATTATAACGCACGACACTTTTTTTTTGTCAAAAACATGCAACATAGAACTGTCATTTTACTTCATCGAACTATTGGTCAGATTATAGAAATAAATTTTTTCATAGCATTTACGGTTTAGTCTTCCGAGTACGCTCGGCTTGACAGTTACCGCGCATTCAAATGAGTATTTCTTATTAAGTACGAAATGCCAGCTTATTCAAACATACAAATACAAAACCATTTTATATTTATTATTATACTAGTGGACGCCCGCAGCTTCGCTCGCGTAGAATTAGACCCATTAACGACGTCTGCCCGCGTTCGGGTTGCTCACATGACTTCAAAAACGGCAAAGTTTCATACTAACTTTGCACCCCCGTTTTACCCCCTTAGGGGATGAAGACTGATGCAAAAATTAGATAAAAACAATCCTTGATGCGGATTATACATCATGCTAAAATTTCAGCTCGATCGGTGTAGAACTTTTTGAGTTTTTGAAGCGTACACATACCAACATAACATTTTTATATATATAGATTGTTACGTCGCATTAGGGTTTTTCATAAAATGCCAGTAATTTTACCTCAGGTCACTTTATCATCCTCTTGAACAAAACCGTCACTAATAACATTCACCACTTTACACGTCTCACTGCATTATTCTCCACTAATTTACACTTTTCCTTTATCCTTGGTATCACTTGGGTTCCTCACTTATCGCTCGGATCACTGAACTGACTCGTCTTGCGATCGGCTTATATACCCCTAAGAACATTCTCGAAACGAAAAGAACAAGTGTTTTTAAAATTTCGAACGTACTCGAGTCCCATCTATCCCTTTCACGAATTGATGTGATGTCGGTTCCGGTCGATCCACAACCGACCCGCTTCGCAGGGTCCCTTTTTTGCGAAAATAAACATAGACAAACCTGAACCTAACCTAACAAAATTTGGAGTCGATTGTGTCGTTTTTACTTCCCTTTTTTTTCAGCATTGAATTTTTAGAATAAATAATAATTATTTTATTGTATTTTCACCTATACTTACTTTTTTATTACTTTATCCAAGTTGTCCAAGATATTTTATAAAATAGCTAGTTAAAGTGATTAATTCTGTCTATTCTATATTATCACTTTGTCTAAATTGATTAGATATTATTTATAATAGCTGGATAGCTGTAACATATACATATAGATCATTGAAAATTGTGCTGGCACTTTAAGGTTGTGATATATTTCTCGAATGTTTCTAAATGTATTTTTAGTTTTACTTTCTGTCTGTTTAGCTGCAATTGAACTGCATCTGCATTGAAACTGTCTGCAGTCAGCTGCATTAAACGGCAACTGCAACTACATCATAACCCTGGACTGTACATTATGTGTAATGTTTCTGTCTAAATGCGGTTTGGTCGACTCCGTAGTTCGGTGTTTAGGTCCCGGGTTGGAATCCCGGCAGGCAGATATATATTTAACAGATAAATATTTGTATGAGTCCGCCACCTAGTCCTCATGGGTGTGAGCGTTTTTTTAATTTTATTTATTATTAGTATATTCATAAAAAATAGAAATGAAAATGGATGAATGAAAGCGGTTACAGCCCAGTGGCTATCGAACTCGCCTCTCACTCGAGCGGTCCGGGTTCAAAACCCAGCGGCACGCACCAATGACTTTCTAAGTTATGTGCGATTTTAAGAAATTATATGTCACTTGCTATAACGATGAAGGACACATCGTGAGGAAACCTGCATGCCTGAGAGTACTTCATAATGTTCTCGAAGACATGTGAAGCCTACCAATTGCAATTGCTACCAACCGCATTTGGCCAGCGTGGTGGACTAAGGCCTAATCCCTCCCATTCTGAGAGGAGACCCGTGACCAACAGTGGGACGTCTATGGGTCGCAGCGATTTTCATTAAAAATATATTCAAATTGCAATTTTCGTGCAGTTGAAGTTCAAATGCAGCTAGTCAGTTAGGTCTTGTGGCAGTTTTTGTATTTTTAGTGTTTCTAATACTATATCTTTGACTGTCGGTGTGAAAAAATCTCATAAATTGTGTGTGTAGATTAATTAATTGGTAGAACCAATATCGGTTCACCGGGGGATGTACCACCGCAAAGTATAAACTTAAACATTAAAATCTGTCTGTACATAATATTTCCACAGTTAAAGTTGATTGTAAGTTACTTTAATAATATTTTACTTGAATTATTTAAGATGATTTACAAATAAGTTGAAGAGCCATTATGTTGTAAGATATTTTTGTATGTAAGTATTTTTTGAGAGAGATGTATGAGAGAGATGAGAGGTTGGATGATGACCATGGTATATTTAAATGTCTAAAAGTATGAGAAAGTGTATGGGGTCTCCTTCAAGTATAGGTTATAGTGTATTGTAAATTGCCAGACTTCACTTCCAGAACCTTATGTAGTATGTAATTTAAGTCCTCATTTAGCCGTAGACTATATATCTGTTCCATATAAATTGATAATATTGGTCAATGACCTTGTCGGGGTTTGTTAAACTTTCTTTCAGGCAGGGTGGAAAAATAAAAATTGTTTCACCAGCTCAAAATAGTCCAAATTGTTTTTTTTTTAAATTATTTTTGCAGGCGGTGCAACTATTAAGTTTTTTTAAAGATAATAGTCTGGCATTAACTATGTAATTTATTTGGAGGAAACCTGTATTTAAAGGAAGGGTGTAAATAAGTTGTTTGGGAGATATGTATATGTTTTATTGAGAGTTCGTTTGCTAACAAGTTAAGGTCAGTTCAATACTGCAATTTATATTATGAATACTGCAATATTTATATTGTGAATACTGCAGTTTACCACGTTTGGAATGTGTAAATACAGAATTTGAAGAATTGTAAATATAATCCTTACATGACTATCGAATTGTTTCATTTAACTGAATTATTGGATTTTTCTATCTTGAAATTACCATTGATACAGAGATAAGTTGTGATGATATTTTATATTATCTGTTGTGGGGAAGGGTAAAATAGGGAAGCCAGGTATTTAAAACATCGACATTTTGCATAGTAATTATATTACTCACAAAATAATTAAACACATTAAAAATATAAGTACTTATTTTATTAATTATGTATAAAGTATTCCAAAATAATCTTAAGGCTAATTCAGTATTAATTCAACGCCATCTGTCGACGAGTAGCGAACGATTACGTGTTTTGAGATTCGAGTTGTTTACAGTCGACCTTATTTTACTGTACTTACAAAGTATCTACTAACTAGCTAATTTCAGAGCATTGATAAATTAAGTGTAAAACAGGAAGATCATGTCACATGCACCCTGAAAATGGTACACGACATGTGAAATTCGTGCACCTTTTCCTAGAACTTGAAGAATTATAACCGATTTATTTTAATATCGAACGAATAAGTCATTTGAATTTATCCCAAATGGCTTTTACAGCGTCACCGATCCGCGATTTGTGAACATTGATTGCTATTAAGATAACATAATTACATCTCCCTCTTTTTTACTTGATATATCAATGATTTCAGAGTATTTTTTACTTAAACTTAGCTTACGTGCAGATTGCTGGTTTGGTTGTAGCGAAACGACACACGACTTTCTTCAGATCCGTGAATGCTTCATCTTGAACGGCTTGGTCAAATTTCTGTAATAAATAAGCAAATAAGTATTTCTATAAGGTTTTTTTCCAATGGACGTTTGCTGTATGGTCATAAAGAACTTTACGGCGTCACTCGTCTTTGCTTTTGAAGTAAAATGCTAATAGTTTTGTATTAAATACTAAAAGAAATTGAAACAGAATTAGATTTTAACGATTGAAATCGAACCACTATTACAGTTTTTTTTTTGTCAGTAGATAAATAGTTGCCCATGTCATTCTCCTGGCTGCATGTTCGTTAGGCAAAAATTTGAAAAAAAAAAAAACAGTCCCTATTCTATATATAAACAAAAGTCCAACGTTACGTCCGATATTATCTGTCACGTAATTTTTTTTTTCAATTGACCTCGAAAAAGTCCGGTCGATTAAGATAGTGAATTTTAAAAGCGTAGGTCCGATTTCATCTATGCCACGTTAACATTTTTTTCAATTGACCTCACGAGTCTTAATGTGATTAGCGACTCGTACAGCAGTGGACACTGAGTGCCGACTGACCTCGTTGATGACGACGGTTGGCACGAAGGACAGCGGGCGCGCCACCGCGTCCGTCTTGTCCCCGCCGGCGGCCAGCAGCGCGGCGCCCTGCTCGCCCGCCGCGCACTTCTTCAGCTTGTCCGACTCCGGCAGCTTCTTCGCTTGCTCCAGGCACTGAGCAAACAAATTGTACGTGAGAGTTTACGCTACCCGATAATAGATGGCGTTCGGATGCTGTGAGTCAGCGCGAACGGTTACCCAATTAGAATAGTCAGTCAGTCATTCAATTTACAAATAAATTGTACGTGAGATAAGTTTACGCTACCCGATAATAGATGGCGTTCGCATGCAGTGAGTCAGCGTGAACGGTTACCCAATTAGAACAGTCAGTCAGTCATTCAATTTACAAATAAATTGTACGTGAGATAAGCTTACGCTACCCGATAATAGATGGCGTTCGCATGCAGTGAGTCAGCGTGAACGGTTACCCAATTAGAACAGTCAGTCAGTCATTCAATTTACAAATAAATTGTACGTGAGATAAGCTTACGCTACCCGATAATAGATGGCGTTCGCATGCAGTGAGTCAGCGTGAACGGTTACCCAATTAGAACAGTCAGTCAGTCATTCAATTTACAAATAAATTGTACGTGAGATAAGCTTACGCTACCCGATAATAGATGGCGTTCGCATGCATAAGTCAGCGCGAACGGTTACCCAATTAGAACAGTCAGTCATTCAATTTATTTATCTAGTTACTACGTAAATCCATACTAATATTATAAATGCGAAAGGAACTCTGTCTATCTGTCTGTCTCGCTTTCACGCCAAAACTACTGAACCGATTGAAATGAAATTTGGTACAAAGATAGTCTAGAGCCTGAGACATAGGGTACTTTTTAATTGGAAAAAAGTGTTGTAAAGGGTTGAAAAGGGGGTAAAAAGGTTCAGAACTAGAAGCATAAATTTTATATTTTTTACTGTTGATTAGAATCTGTAACACATTACGAATTCATTAGTTAAGAAGAATCTATTATTATGTCTAATTCCACGCGAGCGAAGCTGCGGTCGTCCACTAGTTTTATACATATATAGAATTAGATCCATCAACGCCCTCTGCCCGCGTTCGGGTTGCCCAGTTGACTTAAAAAACTGCAAAGTTTCATACTAACTTTTCACCCCCGTTTTACCCTCTTAGGGGGTGAATTTCCAAAAATCCTTAATCTCTTAATGCTCCCCTACGTTATAAAAGGAACCCCTGTGCAAAATTTCAAGTTTCTAACCCTAGTTTAGGCCCTGCGTTGATATGTCAGTCAGTCAGTCAGCTTCTCCTTTTATATATTGTATAGATATATAGTCAAATAATGAATTAAAGATTGCATAACATTTGTCTTGGTACATAATGTGTCCATATGTCCCATGTCGTGTCAGACTCACCGTGTCGATGGCCTTGTCCGGGCTGGCCTGGCCCATGAGGCAGATCACGATCTCCATCTTCTCCGTGTCCTGGAGGCCCTTGTCCTTCAGCACGCACGCTTGCAACTGGAAACCACGCGTCAACGTCGTTAACATACATCAACCACAACCCTTTGCCCCACTGTTGGGCGCGGGTCACCTCTCAGAATGGGAAGGATAGACTCGAAAAATCTTGGAGCATTTTGTTTTGAATTTCAACAAAGTCGTTATTTTTCCATTAATTTAGGTGGAATTTCTTATTATTAAGCCTTAAAATACCAACTAAGTTCTTCATAGTGTCACAGAATACACAATACATAGTTAGTGTCCATGCTCATTGTTAGTACCATCAAAATATGTAAATATGTCCCATCCATAAAGGTCCCTGCAGTCGGTCGTCTATGGGTCGCAGCGAAGCTTAAAGCCCTTGTATAATTATGATAGAACTTCACGTACAGGTAAGTTCGTTTAATCATTAATTAACTTGTGTAATTGTAATTAACTCATTAAAAAACATGAGTGTTTAAAATATTGATATACTAATAATACTTAGCTAAGGATACAAACTACTCTAACATTCTTTAAAATTCTCCCAATAAATAAGAATATAACAATACAATATAACAGTTTAGTAAATACAAAAGATATTAATTTTAGAGGAGTTAACCTTTGCTGCGACCCATAGACGTCCCACTGAGGTCTAGAGCATACTCCACCACGCTGCTCCAATGCGGATTGGTGGAGGGGTTAGTGGCCAACCCAGTGTCGAATGTTTTCAAGCCACCCGAAGGACTTCGACAATGTTTAACGACTGTTTGCAGCATTGAACACAATCGGAACCGACGGCTTCACGTGCCTTCCGAAGCACGGTACATAAACGCAATTAACCTACCTACTACCTTATAACTAACTACCTACTAACTAATAATACATACCGGGTAGGTACTACAAGCGAGTGCTACAGGCATTGCAGCTTGTGTTTAGGCTTTCGTGTAAATTTAACACATAAAAACATACACATAACAATGTGTGTATGTAGTGTGAGGGTGTGTCTATCTCCCTATCTGTATGTGTGTATCAATTCTGTAGGTATGTGTGTTTAAATACGTACCTTGTTTCCGTAGCACTCATCGGGCCCGTGGTGGCATGTAAACTGCCACTTGCCGTTCACTTTATCGTGCTGAAAACAACGGGTTAGATTGATTAATTAATAATCATGCGCAGACGCAGTGTTATTTCTATCTGGTTCATAATGTCACTGTTTTAACTAGTTGGATATAACAAAAAATATTGATTTTTATTTAAATTTCCCGCCACAGATGTGAGCATTCACTTTAATAGTTACTAGGGATATAATTACAATAATAATAATATAGTAAATGCTATTAATTAAAATGTCTGCCTCATTCCTCAACTCGCAATGCCTTAACAACTTGTTGATTGTATCTAATTGTATGTTACTAAAACATGTGTAAAGCAATAAATCTATATCTATCTGTACTAATATTATAAAGAGGAAACATTTGTTTGGAATGTTTTCATACAAAAACTACTGGGCCGATTTCAAAAATTCTTTCACCATTAGAAAGCTGCATCTTCACTGAGTGACATAGGCTATATAATATTACTAGGTGTAAACGAAACTATGTATTGTTAGGTATGTCTAATTCCACGCGAGCGAAGCTGCGGGTCCACTAGTCTTGAATAAATACTTAGGCCTCGCCACAGATGCTCACCGTGGCCTTCCCGTAGGGCACCAGCTTGACCTTGACGGCGCCCTTGAAGTCCCTCCACACGGGGGCCAGCTGCGTGGTGATGAACCGCTTGCTGTCCGGACACAGCGACTCGTAGTACACCGCTATCTTCACCTGGGGGCGCCACAAGTCATCTGTTATTACATATGTAAAAATAAATAAGAATAAGAATTTATTTATTTACACCGCCAAGTGTAACGCCACACAACAAGTAAAAAAAAAGTAAAGAATGAAAATCGATAACTCGCTGCATGGCAAAAAGGGACAGCACTCAGCCAAATTGCTGATTTTCAGCACAACCCCGATTTGTCGAGCAGTTTGAGCATGCGGAGCGTACTAAGCATCTACGAACAATTAACTAAACTAACATTTAAACACGAAAAGTTCAATATAAGCAAAATTAAGACAAAAATTATAACGTTAAAATATTTTTTTTTAAAAAGCTTTTATAAACTTTTTTTTTATTTTCATGCATTGTCATCGGAACCAAATATGTGTGCCAAATTTCAGCTCAATAGCTTCAGTGGAAGTTGGTGAAATATTGATTGCAAGATTCCAGGACATACATAGGTACTTACACAAGATACATACTAGTGAAGTTAAATAATTATACTATAAAATTTTTTTTTTTTAAAAAGCTTTTATAACTTTTTATTTTTATTTTCATGCATTGTCATCGGAACCTAATATGTGTGCCAAATTTCAGCTCGATAGCTTCAGTGGAAGTGGGTGAAATATTGATTGCAAGATTCCAGGACATACATACATGAATACATACGAGTGAAGTTAAATAAAAGCTTTTAATAAAAGCTTACAATTAACCCAACAATTAAATACATATATTAATTATCAAAAAACCGACTTCAGGACTAAATAATCGATAGTGACGACTCAGTGATGCGATTGTGAGTGATTGAATGCTGTGTCGCTGGTCCCGGGTTCAAATCCGGCCGGGCAGATGTTTATTTCGCAGATAAATAATTTGTACGTGGGTCATAGATTAGGACGCTTTCTGTGTGTAATTACGTTAATTAACAGTAATTATGTTTGTGTGTGGCAATTAATTATTTTTTATTTTATTTTTGATATGATACGAGTACGAGTATGACAAGCAGCTGCTATACGCAGCTGTCTCACTGTACCTACACGTTAAAATGAATAATTCTGCCTGGATTAATTAAGAGGTCGTTAGGCCCATGATAAAGCGGTGACAGCCCAGTGGATATCGAACTCGCCTCTCACTCGAGCGGTCCGGGTTCAAACCCCAGCGGGACGCACCAATGACTTTCTAATTTATGTGCGATTTAAGAAATTAAATGTCACTTGCTATAACGGTGAAGGACACATCGTGAGGAAACCTGCATGCCTGAGAGTTCTTCATAATGTTCTCGAAGGCATGTGAAGTCTGCCAATCCGTTCTTGGCCAGCGTGGTGGACTAAGGCCTAATCCCTCCCGTTATGAGAGGAGACCCGTGCCCAACAGTAGGACGTCTATGGGTCGCAGCGAGGCCCATGATATAGTGTGTGCTTTTAACAAATGTCACCTGCTTTAACGTTGAAGAACCTACGAAAGTGTGACATTAAGAAATTAAATGTCACCTGCCGTAACGGTGAAGGACACACCGTGAGGAAACCTGCATGACTGAGTTCTTCATAATGTTCTCGAAGGCATGTGAAGTCTGCCAATCCGTTCTTGGCCAGCGTGGTGGACTAAGGCCTAATCCCTCCCGTTCTGAGAGGAGACCCGTGCCCAAAAGTGGGACAAATAATGGGTTGTGATGATGATGATGTGATTCAGGAGCTCATCGGCGCATACAAGTCTCTTCTTCTCTCTCTCTCTCTCTTTCTCTCTGTCGGCTCTCTCTGGTCGGCTCTCACTACTCCAACTCACCTTATCATCAGCTTTCTTGTTCTTGGCCAACGCGCCACAGAGGAACGCCAACACGCAGAACAGTACCAGAGACCTCATCTTGTTCTGAAAATAATAATTATAATGTAAATTTTTTTTTTTTAAAAGCTTTTTAAAACTTTTTTTATTTTCATGCATTGTCATCGGAACCAAATATGTGTGCCAAATTTCAGCTCGATAGCTTCAGTGGAAGTGGGTGAAATATTGATTGCAAGATTCCAGGACATACTTACATAGATACGTACGAGTGAAGTTAAATAAAAGCTTTTAAAAATTAAGAGCAAATCGTTATTTAAATTCGCGAACTGTCAACTTGTATGAAAATTAATGTAAACCATTATGAAAGAGTTGAGCAATGACGGGCGCGGTCGGTTTGTGGGGTCGGTTTGTTAAAATAATCGGGACCGACGGAAAGCCGTCGGTCCCGATTATTTTAACGTAAAGACGTGCCCTCCGAAGCACGGTAGCGTCCATGAAATTTTGCCACTAGCGGTCACCCATCCACAAACCGACCGCGCCCATCGTTGCTTAACTTTTCCAATCACATTGAATCGAAGCGAGCCATTGGACTATGGACGCTACCATTATTCCCATGTTAGTCACTCTGTATGCGGTATCAGCGGTATGTAAGTGGGTACTTAAGTAGCATGTAAATGTAAGTTTGTAGTATTTATTTTAGTGAGCAGGTACACTGACAGACATTTCCTGTGCCGCTTTCACCCGTGGCAAATGACCGGGTCAAAAGGTGGACACTAACACCACAGAACAGTCTGTGACTAACACTCATTGAGGGAAAATGTGTGTGAAATTGCTTCATTCAACGATTTAATACAAGGCTGCTCAACTTTTTTAACAGTTGGGCCAAACGGAAGATTCAGATTGTTTCAGCGGGCCTCTAACGATTCTGTTTTATGAAGTTACTTTGTAATTAAAATAAAATATTATACTTAAAATGAAATTAATTATTTCAGTCAAACTTTTTTTCTCTAAGCTAACAAACACAACACTTTTTCAATAGGGCGGCAATTTTCTAATTGTCTTGCGCGGGCCATTCAAAACTCGTCCGCGGGCCATTAATGGTCCGCGGGCCTGGGGTTGAGCAGCCTTGATTTAATACTATAGATAAGCCTCCACTGAATTCAGTGCTAAAAATGTGCTCATAAACAATATTGAATGAACATGACGTTCATTCAATCTTTGCAGGGCAACGAGCAACGCACAGTAAACAGACAGGACAGAAAACGTCCCTATTTGGGACGTATTTTAATTAATTAGTTAGTTAGTTGTAAATAAAATCCATGAGTGCGATTTCTTTACGGATAACATCATTATTTGTAGTGAGACTGTGGTGTCGATAATGAAGGTTTTAATTATAGATAGTAGGTAAATAAATAAATAATTTGTATGGCCCCAGAGAATGTCCCACAAACTTTATTTACTTTATTTTATTGTATTATACGAGCTAATTTCGTTAACATTAGGTACCTACATAAGTTTTCTCTATGGCTTTTGTGGGGATTTTCTATCGTTTTCACTAGATTTTCACCCATGACAAAAGAAAATTGAGAAATCGTAAGCACACAGGGAAACCAATTCAATTTTCCCTTTTCTCAGACTGTACATGAGAAACATTACATGTTCTGTAGTGTGCCACAGACTATTAACAGTTCTTAGTGCAAATATGAACAGATTATGTTAATAGTTACAGGCGTTTTATCGTTTTCTAGCGTGTTCTAGTCACTTTCGCCGCATAAAAGGAGTTGAAATCGTGTTTTTGTGAGAAGTTTCATCGATTCGTCGAATGTCACCATCTTGCGTACAGAGTTTTTGCTTTCAGCCATTCAAATGCTTTTTATCGCTGGCTTAAGAATGCCAATTATTGCTTAAGAATCTTTGACTGGTAGAGAAAGAAAATTATGTTTAAAAAAAAGTGCTTACGTAAATATAATTCAGAGTCTTTGAAAGAATACAGAAAGACAAAACAAAACCGCGCCGAAAAGTGAAGCCAAAAATACTAATAGGACAGTCCGTTTTTTGAGTTGTCTTATTTTGCAAACAATCCTATCATTACTTTTATTTTGTGTTTAGCTTATTTTTAATATCAAATTTACGATAATAACATTATCTTATGTATGTTCAAACTATAAATAGTGACTAATCATTTGATAATTATCACAAAAATTTTGCTTTAATAATACATAACAATAATACGTTTATCGCAGACGTTATATTCATAGATTGTAGTATGTTAGTAACAGTTTGGTTAATTACTATGTTAGTATTGTTAGTTCTACAGCGGTGACAGCCCAGTAACTCGCCCCTCACTCGAGCGGTCTGGGTTCATTCAAACCCAAGCTATCACTTTTCAAACTTCACTTGCTGTAAATGTGAAGGAAGTCATGAGGAAACCTGCATGTCTGAGAGTTCTTCATAATGTTCTCGGAGGCATGTGAAGTCTGCCAATCCGCACTTGGCCAGCGTGGTGGACTAAGGCCTAATCCCTACCAATCTGAGAGGAGACCCGTGCCCAACAGTGGCACAAAGAAAGGGTTGTGTGAACACAACGCAATGTTTTTCTACTGTTCATATCTTTTGTAATTATTTATAACTAGTGGACGCCCGCAGTTTCGCTCGCGTGGAATTAGATTTAACATAACCTAAATACAAAATTTCATTGAAATAATGTAGGTATATAAGAAAAACTTTTAAACCTACTAACTTTGCACCCCCCTTTTACCCCCTTAAGAGATGATTTTCGAAACTCAATAAAAAACCTTCATAGGTACCTACTGAATTTCATTCGAATAACATCAAAAACGGCAGTTTCATACTAACTTTGCACCTCCGTTTTACCCCCTTAGGGGGTGAATTTTCAAAAATCCTTTCTTAGTGCTCCCCTACGTTATAAAAGGAACCCCTGTGCAAAATTTCAAGTTTCTAGCCCTTATAGTTTAGGCCCTGCGTTGATATGTCAGTCAGTCAGTCAGTCAGTCAGTCAGTCAGTCACCTTCTCCTTTTATATATATAGATGAAATGAATGAATGAATTGATGAATGAAGTAATTAATTACTGAATTAATGTATTATTTATCAAAACAAAACCCTAGCAAAACGTCTCTTACATTTATATATTTAAAATAAATGGCTATTTTATAACTTACCCTTAAAACTAACCAGAACAATTGAAAAATAAGGCGTTTGCTGACTAGCATCCCCCTCAAAACAAGTACCACAACTCGAAAATATCGGATTTTTTATCACTGCGTAGTTAAATTGAATTAAAAAAGAGTTGTTTACAGATATATCGTCGGTTCTCCCGCTGTCTCTATGCACACTGAGATGACCCCACACTTCAAATCAAGCTGAGACAATAATATTACTGTGTTTATCAGCAGAGAGAGCATGTTAATAACTTTTCTTGTAAATTCAAATATACCTACCAGAAACGTTGTCGATATCTACTTGTCTTATTCCACGCGAGTGATGCGGCGGCCGTCCACTAGTATTAAATAAAAAATTAACTAATGTATTCTAGAGACAAACGTAACAAATAAAAAAAGGTCATATACTTTATTAGTTAATGGTTTTAACTATAAAAAAATAAAACAATTTTATACAAATAAAAAATCTTATTATTTGCACACTAAAAGAAAAATCGCTTTATAAGCGATTATTATTCAATTGAAATAAGCGGATATATAATTGGTATGATATCGCTTATAATCGATATCGATCATATTAGATTTGAAGACAACAAAGTCAAAGTGTAAAAACGACTTTGTTGTCTTGTAGATAATCCTACATAGTGCGGTGACAGCCCAGTGGCTATCGAACTCGCCTCTCACTCGAGCGGTCCGGGTTCCAACCCAAGCGGCACAATGACTTTTCTAAGTTATGAGCGATTTAAGAAATTAAATGTCACTTTGCTGTATGCTGTATGGTCCTCAAGGACACATTGAGGAAGCCTGCGCATGCCTGAGAGTTACTCATGATGTTCTCGAAGGCACGTAAAGTCTGCCAATCCCCACTTAGCCAGCGTAAGGCCAAATACCTCCCATTCTGAGAGGAGGCCTCAACAGTGGGATAAAGAAAGGGTTGTGGTGTAAGCATTTATATTACTTAGCATATAAATAGTAACGATTAATAAAAATTAAATAGTAGTAATAATGAACTGACAAATTTGTTCAAGATAGCCATTTTGTTGATATTAAAATTTATCAAATAAGCCTAAACTTTATCTTAACACATGTTTTTATTAAGAATATGTAAATAAAGATTTATTATCGCATCTCTCGGACCAGTGGCCGGGACGGTCACATCCAGATAAGGAAGCGCCGCTTGTACGACCTAGCTGATAGCTGGTGTCAAAGGTTGGGTATTTCTGGTAAGGTAATAATGTAAATGACCAATTCAAATAGGACTTGAGATGAAAAAAGCCATCAGGGGTTCTCGCACAGACAAAGCAGCACATTGGGTAACAAAATGTCCATTTTGTTCCACTAGCCCCTAAAAATTAACCCTTCCCTTTGATTAATTCGGACTTTTGCACACACACACACACACACACACACACACACACACACACACACACACACACACATACACGCACGCGCACACACACAAGACATACACCAACTGAAGAGTGAAGTTGTTTTCTAATGTATTAAATATTTTTTTGTTTGTTTTGTATTAAAATTTTAGGTATACTAAAGTATACATACAAGTAATAAATGTTTTGTTATTTAGTGTATAGGGGCTCTCTGAAAACCAGCTCTACACGGGTCTCAAAAGTCTCTCGCAGTAGCAAAAGCTGAGACAATTCCTGTCGTAATTTTTTTTTAGTCTGCTTATGTGACCTTTTTTTTCTGAATTTAACCCGAATTTGAATATTGCTTAATTGTATGATTGCCCGCGAGTGATAAACTCTCTATGTGAACTTCTCTATGTGATAAACTCAGAAAAAATAATACCTTATTGGTTTTAGTTATCTTTCTAGATAAATCGTTATTTATATCTTTGGAATGTCAAGTGTGCGAACACTGCCAGCCCGCTTGCCTTCTTTATAAAATAACGGCAAAAAATGTGTATGTAATTTATGCAAATACTTGATTATACCGTTTCCGCTAGACTTAGTATAAATCATTTTGTGTTTAGCCTATGGTCTTTTAACTGAACAACTTTGATATACACTTTGATATCCTTTAGTAAGAGAAACATTCAGATTTATAGATTTGCTTTTTAATAAGTAAGTGGGTGAATAGATACAATTAATTATGACGGCGGATAGATACAATTAATTAAGTGGGCGAATGAACAAAATTAATTAAGTAAGCGAATAGATACAATTAATTATGTGGGCGAATAGATACAATTAATTATGTGGGCGAATATATACAATTAATTAAGTGGGCGAATAGATACAATAAATTAAGTAGGCGAATAGAAACAATTAATTAAGTGGGCGAATAGATAAAATTAACTTAGTGGGCGAATAGATACAATTAATTATGTAGCGAATAGATACAATTAATTAAGTGGGAGAAGCCAGTTAAGTTACGTTGCACTTGCATAAATTGTCTTAAAAACTGACCCAAAACGCAATATCTAACGTAGAAATTGTATAACGTAGGTATTGCAGTGTCTGTATTAAAAAAAACAAGTAAATTGCGAGATGATGAAAATGATTGTTTTAGGAACATTATATCTGACTTCGATTCAGCTGACCGCTCGCTGGTTCAATGTCGAAATGTGGCAGCTGACCACAATGTTACGTGAGTAGGTACACGTACACAAAAAAGGTATGAGGTAGGTTACTACCTCATACCTATGTAAATATTTTTGAAGTTATACTTCTTTAGGCGCGTTAGGGAAAAATGATGAGAGTAAATTTTTACGATGCGCGCGCACACCGTCACAGAAAACCGACACCATGAAGTTAGCTATAGTCAACATTGTCAAAAAATGGTTTGACAGTGTACACTTTCAATTGTCAAAGTCTGCTAGTCAGGTGCTGTCAATGTAGCAATATTTTTTTTGTGATATTTAAGACGCTGTAGACCCGCCGAGACCGCGTTTGCTAGTTTTTTGAATCCATGGGAAACATAAAAAACAGTGATTTAAAATTCTAAAAATAATATATGTCTTATTTAAGAATCTGTCGAACATCGAGTCGGGTTCAGTAACACAATTAGATTAACTTTACTCGATATAAAAAAATCCCAAAGTTACCCCTTTTTCTAATGTTTAATCTATCTTATCAGCTACAAAACAAACGTTTAATTTTTATTTTTATATGAATGAAAAGATAGTAAGATTGTCTAGATCTAGTCGTAGATTTTATCTAGATAAAATGATTAAAATAATTACTATGTTGAAATATCTATCAAATGCGCGAGAAATCCAAGCAGCCCAATCGCGAGTCATACTTCAGTCGCGCGTCGGCGCTCTTAGACGGTGGACCTGTGTCAGTTTTTTCCGCGCAATCATATATTTAATCCGTCAAATGCAGCTCATAGCTCATGTCAATAAAATGCCACAGTAAAAGTAAAACAGTAGTTGGTAGGTGGTAGAGCCTATAGGGAACCAAATAGGTTTTATATGAAAACTAATTGGTTCCATATAGAGTTCGCCCTGGGGCAGTACCACCGCCCGCCACGGTACCTAGTACCATTTCTGCCGTGTAATAATTGTTTTTAAAGCAATTATGGTCCGGTTGGAAAGGTGTGGTTTCCGGTTACACTTCTTTAGAGGCGACCATCTTAGTCCTCAAGGGTACAGTCACAGTTGTCATGGGCGGCAGTGGAAGGGTGGTGCTGCAAGCTCGTTTGCTATCCTGTATCCATTAAAAAAAATTTGTGTGTACTTATGTACACGCGTTAGAATTTATACTTCTTTGTATAACCTTTGCAAGAACAACCTGCACTGTCGATGTCTTATTTCAATCACCATGACATTGACGTTGTCACAAGAAGAACAACTGAAAATAAATAATTTTCGAGGTGGAAACTAGGCTATACCTAAAAGGTATTTAATACATTGAAAGTTTTATTATAACGCATTAACTATCTAGTTAAATAAAGTTTATTTAAATATCACAAAAAATCACCGGAATGAGCCCGCAGACTTTGACAATTGAAAGTGTACACTGTCAAACCATTTTTTGACAATGTTGACTATAGCTAAATTTTTTACACTTTATTACTTCAATTCTTAATTTATTATATAGTTGACGTTTTGATTTCTTTTTTTTATCTTTCTTCTTTCCAATATAGTGCATTCTCACGTATTCATATTTTTCAATCACAGCTTTCAGAAAACTTATTCTGTGGTTAAATATGGCTGGTTACTCTAGAGAATGTTGATGGATTTCTTTAAAAATATTAATGTTTATGAAACCTAACAACATCTCCAGGAATTCTAGAATAAATTAATTGTATTATACTAAAAATCCAAATCAAACTAAACATATTTAAATCTATACATATATAAAAGAAAGTCGTGTTAGTTACACTATTTATAACTGAAAACGGCTGAACCGATTGGGCTGAAAATTTGTGGGGAGGTAGCTTAGAACCAGGATACTTTTTATCACGTTCCGTTTGATTTTTTTTTATGTCAGTTGAAAATTTGACAATTTGAATTTTTGAAGTCGACAGGTGTGTTTGTTTCGAGTTTCTATAGGCTAATAATTGAGCCGATATTATCATTAACAATACCATACTGCGACCAAGACGGTCAAATCTTTACTGACAAAGACGCAATGCAAATAGGATTCGAAACATTGCGAATCAAAGGACTGAAGAAGAACAACAAATTGTTCTTGAAGAGCGCTTGTTGTAGTATGGCTCAACAAGTTCTCAATCACAGTGGATTAAGTTTCCACAATGTGCCCAAGAAGTAAACTCTATTAAAAGAAGGTGAGAAATGGCATTCTGCTTAGCAAGATACCTTGTTACGACGCAATTATTGGACAATGTAACGTCAATTCTAATTTCAAACGCAATTGTATTCAAGAGTATGAAACCAAATAACACTCAAGATGTGATTGGAATCGCATTGATGTTGGACAATAATTGATGTTGTTTTCAAGAGAAAGAGTCCTGATCTGGCACCGTATGACTTATTTTGTTTCGTATAATAAATTTCCTATTTAATCCTATCCTATATTTCTCTAAAATAAAAATCTGCTGAAAGGGATACAGTTTTTATCGCTGGAAGACGCGCTAACAGCGTTCGAGAAGGCAGTGGAAGGGGTGTCTGCGGCGACTGGAAAAAATGTTTCGAAAATTGGTTCAGACCCATGAAACTTTGTAAAGAGGATGGTGGAGGGTTCTTTGAAAAGATTTAATTAAAATATTTTATCCATAGAAGTTAGTTTTTTAGTTTCTCTAAACTTTCTTTGTGTTCCACGTACATAAATAAATAAATATTTATGAACAATCCCACCACGTTAACCTAGTCCCGTGTTAAGCTCGTAAGAACTTGTAATACGGGTATCAGATAACGGAAATAAATGTAAGAAATTTTATATTACAGAAACAAATGTCTTGTCCAAGGCGGGATTCGAACCCGGGAACCCTTCCTTGGGTGTCGGCCGTCAAACATACAATATAATAAAATATAAAAGGAGAAGGTGACTGACTGACTGACTGACTGACATATCAACGCAGGGCCTAAACTATAAGGGCTAGAAACTTGAAATTTTGCACAGGGGTTCCTTTTATAACGTAGGGGAGCACTAAGAAAGCATTTTTGAAAATTCACCCCCTAAGGGGTTAAAATGGGGGTGCAAAGTTAGTATGAAACTTTGCCGTTTTTGAAGTCGTTAGACGGGTAGACGTCGTTAATGGGTCTAATTCTACGCGAGCGAAGCTGCGGGCGTCCACTAGTAATAAAATAAAGGTATAGAATATTAAGATTAAGAATATTAGATATTATAAAATTGTACCATTTGAAGTAAATACACTTTTTTACAAATAAATATTTTTGCATTTGTATTTATTATTATATCTTATTATCTTTCCTTCTGTTAGAATACTGTAGTCATATTGATATCACTGTACTGTGACATCAGTGCTACGGCCGCCTGCCGAACTTTTGGCGTGTAACACATTGACAGCTCCCCGCGGATTGCCCCGCACCTCACCCCCTCAAATCGGCTCGAACGCCGGAATATAGGGCCTTAAATAAACTTTAATAACTAGATATAATAAAACTTTCAATGTATTAAATACCTTTTTTCCATTGTTAGTGTCGTTTTTTCTACAATGATCTTTATCTTGTTACGCCAAAGAAGTATAACTTCTAACGCACACTTTTTTTTTTCATTTTATTTTAGTCAGCACGAAACCGCGTGATTACACCATAGGTATGGCACAACACAATTTTTGGTCTTTAATAAATATGGCATTCAAAGTTTGTAAATTATTTTAGTCATCAATTTGCTTACAGTTGTTAAACCAGACACAAATGAGATACACACAATACAATGAGAATGAGATAGTAATCATGAAGTAGGTAGGTAGGCACAAATTTAAACTTAAAAAATAATAATTATGAAGTAATAATTATAGAGTAATTTACGGATTCATTTTGTGCAGCTAAAGTAAACGCGTTAAGAAGAATCTATTATTATGTCTAATCCCACGCGATTGAAGCTGCGGGCTTCCATTAGTTTTTATATAGGTACATATTTGTATACTTTATGAATAAACTGAATGAATGGATTTCATCCGTTATGTTTAGATCCCATGTAATTGAGCCTATTGCCATACACCGGGCAGAAGCCAAACTCTGAGCTGCTACTGGGAATTTTAAGTTAGAAAAACCCAATACTTTGTCCGACCCGGCGATGGAACCCAGGACTCCTAGAATAGTATAGTTAGCCTCCTAGTTAGCATCTTCTAGCATTCGCAGTTAATCGCATTTTAAGACCACTAGACCAACGACGCAGTTAGCAATCTATTATAATAGTAATGAAGTTATGAATTAATTGGACCGGGGAAATACCCTGAGCAATTATAAATCTACTAGGTAAATAATACCGAAAAAACAAGTAAAAATTAGTGACTTTTAAATGAGCAGTTTTCCTTATGAATTTCGCAGTTTGTTACGAATGTTTACACATTCTAACAACTGGCCAAAGAAACTTATTCACCGGCAATAGACCGAACAAAAATTAGCTTCCATACTTGTGTTCTTGAGGTAACAAGTCGTGAGCTATAACAATCTGTAATCACAGACAGTTTTTGTATGAAAATGGCGCCCTAATTTTTTTGCGTTTAAAAATTTAAAAAATAGGTGGTAGGTAATTTTAAGGTAATGAACTTGGTAGGCAATCATATTATTAGTAACTAGTGGACGCCCGCAGCTTCGCTCGCATGGAATTAGACATAACAATAGTTTCGTTCACACCTAGTAATACGAGTATTAGGTATCGTATATAGCCTATGTTACTCAGCGAAGATGCAGCTTTCTAATGAAGTATAAGAATTTTTGAAATCGGTCCAGTAGTTTTTGTGTGAAAACATTACAAACAAATGATTCCTCTTTATATTATCTATCTTCTATATTTAGGTATATAAAAGGAGAAGGTGACTGACTGACTGACTGACTGACTGACTGACTGACTGACTGACTGACTGACTGACTGACTGACTGACTGACTGACATATCAACGCAGGGCCTAAACTATAAGGGTTAGAAACTTGAAATTTTGCACAGGGGTTCCTTTTATAACGTAGGGGAGCACTAAGAAAGGATTTTTGAAAATTCACCCCCTAAGGGGGTAAAACGGGGGTGCAAATTTAGGATGAAACTTTGCCGTTTTTGAAGTCAAGTGGGCAACCTGAACGCGGGCAGACGTCGTTGATGGGTCTAATTCTACGCGAGCGAAGCTGCGGGCGTCCACTAGTTAGTATAGATTTGCGTTTAAGTAAAGTCCAACATTGCTTGAACATCCAACGCTGGGTTGGCCTCGCCACTTAACCCCTCCCCTCCCTCCACCAATGCCCATTGGAGCAGCGTTCCAGAGCATTGTCTCTCTAGAACTCCTGTATGGCTGTGGGGGAGACACGAGCCCAACAGTGGGACGTCTAGGGAGTATCAGAGTCGATTATAAACATTACAAACAAAGGATTACAAACCTTTTGAATCATTCATAAATGCGATTCATTGACCTACACGTCAGTACACGTGCCCACGCCAATCAAGATCCATGAATGTAATAAAACTTCTGCGCGATATACCTAGTTCCCTTTTAAAAATTACCTCTTTCTTGTGTAAGTATGACGAATGTGAGCGAATGTATAAGTACGAGTGAATGAAAAAAATTCTGACCAAAGAAATAGAAGTTTAAGGTTTTAGGAAAAGAAATTAGAGTTTACCTTTTAGGTCAAATTTGATGCTGGCCAGATTGTGTTTCGTAATATATTTTAGAAATCGGCAAAATTAGACCTGTCAAAAAGTCGTCGGAAACTATAAAAACTTTCTATCATAAAAATCCTGTACAAACTCGGTCTGAGTTCTGAGATCATGCTGGTAAGTTAAACTTGTATTTTAAAAGCTTTTATTTAACTTCACTCGTATGTATCTTGTAAGTATGTATGTCCTGGAATCTTGCGATCAATATTTCACCCACTTCCACTGAAGCTATCGAGCTGAAATTTGGCACACATATTTGGTTCCGATGACAATGCATGAAAATAAAAAAAGTTTTAAAAAGCTTTTTAAAAAAAAAAAAAAATTTACGGTACTTTTAATTTATTTATATTAAACTAAACCAACCAAACCGTTTGGCGAATTATTTTGTCATCATCTGGAAGTGACATTTCTCGTTCATTCATTCATTCTAAAACTATTATGAGCGGAATGATACGATAGTTCTCTACAAAAAAGTTCTTTTGCGAATATTATGTAGCACCTCTCAGGCATGCAAGTGCTAGCAATGCTTGAAACCCAAAGCTATATAACCTAATTACCTACAATAAGCTTATCAAGTTATAACTCGGTAATTAGGATAGGATTAGACTTCCTAGACGATAGGAAGTATTCATTGAACTACTTGTTAAAGGATGATTTATCAAGGGGTCAACGTCTTAGTCGTCTTACGACTAGAAAATACTGGTAGAAAATTAATTTTGAGCTCTGGTGGCAAACAGCTAAAAGACATTTTTCTGGATGCCTTCGAATTTGGTGCATAATGCATCTCATATTTCGGATACCTATAACCACCTATAACTTAAATCACAAAAATTCACACGATCTAACTAGTATTTTTCTTTGTAACCTACCTAGTTAGGTATGTTATATTGTCACCTCCGTACAAGGCACAGGGAACTTACAATCACATTTATCTCTACGATAAATAATAACACCCATAACAGTAATTTAAGTGTTCTTAAATCGGAACGAAAAATTTTAAAAAATCAAAATCGATTCATTGTGTTTTAATAATTTTTTATATTTTTTATTTTTATATACCCTACTTCTTATTGCTTACAAGGTCAAGGTCCTTGTAAGCTTTTAAAAGGTGTTCATTCATAGCAAATTGAAATTGAATACACTAAACATATAGGTACATTAAAGTGCAGTAACTTTAGGCTTCGTGTTGTGGGAATATTATCTATCTATAATCAATAAAATGATAATTACTAAGTAATAATTTGATTATTCAGGCGATGTTCAGTTAAGTATGTCGTGGGAAATATACAGGTGTTGGTTATATATGGATGGATCCTATTTGGCGATAAATTATATATACCTAACTATATTCGGTTTTTTTACTTTAGAGCAATATCGCCAAGATCTGCCAATCTTTGGATTATTGGTACCTAAGTAGGTATAGTGAACACAAAATCCTCGTCGAGCTCACACATCTATAATTATTATTGTGCTGTAAAACTTTTGTGACCTCATACTCAAGGCACGAACTAATTACATCAAGTACTCAACTCCAAGCTTAACCACAGCAATAGTTGTATAAAAACTTCCAAACCTGTTATCCGTTCACCGTCCACAGTTAAAAAATAAAAATAAAAAACTCACACACAGCTGTTTGCCGCGCTTAATCCAAACAATGGCGGCCTTGGTGTTTTGACACTTGTTTTTTTTTTAAATTAAGTACAGAACACGCGCAATGGCCGACCGACGAACGCTGACTGGTGGGCATAAGCTACACTACAAGTACTGGCCGTTGCCGTCGCTAATGAATTTTAATGGTAGTTGTTTTACTACCAACTAGTAAACTGCATTCTTGACGTCTGCGATTTACATCGAGATTTACAAGCGATAAGTAGATAAATAAGTAAATATTCAACGCATTATAGCAAAGCAAGAAGAATCTTTAGCAGGTCGTTGTTTAGCAGTGAAGGAAAATATGCAGCCACATAGTTCTATGTAATAATTTGAAACTTGAAAATCTATATGACTAAATATCAGGAGCATACGCAAACATTACATTCTAATAAGATCATAAAAAAAATACATATGTACCTACACAATAAATATTAATTTTTAGTAGATTAGCTTAGAAATATTAATTTCTTTGTAGATAGCCGAACCAAGCGTCCTATAAATCATTAATCCTGAAAATCCTGCTTAGGATAATGGGACAAACTACTTATTTAAATTATTGCATTGTCATCGGTCCTTGATAAGTGTGCACTTTCAAATTAGGTAATCTGACGTATTGAAGTGGGCGAAAATCACGCTCAAAGATTCCGTTACATACATACATACATAAATACATAGCCAAGCATAAAAGCATGTTAAAAATACCTCATATCTACTTAAAGTATCTTATATCTTAATCTATCTTGGCACTCGTATAGATTCAGTCAGGTTAATGAACTTTATGATCAGTTTTTATATGAAAATGCATAAACCAAACTTCTGATCGCTGATGATATGACAGATTACTTACAAAAGTATGTGATTGTGTGATCTTAGTACTGGTATTACAGCGTTTGTAATGTGCTGTTAAATTCACTAAGGACTGTACAACGATCTTGAGCGGGGAAGGGAGTTTAGGGCAGCACTCGTAAGTCGATATTTTTACTTAAAATTGTGATGGATAGATAAAAGGTTCCAAACATAATCAGTCATCGACCCATACAACATATATCTACAAAATACTAGTTAGGTAAAGGCCAATTCAAGCCCTTAGGTAATCATTTGACGGCCCGTTGGCGCAATCGGTAGTGACCCTACCTGTTGCGCTAGGGGTCGTGGGCTCGAATCCCACTCAGGACGAATATTCGTGTGACGAACACTTGTGTTTGTTCTGTGTCTGGATGTCAATATTATCTATTTAACTATGTATTTAAAAAAAAACTATGTATTTATACACACTCTGGTATCCATAGTACAGGTTCGCGTCTAATTTGGAGTTAGATGGCCGTGTGTGAATGTCCATGGTATTTATTTACATATTATTTATTTATTATTTTGCATGTTCAAACTTCTTACACTTAAGTACCTACCTAAATACAATAAGTCAAAGTCGATAACAATTTTTATCAACTACATTTTTATCGACGGCTACAATTTAAATTGGAAAGCCTGACTAACAAAAGCATCACGTGTTTTTCGTCTTAAAAACATCGACAAGTCATGTCACGCCACTCGAACATCACTTGTCTGGTCTGCGACTCAAATGTCTGATTGTGCGTGATACGTCTGCGCGGTGATCTCGTCAAGACATCGAGTACAATATAATATTATACCTTAATAATAGGTAGGTATATCTAGATATCCACTTTAGCAGGGCCGGATTTAGGGGAGGGCAACCGGGGCTATAGCCCTGGGCCTCCACAAAAAAGGGGTAGTAGACTTCGGAATTTTTTTTTTGCATATTTCGACTAGTACGAGTAAACACAACTTTTCTTTTGTTTTCTTTTTCGCTGTTTTACCTTCACCTTTACCTTTGTACAAACATGATTAAATTGTTCTTAAATAGTAACAGAAATAAATATTAAAATAAATAATAAAAATAATTACCATGGATATTCTGATGACACGCCATCTGACCCCAAATTAGGCGCGAGCCTGTAATATGGGTGTCAGAGACTGATATACATACATAGATATTTTTAAATACATACTTAAATAGATAATATTAACATCCAAACACAAGCACAAGTGTTCGTCACACGAATGTTTGTCCTGAGTGGGATTCGAAGTAATTCAAACCCACAACCCCTGGTGTAACAGGCAGGGTCACTACCGATTACGCCAATGGGCCTGTCAATACAGAATACCTAGATCAGTATTAGTATCAGTGCGGGGGACATAACGGCTGGCAGACCAATTAGCGTTTAAGATTGCACGGACTACATACTAGGTACCGTGGCGGGCGGTGGTACCCGGGCGAACTCTATATGGAACTAATTAGGTTTCATATAAAACCTATTTGGCTCATTATAGGCTCTACCACCTACTACCTATTTCGTATTCTGCGCACCAAGGTTAGAGTTACACTTTCGTATGCTTTCGTGTTTACTGCCGACACTTGTAGATGTACTTATTTTAGTGGGCTGTTCGCGACTTTCATAATGATGACGACACGCCGGTTTCGAAATCGAAAATGACATCGTGGGAGCGCAGCGAGTAGGGTTGCCAACATTACTATAATATTATAGTAATGTACTATATTTCGTATCTGCGTACCATAAATATACAGCTCCAAAAATACTATATTTCAATTGGCATTAATTACATAATTGATTGTCACAAAGCATAATGTCAATTTATTTAATACAAAATATTATTGAGAAATTAAGAAGTGCTAATTAACATTGTAGTTTGTACAGAAATAAATACCTACATAACAAATAATTATTAAAAATAATTTAAAAAAAAGCTTTTTATAACTTATTTTTATTTTCGTGCATTGTCATCCGAACCAAATATGTGTGCCAAATTTCAGCTCGAAAGCTTCAGTGGAAGTGGGTGAAATATTGATTGCAAGATTCCAGGACATACATAGATACATTACGAGTGAGGTTAAATAAAAGCTTTTAATTAAAATATCTATCTTGTTACTTTTTTTGCTCTTTCCTTAAAATACATACTTATATTAAATAAATATATATTATAAGAGTGTACTTTATTATATATATTATTGTAATAGTTTATTATGAAAAAAAAGACTATATTTAGTCGAAATGTTGGCAACCCTAGCAGCGAGGCACAATGTTAAACAACTAACTGCGAGTTTAACTAGCTGCAAGAGATCTCTTTTTTTTAAATAAATAAATATCCTTCTCACACACGGCCATCTGACCCCAAAGGCACGAGCCTGTAATATGGGTGTCAGACACTGATATACACACATACTATATTTTTAAATACATTCTTCAATAATGTTCAGTCATGTTCGTCACACGAATATTTGTCCTGAGTGGGATTCGAACCCACGACCCCTGGCGCAACAGGTACGGTCACTACCGATTGCGCCAACGGACCCTAAAATCTATCTCTAACGCTGGATTTCAATAGCCTATCTACGGATAGATTTGGCTATCGGAGATAGAAATTTGACATAAGTTCCATATAAAATGTGTAAAATGTTAGATAGGTTATTGAAATCCAGCGTAAGAGAGATAAGCTCGCGTTTGTAATAACCAAATAACTATTCATTAAATTAAGTTTTTTTTTTTGTGTACAATAAAGAATTAATAATAATAATACTTCGCTGCAACAGCTTCTAAACATGTCATATCGTTTGGTAGACAGACTACCAATGACGCAGCTGCGAATGAACCGAGATCACAAAGTAGATATTAGGTACAGAGATTAAGCTTCATAAGAACATGCAAAATTGTTACCTATTTTGGTAGGGTTGTCACAACAGGTTAAGAGAAATTAAAGAAATCATTTGTTAAATAGTTTTATTATTCAGAATATAAAAAGAATACTACAATAAGAACCAATACAGAATAGAAAATAGAAAATAACATACTTTACAAATTTCTTACTCTAATAATTTTATTTTTATAATTTTTATTTTTTAATATTTTATTATTTATTTTTATGGTATGGAAAATTCTAAATCTAATATATAGTTTTTTCAAGTAATGTATCAGGAAACACTCACATGGCATATCAAATCCTAGCTGCAGCGTCAGGTTATAATCTATCATATTATTGTACTGTCACCGAAGTTACGCAGGAAAAATTTCAGTTCAATAAGACATCTGGATGTGGTTCAAATCTCACTTGCAATACTTAAATTTAAAACACATAGTACGTACCAACCCACCCACATACCTACAAATGTTTAGTAAAAGCTTGTAATAATAATAAAAAGGTAAAAACACACCGTGTAGTACACATTTCTTATTAAAAAAAGGATAATTCCGTAAAATAAAGGTACTTACTTGAAAAAGTAATAATCAAATATTTACTTACCTATTGCACTCCTTGGGATAGTTAAAGTGTGGTTAAAGTATGATATATTTTTATTTTTTCTAGCATTATTCATACACACAGTACAATATACAACCATTATTATTAATACCACGTTTTTATATTAGACCAGCTGACCCGGCAAACGTTGTTTTGCCATATAAATAATTTTTAGTTGATCGTAGAGGGTTGAAAATTCAGGGTTGTATGTATTTTCTAATGTTGTATCATAAAAAAATACAAAAATAAAAATTTGTCTAAAAATTAAAAAAAAAAATTAGGGATGGACTACCCTTAACATTTAGGGGGATGAAAAATAGATGTTAGTCGATTCTCAGACCTACTGAATACGCATATAAAATTTGGTAAAAATTGGTAAGGCCGTTTCGGAGGAGTACTGCAACAAACAACACATTGTGACATGGAAATTTTATATATTAGATTTATATCTATATCTTTATCTTATATCCATACTAATATTATAAATGCGAAAGTGTGTTTGTTTGTTTGTTTATTTGTTTGTTTGTCCGGCTTTCACGTCGCAAGGAAGCTATTATGTATATGGTATTGTTTTTGTGTGTCGACATAGTGAGGAGGGTGGAGAGTGACGTAGGCTACTTTTTACCGCGGTAAAACATCCCCATGGGAAGATATCGATGTTTTGTTATTTGATAGATATTTAGTTCCGAATGTTATTAATAGATGGCGTTAGTAAAATTCATTTTCAAGTTCTGAATCACGTATATGATACACAAGTCATTGTTAATTCCCTTTGACCACGCGGGCGGAGCCCCGGGTAAAAGCTAGTCTATTATATTAGAGTATATATATTTATACTTATACTTATACTTATACTTGTACTTGTACCTGTACCTGTACTTGTCCTTGTCCTTGTCCTTGTACTTGTACTTGTCCTTGTCCTTGTCCTTGTACTTGTACTTGTACTTGTCCTTGTCCTTGTCCTTGTCCTTGTCCTTGTCCTTGTCCTTGTCCTTGTCCTTGTACTTGTACTTGTACTTGTCCTTGTCCTTGTCCTTGTCCTTGTACTTGTACTTGTACTTGTACTTGTACTTGTACTTGTCCTTGTCCTTGTCCTTGTCCTTGTCCTTGTACTTGTACTTGTACTTGTAATTGTCCTTGTCCTTGTCCTTGTCCTTGTCCTTGTCCTTGTCCTTGTCCTTGTACTTGTACTTGTACTTGTCCTTGTCCTTGTCCTTGTCCTTGTCCTTGTACTTGTACTTGTACTTGTACTTGTACTTGTCCTTGTCCTTGTCCTTGTCCTTGTCCTTGTACTTGTCCTTGTCCTTGTCCTTGTCCTTGTACTTGTACTTGTCCTTGTCCTTGTCCTTGTCCTTGTCCTTGTACTTGTACTTGTACTTGTACTTGTACTTGTCCTTGTACTTGTACTTGTACTTGTACTTGTACTTGTAATTGTCCTTGTCCTTGTCCTTGTCCTTGTCCTTGTACTTGTACTTGTACTTGTCCTTGTCCTTGTCCTTGTACTTGTACTTGTACTTGTACTTGTACTTGTACTTGTACTTGTCCTTGTACTTGTACTTGTACTTGTACTTGTACTTGTACTTGTACTTATACTTATACATACTTATATTTATTTTTATATTTATATCTAGTGGACGTCCGCAGCTTCGCTCGCGTTACACATTCACTAACTTCAAAAACGGCAAAGCTTCATACTAACTTTGCACCCCCGTTTTACCCCCTTAGGGGATGAATTTTCAAATTTTTCTCGCCGTAAAAACCATCCTTGAACTTCAACGAACATTTAAAAAAAAGAATTGGCCAAATTGGTCCAGGCGTTGTTGAGTTATGCGCTTACCAACACATTTTGCGATTCATTTTTATTATATAGATATTCAAACTTGCAACTAACAAAACCAACAATGTGCGTAGCGATTACCCTGCGATTTTCAACTTGATGTGACAGCGTCAACCGGTTTTTTCCACTCTCGCCGCGTACGCGACAAGCGGCCAGTGGCCACACATAGATGTCCCGCGTGCTTGTAGGAGTGCAACCGATTTGCACGTTCCTATGAAACTTAATCTCTGTACCTAATATCTACTTTGTGCCGAGATGCAGCTGCATTTAATTACACCTCGTTAAAACGCGTCCTTGAACCTGTACCTATTTATTGGTAACTGACTACATAAATGAAGAAAACAGGTTGCCTGCATTTCTGTCCCAAGGAAACCTTCGCTGCGACCCATAGACTGCCCACTGCTGGGCACGGGTCTCCCCCACAGATACTGCTGCGGGAGGTCTAGAGCATACTCCACCACACTGCTCCAATGCGGATTGGTGGAGGGGTTACTGTTACACAGGCCTACCGTGGGGGTGTGTGGTATTTTTTGAATCCACACTTATACAAAGTCGGTATCATTACAATATCGCGCCAAGCGGTTAATCACCTTCATCTCAGCTCGCGAGCACCGAGCCTTGTTTACAATCCGGTCAGTACTAGTACAATGTACTCGTACAATGTCAACATACGTTTTATCGCTTAGTTGACAACACGCCGTTACAAGGCTAAAAATATCCCAATAGGTAACGGTAATAAATGTATTCTGCCGGTGAAAGGCGATGCGTGCTAAATCGCGTTGGCTGGAATACCAAGCGCCTATTGTATACTGGAGTGGAGCGTTCATACGCTCGCGGCGAATGGCAATAGGAATTAATCGATATTTTTAAATGGATTTAGGAGAAGAAGAGATGTTAACAAAATAGAAGAGCCTTTACTCTTCTCTTTTGTTTACATCTAGTAGCAACATCAATGCGCTGCCGCCTGCTGTGACAGACGTTGAACAAGACTTACTATGGACAGGATTAATTTTTCCAGTTCGACAAGATAAGATTTACTTAGATGTACTTACGATTATTTTTTGTACTTGCACCAATGGAATGAAAAAACAACATACATCATGTACCTACATACAAAAATGTTAAATATTGAGATGTGCGTAGTCATTAGAAGAATCAGCTCAATACGTAAAACTTCTGACTGATTCTTCCGACAGTTATCCCACATCCAATCAATTATCTTCGCTTGGCTAAAATGTTCAGTAAAAAAAAACAGAGTACAAAATTGCAGTCAAGCGATTGCTTGTATGTTTTTCGTCTACGCTTCCAGCCAGACAACCATTTAAATAACGTCCGTAAAGTTAGCTGTTAGTCATCCTATTGCAAAAAAATGTGCATCTACATCAAAACCCAACACGGAATTTGCGCGGACTGACATTTGAATTTTTATGAGGTACGTGCTCTGGGAGGCATAATTAGCAATCTGTTTCGGTTAATTACATAGGTATAACCTATTGGTATATTATTATATTTTTTGTCGCAATCAATCTTTAATCAACGTCAAATCGACAAACAAGACCCTCCAGTATGTAATACAAAATGGGATGGTAAAAGCACGGACTACATTATTAAATTACTTTAAGGTAAAAGTGGCAAGCAAGCATTATACCACTGAATCACCGATGCAATGATACCGAGGTCTGTATGATACAGCAAAGGTCCATTCGAAAAAAATATCGTAAAAGTAATTGAAGACAAACAGCAACAACTGAACGCATTTACAAACTGACATTGACGCTCAGTCAGCCGGGCAATGTCAATGTAAATGCTAATGCTACTGATTGATTGTCAAGTAACGTAAATAAACACAATAAACAGTAGAGAGTAGGTAAATTAATTTTAAGCGGAAATTAATACAATTGTAGTACATAATCGATAAATATTAAACATGCGATATGTATCTCAACTATTCCAGCCCATTCTCACAATACCAAAAGGCGCTAAGATTAAAAACACAGAAATTACCTGCAAAAGTCAGAAGGTGAGGTTAGGATAATTTCTATTTCAAATACCACTTTAAATCAAATCCTTTATTTTGAGCTCAATACAAATCGCGACAAAATTTGTCAATGAACAAGATTACATTAATAAGCTTTTTATACTGAAATTACACTAAAATTACTATAAATTTAAAGAATATAACAATATAATTTATGACAGTATTTCCACAAAGGGGAATAAAATAATGAATTATGAATGAATTTTCTATTCTATTCTAATTAGGATGAGGTGTTTAATACGCCCACAATTCCCCATTTATGTTAGGTACCATTATAACATGCGGTCTGACCTTTGTCATACACCAAGACATCAGAATCCATGTTACAACTAGGAATTTTAAGTTAGAAGAAGCCAATAATACTTTACCAAGTTATTGAATCCTGTGACTATCAAATTCCAGCTTCTTCTAGAATGTGGCTTAGTCCGCCCCACCAGTTCAGGGTTCTACGCTCTGTTGCCACTCGCCCGACGAGCCCTGGACAAGCTAGAGGCCATGGTCAAGAGCTGCTTGGAGGATGCTGGTGCACAGAGACTGTCGCTGCCGTGCCTGACGTCATCCAGGCTGTGGGAGGCCACGGGCAGGCTGGAGAATGTTGGCACTGAGCTACTCAAGGTTGAAGATAGGCACGGCAAGAAGTACTTATTGGCACCGGTATGCAGTATTTATTTATTTCATTAATTAAACTTATTTAATTACTAGTGGACTTGTATTCATTTTAAAATTTTCTATTGACATTTCCACATCAAAAAAATTTATTACACGTTTCAGACACACGAGGAAGCTATAACAGACTTATTGGCAGACGTTGGTCCTGTGTCCTACAAGCAACTGCCTTTAATATTCTACCAGGTATGCAGAGTTGTATGGTAAGATGTGAAAGATTACATCAAGGTTGTGAAACACTTTTAAAGAATTGGTTAGTCCAGTTAGCTGAGGATGTTAATAAGAACATAGCCATAACTTTTGCCAGGTGGTAGAGCCTATAGGGAACAAATAGGTTTTATATGAAAGCTAATTGGTTCCATGTAGAGTTCAAGTACTAACTGGTCTATTACTAACACCAACTAACAGGACTAACTATCACTAACAACTGTTGCTTAACTCTTTCGATCACATTGAATTGACGCGACCCATTGGGCTACGGGCATACACTATAACATCAGCTCTTCCGTGCCTTGCAGATAACGAACAAATACCGCGACGAGTTCCGGCCGAAGCATGGGTTGCTCCGTGCCCGCGAGTTCACAATGATGGACGCATACAGCATACACCCCTCAGCGCAGTGCGCGCATGAGGTGTACGAGAGAATCACCGGCGCTTATAGGGAGCTGTTTGCACGGTTGGACTTGCCGGTGCATAGAGGTTAGATTTGTTTATGGATGGTAGATAGCAAACGAGCTTGCAGCGCCATCCATCCGCTACCGCCCATGACAACTGTGACAACTGTGATGACTGTGAGTTTGAACAAGACTCAATTAGGGACTGGGATGGTTAGTCCAGTTAGCTGAGAGAGATAATAAGAACATTAGTTGGTCAGTTCGTTAGTAGGTATGAGTACTGGGAACTGTTAGTGATAGTCTTGTTAGTTGGTGTTAGTAATAGTCCAGTTAGTAATTGTTTGTGGTTATTGCAGATTCAAGTTTTATTTTGTTGTTTTCCTTTATTTCATTATTATACGCAAAGATATTGTTGTGAAATAGAAAAAAGATTAAATATTTAGAGTTTCACAAGATATAATTTAAGATGAACATATTTATTTCAAAAGTAAGTACACAATACAATACAGATTAAAAACATATTGAATGGCTACTTAATGACATGGGGCCGCCTTCAACGTTGGCCGTAGCCAGACCATGACCGCTGGTTTTCAGCGCAGCCCATTTAGACGCGCAGTTTTGACTAAACTTAATTGTTAAGCTATATGTCGTAGTTTTACAGCTACGTTTTTGTAGTAACATGCATATTGTTTAGTAAGCAATTAGGTAACATGCAATCTTGACCTGTATTTCTTTTTTGTATAAACGTAGACTGAAATACTGTTTCACAACGATACGTGCGGAAAAAATTTGGCGGAACCCTGATGACTATTCTACGGAACCAAGTTTGAGAATCCCTGGTCTAGAGCATACTCCACCACGCTTCAATGTGGAGTCAGAGACGGTTTTGGAAAAATCTTATTTGATCTCACTACCGTTTACATGGAACCTGGATATACATAACTGGTGAAAGGCTGAGTGAAATAGGATTGATGTTTTCATGGTGATATTTCCTAGTTCACCTATCCCCACGATTGTGGTTGCAGTGGAAGCGCCCCCTGGCGACATGGGGGGCTCGCTGTCGCACGAGTGGCAGCTGGAGGGCGCGGCGGGCGAGGACGAGATAGCCGTATGCCCGTCCTGCTCGCTCGCGGCGCGCGCGGCGGCGGCGTGCGCGCGGTGCGGCGCGCGCGTGCACATGAGGAACAGTATAGAGGTCTTATACAGTATTATATATAATAATAATAAATAAATAAATAAATATCTTGGACATTCTCACACACGGCCATCTGACCCCAAAGTAGGCGCGAGCCTGTGTTATGGGTGTCAGAGACTGATATACATACATAGATATTTTTAAATACATACTTAAATAGATAATATTGACATCCAGACACATAACAAATACAAGTGTTCGTCACACGAATATTTGTCCTGAGTGGGATTCGAACCCACGACCTTTGGCGCAACAGACAGGGTCACTACCGATTGCGCCAACGGGCCTGTTGAATATGTCTCTCTTATGTTATTTACTTGTTTTGTATAATAGAAAATAGTCTACAATCCTAATAAATTAGTTTAAATCGTTTAAAACGGAAATACATACATGTAAAGTTTGATCCAAAGTTTCTTAGTTGAGTATTTGCTATTGTCCACCGTTTTAAATGTATTAATGGTCCAAGAGCTGGCATCAATTTTTCGGTAGGTATTTGAGGCAAGCTGAAAACTTGTCCAACGCCTCTCCTATTATACCCCAACACGGAACTGCAGACCTGGCTGGTGAGTAGCGGGACAAAATCAACCCCCATATAAATTTAAAAAAAAATATTTTTATTTTCAAACATATATTTGAGGCAATATGTAATTTTTATAAGTTGTAGTCCAATGTTTACAGAATATAAAAAAAAATTTGGAAATATTTTTTTTTCTTTTTAAATTTATATGGGGGTTGATTTTGTCCCGCTACTCACCAGCCAGGTCTGCAGTTCCGTGTTGGGGTATAATAGGAGAGGCGTTGGACAAGTTTTCAGCTTGCCTCAAATACCTACCGAAAAATTGGGGCCAGCTCTCCGGCTATAACTTTTTTGTAAGATTTTGGTTGTAGATTAAAGGCTATTTTATTATTATTTATTTATTTATATGTCTTGTAGCGTCCATAGCCCAATGGTTCGCGTAGATTCAATGTGATCGAAAGAGTTAAGCAACGACGGGCGCGTTCGGCTTATGGATGGGTGACCGCTAGTGGCAAAATTTCATGGACGCTACCGTGCTTCCACCGCTCTCATACGTACATACCACCACGTACCGCAATGCGGATATTGGCGCAATCGGTAGTGACCCTGTCTGTTGCGCCAAAAGGTCGTGGGTTCGAATCCCACTCAGGACAAATATTCGTGTGACGAACACTTGTATTTGTTCTGTGTCTGGATGTCAATATTATCTATTTAAGTATGTATTTAAAAATATCTATGTATGTATATCAGTCTCTGACACCCATAACACAGGCTCGCGCCTACTTTGGGGGCAGATGGCCGTGTGTGCGAATGTCCAAGATATTTATTTATTTATTATTTATTACCTGGATGATTGTGCCCAGGTGGGGCACACTTTCGTCCTGGGCACCACCGCAATGCGGATAGTGTATTACCTGGATGATTGTACCCAGGTGGGGCACACTTTCGTCCTGGGCACCAGATACAGCGGCCCCTTGCGCGCGAGCTTCGCGCCGCCAGAGGGCGCGCCCGCGCCGCTCCACATGGCCTGTTACGGGATCGGCATCACCAGGTGAATACCTTTGAAGGTTCCTTCGTTCCTTTATCCTCGGGACCACAACTGTCCCCGGACGACGCTCATAAGACTCAATAACATACACTTTTTCAGAAGTTTCAGTTCGATATTGTTATTGTTGTTTTTATCTGTTTAGCTAGTTAGACTTTCTAGCTTTCAAATGAGACTATTTTAAAGATAATTCACCGTTTACAAACAAAGAAACAAAGTGAGAACAAAAACATGAGGTTTTCGTTAAATAAAAAAAATTTAAGTGCCTTCATTTTTTAAATAGCCTACAAAATTAATTTTTTTTTCGTATTTTTATCGATAACTTCTTGTCTTATAACCGCACATTTCGTTTGATCAGGTTAAAAAAAAAACACATTGTATATATACTAGCTGACCCCGCAAACGTTGTTCTGCCATATGAAATGTCAAAGTGACGCAACATTTCATGTAAATGACTTCACGTCAATGACCGACGGTTAAAATATTTGGATAATGTTCATACAAAAATACTAAAATCATGTTTAAAAAAATGTGAATCTAAAACATTCATTGAACATACATACATTCATTGGACATACACAAAAAATTTGATCAACATCTATCCAGCCGTTTAGGAGGAGTTCAGTGACATACACACGTACACAAGAAATATTATGTATAAAGATAATAATATTAAACAACATTTTGCATCCTTATCACCTCGAAGATTTACACATTAGGTACACTGAAGACAAATAAAAATTTTAATTATAGGATAGCTATAGGATTCGCTGCGACCCATAGACATCCCACTGCTGGGCACGGGTCTCCCCCACAGACGCAGCTGTGGGAGGTCTAGAGCATACTCCACCACGCTGCTCCAATGCGGATTGGTGGAGGATTAGTGGCCAACCCAGTGTCGAATGTTCTCAAGCCACCCGAAGGTCTTCGACAAGGCTTAACGACTGTTTCCACCATTGAAAACAACCGGGACCGACGGCTTTACGTGCCCTCCGAAGCACGGTAGCATCCATGAAATTTTGCCACTAGCGGTCACCCATCCACAAACCGACCGCGCCCGTCGTTGCTTAACTCTTTCGATCACATTGAATCGAACCGAGCCATTGGGCTATGGACGCTATAGGATTCGCTGCGACCCATAGACGTCCCACTGCTGGGCACGGGTCTCCCCCACAGACACTTCTGCGGGAGGTCTAGAGCATACTCCACCACGCTGCTCCAATGCGGATTGGTGGAGGATATATATACGCTATAGGATATTGATACGCTGCCTATAGGATTAGCTATTGATAATTGAATGTATGATAAGTGGTAGAACCCCTGCAGGCTGCTGGCGGCGAGCGTGGAGGCGCTGTCCGGCGAGCGGGCGCTCCGCTGGCCGCGCGCGCTGGCGCCCTACACGGCCCTCCTCATCGGGCCCAAGGTACCGCTTGCACGTGACGACTAGTGGACGCCCGCAGCTTCGCTCGCGTGGAATAAAGCACAGTTCGACTCCAGCCCGCTCGACACCAGCCGCGCGTCGACGCGCGCCACCATCCATACTAATATTATAAATGTGAAAGTGTGTTTGTTTGTTTGTCCGGCTTTCACGTCGCAACGAAGCTATTATATGGTATGGTTTTTGTGTGTGGAGATAGTGAGGAGGGTGGAGAGTGACGTAGGCTACTTTTTACCGCGGTAAAACATCCCCATGGGAAGATATCGATATTTTGTTATTTGCTAGATATTTAGTTTCGGATGTTGTTAATAGATGGCATTGTTAATTCCCTTTTCCCACGCGGGCGGAGCCGCAGGTAAAAGCTATTTACATAGCAGAAATTTGTACTTAAATAATAGAGCAATAGAGCTGAATATGCTGTAGGCGGAAAAACATGACGCGTCGCGTCGCTTCGACTCTGCGCCAGTGTGAGTCGACCCTTAGAGGAGACCCGTGCTCAACGGTGGGACAAAGAAAGGGTTGTGATGATGATGATGATACAGGAACAAACAGGTCTGCACTCAGCATAAATGTCATAGATCGGGTAGAAACCACGACGCTGATTTTCAGTGCGGATTAAGTGATTTGTTTCTCGTCACCAGGAGGGGTCGAAGGAGTGGTCTGGTGGGGGCTGGCGGCGCACCCAGGAGCTGGCGCAGATGCTGTCTGCATCAGGGTTGGCGGGGGACGTGCTGGTGGACGACAGGCACGCGCTCACCATTGGCAAGCGGGCGATGATGGCTGACAGGTGAGATTATATAGTAAAAAAGCGCGTGCGTACAAAGTACACATGTCAGGAGTGAAACTTCTTATGAAAGTTAAATTGAAATATCAAATTCCCAACTACTGGAATACTACCTACCTATACATGCACACACTATGCATAATTATAGAGCTGTATATTGTATAAATAGTTCCTTCCTGGCTTAATAGATGGCGTGCCGTCGTAAAAAGACTGATGACTCTATTTCAGTATATAATATAATGTACACTGTGGTTCTAACATTTAACTACTAAACGAAAACACAAAATAAGCGCAAACAATAGCGTATTTTTTCTCGATCGCCCTTACTCTCTCTCTCAATCTTTCACACTATAGCTCTCACCCACCTCTCGCCCTATGTCACTGTGCGACGTTCGCTCTATCTCACTTTCTCTCTATCGCCCATCCTCTTCTTCGTCACGAACGTTGCATGCTACGTGACGAATTTCCGTTTCACTTCTTCGTCACGAACGTTGCATGCTGCGTGACCCATTTCCGTTTCATCCGTAAAAAAATTTTACCCTCATGCACCTAAAGAAGTTTCACTTCAATAATAATAATAATCGCGAAAATTACAAAAAGCAGCTATTCTGAATACATGTCGCATAGTACGTAAATTTTTAAACTTAGATTTAAATTTTGTAACTCTATTGCACTTGGCTAAGGCTCGTGCAGTAGTTGTAAAACCTCTTCGGAGAGAAACATAAATGTAAAAAAATAAATAATAATAATAATATCATGGACATTCTCACACACGGCCATCTGACCCCAAAGTAGGCGAGCCTGTACTATGGGTGTCAGAGACTGATATACATACATAGATATTTTTAAATACATACTTAAATAGATAACATTAACATCCAGACACAGAACAAATATAAGTGTTCGTCACACGAATATTTGTCCTGAGTGGGATTCGACCCCACGACTCCTGGCGCAACAGACAGGGGCACTACCGAATTTTATGTTATACAGAACAAAGAAAAACAAAACTTCACTCTGTAAATGAAACCTGTTTCCAGAATGGGCTACCCGTTCACAGTAGTGGTCGGGCGAGCGGCGCTGGAGTCCCCGGCGCGGTACGAGCTGGCGCTCCCGGGGGCGAAGCCCGAGCTGCTGAGCGCGGACGACCTCGTGAGGGCTGTGGCTAGTGGGCCGGGGGAGAGGAATAAAATTATTCTGAACTACATGTTGTTTTATTTACAAACTAGTAGACGCGATAATTATGTCAACATAATTATCTGCCTTGACTTGCGCGCGAAATGAACACTCAGTAACGACCAAGCAAAGAGCACATGGATTTGAACATGTTATTTCCGTCAAAGATTTTATATTAAATTTTAAATATAATACGTAATCTTTGGTATGTGGTTATGAGGTCCCTTTCGACACTTTCGATAAACAAAAGAGAAAAGAGGAATGTTAAAGCGTGTCACATACTACGCAGATATGGTAGTATTTTATCTGCGTATAAAAACTTAACGTATCTGAAAGTATCACACACTTCGCAGATAGGTACGATAATATACGAAATGATACATTCAAGCGGAATCCTTCAAACTGGCTACACTTGTTTTTGGTGCGGATCATATGAGTGATGAGTATGATGAATTCTGATACAAATGCCATTAATATGGCAATGAGTTCGCGTTTATTGCTTCTAGATCAACCTCCGTCTCAGTGCAAAACAACCTGTATAAAATCTGTTGCATCGGCAGATGTTATCTGCCCATCTTTTGATATATGTCGGTGCCTACAAATGCTTGACGGTAAAATATAAGTTATCTGCGTAGTGTGTGCTGCTCCATGAGTTTAGTATAGAGAGCGATATGGACAGATACGTGCTCAGATACAGATATCTTACCGCATCTGCGTAGTGTGTGACATGCTTAAGGATATCATGAGCACAGAGTACATAGGTACAGTTAATGAATATAAGTAATAGGAAGTTATAAAAGGGTTGTTTTTGGTTTGTGAACGTAACGCACGGGCTTCGGGCGGATGACAAGTCAATTACGAGGTCGGTCATCCGGCAGGGGTACAAAACATAGGTACCTACGCTAACGCGGTGGCAGCGATTTGGAACCATTTAACCCCTGTTAAGTGAATAGAAAGCGCGGCAAACGCGCGAGTGTTGTGACAAGAGCAGCGTTTTTTTTTTAATTTTGGTTATAAACACAAAGGACTTGTTATATACATATTATTAAATGCATGTAGCATCAGCCAGCATTTATATTTTATGTCGTCGATATTACTAAAAAAATTAGGTAAAGTAAATAATAGTGTACGAACAATAAAAATGCACCATAAACTTCGATCACGGACGAAGACCTCAAACATTACAATTGACATTTAATTTTTATCTGTCATTCGGTTAGTCATCGGTAGTGACCCTGCCTGTTACGCCAGGGGTCGTGGGTTTGAATCCCACTCAGGACAAACATTCGTGTGACGAGCAGTGTTTGTTCTGTGTCTGGATGTAAATATTATCTATGTAGGTATTTCAAATTAAAAAAATATCTACTTATGTAAGTATATCAGTCTCTGACACCCATTTAACAGGCTCTGCCTGGTTTGGGGTCAGGTGGCGGTGTGTGAGAATGTCCATGATATTTATTTATATTTATTTAATAAATGTATGTATGTACCCTTTATGTCTGCCTAACCCTTCAGGAACGGAATGGTACCCTAGAAATGGTAAGAAACATAAAGGAAGACAAATAAAAAGATGGGAAGATGTTCTGCCGAACGGCTGGAGAAGAACATCATTAGACAGAAACAGATGGAGGGAGTTAGAGGAGGCCTAGGGGAGACTGGGGGCAAAAGTAACACGGGGCAATAGTAACGTTGGTGATATCTTGGTTACCAAGCAACGCAGAAGAGTGTGCGGGCGCGGGGGCATAGGCCGTGTCATGCTCGGGTAAGCTAACCAGTCGGCTATGTGCTCCGAGCGCCGTGGACGTATATTATTGACTCCGGCCATTTGGACAGCCCCGAAGTAAGTTTTCGTGCTTTGTAAAATCTGTTATTACTCTTTAATTTACAAAATATAAGTAAATTAACGACTAGTATTAGAATCTATGTATATCACACAATATAAACCTTAATGTATAAGTTAAATAGTGTTCAGAATTTCTGATTTATTTTGGTTTTGAAATAAAACAGTCTTCAGGAACAATTGTACCATTTTTGTCGGGGTCAATAGTAACGTTACTATTGACCCTATGGTACAAATGACCCCGAGGTGAAAATAAATTATATTTCTGGTGCCTTATTTTACATTTAAAATTTTTTTTGTTTCTAGATTTTTTGATTTTGATTATTGTTAAATATAATTTTTTTAGTTCGGTACTAAATCTAAAGCGATATTATCAAAGATTATTTCGGTTTATTTTATTGTTTTCGGGAAGACTCGCAGAAATATGACAGGGGTTAAATGTAACATGGGTGTAGGATTTTGGGCTCCTCAAACTCCCGTCGACCCTCAACGCGCTAATACCAAAAAGCGCCACCGCCCGCTGTGGCGCTAGTGTGCAAGTTACCACCGTCGAACTAACATGCCATGCGCGCGCGCTCCGCTAAATATTAATAATTATACCAAATTAAAGTGAAAACTGTACTGACTAAGTGTATTGTGTTGATGTGGTTATAATCCTGACGCATCTCAAACGAAGAAATATCCTCCAAAGGCAACGGCAACGGTGAGTGAGCCCAAACAACTTTTAAAATTCCAACTGAGCTATCGTACATTTTGGTCATTCGGCCGGGTTCCACATCTTGGAATCCTCATTGTGGCCTTTCCACGGGGATCCACCAGTTACGAGATCAATAAATATAACTTTATATAAGCAGTTATTATATTCAAGTCGTATTCTATATTCTACTTATGTAAATTATATTATTATCCCAAGTACTAACCTATCAATCAATTACTTAACTTATGTATCGGTCTACAGTTTTCATATACATATTTCAAGCATTTATTCAATAAAATAACCCTTAAACAAATCTATTTACCTATCTATATATTCAAAGTATTACAACATAACTTATTTCTCATACGTTATTGTATCGGCCGGTCAGCCATTTTTCTCCATTGCGAGCGAGCGGCACACGTATCGAAGCGGTTAAGTTGAATCTACCTACTTGTTCAATCATATTTTTACGAAATGCCTAAAGCCGGTAAATTAGCTGATCAAGACATGAATCCAGCATTACAATCATTAATTACTAAAAAGGAAATGTATTTCACGCGTATTCAAGCATTGTTCGATTTATCTCAAAAGGTTATAAGTGATACTAAACTTATCGATAGTTTCTGTTGTCGGTTAAAGGACATAGATTCGTGGCGTGATTCATACGAAACAACTGTTCATGAGTACATTACACTACGTAAACAAGATGAACCTACCTATATTCCGTCTTACAGTGAGATCGATAGTTTTGATACGCTTTATTATTCGATTCAATCTGTTGCATCAAAATTACCTTGTTCAAGTAATAGTCAATCAAAGACTGAAGTAAATACTAACATTAGTGCTAAACCTAGGCTACCTAAAATTGAAATCTTTCATTTTGACAGTTCGCTCGAGAACTGGCCTACGTTTCGTGATACGTTTACCAGCTTGATACATAACAACTCGGACATAGCAGACATCGAGAAGTATTATTACTTACTGTCTTCAGTAAGCGGCCCAGCGTTAACTATAGTGAAGTCTATGCCAGTTACAGCGGATAACTATTCTATAGTGTGGAGTGCATTATTTAAGCGTTACGAGAATAAACGTGCGCTAGCCACAGCCTACTTAGATAAATTATTTAATTTCAAACCTTTACAGAGTGAAACCTTTACCGGTCTCAATACATTTTTACAAACATTTCAAGATAGTGTTAGGGCACTTCAAATGTTAAATATAAATGACCTATCGGGATTTATATTATTCTATATAGCATTGCGTAACTTAGACTCCACTACTAGGAGGGAATTCGAGCAGTCTGTTCAACAAAATAATAATATACCTACATTTAATGATTTAATTTTATTTATCGAAAATCACGTTCGAGTGCTTGAGATGTCCGGCAGTAGGTCAGCTCTGAAATCGACTTACACTAAACAAACGCAAATCAAGTCCACTCAAGGGCCTGCGTATTCTAAACAAACATCTTCGAATAAGTTTAATACGCATAAATTTAGTTTATCTTCTCCTGTCGATATTCAAGTTTCGAGTAATAAATATGACAATATAAAATCTAATCGAGATTGTCTTTATTGTAAAAAATTACACACAATTTATAGGTGTCCTGAGTACATGGACCTTTCACCGTCGCAGCGTATCGATGCTATAGCCAAACTTAAGTTGTGTGAGAACTGCTTAAGGGACAGTCATTCTGTTAGTGAATGCACTTCTAAAATTCGATGTGCCATTTGCAAGAAAACTCATCACCACACACTTCATCTCGATTCAAGTTTATCCAATAATGCAGTGTCGTTGACATGCTCAGCTGTGTCAACGGTCATACTCGGCACGGCTATTATACACGTTGCTGATCGTTGGGGCCAGTACCACTCAGTGCGCGCTTGTATCGACAGTGGGGCTATGACAGGCTATATTACTCAAGACTGTGCATTGCGTTTAGGGTTAGCGCGGCGCAAGTGCCACTTTCAACCTATAGGGTTAGGTGGTAACGTAGTGCAGGATTTCGGTTTAACGACTTGCACACTCAAACCGAAACACTGCGACAGTCCAACCTTGTCGACTGACACAGTGATTGTATCGAAAATCACAGGCGACTTGCCTACTATGACTTTATCGAAAGAAGTCATAAATAACTTTCAAAATATTAGTCTAGCCGACCCTAAATTCTATAAACCGGGTCCAATCGACATTCTTATAGCGGGTGATCTATTCCCCTATATTTACGATGGCAACAAAATTCTACCGCGTTCAAGTGGTATGCCAGTCGCTTTAAGTTCGATTTTCGGTTATGTAATTGTGGGACAGACTGTGCTAACTCAACATTCGAATCAGTCTGCGCCTTCAATCATTCAACCAGAAGATCGAATTAAAAACATGAATACCTATTGTGGTATTTCCATGAACTTAGATGAAATTATGAATAATTTCTGGGACTTAGAAAACATACCTACAGATGTTTTGCAAGATCCTGATGATATCTTGGCTGAGAGATTGTTTGCAAACGAGCATAAAAGAGATGCTAGCGGTAGGTACATAGTCAAATACCCGATGCGACCATCAGTTACACTCGGTGACTCACGTCAAATTGCTATACGTCGCTTTCTCAACTTAGAAGCTAGACTCGAGCGCGAACAGCATCTAAAAGGTGAATATCACAAGTTCATGCGTGAGTACGAATCACTCGGACACATGTCTTGTCTAGGTTCAATACAAAACGTGGATTCGAAATATATCATCCCGCATTTTTGTGTTGTCAAGCCTTCAAGCAGCACTACTCAATATCGTGTTGTGTTCGATGCTTCATGCAAAACCTCTAACGGTAATTCTCTTAATTCTGTAGTTTTACCTGGTCCTAAACTTCAAGCTGATCTCAATCAACTTATCATTAATTTTCGTCTGCGTGAAATCTGCCTTTCTGCTGACATATGCAAAATGTTTCGACAAATTGTCTTAGAGAAAGATCAACGACCGTACCAACATATTTTGTGGCGTTATTCTGTGACTGATGACGTCCAAGTCTTCGAACTAGGAACTGTAACGTATGGCGTTGCTAGTAGTCCATATTTAGCAATTAAAGTGTTGCAGACACTAGCTGACGATGAGGTACAGAAGTTTCCATATGCAGCGCAAATATTAAAGTCAGGATTTTTTGTTGACAATCTTCTGTGGTCAGTAGAGACGGTAGACGAAGCTATTAAACTACAAGACGATCTTGTGGCACTATTACAATGTGGTGGGTTTCTACTTCGCAAGTGGTCAAGTAACTCTTCACAAGTACTCGAGAACGTTCCAGATGACCATAGAGAAATACCACTCACGTTTCATGATGATAAGAGCTTATCTGTCAATGTTTTAGGACTCCAGTGGTCTCCGACTACAGATTCATTTTCCTTTTCTACTCTGCCTTCTAATCCAGTTGTAACAAAAAGGACAATTTTATCTCAAATAGGTCGTCAATTCGATCCTTTAGGATTTGTAGCTCCTTGTGTGTTTTATGCTAAGTGCTTGATGCAGAAGCTTTGGTCTCAGAACATGGGTTGGGATGAGAGCTTGCCTGCAGATCTCGAGGCGGAATGGCAATCATATGCTAGTGAGTTACATTTATTATCACAGCTTAAACATGATCGACATGTTGTTATTAAGCAACACACTAGCTGTGAAATTGTAGGTTTTTGCGACGCATCATCGAAAGGATACGCGGCTGCAGTTTACTTACGTTCTAAGGATAAACATAACACCGTAAAGGTTAGTTTATTAATTGCAAAATCTAAGGTAGCTCCCTTGAAAGCAGTAACCATACCTAGATTAGAGCTTATGGCAGCTCATCTTTTATCAAAATTAGTCAAGTATGTTCATTCTATATTTTTCAACACATTTAAAATAAACGATACAATTCTATTTACTGACTCCTCTGTTGTCTTAAATTGGCTTAACACGCCGAGCTATACATTAAAAACATTCATTGGTAATCGTGTGGCCAAAATTCTAGATGCTTTACCCGTTTCATGTTGGAACCACGTCTCTGGCGCGTGCAACCCATCCGACTTATGTTCCCGAGGTGCCTTACCTTCTGCTTTGCTTAAGGTTCCTGAGTGGATCAACGGACCAGAGTGGTTATACGCAGACATGTCAGCATGGCCGGTGAAATCCATCGAAGAATTTAATGATGTTAATGTTCCTGAACTGAAACCTAGTAGTCATTGTAATACACTAGTTGTGTTACAGTCTTCAAACATAGATTTCATTTACGAATTGTCTAATAAATTTTCAAGTTTTAATATGTTACTTAATACAGTAGCTAGATGTTATCTATTTATTTCTAATTTTAAATATCGTAAGCAGCCATCCAGGTGGAGATCGTTATCGATAAACGATATTCGTAAGGCTCACGATATCATAGTTAAAAGTGTCCAGCGACAACACTTTTCTCAAGATATTTCATTGTTGTCAAAGGGTGAACAATGTAATGTATCTCTGCGTAAACTCAACCCATTTATTGATTCAAATGGTTTCCTCAGGGTGGGGGGTAGACTTTCGCAGTCAGATTTGTCTTTCAATAGAAAACACCCTCTACTCCTTCCTAAAAAGTGTAACTTCACAAATGTATTAATTGATCATGTTCATAAAATTTATGTACATGTCGGTCCTCGTACCCTTCAAAGTATTTTAAGTCAAAGATATTGGATAATTTCTGCTCGTTCAACCATACGATCGCGTACTCTTAAATGCATCTCATGCTTTAAAGTTTCACCTTCTACTAAGCAACCGTTTATGGGTGAACTACCTAAATTTCGATTAGAGAATATTCATGCCTTTCATACGGTCGGCATTGACATAGGCGGCCCATTCTATATCAAAGAGTCGATACGCAAAAATGCTCGTATTTCTAAGGCATATTTATGTCTCTTTGTATGCTGTGCAACCCGTGCGGTGCATTTAGAAGTGATATCATCCTTGACAACAGAATGCTTTCTTGCTAGCTTCGATCGTTTCACAGCAAGAAGAGGTCTTTGTCATTCTATAATATCAGATAACGCAACTAATTTCGTTTCAGCTGGTAAACATATTGCGGAGGTTTCAGAATTCCTTGATTCAAATTCAAACGATTTATCAAGCGGCTTCATTTCACGCAATATCGAGTGGAAACGTAATCCACCTACTGGTAGTCACTTCGGAGGTATTTTTGAATCAGCTATCAAAATAGCAAAGTTACATCTAAAACGGACCATCGGTACTAAAGCTCTGACGTTTGAAGAACTTTCTACTATTTTTTCTCGCGTTGAAGCGGTGCTTAATTCAAGGCCATTGTGTGCATTATCAAGCGATCCTAGCGAGTTTGAAGTGTTAACTCCGTCGCACTTCCTAGTAGGGCGTAGCTTACTATCAGTACCGGAGTATGATATTACTAATATTTCTTCAAATCGATTAAATCGTTGGCAACTTGTCCAACAAGTGTCTCAAACCTTTTGGAATAAATGGAAGCAAGATTACTTACATTTGTTGCAACAACGTCAAAAATGGGTCAACAAATGTCCAAATTTAAAAGTAGGTGATCTTGTTCTGATACATTCGGATGCTCCTCCCTTGCAATGGAGTCGGGCTCGGGTCACAGAGTTACACCCGGGGCCAGACGGCATCGTCCGCGTCGTCAGCGTACGAACTGCCACCTCTGAATTTACCCGTCCAGTGGTCAAGTTAAGTCCACTTCCAATGGACGAGGAAGCCATACAATAATTTTTGTATGTTTAATTTAAACTTATCTTATAATATGCATGCTCGATTTACATATATTAGTTTATAGATAAGTATTTTATTCATTATATTCTATTTCATAATACAGTCCACTCTCATATCAACAAATTGATGTATTACGTGCTAGTATTTTATTCAAATATTTTCAAATATTGGTACCGTAATTGGTGAAATCCTAGCGGATTTGGTGGGGGGAAAATGTAGGATTTTGGGCTCCTCAAACTCCCGTCGACCCTCAACGCGCTAATACCAAAAAGCGCCACCGCCCGCTGTGGCGCTAGTGTGCAAGTTACCACCGTCGAACTAACATGCCATGCGCGCGCGCTCCGCTAAATATTAATAATTATACCAAATTAAAGTGAAAACTGTACTGACTAAGTGTATTGTGTTGATGTGGTTATAATCCTGACGCATCTCAAACGAAGAAATATCCTCCAAAGGCAACGGCAACGGTGAGTGAGCCCAAACAACTTTTAAAATTCCAACTGAGCTATCGTACAATGGGGTTGTTAGTAACACACAAGTTTTACATACAAATTGTCGTTTTTGATTTTTGTTGATTATTGTTGAATACATCAAAGAAATGTACGATTTAGATGTTATTTAATGACATAATATGCCTAAAACTGTGATTTTTTAAAGTAATATATTAGCTTTTGATCAATTACCAAGAGAAGTATATATTTTTTTGTTTCGAAGCGGCTTGAAGAAATGAAAGCATTTATTTTTGTTACCAATTATAAGACTGGTTATATTAATGATTGTGATTATTTAAAAAATTAAAATATAGGTATATCCATTAAAACTGTCATTTTATTGGCCATCAAAACTATGTTACAAACGACCCTGTACTAGGGGTCAGTTGTAACATTCGACACTCCCTTTTAAAAGTGTGATTGCAACAAAATTACAATTAGTACACGAACGTTAGCTGCACAAGTTGGTAGACACTTAAATTCTCTTTCTTGGAGACTAACAGGATTTTGTTAAATATGAACAGTTTTAGCACAATCGGCCATGAAGTAAAAACTGTTACTTTTGCCCCCAGTCTCCCCTATGTCACATGAAAATACAGACATTTTGAGAGAGAGATTGTGTGTTAAGGGTATATGAAAGCGGTTTAATTCTCGCCCCCGCTGTCGCTTCACAGTCAAATGTACGGCGTCTCTTATCAGTTTACGGGTCATTTAAGCGGACATTTCAACGCGCGCCTTCCAACGACCGTCAAAATGGCGGGGGGTGTCGAGGCGGGGAAAGGTAATTATTGTTAACAATCTTTTTACGGACGTATTTCTGACCGATAAAATGTTCCGGAATTCATATTTGGGTAGGTATATCTACACGACAACCCTGTGATAACGTTTTAGAGGTTCTTCTCTAGCTAGTAATGAAACTCGTGATCTCTGATTGTCGAATGAATAATTTATTGCTAAAAACCCCTATTTATATTTACAATTCCCTACGTACAATAATACACTATTTAAAATACTAATTTACAATCGAACGTCCAATAAGAATTCGCCGCCGGGCGATGCTGCGCGCGGGGCGCGGGGTCCGCGGGGAATTAATAAATACAAGCGGCGCGCAGATCGCAGAATTAGTATTCGCCTCGCGCCGCCGCCGAAACGTCGAGATGCTCCGCCGCCGGTGCGCCGTGTGTCGCAGCTCGCGTGTTCATCCTCGAAGACTGAAGAAGGAAACTGGTGCTCTGCTTGATCTGCCTGCGCGTGCTTCGTGTTATAAACCGCTTTTCTCAAAGCGAATCGGGCGGCCGGCGTATGCACGTCAAAACGTCCTTTTCAGGACGCTTCTTCTTGTTTCTATCACCGACGTCTGTTACGTTGAAGTGCTGCGTCCGTGCCTCCCATGTTTCTATAGACATACGTCATGCCTGTACCAACGCCTTTTTCAAGGCGATTGCGTCACTGTTTCTATTAACGACGTAGTCGGTAACTGGTAATCTGGTAACTGGTAACTGGTTCGGTTCTTGAGGTACTCGGAGGTATGGTAATGGTAATGTATTGGTAAGGTATTGACCCACTACATGACTCCCCCCTGAGCGAAGCGTACGTTGGGTTTCACCGCACGGCCGGATTTCGTGATATAAGCGTAGGTATCTTGCAGTTGCGATGTCCTTGAGTTCGATGACCGCGGCTCGCCGGCGACGCTCGATGTTTTTGTTTCGGTAGGTACTTGCTGTGTCGTGCATGTTGACGTAGGTCCTTCGTTAAGTAGATGCGCTGGCTTGAGTCTGTCTATTGAGACAACTGTAGTTCGAAGTGGCATCTGTATAGTGAAATGCTTGCTGTCACGATGAATCACTTTGAACGGGCCGTCGTACGGAGGGGTCAATGGACTTCGCACGGTGTCATTTCGCACGAACACATGTGTACACGTCGCTAAGTCCTTGTATACAAATGTACTTCTGTTGTTGGAATGAGACTTGCTGCTAGGTGATAACGTCGACATTGTTTCAGTTAGCTTCCGAACGAATTCTGCGTCTTCATTTTTCGGCTGTGTAGGCACGAAGAAATCCGACGGTATTCTGAGTGTCGATCCGTAGGTACTCAGGGCCGGGCTCAGCTGTGTGTCTTCTCGTAGCGCGGTGCGAAGGCCAAGTAAAACTGTAGGTATTTCTTCGCTCCAGTGTGATCCGGCGTTTCGCGCCATAAGCGCGGACTTCAATGTTCGATGCCATCGTTCAACTTGACCATTAGCTTGCGGATGGTAGGCAGTCGTACGTATTCGTGTTATGCCGAATTTCTTCATAAGTAGATTGAATAATGACGATTCGAACTGACGACCTTGATCCGTGGTAACTCGTAACGGGCAACCAAATCGCGTTATCCATCCTTCGTAGATTGCTTGAGCGACAGTGTCGGCGGTGACGTCACGTACAGGGATTGCTTCTGGCCATTTCGTGCATCGATCGATCATCGTTACTAGGTATCTGTAGTCGTTAGAGGGCGGCAGTGGTCCGACGATGTCAACGTGAATATGTTCGAAACGCGATGATTTTTGAAACTCGCCGAGCGGGCTGATAACGTGTCGTTGAACTTTCCCGCGCTGGCAACCGATGCATGATTTCGCCCACATACCGACTTCTTTGTTCATATTCGGCCAGAAAAACTTCGTAGTCATTATTCTTCGTGTTGTTCGTACACCCGGATGACTTAGATCGTGTTGCGCTTTGAATGCTATCATACGATAAGTCGCTGGTAGGTATGGACGAACGTTGCCGGTCGATGTTTCGCATATGATGGGCCGTTGACCTCCGGGCAATGTGATAGGCGCGAACTTGAGACTTGGGTTTGACATGCAGATCTTCAATTCTTCATTATTTTCTTGATCTTGAGCGAGTTGATTGTAATCGATCGTGGAATGCGATAAATCGATTTCTTCGATGCGTGATAAGGCGTCAGCTGCTTCGTTCTTGTCACCGTGAATATATTCGATCTTCGTACAGAATTGACTAATGTAGTGCAGCTGGCGTTCTCGTCGTGGCGTGTCACTGCTACTCGAAGTTCTCGTAAGGGCGCACGTCAATGGTTTGTGATCGGTGAATATTGTTAAGTCGCAGCCTTCTATCAGTCGTCGTAGGTGTTGAACAGCGGTGTACATAGCTAATAATTCGCGATCGTACACGCTGTAGCGTCGCTGCGTCTCGCTCATAGTCTTCGAGAAGAATGCCAGTGGTCTCCATACGTCGTTTATTTTCTGTTGAAGAACCGCGCCGATGCTAGTACTTGAAGCGTCGGTGAATAAGCATAGCGGCGCGTTGGGTACCGGATGCGTTAGGGTTGTCGCCTCGAGTATGCTTTGGCGGCATTTCTCAAAGGCTTGCTCTGCTACTTGCGTCCATTGGATTGGAGTTTTATCGTTTTTCTTGCTGTTATGTAAGTACTTATTTAATTCATGTTGGAATTCGGCTTGACGAGGTAAACAGCTTCGATAAAAGTTTAACATTCCCAAAAATCTTCTTAGTTCTTGAACTGTTTGTGGTTTGGGATATTCGACTATGGCTTTTATTCTTTCTTGAGTGGGCTTGATTCCTTCTGATGAAACTTCGTATCCGAGGAACTCGATGGTTTTCTTGTCAAACTCGCACTTGTCGATGTTAAGACTGACGCCGTAGGTATTTAGGCGTTCGAGTACTTGTTCTAAGTGGCGGCGGTGTTCTTCTTTGTTTCTCGAGTGTATGAGCAGATCATCGACGAAACAAAATACGATGTCGTCAAGGCCTCGTAGGACCTCATGCATGAAGCGTTGGAAGGTCTGGCTTGAATTTCTCAAGCCTAATGTCATTTTGGTCCAAGAGAATAAGCCAAAGGGCGATGCTGCGCGCGGGGCGCGGGGTCCGCGGGGAATTAATAAATACAAGCGGCGCGCAGATCGCAGAATTAGTATTCGCCTCGCGCCGCCGCCGAAACGTCGAGATGCTCCGCCGCCGGTGCGCCGTGTGTCGCAGCTCGCGTGTTCATCCTCGAAGACTGAAGAAGGAAACTGGTGCTCTGCTTGATCTGCCTGCGCGTGCTTCGTGTTATAAACCGCTTTTCTCAAAGCGAATCGGGCGGCCGGCGTATGCACGTCAAAACGTCCTTTTCAGGACGCTTCTTCTTGTTTCTATCACCGACGTCTGTTACGTTGAAGTGCTGCGTCCGTGCCTCCCATGTTTCTATAGACATACGTCATGCCTGTACCAACGCCTTTTTCAAGGCGATTGCGTCACTGTTTCTATTAACGACGTAGTCGGTAACTGGTAATCTGGTAACTGGTAACTGGTTCGGTTCTTGAGGTACTCGGAGGTATGGTAATGGTAATGTATTGGTAAGGTATTGACCCACTACAACGTGTTCTCCTATTGACAAATATCAATAATCAATTGCATTTTATTCACTGAGTTAAATAAATTTTAATCCATAGATACCTACTAATATTATAAATGCGAAAGTAACTCTGTCTGTGTCGCTTTCACGCCAAAACTACTGAACCGATTTAAATGAAATTTGGTACACAGATAGCCTGAGAAAGGACATAGGCTACTTTTTATTTGGAAAAAAGTGTTGTAAGGGATTGAAAAGGGGGTTGAAAGGTTCTATGAAAGTTTTGTCATTTTCAGAACTAGAACTGTTGATTAGATATAAATAAATATAGCATCCATGGTTTGTAAAAACTTTGTAAGGGTGTAAATTAAACATATATTATTATGTCTAATTCCACGCGAGCGAAGCTGCGGGCGTCCACTAGTTAAATTATAAATAGAATGGGCGTAGAAGTTATGTCGTGGGATCGTGTACTATGGATATATTGGTTCATATTATAATAGATATGGAGGTTAGGATGTTTTAGTACACCTTTATTTATTTATTTATTTATTTATTTATTTACCGTTCCAACCGTTTTAAAAATAGTTTTATAAAGTAATTTGTCAATCGGAAGCAAAAAGTATAAAACAATACTGAATTGAAAAAAAAAAATGCAGCTTGTCTAAATATAATTGGAATTGGTAACTAAGTACTTAACTACTCAACTAAATTAATGGATTCATTATAAATCAACCTCGCTTACTCAGGTGTCTGACCATGTCGCGGTAATCCTAGAAGCGGGGAAAATTAATACTCTGGGATACCGACGTTTGAAGAGTCTGTGGTGTGGTGTAACTAACTTCAAAAACGACAAAGTTTCATACTAACTTTGCACCCCCGTTTTACCCCTTTAGGGGGTGAATTTTCTAAAATCCTTTCTTAGTGCTCCCCTACGTTATAAAAGGAACCCCTGTGCAAAATTTTAAGTTTCTAACCCTTATAGTTTAGGCCCTGCTTTGATATGCCAGCCAGTCAGTCAGTCAGTCAGTCAGTCAGTCACCTTCGCCTTTTAAATATATAGATAGTTTTGCAATGCCATAACAGATGGCGCTGACACTAATTCAGAAACTGCGCTGGCGACTATGCAGTAGGTAGGTACTTTTGTTATATGGACGGGTTTCCTGCTACGAATTTGATTATATATCATCCAATAAATGTTAGAATAGAATAGGTATGTAAATTGAGAACAAATCATTCAAAGGTGATTTAAAAACGAAAGTATGATTTATTGAGAGACAGAGGCTCAATAAAAATACACCGCGATTTTAGTGTACATAGGCTAACCACAATTCTTTTTTTATATATTTTGTCTCTTCGACTTTATTACGCGATTACTGCTTATCGGAACCAAAAATTTTTTTTTAAGGGTTATGAAAATTTGTTTAAAGTGCACTCGCTTTCAGCTCGCGTTTTTATGACATTTCATCTTCTAGTACTTTGTAACTACATACTTTATAATTTAAGGAAATTTTTTGACACATAGATGCATATCTATCGTTTATTATATTTCTAGTCCAGCCCTATGGAGTCAACCATATCTCTAACACATGAGAAGGAAACGACACGCACGTAACGTATTTCCGTATCAATCCACTAGCACGATACTTTGTATCTGACGTCTCCATTACACGGTTGGCAACACTGCCATCGTCGGTACAATGGCGGGAAAAATTGTGCAAATGTCACTCGCAGTCGCCATTGTTTTTTCACGCTCGGAAAGTTTACCCAAGTTGACTTTGTTTCAAATTGGCTTGGTCATAGTATAGGTAGAGCGGAGCGACTCTTTATACTATGGCTTGGTGGTCACGAGAAAAATATTTGTTTTACCTAAAAGTACCTTTTGTTTATGACGACTCCGTGGCGCGGTGTTGAGCCTCACCCTGACTGCCGAACCAAGGGTTCCGGGTTCGAATCCCGGCGGGGGTAGTTATTTATCTATACTAATATTATAAAGAGGAAAGATTTGATTGTTTGTTTGTTTGTTTGCATCGAATAGGCTTCAAAACTACTCAACCGATTTGAAAAATTCTTTCACTGTTGGAAAGCTACACTATCCCCGGGTGATATAGGCTAAATTTTATTTTGGAAAAAAATAGGGTTCCGTAAGATATTTGGGTTTTTCGGACACAAGGTGTAAAAATCAACCAGAAAAGTTACTTATTTTGCGTACGCTGCCTAAACTATAAAAGATAGAACCATAAAATGTTCTAATTAATTGTAGATCTTATAAATATCTATAAAAAAGTCCGCGACACACTATACCTATCTATGTCGAGTAAGGCACAACAACCATTTTTTTATCTTGAATTTTTTTTGGACTACATTTACAGTTTATGTAGATAATATTCGGTCTTTGAATGATTAAAATTGGACGTTTGGTTTTGAAGTTGGTTGGTCTGTCTGTCGGTCTGTCTGTTTCGCTTTCACGCCAAAACGACTGAACCGATTTAAATGAAATTTGGTACACAGTCTAGACTTCTAGAGCCTGACAAAGGACATAGACACTTTTTAATTGGAAAAAAGTGTTGTAATGGGTTGAAAAGGGAGATGAAAGGTTGTATGAAAGTATTGTCATTTTCAGAACTAGAAGCATAAAACTTAAATTTTAGGCTGTTGATAAGGTATAATCCTTACTAATCCTCGCTGCGACCCATAGACGTCCCACTGCTGGGCACGGGTCTCCCCCACAGACACTTCTGCGGGAGGTCTAGAGCATACTCCACCACGCTGCTCCAATGCGGATTGGTGGAGGGGTTAGTGGCCAACCCAGTGTCGAATGTTCTCAAGCCACCCGAAGGTCTTCGACAAGGCTTAACGACTGTTTCCAGGATTGAAAACAACCGGGACCGACGGCTTTACGTGCCCTCCGAAGCACGGTAGCGTCCATGAAATTTTGCCACTAGCGGTCACCCATCCACAAACCGACCGCGCCCGTCGTTGCTTAACTCTTTCGATCACATTGAATCGAAGCGAGCCATTGGGCTATGGACGCTACTACGCTTACTAATCCTATCCTACTAATATTATGTAAGTATGTATGTATGTATGGAAGGATGTGTGTTATTTTTTCACGTAAAAAGTACTCTATGGATTTTAATGAATCTTTACGATAATATAGCTTATACATCAGAATAACACACAGGCTAAAATTTATAAAGATATTGTGTGAATTGTCCAAAATATGACGATAAGTGTCAAGTAGGTAAGTAGGAAAAAATCTACCATCTGCGAGCTATTCTGGCGTGCGCTGTCAAAACTACTGGACCGATTTCAAAAATTCTTTCACCATTAGAAAGCTGCATCTTCACTGAGTGATATAGGCTATATAATATTACTAGGCGTAAACGAAACTATTGTTATAATCTATATTATGTAAAATAAAGTCGTGTTAAATTTTTATTTTTTTAGTAACCTGACGCAAGTAGGGTTTATGTGTGTGTATTATAATTATGATTTTTATATAAAATACCCGTGCGAAGCCGGGGCGGACCACTAGTCTATATATATAAAAGGAGAAGCTGACTGACTGACATATCAACGCAGGGCCTAAACTAAAAGGGATATAAACTTGAAATTTTGCACAGGGGTGGGTTCCTTTTATAACGTAGGGGAGCACTAAGAAAGGATTTTTGAAAATACACCCCCTAAGGGGGTAAAACGGGGGTGCAAAGTTAGTATGAAACTTTGCCGTTTTTGAAGTTAGTGAATGTCTAATTCCACGCGTGCGAAGCTGCGGGCGTCCACTAGTTTAACAAATAAAGCTGTTCTAATTCTGTCCCTCCATCACGCGGTTCATGTTGATGCCTTATGATGCTCTCTCCTGGCTCAATTCGCGGTAACACCCCCACGGTCAGGCAAGCAAGACAAGTGATCAACGATGTTTTCTCTCTTTTTTTGCTCTCAATAATTCTATGTGTCCGCCACCCGCAACTGGCCTAGGGGGCCCTTTCCTCGTGCTCATACTCGTTTGTAATACCAGTATGAACATAACATCACGCTTGTATACCCCCGAAGGGGTAGACAGAGGTGTGTAGTAAAACTACTGAAGTAATTCGATATAACTATGGGATGACAGTATGAGAGCTATACCAAGTATGTAAATATTTAGTAATCTGTGACTATACTTAGTATGAGAGTGAAAAAAACGCGGCATAATACATTTTTATTTGGGAGGCTATACAAAACCGAGAATAAGCATGATGACAGATTTTGAAAATGCCTTTTGTAATGTAGGTACCTACGCATCCAGTATTTCGGAAAAACAAAACATTATTTCAGCATTAAATTGAGTTTTAACGCAAAATATTGCAGTTTTTCCTATAAACTTTGAATTTAGCGCGAAAACGCTCGTAGGTGTCATGGCGTCCGCTTCGATGTCACACCCAGGTATTCTATTAACAGATGATGCCGCTGTATTTTTAAAGTCCAAGCGACAGGTGAATTTTTACTGAGCCGTGACGTCATCCGCTCTGATTGGCGTTTCAGTTTAAGATGGCCGATTACTTTGTTTTATACTTTAATTTTAATGAAAATCTTATTAATCTCAATATTTTTATCAAAACTTGACCATTGTTTATGAATTATTCAACATACTTGTTCCGCTAAAACCATTTATTCTTAATTTTTTTAATACCTACTGTCATCATGCCTATCTATATATATAAAAGGAGAAGGTGACTGACTGACTGACTGACTGACTGACTGACTGACTGACTGACTGACATATCAACGCAGGGCCTAAACTAAAAGGGCTAGAAACTTGAAATTTTGCACAGGGGTTCCTTTTAAAACGTACTGGAGCACTAAGAAAGGATTTTTGAAAATTCACCCCCTAAGGGGGTAAAACGGGGGTGCCAAGTTAGTATGAAACTTTGAAGTCGTTAGACGGGTAGACGTCGTTAATGGGTCTAATTCTACGCGAGCGAAGCTGCGGGCGTCCACTAGTTACAGTATAATATTAAAACTAGGTACATTCAGTAAAGTCGCCCTCGCCACATCGTAAATAATATTAGGTTATCTGTTCGTTCATAGACCATTTAGCTGATGCGCGCTGAATGGGTGCGGCTTGATTAAATTCTCTATGGATAGCTTTGGCGGCAAAAATGTTTTTGTCAGTCTTTAATGACTTGCTGTTCGGTTCGCCAGGCTTAGCTTAGCAAGTTGAAATTGTTTTATCCATTGGTTCTTTTTGGGTTTTATTCACAACACAGAAACAGTCTTAATTTGTTGCTTTCTGGTTTTATTCATATACTACATCGTCGTAAGGCTGAAACTTGGAGTTGTAGATTTCATATTTATTCAGATGGACGACCCAAAACGAAACGATAACTTCTCCTTGGTCACATTTAATTGAATAGAAACTAACAGCCATAATTTGACGGACCCGTTGGCGCCATCGGTAGGTACCCTGTCTGTTGCGCCAGGGGTCATGGGTTCGAATCCCACTGAGGACAATTAATATTCGTGTGACGAACACTTGTATTTGTTCTGTGTCTGGATGTTAATATTATCTATTTAAGTATGTATTTAAAAATATCTATGTACCTATGTATATCAGTCTGACACCCATACTACAGGCTCGCGCCTACTTTGGGGTCAGATGGCCGTGTATGAGCATGTCCAAGATATTTATTTTATTTATTAGATATTTTGAATTACCTATATAGGTACTACAGTTACAGTTACTACCTAGACTGTAAATGCATGTTTTTTTTTTTTGGGTTTGCGACACAGTGCGAACCTAACTTACGCAGAAATCATGGAGACCTATACTGGAAATGTACATTGTATATTTACATTACTTGTATACTTTGATTAGTAAATTTTTATTTATTTATATGTCTATTACTTATGAGACATATGCGGTGACAGCCCAGTGGCTATCGTACTCGCCTCTCACTCGTGCGGTCCGGGTTCAAACCCCAGCGGCACGCAGCAATGACTTTTCTAAGGTATGTGCGATTTAAGAAAATTAAATGTCACTTGCTGTAACGGTGAAGGACACATCGAGGAAACCTGCATGCCTGAGAGCTCTTCACAATGTCGAAGGCACGTGAAGTCTGCCAATCTACTAATATATCTAATAATTCCATCTTAGTTTGGTGGTAAAATACCTACTTATAAACTTCCGCAACTGGCTGGTGAAATTTTCAAGTAACATTAAACCTCATTAAAGTTATATTACGAACTACTTAACGGGTTTCCTCTAGAAATAGCGTGTGATGTGTTGTGATACCTACAAGTTCTACAACTATGTTATAATGTTTGGTAACGAGTGAATAATGAAGTTCGTTAACGCGGCTTGCGTTAGGACAAGCCAAGTTTGCCAATTTTTGTCATACATTTAGTACGTTATGCACGTCCGAAAAATATAAAACCCCGTGATTACGACGTAGGTACTTGGTATCCATAAAAATCATAATGCTACAGGTGTTGGCCATTAGTACAGAGTACGACATACGCTCGTTCCGCCATTTTGTTCTTTTTCTAAACGTTTCCCGCGCGATGCCGCAGGCAGGCATCAAATAAATGTTTTTAAATCGTCGACGCGGAGAACGCGTTTGCATTATGCCAGGACATTATTATGTAGCTAGAAATTACAAACTTCAGACGAATGTTTTGTTCAGACGTAAAAACTGTTTTATAAAATTACATAAGCAACGTTCGTCGCGGTCATAAAACACATGAGTTTGTATGACTATGAAGTTATACGAGATAGCTAGACTTTTGCATAATTAAGGCAAAAGCGACATGTAATTAACAATAAGTAAGTATTTTGTATTTACAATTTTAGTATCGTGGGTGTACGAAACATTTTTTTAGAATCTATAGCATTTTCAAGCGCTTTGAAAATACATAATTATTTATAATGAATACTACAATGGACAATAGTTGACAATACATTAGTAGAAAACAGCGGGCCGCGACACAGTTCTATTCAGCCTGCACACGTCACCAGATTCTGGCAACAATGGAAACGAACTGGGGACGCGAGGCGGGAATATTGTAATATCTGTGCCAGTGTTGGCGGGAAACGAGGTGCGAGACAGCGAGGATTCGAGCTGGCATTTATGATCAAAGGTCGTTAATCTAAGCCTAAGCTATGGATGTACAGTTTCCGATCTCATGAGCTTCGATACTGTGTATTTTATTAAATACTTAAATAAATATTTTGATTTGAAACGGGGGCCCCAATGGGCTACCCTCCAAGTAGGTATATAATATAGTGAAATGGGAACTAATACTTCTAAGCATAGATTAAGGACCAAAAGCTTCTATGTATCACATTAAGTTTAAGTACACATTTTTATTCTAATGGATAACACAATCAACAACGGACTCGCGTAGCCGTTATAGTAAATTAAATATAAATGTGTACTTTTTTAAACCTTTCAGGTTATTATAGAGGACATTATTATCATTTATAAACATATAGCTGTAATAATGCAATTAATAATTGTTTTTAATACACTACATTTAAAAGTGTTAGTCTTGTCTCATATGAAAGGGTTACTCCACCTCACTATACCCACTATATTTGAAATTGAGTTCTGTGAATTAAGTTGTCTGAATTTTAAGATTTATAAGTTTTCAGATCTCTTCAAAACATTAAAATAACTCATTTTCTCCTACAACATTGTGGTCCCTGGGTGACTATAATCAATTCATTTTCAGGTGGTTTCTATTTAGTATCATCGCCACAAAGTACTATTTCTGCCGTTTATTACTTTTAAAGTGTATGATTAAACGTCTATAATAGTTCAGCGCTGCAGCGGCTACACTACCTACTTTAGCACGAAAATGACGACAACTTTTGCTTAGGACAGCTTCTCTCACCGGCCAACAAAATGGCTGGATATAGTTAATCGCATCGCCGCCACGGTGAGACCGTTGCGTAACAGCTACGAACAGCGCGGTCGCGATTTGAATTATTTCCACGTACAACGGAATGCGCTTTGATTTTTTTGCAAACACGATGAAAATTTCGTGCGCGCCATTTTAAATACAAAAATTGTTTATCTGTTGTTCTCATGGCGAAACAATTTTAAAAGAAAAAAACGCAAGGCTGCGTCAGCGATTAGTCGAAGCGTAGCTCATGTCTGTATTAAAATCTATTAATTCCATGACTAATATACCTATCTGTCGCAGTAAGATAGTGGGAGCCGTGATTCATTTAGCAAATAATTATTTGAACACGGGTCATGGATATTTTTGTTGTTTTCTTTGTATGAATGAAAAATATCGGCCTCGGGCCTATTGCGCGTGCGAGTGTCTAGTGTTTATTTGTTGCATTCTTTCTTGTTTATTTTAAAAAAATATACTAGCTTTCCCCGCAGCTTTGTCCGCCTCAAATCGTTAATTAATACTTCAATTAGTAGTTTAAATTACATATAATAAGTTAAGCCTTTCTCAACGGCTACACCAAATATCCAATACCCCTCCGCATTGGAGCAGCGTGGTGGAGTATGCTCTAGAGTCTAGACCTCCCGCAGCATAGTCTGTGGGGGAGACCCGTGCCCAGCAGTAGGACGTCTTTGGGTCGCAGGGAACACCAAATATTATCACGAATCAATTGTGGCGTTTGGGTCGTGCTCTGGTGTGGGATTTTACATGCATTGATACTAATATTATAAATGCGAAAGTAGGTAACTCGTGTCTGTCTGTCTCGCTTTCACGCCAAAACTACTGGACCGATTTAAATGAAAATTGGTACACAGATAGTCTAGAGCCTGAGAAAGGACATTTTTAATTGGAAAAAAAGTGTTGTAATAGGTTGAAAAGGGGGAGAAAGGTTGTATGAAAGTATTGACATTTTCAGAACTTGAAGCATACAATTTATATATTAGCTGTTGATTAGATATAATTATATATTTCATTCAAAGTTTGTAAAAATGTTACCCTTAGGGTCGACTCACACTGGCGCAGAGTCGAAGCGACGCGACGCTACGACGACGGACGGATACCACCCTCGATCGACTGCACCATCAATTGGTACACACGGTGGGCCCCGCCAGATGCACAGGAACTATTGCAAAGTAATGGAAATAACTATATTGAGTCTGTTGTGGTGGATTTAGAGGGACTGATACATGGGCTATGGAGAACTATGACACCTGCCATTCGGATCGTTATAAACCTAAAAAGCGGCAGGTGATGACTCGCCACTCACTGTATGGACTACCCAAACATGCCGAAGCGCTGGACGGCAAAGGCCGAGAGGTGTACCGCGCTTTATATGAGATGGTTTTACCCAGTCTACCAACTCGCGACTTACGCAAGTTTCACTTCCACCCTGCGAGCATATAGTTCTAACGCCCCACTCTGGACGGCCGGTTAAGTCAAGCCAGAGGCGAGACTCCTATTATTATTATCTCAATACCGTGCCAGCAATTGACATTTAATTTCGTAAAAGTAGCTAGGGGCATGTTTGGCAGATAAATACTGGTATATGTGTATTGTGGTTATGTTGCCCGTAATACTGTGTTTACACTAACGCAATAGGCACAGTCCTGTAAAGTTAGTTGTAAGTTTGTGTAAATAGATAAATAAACAAATAAAATGGTATTTAAATTTTCATTCCAGGAGTGATCTGCGAGTACCATCCGGAGGCAATCCCTGAAGTGACTGGATTATGGCGGACGCTTATAAACATGCTGGATTCTTACAATAATAAGGGGAAAATGTCTTTGGTAAATACGATTCGTTTTTCTTCTACCATCCATAATTATACGTATTATGCTAATTATATTAAATAGTCTTAATATAATCGCCCGCAGCTTCGCTCGCCGTGGAATTAGACATATGTTTATTTTACACCCTCAAGGGTATCATTTTTACAAACTTTGAAGGCCATATTTATTTTTATCTAATCAACAGCTTCTAATATAAATTTTATGTTTCAAGTTCTGAAAATCTTCCCCCTTTTCAATCCTTTACAACACTTTTTTCCAATTAAAATGTCCTTCGTCCTTTCTCAGGCTCTAGACTATTTGTGTACGAAATTTAATTTATATCGGTTCTGTAGTTTTGGCGTGAAAGCCAGACATAGACAGACATACAGTCAGAGTTACTTTCGCATTTATAATATTTGTATGGATTTTAGATATTTAATTGTGGATATCAATATTATCTATTTAAGTATGTATTTAAAAATATCTATGTATGTATATCAGTCTCTGACACCCATAACACAGGCTCGCGCCTACTTTGGGGTCAGATGGCCGTGTATGAAAATGTCCAAGATATTTATTTATTTATTATTTATTAATTTGCGGCGCTTTCAGTAGAAAGGTCCTTGGTCGGCTGATATGAAGAATTTCATGGAAGTCATGTCCACCAGACTCATTTCCGTCTCAGGTGACCAGAGGGCTGGCAGCATTTTCGCTCAAAAAATTAGCCTCACTATACAGCGGGGAAACTGCTGCTCGCTATACTGCTAGCGTTCTGGGTAAAATGCCACAAGCTTTGTTTTTGGGTGACATACCTACAGTGTAAGCTCTTAATAACGAATTTCAAGGGACCGAGCATTTTCTTTCGTTAAAAAGAGTTTTCGTTATACGAAGTTTGTGATAAAGGTAGAATACTTACCTAACTAATTTTATATGCGGTCTGAAAGGGACACCTCAGTACATGAAGGACTTCGGACTTCTGTCAAACGAATGACATTTTTGGTCCATAGACTATCACTGAATATTAAGTGTAGCGTAAAAAATGGTTCCTTTGGAAGGAACTTAAATACATTATGACTGTCTTTCATGTAACTGGTCATACCAGTATGACATGCTAACGATCATACATACATAGAGCTGTCAGTTTACTTTTTTCTGCACACTACACTAATATTTTATAGACGAAAGTTTGTTAAATCTTCTTAAAGGCTCAAACGGCTGGATCGATTTTGATAAAAATTGGTATGGAGGTTGCTGACACCCTGAATTAACATACGGTTAAGGATACTTTTTATGCCGATGATACTGTATTCCCTTCGGATAATAAATCAATTCCAATATTTTTCAGTATTATACTATACATTTCACTTTTGAGCTTCCATGAGCGAATTTGTATGGGAGTCATGGCCTCGATAACGCCGCCAGTCGCATTCGTGGAAACTTCTAGGATCAGACTCTTATTGGAAATTTCACCTTCCATTGCACATGATCCTAGGCTTCTAGTGGCCTTGCGGAACGTTAAGGTAGATGAGCTTTTAGGACAAGGAATGTTATGGGTAGGTTAGACTAGTGTTATGTAGAGATACTTTAAAAAGGAAAATAAAAAACATGAACATCGAATGTAAACCATTTATTTGTAATAACTGTTTATTTCGAACGAATCGAGCCGCTGCGAGAACGTCGCATTAAGGTAGAGATATATATAATATTAATATCCAAAGCTAATTTAGAAACTCTCGTACATTCAAATACCTCCTTCACAATTAAAACTACAAGACTAGATATGGCGCGAATTCTCGCCTCGGTGTGATATGATCATCTGGGAAGAGGAAATTAAGAACTATTAAAATTGTCTATGATTTCTGAAATTCACTTTTAACACGTTGTTTTTAAAGTTTTTAAGTGTTGATAACGTTGTATTTGTACTGAGCATAGTAAAAAAGGTAATTATTATTTGTTTATTGTCTTTTAAGAGAATAGTTGACAATTTTGTATTTTAAGTTTTGAGTGCGTAACATATCAACTAATTTAAGAATTTATGAAATAAACATTTATAATATTTCAAGGCATATAGAAATACTTCATTGTTAGGTATCTATTTTACAACGTTATTTGTAATTAATAAGGTCTGATTACTTTAAAAAGAATGCAGCAAATAAAAGTAATGAGTGGCAGACTATTAATGGTTTTGATTTTTTTTAATTTAAATTAATTAGGTATATATTGTAACGACCATCTTAATGTTAGTAAGTAGGTACTTACAGTCCTACATAGATGATTTTTTATTAATTAAATGAGTAATTCCAATTGAATTTTTATTAATGAAGGAGCGAATGAATAATATGATTTTGTTTTTGTTGTGATGTTCTTATATTTAATTGATGTTCATTAATTTATTATTATTCAAGCAACTCCTCATTCATTTATGTTTTTTTCTGATATTTTAAGTTTAAAATCGCACAAAACACTGCGGAAAACTACACTAAAATTTTTCAAAGAAGTATTACTTTTTAAAACTTATGGTAGGTACTTATTATTATAGTTTTATTCAACGGGTCATTTAAGTTTTTAATAATGATCATATCACACTTCAATATGACAACACAATAACATTTGAACTAAACAAAAACTAAAATCAGCAGTTTTTCTAGGATTACTTATGTACTTAGCTGGTAAAGAAAGAAATTAGCATTCTCTGCCTTTGTTCGGATTCTTAATACAAATAGTTGGTACCTACTGTTGGCTGTTATATCAATGATTAATGAAATTCCTGAGATCAAGGTCAAGCAAACTTTTACTGAAGGTCTTTTCTGCGTTGATGATTGTGGTTCCAAAATGAACCTAAGTTAGGTTTATGAGCGATTCTTACGTAAGCGAATAAATTGTTCAATTGTCCATGTAGTATATGCGCTGGCGTCAGTCACGCTCACGCACTAGCCGTGAGCCAGTACGGACGTGGGCCGGACGCATTACCTACTTCACCTATTAAGTGATCAAAGGCGTGTTTTATTTACTATAATGGACACCCAAACATTACAGTCCAATGAACTGAAGAAGCTTGAGGTGAAATTATACTAAGTATAAATATAGTCTACGGGTGATGGGGAGCATCCTTTGTAAGTTATACTGATAACGGATATTAGGTACCTACGTTGTATTATCTTCAACGTGCATGATTCAAACATGAATTATAATACTGCTGATTTTAGTCCGCCAACCGCTTTAATCCATAACTGCTATTTCAAAAATCGAGCAAACATCTTTTTTCATTATCCAATAACCTGTGTTGCCATATTCAAATCGTTAATACAGTAAAAAATCTATACCATTCCCTTTAAAATGAGAATTACAAGTCACAAACTACCTTCTAAATATGTAAATATGATAATTTCGAATACAAATGGGCTTACATATACAATTCTTGAGGCACTCTCATCATTTCAATCAAAAATCTAGCGTGTCGGTTATTAGTGGAATGAAATTACAGAGCGGGAAACGAACATGCGGTCAGTTTTGTTTCAAGTGATGATTATATTGCAGTTGTCAATATAACGCGTCGTCAAACACCATGCGAGAAAACAAATTGATGTATGGAATAATACATCTACCCTTAGGCTTATATTTATTTAAATAAACAGACCCATAAAATATAGATTTTTTGCCAGGAACCACTTCTATAGTGTAACCTTTATCGCGTTCAAGAGTTATAATAATTTTTAGTCCGAACAAACGAACATTTATGGTCAAAAGAATGAAATAATCATATTCATTTTAATATTTTCAATGATTGACAACTGCAATACCTTCTACAGTTGAATCCGGGCCTCGGTTTCTTTTCTGAGTTGATGAATTATAAATGTCACGATTTTCAATTTCAGTTCAAGCAATGTCATACACACCTAAAATTATTTTTCATGCTTATTTATTAGGTAGATCGATTGGTATGAATTATTGGGTAATTTCTATTTGTATTGTTATGAATAATTAAGAAGTTATAAAGAACTTCTTAATCTATATTGATTCTGATTTAAATCGCACATTTGCGACTACAAACAGAATAGAAAAAAGGACACTATAGTTAGTTATTCGAAACTAATTTAGAGATGTAAATTAGAAAATTATTTCTATTGTTGAGCGGCAACGCAAGTAGAAGAGTCAAGATTTAGGCATGTACGACGGTCACTCATAAGCATTCTAAATTTAAAATTATCAAGTCCTAGTCATTTAAACAAGTCACTAATACCCGACATTTAAAACGATCTACTTCAAATTTATAGAAAAAATCTATATCCAAATATCAATGATTAAACAAGATTAAGAGTGAAACTTCAAACTTTGTATCTAAGCACCCCTAATTAATATCAGTAGTATTGAAACACACAATATTTCAAATAACAATTCTTAGGCTAGTTATTTACAAGGTCACGAAATAAACTAATATAATACGAGTCAAAACTCTCGGGTATTATCAAACAAGATATATTTCTTACTTCCCCGAAAAAACATGCCGTGGAAAATTAACCTAACTAACTAAATCAACTCAAACCTAAATAAACTATTTTTACCAACTTAAATTTATTAAAAATATATTAAAATACTTCCTCTCAGTTGACTAGACTATAATGAACTAAACTTGATATGTCAAAAATAATTTCAACCGATCACACATCGGTTGTTAAGATTACATTTAGAATTGCCGCCAATTTTGCGATCGTCTTGTCAGTGGGTGAGTTTTGTTCCATTTTTGAAACCGCAAAATTAACGGTTTCATATACCTACTAAGGCAATTAATTTTAGGATCTGTCTATTCGTTCTACTAAAAGTTATAGTGTTTGTTTATACGATTGGTTTATAATGAACAACAATCAGATCATAAAAGTAAATGCGTCGTATGAATTTAGTACTAAAACCAGTAATGGTGTGATTAAAGATATTGTCACACAATGAGGCACTGAGCTTACTTTGTATTACAAGGGTTTCTCTACTGAACACTCTTCAGTTATTAAACTACAAAGTTCTATAATACTCTTATGGTAGTTTTGAAAAAGCACTTTTTCAGACCAAATTTGTTTCAAAACACGCCTTCTGATAAAATGTTAGTAGTAACCGTTGAATTATTCATTTTTATACAGCTACATTTTTGTACGATTGCTTAATGTTACCGGATTAAAAATGATTACTACTAATTTCTCATCACAGACAATAAGTTACATAAATAAAACATAAATTTCGTGAAAAGGCGGGAAAACTGACAGATCTAAATAAGTGCCCTTACACAATCTATGGATACTTACGGATTAACAAAATCTAGTGCATCCCAGTGTTGTGGGATATCATAAAAGAACCAAATTACATACATAATGGGTGACTAAATTTCAGTCTATCATTTATCAAGGAAGACATAGTAACAATGACAATACGATACAAATGGTTCATTACAAAATACTTAATTTACTTTGTACTACTACAGAAGGGGTTTCTATTCATTGTTTTCCGTTTACAATAATTTCTAACATACACTACGGATGAACTAATTCGATTAATTGCAAGGTTGAGACCTTCATCACATATCAAGTATTCCAACGGGATAAATAAAAATTGTACAAAAAATATTGTCTCCATTTCCAAATTTCTAAACTTTGGTCCGTTTTCTACTAGGTACTAAAAACTCTAGCATTTTCATCGACAAAGCAATTTTTATTAAATTATTTATTTAAAATAAAAAATGAACTATTAAGGCACAATGCTCTGTGTCTTAGGGGGTTTCGTAGTTGATATGCCTTCGTCCATCTAAAACTCCAATCTACTCGATACTACTGTTCTACGAGATTCGAAATATAAATTCTTTTCAAGCAGCTCCCATTACTCCGCATAAAATCACATTTGTTTTATTTTTTTACAAATAAAAAGTTCGACTATACCATTCAACTACATACTTGGAAAGTTTATTTATAAACCCAGCACCCAAAACCATTACTATTATCTACTTATCTATATACTGGGATGCACTTCACTAAAAGGTACTTACGGAAAAAATAAAAAACTAAGCAGCGATGAAAGACAATACTGATAATGACTAGAATTTAAATGAATGAGGATGTCGTCATGCCCTCTCCATGTTTCAAAGCGACTTGACAGAACTAGGACCCGTCCGTACCATGTCACCGCTTCTGCAAGACTGAAACTATTGTCAGTATTGTCTCACCACAGATTATAGTAGTCTTCTTTCTTCGGTGCACCCGTGGCGCGATCTCTGCCTCCCGCGGACATGCACGCCACCCAAACTCCTCCTTAGGTTGTCATCATGCATCTATTTCCAAATAGGGTCTGATACTCTTCAAACTATCCACAAAATTACTATAGTCTACCAAAAATCTGGGATTCTGTCAAAACTAACTAATAAAGAAAAACTGGCGCCCAACGAGGGACCGGAAGCTTATTCTAAACTACCGTCAACTGTAATAATGTTCCGAATCTAATATAATAATAAGGTAAAAAGCGATAAATGAAAGATCAGCTGTGTTTTGTGTCATCATTTATTTCTAAATTTCGTCTAAGTGAAGATGAACCATATATAATTTTTATTTGAAGGCTAAAGGAGGCGCGCGGCCTGTACTACTGCGTCCACTAGCTATGGCCCGTAGTGCCCAAGTTTCTATTGACTAATGTCTAAACACGCTCTTTTCGCTAAAACCACAGCCATATCCTTATAGTTTCAAACAAAAGAGCGTATTAACCAGTTACATAATGTTGCCAGATGACTGTTACAAAACGTTCAGGATTTTTTATTTTTTACGACAGAAGCTGATTTAAGGAGTTGTTTCTTTTGCATAGACTTTCGAGTAAAAACTAATTCAGCTCATGAATGTTTACATTACATCCTAATTCAAGAGTAATAAGTGAGAATAAATAATTTATTTGTAGGTATGCCTCGAATTTTAGGCCAAAACAGAGATCAATCACTATGCCAATATACTTGGCGTGTGTCATCAAATAATTTAATGCTTATTTGATTTTCCATAGTCTATGCTCGGAAACACCTTATTCGACGCATATAATGAAAAACAGGCTACTATACAGCTACAAATACAAACCCAGACCATTGACTACGGGTATTCCAATATTATACATACAAAAATACCCCCTTATATATTGCACAATAATCACCTACAGCGAGTCGTGTGGGAAAACAGCCCATTACTACTATTCTATTATTGATCGTTGATAATTAAATTAATTCTACAGTAAAATGCAATTACAACCAAATGTACAAAAAGGAATGTAAGTACAGCCTCTATAATATGTTTAATTTAGCTCCTCCTGGGCACTACACGTACGTGCGTCACTTATATGTTTCCAAAATCAGGCTTGTTTCGTAAGTAAAACAAAAAAGTACATCTGAAATATTACTGATAATTATTTTAGTGAATCATTAAACTTATTCTACAACTGAAATTGCAAAATATATATGCGAGCAAAAACCAGAAGTCAACATTTAAAAAAGACGCCATCTATAATATAACACAAATCAAATCTAGCGATAAGTTCAGAATGCCGTCATTCTCCGTTGCTGTAGTGTTCGTGTGGATACGTGTACTGTGAAAGACAGCTAGGCCATTATTCCATTAATATTTACTAGTAAAAATTTTCGTTGCCGTTCGGCATTTCGAACTTTTAATATATCCCATATTATTGAAAACACACAGACAATGTCTCTAACGTACTTACTTTAAATTTATAGTCTGTCGCAGTACACATTTTTTGGGAAAGGCAAAATAATGATGGCCGCACGCCTCGAAGCGGCGGCGTATCGTACGCCCTACGTTATAAACAATTTAATCACATTCTCACTTATCAACAAGTGTCCGCATTTATCACGATTCAAAATACATAATACCAACTCGCTACTGAATACACCGATTCCTATTATACAAAAATATTGTAATATTCCGTATGTATGTGTGATTGTATAATAAATCTAACACGTACATTATGCGCGCGCTGCCACGATCCCACCTAGCATGAGAGGTGCATAAATGTATACTTTTAAATTGAGATACTTTCATCGTAGTGTCTTAGCCGCAGCGCGCGCGTGCTGTTATCATAATAATATAATTAACGTTATTGCTTTCGGTTAGTCATACTTAAGTAACTATTATATTGGTATGTAAAACTTCAAAATCACTACGCTACATGACTACTCTAGCATCTGCCGTACATTTAAAACACACAACATAAATTTAATTTTTTTTTTCCATTATAACATACTTTATATTATACCAATCCAAAAATTGTATATTAATTCATGTATATATTATAACCTTAGTAATAATTAAGAATATATTTTCAATTTTATTTTGTTTACATTGGTCCAGAGTATCCTGGAATCGCGAAAAGCAAGAAGAACATCACTAGTGTGATGTTGCCGATGCTGTGCTATTGCATAATGTGGTGTATGGCACATCACTACCGCGCAAGCTTTTTCTATAGAATAGAAACACTACAATCTAGGCAAGAAGTATTGAGCAAGATTTAGACTCTGTATTTCATGGAAATTCCCTCCATAACAACTTTCGAACACATAATAAAATGACTAGCTAGGAATGTATTTTTTCTTATGGCAACAAAGAATTTATTCAGCGTCTTAGTTGGCAATATCTTCCATTATTGTCTTATACTTAAGCTATACGGGTGTAACATAGCGGATTATGTTCAATTTGGCAATCACTAATCTTCATTTGACGCCATCTTGTTTCGAACCATAAGATGGCGTCGCGATACGCTGGGTTTTGATTCTACTGACGCTGCAACGCACTTTCTTGTAGAAACGAATCCTCACTTGAGCAAATCGAAAACTTTTGGCAAAATATTTGGCCGTCTTTGGCTAATGATACTGAAAAACCGGGAAGACTGTAGCCTCAAGCGAAGCGTCACTACAAGGTCTACACTACGTGTCTACGTGTGCGGTACCCCTCTCAGAGCAGAACGGAACGTTGGCTCCAAGAGGAGTACCCTTAATAGCACGTTTCACAACCACCGTGTGGCTAACGCCTGTTGAAACAATTGACAGTGTGAATTGGAAGATACAAGATTTGTATTAAATTTATCATTTTACGTATAAGTCCATGCCAACCATGCCTTACGCATACGTTGTAGAGTCCAGAGTCGAGAGGTGTTAGTCGCGAGTGTTCAAGACGCTAACTATAGTAATATTATACAGGGTTATTGGTAATTCGACGTATTCCCGTTAGGAGGTGATAGGGGTGACTATTTGTGATAATTTTAACCCCCATATGCATTATGCAAAAGTGAACCATTTTCGAGTTATCAAGCTTTTCAGATTTTTTCAAAATAGGTCAGAAATGCAACATCAAAAATTTATTAAAAAAAAAGTATCAATTAAAATCAATTTTTTTCTTCTGATTTATAAAAACGATTAAACAATGGTTATTTATCAACATTAAAACTACAATTATTGTTCCAACTTTAAAAATGCGAGACGATTAACGATATTACTTCAATATTTTTTGAGATTTTTGTCCACTAAAATGCCTTAAAAACGAAAAAAAATTATATCAAACTTGGCTTGCAGATTATTTTAAAAACATACCCGTTTTCTTAGCTTTCCAACAAGGCATAATAACTATTAACTTATTTAAAAAAAACGGAGAAAAACCGATCACAAAGCAAGCAGGCGGAAATTTGTATTCGAACTAAACTTATGGTCTTTCTTTAAAATTAAAAAAAAAGTAATTAAAAACAATGCCCAATGTAAATAAAACAAAAAGTATTATTATAAAATTAAATTTAGAACCAGTAAAAGTTTAGTAATAATAACAATTAATAAAAAGTAACAATTAAGACATTTTGTAATTTAGCCTAAAGTTCTTTCTCGAAGGGACTTCCCCTATTGCGTACGCAGTCTCATTCTTTTTCTGAGGTGTAACTTAACTACCGAAGTGTTAAAATTATTCCGAATCACATTTGCAGGACATCCGTCTTGCTAGTATATCATGTTTTGCCTTATAGCTAAAGGCACGTCTTCAACACGCATTTCATTTGTTAAAAAAATTCGTAAGCGAGCAAAATTGGTTCATCGATAAATTCTTGCACATATTGCACATAATGCAGAATAATTTGACTACTTCGGTAGTTAACTTACACCTCAGAAAAATAATGAGACTTTGCGTACGCAATAGGGGAAGTCCCTTCGAGTAAGAACTTTAATTAGGCTAAATTACAAAATGTCGTAATTGTTACTTATTATTAATTGTTCTTATTACTAAACTTTTACTGGTTCTAAATTTAATTTTATATTTATATTTTTTGTTTTATTTACATTGGGCATTGTTTTTAATTACTTTTTTTGAAATTTTAAAGAAAGACCATAAGTTTAGTTCGAATACAAATTTCCACCTGCTAGCTTTGTGATCGGTTTTTCTCCGTTTTTTTAAAATAAGTTAATAGTTATTATGCCTTGTTGGAAAGCTAAGAAAACGGGTATGTTTTTAAAATAATCTGCAAGCCAAGTTTGATATAAGTTTTTTTTGTTTTTAAGGCATTTTAGTGGCCAAAAATCTCAAAAAATTATGAAGTAATATCGTTAATCGTCTCGCATTTTTAAAGTTGGAACGATAATTGTAGTTTTAATGTTGATAAATAACCATTGTTTAATCGTTTTTATAAATCAGAAGAAAAAAATAGATTTTAATTGATACTTTTTTTTTAATAAATGTTTGATGTTGCATTTCTGACCTATTTTGAAAAAATCTGAAAAGCTTGATAACTCGAAAATGGTTCACTTTTGCATAATGCATATGGGGATTAAAATTATCACAAATAGTCACCCCTATCACCTCCTAACGGGAATACGTCGAATTACCAATAACCCTGTATAATACGCATGCCTTCAAGAACGCACTACGATGACTTACCATTCCGCCTGCGTCTCCAACCCCACCATCTGAAGAGGATTTGGCGCCCAAACCGGGGCGAGATTTTGCTCTCGCTACAAACTCACTTTTCACACGCAAATCAATCTACTTGTCAATAAATCAACGTGCACTCTAAGCTATAAAGGAGTTCTGTGAGGAAACAACCCACACCCAGCGCAAAGGTACTAATCCCCGCGAAATAAAACACAATTATATTCTAATATTATCCATGTAATGACACATTGGGTATCTAGGTGCTCCATTACATACAGTTATGTACGGGCAAACACTAAGACCACTAAATACAAATCTACGTCTAACCTACAACCGACGCGAGCTGTCGCGAGCAAGGCGCTGTCCAATCAGGGGACAGCGGGCGTCGGCGTTGCGTCATCAAAGTAAATAATACAATGTGGTTTAAGAAAAAAATAATATATATAAATAAAACTTTGTTAGTACGTCCGAAACCCTTTCGACTAACCGGGAGGGTTCGGGACGAAAAAAATTAAGTACATAAGTTCAAATCTAGGGCTATTACCGCTGTATCTAAAACTTTGGCAAGATACGAGGCGGCCGCCCATGGGTTACTAGAAGTGTAAGACATCACAATCAATAATAATATTATCAACCAGCTAATACTGAAAATTTCAGGAAAAAATGCTAATATACAAAAGGGTGTTATCATCGGGCGGTCGACGTTTAGCGTGTCAAATTTTGTTTCCTAGGTTTCTTGGTACATACTATTAACCGAATTAAGATGTTAAAAAAATAGACTATTACAAATATAAGATGCTGACGCATGATTGCTGATTTGTGAATAATGTAACAAATATCGAAAATTCTGCCTGGTTTCAAAATTTTATAGCTTGAAACATTTGACACGCACAACGGGACATTCGCTAGTAATCTCAGGAGGTTTCTAGCCTACTTATATTAAGAATACTGCTAATAATAATAAGGGTATGTGTTTACATGTGAAATAGCATTCAGTGGTACTGGTATGTGGAAAATTTAAAGTGACAATACGAATGTGAATAGAAACTATAAGATAAATTGAAAAAAGAAAACGATAAGTACAGGACTAAAATTCTTCGTGAATCTATCGAATTTTAGCAATTTTAAAAACATAATACTCCGAAAGATATTTATTGAATGGTACTAACAAAATCTCAACTACAAAATCCATATAAAACAAAACATAAACTATACAATTTAACAAATTAAATTGGCATGCGGCCCACCTGGTATAGGAGTAAGTGTGGCTTTCAGCCAAAGTGATCGCGTCCTGGACACTATGCTACAAGTAGTCTGCCCGCATGTATAAAATCTTACCAAGGAAATCAGACCGAACGAAAGAATCAAGCATATTTTCGCGACATAACTGAAGTCCAAAAGGACTAATAGGAAACTGAAAAGAAACGGCACAAACTTTTCCACGTACCAGAACTACATGCCAAGTGCGCCGACCCGCAAGGGAATGTGGCCGGCGAAGCTACCGCATGCACTCTGCTCTCTACAAGTGCCGCCCGCCTTTGCCTAGCTCTTAAATTATTGAATCACTCACATCCAGAACATTATACTAAGACCAATGGCTTCTTTCAAATGAGGTTGTCGCGGAGTAATTCGAATGCCCAATTTATGATTTCGTCACAGCGCTGACGAAAAATAAAAACTGTTATATGGAAATATGTCTTTTACAAAAAGTAAAAGTCATGCGATTGAATCAAACCTTTGTCCAGACGTTTTTGCCCAAGAACTCTTGGAATTGTATATTGTACGATTTGAATGTTTAATTTCTCATAAGCGATGAACAAAATCATTTGGGCCATGTTATATTATATCCCACTGGTCTTTTGAGCGGTTTCAAAGTTACGCTTATACGAAAAATGATCGATTATTGTTACATAATTATGTATGTCATTTTAAGTACCTCGTGACGGAGACTACGTCCCCAAAAATTTCGTCTTAAACCTAGGAATTGCACAAACACAACCATCAACCGTCTTTAAATATTTTAGATTTATATTCATAATTATAGTATTAATACTTTTCTAATCACAGAGTAAAGATTTCGAGTATTGCTTGTGAGAAATATCTACTTACACTACACGGGAACAAATTAAGTACGATTTTCAAATACACTTATTGAGACCTATATTACGATAAAACCTAACTGGAGGGTAGAAAGAGCTAACAACGAACAGTACAAGGTAGTAAACTACAATCTCAAATGTTAGATATGTAAGTAAAATACAGCATGCTTTTTTTTTAAATCAGATTTCTAATTGGGTATATGCGATACGCGAATAAACGTTAAATTCGTATTAAAATTTTGAATAACACTGCTTGGAAATATATAAGGAAGTTCTTAACAAATTTGTTAAGATAAGTTATAGATAACTTGAATCTAACCGTAGCAAGCAAGAAAGCCCTTAATTTTACAAAATTACCCAATACGAACTACCTTCACAAGTCTTATAAAAATTACATTTTGGGGTAAAAAATAATGATAAAAATATATGTATACATTACAATAACCAGATAAATTCAAAAGATGCAGTCAATAGACAACATACTCAAGCCCGAACCGATATTAATACTAAGAGTATATTAGGAAACGGACATACATAAATTTGGCGCCCAATGTGGGACAAGCTGAGCAAAGGCGGGCGGAACTTTCTACAGCGGCTTAATACTTAGCTTATTGTCTCAAGACACTCGGGGTGTTAGTTCGCATTCCCTGATAACTGCTAAACTAATTAAACGTACTCACTAAGTTCGCCCAGATTGGTGGGAGTCATGCGGAGAAAATGCGGCAAATCAAATGAAGTTGAGCAATCACTCAGTTAACGTGTGGGCGGTTTCCTTCAAATATTGCACGCGACAGCAAACGCATTGGCGACGCATGTACCGCGTAACTCCACCGCACGTTGAATGGCCATTGGATTTCGTCTCGTCCAGCGATATTATAGTCATAGCCTCTGGGATAAGCATTTAAAATATAGTTTCAATAGCATAAAATGAATCAAACAGTTACACATACGTAACTAATTAATTTGAATCGAACTTGCACACTGAGACACCACCTATAATACAATCAAAACAAGAAAACCATAAAATGTATTTAAATTACAATCAAAACTACAACACACTCCTTGCCCACACCACACTTGTACCTACCCTCAAAATTCTAATCAAAGACAAAATCCAAGTTCCATCATCACTCTGGGCGTCTATAATCTACATTTCATACATACAATGGCATGTAATGATTGCTTCGAGTTAGATATGTATGAGGGAGTGAGCGAGACGGCCGACGCCGGGCAACGCGCACAGCGTCACGAGTGACGTCATTGCGGCCCACGTCGTAAGCGTATCAACAAGGGCGGACTGGCGACAATCTTAGGGTCAACAGTCAAATATTGCGAGACAACTACAAGTATTCAATACTTATTTTCAACTGGAGACCCTGGCAGCTTTCTCGCCGAGCGTATCAATTTAGCGAACGATACAGCGAGGAAATAATGTCGGTATCTTAACTACAACTCCGCAGGGGCCAGATTTTCTATATACTTATTTTTGAACGAGTATATTAATACTTTAGTTTGGGCTATCTTATTAAATCATTTTATTAAAAAACATTGCCTTATTGAAACGGTTTTTTAAGATTAAAACGTATTTTATCGGTGGATGTTTCGTTTGGGACCTTTTTTGTTTAAATATATAATTAATATTAATTTAAATTCTGTATTATATATTGTTTAATTTATTAACTTATAGAATTGACTTTCTCGAGAATATGGGTATCAGTAGATTATAATTGCCATATGACACCGAAATACCCAGCCCTGACAAAGGTATAATTTTTACGAGACGTTAAAAGTGAAACGGGGTGGAAGGTAGTGTTCCATACAATTTAATGGCGCCCACACTTTTTTCAGTATTGGGTTTCAAAGAGATCTAATAAAATTAAATACTAACAATAATGATTGAATCACTGGGCGTTTATCATAATGTAATGTAAATTATCACAGAATATATAAAAAAGCACAGATATTATTATATAATTCAAGACCAGCTCGAAATTACTTCGCAAAAACATTTCAAGGTACTTTTCATTACAATATGGAACACTGGGATTTTAAATATGAGACATCATAATACTGTAGTACTTAGCAAATACTCTGGTTCAAATTAATTAGATTGATACGCTTACGACGCGCTATGTTCTAAAGAAAATGTATCAAAAATTTGGCACAGTTTCAAACTGTTCAAAAATGGCACGAAAATATAATACTGATTCGAGACGTATTTTTTTAGCTTCCAAAGCAACCATCAAAGATTAAAAGAAAAACAGGAACGGCGAAGTGGCGTCACTCGGCGTCATGAAACCGCGCTGAGTATGTTTGTATTAAATTATATAATATAAAAAATACAGAGCTGCAATGAGATTCATTCTATATAGTCTCTGCGGATACATATAAAATTATAATAATCATAATAATCAATCAATATATTGCCAACTTTCGTGCACTATCTAGACTACGGCATTATTACAAATCCAAGACAAATTATATTAAGAAATTAGTAAGTTTTTTAAAGTTCAAACTAAATTATCTGAGATCTTCGCCTTATATTTAACTTTAAAAAAAAAAAAACGAAATGCGTATCTTTGCTTCGGGTCCCACTTCGGGCCAAGTATTGCTTGTCGAGGAAAAAAATGTTGACTTAACCTAAGTCGAGCGTTGAGCGGGACACGCTAATCGTGCCCCGAATACTGATTCAGTAGTCCACACGACGCGGCAAGACGAGCGCTTTAGATAATAATCCGGAAAGAGCGTAGGAACTGTTAGAAAAAAAAGTCAAAAAGCTGCGAGCGCAGTACAACCTAACCTCTTCGGGGTCGGGAGGATGTATGTCGCTTGGGTTTAGATGTACATGGGGAGTCCGTACATGGCGCCCCAGTCGACGCCCTGGAAGGACGACATGTCGACGCCGGCGAGGGAGTAGGCGGCGCCGAACTGCGGCAGCGCGGGCTGCGGCGCGGGGGCGGGGGGCGCCACGAGCGCGGTGGCGGCCGTGGCGGCTCCGGGCAGCGCGTACGGAGCGTACCTGTAGGCGTGCGCGCCGACCGTGGGCACTGCGCCCACGCCGCCGGCGGCCGCGTACACCAGCCCGCGCCCGGGCCGCAGCACGAGCCGCTTGCTCAGCGCCAGCGGCGCCGCCGCCACCGCCTCCTTGGGCTGGGCGCGCTTGCACTCGACCTTCTTATTCTTTATCGTGTGGAAGTGGATGTCACATACGCGCTCGACCGCCTCCTCCGAGTGGAAGGTGACGAAGCCGAAGCCGCGGTGGCGCTTGGTCTGCTGGTCCATGAGCATGACGGCGTCCTCGACGAGGCCGAACTGGGTGAAGTAGGCGCGGACCTCGTCGGCGGAGGTGTCCTGGCCGACGCCGCCGACGAATATCTTCTTGGTCTTGGCGGGGCGCGGCGCCGACTTGGGCGTGGCGTGCTTGGGGTCGATGCGCTTCCCGTCGAGCGTGTGCACGGGCATGGCGAGCACCTTGTCCACCGACGCCGCCTCCTGGAACGTGATGAAGCCGAAGCCGCGCGAGCGCTGCGCGCGGCTTGCGCTCAGTACGTGCGTTCAGTGTATTTGTATTACATTTTTGCAGGAGTTCACGGGCGTGTTGGTGTATACAAGATTTCATTCACCTTCAAAAATGTAAAAAGTCGATTTTAATCTATCATAATAAAAAATAATAACTGCAAAGAATTAAAATGTAAAAATGGTATCGTCTTCTAAATCTTAAAATAACATCATAAATTGCTTTTAAATTGCAAAAATTATTATTAATTGCAAATTTATTCGAAATAAAAGCAAATATGTATATTATTTAATTGCGAATATATAAAAATACAGAAGTTGAAAGAGAAGATTTTTATATCATATGCAAACATTGTAGATTGAGGTGAACGAAAGCTTGTATCAACTATAAAAGGCCCGATCGAATAATAATTAATAATAATAATCTTTATTTTTCTCCACAATGTCAAGTGAAGTTTTATGCACGACATTAAGATTACAAAATATTGGACTTACAATAAACTTACAACTATAATTTGCTTGAAAAATAAATTTATTTCTAATGCGTTCTCTCTTAATTGAATTAAAGAAAAAAATTACGTGATAAATTTTTTGCAGTCCAATCAAAAACCCACCAAAGCAAACACGAATTTGACAAAAGTTTTGGATACAAAATATTGTTCAACTATAACGTATACTTTTAGCAAACTCCTAATACCACACCCAATAACCCAATATAGATAATACTCAAATATAATAATTTACAATACCATAAATTGTAATGTATACGTGTGTGTACCTGATAAATAGTTCAAAAAGTTATATATTGACAAAAGAATATAATGGGAAACAATTTATTTAAATATAAGGAATTTGAATGAAAAATATATTTTAAAAATCATAAACGACGTAATACGTATACATACATATAATACTATACCTAATCTTTGGTATTCGATAAAAAGAAGAAATGTATTTCCTTCTATTATGAAATTCATAATGAATTTAATTAAAATGATAAAATAAACCGGTATCGTGCACATTGATTCTAGAAGAGTTAAATCTTACATCTCACTTCGTAATGATTGCAATCTGGTGATATCGTAACATCATAATAATGTGGAGTCTGTAGGAACTAGAAAAATACTGAAGTATTGCTGCATGGATAAACCGATGACATGAGTAAGATTTTTACAGGAATCTCATGCTTTTCAATGTATGAAAATCAACAAAGATATAAAAAGGTGTAAGTGATTATTTACCTATCACTAGAAATATGGATAAAATTAGCAATAATTTTGATACCATTAAATCCTACTAAGCAATAAGACCCTTGAAATCTACCATAAGACCATAACAAATCTACCACTTAGTTACTACCATTTGGGAGCTTTCTCATTCATCTTGCCAAACTAAACCTATTTTACTTATAAACTCAGTTATTCCTCATAACTATTTACTTAGTGTTAAGAAGTAATTAATATTAGCTATAACTAGTTCAATTATTTTCAAAATAGAACACTTCAAGGTATAAAAAGATAGTGATCAATGTTGCCATGTTGCGAATATCTACCACGAAAATATAAATAGAAAAACTACCAAACTAAAAACTTTCAAACTTCCCTTAGCATGGCAACACCGTCGTTACGGTAATAGTCTACCATAGAGGTGGGTTAGAGACATTTGAAGATAGGAGCATAGATTACTGTTAATTACCTATCTATAGAGTTAGTGGTCTAGCATGCCTCGACTATGGTCTTATTTTAGAGTACAACACCTACGTTAATATAGATATTTCAACCATAGCCCAATCTATTACTTTTAGCTGTGCTGCGAATAAAAATGTATCATGAAGCATTATATGTATTTGTCCATTTTAATCCAATATTACTTTTAACATCGAAATACCTACATACATACATTGATGATACTTTTTAAATAACAGGTTACTATTTTAATCAATATACTTTTACAGTAGTTCGTGAAATTGGCCGGTTTGTTAACATCAAACAGAATGAGAAAAGTTAAAATTAAAGGAGTTCCCCATAGAAAAACGGCGAATAGTTGATTTTCGTAAGATTTTAATAATGGCAATACATACGGAACCCTTCAATGTGCGGTGTCCGACAGGCACTTGATGATAACAGTTTTGTTTGGCAGGCACATGATATCTTAATATATCTTGTGTACGTGTGTATGGAGATGTGTATGGTCTGCCAATCCGCACTTGGCCAGCGTGGTGGACTAAGGCCTAATTCCTCCCATTCTGAGAGGACCCGAGCCCAACAGTGGGACAAAGAAAGGGTTGTGATGATGATGATGATGATGAGACAGAGACATTGCTACCTATGCATAGGTTCCATGTAGGCTGTAAACTAATATTATATTAATGGCAATATGTGAGGCCCGACACGCACATGACTGTTTTTACCGATGTGCGCGACGAAAAGAAGGGTATTGAGTTTTATCAGTCTACGTAAGTATGTATGTATGTATGTATACATGTATGTAAAAGCGGTGACAACTCAGTGGCTGTCACACTCGCCTCACTCGAGCGGTTCGGGTTCAAACCCAAGCGGCACTCACAAGTTATGTGCGATTTAAGAAATTAAATGTCACTTGCTGTATCGTTCGTAGTCCAATGGCTCGCGTCGATTGAATGTGAGTGAAAGAGTTAAGCAACGACGGGCGCGGTTGGTTTGTGGATGGGTGACCGCTAGTGGCAAAAATTCATGGACGCTACCGTGCTTCGGAGGGCACGTAAAGCCGTCGGTCCCGGTTGTTTTCAATTGTGGAAACAGTAGTTAAGCCTTGTCGAAGACCTTCGGGTGGCTTGAGAACATTCGACACAGGGTTGGCCACTAACCCCTCCACCAATCCGCATTGGAACAGCGTGGTGGAGTATGCTCTACACCTCCCACAGCTATGTCTGTGGGGGAGACCCGCTCCCAGTAGGTAGTGGGACGTCTTATGGGTCTCAGCGAGCGACGAACGGTGAAGGACACATAATGAGGAAACCTGAATGCCTGAGAGTTCTTCATAATGTTCTCGAAGGCATGTGAAGTCTGCCAATCCGCACTTGGCCAGCGTGGTGCACTAAGACCTAATCCCTCCCATTCTGAGAGGATGCCCGAGCCCAACAGTGGGACAAAGAAAGGATTGTGATGGTGGCGGCGATGTATGTATGTTTGTTCTTCTATGGCGTTCTAGAGACTGAACTCTAAGGCGATTTTGATCACTAAAATAAAAAACAGGCGATGGCTGCAGGACTAGTACTAAATAGGTATTTAAAAATCATTTTTAGGTTCCTTTTATTATTTTTCATTTTAAATAACAGTTTAGGGTACATAGGTATGTAATAACGATTTAAAGTTGGTTAACAATCATTCATCTGATTTTCCTACTTTAAATAATTTGGTTTGCAGTCAGTTTTTTTATAAATACCGGCCAATGGGAGTCGGACTCGCGGACGAAGGGTTCCGTACCATTATTTATAAAAACAGCAAAAAAGCATGTCTGTTGTATGGGAGCCGCCCTTAAATTTTTATTTTTTCCGTTTTTTTTTTCAAAGCCAAAGTCAAATAATTTATTTCGCTATGAGGTGATTAGACACGCTTAACGAAAGTCTAGGTAACTACAAACCAACAAAAAAAAAGTTATGAATTTGTTGTTATAGCGGCAATGTAACAGCAGAAATACATTATCTGTGAAAATTTCAACTGTCTAACTATCACGGTTCACGAGATACAGTCTGGTGACAGACGGACTGACGGACAGCGGAGCCTTAGTAATAGGCTCCCGTTTTATCCTAGGGGTATGGAACTCTAATTAAGCAACTTATATACTCTTTACACCAATTTACCATTTGTATCCACAGCACAGCACCCTACATCTATCGTCCAATCCAACCTACATTGTTCACCATACATCGTCTACGCACTGACCGGCCGAGACTTCTGTCCGCAACGCGTTGCCTACACTGCCGGCTTCACAGAAACATTGTGTTAATATTACTCGAAAAGATACCACCAGGAAATTATAGTTTAAAGGAAATAAACTTAGTTTAAATTTAATTATTAATTAGTTAATAAATACATCCATCCACCAGATTTTACAGACAGATAGACGTTCTGTCTGTCTGTTCAGATTTAACAGACAGTGAAACGTTCTGTCTGTCTGTCCAGATTTTACAGACTCAAGTTGGTTTCAACAGTTAGCCACAGTCAATATGTGACCCCAATTAATGTAAATAGCGCACTGTATCAGTGGAGAGCCAGTGCATAATAAATTTCACCTAATTCAAACCAATATGTCAGACTTGTGGTGACCTTCTTTTGGTCACCACGTCTTGAGCTGAACCAACTAACCTTGACTGGAAGCCTGGTTATGTTTTTCAATACAAAAAGGATTCTTAGCAAATTTAAAAAGAGCAAATAGCATAACTGTGACTGGACTCAATGACTCAGTGGTGTCTTACCCTGAGTACCAAACCACTGGTCTCGGGTCTAATCCAGGCCAGGACAGATTTATTTCACAGATAAATAGTAATACTCAGGCCTCATCCTCCGAATAATGCCTCCAAGGCTGCACTGAAAACCAGCGCTACGGTTACTGTCATAGCATATTCTGAGTGTACGCCTTTTTGGGACAGGAGGTGCAAGTTAATAATTATTAGTTTATAAGTTTTCTTCAAATGTTTGTATCTTCTGTACCAAATAAATATTTTCTCTTCTATTCATGGATGTTGTACTATTCCCACAACAGAGGCGCACTTCACAGGTGTGTATGTGTAAGCTTTTGTTTATATATATTCATCTCACCTGTGTGACTGGGTCTTTCATGATCAGCACATCGGTTACAGCTCCAAACATGGCAAAGTACTCCCGCAGCTTCTCCGAGCTAGTCTGCCAGCTGAGACCGCCCACAAACAGCTTCGAGGGCGAGGGAGAGGTGGTCCCCGTGCCAGCGGGGACCGGAGTGGAGCGCCCAGAAGACGGTGACGTCTCTGCGGGATGACAAATTTATTTAGTCATGTCAAATCCATCATCACAATATTTACTTTGTGGAATGTTATGGGAATGGTAGCTACAACCTATTAGTGGTGTACTTAAGGGTACAGGTCTGTTCTCATTACTGAGGTCTGGACCGTACTCCACCACTCTGCTCCAGTGCCAGTTCAAAGAGGGGTTTTAACTAAACACTATTTATTTTTTATATCTTATTTATTTAAGATTTATTGCTTACTTACATGTTTCAGTAGGTAACATACAATTAGATACAACCAACACCTGCACCTTGTTATGGCATTGCAAGATAAGAAGAGAGGCAGACATTTTAAATAATAGTATTTACTATTTATATATTGTTATTGTAATTATATACCTAGGTCAATTTTGTTTAATAAATAATAATAATTTAATTATTTTCTTTATCATATCAAGTTAAAAGAAAACAAGAGTAATAAAGTAAATTGGTTAGTGGCCAGTCAGAAGATTTTAGGCCAAAAATCTTTTATCTCTTGATAACAATGTGAAGCATGGAAACTCTCAAGAGAAACCACCAGCCTAATGTGTAACATAGTAAAATGGTAAATATCACACCATGAGACCATAAGAAGGGCTTACCAGTTACCCATCCGCTTTAAACTAAACTTGACTACTTTGTTATTTCTTCCTTCCTGGGTACCATATAGGTACTCACATAAAACATCAAATAAGGCATGAACGTTTCATAATTAAAGTTAAGTATAATAACAATTAGTTTCTAATAAGAATTAAAAGAGTTATTACCCTTACTTATCTGTTGAACTGCAATCTGCTGCTGTTGCTGCTGATGGGCGGCGGCAGTGGCCGCTGCGTGGGCGGCCGCCTGCGCGCTCAGGACGTGGGCGGTCAGCTCTCCGCCTACGAGTCCTCCATCCAACACCTCCATACCGCCCAGCGCACCACTGGAATACACCATCATCTTTAATAACAAATCACAAACTAACACGGATCAATAAGCAATGCAAGCGCAGTGACGCTTTCACTTCAGCTTCAGACGGCTTCACAATAAAATGCGATCGACTTTTGTTTTCAACTTTTTAATGCAAACGGCCAGCAATGAATGAATGAAATGTAAAAAATTGATAGAATTTACAGGCTAAATAGAGCGATCATTTTCCGCGCGTATTGTATGGGCAAAAATTAAATTTATTTTGACGACTCTATATTGTATTATGAAAAATTATTACGGTTATTTCTAGCATTTTTAAAAACAAACAATTATTATTCTTTCCCTCCCTTTTGTCTTTGGTAATGCACTTGAGAATGACAATCTGTCTGTCATTGTCAATTATTTCAAGGTAGCCTAAAAATTAGAATTTCACTTGTAGAAGCTTAATTAAATGATAGTTTTGTGATAGAAACTCAATATTATGCAAACAAATAAAAGTTATGTTACTTTTACAACTATTTACAAGTAAGGGATGTCCCTTAATCTGTCTCCTGTTCTATGTAGATTGTAATGGCTAAGTACGTGGGAGAAGAAAAATTGTTTCACTTTCAATTTTATTTTACTTGGCGGTACACCGGTGGTGAATTTTCGAAATACCTGATTATTAAAAATAACCCGGCCAAATTCGGTAACAATTTACTTTAAATCTTATTCGTTTAGTGAACTATATTTTCGCGTTTTTATTGTTTTGTTGTTTGTCATTTTCATTAATTTTTGATAACATTGATAACTATTAATGTTATTTTAAATGCCTCATGATGTATTTGGCAGTGTGTCTGCCTATATGGCTTGTATAGTAGGAGGGTGCAATTCGCATTCCGCAAAAAGGGGAAATAATCTTGTAGGTATACTTACATGGCTAATGCGAGGTTCTGTGCGTCAGAAATTTGCGAGGCCCCCAGAATTGTTCTTATAAGAATTAATGTTTTAATTCTTATAGAACTTGAATTTAACTTAGTGATCTTTTAATGATGAGCCCAAATGGTACCTAAATGAAATTATTAAATAAGTTTACTAAGGAACCTTATAAAATCGGAAGCTATTAGAAAATGGTCAAAGGCACCATAAATATTCGATATATATTTTCGATCTGCCGAATTTGACGTGACATGTTTAATGGAGCCATAAATGGAGCAAATACGTGCTTTGATGGCGCGAAAGCTTGTTAGTACCTGCCTACTTGTCCATCGTTGTCCATCATTACGAAACTTTTGTCATTTCAACAATTGTTTTGATTGTAACAATAAGGTGTCCGTTCTCCCTTTAAAGTTAAATATTTAAGTTCTTGACTTAGAAAGTTTGCTCATTATTTGTTGAGTCTCATTTCTTCGGATAAAGTTTTTACGTAAGATTCGCTCGACGTAGAACTGTAAACTAAATATCAAATGATACTACTACTAAGAGACTAGTACCTATTGTCGTTTCCGACATTATACACGACCAAAGTTAATGCCCAAGATGCTTCGTAACAAATAAATGGAAAAATGAAGTGAATTTTGTTTAAAAATGAACTTAGATTTTTATCATACTGACTTGAGATATGCAGGAAAACTTATTTCACGTCACGGAGTATGCAAATAAGTGTTCTATTTTTGAAGTAGCCTGAATAATGTGATTTTAAGCTGCTCAGTTTTACATACCCTACTTAAGCAAATCCGAGCCTAAGATAACTTAATTACTAATATATGAATACATTGAATACTGCTCCATTAGCTTATACTTATACTAAGCTATCTAAGTACCTATAATTGTTCTTATTAAAAGATATATGTATGCTTCCTTGGTACAGTCCGATGATATCTCTAACGAATCCCTTGCCTCTTAATTGTCACGAAGTGAGACTACTATTAATAAAAAATCAATAATAGTTTGTGTACAATTGAGTTCAACGAACTCTGTTTTCTTATTATTATTCCGGCCCCTCCATGCCAGTATCAGCTTATTATGTAATTTGTTCGAGACACGATCTTATTTACTTCTATTTTTAAATATTTAACGGGCCTTCGCGCTTGTATGTAAAGAAAACCTATTATTTCATTGAAAATTACAGCTGCCCCACAAAAATTACCCTCCTATGGGTTGCGCAGTTCCTCTCACAAATAGATTTATCTCTTTCTAACATGATTGTACAATATATTTTTCTCTCACTCGAGTTTTCTTGAATTGTAAAAAACTGCATTGATGTCTCTTTCTTTCATAGGGGATTTGACTTCCTTAATTTTTTTACTCGTAACAAATAAATAGTAAAATGTTGCAAATTGTTAACTATATCAGTTTTAGAAACATGTATTGTTATTTAGTGTATAGATATAATGAAATAGAGATATAGAGTAAAAAATTGCAAAGCAAAAATATGCTATGTCCTTCATGATGTGTATCTGCAAAATCTCAAATAGGATTTATTAGGACAACATCCGTAGCGTGTAGCGTCCATAGTCCAGTGGCTCGCGTCGATTCAATGTGATAGACAGAGGTAAGCAATGACGGGCGCGGTCGGTTTGTGGATGGGTGACTGCTAGTGGCAAAAATTCATGGACGCTACCGTGGTTTAGAGGGCACGTTAAGCCATCAGTCCCGGTTGTTTTCAATGGTGTAAGTCGTTAAGCCTTGTCGAAGCCCTTCGACAAGGCTTATTCTACATAGTATATAAAATACTGGTTGTCTGTAAAGTCGGTTTACGGACGATATATTTACGTGATAACGTCATAATCATTATTTTATACAATACAAAAAAGGAGAATTGACGTCTGTAGTCTAAACTTCAAAGTATTCTACAGTACAGATAACTAATCACAGACAACAGACAAGTCTATATATATATTTATTTTGACAGTTCCCTATTTCGGAGCCATGGAACCGCCAATGTTGTCGTGTGTAAAATTAATTTATTGAAAATAATTTCTCTGCAGAGAACCGCTCATTTAATATTTTTTTAAATATTTTTCTGTGAATCAGTATATTTTTCTCTTTTTATGCTGGAATTTACAAAAAAAACACAACTTTTTCATATGCGCTGTCGATGTTCATCAATTTATAAGACGTTATCACGTCAAAAAAGGTATCAGTTAGATAATTAAATGTAGTCAGCCCTAATCCAGCCTAGTAATCCCAAATAATTAAACATGATTGAACAAAACACGACCACCTGTGGCCTTCAGCTTGTTGTCCAAGGCGATTAGCATAACAAATACCTGAATTACATTTCATCGTAAAAAAGTTGTGATGGATGTTGAGGAAGAGGGAGAGAGGTCTTCTTTCAGGATTCTCGAGCATAAATCAGAGTGGACGTAAGCAATTTATCTTCCTAAATTGTAACGTGGGGTTTCAGACGTGAATCGCTCCTTAGGACCCTTTGTAGCACATGCGGTTCAGTGAAAACTGAAGTCATCGTTTTCTTTTACATAAAAATGTTTATTCTGTGATTCTGACCACCTAACGATTCATTCTGAATAAATGAATCGTTAGGTATTCCAAGAATGTATCTGATTCAGAGTTAAATTTTCATTTATATTTATAGATAGCTACACATATACATACATACATATCAATATCATAAATATCCATACTAATATTATAAACGCGAAAGGAACTCCTGTCTGTCTTGCATTCACGCCAAAACTACTGAACCGATTTAAATAAAATTTGGATAGTACACACAGATAGTCTAGTCTAGAGCCTGAGAAAGGACATAGGCTACGTTTTTATTGGAAAAAAGTGTTGTAAAGGGTTGAAAAGGGGGATGAAAGGTTGCATGAAAGTATTGTCATTTTCAGAATTAGAAGCATAAAATTTATATATTACGCTGTTGATATAAATAAATATGACATTCAAAGTTTGTAAAAATGTTACCCATAAGGGTGTTAAATAAACATAAGGGATAGTACACGTTTTTATTTTTTTCTTAATTTGCGTTTTATTTGGTTTTCTCGTCGTCTGAAAATGATCATATTTATCGGTAAATTTTGCGGTTTTTGAAACTTCTTAACTTCTATAGTAATTAATTCATTTAAAAAAACAAAACATACCGACATGGCAGTCGTAGAGATGTATTGTTATCAAAAAATATTTGCTCTAATGTTAATATCCAGGGAGGAAACGGAAAAATACGTTTGTATGGGCTGTACGGTGCTCCGATATCCTCTTAAGCCGTCGGTCCCGGTTGTATAAGTCAGAATAAGTTCAGAATATCGAATTCTAAGCAATATTTGACAGTTACAACAACCACATTGTCTGTCGTGATGGTAGTAGTCTGTGGTTACAAAAACCCAGCATGAAAAAAACCTCGTAGAACCGATTCGTAATGGTAAAAAGGTAAATCAAAAGCGTATCGAGAAAGCTGTTTACGATATTCGATACGAATTGCTTAATGGAAAACGTAACCAATAGTTTTTTTATCGGTCAGAGGTAAAACGGTGTCGCTTTACAATAATGAAAGTAGAGGCTACAATGCAGATTAAATATTTGTTTCTTATGTCAAAAATAAAAATTAAGAAAAACATGGCGAATTCTCTTTTTGAATCTGAAATAGTCGCCATCTTTGCACAGGCTCGTAATATTTAGTTTTCAGACGTCATAAAATTGTTTTTATCTACCGCCGGTTCACAAAGCTGATGCTACCGAGAAGAACACGGCAAGAATATAGATAGTTACTCTTTTTAAAATTTACAATTTTTATTTGATCAAGGTACATTTATTATTGAACAAGTGGAGCTGGAGATACATCGCATCATTCACATGGATAAGTAAGCAATACCTACCTATTCATGCTTAGGTATAGATCGCATAGCGTCCATAGCCCAATGGCTCGTGTCGATTCCATGTCATCGACAGAGTTAAGAAACGACGGGCGCGGTCGGTTTGTGGACGGGTGACCGCTATTGACAAATTTCATGGACGCTACCGTGCTTCGAAGGGCAAGTTAAGCCGTCGGTCCCGGTCGTTTTCAATGATGAAAACAGTCGTCAAGCCTTGTCGAAGACCATCGTGTGCCTTGACAATATTCGACACTGGGCCACTAACCCCTCCAACCGCATTGGAGCAACGTGGTGGAGTATGCTCTAGACCTCCCGCAGATTGTCAGTCTGTGGGGAAGACCCATGCCCAGCAGTGGGACGTGTATGGGTTGCAGCTTAGCATGCTTGATAATGTCACGGATCAAAGATGTACTCTTATTAAACTGTTTGTTTACGAAACTCACATCTCTGGATAGCAAATAGGTAGAATGCTAAAATAAAACTGTATCTATTTGAGATTTAAAATGTTTTGCACTTTTTACACAAAAGCAGTAGCAGTCTGTTTGCTAGAGTGGCGTTATTTATATCGCTTCCGATAAATTTTTAGCTCGAAACGAATATTAATATGCCAAAATAGGATGCTGCTTTGTAGAATAATGTATTTCAGTTATGTGCTCATTTTATTCAAAGAAAGAATAGGTAATCTTACGTCTTAAGGTAATCCAGAGAGCAGAGAGGATACAAAATATAAATAAGAGTTTGAGTTTCCTACTTCTGACGGTGGTCGAGCAACAGAAACATTACATAATAGTTGTGGAACTTTTAGAGTTGGTATTTAGCATAACAATTAGTTTAAAAAGTCACCATTAAACCCTCTCAGTTTTCTTCGGGCAAAGTTAAACGAATCAGTGGCTTTTACAGCCAGCCAGAGAGCGGTGTGAATAACACTTCACGTGAAATGAAACGCCGGTGCGAGCCTCTTCAACAAAAACCCAGACTCGCGTATTCCACACCGAACGCAATAGGTTATGTACTGGGCGAATCGGCTGGGTCAACGAACTCTAACCTAAATCGGGCACAGACAGTAAAATTTTACTTTTTTCAAACTTTACAAATGTTTCGTAAGATCATAAAGAATATAGATGAAGGTATGAAATGTAGTAATAATGAATTAACGTTTTTTTGTAGTGGAAAATCGATAGTTGATTGAGGGTGTTCATTGAGGGTGTGGTAGGGTGAGGGGATGGAGGGTGAGGTTGGCGCGTGCGCGGGGCGGCGGGGCGCTGGCTGGCCACGCTGCCTCACGCGCTCCTCACACGCTGCCCGACGCCCGCCGCCGCCGCCTCGCGCGCCTCCGCCATATTGTCCTGTCACAGCAGTACGTACAGGCTACTGCTGCGCCCGGACAAGCCGGCGGAGGCGTCGCATTATCATCAGAGAATCAACAAGAAGAATCAAGAAGAATATTCTAGAAATTTTGCGTGTACTGTGTGTCCTGTTTCTGTTCGCAGGTACAAACAGATGGGAGCGGCAATGGATATCTATGTAGCATTGTGTTTTGTGTGTGGAAGTGATTGCTTTATCTGTGCAAGTGTTGCATGCTTACATTTAACATGAGCATAGAGGCAAGATAGGTTGAAATGAGTGAGATTAACGGTTTACGACCGGAGGGTGCATGTATCGAGCGGGGCACCGCGCATGCGCGCCATCTTCGGCTGCATCCGACTACGATACGGCCATTTTCTTTCAGGCGAATACATCTCACTAGATCTACTGTAGTTGATTTTTTTGGTATCTCAACAAAGCTTGAATTTATGTTTCATTTATTAGTTATAGCAATAGAACCTTAATATTTCAGTTGATAGCATTATAAAGAAACTTTAAATAAATAAAAACTAAAACTAAATTAAAATAGATATTTTGATATAGTTCTCTGGTAGTATGTTTATAATATTTTAAATATTTCTATCAAAATAGATATTTATTAACAATTATTTAGATCTTGGTAATTTTTTTAATATTTTCAACACTCGACATAAGTAATTGTAGCAATTATTTTGTTTCACACAAACCGTTATATTTTCACGATATTTTACTACTATTTTAACACTTTATTCCTTTAATCCTATTAATAGTAGAAATATTATTTGTAGGTTTTCTTTTCAACAAATACCACATTTTTTTAGTAAAATAGATGCCTTTATACTGAGTTTATTCTAGCATTTATACCACAGAACTTTGCACGAGTCTTTGTTACTTTACCTAAAATGCCTATTTGTCCCGCAGTTCTAATTCTATAGACGGAGGGTTAGGTATATTGTTACACTGTAAACAATATTCTAGACTCACCAAATATTTGTCAGCATTTGAATTTAGAATTTCAATAGACCACTTTCAGATTCTATTGGTACTAAGCAAACGTCACCCAACATTGACATTTTGTGAAGCTTGTAACAATTTTCGTTTACAGAATCAGTCAGACCTGTATTGATCCTCATACCTAGGGGTCCGAAACAACCCTCTGCTTGAGGGAGAGGATTTGTAAATTATAATTAAGAGCTTAGTTATTTTTTTGTTATTACTTAGTAGAAAAATGTTTTGTCGAACCCGTTGGCGCAATCAGTAGGTATCTAGTGACCTTACGCCAGGGGTAGTGGGTTTGAATCCCACTCAGGAAAAACTTTCGTGTGTCGACATTGTGTTTCTTCTTTATTATATTATTTACATTTATATTATTTACACCATTGAGGGTAACATTTTTCCAATCATTGAATGCCATATCAATAGCCTAAAATATAAATTATATGCTTCTAGTTCTGAAAATGACAATACTTTCATGCAACCTTCCATCCCCCTTTTCAATCTTTTAACTTTTTTCCAATTAAAATGTCCTTTCTCAGGCTCTAGACTAGACTATCTGTGTACCAAATTTCATTAAAATCGGTTCAGTAGTTTTGGCGTGAAAGCGCGACAGACAGACAGACAGAGTTACTTTCGCATTTATAATATTAGTGTGGAAGTATGGAATATGGATTTAATTATGTATTTCAAAATATCTATGTATGTATATCATTATGACACCCATAGTACAGGCTCGCGCCTAGTTTGGGATCAGATGGCCGTGTGTTAGAATGTCCATGATATTTTATATTTAATTATAAGTAATATACATATAAGCTAGCTCCCTAAACTAGGCGGCAATATAAGTTATTTTAATTTGTATTTTAACAGTTATATTTATTATCTTGATATTTTAATATTGTAAATGTTAACCTAACAGGGTTAATGCGAACACGACGACCTAAAATTGGAACCTACTAGAATAGCATGATGACAATAAATAAATAAATAAATAAATATGAATACGAAATTGTTTTCAAGAGTAGGTCTAGTCGAAATAACCTATTTTTATTACGATTTACAAATTTAGCTCATATTACTGGCACGGATTACACTTTGGTCCTTACTCTATGGTACTGGTGATTTAAACAATAGATATATCTCTAGTATAGAGTAATGATAAATCTATGATTTAAACACAATTTTCCCGCATTTAACGCTAAACCTCGCAAGTGTAGCTTGGTTAAATTGTCTTTGGTGTAGCAACTAGTAGTAGTAACTCTGACCGATTTTGAAGACGTGCATGTCGCGCGCATGCGCAGTGAAGACTCGAAAACGTCTCAGTCAGTAGTTAATTAATTCATGTGCCCATTTGTAACACTGTATTCCATGGAGCTAACTTAATATTATCTCTGTCTTAGAACCAAAGACAATAAACTTACGCCTTAGCAAAAATAATCTTGTATCACTGCCCAATAAAAACATTTTATTTAATTTTCCCGCGTCATCTGAGCAATCACTGGTTTCGCGCGACCCAATTCTTGAATAACGAATTGTTCAATCGCCATTTCGGTCCCCTAAGACGGTTTTCCCGCCGAAGCAGTTCCCCTTGTTAGGCCGTAATGAACTGATTCGGATGACTTGCAATGTCGCTGACTGGGAATAGATTGTTGAGCGGTTATGAGCTGGTCAACTGCGTTTTGTCCATAGAAGATACATTCATTGAATTCGATAAAAAACAAATGTCTTGAAACTATTGCCTTAAGAAAAAAAAAAACAAATGACAGATCCATAAGAAATCTGTCACTTATTTTGACAGTCGTTACATGGAATGAATTAAAATGAGGTGATAGTCTTTAAATGGATTAACCATAAATTTATGTATGTATTATAATAAATCTTATTGACGTTGTTTTTTTTTTGAAGGGATGACTACGGGTGAATATCGCGTGTCAATTTGCCGCTAGAGGCACTTGTGTCGCGTGAGGTCCAATAACATTCATTTTTCATGACAAATTATAATTTCTCTAATTTACCTGTTGAATGAAAAGTGATCTTCGTGAAATCATCGCAAATATGGATTATGCAATTTTTTATAGGTAATGACTATGGTGCACCACCATTATTGTTTTATGTTTTGGAAACTGTTCTGTTGTGATAATATAAATAATTAAGATTACCTTTTTCTTTTAATTTCATTTCTCTCTTCACTTTCTTGGTTCCAAGAAAATTGACTAGGTGCAACTTTTGGCTTTATTTTTATTATTCTCCTAGCTTAATATTTGTGAACAGAAGAGATACAAGATGTCATACAAGAGATGAAGGTAACGTAAAAGTTATTCAAATCAGGATGAATAAGATTAGGATTTTCTGTATTTAATTCTTTGGGTAACGCATAATCCTCGGGGTTAAATTGTTTTTTACAAACACGAGAATGTTTTGTCGGAGTATAGTTATTCCTGCTAATCGCCACTAGCCACTGTTTCAAAACAGTTTTATCTTTTGGAAAAATGTGTCCTCCTTTTTTTCCGAACAAAACGGAACTGCACAACATTGCGGCATAGCTATTCGATATGATAGATAATTATTAATAATTAATAAACCTATTGAGATTTAAGATTTAAAACTTTCTTTTGGCGCCGATCTCATATAATCAAAGGCGACCTTTGACAGCTATAGCTGTCAAAGTTATAACTCTGGACCTTAGTCAACAGTGGCGCCAACTGGTGAGCAAAGAAACGATAGTCCCCATTGCTGGTAGTTCAGTATTGAAAGGTAGAAAGAGAAGGTTCAAAGAGAAGTTAGGCTATAATATCTGGCCAAGTGCGAATTCACAGACTACACATGCCTTCAAGAACATTATGGACAACACTCAAGCATGCAGGTTTCCACACGATGTTTCCTTCTCCGTTACAGGTACATATAACTTCATAAAAATCATTAGTGCGTGCCTCTTGGATTTGAACCCAGATCGCTCGAGTGAGAGGCGAGTTCGAGCCACCGGGCTGTCAGTGCTACTAAGCAGTGTATGGTAAAGGCATATTTTTTATGCACCGCATTTGATTTCGCGTCTATAAGAACAGATATAAACCGCAGGAGCGGTGGTTACGATCTGTCATAATCACGCGTTTAGGGTTGACACAAGATTTTTGATGTGAAACATCTTTAGGCGGAGGGCAAACCAAATTTTTGGCGTGGCGAGCGTGGCGAGCGAATATGGAATATATATTATACATACTATACAGTTCCGACAAATGACGGTCGGAAATGATTTTATTAATAAAATATAATAATTAATTTTTTTTTTCTTCGTACCCTTATGAATTGCTGATTCATACACAATTTTTCACTGGTTATATTAATATACCGTGCTTCGGAGGGCACGTAAAGCCGACGGTCCCGGTTGTTTTCAATGCTGGAAACAGTCGTTAAGTCTTGTCGAAGACCTTCGGGTGGATTGAGAACATTAGACACTGGGTTTGCCACTAACCCCTCCACCAATCCGCATTGGAGCAGCATGGTGGAGTATGCTCTAGACCTCCTGCAGCAGTATCTGTGGGGGAGACCCGTTCCCAGCAGTGGGACGTCTTTGGGTCGCAGCGATATTAATATATTATCACGCCTGTATTTTTCCGAAGGTGTAGGCAGAAAAAAACTCCGAGCTATATATTTCAATTTAAAAAAAACGAATATTTTATTTTACATACATTTTACATACCACTAATAAAAGCATGTTAAAATACCATAAGTTGGAGAGATTTAAGCTCTTCCCTTAAACCGATCAATCAATAGTGACAACCCTGTCGCGACCATAAAACGCAGCCCTACTAAAGTGCTGACGGCTCGTATCTTTTGTGGAATATTTGCGGATGACAGTAGGCGTGGGCGCTGCGCGTAATGGTCGGCGCGGCTTGCGGCTGCGGCTTGCGGCTACGGCTTGCGGCTAACAGTCATTATCTCGTAGTTTGACCAACTCAAAAATAAATATTTGACCTAAGCGTAAGGAATAGTATCTACGTATTAAACTACAGACCCCGATTGTAAAATTTTTTTCGTATACGAAACATTTTCGTATGCGATATTCGTTACGGGTTAATTGACAAGTATTTAAAAATTTGTAACACCTGAAACAAAAAATACCATTTCTTTATATTTGCACCCTTAGTTCGAAAAATGTTTAAAAATATTTTTGAATCCTTATTTTTGGAGAAAAAAAAAATAAAAACGTAAAAATACTTGATGCCGTTAATGCTACGGCAGAATTAATCAGTTTTCTTTGCCACCATGTTTAATGTTTTGAATTGATGTCAGTGAATAAAAAGTCAAATGACAGTGTGAAATAAATGTGTCCATATAAATTGTGTCCTTTTTTAATTAATTGACAATGTGACTAACGTATAGGGGTAGTCCATTCGAGGTGTCACATTGTCTATATGTACTAATATTATAAAGAGGAAACATTTTTTTGTAATGTTTTCACACAAAAAAAGCTACTGGACCAATTTCAAAAATTCTTTCACCATTAGAAAAGTTGCATCTTCACTGAGTAACATAGGCTATATAATATTAGGTACTAGGTAGGTAAACGAAACTATTGTTATGTCTAATTCCACGCGTGCGAAGAATGTTTTGAATTATTTTGAAAATGTTGTGGTACCTACCAATGTTGTATTGTGTTGTAATATTATGAGCAAATAAATTTCTTTTCTTTCTTTCTTTATTTCGAAGCTGCGGGCGTAGGTAAACTAATTCTTCAAACACACTGAGCTGATATTATTATAGTAAGTATCCGAACCGGATGTGACGCAAGCCGCATCGCCTGTAAGGGTCTATCTTCGTTAGCATATTCAAGTGCCCTCCAGTTCACGAATGGGTAGGGCACAGAGAGGGACCAAGTGCGATAGCGCACGCGTTATAAGCCTGAAAGCGTGCACAGCACTGCGGCCTAATTCAGGCCTCCTGAGTTACAAAGAAATAATAAACGGATTCAAATCCGCGACACCATGACAACTATAACATCTATACTTCTATACTAATATTATAAAGAGGAAACATTTGTTTGTAACGATTATTATGATTATGATTATGATTATTTGCGTTGCACTTGTACCTACCGCATGTTTATGTTTTAGCATAAAAACCGACCGATTTCAAAAATTCTTTCACCATTAGATAGCTGCATCTTCACTGAGTATAATATTACTAGGTGTAAACGAAACTATTTTTATGTCTAACTAGTGGACGCCCGCAGCATCGCTCGCGTAGAATTAGACCCATGAACGACGTCTGCCCGCGTTCGGGTTGCCCACTTGACTTCAAAAACGGTTTAGGCTGCGTTGATATGTCAGTCAGTCAGCTTCTCCTTTTATATATATAGATAGATTATAAAGAGGAAACATTCGTTTGTAATGTTTTCACACAAAAACTACTGGACCGATTTCAAAAATTATTTCACCATTAGAAAGCTGCATCTTCACTGAGTGATAGGCTATATAATATTACTAGGTGTAAACGAAACTATTGTTATGTCTTATTCCACGCGAGCGAAGCTGCGGGCGTCCACTGGTGTCTTAATATAAGAATGAGTGATTTATGTAAAGGCAGATGAAAGGCGGCAATAAACAGGATGAAGGTAACCGTTTCGTTGCAACCATCTATCCGCACCGCAGCGTGGGAATCGCCGGGTTGCTCCAGGTGACCTGGGCTCTTACTCTTGAAAACAATTTCAATAAATCGACATGGAATTGTTACGTTTCGTACCCTTGAATGGTACACTAGCGCCAAACATTATTCAATATTAAGCGGTTATTGCGTGAACTAAATGATATTGCGTAAATTCGTTACTATTTTAATTTTGGTCAAATGAGGCTACTCTTGACGCGTTAAGGTTTTCTAAACCTGATGGATGTTTCAAGTGGATGTTTAATTATCATTGTCTTCACATAAAACGCTCCTTCTAAATATCGCTAGCCCCTATCGAATCATTTATAAATTACGTCCGATATTGTGGTACGAAATCATTAAACTGATGTCCCCATTTACGCAAGCCATGTAGCGAGGCTGCGATGCGAAGCGATAAAATTACGAACGCAGACATTATACAAATTGAAACTGTCATTATATTGCGAATCAATAGCGGCGGGAACGGGTCGCACTACAAGCGGTATGCGAGAAGCGACAAAATCTATATATATATACATAAAAAGAGATGACTGACTGACTGACTGACTGACTGACATATCAACGCAGGGCCTAAACTATAAGGGTTAAAAACTTGAAATTTTGCACAGGGGTTCCTTTTATAACGTAGGGGAGCACTAAGGATTTTTGAAAATTCACCCCCTAAGGGGGTAAGCCGGGGGTGTAAAGTTAGTATGAAACTTTGTCGTTTTTGAAGTTAGTGAATGTCTAAATCCACGCGAGGGAAGCTGCGGGCGTCCACTAGTTATAGATATAGTCTGAATATATGGTGTATTATAACCATGTTGCGGTATTTGACAAGATCTATTGGCAATGTAACACTGTCACAAAGAAATTGGGAGTTCGCTAAGTAAACTCCAATTTCTTTTAATTATATTTGTTTGAAAGTTGCTGACATATCAAATTTATCACAAATAGTAGCAAATCATCCAAACCAATGCCTTAAATCAACTATCGACAGTTGTGAGCAAAGTGTACTCAAGTGTTTTACTAAAAGAGTTTATATAAAATAAAATAAACATTTGAACTGATGGATATTTAAACTGCACGTCATTAATACATAACACTTGAATAGACAGTGTTGCTATGTTAGTCTAAAAACAACATCTCACATCAACATCGGACCTAATATATTTTAGGTTAATAATTTCTAATCAGTACTTACGGTTGAAAAATGAAATGAACATGAAATGATTTTAATTTTCAAGTTGAATAATCTTATCTGGTTTTTTGTAATTAATTTAGATTTTTTATATTCATAGATATTTTTTGAGATGAATGATATTTGTTTTTGCAATGAAGATATTTTTTGAGCTAGTGGCTGGTTTATTAAAGTTCTCTATGAAGTACTACCTAATGATAATTAAAATACATAAGAGAGTTAACTACCTACGTAACTACTACGTAAACTACCTACGTAACTACATAAGAGAGTAACTATTAACTACCGAGTTTCTTGCCGTGTTCTTCTCGGTAGCATCAACTTTGTGAACCGGCGGTAGATAAAAAATTTTATGACGTTCATTAAGCGTATAAAATACCATATAATGAAAAGAATAAATGAATCTGAATCTGAATCTAAGTAGGAACCCGTTTTATTTACATCTACAATTTGCTTCCCCGTTTAGTGTTTAGTCTCCTCTAGCTTGTATTCTATCGCTTGCGATCGAACAAGTCAACGAGGCTGAGTGAATTGCAGAAAAAACTGGGATAGATAGATGACGTCACAGGATGTCGTTAATGATGAAAAAAAACAGTGCAGGCCCGCTAACGATTGGAGAAATTGTGTTTTTCTAAAGCGTCATCGATTCAGAGGCGTTTTCATCTGATGGTGAACATAGTTCGAAGTTTATTCGGTTACGTTTACTGACGCGGCGGATTTATTTTTTGCGTGGTTGTGTAATGTGGAATGGTTTTAAAACTTTTTACGTGATAACGTCTTATAAATTGATGAACATCGATAGCGCATATGAAAAAGTTGTATTTTTTTTGTACATTCCAGCATAAAAAGAGAAAAATATACTGATTCACAGAAAAATATTAAAAAAAAAATTAAATGACCGGTTCTCTACAGAGAAATTATTTTCAATAAATTAATTTTACACACGACAACATTGGCGGTTCCATTGCTCCGAAATAGGGAACTGTCAAAATAAATATTATAGACTTGTCTGTTGTCTGTGATTAGTTATCTGAACTGTAGAATACTTTGAAGTTTAGACTACAGACGTCAATTCTCCTTTTTTGTATTGTATAAAATGATGATTATGACGTTATCACATAAATCTATCGTCCGTAAACCGACTTTACAGACAACCAGTATATTTTTATGGATGTAGGATAGTAAATGGTCAGCACCACCGCTGCCGCCCATGATAAATGACACGTTAAAAGTTGGTCCCAAACATTGAGGTCACACGTTGTTATACGTGAGGAGTAAGTCTCGGCTCTAGAGAAGTCTAACCACATGAAACCCAACTAAACTTATCTCATTTTCCGATCTTAATAACAGCCTTTCTGAATTAGTAAAGTATAATGTCATATTTGTGTTCTAAATTATTGTTTGTGTTATTGTTTGTGTATGCTTTACTAAATAAATCATTTTCATTTCATTTCATTTCAATATCTTTAGACGACTTAAGAAAAAAAAAAACAATTAAAAGCACCTAGTCATTACAATCTACCTACTTCCGGTTTCCTCTATCAGATTTTATTCGCCCCATTCCTGGTCAGTTACTATTATTTCCCGGGAAGATTAGCTCAAAGGTTGACACTTGTAAGATTATTTCAAAAAAATAATTAGTTTTTCTGGTATATTATCTTCTATATAATAAAAATGAATCGCAAAATGTGTTGGTAAGCGCATAACTCAACAACGCCTGGACCAATTTGGCCCATTCTTTTTTTTAAATGTTCGTTGAAGTTCAAGGATGGTTTTTACGGCGAGAAAAATTTGAAAATTCATCCCCTTAGGGGGTAAAACGAGGGTGCAAAGTTAGTATGAAGCTTTGCCGTTTTTGAAGTTAGTGAATGTGTAACGCGAGCGAAGCTGCGGGCGTCCACTAGTATATAATATATACTAGTCTATATTATTTATAGACACATAATTTTATTGCATTTAATTAAATTAAAACTGTTTACAATAATACGAAATAACAGGAACTAGATTTGACCCAATAATGTTGGGAAATGGCGCGGGCGGGAAATCTGCCAAAATGGCGTCGTCGCAATTTCCAGCTATTGGGGAGTGGCGCTGCTCGCGTAAACTTTCCTTCGGCGTTATTTATTGGTTGGCTTAATGCGGGAGTGTGTAGTAAACAAGATTTTTTACGCGACTTTATGTACACTCAATACACGTGTTCTAGGTCGGGGCGTTAATTGGAACAGAATAAGAAAAAAATATCCCTTTGTCTATTACCCATAAAAAGAATATTCTTGTCTTTACTTAGGTCGCCAGAGAGTTCTATGTAATGTGATTTTTTTCTATCCCCCTTCAATGGACTCGCACGTGCATTTGCCAGTGTGCCATGATTTACAAAGCTGCGTTCATTTTTGAAAATTTAGTTTTTCATCAGACGGCGACATACTGGTAGCTACTCGTATAGTGTCTAAAGTGTTTATATTAGTATGAGTCTCTCATGCGTTCATGCTTTGTTGATTTCCACTGGATTCCATAGGTCCTACTCGCCCTGCCCTCCTCGAATTTTCCACAACATACCTGTAACAACAAAAACATAAATTAAAAACAACGCCATCTATTATCAACGAAAAGATAGCACAAAGCAAAATGAATAAGAGAACAGTACCGCAACTCGCCGCTAGATAGAGCAGAACACAATGGAGAGGTTAGTGAGAGCAAATTTATTGATTTATTTGCACTCGGCAAGCGGGCCGCTTTGAGACAAGCGTAAATTGTAAGAGCAATTCCCGCCCCTGTAAATTTATGTCAGTAGGAGCTTTTGTGAATCACGTACCTACTCCAATTGATGTGCAATTTTAATTATTGCGTGCGTTCCCGCGCTCAGGGGAAGTCAATTGACTTTCCTTTTAATTTACGATGTACTTACAAGATCTAGTTTGATGATAAAATTAAGCATCTAAGACATTACGGAGTGTAAGTATTTCTGTTCTTGAAATTACGTTTTCTATTAGACTTTTGAAGAATTTCTTTGAGAAGTTCACACCTTCAAACAAACGTTAAGTTTTCATTCATAATCATAATTGTATTCGGAATCATTTATTGCATTATTTTAAATAAGTAAAAAGTTGGTTCTCTGTACAGGTAAACCCAAAAGGCGTGCAAATTTTTTTCAAATACTTAATTCATTTCATGTACATATTATCAATACTTTACATGTCATAGTCCACCCATACATTATGTCTCAGAATCTAATAGTTAAAATAATATTAAATGCGTGGTGTCTTGTTGTAGAGAAAATAATGCATAGATATAACAATTCGCGCTTGTTATATTGAAGAGTCGTTACAAAGTTAAACTAATCAATGTAAGTTTAATCTATATGTTCTAACATATTGTTTCATATGTTATAATTTTAAATGACTGAAGTTGGAACTGTCGAACTATTGAAACTTAGACTTCGAAGATTAAATCTAAGCCTTGATTTATGTGCGTGCCTATTGCTTGGTTTAGCACTCAGCTAACGTACAGTGAACGTATGTAAATAAAATTAGTACATATTAATTTTTTTTTAAAGAAAAAGCTTTTTATACCTTTTTTTTATTTTCGTACATTGTCATCGGAACCAAATATGTGTGCCAAATTTCAGCTCGATAGCTTCAGTGGAAGTGGATGAAATACTGATTGCAAGATTCCAGGACATACATACATACTTACATAGATACATACGAGTGAAGTTAAATAAAAGCTTTTAAAAATGTTTTCATTTAACTAGAATGCAAAAATATTGTAAATGTGAGATATGTATGTACTTACAAAAATGACAAATGTTAGATACCCAGACCGCTCCCGTGAGAGGCGAGTTCGATAGCCACTGGGCTGTCACCGCTGAAGAGCACACATTCCCCGTTAATTGATTCGTCGTAATTAAACTGCCGGCCTTGATTGGATCATGATCAGAACCCTCCCCCGCCCCCCACAACACATTTCCGCCGTTTATGGATAATAAACGGCCATTTTAGGTCATGCAGCAAAAAATTCAGTTATTCTGATATTGTTGATTGCATTTTGATTTTAGTTCGAGAGTGTAAACAACATTTTGAAACATCAAAATTTGAATTTGAGTTTAAAAAGTCTATTCATAAAAAATAACGAGTGTGCTTTAGACCACACGACAGAAGTAAAACTTCTTTAGCTCTGTCTATATGTATATATACCATAGATTTATCTCTAGTATAATAAATCTATGATATAGGTATACCTATGTTGACGCCAATTAAATCAATTTATTATTTTTAAATGTGGTAAATACAATGTATTCCTTTTCATAATGCTGCTCCTAAATCGCACGCTGATTGGCCAAGTGTCATCATTCAAATCTTCGCGCTCTGCGGCCTTGCTAATTTGAAGGCCCAGATGACATACAAATGTCAAATTAATTAACGTGCTCGAGGGATGGTGCGCGGACGCATCGCTGCCTAACCGTCCTTGAAATATCGTGTTAAAGTTGATGTGCGGTGTGATTACCGGTGAAGAACGTTCTCCAAACTCATAGTATTGACAATTTAAATCGAACATTGAATGTGTGTTGAGTGGGCCCCTCAAAATAAGTGGATTTTTGGTTCTACAACGGCGGTTGCGTGAGTACCCTTTAAATCACCTTCCTTCCTGTTTTTTTTTGCATTTACCACGTAACATTTTTGTAACTATTGACCATTTCGTTAAAAGCGAAGGCTTCGGCGCATACAACCTATATTTATACAGGGTTATTGGTAATTCGACGTATTCCCGTTAGGAGGTGATAGGGGTCACTATTTCTGATAATTTTAACCCCCATATGCATTATGCAAAAGTGAACCATTTTCGAGATATCAAGCTTTTTAGCTTTTTTCAAAATAAGTCGAAAATGCAACATTAATCATTTATTAAAAAAAAAGTATCAATTTAAATCTATTTTTTTCTTTTGATTTATAAAAACGATTAAACAATGGTTATTTATCAATATTAAAACAACAATTATCGGTTCAACTTTAAAAATACGAGACGATTAACGAAATTACTTCAATATTTTTTGAGATTGTTGTCCACTAAAATGCCTTAAAAACAAAAAAAACTTATATGAAACTTGGCTTGCAGATTATTTTAAAAACATACCCGTTTTCTTAGCTTTCCAACAAGGCATAATAATAAAAAAATAATAATTAATAAAAAAATTCGTAAGCAAGCAAAATTGGTTCATCGATAAATTCTTGCACATATCCTCTTTGTAATTAACAACATGGACTGGGGGTCTTCCGGCATTAACCAGGACCATTTCCGTGGCCTGCGAGGAGTCCGGTATTAACGTCGGTTGATTTCTATGTCTGGGGTCACATGAAATCCCTAGTTTACGACGTCTCGCCTGTGTCATAATTAATTGTTATTATTAGAATAGAATAAATATTTATTTTGCTTTGCAAACAAAAATTAATACAAAAAAAAATATATTTCAAATTATTACTAAAGTTTTACTGGTTCTAAATTTAATTTTAAATTTATATTTTTTGTTTTATTTAAATTGGGCATTGTATTTCATTAATTTTTTGGAAATTTTAAAGAACGACCAAAAGTTAAGTTCGAATACAAATTTCCGCCTGCTTCCTTTGTGATCGTTTTTTTTTTCAGTTATTTTAAAATAAGTTCATAGTTGTTATGCCTTGTTGGAAAGCTAAGAAAACGGGTATGTTTTTAAAATAATCTGCAAGCCAAGTTTGATATAAGTTTTTTTTGTTTTTAAGGCATTTTAGTGGACAACAATCTCAAAAAATATTGAAGTAATTTCGTTAATCGTCTCGTATTTTTAAAGTTGAACCGATAATTGTTGTTTTAATATTGATAAATAGCCATTGTTTAATCGTTTTTATAAATCAAAAGAAAAAAATAGATTTAAATTGATACTTTTTTTTTAATAAATGATTGATGTTGCATTTTCGACTTATTTTGAAAAAAGCTAAAAAGCTTGATATCTCGAAAATGGTTCACTTTTGCATAATGCATATGGGGGTTAAAATTATCAGAAATAGTCACCCCTATCACCTCCTAACGGGAATACGTCGAATTACCAATAACCCTGTATATATGTATGTATATACATTATCGGTTTTCATTGATAAATTAATATTTTTGAATAGTATTTTTATTTTTATTCATTATTTTCATTAAAGGATACATCAGTAATTACTGTGGTTGATTGCAAGACCGAGACAATAGGCTTATGGTACGAGAAATAAGATACATATATACATAATATGTTCTCGAATGAAAATTAGAAGGTATAATATTACGAAATGATCAAGAAATCATAATAAGAGGCTTTAATGACACGATCTATAGGTATGAATGATTAAAGTTTGAATTGAATTGAATCAAAACTGTCGTCTATCAAAATAATATTGCGAGACTTGCGAATGACCACGGAACCATGGCTCTGTCAGTTGGGACGCCTAATTGTGGAATTGATAAATGAATTCGGGTCAACAGTGAAACTGATGGGTTGTATGATTAATACTGCTCTCAGTACTTATAGCGGCAAATGTGTACAATTTATGGAAACCATTGTTTGTATGACAGCTATAGAAAATTGTTTTAATAATATTAAGATGATTACCGAGTGATATTGAACCTACTTATTACTATCTAGGTAAGTTATCTATATATATAAAAGGAGAAGGTGACTGACTGACTGACTGACTGACTGACTGACTGACATATCAACGCAGGGCCTAAACTATAAGGGCTAGAAACTTGAAATTTTGCACAGGGGTTCCTTTTATAACGTAGGGGAGCACTAAGGATTTTTGAAAATTCACCCCCTAAGGGGGTAAAACGGGGGTGCCAAGTTAGTATGAAACTTTGCCGTTTTTGAAGTCGTTAGGCGGGTAGACGTCGTTAATGGGTCTAATTCTACGCGAGCGAAGCTGCGGGCGTCCACTATATTTTATAAGATGGCCGATAAAAGGGTTCGCTGCAAATAAATACTTAGTATTTAGGTACTTAGATACACTAATAAGTAATTCGTAGTATCAATAATAAAATAGGGTATAAATAAACGTTGAATAACTTTAAAAAACAATAAACGCCATTACATTGAAAAGGTTAGGACTACAGTTATAGATAATATCATAATATCAAAAGCTGAGCGGAAACTATCATCTGTGATCGCGCCACATTGTTGTCCTGTGGCACGTTTGACAAATTAAAAACTTTCATAATCTGTAACACAACGCACGTTTTCCCGCGTAATCTCGTAAAATCATGTAGCTGGCTGCATGCATCGTGTATTGTTGTAAAACTTTCATCGCATAAACAGGCGATCGGTTTAACTCCACCATAAAGTTAACAAATTAAAAAGCCTGTAATACGTACACTGAAAGTTTTGCGTAACATTAATAAAAGAACTTACATCTAAAGTAATATATTTACAGCTTTTAGAAGTACATTTTAAACACTTTTTCATTCGGTCAAACCATTTTTGAAATATGAGGACCCAATCCATCCATCTAACCATCCATCCATCAGCCTTTTGAGGTCCACTGCTGGACATAGGCCTCTCCTAAACGTCACCACTCCGACCGGTCCTGTGCCTTCTGAAATCTGAGGACCCAATGGTGAAATCCAAGTCCGAATGTGGTTGAATGGCCACTTCCGGCCCCGTAAATGTTTCTCATCAAATCTTTAATTTTTGGAAAAATAAAGAAATCGCATGGTGCAAGGTTTGGACTATGTGCTGGATGGGTCTTTCCTTTTCAGAAGCTCTACCTTTTCAGAAGCCAAAAATGACTTTGTCTTGTTCGCTGTTAGAAGGCCGAAGCATTATCATGGTGCAATAAGATTTGACTTCTTGACGTTTTTCCCTAACTTTTTCAAAGACACTGGGCAACCAAAAGGTGGTGTACTCACTCAGCATTAACTGTATTTTGTTCTTCAAGTAGAATCGTGCAGACAGGACTCACCCGGGAAAAAAAAAACGTAATCATTCGTCGGTACAAAAGTCAACTAGCCAAAGTGTGATTTCGGCAGTAAACTATGTAAACTAATCTCACATAGATTAGTTTACCTATGTAGAACTTTTACTTTTTTCAGTTATGCAGAAAAACGATTTGATAACATAAGTTAACATTTATATTTGACATGCCACATGTACAATATTTTGCCACAGTATGCGTTGTGTCAAGATATTGATGTCATGTAAAAACTGCCAAAATTACACTTTGGCTAGTTGACTTTTGTACCGACGAAATTCCGAATTTCATCATAATGTAGAGAAACCCTAATTACCAAATTTTGGGTGCCAACGCCTAACGGTGCTCAAATGAGGTGCTTCTCTCGCAAAGCCTTTTTAAGGCGTGCAGTGCATTCTTGCGGAGTCAGTAAACTAAAATCGTAAAAAATAATCACATTAAAATCTTTTCACGTTAGTTCCATTTTTGCTACCGACGACGAACTTCAACTTGTGATAAATTTCCCGCCAGTTAAAAAAAGTCATTGATTGAGTTTCTTAAGTTTAAAAAAACATAACTTTCGAAATTCAAACAATAAATGTTTGAATTTCGAATGTTATGTTTTATGAGCGGCCAGGAGCGTGCAGAAGCGTCGTGTGCCCTATGTACCCTATGTATTTTAATCTTGCAAATACTTTACAACAAAAAAAGTGTTTCGGTGGCATAGATTAATAAAACAGGTTCATTTAAATTTTGATCTTTCAGCAGCATGCATGTGTCGTTTTCGCATTGAGCTAGTTTTTTAATAATGTAATACTTTTTTCTTGGAAGAATAAACCGTGCAGCCTTCGCCTATCTATAATCTGTGCCAAGAAAAACAGCCACGCTCCCGCCATAAAGACGATCTTGGCCGGATACAGTAGCGCTGTGTTCAACTTCAATATGCAGTAATGCATTGTTAAAGCTGTCTGTATGGAAACGCGAGACAAGGGTTGTTTACGCCTTTGGATAAATGAGATAAAATAGCGAGTTTATAATGATCTTCCTAAGTTTTCCGTTCTGCGTGCTTATATTTTTAATAGCATGCAAGCACAAACATGCATGAGTGGCTATGGCTTATGTATTAACTTAAATTCAGCCGCAATTATTATTATTGTACCATTATTATTATTGTACCATTATTATGTATCTCTTTAAATTTCACGGGTCCAGGTGTGGGGGACACAGGTCCAACACGTAGAGGCCCCTTCGAGACATTTTAATGAGTTGTGATGTGGCACACGTGGCGGATACCACCCTCGATCGACTGCACCATCAATCGGTACACCCGAAGGTGGGTCCCGCCAGATGTACAGGAACTATTGTAAAGGAATGGAAACTATATTGGGTCTATTGTGGTGGATTTAGAGGGACTGATATCATCATCACAACCCTTTCTTTGTCCCACTGTTGGGCACGGGTCTCCTCTCAGAATTGGAGGGATTAGGCCTTAGTCCACCATGCTGGCCAAGTGCGGATTGGAAGACTTCACATGCCTTCAAGATCATTATGGCAAGAACTGTCAGGCATGCAGGTTTCCTCACGATGTGTCATTCACCGTTATACTCGTAGCAAGTGATATTTTAATTTCTTAAATCGCACATTACTTAGAAAAGTCATTGATGCGTGCCGCTGGGGTTTGAACCCGGACCGCTCGAGTGAGAGGCGAGTTTGATAGCCACTGGGCTGTCACCGCTTACGGGAGGGACTGATATATGGGCTATTAATTATTGTAACATTATTATTATTGTAAAATTAAACTTTAACTTAAAGTTCAAGTATAACTAGTAAAATATAACTAGTACCTACTGTGATGGAATCCAGCTGTATGTAATCTGTGGCAACGATAGACCAACGGGGCAGTTTTTAACCTTAATCGTAAAAATTTGGGGCTAATCACTAGGGTTGGGGCCAGGTGTGAAAAACGGCGGGCCTTTCGAGTGATTAATTCCATGCATTGGCCCTCGATCGAATTTGAATATTCCCGTAACCCCAGCTGGTGGCGGCCGGTCGCGTGGACGGGTTGGGTCAGACGCTAATGGATACTTACCGTTTTTTATTAGAAGAATAGCAAACGAACATGTACACTCAGTTTTTCTTCAGACTTCTATTACGTGACCAATCTTATAGTCTTTTCATTGTAATTTTGAATGTTATAGATGAGTTGAACATGGGAAACCTTGAAAAGGTACCCGAACGTCGTGGGAGCGACGCCGGGTTATGTGGGACTTTCACCCACTAAAACCCACTCGATGGCCTACTCCGGCGCTAAACACAACACAACAACAACACTACACACACTACAACTTTATTGTAAACCTTAAAATAGGGTTTAACAAAGGGCGGACTTAATGCACTTAGGTTCTGGTGAAAGGTGTACTTCGCGGTTAGGTTAGGATAAGTTAGTAAAGGTGTACACGTTTCTAGAAGCTACGAGTAGTTCTCAATGGTAGAAACGCATGTGTGACCGACTTTGAACGACACTTTCTCACACAAATCTATCGGGAGCACAGCGTTGGGCGAATGGTTCACGTAAGCCTCGTCACATGCCCGTTTGCTCGGCCACCCAGTGCTTCCGCCAGCAAACAAGCGCGCAGCGTGGCACCGCATACATCTCCAGTGACAGACAAACACATAAACACCGATAGATAGCGCTCTCGTAAATTGTCATCTCATTATGCGCGGTCTCACTCCACTGCGGCGAATTAGAAAAATATTAGAAATAATAATAATATAAATAAAACGGGTGTACCAATTGATGGTGCAGTCGATCGAGGGTGGTATCCGCCATGTGTGCCACATCACAACTCATTAAAATGTCTCGAAGGGGCCTCTATGTGTTAGACCTGTGTCTGTGACGCAAGCCTTTCAAATTACCGGGTCCACACCTGGACCCGTGAAATTTAAAGAGATATAATAATAAATAATAAATATCTTGGACATTCTCACACACGGCCATCTGACCCTAAGTAGGCGCGAGCCTGTGTTATGGGTGTCAGAGACTGATATACATACATAAATATTTTAAAATACATACATAGATAGATAATATTTACATCCAGACACAGAACAAATACAAGTGTCCTGTGTGGGATTCGAACCCACGACCCCTGGCGCAACAGACAGGCGTCATCGGCTCAAGAAGTAATTAATTTTATCAATCTAATTAGTTGAATTAGTTTACTACACATCGTAAGGAAACCTGCATGCCTGAGAGTTCTCCATAACGTTCGCGAAGGGGTTAGAAGTCTGCCAATCCGCACTTGGCCAGCGTGGTGGACTAAGGCCCTCCAATTACGAGAGGAGATCTGTGCCCAACAGTGGACAAAGAAAGGATTGTCGTGTGAATTAGTTGACTATTATCACCGCTAGCAACAGTGCGAGCAGACCCGGTGAATCGAAACCGGACAAATATTAACGCGCCGTATCTATAGTCCGGCCGGTCTAACGCCGGAACTATCGCGATACGTCGCGGCTGACGTTAACTGCCTTTCAACTGCGTTTTGTTATTTCGCATAAACAGCTCCATTTAAATAAACATTCAATTTTGTTGCTGTAAAAGCAGTTCGAGCAGAGGTCTCGAATTTTGTTTCTCGTTCCGGGATTTCTCCGCGGGTAAATTTATAGTAACCTTTTCTTTGTCCCACTGTAGGGCACGGGTCTCCTCTCAGAATGGGAGGGATTAGGCCTTAGTCCACCAATCTGGCCAAGTGCGGATTGGCAGACTTCACATGCCTTCGAGAGCCTTATGAAGAACTCTCAGGAATGCAGGTTTCCTCACGATGTGTCCTCTATCGATACAGCAAGTGACATTTAATTTCTTTTGAATTAGCCAGCATTCAGTGTAAGTACTACTGTGCAACCCCGCACTGTTTTAGTATTAGTTACACACTGCGTAGAGCAAGTTCTGTTAGAAACTTTGGTTTTTAAAAGCTTTTATTTAACTTCACTAGTATGTATTTATGTAGCTGTATGTCCTGGAATCTTGCAATTAATATTTCACCCACTTCCACTGAAGATTTCGAGCTGAAATTTGGCACACATATTTGGCTCCGATGACAATGCACGAAAATAAAATAAAAAGTTGTAAAAACTTTTTAAAAAAATATATTTTTTGCAGTATATAATTATTTCTTTTTAATTTTATAGTATGTATTCAGTGTACTACTGTGTAACTCCGCACTATTTTAGTATTAGTTACACACTGCGTAGAGAAAGTTCTGCTAGACGCTTTGGTTTTTTCGGTATTCTGATACGACATCACTACACGTAGGGTTACTTGGGCGTAAATCCAGGTGCTAGTAAGTGATGCTAAAATAGGCTGCACGGTTTTCCATTACGCGGGAAACAAGAGAAACACGTTGCCAAATGAAAACCACAGATACATAAGCACAATGCCTTCTCTTCTTCGGCATATTCTCTATGACAAAAGGCGACCTATTTTTGGAAAAAACTAAGATTTACCTTCGGCGCAATACAGCGGCGTATTGTTGAGAGGGTATTTTTAATTTTTATCAGTTTTTATTTTAAACTTGATTCAACTCTCTTGTTATTCTAGAATTTTGAATGTGGAGCCTGTAAAGGTAATTTGTAGGTGGTACCACAGAATACTAAATAGTACAAGTAGGTAAGTACACCGTTATGATAAGCGCTGATAGCCCAGTGGCTATCGAACTCGCCTCTCACTCGAGCGGTCCGGGTTCAAACCCCAGCGACCAATGACTTTTCTGAGTTGTGCGATTTAAGAAATTAATTGTTACTTGCTATAACGGTGAAGGTGAGAAAACCTGCATGCCTGAGAGTTCTTCATAATGTTCTCGAAGGCATGTGAAGTTTTCAAATTCGCACTTGTCCAGCGTGGTGGACTAAGGCATCCTTCCCATTCTGAGAGGAGACCCGTGCCCAATAGTGGGAGAAAGAAAGGGTTGTGAAGATGATGACAAGTAGGTACACCGTTATGATAAGCGGTGATAGCCCAGTGGCTATCGAACTTGCCTATATGTACAACATCTACTCGTGACTAAATCTTTACACAGTAAATTTTGAACCCAAGCTCAATTTTTCATTTCCGTTACCAATACCATAAAGGAAGGAATATTACGTGTTGGCATAACGACAAGCCGGCGAATTTGATGGTAATCTTGGATACAAGGATGCCGAACAAATAGGGAAGGGATTGGAGGGATACGGATACGTCGGATCACAGTATCCGAATTCGCGGAGTCGGCAGGCTTCGAGTGATAGATTGTTATTATGTTTTGCTCGTCTAACTCGACTCTTGCCCTGGTTTTACTGTTTTTATTAGCAATATTTAAGAGAGAGTTATTGTAAAAAATGCACTTTTACTTTTACTATCTTGTGTTTTTTAATTGAATTCAAAATAAGAAAGCATGGAGAAAATTAAACTGAATCTTATTGTACTATTAAATTATTCCATGACTATTTATTAATTTGTATTACGAAGTAAATTTGTTGGCAAATATAGATTATTCCTTCTCTTTCCCTATAAGATAGGTAATCACTAATCAAAGTTTAATAGTTTGAGCTAAAAATAAATTACTTATTAGTCTCTAGCAATGCGCATTGGAGCAGCGTGGTGGAGTATGCTCTAGGCCTCCTGCAGCTGTGTCTGTGGAACAGGCCCGTGCCCAGCAGTGGGATGTCTATGGGTTGTGACTATTTTCAATAAAGCAGGCCAGATTGTAATAAATTAAATTGCATTCAGTGCTTTATAAAAAACTAATCACAGAGTAAATTATAGATCTGAGATAATTAAATGACTCATATATAGTAAAGAAGAGCTTTAGCATGGAAAAATCGGCCTTTTACTCGAATAATTTGGTCCCAGATAAAAATGAAAAATTATCCTAGCTATAATCATGAAGAAAAACCTGTGTACCAAAAATAATAATCTGCTGTTTAAATCAAGGTAACATCGTGAGAAATGTGTTTGTACTCAAACTCAAAAAGTGAAGTCCGCTATTCTGTATGTTGTCAGCATGGATTTCCTTTATTCTTTTGAAAAGAATACCGGAATATTCCGGTCTGTTGGATACCGGAACTTCCTGGGAACAACAAGTAGGACACGGACAAGTACATACGTTTTTTTAAAAGCTTTTATTTAACTTCACTCATATGTATGTATGTATGTATCTATGTATGTATGTCCTGGAATCTTGCAATCAATATTTCACCCACTTCCACTGAAGCTATCGAGCTGAAATTTGGCACATATATTTGGTTATTCAATAATTACATATGACCATGGCGCATAACACCCCAGCATTTTGTGATCAGGCTCACAAGCCAGGGTTTTCATTTGGGGGTTCAGACTAACTGAGAGAGTGGCGTCCATAGCCCAATGGCTCGCGTCGATTCAATGATCGAAAGAGTTAAGCAACGACGGGCGCAGTCGGTTTGTGGACGGGCGCTTCGGAGGGCACGTAAAGCCGTCGGTCCCGGCTGTTTTCAATGGTAGAAACAGTAGTTAAGCCTTGTCGAAGACCTTCGGGTGGCTTAAGATCATTCGACAATGGCTTGGCCACTAACCCCCACCAATCCACATTTGGATGCAGCGTGGGTGGTGGAGTATGTGCCCAGTAGTGGGACGTCTATGGGTTGCAGTGAGACCAACTGGTGGTCAAGATGTTCGATAAACGTACCAAATTTGAGAGTTGACAACTTGGTGGATTAAAATTGTTTATAAAATGTGCATTGCAGGAGGCCACGAGCCTAAATTTTCCAGGATAGAACTTTATGTTTCTGAAAAGAAGATCACCAGAATCAGTTTTATGGTAGTTAAGCCTCAGTCGAGTACCGGAATATTCCGGTCCGGTGGATTCCGGAGCGTCCTGAGAGCGCCCTACTTGCAGCAATTCACCTGGTTTGAGCTCTGCTTGTTAAAAGTATTAAATTTTCGACCGGTCTCGTAATGTAGACATCATTATCTGCGATCGTTTGCGAGGAGTCGAGGTTTTCGTCTGTAACTGAGACTTTTGCAGAGCTCATTAATTTCAGGTCCTTTCTAGATGTTTTAACCCGGTTAAAGGATGCTCGGTTTGACCTGAATGAAAGTGGGGAGTTGCAAAATTTGTGTGCCTTTATAATAGAATAATAATATGTAATTATGTTATTTAGGTATAAATTGATCAAATTTTAATTTAATTAAATACCGACCAAGTGCGAATTGGACTCGCGCACGAACAATTCCGTACCATTATCTATAAAAACGGCAAAAAAGTCATGTCTGTTGCATGGAAAATTAAATTTTTATTTTTTCTGTTTTTTAGTATTTGTTCTCATAGCGGTAACAGAAATACATAATCTGTGTATCACACATAAACTACTGAACCGATTTCAAAAATTCTTTCACCTTTAAAAAGCTGCATCTTCACTTTTCGACATAGGCTATAATTATAATATTACTATTATGTAAACGAAACTATTGTCATGTCTAATTCAACGCGAGCGAAGCTCCGGGGCGTCCACTGTAGCAACTAAATTGTCACCTGCTGGCCTAGACAAGTGGCAAAACGCTAGTAGAATAGAAATAGAATAAGAATAAGAATAAAAATGATTTATTGGGGCCTCTAGATCTTACATTCTTAATTTACATAAATAACATGGATTTATTGTAAAAAAGAAATGTTACATAAAAAAATTGTTGTCTGTAAAGTCGGTTTACGGACGATAGATTTACGTGATAACGTCATAATCATTATTTTATACAATACAAAAAAGGAGAATTGAAAATACAAAGATAACAGACAACAGACAAGTCTATATATTTATTTTGACAGTTCCCTATTTCGGAGCCATGGAAACGCCAATGTTGTCGTGTGTAAAATTAATTTAATAAAATTAAAAATTAATGTAATAAAAACACTCAACGGAGACGGAAGCGGAACGGGATACACTTTTTCATATGCGATGTTCATCAATTTATAAGACGTTATCACGTCAAAAATTAGCCTAGAATTGATTCAAATGTATGGGATTGACTCGCTCACGACTATTCTACTAGCGTTTTTGCCACTTGTCTAGCCCCCTGACTAGATAACCTACCAGGGTATCACGAATTACAAGAGCCTTTCTTTCCCTAATCTGAGTAAAGGAGGTTCACGCACACACACGTCGCTGTTAAGAGAATCGATACGCGGCAGACGCGGAGGCGTCGCGTTGAAGGAATAGGTACGTACGATTTATCAACCCCCGGGAACATGTCGGGACGGTTCTTACAATAGACGGTTATTAAAATAAATAAGATTTTATTTTAAAAAAAAAGCTTTTTATTAGATACTTTTTTTTATTTTCGTGCATTGTCATCGGAACCAAATATGTGTGCCGAATTTCAGCTCGATAGCTTCAGTGGAAGTGGGTGAAATATTGATTGCAAGATTCCAGGACATTTTACAAGCTTTTAAAAAAAAAATTTTTTACATTATAATTTTTATTGTAATCTAATGTAATTTTATTAATTTATTGTATTTAATTTAATTTCTTTTAAATTATCTTTATTTTAATGGATTTTATAATTGTGACGAATAATTAACATCGATTTAAGTTAAAATATGTAAATACTAACAATATGGACCACGGTCTGAATTTAAAATTTATTATTATTATGGTATGTTGCGCGGGGCGAGCGGGTTGTCATTCGTAAGCGCTGATTGGTTCGCCAGCCTTATTATGTCGCCCACATTGATATCTCTTCCGGATATCGTATAAAGTAATTTAAAATTAAATAGTATAGTAAGCTATAATAATTATTGTAAATTAGCCTCAATGTAGGTTAGGCACCTGTGTAGCCTCGCCCACATTGATATCTTTTCCGGATATCGTATAAAGTAATTTAAAATTAAATAGTATAGTAAGTTATAATAATTAATGTAAATTAGCCTCAATGCAGGTTAGGCACCTGTGTAGGATTAGCTATTCATTTAAGGATCAATAGCTCATCCTTTGCTTTATATTAATCAGTTTAGAATAGCATTATATCTCTTTTCTTTAAGTAGTTTGTAGTTACCTAGACTTTCGTTAAGCGTGTCTAATCACCTCATAGCGAAATAAATTATTTGACTTTGACTTTGAGCTAAACTCTCGTGCCGCGAGGAATACAGCTTCAACGTAAACGGTTTCCCGTACGACACACAGGCCCGTTCACACATGTCTCCGTTTTACAGTTCCGTTTTATCGTGTACGTTTTTTTTTCGTCGATGGCGTATGTAGTTGTATGAGCGACTTCACACATGGCACACTATTCTGTATACAGTAAAAAATATCGTTCCGTAAAAAAATTACATTCCGTTTTGTCATCGAATACTGGACGACGGAACAGTAAAAATATACGGATACGTAGAATTTTAACGGATAGATACTGTGTGCGTGGCGGGCGGTATGTGCGGGGTGTAGGAGGGGGAGTGATGCGACAGGTTTTGTCTCGCATTTTCTATTGTACATTCATAGTAGGTACATCATCTCTAGATCGTTGGGCCATAAGTGGATGCTGCCAATAACGTCGAATCTTCGTTCTCCGACGATAGTACCATAGAATAAAGAGTCGCTCCGCTCTACAATAGTACCAATTTCCGAGGATAGTACCAATACAACACGACAGCGTCCATCCTTGTAGAATAGCGGCGGTATACTGCGAGTTTTCTGTTCACACATCGCATCCAGTAATGACGGATCCGTTGAACGTTAAACGGTGCCTATGTGTGAACAGAGCATAAATTTATGACGTACTAGCTTTTACCCACGGCTCCGCTCGCGTGGTCAAAGGGAATTAACAATGAGTTGTTTATCATACATGACACATTTGTATAGTGTATAATTTGTTAGTGATATTCAGAACTTGCAAATGAATTTTACTAACGCCATCTATTGACAACATCCGGAACTAAATATCTAGCAAATAACAAAACATCGATATCTTCCCATGGGGATGTTTTACCGCGGTAAAAAGTAGCCTACGTCACTCTCCACCCTCCTCGCTATCTCCACATACAAAAACATACCATATAATAGCTTCGTTGCGACGTGAAAGCCGGACAAACAAACAAACACACTTTCCCATTTATAATATTAGTATGGATCCGTTAAAAACGTACCAGTAAAACGGACTCCCGTGTGAACGGGCCGTTAGCCCGAAGCCTCCCTCGGCGTCACTGTGTCTACCCGAATATTGATTGCTCATTTGGCTGGAAACATTTTATATCCCGCGCCGGGGGCTTACTGCGAGTCAGGATGGTCACTTAATTCATTTTGGTTCTAACTCATTTTATTTAGTTACTAGCTGACCGCAAACGTTGTTCTGCCATATGAAATGTCAAAGTGACGCGACGTCGCTCAATGAACGACGGTTAAAAATAAAAATACTAAAATAGTGTTTAAAAAACATTTTACAGTGGACCAAATTGTGAATCTAAACCATTCTTGAATGTACACAAAAAATTTCATCAACATCTATCCAGCCATTTAGGAGGAGTTCACTGTCATACGTACACAAGAAATATATGTATTAAGATAAAGAGGGGATAGACCAATGCTTATAAAAATCTCCATAAGACATTAGTACCTACACATTAATTTTAATACATACTGAAAAATTATATAACTCATTAAAATGTATTAAAACCGCTTCTACGTGTTGGACCTGTGTCCCCACACATTACCGGGTTCATATTTGGACCCGTGAAATTAAAGAGATAATAATAATAATTTTATTTGCAAGTAAAGTGGTATAAAAGTTCTTGTTGCAAAATTATATCCATCAATTTAAACCACAGTGTGGTGTGCAAATGTCAAAGGTGTTTTACTAATATCATTGACAACTTTGAATTTTTATTTCAATATCAATATAACTAATTCCATGAATAATAATTTAAAATGTAAATAAAATAAAATGTCAATAAAGAAAAATGTCAATAAGTTAAAATGTTAATTATTTACAAAATAAAAATTGTATATGTAACTTTACTCGTTTACACATTATGTTGTAGTTCTTTTAATAATTTGTGTTAATAAATTGAATATTTACCTATATTAAATGAATAAATTGTATTTTCCCAAAAATAAATCATTGACTGAAATTAAATGTCTGACATTTTAGTTGGGCTGCAACACACCCAAAGTTCGTAATGAACCAAATGATCCGGAATTCGGAGATACTTCCGTAGTCACGCGACGTCGCGATATCTCGGCTGGGGGCTACCACGAAACCGCTACGCTAAAATAACGTCACGCCTGTATTTCCCCGAAGGCGTAAGCAGGTGTGTATACACCTACTTTGCGCCAGTTATGCATAAGTCCCACGATAGGTGGTCAGAATATACCGCCACATCTCAGCAATTATGTTTGAGTGTCATGTAGTGAATCAATTGCAATAGGCATGATGACAGTATGTACTAAAAAAATAAAGAATAAATGGTTTTAGCGGAACAAGTATGTTGAATAATTCCTAAAACTGGAATTATTCAACTGGTCAAGTTTTAATAAAAGCATTGAGATTAATAAGATTTTCATTAAAATAAAAGTATAAAATACAGCAATCGGCCATGTTAACTGAAACGCTAATCAGAGCGGATAACGTCACGGCTAGTAAAAATTCACCTGTCGCTTGGGCTTCTGTTATAGATACCACAGCATCTTCTGTTATAATATCTAAGCGTGACGTCGAAGCGGACGCCATGACACCTACGAGCGTTTTCGCGCTATAGGAAAAACTGCAATAATTTGCGTTAAAACTCAATTTATTGCTGAAATAATGTTTTATTTTTTCGAAATAACTGATGTGTACCTACATTACACAAGGCAATTTCAAAATCTGTCATCATGCCTATTGCCGTACATCAATTTTCTTTATAACTCGCGTCTTACCCTGGTTTATTCATGGACAATATGGAATAAGGATACTATAGCTGTAAACGAATATACGATATTTGATCTCGCTGTAAAGACGCAGCAACACGCTTCACCAATTTGTAAAACAAGTTAGCAAAGACCGAAGATTTATTGTCGTAGAGACAAGGTTATTCTTGTGCTATAGCGGTAAGCTGTTGCAGTGCGGTTAGTGACACTGTAAAAGGTGGAACGGCCAATGGAAAAATATTAGGACGAACGCAGTCGACTGACGAGAAATGAAAGAAACGACATGGCGGCGTTGTTCCACAATCGATTAAAACATTTAAAGTACATTAACACTTAATATCTTTCTAAATTGTGTCTTCGGACTATTAAAATCTCCTTGAGACAAATATTCCTTCGTTAAAACTGCCGCCAAACCGCCGTAATGTAGAATTAGTTACAGCGCCATCTGTTGCGCGACACGGTAACTTGCTAATGCGTTTAACATCCGTCTTAGGGTAAGGGCGGATTCGACCAAACATAGACTTACACGCGCGTAACTATACCAGGGATAATTTTATTCAATGATTTTATACTTCGAGTAACTGAAAGTCGTTTTTCGACGCAATTTGAAGTTTAACTATACTTGGAATAACTAAACGGGAATAGCAGAATTAATGATTAATGATATATTATCCGGCAAATCAATGTTGCACTAAAACGGTATACTGTGAAGGCTTAAATCCTGTCAACTCAAAATTGTCGTATTCTAGCGTAGAATAGTGAAAGTAGCGAGCTGAAAGCTGTCAATCAATGTGTTAATTTTACTTTGACATGACAGCTTCTACAGACGTATGACAGAACCTAAAAATCGCGTAGGCAATCATATGGCGAGCGGGCGCCATTAAAATATTCTTGGATTAGCTGTTATTCCACGCCATAGGGTGGGTATAAGAATTAGTTCCGAATAAGCGCGCTATTCTTAGAACAGTAGATGGTAAAACGCAAAATGGATTTACGCTCGGATAACTAGCGATTTATTCTAAGGTTAAAATTTATTCTCGTTTGGTCGAATCCGCCCTAAGTTTACTAAATTAAACTGCAATTTTGGTTTCGGTCCCTTAGCCAAGCAGCGTAGGGATGTCCAGGGTTCAAATCCTTAGCAGGTCATAATAATTTATCAGTCTTTTTTTTTTAATTAAAAGCTTTTAATTAACTTCAGTCGTATGTATGTATACATATATGTATGTATGTCCTGGAATCTTGAAATCAATATTTCACTCACTTCTACTGAAGCTATCGAGCTGAAATTTGGCACACATATTTGGTTCCGATGACAATGCATGAAAATAAAAAAAAAGTTTTAAAAAGCTTTTTAAAAAAAATATTTTACGGTATAATTATACATAAGGATACCGGAAAAGTTACCTTGATTCCACTGTTAATATTCCGCTGACATCTACATGATATAAAGGAATGTTTATCGACCACAGTCGTAAACCTGGCAACACCAACACAGATAAAATATGACCCTTAATTCCAGCACAGACTATAAACGCGCGGTTAGGAAGGTCTAACTGTATGTGACAGTTCATGTAGCGAATACAATTGAATGACAGATATTCTATTGTATGGAACCTTCTGTGTGGAGTGAACTTATGACCTGGTTATAATAAATATATACCAATCTACGGTTAAAATTCTTTAGAGACAACCATCTTAGTCCTCAAGGGTAACAACACATTTGTGACTGACTTGAAACGAGACTCTTACTAATTACTAACTGGACTATTACTACAGCAACGAACAGGACTATCACCAACAGTCCCCAGTCCTCATACCCACTAACGAACTGACCAACTAATGTTCTAACTCTCTAAGCTAACTGGACTAACCAAGAGCCTGAGAAAGGACATTGGCTACTTAGCTACTGACAAGGGGGATGAAAGATTGTATGAAAGTATTGTCATTTTCAAAACTAGAAGCATAAAATTTATATTTTAGTTGATTAGATATAAATAAATATGGCATTCAAAATTTGTAAAAATGTTACCCATAAGAGTGTAAAATAAACATAGGGGATAACACATTTACGGATTCATTACAAATTTTTGGAGCTAAAGTTAACACGTTAAGAAGAATCTATTATTACGATATGTCTTATTCCACACGAGCATAGCTGCGAGCGTTCTCTAGTTACCAATAAAGTATCCAATATCCTACCAATTACCAATATAGGCATAACTACCTTTAATTTAAAGTAGGCACGTAAAAAAACTAATTTTATCACATCATTGAGAAAATAAAGGCTAAATCTAGCTGAATCAATATCGCAAAGTATTACGGATCTGGAGCTCTATTTTAAAACACTCGCCTGGCGTCGAGCGATAAATGACGAGTGATTTACCGATCGACAACGGGAATTACATATTTTTCCTGCAATATAGCCATTCGTGACAAGACGAGCGATTATCAACCAACAGTTTATAAAAGAAATTGAAGTATCTTATGAAGTGGAAACTGGATTGTTTTAACAATTTAAATTCTGTAACATCCCTTGATCCGTTTACATTTTATCGCATAGATAAAAAACATGATAAAAATCACTTACATCTTTTTTATTATTAAAAGCTTTTATTTAACTTCACTCGTAGGTATCTATGTATGTATGTATGTATGTATGTCCTGAAATCTTGCAATAAATATTTCACCCACTTCCACTGAAGCTATCGAGCTGAAATTTGGCACACATATTTGGTTCCGATGACAATGCACGAAAATAAAAAAAAAGTTATAAAAAGCTTTTTTTTTTAATTTTTAATAATCTAATTTTAAGTGTTAGTTATTTTGGTCTATTATGGTTCTAATTACCAAAATGTCATTCAATCTTGTGACACTCTGAGATGTATTATCCCTCAGTGGTTTGTCAGTCAGAGTTACTCCCCACTTCGTCACGGAGTCATCGCTTGTTTCTGATTGCTTCTATCGAATGAATATGACCCACAATAGAGTGTTCGATATGCGACGAGTGACTTGAGAATAGAGCCCCTGCAGGCGACCGGCTTACCGGCCCGACCGCTAGTACAAGCGGCAGCTAATCTGCCGGAATCCGTGTCCCGGTAGCTTATATATAATAATATTAAAGCTTCTGTAAATGTTGTGATCTTGATACAGGATATTTCACCGCTTGGATGTCGTGTAATCGGATAAGTCAGTAACAATAGTGATAAGTACTTATAAATCTGTCATGGTCATACTGTAAATTTTTCTGTAAACTTAATTTGAATTTTAAAAGAGTACCGAGAGTTTTTTCCTCCGGATTTTTTCTCTCTCGGCCTACAGGCATAGGATAAGAATATTGTAAGTTCTTCCTTAAGCCGATGACCAGGTAGATAGTCTATCGTGACTTAGAGCTTAGCTTAGTGGTAGGTAATTATTGTAAATTAGCCATAAGGCAGGTTAGTTACCTGTGTAGGATTAGCTATTCATTCAATGATCAATAGCTAATCCTTTGCCTTATATACTTAGATCAGTTCGAATAGTATTATACTTGTATCTCTTTTCTTTAAGTAGTTTGTAGTTCCCTAGACTTTCGTTAAGCGTGTCTAATCACCTCATAGCGAAATAAATTATTTGACTTTGAGTATAGGACTGTAACGTAATTTCGGAAAAAAGGAGGTAGTTCTATGTACGACTGTAGATTTATTTCTATTTAATTTATGCACAGCGTCATTAAAATAATAAACCGATTTTGATGATTCCTATTGTGTTTGGCAGAACATACTTTGAAGGTAAGGCAGGTTAGGCACCTGCGTAGGATTAGCTATTCATTCAAGGATCAATAGCTCATCCTTTGATTTATATTAATCAGTTTAGAATAGCATTATATCTCTTCTCTTTAAGTAGTTTGTAGTTACCTAGACTTTCGTTAAGCGTGTGTAATCACCTCATAGCGAAATAAATTATTTGAATTTGAATTTAATTTTCATGACAAAATTCTGCCGCTAAGATTAGTAAACAACCATAGTAAGGGTAGCAAAGTTAGTATTTAAAACATTAGTTGGCCAGTTTGTTAGCAGGTATGAGGACTGCGGACTGTTAGTGATAGTTAGTCCTTTTAGTTGGTGTTAGTAACAGTCAAGTTAGTAATTGTTAGAGTCTTGTTTTAAATAGCTTTACTACACGGTTGAAATGTACGGTACGGTTGAAAATACTGTACGGTTAAAAATACTATATACCGTGGTGGGCGGTATGTTTCAAAACACCTCAGAATCAGAAATCTATCAGCCACTCAATGTTTTATACTTTGCTGGCTGTGATCATACAACGTACGATATATCTCAACAAGTCGGCCCAACTTAGTTGAAACAGTTTGCACCAGTTGGAATCACTAGTGTTGTATTCCACCAAAAACATAAATGCTAAAAGGGGGCCAAGTAATAGTACAAATGACGTTTTGCATGTCATCACTGATTTTCCCAAATGGGTAGGCTGTGTGTAGTTACACCTGCATTTTACAAGTTTAGGTCACATGGAAATAGGTAATTTTGTTTTGTGACATTGCCTTCCACCGCGCCCAAATCGAGACTCCGAGCTAATACTACGAATATTGAGATAACCAAATAAAAAAAAAACGATTCATGTATCGATTCCAGGACCAGTAGCATAGCAGTAGCATAGTTTGTCGACCTTATTAACACTTGTTATTCCAAAATGATTTCCGCAATAATTTCATTGAATTATAGGAATACTAGTGGTCCGCCCCGGCTTCGCACGGGTATTTTATATAAAAATCAAAATTATAATACACACACATAATACAACACATAATACAAACCCTATTTGACGTGACGTCACGGACGCCTTTGTGACAGCTGCGTCGCGAATGAGCGTAGTGAAAAGTAAATAGTTAAAAATAGTTACAAGTGCTGAAACTAACCAAATCAAGTTATATTGTTAAAAAGACGAAGTTTTATACATAAGGTGCATAAAGTGAACTGTGAAATGTATCGAAATATATGAGAAAATCGAACGTAAAACTTAGATAATCTTTTCTCCAACGAAATTATAAAATTAAAAAACCAAATCTACCTTCACCTTATTAAAATCTATAATAATTTTGGTGTAAACATATATCTACCCTTGAATAAGACGGTGTATCAATAAACTATACATAAACGTAAACATAGACATTCATAACAGTTTATATTGCTATTGTAGTGTTTTAATTATCCTACCTACTAATGCTATAATATCACGATGATGAAATGCAATGCGTGTGGCAAATTTATGTCGGCGGCAGAATGCGTTGCCTGCCCCAAGTGTAAAGGTAAATCGCACAGGGCCTGTGTCAACATTCCAGAGGGTGTCAAAGTCCAGACATCCTGGTTATGTCCAGAATGCAAAGCGCGTTTGCCGAAAACGGGCAACTTGAGCACGCCCGTGAGGGGACCTCAGGCTCCCAGCGCCGGCACCGACTTGACAGAGGACTCGCCGAAGGCAGAGACACAGGGCTCCACGGGAGAACTCCAGGGATCGGATATAACAACTGAGCTACGTGAGTTCCGGAAGGAGATGCGAGAAACCCGCCAGGAGTTCAAACAATTCCGACAGGAAGTTCTCGAAATTCGTACCGTGCTAAAATCCTGTGAAGAACGACTCGACTCGTTAGAAACGAGAATAACAGTGTTAGAAAGTTGCAACACACAGGCGAATCCCGAACCGGAAGCCGTAGTCGCTCTTCAGGCCGTAATTACGGCCCTGCAACAGGAAATTAACGACCGCGACCAGGAGTTACTTTTGACGGACATTGAGGTTGCTGGAATCCCCGAGGAAGGCGAAGAAAATTTAATGCACATAGTAACCGCGTGTGCCTCCAAACTAAATATAACTCTGGAAGAGAGGGATATCGTCCACTGCTCGCGCGTCGGCGGCGTCGTCCGCGGCGAGGCGGGCGGCGGCGCGCGGCCGCGGCCGGTGGCGGTGCGGCTGGCGCGCCGGCAGGTGCGGGACGCGCTGCTGCACGCCGCGCGCGTGCGCCGCTCGCTCACCACCGAGGGGCTCGGCCTGCGCCAGCCCGTCGCCCGGCCCTTTTTCGTCAACGAGCGCCTCAGCAAGTTCAACAGGCAATTATTTTATAAGGTCAGGGAGCGCACCAAACGCCTAGGTTGGCGATACGCCTGGACGAAAGAGGGAAAAATCTATGCGCGTCGGGAGCACGGGACCGCCTCGTTCCGTATAAGGGTAGAAAGCGACCTAGATAGGGTTTTTGGCAAGATCGACGTTCGGACGATAGTAAATGTCCAATAAAACGCGCATCCATTACACCATATAAAATAAATTGTTTATGTATCTCATATTGTTTATTACTTTTTTCCGAGCCAGTATATCTCGGCGTGTTGTACACTTCACTCTATTCTGCTTATAAAGTGTTAAATGGTATGAATCTCAAGGTATACAATTATGTTCACATGTGTTACAGTTATCTCAAATACATCAATAGTATGGTATGTCATGCCAATTATAGCAATCCAAGAGGATGTGCCCCATATTTATACGACAGCATAATATTTACACAACTAACGCAATGTTTAAATTTATTTTATACTCATATTAATTTCAATGATGATTTAACTTTATACTGTTACTACTTAATATATGCATCGAAAATCAAATCTTTCATTTTAATATATACTTTTACAATTAATAATGGTAGAAATTGTTTAAGAAAATATTCAATACCTCAATATAATAAATGTATAATGATTCTGCGTTATATTGTAAAATATTATATTTTAAAATGCAAGACACATTTACATACTCCAAAACTAATGTTTATATTTGCAAATGTAAAATATATACCCATTCATCTCTCCTAGAATAAACGCAAAAATTGGTTTACTAAACGCGGGATCTCTGGGTACGCGTCATGACGAATTTATAGCAGCAATGCTGAGGCACAGCGTCGACGTGATGGCGATCAACGAGACGTGGCTGCGGGAGGGGGAGGAGGGCCGCGCGCCCACCGTGCCCGGCTACCGGCTGCGGCACACGCCGCGCTCCGGCGCCGGCCAGCGCCAGCGCGGCGGGGGGGTGGCCTTCTACGTGAGGCGAGGGCTCTGCGCCCGCACGCTGCCGCACCCCCACACAACGCTCGTTGAGCAAATGTGGTTATCCATCAACGTTGGTGGGAAAAAATTGACCATCGGGACTGCTTATAGGCCGCCCTGGCAAAGTGTTGATTTATTAATTGACGCGTTAACGGCGACCCTTAGTGCGCTATCGTGGAGTGAAAACTTATTACTACTGGGCGATTTTAATATCAACATGCTTAATCAAACCATAACAAATACAAAAAAGCTTGCAGGTTTCCTAACCTGCTTTAAGTTAACCCAATGTGTAACCGGTCCCACGCATTTTACGGAAAAAACTGAAACTCTAATTGATATTATATGCACAGACGTAAAGGTTAACACAGTCACAATTGATCACATACCTGAGTTAAGTAGCCACGCGTTCATTACATGCACTTTAAATATACGTAAGAATAGACCACCACCGGTTACAATTACACGGCGGTCTCTACAACATATAGACGAAAGGGATTTTCAAAGAGACCTCGCTTTAATTGACTGGAAAACAATTGAATCACTATCCGATGTCAATCAGCAGGTATCCTTATTTAATACAGCTATCCTTAATCTATTTGATATGCATGCCCCGCTAAAACAAAGAACCATAAAACATCAGGAACATCCGTGGATAACATATAATATAAGATTAATGATGGCACGTAGAGATGAGGAATATAAAAAACTTAAAAAGAAAGACAATATAAGTCATAAACAATTCTATAAGGACTTAAAAACATATGTCAATGATGCAATTTACAAAGAAAAACAAGCCTATTTTACTTTCTATGTCAACCGTAACTCAAACAACCCAAAAGAAATGTGGAAACATATAAAAACAAATGTTAGGTTAAAAATGCAACATGAAATTCCAAGTCACATATTCAAGGATCCAGACCTACTTAACAACCACTTTTTGACCATTCCAGGCAATAAAGATATAAACTTATCCCACTTGACGTTTTTTGAGTTTCACTCGGCTGTAGATTGTAATTTTAGCATAAGAGAAGTATCAGAAGCTGACATCATTAGAATCCTCAAAACCGTGAAATCTAATGCAGTTGGCGTTGATGGTATTTCACTGGAGATGCTACGAATGACAATACGTAGCTCATTGCCTAGCATCACTGCAATGGTAAATACGTCGATTAGGACCAGCACGTATCCGACGCAGTGGCAGCACGCACTTGTAAAACCCATCCCAAAGATATCCAACCCAATGACTGATAAAGACCTACGGCCAATTAGTATACTCCCTTGCATCTCAAAAATCACCGAAAAAGTTATTTCAGAGCAGTTAATAAAATATTTGGAAATCAACAGTATTTTACCTGAACTTCAATCTGGTTTTAGAAAAGACTACAGCACTTCAACCGCACTGGCCCAGGTGGTTGACGATATATTGACAGCTCGGGACAGCGGTCAAGGTACTCTACTGGTTCTGTTAGATTTTTCGAGGGCTTTCGATTGCATCAACAGAACTATACTCTTATCCAAACTAAAATATTATGGGTTTAATAACAGAGCCATACAATGGTTTGACAGTTACTTTAATAACCGTATGCAAACTGTCGAATTGTTTAACAGTGATACGGGTATCACATCTAGTTCAAGTCCAAAACCAATTCACACTGGTGTACCCCAGGGCTCAATTCTCGCCCCTACCCTCTTTGCTATATACAGTGCAGACGTCGTCAGCTGTATAAAACACTGTAAGTACCATCTTTACGCTGATGATTTACAAGTGTACATATCATGCGACCCGAACAACACCCTTGAGACCGTGGACAAAATTAATGAGGACCTAAAGAGGATACAAGCGTGGTGTCATTTAAATGGACTCGTACTTAACGGTCAAAAGTCAAAGTATTTAATTATGGGCTCAAAAAAACAAATTAATAATATTGCTTTGCAGGACTTCCAAATAAAAATTGAAGACGCCAATGTCGAACGAGTTAATGAAGCGCGCAATCTGGGTCTACTAATGGACGACAAACTTCAATTTGAAAACCATATTTTAAACATAACTGCTAATTGTTTTTATCGGCTTAAAGTTTTATACCTGATTAGAAAATATCTTAATACTAATATACGGGTCAAGTTATGTGAGTCACTAGTTTTATCCAAGTTTAACTATATGGACGTGGTTTATGGTCCCAGATTGCTGGCTCGTACTCGCCGACTTATACAACGGGTCCAGAACGCGTGCACAAGATACTGCTTCTCGGTCCCCCCTCGCACACATGTCACTCCTTTCATTAATGAAGCAAAAATGTTAAAAATGGATTACAGAAGAAAATTGCATTTGGCTGTTCTGATATATAAAATCATCAAAAATCGAACACCGTCATATTTGGCTACTAAGTTAATATGGACACGCGAAAGACAATTAAATAAAACAAGAGAACGGAGTACATTACACATTCCACGTCATTATACTCAAGCATTCAGAGGATCTTTCAAATATGCCGCAGCAAAGATCTGGAATGACATCCCTCCGCCATTGGCCAGCCTCAAATCAATAACGTCGTTTAGATCAAAGTATAAAATACACCTCTTGAGTCTACAAGTAAACTCCTCTTAATACAAATAAGCACCCCTTAACATTAAAACCTGACTTTCATCGTTACCTCTTATTACCTATTCATATATCTAACATATTAACACAAATACACTTTTTATCCTACTAATAACTAATAAATAATACTACTAATACTATACAGATTCACATATAAATTATATACAATATCTAATATATAAAATTCTCGTATATTTATATATATAGCATGTCCTCCGTCGTCCGTGAGTCACCTCGAGTTGGGCTCGCTGAAAATCAGCGCCGCAATCACTGCGGTACTATGCTGAGCGAGTTCCATTTTCTGCAACTCTGACACATGTGAACATAGTTACCTAAGTTAACCTACCATTAATTTTTAGTAATAATCAAATTGATATTTTTAGTTAATTTTATTTTTGTTACCACCTTATTTTTTATTTTTTTTCCTACACTGTTTAATATAAGTTCTTTTTTGTTGTTTAATCCTGTTTATTTTTTAAGTTCTAAGTTTATGCTGTATGTGTTAGAGTTAAGAAATAAATGATTATTATTATTATTATTATTATTATTATTTGCGTCAGGTTACTAAAAAAATAAAAATTTAACACGACTTTATTTTACATATATAGATTATAACAATAGTTTCGTTTACGCCTAGTAATATTATATAGCCTATGTCACTCAGTGAAGATGCAGCTTTCTAATGGTGAAAGAATTTTTGAAATCGGTCCAGTAGTTTTGGCAGCGCACGCCAGAATAGCTCGCAGATGGTAGATTTTTTCCTACTTACCTACTTGACACTTATCGTCATATTTTGGACAATTCACACAATATCTTTATAAATTTTAGCCTTTGTGTTATTCTGATGTATAAGCTATATTATTGTAAAGTTTCATTAAAATCCATTCAGTACTTTTTACGTGAAAAAGTAACACACATCCATCCATACATACATACATACTTTCCCCTTTATAATATTAGTAGGATAGGATTAGTAAGGATTATACCTTATCAACAGCCTAAAATTTAAGTTTTATGCTTCTAGTTCTGAAAATGACAATACTTTCATACAACCTTTCATCTCCCTTTTCAACCCATTACAACACTTTTTTCCAATTAAAAAGTGTCTATGTCCTTTGTCAGGCTCTAGACTGTGTACCAAATTTCATTTAAATCGGTTCAGTAGTTTTGGCGTGAAAGCGAAACAGACAGACAGACAGACAGACACTTCAAAACCAAACGTCCAATTTTAATCATTCAAAGACCAAATATTATCTACATAAACTGTAAATGTAGTCCAAAATTCAAGATAAAAAAATGGTTGTTGTGCCTCACTCGACATAGATAGGTATAGTGTGTCGCGGACTTTTTTATAGATATTTATAAGATCTACAATTAATTAGAACATTTTATGGTTCTATCTTTTATAGTTTAGGCAGCGTACGCAAAATAAGTAACTTTTCTGGTTGATTTTTTACACCTTGTGTCCGAAAAACCCAAATATCTTACGGAACCCTATTTTTCGGTTCAGTAGTTTTGAAGCCTATTCGATGCAAACAAACAAACAAACAATCAAATCTTTCCTCTTTATAATATTAGTATAGATTAACGCCTTTATTTACATAAACATAAAAACATTATGCAGAATACTTAAAACCTAGGAGTACATGTATCGAAATTTATTCTATTATTTTGAATGATTTCTTTTTACTTTCATCGTTGTTGCACTTATGGGCTAGAAAATATCATCGTTTTCATCAGAACTCGGCTGCAAAACTGCCGTGTCGGTGTTACTCTGGTACTGTGCCGACTAGCTCTTGAATACTCTCGATAACTTTGAACCAACATTCGCTCTGCTTCTCGATAACTTCAGCTCCACACTCGCTTTGCTTATTGCGAGTTATTATTAATTAATTAATAGAGTAATCAAGGTGAGTGAATCAGGGCTTGAAACGGTAGTTTATTTCAGTTTCATTTTATGTCTTTGTAGAATAAGCCTTACTCGTTCACAGGTGTGTCATAGGCTATACATAATATTACTAGGCGTAAACGAAACTATTGTTATGTCTAATTCCACGCGAGCGAAGATGCGGGCGTCCACTAGTTACAACATAAACGGACTGTTGGAATTGCAATAAAGTCAAGTTGTACGCACAATAGGTTAAAACACATCTGAATCTAAATATGAACAGACTTTGACGTAGACCCTTATCATTTATTTATAAGGCATGTCACAGTTGTCATGGTCGTAGTGGATAGGTGAGCACACTCGTTTGCTATCCATGAAAAACATTAGTTCGGCAATAAACTGCAACAAAACTGTATACCCGTATATGCGGGGCGTTCTAAACTATTGTATTTGCTGAAAAATATTAGTCCGACACTATTTCTATAGCAGTATGGCAGCAGTAGACAGAACTGTATTTCTGCATCGGTATAAATGGAATCAGTTTTGAGCGGAGCTGCCTAAATATTGAACGAATCGATACTGTATTTTCGGAGGCAGCAGGACAGGCGAAAACCTTCAGAGAATATTTTTACGAGCGATGTATCAGATATAAAACACTAGTGGACGCCCGCAGCTTCGCGTGCGTGGAGTTAAACAACAATATAGTTTTGTTTAAACCTAGTAATATTATATAGCCTATGTCACTCAGTGAAGATGCAGCTGGTGAAAGAATGCAATGGTGAAAGAATTTTTGTAATCGGTCCAGTAGTTTTTGTGTGAAAACATTACAAACAAATGTTTCCTCTTTATAATATTAGTATACTAGTGGACGCCCGCAGCTTCGCTCGCGTTACACATTCACTAACTTCAAAAACGGCAACCGTAAAAACCATCCTTGAACTTCAACGAACATTTAAAAAAAAGAATTGGCCAAATTGGTCCAGGCGTTGTTGAGTTATGCGCTTACCAACACATTTTGCGATTCATTTTTATTATATAGACTAGTGGACGCCCGCAGCTTCGCTCGCGTTACACATTCACTAACTTCAAAAACGGCAAAGCTTCATACTTACTTTTGCACCCCCGTTTTACCTCCTTAGGGGATGAATTTTCAAATTTTTCTCGCCGTAAAAACCATCCTTGAACTTCAACGAACATTTAAAAAAAAGAATTAGCCAAATTGGTCCAGGCGTTGTTGAGTTATGCGCTTACCAACACATTTTGCGATTCATTTTTATATTATAGAAGATATATTATAGGCCAATTGATTAAAAATTGGACTTGGCAACGTTTTTACACAGCCCGTTTCATATTCATACAATTACAAACCAACTGGTACGACACCCGACACGGCTTTCAGACAATGGTAAGTTGACGCCGCGCAAGGACCGCCGTAGTCGGTAGGTGCCCTTGTAAAGACTCAGACCAGCCGAACCGGTACATATTGTTACCGTGCCGGTACCGCTTTGTTGTATTGCAGAATATTAGTAATCATCCATCCATCCATCAGCCTTTCTGGGTCCACTGCTGGACATAGGCCTCAATCGTCGCCACTCCTCCCGATCCTGCGCCCTCTGAATCCAACGGTTTCCCGCTGTCCTCTTCAGGTCGTCAGTCCACCTCGTCGGGGGCGGCCAATACTTCGTTTTCCGAGACGCGGTCTCCACTCGAGGACTTTTACTACCCAACGGTTATCAGTCCGTCGAGCGACGTGGCCTGCCCATTGCCACTTCAGTTCGCTGATCCTGCGAGCTATGTCGGTAACCTTCGTTCGTCTACGGATAGATACAGATACAGAATATTAATAATAAATAATAATAATAAATATCTTGGACATTCTCACACACGTGAGATGTTCGTGATATGGGTGTCAGAGACTGATATACTGAGACGTGCCGTTTGAATTTGAACCCGGACCGCTCGAGTGAGAGGCGAGTTCGATAGCCACTGGACTATCACAGCTTATCGTCGTAATATAGTGTTTATAAACTAACATAAAATAACGTAACACCAACTTTATAAATACGTTGTAAATCTAACAATATATTTACCCTCACCAATTATTGTAAGGTAAAATAATGATCTATTCGCAAGTAATTACTGCAGAAATATTGACAAAGCAGTTGTGTTGCTTGGCAGCCATTTTGTGGAACCTTGGCCTGAGCGGCGGTGGCACGCGAGCCTGCGGTTACGCGAGGGGCGAAGCCTACCGAAAACCTTCGTATCGGTTGTCTAGCTTTTGGACTTAATCTTCAAGCTACAATCCCTGCACGTCTCACTGCTGAACACCGGTCTCACACAGACTCAGCTGTGGGGGAGGGGTCCGCCACCATTTGAGTCGGAAGAGTCAAAATTAGCCACAAAAAAGTTCTTGAAAAAAATAGTACCTACTTGCATAAAGTTTTTTGATAAAGAAAAACAATCTATTTATTCATAGAAAAATATCTATTTGTACTTGCGTATGGGACTAAAGAGCCGCAGCTTCACATCCAAAGATCTTGAGCCGCAGGTTGCCGACCTCTGGTTTAGGGCATACGTGGAGTATGCACGCTGCTCTAATGCGGATTGGTGGAAGAGTTAGTGGCCAACCCAGTGTCGTATCAAGCCACCCGAAGGTCTTCGACAAGGCTTAACAATTGTTTTTACCATTGAATAAAACCGGGACCCAGCTGGCTTGAATCGACATAAGTTGTTAAAGGCCCGTGCCCAGCAGTCGGACGTCTATGGGTCGAAGCTACGAGTATATACGACAAAACACTTAGATGAAACACGCCGTTCAACAGTCTACTTGTATCGTAATCTGTCTTTAATATTCAAAACTGAAGTTGAAAATTATAAATTCCATCTTTAAGCGATAAAGCACGCCTAAGAACCGAAGAGTTGTCAATATTCGAGGGCTTGGAGAGCCGAAGGGTTCTTGCAGACCTGAGGGGAGAGTGGGGAGTAAGGGCGTTTACAAACGGACGACTGACGGTTTCGTATCGGTGACAATAGCCGAGGTTGTCTCGTTCACGAATATAAAGTACTAGTGGACGCCCGCAGCTTCTCGCGCGTGGAATTAGATATATCGACAGGCCCGTTGGCGCAATCGGTAGTGACTGTTGCGCCAAAGGTCGTGGGTTCAAATCCCACTCAGGACAAATATTCGTGTGACGAACACTTGTATTTTTTCTGTGTCTGGATGTCAATATTATGTATTTAAGTATGTATTTAAAAATATCTATGTATGTATATCAGTCTCTGACACCCATAAGACAGGCTCGCGCCTACTTTGGGGTCAGATGGCCGTGTGTGAGAATGTCCAAGATATTTATTTAATAATAGATTAAAAAGTAGCCAATGTCCTTTCTCACGCTCTAGGTCTAGACTATCTGTGTACCAAATTTCATTTAGCACATTAATAAGTATTTATCTGCGAAATAACATCTGCAGGGATTTGAATCCGGGACCCGCGATCCATCAGTCGGCATTCGCGCAGCGGAATGGTCAATTTAATTATCGATTGCGTTTATTGACAACTAGTGGACGCCCGCAGCTTCGCTCGCGTGGAATTAGACATTCACTAACTTCAAAAACGGCAGTTTCATACTAAATTTGCACCCCCGTTTTACCCCCTTAGGGGATGAATTTTCAAAAATCCTTTCTTAGTGCTCCCCTACGTTATAAAAGGAACCTCTGTGCAAAATTTCAAGTTACTAACCCTTATAGTTTAGGCCCTGCGTTGATATGTCAGTCAGTCAGTCAGTCAGTCAGTCAGCTACTCCTTTTATATACATAGATTGAACCAACAGCTCGTTAGCACACACAAGTACAGTATCGTGACGAGCCTACGAGAGGGAAGCCATAATCCGACGAAGCCTTACACATTTGTGTGTCAGCTAATCCGACCTACTTTAGCCCAGCCGTGAGGCCACGCGATTCATTGTTTCATTTCCTATTAAAATGACAATATTCTAACATATTTGTGATAACATATGAATCCAAGACGTGGTCCTTGTCGGTCTGATCCGCAAGCTCATAGTCGCTCAGCGCGCTATGAAGGGCTATGCTCGGCGTTTCTCTACGGGACCGGATTCGCAATGATAAAATCCGTAGACTATATTTTTGAAATCGTTCCAGTAGTTTTTGTGTGAAAACATTACAAACACATCTTTCGTCTTTATAATATTAGTATAGAAGTATAGATTATTGAATAGTGTACAGATTCTACCACCGGCGGCATATTTATCACTCTCCTTCGCAGTAATTCGAACCTGCTACACAAGTCTACGCTCCACGCGACAACACTACAAGATCGTATATCGCGGTTACGGCGTAGCATATGCGTAGACACGCTACGGCTACGGCGTAGCTGCCGGCGTCTTGACAAACTGTTGTATTGAGTTGTGAACTTGTGATAGGTTATAGCTGCCTGGTACTTTCGAGAACGTAACTAGTGGTAGAACATGTATACACGGCATGGTTAAGACTTTAGGCCGAGCGAAGACTCTTTATACTATGCTTTTGGCCAATAAAATAGTCGTCGATTTAAGTTTTTGCAATAACTTCTGGTAGAGGGATTATTTATTTATTTATTTAAATCTTAATATTCAATTTTAACGTACAAAGGCGGACTTAATGCTAAAAGCATTCTCTCCCAGTCAACTTTTGGGAGGTGGGAAAAGCATCGAAGGCGGTATTAAGATATAAATAAATGTAAGAACAAATAATAAATTATCAAATCACAAAATATATGTAAATGAAATGAAACAAAATAAATTAAGAATATTAATATAAGGATTACATAATGCCTCAAGGCATTTTCTACCAGTTCACCAGTTTACGTTTTTAATTGCAAATATGTACGAGTATTTGAGACTAACCTTAACCATAGAATAAAGAGTCGCTCCGCTTTACCCTTTATACCATGCCTTAACCTAACCGTAACTTTTATACCCAATTTTTTTTTTTTTAAGTTTTTCAACTCTTATTTTTATTTTCGTGCATTGTCATCCGGAACCAAACATGTGTGCCGAATTTCAGCTCGATAGCTTCAGTGGAAGTGGGTGAAATATTGATTGCAAGATTCCAGGACATACATACATACATACGAATGAAGTAAAATAAAAGCTTTTAATAAAAAAGTCATTCATTCATTCATTTCTTCACCACTGGGCCATGCGCGCCCGTCGCGCAATATTCGTAACTAATGAGTGACGCGCGTGCGTTGCCCGCACGCGGTGCTAGACGGCCGGACGGCCATTTTGTCGCGATAATTACAATCATTCATACGACGTTGGTTTATGCGTTCAAATTTGTAGGCATCCATCTAAGCCTATAGAATTTTATGCCACGTCTAATTACTAATTGGACCACTAACACAAACTTACAGGATTTAGTTTCATTTACAGAACTCATCTATATACTAATATTATAAAGAGGAAAGATTTGTTTGTAATGTTTTCACACAAAAACGATTGGACCGATTTCAAAAACTCTGTCACCATTAGAAAGCTGCATCTTCGTAGTAGATATAGGCTAGGTATATACATAATATTACTAGGTGTAAACGAAACTATTGTTATGTCTAATTCCACGCGAGCGAAGCTGCGGCCGTCCACTAGTAGATACCTAATATTTTATTTATTTTTTCAATTTCAATGAAATTCTACATAGTTATTTTAGTAATTTCTGCCAAACTGTAGGTCAGTTAATACGCAGTCGACATTACAGTTAAGCTATTGCATAGCTTCTATCGCGGGCCTGGGGTGGAGGGGTCTATAGAAATTTCGTAACGATGTAACGTAAATAAAATCCTTATACCTTACTTCAAAAGTGTCGTGCAAAATTTCAGCCATCGCATCACCTGCCTCAGTGGCGCAATTGGCTAGCGCGTTCGGTTGTTAACCGAAAGGTTGGTGGTTCGAGCCCACCCTTTTTCTTTATTTTTGTGATTCTCACTTTCATACTCATCTATCAGTTTACAGTCTAATAAATAGAAATATGTCTCCTTTAATGCTAAATATCATGCTAATTAGGTAAGTATTGATTAAATAAAATTAAAAAGAAAAGTTGGAATAAGTTAAGTTAAAGCTGAAGCCCTGGGAAAAAAATTGGACACACTCAGCCTGTGCCATGATTTAGAGCCACGACTGCTGATTTTCAGTGTGCCCATTAATATAAATAAATATTAGTTACGTATTTCAATATGCACGTTAATATTTAAAGATTACATACTGATAATATTTAAAGATACATACATAATGAACTGACCAAATAGTTGAATTAATGATATTTATTTGCAACAATGTGCTTACATGTTAGGATGGTCAGTTACCTCATTCAACTATCGCACTACACGCCGAGGTCTGATGTTTCATCCACACAGAATCGACTCATGGCCTATTACCACCGTGCGTTTCTCGCGGTCTTTTTTACGGCGAACTAGTCTTCGGTGGAATGAGCTTCCGACTGAGGTCTTCCCTTCGAGCTACGATGGAGCGCTTCACAAAGAGTGTGAAACGCCCCGCAAGCGAACTGCAAGGCAGGCAACGCACCTGTGATACCCCTTATGTCGCACGTGTCCATAGACGACGGTGACCACTTACCATCAGGTGGTAATTGATACATACGTCTATTTGTCCGTCTATATAAAAAAGTTACATACGTGCCTCTTTGCAAATTCTTATGGCATGTGGAATATTCACGCGCAATATTCAAATTACGCATCACGAAAAACGAGTGTATGGGGCTAGCCTAAACTGAGGCGTGAAAGAAGTACAGACCATTAAATACTAGTAGGCATAGCAAAAGTAAGATTTTACCATTCGTTAGTCCCAAACTAGAACCTACCTATGCAGAAATCGGAATACTCATTTCTACGACTCTTAACTCCTCATAAAGCGCCTTACACACGCTCCGCTCATATTAAAAAGGCTTAAGCGAGGCTTGTAATTAGAGAAGTAATGACTTCCATTGGACTTAACGAAGCTTTCCCGCCCCCTCCCCCTCCCTCGTGACTTGATTGTTCAATATAGTAATAGAGAAGATATTAAAGATTTTAACTTTAACAGTCGACTATTTTATTTTTGGCGATAATGTAAGATAAAAAAAAAATTAGAGTTACAATGCATGTAACTGTAATCTTTTTATTTTTTTACTAGTGGACGCCCGCAGCTTCGCTCGCGTGGAATTAGATATAATAATAGTTTCGTTTACACCTAGCGATAAAAGTATCTATTTTCATTTAGGAATCAATTTATTACTACCAAATGTGCATTTGAAGTAGCGTCCATAGCCCAATGGCTCGCGTCGATAGATTCAATGTGATCGAAAGAGTTAAGCAACGACGGGCGCGGTCGGTTTGTGGATGGGTGACCGCTAGTGGAAAAATTTCATGGACGCTACCGTGCTTCGAAGGGCACGTAAAGCCGTCAGTCTCGGTTGTTTTCAATGCTGGAAACAGTCGTTAAGCCTTGTCGAAGACCTCCGGGTGGAACATTCGACACTTGGTTGGCCACTAACCCCTCCACCAATTCGCATTGGAGCAGCGTGGTGAAGTAAGCTCTAGACCTCCCGCAGCAGTGTCTATGGGGGAGACCCGTGCCCAGCAGTGGGACGTCTATGGGTCGCAGCGACGAATATCGGACCTACCCTTGGATTCTAAATTATTTTACCAAAAGGAAGTTAGTTTGCCACAGTCACCTTACAGTTTTTTTACACGGGTGAAGTCGTGGGCGACGGCTAGTGATTGTGCGCCGGGATATAATCGCTTCAGGACCGAAATACCAAGATTTCATTGAACGACAAGCAACGAACCGCCCGGCTACTCATTATGCTGATACCGATCTGCGTCGCATGTCTAATTAAGGCTCAGTTTGCACTGGGCGCTGCTTCGGGGCGGTCGAAGAACAATATAGTTAGCCTTTTGACATCTGTATTTAAAAAAGCTTTTTAAAACTTTTTTTTTATTTTCATGCATTGTCATCGGAACCAAATGTGTGCGCCAAATTTCAGCTCGATAGCTTCAGTGAAAGTGGGTGAAATATTGATTGCAAGATTCCAGGACATACATACATACTTACATAGATACATACGAGTGAAGTTAAATAAAAGCTTCTCAAAATTGGTATATTATGGCGGGATAGAGTTGCAAACCTTTTAGGTATATTACAGAGATACACGATAATAATTTATATTGTAACATATCAATAGAGTGGTAATAACGTAATAAATAAATGATTATAACTATGAACGAAGTTGAGCAACATCAAACGCGGTCAGTCTGTGGATGGGTGACGGCTAGTGAAAAAATTCATGGGCGCTGCCGTGCTTCGGAGGGCCTGTTAAGCCATCGGTTCCCTATGCTTTTGGGCCACTAATCCCTCTCCCCGATACGCATTGAAGCAGCATGGTGGAACATGTTCTAGACCTCCCTCAGCTGTGATCGTGAGAAGCCATGTAAATTTGTTTTTATAGTCCTTGTATCCTAAAAAATCATTATTTAACTTTCTGGTTTGAATAAATCAGAATTTTCCTAACACTTCTATAGACGGTTACAAGTTGCGTTTAATAAATCGCGTGTCATAAACGTAAATATGAACTTAGCCTAGTACGCATTAAATATAGAATTTGGATTACGTCCATTCGAAGTCCAGCTAGAATTAATTATTGCTGTCCAAGATATGAGATGTGCTAGTTAGACAAATACAATTTCGTCAAATAAACAAATACATTTTTTACTTGTCATAAATCATAAATTAATGCATCTGCTGGTAATTTAAACATTCATAAATCTATAAATAAAAATATAACGTAATTACCATTCCGTTTAGACATTGGGCACATTGAATGTTTTGCGCTCCTGGCCGCTCATAAATGTTTCAATTTCGAATGTTATATTTTTTTAAACGTAAGAATACAATCATTAATTATAAAAAAAATTGGCGGGAAATAACATGTCAATTGCTTTTTAGCAAAAGTTCAAGTTCTTCATCCTTATTAGCAAATAAATTAGGGCGAAAAGATTTTAGAGCGATGATGTTTTATGATTTTAGAAGTTCATTGAGTACCGTACGCAGAATTTGATCGTGTCCGTGTTTCTCTCCATGATTAAATTCGTGAAGGTACCAAGAGAGTAAACAATTAGTAAGTCTCGGTCCAAGCCAGTTACATGTGTTGCTACTCTTGACTAAGATGGTCGCCTCTGTGTAACCGGAAACTACACCATCCATCGACACCACAGTTACTTTAAAAATAATCACTACACGGTTGAAACGATAGGTGCCGTGGTGGGCGGTGGTACTCATACTACTAATATTATAAATGTGAAAGTTTTGATGTTTGGATGTTTGTTACTCAATCACGCAAAAACTACAGAACGGATTAGGATGAAACTTGGCACATAGGTAGTCTATAACCAAGATTAGCACGAAGGATTATTTTCATCCCAAAAATATGTTCCCTTGCGATGCTTTGCTCGTTTATAAGAAAGCTGTCGCATGCCGTCAACAGATGGCGCTGGCATTAATTCTTAACTTCTTTACACTTTTTCCGCGCGCAAAGCTGCGGGCAAAACCTAGTATAAAATATATTTGGTTTCATACAGGCGCTACATGTCTATTACCAAATTTAGTACTCGTTCATTCCGCTTCTATTTTAACTTAATTGTACCTGAAACAAGCAATACAGTTTATTAGTTTTGATTGATTGAAAATTGAAAAAAAAAACATTAAACCACATAGTGTTTCGAGTCATCTACGTCCGATGCAAATCATTAGAATAACTCTATTCTGTGACATTATCAACATAGCTAGCTATTATAAAAGGCTTTGTCTATGCTAATAATATAAAGAGGAAAGATTTGTTTGTAATGTTTTCACACAAATCTACTGGACCGATTTCATAAATTCTTTCACCATTAGAAAGGTGCATTTTCACAGAGTGATATAGGCCATATAATATTATAAGTGTAAACGAAACTATTGTTATGTCTAATTCCACGCGAGCGAAGCTGCGGGCGTCCACTAGTTATAAATAAAGCAGGACCCCCTTATCAAACACCATTGCTGGAAGAGACAAGTGAGTGCAGCCGAATGGAATCTGATCGCGTGCCAGTTCACTCGCTCGCAGTTCACAGCTCACTCACTCGTTCACGTTCTGACTAGATGTCAAATACTGATGTCTCGTCTGTCAGTGCCCTGTGGTGATAATCCATTTCACTAGGTAGGTTTGAAGACTCCGTGGGTTATTGACCCTGACTGCCGACCCGCGGATTCCGCGTTCGAATCCTGGCCGGGCTAGATATTTATTTCGCAGATAAATATTTGTAAGGGTCATTGATGTTAAATTGTGTTGTTTTCTAACGTGGGGATGTGAGTATCTAGCGTTTATTTATGTATTTTATTTATTTAATAAGTAGACTTCGACAATCTAGTAAACAAAATGTAGTGCGCTATGTTTGCTTGTTATAGGTTGTGGAAGTGATCTTCAAATAACATCACGCTTGCGTTTCCCTGGAGGGTAGGCGATGTGTTAAATACACGCGCCTGTTAGTCTGATAAGCCTACACAAATTGTAATACAGGGAGGTGGGGTTACACTAACAATGAGACAAGCAAGACTCACAACGTTTAAATATCTCTTAAAGGAGATAATTTTTATTTTATTTTACCGGTAAATAGCAAGTTATAGAAAATAAATGTGTATTTTACATGTGTAAAGTATTAGTCTAGCTCTATGTGTCAGTCTAAGCCCAGCTGACTATAGGTACTTTTTTTAATAAGTATATACAATAATACAAAATATATTTCTAAAGAAGATGCAACTGTGTAAGTAAATGTAAATAAATCTATTAATTTCCAATGATCATTATTTTATTATAACTATGCACGAGAAATAACAGTAAAATCTATAATTCCGCTGTGCACGGCAATAAATGAATTTTCGGCCAAATTTCGCGAGCAAATCCTATTGTCACCACGCTAATAGGATCCTAACCTATAAATCTAGCCACAAAGAAGCGGCGTCAACGGCGCCCGTAAATCGAACTAACACGGTGTGGAACTCATGAAATTGTCTAATAGAAATAAATTTCACGCCCAAATTGGTAACGTCGGAATGTAATTTAAAATTTTGGAAATTTTTAATGTTTCCCGCGCAATATTGTCTCTGCTTTCTTTTTACAAAATGTAAACATTAAATTTTTCATCCTGAAAACTGTGAATGGAATGGAAAAACAAAGAATGGATTAGTTTTCATATGTGCTTTTTCTGTAATTTTATTACCTAGGTATTTTCGGAATATATTTACGTATTATGGTATTATTTAGTAGGTACAAATCGCATAAAATAATGAATTAGCGCTTTTCAACCCCATTGGGTTAGATGTAGTGTTGCCCATTGGCAAAACTAGTTATGTACGAAAATTGTTTGCAAAAATCCCTTCTATACTTTGTGGGTTCTAATCTAACTTCTAACAGTCATAACCCTCTAACCGTTGTCACAATAAATCAGCACAACTAATTAAAAGCAGTTCTATTCTGATCTCTTGTTCCATTGTCTCCTCATATTGGAAGTATTTGGCGTATTCACGGACACAGGGCGTTCGGGCTTTTCTGGCGTCACCGTAATGTTCATAACTGAGGTTCGTAAATCAAATTCTCGGTGCGGACATGGAACATTCCAGTGGTATTCCATTTTCAAACGTAAATAATATTATGACTTTGTTTGTTTCACGTCCTCAGGTGTAGTTGAAAAATCATACTTTTAAACTCATATTTTAAATGGTGACTTGATATAAGTAAATAACAAATTGCGTAAACTATTGTTTGAAAAAAGAGTAGGTACCTATTAAAATGTTATAAAAAGCATAGCATAATAATATGATCACTGTATTTCACGGAAGGGTTAGGCAAAAGTATTCAGCCACTATTTATTGGTTATGTATGTGATAAGTCCCATCCAAGATGAGTCTATTGCCATGCACAGATCCAAACTTCGAGCTACAGTAAACTACTAGTAAACCCCAAAAACTCTTGGACCTCTAGTACCATATTGAAAAAAAACAAATTCAAAACTGCTTTGTGTACAACATAATATTCGTATTTAAATATTACTAAACCGTTTTCTACAATACAATCAAAATTATTTTAGCTACCAGTACAGAAATGTTATAATAATATTTGTCTTCCAACACCTTTTCCTACAGTCCTGCAGATAACATTACGCCGTAAATCATGCTGGGGGCGGGCAGAAGCAATGGCTTATTAATTGCAGGCCATTGTCTGCAGGCATTCGAGATTCCACTGCGGGGTGTCACAGGGGCGACTATTGGCACCGCTTTGAAAGGTATTCAGTTTATTAAATGTTCTGATTTGTGGTCTGTAAATTCCTGATGATTCCGTGGTTAATAAAAATCTGGCTGCCGAGATGAGCCATTCATTTATTGTCTTAATTTTATTAGTATCTGCATTTCTTGTAAATAATATAAAATAAATCTCTATTTCTTTCGCCCATTAAATCGAAAAAAGGGATACAAAGTTTTATCTACATTATTTTTTTATAAGATACCTTGAAGCGTCACCCATCCGCTACCGCCCATGACAACTGTTTAGTGAAACAAATATTTAAAAAACAAACAACCATCTTCAATTTAGTGTTGTACCTACTTTAGTTACTTCGGGCTTTGTTTTGCTATGACATGTCATGACACACTTCTAAACAAGCCTTTTTGCTTTTTTGGATTGTGAGTTCATCCATAGACAACTTTATGTCAATGTCTGTCAGATATTTGTTAAAAAGCAATTCAGTGACGTCGTAAAGGTTTTTATGACCAAACAGTAAAAGTCCATTCGAAAAAAAATAATATTCAAATGGACTGCCGCTTTCTTTCAAAGAATGTAGGTAGTTGGAATTTCAGCAGAGCAAAGACATAAGCGACGCGCAGAACAGGCAACAGCCCCAGTTGGCAAGAACAAGACACGGAAGCATTACCTAAGTAGTTGTTTCAAGCTATTTTGCCTTTAAATGTTTCTAGTTTGACCTCTCTAAAATTTGCAATGTTTTATATATACCTACTGCAGATTTGCCCTGAATGTGTGGGGTCAGATCAGGGGTCGGGTGCACAATAATTATTTGCTCACTCTTCATGAAGCGCTCCATGTAAATGCCTCGGCTGGAAGCTCAGATGACGAATTCTACTTTTTTTTGCTTATTTTTTGAATGGACTTTTGCTGTATGGTTAGACAGACCTTTACGGCGTCACTGAATACTGTTCTACTATACTAGGTACTACTAGACTAACGAGGCATCCTCGGCTATGCCCCTCACAAAAAAAAACACCTAATACAAAACTTTTCCGCATAAACAAACGTCACGAACAGGGCTACCAACCTACAGCCCTCTAGCGCGTCTGCCAACCGAACGGCCATTAATCTCTAACTACGACCGCGTTCTGTTGTCTCTGGCAGTTGTCTATGACAAATGTGGGCATAAATACGTTCCAGGTCTACTGGAGTTTTTACTGCTTCGTTTTTTTAGATAAATAATCGTCTATTTTACTGTCCATAAAATCCTTATAGATGAACTTAATCTTTCCTTTGCTTACGTAAAAGCAAAACCGTACCTTTTCATAGATATACTCGTAAGATAGCAAATGAATACATAGTAAGCCGTTTAATAGTCCAGTTAGTAATTGTTTCTAACAATTGCGTTCGTCGGTGCGTTGTGACCATTTAGGACATAAATGGTCGCCTCGTAACCAGAAACCACAGCATTCTAACAGGAATAAACTTGCTTTACAAACAACTGTTACACAGCAGGAATGGTGTTATTAGCTACAATACTCTCTTCTCTGAGTACTGCTGTGCTGTGAGGCAGTGAACTCTCTTGCATGCAAGTTTCCTCACGTTTTCTCTTTCGATCACTCGACTCGTGAATCGACGCGAACCTTGGGCTTTGGACGCTATTACGACCTAATATACCACCTATGGTAATAGACCTATTACCATACACCGGGTACGAAACCGAACTATAACTGTGAGTTTCTTGTTGGAAAAATCGAATAATATTTTTCCCGCCTCGAACCCAGGACCTAGCTTAGCTAACCTTAAAAATTAATTAACCTTAAAATAAATAAATGTTAATTAATTTTGCATGCCATAAAAATGGCAAATGTGAGGCACCTATATGTATATCTGACCATCCTAAAGATGTAACCACATTTTTGCAAATAAATCATTATCAATTATCAATTAGCAGTCACACATCAACCACTGGATCACCAAGACGAACCTCTTCCCCAGTGTGTTTCCCAGCATAAATATAACCGGTTTAGTGACTCAATCAAATCATCAGCTGTCATCAATCAATGGTCGCGGTGGCAGTTGCCGCCGCGTCACCATCGATCAAATCATTATATTTTTGGACAGACGCCAATCGGTTTTAAATTTATATACATACTAGCTGTTTCCCGCGACTTTGTCTGCGTTAAAAATAGCTTATGGCCCTCAGTTATTAAGTATAAAGGTATGTCCAGCAATATCAATGGGCCAATAGATCTATGAACTGGGCTTTGTCTGTATATCGAGTAAAGGTCATGGTAACGCAGCGACAGTTACACACATGTGTATGCTCGCGTGTGTGGGGCTAAGTTCTTCCTTTTTAAATTTTAATTCTGTTTCAGATTTATAGATAATCCCACATAACCCGGCTTCGCACCCACGATGTCCGGGTACCTTTAAAGGCTTTTCACTCATGAAATATTAAAAGGTCATAAAAACAATCAGTTCATGATTTACAAATTTATAATTGAAAGTAATAGAAAAATTATATAATTGAAATTTTGTTACGCGAAATATATTTCTATATATGTAATATATATATTTTTCTACTTAATTCAATGTAGAAATAGATTTATATCCTTTGATGAATAGATGCTAATCATAATTTAAAAAACAAAACTCTGAATGTTTTGCCTATTTTATCTGTGATACAATCTCTGTTCGACACGCGGATGCAGGGTCAATGCTCTCTAGAGCCTCCATTCATGATAACCTTTTGAGAGTAGCTACTTCCAGCGAAATTCGCTAATTAGAACAATTTTGTAGCAGAAATTAGTCGTATTTAAAATACATAATAATAATTAGGTTGTTTTTAATAAGAAAACCCTCTTCTACTGAATAGAATAAAAATGAGTAGGTAATTTTAATTCAAATAGTTTTAGGTAGTGGCTAACCAGTGTCGAATGTTCACTATTGATACCGGTGGATCATGGATACAACCGGGACCAACGGCTTAACGTGCCCTCCGAAGCACGGTAGTGCCCACGAAATATTGCGATTTGAATTTTTTTTTTTTTCATTTACACCTGTCGATTACAGACGATTTCTCCGAGCCATTAGGGTATGGACGCTTCTTCATGAACCATAAATGTTAATAATTTGGAACCAAAACAAAATCCTGTTACTCATTCCACACGTTGGTACTTGCGAAGTTCTATGTAGGTACCAGAGTGTACGTGCATTTGAAATGAGCTACTGTTTATGCAACCATAGTTCTGGAACAGCCGGAACTTAATTTTAAATTTAATTTAACGTTATTACAATTTACTGGCTGTTGCCCGTGAGTTTGTTTACCAACGTGCATTTATTTGAAACTGTATGTGGAGAATTTTATGTTTAACAGTTTTTTTTTAAATTGCTCGACGAAAAATGTAATTCGAAGTATATTTATCAAAATTGTTGACGTGACCTTTCGGTGACGCTGTAAAAGCCAATAGCGCCAAAAGCAACTGTCAAGCAATATTAATATTGTACGATTTAAGGTACTGCGTTTCGTTTTTTTGTGAGTTTCTCACTGCCGTTTAAAATTTCAAACAATTTTTATACGGTAGAAATGGCGTATCCTTACCTGTTACCTGCAAAATATCTACCTGTGGTTTACCACCAATGAGTTTTTTTTTAGTTCCTACAAGCCAAACAGAATGTCACTTATAGGTCAATTGTGACGAAATATTATATTTAATATAGTTTAATCGATACAAATAATTGTGAGCAAATGGCGTAAGCACCCTAGTCGACTGGCAGCCTTCCAGGACCTAAGGCTGCTGTTACCAATTAAGTAGTTTAATTAGTATATATCGTCAAGGAAAACATTGAAGAAAGCATTTTATTTTAATGCATATTGTATTTAACATCAACACGACTAATTGTTTTACGTGGCAAAAAAAATTGCATTAATCTTTATATGGAAACAGCATGGGCGCTCGATTGAATTTCACTGATACTATAAAAAATTACATCCATACTAATATTATAAATGCGAAAGTAACTCTGTCTGTCTGTCTGTCTCGCTTTCACGCCCAAACTACTGAACCGATTTAAATGAAATTTGGTACACAGATAGTCTTGAGAAAGAACATAGGCAAATTTAAATTGGAAAAAAGTGTTGTACCTTTACAATTGAAAAGGGGGATGAAAGATTGTATGAAATGTCTAATTCCAGCGAGCGAAGCTGCGGGCGTCCACTAGTCTTTTATATATAAAAATATACAAATACCCACATACATAGGTACTTCCTACAGTTCCTACGTCGCCCCCACTCCCCTCTACATGTCTAAATATATATATATCCCTATAGTTCTAGGCACCCGCTCGCAACACCTGCGGTCTGCGTGACAAATGACCACAGCCTAACGACGTCGCACCTGTTTATATATTTCTCTACTCTGTGCTCCTGACTACGTCATTATAGTATCTATTAATTACATGATATGCATATCGCTGCGACCCATAGACGTCCCACTGCTGGGCACGGGTCTCCCCCACAGACACTTCTGCGGGAGGTCTAGAGCATACTCCACCACGCTGCTCCAATGCGGATTGGTGGAGGGGTTAGTGGCCAACCCTGTGTCGAATGTTCTCAAGCCACCCGAAGGTCTTCGACAAGGCTTAACGACTGTTTTCAGCATTAAAAACAACAGGGACCGACGGCTTTACGTGCCCTCCGAAGCACGGTATCGTGAAATTTTGCCACTAGCGGTCACCCATCCACAAACCGACCGCGCCCGTCGTTGCTTAACTTTTTCGATCACATTGAATCGAAGCGAGCCATTGGGCTATGGACGCTACAATGATACGAATATAAATAGCTATACAACACTGACCTTCGGGAGACTTGAGAACATTCGACACTGGGTTGGCCACTAACCCCTCCACCAATTCGCATTGGAGCAGCGTGGTGGAGTATGCTGTAGACCTCCCTTAGCTGTGTCTATGGGAAATCCGTGCCCAGTGGGACGTGTATGGGTCGCTGTATGTTGTAGCATGTTAATGTATGTTGGTAGCTATGTTATTAGTTTCCAACATAGATATAGAAGGCAATACTAGGTTGGCCACTAACCCCCCCAATCTGCATTGGAGCAGCGTGGTGGAGTATGCTCTAGACCTCCCGCAGCTGTGTCCTAACCAGCGTCAGTCACAAATGTCACTCAACTAATATGTCGTCTAAATCCCGCCTGCGAACTGATTTATGAGACTCACTCACGACGGCTTGGGCGCTTGGGGTCGAGCGTGGTAGACCATGCGTAACGGCTCTACCGGGCACATCACGCCTGTTTCCCCAAAAGGGTAGGCAAAGGCGTGTATGGTGGTATGTATTCTATACTAATATTATAAAGAGGAAAGATTTATTTGTAATGTTTTCACACAAAAACTACTTGACCGATTTCAAAAATTCTTTCACCATTACATAGCTGCATCTTCAGCTGAGTGACATAGGCTATATAATATTAATAGATGTAAACGAAACTAATGTTATGTCTAGTTCCACGCGAGCGAAGCTGTGGGCGTCCACTAGTACATAATAAAATTGGATGTAATGGCGGAAATTTGTACAAACAATACAGTGTGATAATTTGCATTTCACTGTATTGAGACTAAATCCAAAAAATTATTATTTAAAAGGGATGCTTGGTATTGAAATATTGTATTGAAATTAATTAAATACAATATAATAAAAGAATTGTAATGTATTTAAGTAACGACAACGTAATTATTGTGGTTGTATATTCATTGTTCATGGAATTAAATTAAAAGGCTATTTTATTTTATTTTACGTAAAATATTCTAACAGATTGTAACTTCACGTTTACAGCATCTATGGCATTTCTGCAGCATTTTTACCACTTACATTTACAAATCTGAGTACTGGCCAAAATTATTACTAACATAATATCTATATATTTTAAATATCTAAAAAGTGCAATTCTCGTTGACTCAATGAGTCACAAGAACACTTAAAAAAATGCTTTTTTTAATGCTTTCATTAAGGAGATTTACAGGAATGTAACTAAATATGGCATAGTAGCCCTAATATGGAATTTTGTCGTATGTCCTACCGCAATACAGGTCAGATTCCGTATTTTGGTTACTATTCCATATTTGATTACTTTCCTCTACTAATTTAAATAATTGGATAAAGTAAAGTCTATTTGGAAGGCTGCCAATCAGCTACAAGGTTCTCTACGGACTCTTCTTCTCTCTTCTCATCCTTATGCTAGTAAGAACTTGTCGCAAAACCCGCAGACGGAACCGCGCGGGCCGGCTAGCTAGCCAGTGTTATAAATATAATTTTGTTTGATGGAATGTTTATATCAGTGCATCGAGGTCACAGCGCGGCGCGGCGCGGAGTATTCGTAGAAATTAATCAGATTGGTAACGCTAGGCTCGGAGAGATTTACATGAGCTACGATTTTTCAGTCGACGCCCGCGCTCGCGTGTAATTAGACATAACAATAGTTTCGTTTACACCTAGTAACATTATATAGCCTATGTCACTCAGTGAAAATGCAGCTTTCTAATGGTGAAAGAATTTTTGAATTCGGTCCTGTAGTTTTTATGTGAAAACATTACAAACAAATGTTTCCTCTTTATAATCTTCTAATATATAAAATTTCCATGTCACAATGTTTGTTGCAGTACTCCTCCGAAACGGCTTTACCGATTTTTACCAAATTTTATATGCGTATTCAGTAGGTCTGAGAATCGGCTAACATCTATTTTTCATCCCTCTAAATATTAAGGGTAGTCCACCCCTAAAATTTTTTTTAAAATTTTTAGATAAATTTTTATTTTTTAATTTTTTTATGATACAGCATTACAAAATACATACAACCCTGAATTTTCAACCCTCTACGATCATCCCCTATTTTTCCATCGCGATTTTTATTTTCAATAATTTCCTTCAGTTATGATTAGCAAAACAACGTTTGCCGGGTCAGCTAGTATTAGTATAGATAAAAGTCCCTGCCCCAGTCAAAGTCGAAGTCAAATAATTTATTTCGCTATGAGCCGCCGAGAGAGAAAAAAGCCGGAGGAAAAAACTCTCGGTACTCTTTTGAAATTCTAACTTCTTTGTACAAAAAAATTTACAGTATGACCATGACATCAGGACAGACACGAGACGGCCAATCCTGTATGCCAAGGGTATGGCTGCAAGCTCGTTTGCTATCACATCCATAAAACGTGATCGTATAAGTAACATTATTGACTGCCAGTAAGATCATTCTAGATTCCAATAGCGGTCTTAAAATCTCGCAAGGTAAGTATCGGGAAGTGGGAAGCATACGACCTACAAGTGGTTCATACAAAGCTTACAATCGAGCGCTCGCCATTGTGTCTCACGGTTATGGCGGCCTGGTACCTGAGGCTCGACATGAGATGGCTTTGTTCGTGAAGTATTTGCATCGCTGGAGATTTAGAAGTCAGCTTAAATGCTTAGTGACGAGGAAGTATAGACGACGTTTGATTTTACATCATCATCACAAATTCTCGGTCCCACTGTTGGGCACGGGTCTCCTCTCAGAATGGGAGATTAGGCCTTGGTCCACCACGCTGGCCAAATGCGGATTGGCAGACTTGATTTTACATATCACTTAAAAATTACATCCATATTAATAATAATTATATTCTACATACCACAGAACAGATAACTACAGTAGGTTTAACTACACAATCACGGTACAGTTTAACTAAATGTATATTTATTTGTGCAATTTAAAAATAAAACAACTACGTTTATGAATCGGCCAGTATTTCTGTTTGAAAGAAATATTAGTATTCCAATTTATTTGGTGTATCTTTATTTATCGACCGCACTACAAACTTCAACTACTTATTTAAAACCAGCGTACTCATAAAATGCTATAAGGTTTCTTTTTTTTTTTCGAATGGACTTTTGCTGTATGGTCATACAGACCTTTACGGCGTCACCGAATAGGGTGGTAAGCTTCAAAGAGCTCAAGCCAAAAGGTAAAGGATTAACTCCTTCAAGTGTGTGGGTGCGATTAATCTTAGGGTCTGCCCCTGGGGTGTGGACCACGGTTTAGGTCAACGCTGTGTTTGTAATTGTAGAAGGGGATCGACCAATCACTCGGGGATACCACGTGTTGACCGTTCGATAGTTGTGTCTTCAGTGTAGTCACTGGGCTATGGACGCTACAGGAAGACAACATAAATAACAATTAAAAGGCCATAGACAATAATCTAGCATCAGCTGGAGGCAAGGAGGCTATATTTCATACTCGTAGTCACTGCGCTGTCAAATCGCCGGCGCTCCCGCCAAATATAGTGTCATAATTAAGTCGTACTCATAAAATGGGCATACTTAGTTCATAGTTAGATTTTCCTTGGGAGCTTTAAAACTTTATAAAGATGTTACTTACTTGTTACTAAGGTATCGACATTTATTACCAAACCATTTTAAATAAAACGAATGCTTGTAATGATATAAATGTATGAAGTGTTTTTGCTGTCAAATATTTTTATATGATGATGATTGAAAATGGTTACCTAACTTGCTAAGCTCCACATAGTAAAATATAGCAAATCCCCGCTTGATGTAATATTATTTTCATTTATTTTTAGATGTTTTAAGTTAGAATCTGCGGCGCAGGCAGCCGCGTCAAATACAGTAGGTATCTTGGGAGGCTTGGGCAGGCATTCACTGCGAGATATTTTGGTCCATTCTGCCCCCATTGTTTACCAGATAGCTATTGCAGATATTGAAATGCAGTCTTCCACGAACGGCGAATCAGGGGCGAGTAGCGGAGTAGGTGCGGCATTGCAATATTTTTCACACTGTTTCCCCGGAGTATATTTACTTTTTTTTATAGAAATAAAAAGCACACAAACATGAACCACCCATCCGTTGAAGCCAGTAATAGAGGTTAGTCCAGTAAACAGAGGGATAAGAACAGTTAGTTAGTTGGTCAGTTCGTAACTAGGTAACACTTAAAGGAGTAATCCTTTACTTATTGGTTTGAGCTCTTTGAAACTTACCGCCATTTTCGGTGATGCTGTAAAGGTCTGTGTGACCATACAGCACAAGTCAATTCGAAAAAATACCTCAGGTACAATTTAAATAACCGTCCTTGGTTATTCAAGGGTATTTTGAGGTCCACTGCTGGACATAGGCCTCTCCTAAACGACACCACTCTGTGCCTTCTGAAACTTGTGTTTAATCGCTGCGACCCATAGACGTCCCACTGCTGGGCACGGGTCTCTCCCACAGATATAGCTGCGGAAGGTTTAATACTGCTTTATAATTGCCAGTTAAACAGGAAATACCGTTACGTGCTTACACCTAAATCTATTTACTTGTACGACCATGCCTCATACAAATATTAAAACACAATCAAAGAAAAATTCATTTATCTCGATTGTTTACCGTCGACGCAAGCTGCAAGTACGTTGAACATTCCAATTGCTATCAACAAACAGATTTTGTAGCATCCAAATCATTCAGCATCAAAATGCAATCAAACTGAAGTTTATTTTGACTAGCTAAAATAGTATAAACAATGAGGGTATACACACATTGCTGGCTTATTTTAGAAAGATGTGGTGCTAATATCCGTTTGATGGTAACTATATTTTATATTATATCATCTGCTCCTTATTACAAATATTATAGTCCGTTAAGTCAGTCCACATGGTTTAGTTACGAGGTTTGAAAAATAGGTTGTGGCAACATTGTGAAAATCATGGGTGAACTAAACAGTTTTGATACTTTAGTTTTTTTACTTTTTTACTTTACTTTTAGGCCCGTTGGCGCAATTGGCGACCCGCAATTTCGTCAAATTAGCACTGTTACAGAAGTATTGTACAAACACATACTGTTATGTATACGAAATACAGTGATGTTATGTTATACAGGTAAAGGTGAAGTAAATAGAAGATAAAGTGGTCACTTCTCTAGAAGCGACCGTCTTCGAAGGACAAAAAGACTTGATCAAAGTCACAATTATCACGAGCTGCATGCTCGTTTTCCATATTACCTATATCAATAAAAATGATTAGAACTTTGATGTGACCGAAATAACGTGGAACAACTGACTGATCTTAGACAGATCAAAGAGTTGGTGGTTGATTGATAGATCCGTATCGCTTTTATGAGATCCTAGTACCTACTATTTTTAAATTTAAAAAAATCAACATTTAGATGAAGAAAAGCGCAAATTCCTGAACGTCATCATCATCTTCATCATACTCGTACTTAACGCCAGTTTCCCACTAGGATGGTAGGCTACACAACGAAGTCCCACTAGCCACAATCCCAACTTCTTTCTCTTCATAAACTTTCATCGTTGTCAATTCAAGATTCATCTATCATCGTCATCACAAGCAAAATTGGTCGACTGCCAGCACTGATAATGCTTTTTTTACATCTCTTTAAATGCATTTGACCACATTACATTGAAAATTAGGTCATGATAATAAGTAGATCTATTACCCATTTCAATCTGTGATTGATATGAATAAACAGCTTTGAGCATAGTCTTAACGGTAACCTTCTCTATAAAATGTATGAAAAAGTTTAAAACAAACAATATATATTATCATATAAATAATAAATAACATTTTAAACGTTTCGATGAAAAACCAACTATGCCCATTTCGAGAGTATGACAGTATATTTGGCGGGAACGCCGACAATTTGACAGCGCCGCTTGAAACATGGCCGCTTCCGGCGGATGCTAGTTCCTTGTCTATGACGTTTTTAATCGTTATTTATGACGCAAAAGCTTCGAGTTTTATTTAGGTTTTAACAAACAGTAGGTATTTATGATGCAAGTCTAGGGAGTTTTCTTCTAAGATTTTCCTTCAGTTATTTTTAAGGCCTTCATTTATATTGACGATTTTATTATCTAGGTCAGGATAAAGGAAAATACCTTCTAGGTTATTTAGTATTGATTGTGTTTATTTAAACTGTACATACCTCAGAGTAATGACCTTATTTAATACATAAATACCGTATGTATGCGCTATTAATTAAATTTCTCATATAAATCCAACAAATGTTAGTGGCATAAGTAAAGTCAGTCTAGCTCAGAGCAATGACCTTTATACATAAAGCGACTATTGATGACGTTACTTCCGTTACCACCACTTCCGTAACGGCTCACCGAATTTCGACCAAAGATAAAAAAGTTTTACTGCAAACGGGAACGACACAATACCGCCTCACGCTTGGCCAGATCTACAACTAGGTCGTACGCATCCCATTCAGCGCTTTAATGACGCAGGAAATCATTATTTTCAATCTGTGCATCTTTTAACTGGAGAACAAAAATGGCGGGAAAATATTTTCTTGCCAAACTGCAAATCCCGATGGATTTGGAAACATTATTCATTTTCTTTCCGACAACAAATAATTTTACAGTATTTTACATATTGTATCTCAAATAGCGAACCTTTCTGTATTTTGTGTAATAAATAGAGAGAGAGAAGTTCGGCGAGGTCGAGTGAGCTCACAAAACATCAACAACCACTCACAGCGCAAATAGATATACTAAGGCTGCGATAATAATAATAATATAGCGCTCATTTTCGAGTGATTTTAAAAATAAACACCGTTCAAGTATCCGACTATTACGTTAGGTTTTGGCGTTGTGTTGGCGGTAACATCTCATGTAACCGCCAAAACTGATAGCACAATTTGGCAGGCGATGAGAAACGGCATCTTCCGGTGATCACCGTTATTGGCGACACCAGCAAACATCTTCTTTGTTTATGGTGTGCTATGGTTCCAGGTTTTAAATTTACTCTCCTTTATCCACTCGCTAAGTGAAATGACATTTAAAAAAAGATATTGATTAAAAAGTCATTGACTGGGAGTATACTTGAAAGTAAAAAAACGGCGAAATTCAAGCCTCGCAACAGCAATTTATAATTTACCACAGATAAATAAGTTGCTCTTCAAAATCAGTTCGTACCGTATTCGTGGAAAATTACAACAACGCCCATTCGGTGGCCTACAAACAACAAAAAGTTGGCAACAGAGGCAAGACAAAGGCGCACCTGGCTGAGCGTGTGGCGCCAAAAAGTAATATCGGGAGTAGCTGTGGAGGCTGTTTGTCCGTATTGTGGACCATCAAACTGAGGAACGGTGTACTACTTGACAGTAGAATCTTTATTGTTAAAATACAACAATTAACAATAGATCTTACCCGAATCAAAAACAATACAGTTATTGTAATTTCAAAAGGAAGTATCAATAATTGATGTTTTCTCAATGGTTAACCACCAAGTAATGAAGATTTATTACATAAACAGGATTTGTTACGCATAGTTCTTGTGGCCTTTATAAGATTTTTTGTTTTACAGAAAGATAAAATCTTCTTGCGTTCATTTCTTTATAGAGAGAATGAACAATGAGGTTTATATGATCCTTACTAAAATATATAAATGGAGAGTGTGTTTGTTTGTGTCTATGGGTCGCAGCGAATGTTACAATACATTTTAATGCAGGGACAAAGGTTCGCCTCCAATGACAAAACGAGATCAAGACAAAATCAGAACTGGAAACACGAGTACAGGATAAATAAGGGGTGTTAATTCATTACAGCAATGTTGGAGCTCCTCGTTCTTGTGTCGTTCGTCTTCCTACTGCCGGTGCTGAATCGGCCATTGCCACTTAATTACTGCTGTGTCCTTTTATTGGCAACAGACTTTCCCTGACGCGGTGAAGTTGCGGAAAACTAATCTGCGGAAGTAATTGGGTACGGTCTGGTTGTTCATTATCGTTTTTGGCTACTTAGATTGGATTATGTGTTCAGTTGACGCTCGTTGTAACGTGACTCGTTGTTAGTTGATCGATAATAAAACATCGATTCTAGTCTTTTTTTTATGGATACAATATAGCAAACGAGCTTGCAACACCACCCATCCGCTGCCACCCATGACAACTGTGACTGACTTTGAACAAGACTCAATTAGGGACTGGGATGGTTAGTCCAATTAGTTGAGAAAGTTAATTAGAACATTAGTTGGTCAGTTCGTTAGTAGGTATGAGGACTAGGGACTGTTAGTGATAGTTAGTCCTGTTAGTTGGTGTTAGTAATAGTCCAGTTAGTACTTGTTAGTAGGAGTCTCGTTCTAAGTCAGTCACAGATGTGTTGCTACCCTTGAGGACTAAGATGGTCGCCTCTAAAGAAGTGTAACCGGAATCCACACCTTTCCAACCGGACCACAATTGCTTTAAAAACAATTATTACACGGCAGAAATGGTACTAGGTACCGTGGCGGGCGGTGGTACTGCCCCGGGCGAACTCTATATGGAACCAATTAGCTTTCATATAAAACCTATTTGGTTCCCTATAGGCTCTACCACCTACCTGTTCTAAGTCAGTTACAGATGTGTTTTACATTTTTATTTATGCACACTTATTTAAAAAAAAAAATTAAGTATATACCTTAAAAAAATATAATTGCTCTCCATATTGCCACATAATATTATAGCCGTAATAGCAATAGCGCGGGCGAAATGCATGTATATAGGTTCTACCACCTAAGGCTTGATGGACAATTTTATTTTTGTAAGTCATCTAGCAATTACATACATCAATTTGCCAACTCTTATGAGTATTTAACTGTAGAAGCATAAGTCTGCGTGGGCGCCGCATCGATCTCGTCCCACGAATGAAATCGTTCCGACCTTTTCTTATCGTGTGCATAAGAGCAGGATGGGAGAAGCAATTAGAGTTATGTATTGCGGTGGCTCGTAGCATTAATTGGCGGGAAAAATGTTTGGGACTTATTGATGGCTGTTTGTCAGCGTAATAGTCGTTTATTACAACATCACGCTTGCATTTTCCCGAAAGGATTGGCAGCGATTAGTACAGCCACTTTTCACCAGTTAAATTTCAGAAAGAAAGAAATATTTATTCACACATACATGGACACAGCCATACAGAATTTTAAAAATAATTAATAAACACAAACACAAAATAAAAGCAAAAAAGAAACAAAAACAAATTAACAATAACAAAATAAACAGTTGAAAAGTTGCTTAAAACTAATTTAGTATTTAATAATAATAATTAATTGTATCAGGCGTTACTTTGCGGAACTCCATTATTACAAACCAAAGATTAATCTACTTTGCAATAATCCGCGAACATAATTGTATGATGGTGTTATGTATCTTCATGCCAGCACCTTCCCACAAGCAATCAATGATGAATACATACTCGCTCGCTGCGACCCATAGACGTCCCACTGTTGGGCATGGGTCTCCTCTCAGAATGGGAGGGATTAAGCCACCACGCTGGCCAAGTGCGGATTGGCAGACTTCACATGCCTTCGAGAACATTATGAAGAACTCTCAGGCATGCAGGTTTCCTAACGATGTGTCCTTCACCGTTATAGCAAGTGACATTTAATTTCTTTAATCGCACATAACTTAGAAAGTCATTGGTGCGTGCCGCTAGGGTTTGAACCCGGACCGCTCGAGTGAGAGGCGAGTTTATCGAATACATACACCAACACACAGACCAACACGTGTTTCGCCCCAAAACAAGGCATCCTCAGGGTTAGTAGACTCCACGACGGTTAATCGCAAACTTGCGAATCTTTGGCTCTTAATAATAATGTTAAAGTTTGTAATAATAATATTTAGGTCCCATGTATTAAGTGGTGAGGGCACAAATCCTGACTCCGAGCTGACACACTCCGGAACACTGTATCGTCCATGAAATTATGCCACTAGCGGTCACCCATCCACAAACCGACCGCGACCGTTGTTGCTTAACTCTTTCGATCACATTGAATCTATCGACGCGAGCCATTGAGCTATGGACGCTACATTCATCTAGGGCTGCCATCTCTAAAACCTGCCCCCCGGACCAGAAGCGTAAGTTCCCCGGATTTTGGACCTTTCACCCCGGACATTTCAATACTTTTTTCATACACTTATACAATGTATTCAGTATTTTTAATAACATCAAAATGTCCTCAAATTTTAAAATAGACTATAATCAGAACTAAAACTTAATAAACTTTGCTTACTAAAGTAAAAAGTGCCTTGGGTTAGCTACCTACGGACGTGTGCGACAACACTCATAGAACTGTATAACTAATTTAAATTAAAAAGAAAACTACTTATAGTTTTTAATTATTTTGTAATTCTATAAGCAATAACATTAAAATGTGGTGTGGTGTGGTGTAAAAACAAAGTGGTGTAGTTTTATTTACATAAATTATGGGAACGGGATCTGATCGAAAACCCGGACTTTTATTGTAGTCCGGGTTTCACCCGGACTACAATTAAAACCCCGCCCGGACGCTCCCCGGACGTCTTCCAAACTATGACAAATCCGGGGAAACCCGGACGGATGGCAGCCCTACATTCATCTATACTAATATTATAAAGAGGAAACATTTGTTTGTAATGTTTTCACACAAAAACTACTGGACTGATTTCAAAAATTATTTCACCATTAAAAAGCTGCATCTTCACTAAGTGACCTAGGCTTTATAATATCATTATGTGTAAACGAAACTATTGTTATGTCTAATTCCACGCCAGCGAACTGGGCGTCCACTAATATTAGCAAATTGGGAGCATAATACTTCTGTTTGTAACTTGACATGTTCGTAATCCAGAAACCCTGATTTATGGAAACAGTTGACCTCGGGATCTCTCCACCATTAATACGGAGTCCCTAGGGGCTCATCTGACCTTCTGACCTTGCCAATTTTACCCTACAGAACATAGAAATGGACGTGAATTGAATCTTTGTGACAATTCATTCACGTCGTTCAAAGAAATTTACCTCAATACACGCGATATAGCAGTGTTTCCCAACCTTTTTAAAAGCTTTTATTTAACTTCACTCGTATGTATCCATTAATTAATTTAAAAATAAGCTTTTTATATATATTTTTTATTAACGTGCATTGTCATCGGAACGAAATATGTGTGCCAAATTTCAGCTCGATAGTTCCAGTGGAAGTGGGTGAAATATTGATTGCAAGATTTCAGGACATACATACATATACATATAGGTACATACATACGAGTGAAGTAAAATAAAAGCTTTTAATAAAAAAGAATCGTTTGCGCAGAAACAGCCTAGCACATCCACATCACCTTGATCGAGATCCTCGGCACTATCCAAGCGATAACAAACCCTATCGTATCGCTATAGAGTCTCGTTCGGAATCCACTCCCGCGCAGGCAGCACCGGCCGTCCCTGAACCGCGGCCGTTGACCCGCCACGGTTCATTACCGCCGCAGAGTAGATCGCGACAGAGGGTGCAATACTTGTTTGTATTATTTTGTTTCAATGTTTGGTTTGTACTGTGCATGCAATATTTTTAATCAAATAAAGAAGAGGTAACTGTAATCCGTAGCGTCCATAGCCCAATGGCTCGCGTCGATTCAATGTGGTCGACAGTATTAAGCAACGTCGGGCGCGGTCGATTTGTGACTGCTAGTGGCATAATTTCATGGGCGTTACCGTGCTTCGGAGGGCACGTTAAGCCGTCGGTCGCGGTTGCTTTAAATGATGAAACAGTTGCCAAGCCTTGTTGAAGACCTTTGGGTGATTTGAGAACATTCGACACTGGGTTGGCCACTAACGCATTGGAGCAGCGTGGTGGAGTATGCTCTAGACCTCCCACAGCTGTGTCTGTAGGGGAGACCGGTGCGCAGCAGTGGGTCGTTTCTGGGAGACGCTACTTATATTAAGTTCAATGAAGTTAAGTATATTATGTTAAGTTCTAGCATTCTTTAAGTTTAAATAAAATGAATGAAGATTATTTAATTCTAGTTTCTCCTTTTCTGATACAAGGATCTGTTATATGTATTTGATTGTTAAAAAAGCACAACTCATTAAAAAAAAAGGATTATCATTTTCCAATTCGTATATAGTACTAGTGGACGCCCGCAGCTTCGCTCGCGTGTAATGAGACATTCACTTACTTCAAAAACGGCAAAGTTTCATACTAACTTTGCACCCCCGTTTTACCCCCTTAGGGGGTGAATTTTCAAAAATCCTTTCTTAGTGCTACCCTAGGTTTTTTTTTTTTTTTAAGTTATTTATTTATGAATCCCCTTGATGTTTATTTTTCAAGGTCCTTGATGAGATTATGTTACCATCTGTTATTCTATTTGTTAAGTATTTTTATTATTAAGTATTGTTAGTTTGCATTGTGTATTATGTTATTATTTATTCTATATGATTGCTATTTATATTTATTAATTGTGTATTATGTATACTTAAGTATTTTTTATTAATTATAATTATTATTGATTTTGATTGTATTTTTAACTCTTCATTGTATATATTTTATTTGTTTATATATATTTTGTATATGTATTTTAAGCACATTTTTTTGTTTTTGTATATTAGATTTTTATTTATTATGCTGTGCCACTGTTCGCATAACGTATGTGGAGAATTCAGCAAACTTAGGCCCAGAACGGACTCCGGCCAGAAGGGAGCTCCAGTTCGAGGTCTCTACACGGATGCCAACGTCGAGTTCAAGCTGCAGCCTTCTCGCGGCGAAGCGTGGGCACTCGTTTAAGACATGCTCAACTGTTTGTTCAGCGTCTGAAGAGCAAAAACAACAAAAAGAATCGTCGCGAAGTTTAAAACGATGGAGGTACTGGGCGAGTCCACCATGACCTGTCCATATCTGTGTTTTCCAGTACGATACGCCTATTACTCCAATGTTTCGATATGCCTTTTGGATATCCGGGAAAAACTGTTTCGTGATTTTACCTTCCCGGGAGCTCACATACTCTTCCTGCCAGGCGATCAGGGTACGTTGGCGCATTGTATGTCTGGCAAATGACATTGGAAACCTGTCATAGTCTGCGACTGTTCTCTTATGCAGGGCAGCATGTTTCGCAAGCTCATCGGCGCGCTCATTACCGGTAGTGCCAACGTGAGCGCGCACCCACCATAACTTAAGTCTTTTACCCTGCTCAGACGCTCGCGACAGTTCCTTCCTGACGTCATTTACCAATGGATGCGTGGACTGGGGGCTTGCTAGCGCTTCAAGAGCTGATCGGGAGTCACTCAAGATGTCAAAATGGAGATCATCACTAAAGCGAGCACAATCCATCGTTAGCCGTATCGCTTGTCTTAGTGCGAGCAGCTCCGACTGATAGACGGAGCAAAAACTCTCCAGGCGGTATTTCCTGCTCAGCACTTCGACTCCATCTCTCCAGCAAGAGACAGCGCAACCAACCCTATTCTTAATTTTGCTGCCGTCTGTATAAAAACTTAAGGGGGCTGAAGGTCTTTCTTCGAACTCGTCGTTATCTAGGCGATCTAATGCCGTATATCGCACATCGATCCGAAGGGCTGGGTGTGGCATTTGAAAAATTGGAGTCCTGCTTTCAACAGTTCGATACCCAGCTTCCGGCAGAGGCTTACCGCGTTTGACGGCATACAAATCGGCAACCTCACGGGCCCGCAGCTCAATCGGCAAAAGTCGGGCTATTGTCACTGCTGAGTTAAAGGAGATGGTGCGGTAGGCTTTCGCAATTTTGATCGCGAAAAGGCGCTGCTTTGATCTCAGCCGTTTAACTATGTATTTCCTGGATATACAGTCCACCCAGGAGCTTGCCGCGTACAAGAGGATTGGTTCTACCGCCCCTATATACAGATGCCTGATAATGGCCGGATTGAGGCCCCATGAAGCTCTAGCTGCTTTTGCAAGGCCCTTGTATACAGCTCCCCTACGTTATAAAAGGAACTTTCTAACCCTTATAGTTTAGGCCCTGCGTTGATATGTCAGTCAGTCAGCTTCTCCTTTTATATTTAAAGATATCTAATTAAAGCACAGTAATTTCATTAATCACCCACAGAATCAAAATATCTATCTCTTTGATTCAAAATTTAACTGTTAGTAATAAGAAAATCCGAGGTAAATTCAATGTAATTTAAAATGTCTATTGCTCCAACATCACGCAAATTATTTAAATAAGATCTACTAAACTCATTCAAACCTACGTGGGTACTCTGTCTACGAATGTGACATGTGTTTATATAAATCTTCCAGCAGCGATAATTCTCAGGTAAATCATAGTCACACGACAGCTATTTATGAAGATAAGCCATTCATCATCACAACCCTTTCTTTGTCCCAAGTTGGGCACGGGTCTTCTCGGAAGGGATTAGACCTTAGTCCACCACGCTGGACAAGTGCGAATTGGCAGACTTCACATGCCTTCGAGAACATTATGAAGAACTCTCATGCATGCAGGTTTCCTCCTGTGTCCTTCACCGTAACAGCAAGTGACATTTAATTTCTTAAATCGCATATAACTTATAAAAGTCATTGGTGTGTGCCGCTTGGGTTTGAACCCGGACCGCTCGAGTGAGGCAAGTTCGATAGCCACTGGGCTGTCACCGCTATACAGCTGTTCGTCGCTGTTTACCAAATCTCTGTTTGAAAGTTATTATTTCCCGGAAAGGGTAGGCAGAGGTAACAAGCCCTTTTGTTCACCAGATAACTTTAGGTCCTATGTAGACGGTGGTGAGCCAGAGAATCTGGCCACAATTCCGAACACCTGCAGGGAAGTAATAAATAAATATAAGAAATATTTTTGGACATTCTCACACACGGCCACCTGACCCCAAAGTAGACGCGAGCATGTAATATGGGTGTCAGAGACTGATATACATACATAGATATTTTTAAATAAATAATACTGTTTTATTTCAGACGTTACATTACATGCATAGATTGTTAATATGTTAGTAACAATTTTTACATACTTAAATAGATAATGTTAACATCCAGACACAGAACAAATACAAGTGTCACACTAATATTTGTCCTGAGTGGGATTCGAACCCACGACCCCTGGCGCAACAAACCGATTGCGCCAACGGGCCAATCAGTTATAATACAAAATCCATGTTACATCAGATTAGGCACGACCTTACTAAACCAAAAATATCCGACATATAATTTACTGCACTCGTTCTACTTAAATCGTGTTTGTGTATCTGTGACAGACGACAGCGGAGAGCTATCAATTAGCTGTGGCGTCTGATGATCTCGCGGCCCACGTGGCGACGTTTCTCATTAGACTACAATAGAAGCTTAGGGGCTGAACACACGAGCGTCTTTTTTCCGGAGTTTTTTGGAACGAAGTTCCTTATCGCGCGTTTCTAGACGGAAAAAATTAAGACCAAAAGTTGTAACGACACTTTTTGCTATAGTTGTAAGCCGTGCGGCTTGCGCGTGTTTCTCTGTCTGTCTGTCTCTCTTTCTCATAGAAAGCAAGCCAGTTATTTTCGTTTCGTCTTTCTATTTCACATTAAACAGTGTGGTGTCGCGACGATTATTTTTGTTGCGTGTATACAGGTTTTATGTACTTAATAAATTAAAAATAAGAATAACATTAACTTATAATAACTTATATACAGGGTGTCCCAGAATGAATGGATAATCCTTGAGCCCCGCACAGAACAGCTCTCCAGCGCTTAGAAAAAAATATCAAAAAAAATAAATTCCAAGTGATACCCAAAATATGATTTTTTTTAGAAAAACATACGTTATTTTAGCTTTACTTCACATTAATGTACACAACTGCCACAAATTAATGAAATTCTTGGTGTTTTTGGTGTCATTTTATTCCTGATAAACCATACTACTAGAAATACATTAAATAATATAAGTATCTGTGATACTTTTTTTATAAAAAAAATAAGAACTTGAATTTTTAACATGAAATTTGATACCAAAATAATTTTGACATAGTTTGAGAGTGTTTCATGTAAAAAAAAAGTATGAAAACGTAAGTGTCCAGCTATTTTAAAAACATGCGCAGTTAATACAGATTAAATAATGGTATAATACATCATTTTATCTAATACTACTACGAAGTTATTGCTATTGAGATGCAAAACGAGTAAATACGACTAAAATTAAAAAGTTAATGTCTTAATACATTTTAATAATAATAAAACATTTCAGGTGTCGCTGCGACCCATAGACGTCCCACTGCTGGGCAAGGGTCTCCCCCACAGACACTGCTGCTGCGGGAGGTCCAGAGCATACTCCACCACGCTGCTCCAATGCGGATTGGTGGAGGGGTTAGTGGCCAACCCAGTGTCGAATGTTCTCAAGCCACCCGAAGGTGAAGTGAAGACAAGGCTTAACGACTGTTTCGTAGGAGGTAATGGAATCCCATTGGTTACAGAATGATGGCTGCCCTGCATATTATGGTACAAACGTCCGGACTTATTTAAATGCCACGTATCCAAACAAATGGATTGCTCGTTTGGGTCCTATTCTGTGGCCTCCTCGATCTCCAGATTTAAACTGTCGGGATGTTTTTTACTGGGGCTGTCTAAAGGAAGAAGTGTACTCGAAAACAATTTCAAATGAGGAATTACGCAGCCGTGTTCAAGAGGCCGCTTCAAAAATAAATGAATGATCTTCACGCACGGTTTCTTAGTAGAGCCTATAAAAGAAGATGTCGAGCGTGTATTAGAATCGGTGGCAGACAATTTGAACACCTGTTGTGAATAAAGATTGATGTAATGTACACCTGAAATGTAGTGTCCATAGCCCAATGGCTCGCGTCGATTCAATGTGACCGAAAGAGTTAAGCAACGACGGGCGCGGTCGGTTTGTGGATAGGTGAGCGCTAGTGGCAAAATTTCACGGACGCTACCGTGCTTCGGAGGGCACGTAAAGCCGTCGGTCCCGGTTGTTTTCAATGCTGGAAACAGTCGTTAAGCCTTTTCGAAGACCTTCGGGTGGCTTGAGAACATTCGACACTGGGTTGGCCACTAACCCCTCCACCAATCCGCATTGGAGCAGCGTGGTGGAGTATGCTCTGGACCTCCCGCAGCAACAGTGTCTGTGGGGGAGACCCGTGCCCAGCAGTGGGACGTCTATGGGTCGCAGCGACACCTGAAATGTTTTATTATTATTAAAATGTATTAAGACATTAACTTTTTAATTTTAGTCGTATTTACTCGTTTTGCATCTCAATAGCAATAACTTCGTAGTAGTATTAGATAAAATGATGTATTATACCATTATTTAATTTGTATTAACTGCGCATGTTTTTAAAATAGTTGGACACTTACGTTTTCATACTTTTTTTTTACATGAAACACTCTCAAACTATGTCAAAATTATTTTGGTATCAAATTTCATGTTAAAAATTCAAGTTCTTATTTTTTTTATAAAAAAAGTATCACAGATACTTATATTATTTGATGTGTTTCTAGTAGTATAGTCTATCAGGAATAAAATGACACCAAAAACGCCAAAAATATCATTAATTTGTGGCAGTTGTGTAAATGAATGTGAAGTGAAGCTAAAATAACGTATGTTTTTCTAAAAAAAATCATATTTTGGGTATCACTTGGATTTTTTTTTTTTTAATATTTTTTTCTAAGCGCTGGAGAGCTGTTCTGTGCGGGGCTCAAGGATTATCCATTCATTCTGGGACACCCTGTATATCCAATAACTTCGTTCCATCCGGGTGTCCCTTGACACCTCTCAATTTTTTTTCCGGTTACACTTCTTAAGAGGCGACCATCTTAGTCCTCGAGGGTAGCAACACATCTTTGACTGATTTGGAACTCGTTCCAATTCGTTCCAACGTGTTAGGAATTGTTAGTAAGAGTCCCGACTCTTAACACCAACTAACAAACTAACTATCACTAACTGTCCCTAGTCCTCATAACCCCACTAACCATTTATATATTAGTAAGGATTTCAGCCTATAAACTACTTTTTTAAAAGTACCAATATTGGATTATTTTATTTTAAAGAATTACTTTTATCAGAACTAGAACATAAACTTGAATAATAATATGGAAAATATAAATACTTTGAATTTTTTTAATACTTTGAATGAAAATGCAATTTTGCTTATTAGTCGTGGCGATATTGTTGCCCCGCTGCCCCAAAAACAGCTAGTGGGACACCTCCCTTATACGTCACTACTGTATTTTGTTGTATTTACGTCCTTCACGCCAACAAGACAAAATAAACCTAATTTTAATACAGCTAAAGTTGATTTTGTACTGTAAATATTAGGAATAGATTTTGTGAAAATGATAAGTGATTATTTTAATATTGGTGTTTTGTAGTTTGACACAGAAAGATATTAACGAATCGTCTGCAAAGTAACTTATTACTGAGTTGTGGCGTCATGTGGAGCAACTGGGTTACTAAATAGTTATAATTGGTGTATTTGCACTTGACATTTATGTGTATCTGTGTAAAAATTATTCGGAAACTTCACTAAACCAATTTCTTTGTTCACAATGTTAGAATAGGTATAATGTGATACAGTTAACTGCATACTCTGTTATCAAACGAATCTCTGCAACGGGCTGTATTATGGGTGTCAGAGACTGATATCTATACTTAAATGGATAAAATTAACATCCAGATCCAGACACAGAACAGACACAAGTGTAAAATATCACGCGTTATTTCAAAACATGATTTTGAACTGAGTTTAGTGAATATAGAGTAATGATAAATCTATGAGTGAATAAGTTTCAACTTGTATGTTACACGTATATATTTGTAGAGCCTGGGTGCGATAAGTGTCGTGCGCCTTTTACCTAGCTTCGCATCAGTACGTGACTTATTTTTATGAAGATAATCTAATATATAAAAATGAATCGCAAAATGTCGACACCTGCAAGGAAGAACATCGTAACTCACTTTTTGATGAATTTGAGTTACAATCATATTCTTTATTAAAAAAAAAAGCTCTATTTTTTGCACTCACTCCCATATCTGAATTATTTCTAATTATGTTTTTAGCCAGTATTAAAGCATTGTAAGTCAACGTTTACAGAAAATGATAAAAATGTATATTTAGTTACTTATTGATAATTTGCCAGTAATTGATAATATTACTAAGAAAAAATTGCAATACGAGATACCCTCTTGTCTTTCGCAAGATGTTGTGAACGTGAACGTGAACGTTAAACAATCTTTCATTGCAATCTTAGTTACAATGTTTTCATTCTCAAACGAAGATTAATATTTTCGATTCCAAAATTGTAACATTTTAAAAGATAGCGATAAACACCGAGCCAAGCACTCTGATTCTGTTGTAGCAGCTTCTTTCGACTTACAAAAGATCTTGAATACTCCACAGTCGGAAGTATCTCTCTTTTATTATAAAAGAAAACTTGCTACATATAATTTTACGATCTATGATATGGGCACCATCCATCTATTCATCCATCAGCCTTTCAGAGTCCACTGCTGGACATAGGCCCCCCTTAATAGGTGCCACTCCTCCCGATCCTGTGCCTTCTGAATCCAGCGATTTCCCGCTGACTTTTTCAGGTCATCAGTCCATCTGGTTGGAGGGCGGCCTGTGCTCCGTTTCCCGAGCCCTGGTCTCCACTCGAGGACCTTTCTAACCCATCGGTTGTCCGTCCTACCAGCGACGTGGCCTGCCCATTGCCATTTCAGCGTGCTTAGTCGACGAGCTATGTCGGTAACCCTCGTTCGTCTACGGATTTCATCGTTTCGAATCCGGTCTCGTAGCGAAATACCGAGCATAGCTCTTTCCATAGCGACACTGAGCGACTTTGAGCTTGCGAATGACGCCGACGGTAAAGGACCACGTCTCGGATCCATATGTCATCACTGGCAACACACACTGTTCGAAAACTTTCGTCTTCAGGCACTGAGGTAATCTCGATGAAAAGATATGTCGTAGCTTCCCGAACGCTGCCCAGCCGAGTTGGATTCTTCGAGTGACCTCTTTCTCGAAGTTGGCCTTACACATCTGGACCACTTGTCCCAGGTAAATATACTCGTCAACAACTTCGAGTGCAGCGCCATCAACAACAACTGGTATAGGTTTGACATGCACATTGGACATGATCTTAGTCTTGTCCATGTTCATCTTCAAACCCACCCATTGTGAGGCACTGGTGAGGTCCCCTAGCATAGTGTTGAGGTCGTCCAGCGATTCTGCCAAGATAACTATATCATCGGCAAATCGAAGGTGTGTGAGGCGTTAGCCATTGACGTTGATGCCTAGTCCTTTCCACTCCATCAGCTTAAACACGCCTTCCAATGCAGCAGTGAAAAGCTTCGGGTAGATAACGTCCCCTTGCCTAACACCTCTCTGCAATTGAATGGGGTTCGTGCTTCTGTCGTGTACTCGGACTGTCATTGTGGCGGCTTAATATATCCACTTCAACACCTCGATGTACCTATAGTCAATCTGGCACCGCTGCAGAGACGCCAACACTGCCCAGGTCTCGATAGAATCGAAGGCTTTCTCATAGTCCACAAACGCGACACACAACGGCTGGTTATACTCCTCGGTCTTTTGTATAACTTGCCGCAGTGTCTGTATGTGGTCCATGGTGCTGTAGCCTTTTCGGAAACCGGCTTGTTCGGGAGGCTGGAAGTCGTCAAGCCTGCGCGCAATGCGATTAGTAAGGACTCTCGAAAACAACTTGTAGACGTGGCTCAGGAGCGCAAGGGGCCTGTAGTTCTTAAGAAGGGTTTTGTCGCCCTTCTTGAAGAACAACACAACCTCGCTCGCGCGCCACGCCTCTGGGGTGGTTCCGCTATTGATGACAGTATCGAACAGCTTCTGGAGCGCCACTAGGACAGGTTTCCCACCAGCTCTTAGCAGCTCTGCTGTGATTCCGTCATCACCCGGTGCTTTGTTGTTTTTCAGTTGTTTGAGAGCCTCCCTAATCTCGTACAGGCTGACGTCCGGGATATCTTCGGTATAGTGCCGGGTTAATCTAGCTCGCTTATCGTGAGCGCCAGCTGGAGCTGGGGCTTGCGAGGAAGTGTACAGTTGTCCGTAATACTTCTCAATTTCTATCAAAACTTCAGGTTTGGACGAGACTATGGTACCGGAATCTGTCTTCAACCTTGATAACTGGCTTTGCCGTTTGCCCAATGCATTGATCTCGAGCTAACACTTTGGAATTAATAATGAATAATTAAATTATTTCACTTGTTTTACTTATATGGTAACTTCAAATCAAATAAAAAATACATGTTGCGCATTGTAAGTCAGACTTACAATTTTTTTTTTCTATGAAGCAAACATAGGCGTACAATTTTGAATTGTAAATCTGAGTTACAATGTCATTTTATAAAGTTTATAACGTGCAAAATCATTGTAACTCATAAAAGGTAGTAAAATGAACGTAGTAATAGCATATTAATCATACAGTAATATAAATCATCCCTTTTTGACTACAACTTTCTAGTGTGAATGGCGTTAGGACATAACAGAACTGACTAAGAATTTTTTTAAACTTTAACGCGCTCTCCTGTAAAGTTGCTAAAAATGAGTTACGATGTTCTTCCTTGCAGGTGTCGATGTGTTGGTAAGCGCATAACTCAACAACGCCTGGACCAATTTGGCCAATTCTTTTTTTTAAATGTTCGTTGAAGTTCAAGGATGGTTTTTACGGCGAGAAAAATTTGAAAATTCATCCCATAAGGGGGTAAAACGGGGGTGCAAAGTTAGTATGAAGCTTTGCCGTTTTTGAAGTTAGTGAATATGTAACGCGAGCGAAGCTGCGGGCGTCCACTAGTAATTAATGTTTATTAGTCTGACACAATGTCGCAATTTCATTCTAGCAAATGGAGCAAGACTATTTTACTATAACAACTGCCTCGTTGGTCTCGTACTATTGAACTCAACCGGGACCGACGCAGCGTCCCAATGGCTCGCGTCGATCGTATGTGATCGACCGAGTTAGGCAACGCGCGCGAATTATGAACGGGTGACCGCTAGTGCGAAATTTCATGGGCGCTACCGTGCTTTGGAGGGCACATTGAGGTGCATATTAAGGAGTTTTTAGTTACCTAGACTTTCTTTAAGCGTGTCTAATCACCTCCTAGCGAAATAAATTAAGTACATATTTGACTTTGACTTGGCGGCGGTAGTTTTCAATTTTCAATTGCTGCAAGCTCGTTTGCTATCTCCACATAGTCCATATCTTTATGGACTACTAGTGGACGCCCGCAGCTTCGCTCGCGTGGAATTAGACATAATAATATAAGTATGTTTATTTTACACCCTTACAAAATTTTTACAAACTTTGAATGCCATATTTATTTATATCTAATCAACATTACAGCCTATAATATAAATTTTATGCTTCTAGTTCTGAAAATAACAAAACTTTCATAGAACCTTTCAACCCCCTTTTCAACCCCTTACAACACTTTTTTCCAAATAAAAAGTAGCCTATGTCCTTTCTCAGGCTCTAGACTATCTGTGTACCTCGGTTCAATAGTTTTGGCGTGAAAGCGACACATACAGACAGACAGACAGAGTTACTTTCGCATTTATAATATTATAGTATGATGTGGAGATAGGATTATATAGATAATCCTATATTTCTTCGTAATCTATATATATAAAAGGAGAAGGTGACTGACTGACTGACTGACTGGACATATCAACGCAGGGCCTAAACTATGAGGGTTAGAAACTTGAAATTTTGCACAGGGGTTCCTTTTATAACGTAGGGGAGCACTAAGAAAGGATTTTTGAAAATTCACCCCCTAAGGGGGTAAAACGGGGGTGCAAAGTTAGTATGAAACTCTGCCGTTTTTGAAGTCGTTAGACGGGTAGACGTCGTTAATGGGTCTAATTCTACGCGAGCGAAGCTGCGGGCGTCCACTAGTCCTTAAAAAAGAAGTATAACGCTCGCTCTGTGCATAACCTACTCTGTGTCTCCCGAGCGTACTGTTGCGATACTCGATAAAGCTTCTCGTCTCGTGTGATCCGCGTTGTTTACGTTACGGCAATCATTTCATAACGTGTTTAATATGATCGCCAGGTATATTAATAATCGCTTTTTAATTTCCCACGATATCATCTACGTCTATAATTTTTTAACGGACTGCGCGACGCAAAGATATAGATTTTTTGACGTGATAACGTCTTATAAATTGATGAACAGCGCATATGAAAAAGTATCCCGTTCCGCTTCCGTTTCCGTTGAGTGTTTTTATTAAATTAATTTTTAATTTTATTATATTAATTTTACACACGACAACATTGGCGGTTCCATGGCTCCGAAATAGGGTACTGTCAAAATAAATATATAGACTTGTCTGTTATCTTTGTATTATTATATTGTTAGATATTTTGTGTATATTAATAATGATTATGACGTTAACACGTAAATCTATCGTCCGTGAACCGACTTTACAGACAACCAGTTTTTTTTAATCATGCAACTTGTTCAACATACCATCACGCCTGGATTTCCCGTAGGTATCGCCACCGACTGCCATGGTACCTAATACCATTTCTACTGTGTAGGTACTGATTGTTTTTACAGACTTCTGTGCATCAGTCTAGCTCTGACGCTTGTCCTGTCTGTCTACCTTTTTTATGGATGGACAGACAACAAACAAGCATGCTGAAGCAGAAGGAATACGTCAAAAATTTAGAAATGTAAACATTTAAATAGTTTCAGACTAAACTCGTTCTGAAAATAATCTTAGTAGGTATGCATCGAAGTCGTAAATAAAATCAGTCTACCAGACGCCTTGCATTTTATTTATATTCCTGACACTGACAATAGCTAGTCTAAGACATGTTTTTATAAGAAGAAGTCTGTAGAAGTCTTTAGCTCAGGACCAGAATATTGCTACCGTACTTTGTAGCGTCTATAGCCCAATGGCTCGCGTCGATTCAATGTGATCGAAAGAGTGAAGCAACGACGGGCGCGGTCGGTTTGTGGATGTGTGACCGCTAGTGGCAAAATTTCATGGGCGCTACCGTGCTTCGGAGGGCACGTAAAGCCGTCGGTCCCGGTTGTTTTCAATGGTGGAAACTTTATAGCTTAAATAGTCATTTATTTTATAGAATGCTTTGTTATGGAGGTTTTGTTTGATGTCAGATTTTAATTTATTTTCTGAGAGACAAGTAAAACTTTCAGGTAAGTACCTATTTTAAGTCTAAATACAGAAATTGGAACTGCCTTGGGTTAAACTTTATGCTTCAAGCTTAAGTGCTTTTCGACTACAGATTAAAAATTCAAGGCGAAGTCGCGGGTCAGCGGTAGGCTATATATAGAGACAACATAGAGGCTAGAGTCAGGGCCATCGGGGCAACGGCCGCGGCGAGTATTGTTATATTTGTTATCTATGGTAAGCATAGACTATAGACTCATTTGGGTGAAGCACTCATTATTACGGCCAAGCATAAAATAATAAAACTTTAAGGAAGTTATGTCTGGACATAATCTGAATAATACTTTAAAAAATAATAGTAAAATTTTGAGCCCGATATCAGTTCAACTCCACCACGCTGCTCCAATGCAGATTGGAGGGGTTAGTCTAACCTAGTGTCGAATGTTCTCAAGTCACCTGAAGGTCTTCGACAAGTTTTAACGATTGTTTCCACCGTTGAAAACTACCGGGACCGACGGCTTAACGTGCCATCCGAAGCACGGTAGCGTCCATGAAATTTCGCGCCCGTCGTTGCTTAGCTCTGTCGATCACATTGAATCGCGAGCCATTGGGCTAAGTACGCGACAAAAAAACTACCGTTCTGATTTTGATTCACCTTGGTTAATATAATATAATAATTTATTAAATCCTTTTAATAAATTCAGTGCATAATTATACCGGACCTTAGTCCCGGAAAATAATTATTCCCGTGTCCCACAGAGGATGAAATAATGTATGGTAATTCCATTTAAAATTTAAATTACTTGTTTTAATTTGCAACAAACGTTTCTTACACACACACTTAACAATGGATTAAGTGTTTACAAATTTTTCAATACAAATAACAACAACTTGTATCAAAAGAATACAATTTATATGAAGGTTACCTACTCGTATTGTATTTGTATTTTTTTCATAGTACGTTACTGAGTTAACCCATTGTTTTTGACTGAGAAATAAACAAATAAATAAATATATAATATATATTATATCATTCAATGGTATTAAATACATATTGTATTCAAGATTTTGATGATTTGAATTTTTTACCCACTAGAAATATTTTATGCAGGAAGCAATTTCTTCGTAAAATTAACTGTAGTTTTACCTGAAACAATAAACATTCAATTAGTACACAATATAATACATTATACAGTACAGGTTAGTACATAGGCACACGGCTAGCTTCGTTTAATTTTTTCTATCAATTTCATCCTAACCAACAATATGGGGTAATTGGTCACCGTCGCCTATCGACGCGAACAACATCAGACGAGACCAATGCATCGCTGGCTCTAAAGGAATCCGAGACGTGGTCCTTTACCATCAGACTATTCCACAAACTCAGAGTCACTCAACGCGCAAAAGGACGTGCTATCCGACCGAATTAGGAGGAATAATTAAATCCTTAGACGAACAAAGCCCACCGATAGTTCTCAGAGTTGGCAAATTTAAGTGGCAATGGGCAGGCCACGTCGTTCGAAAGACTGATAGCCAGTGGAGACCAAAAGTCTTCGAATGTAGACCACGAGAAAGGAACATAGGCCACCCTTCGACTAGGTGGACAGATGACCAGATTTTGACAGGCTCGTTGGCACAATCGGTAGTGGCCCTGTCTGTTGCGCCAGGGGTCGTGGGTTCGAAGCCCACTCAGGACAAATATTCGTGTGACGAACACTTGTATTTGTTCTGTGTCTAGATGTTATTATAATTATTTATTATTATATTTATTATTATACCAGTCTCTGACACCCATACTACAGGCTCGCGCCTACTTTGGAGTCAGATGGCCGTGTGTGAGAATGTCCAAGATATTTAAGATATTTATGACCTGACGTGAACGGCGGGAAACTGCTGGATTCAGAAGGCACAATACCATAGTGTCGTTTAGGGAGGCATTATGTCCAGCAGTGGACCTCAAAAGGCTGATGGATGTATGGAATGTCATACGCCTACCGTGAAATCCTCAGATCTAACTATCTAATTATCTAACACCATTCAAAATTAGTCAGGAATACTAAAGAAACAGCTAGTTATTATCAAGCTAAATTCTACATCATCTTGCAACGAGTAGTAACACTTCTTACACTTTTCTAGAAGCGACTAGGATGTTGCTTGCTCGGTTATTATCTTACTTACGACTCCTGTTTTATATAAGTAGGATAAGTACCTACTTATATAAAACAGGAGTGGAACAAAGATCTCCAGGGAGGTTGGCGGTATTTCCCTGACGAGTCAGCGCGGGAAGAACTCATCAGCGTTCACAATCCATCTCTCAGACTACGATATTCCGTCTTATGATACTGATCTATGTTTTTAAAAGCTTTTATTTAACTTCACTCGTATGTGTCTTGTAAGTATGTATGTCCTGGAATCTTGCAATCAATATTTCACCCACTTCCACTGAAGCTATCGAGCTGAAATTTGGCACACATATTAGGTTCCGATGACAATGCATGAAAATAAAAAATAATGTTTTAAGAAGCTTTTTTAAAAAAAAAAAATTTTAACTGTATAATTTATTACTAGCTTTTCCCGTGACTGCGCCCGCGTTTATTCGTTTTCCGCGCAGAACTTTACTTCTAGCATTAAGGGATGGTTTAATTTTAACATAATAAAAAAAAAAAAACTAAAAAACACGCTTGTGTACGTAACTGAACTAAAATGTAGTTTTTTAAAAAAAATTATTGCATTGTCCTTGATAAGTGTGCAAAGTTTCAAATTAATCCGACGTTTTGAAGTCGGAGAAAATCACGTTCCGAAAACAATATTACCTACGTTACATTCATCCGTAGGTACATTCATACATACATACATGCTGCTGCGACCCATAGACGTCCCACTGCTGGGCACGGGTCTCCCCCACAGACACTGCTGCGGGAGGTCTAGAGCATACTCCACCACGCTGTTCCAATGCGGATTGGACATAGGTACATACCAAGCTAATAAAAGTTCAAAAGTAACTATAGTTTCCGGTTACACTTATTTAGAGGCGACCATCTTAGTCCTCAAGGGTAGCAACACTTCTGTGACTGACTTAGAACGAGACTCCTACTAACAAGTACTAACTGGACTATTACTAACACCAACTAACAGGACTAACTATCACTAACAGTCCCCAGTATACCTATTAACGAACTGACTAACTAATGTTCTAATTAACTCCCTCAACTAATTGGACTACCCATCCCAGTCCCTAATAGAGTCTTGTTCAAAGTCAGTCACAGTTGTCATGGGCGGCAGCGGATGGGTGGTGCTGCAAGCTCGTTTGCTATCTTCTATCCATAAAAAAAAAAGTTATTTTGTCCGTGTGCTTTTTCTATATACGTTTGTCACAAATGTCACGTGGCAGCGGACAGTCAGTACAAACTCGTTTGCTTCATTACGCCCATAAAACCCGTTTCTAGCACAAAATTTTCTTTCCCAGCCTCAGACCAACAAAAATGGTCTGAGTTCCCAGCACGCTAAACACACGAAAACGAGGAAAATACGTTAGTAAAGCAAGTATCAAGACAGTTTTCCCGCCGTGACCTATAAGGACCCTTGTTGAGACGAGACGCCATCTTTAATATCTTAAAGAGCTCGTGTCGTGTCCTAATTTATATTACCTGACGGAGGTCCGCTAAATAGCAGTTTCTAGAAATCTGTGAATTACACTGTACATTATACTTTTCTTGAGGGAAATTTCATATTCATAACAAATTAATAAGCCCATCTATATATATAAAAGGAGAAGCTGACTGACTGACTGACTGACTGACTGACTGACTGACTGACTGACTGACTGACTGACTGACTGACTGACTGACATATCAACGCAGGGCCTAAACTAAGGGTTGGAAACTTGAAATTTTGCACAGGGGTTCCTTTTATAACTTAGGGAGCACTAAGAAAGGATTATTGAAAATTCACCCCCTAAGGGGGTAAAACGGGGGTGCAAAGGTAGTATGAAACTGCCGTTTATGAAGTCAAGTGGGCAACCCGAACGCGGGCAGACGTCATTAATGGGTCTAATTCTACGCGAGCGAAGCTGCGGGCGTCCACTAGTTATAGGTATAAAACGGTTTTGTCACTAGGTACTACGAAATCTGAATTGAGTTTTTAACAAAAAAGAAAAACTTATAACTAAAATAGACTTATGAATTTGTTGTAAATTATTTATCATTTCTTTTTAAATCATTTTTTGAGGCGTAATTAACATCCTTAGACGCGTTGGATGAATAGGACTATTTTTAAGAATTTAAATTTTATATAACGATACTACAGTAATTGGAAGACTCGCTTTTATTTCACAGTTTAAAGTTTTGTCAATTAGCGACTTTTTAGCTTTTTAAGTATAAAGTCCTCAAATTTATAATAATACTACTGTACGCCCGCAGCTTCGCTCGCGTGGAATTAGACATAACAATAGTTTCGTTTACACCTAGTAACATTACATAGCCTGTCACTCAGTGAAAATGCAGCTTTCTAATGGTGAAAGGTATTTTTGAAACCGGTGCAGTACCTAGTTTTTGTGTGAAAACATTACAAACAAATCTTTCCTCTTTATAATATTAGTATAGATCAATGAATTTCAGGGCGATACCTACAAGATGACTGCATAGTCGACTACAGTCCGTCTTCAGCTATAAACCGCTATCTGTCAATCGGATAGCGTCGCTTGGAGCCGCTCCAGGGCAGCTACTACGAAATCTCGAACGACTCTACGCAATGTCGTATGTTTTTGGAATAAGCGTTGTAATTTATAATATAAAACCCATGGGAAATCGGTATTAGAAAAAAAAATTGCACTCCGGGAGTGCCGGCAGAAGTGAAAACTTGATTATTAACAGTAGGCCCAGGCATACATTTTCGCCGCGCCGTAGAGAGGGGATAGCTGTCTACTCTCCATCCGTCTTACGCTTTTTCGATCAGGTCACGTGTCCTGACGCGAGTTTAAGATTTTATACCCATTACAGAAAAAGTGCTCAACGCCGCTAAAGAAGTTTTCACTTCAAAAATCAGTATTTAACATAGTATAATCGGGCTAGATTATAATAAAATAAAATGCATTCAGTGCTTGATACAAATTAAATATGTAAAGCATTTAACACGTATAAAACGAGACGAAAATGGGAGACAATACAGTGCTCATTTATTTTATAAAATTAGAGAGGTTTGAGATAACCTGGTAACGTTTGAGATAACTGGCTAACGTTGGTAAACTTCATATTAATCGATATCGATTATTTAAATTATTACAGATTAACCTTGATTACACTAGTAAATTTTGTTAAAAGTGGAAAATGACAACATAAAAATAACAGGCAAATGTTATACGAAAAAGAGAATACAAAATAAGTGAATTCACATAAACCATTCAAATACAAAAAAAAGAATATCTTTCTATTTATGTGTGTTCGGTAACATTACAGTCTACGGGACTAGGTTTCCCTCACGAACCCCATTGTCCCGAAAATCGCACGCTATTTGCCTGTTCAATTCGGACTATTCAAGATTATGAATTTGTGTAAATACTCCTATATGTCGAAAGTTATGATATACCTACATCAATTTTAAGATTAATAAAATAATTAACTTAATTAATTATAATTGAGTCTACAAACTTAATAGGCGAAGGGTTTCTTCATATTCAGCATACAATTTACTACGAAATAATTTTTAACAAAATGTGAATCCGTGCAAGATTGATTTCGTAGTATGACCCCCACGCTCGTAAATACGGCTATAAATATTATAAAGGCATTCGGTCTGCCTGTAAGTTGAACGGATCTACAGGAAGTCCGTTATAAATAGATTGCTTCTGGATTGACAGCTTACGCAATGATGCAAGAGCGGGTGATCTTAGAGAAAATTATTCCACTGTAGAATTAATAGTGCTATAAAAATAACTCAATCAAATGGATCGGATTTATTTATAAATATCTAATAAATATCTTGGACATTCTCACACACGGCCATCTGACCCCAAAGTAGGCGCGAGCCTGTGTTATGGGTGTCAGAGACTGATATACATAGATATTTTTAAATGCATACTTAAATAGATAATATTGACATCCAGACACAGAACAATTTTTTTTACGTGGTAGGCCTCAAAAACCACATTTCATGTAGGTATTAGGTGTGTCGCTTGGGGGCCACAACGTCACACTCTAGCGGCTATCGTAGGATCTCTCGCTGTCGATTGTGATGCAAGCGATCCCGTGACGCCTCATTCGGGCGCTGAAGGTGCCGCTGGGTTTTAGTGGGTATTCTAGTTGAGCCCCACATACCTGTCTGTCTGTGACAGGCAGGATGCGTAAATGCATTTCCCAGCGAAAAAAATAAAAAGGTATTAGGTATGTGTCATCATTAAGGACATAAATAATTTTGAAATTTGAATTTGATTGCATTCTCCGCACATTTATTATTTGTTGCAATGCCGTGAAATTGCCCACATCTCAATGAATCTTTATTACGCCACGCCTGTTTAGGACTATAGATTATTCACCAGAAGGCTGTATTTAATTGAATTGTAATTGAATTGTAAATTAATTTAATTGTATGCTATGATTTGAAAGTTTGAAATGTTCTTAGTTTTATGTTTAACTAGTGGACGGCCCGCAGCTTCGCTCGCGTTACACATTCACTGACTTCAAAAACGGCAAAGCTTCATACTAACTTTGCACCCCCGTTTTACCCCCTTAGGGGATAAATTTTCAAATTTTTGTCGCCGTAAAAACCATCCTTGAACTTCAACGAACATTTAAAAAAAAGAATTGGCCAAATTGGTCCAGGCGTTGTTGAGTTATGCGCTTACCAACACATTTTGCGATTCATTTTTATTATATAGATTGAATGTTTATCAAAGTTATGTATGTATTTTTTTTGATATTTTTGTTTTACATTATCCTGTCTAAATTATATTAAAAGTGTATATTGTATACCCTTTGGCCTCCCGTCCGTACAAAATTTCCTGTCTGAAAGAAATTTCATAAAAAATAAGTAGTACCCTTGCCTTGTACCATTTTCATCTTTTGATACTCTATTTATGTATTTTATGCTCATAGTCATTATGTATTTTAGTCTCATAATTGATTAAATAAATAATAAATACATAAATAAAGATCAGATTTTAGAAAATACGGGTTTATGGTTTTTTCGTATCGTATCTGTCTGTAGGTACGATGGCGCGCGAAAGCTAAATGTCGGAGTTGCGCACACGTCACTGCTTGAAACAGTCCATACTTTTGTACACTGGCAATGTTTCTTGTAATGGCAACACATACTTCATTAGAAAAAAAAAACCACGTGTATAAATGCTATATTTGTGCTATCAAACCAAGATATCAATACATTTACTAAAGCAATATTTTGTTTTGTAAACCTTTCAACAATGCTGCCTAATAAATAGAAAATTAAAGACGGGTTGCACTCCGGGAGTGCCGGCAGAAGTGAAAACTTGATTATTAACGTTGAGCATGTTTGATATTTTGGAATGGTTAGGGAATAATTTTGCACCAATTGCTTTATCAGTATAAAAGTACTATCATTTATGTGGTAGAATACAATATTCATTTATTGCGCTATCGTACACAAACATGACAATTTATATTACATTAAAAATTTAACACTTTAAAACTATTGCAATTATTTTACATTAAAAAGTTTATCTCTCCGAAAAATCAACTTTCATCCATAATTTCAACGACTTTTTCCTGCCTAAACGAAACAGTAGGCCCAGGCATACATTTTCGCCGCGCCGTAGAGAGGGGATAGCTGTCTACTCTCCATCCGTCTTACGCTTTTTCGATCAGGTCACGTGTCCTGACGCGAGTTTAAGATTTTATACCCATTACAGAAAAAGTGCTCAACGCCGCTAAAGAAGTTTTCACTTCAAAAATTTAATAGGTACTATGTTAATGTAATATAATAAATGTAATATAAATATTTTTAATGAAAATTAAAAAGCTTGGCCTTTTTAATTTTCAACCAGCGCCGTACAAAATACAAACAGTATTAAGACATGTGAGAATAAAATTATGTTTTATGCGTAAAATTTACAAAGCTCTAACAGAAACACATTGCACAATGTATAGTCATTAGGTATCTGTATCGTTTCTTTCAAATTTCAAAAGATGAACTTGTTTATGTATTAAATTACCCTTAGCAAGACTTTTTATAGCAATTTGCCAATTTAACGCATAGACAATCTAATATGACCACGAGTAAACGGCCAGTTTAACGCATCATTTTGCTGAATTGTTAAAATTGCTTAAACTTAGAAAGTCATTGGTGCCATATACCAGTCAGGATTCATTTCGGTGTGACCGTAGGCCGTATGTAGGTCACGGTCGCTAGGCGCGGTGCCTCATTGGGCACAGCAAAACAAAAACAAACACTAAGAAAGCGTAATGGATGTAGCGTAATTACTTTTAACTCGGAAACGAGAAATTCTTTTTTTATTTTTTAATAATGGAAATGCAGTTCATTTAATTTCGAGTGCCGCGGGCACTGGCTAACCGTACTCGTGGCCACAGAATATAAATTCTGCAAAGATTTCGTATGTAATTTAGATAGAGCATTCCATATTTAAATATGGCGCCAAAATCCTCTTTTTTTATTTGAAATGCGATTAAGAAGCGAATATATAGGAGATTGCAAATTATGAACAGTCATTTAGTTAGGTATTACCCGTTGAATTATCAGATTACTGTACTTAAAACCTATCGAAGCTTGTCATATCTGTATTTCCCCAAAGGGTTAGGCAAAGGTGTTCACCCACTTTTCACCACTTATGTTTAGGTCCCATATGTATTGTTTAGGTGTTACATACACCGGGCACAAATCCAGACTCCGAGACTGGGAATTTGGAGATAAAATCGTAGGTCACGTCGATTACGAATTCTTCGACTACATCTGGAGGACATAGAGTCAAAATAATCAACTTTAAAGCGTGCTGGATTTGTCGTTGTAAAATAATAATTTTCTTCAATAGGTATTGTACTTATAGTTTATGAAGAGACAACCGAAAGAGCTAGGTCGGTTCACAGAATAAATAAAGTAAGCGAAACGAAGCCAACCAGAGACAATAGAACTGAGGTGGATTCGGGACAAATGAGCCGTGCAGCGGGCGCGCCTATTGTGTACTCTTGTTTATTAATCAAAATACAACGCTCACGCTCTTGTGCGACACAGGGTAGGCAGGGACTAATGAGGCACGAAACTTTTTGCGATCAGGCGACTTCATTGGCGGAGACTGAACGTTTTTTAGACGTGACAACGTCTTATAAATTGATGAACAGCGCATAATATATGAAAAAGTGTATCCCGTTCCGCTTCCGTTTCCGTTGAGTATTTTTATTAAATTATTTTTTTATTTTATTAAATTAATTTTACACACGACAACATTGACGTTTCCATGGCTCCGAAATAAGGAACTGTCAAAATAAATATAAAGACTTGTCTGTTGTCTGTGATCTTTGTATTTTCAATGAGGATCAGTACAGTTATAGCAATTTCAATAGAACTAGTATCCACGTTATTCTCTAGGACATAAGAATGATATTTCTTTTTGAATTATCCAAATCGGACCATTACTTACGAAGATATTAAATTATAAACTTAATGCCGTTCCTGCTGCTAAGTCAGTGTACGCGGATGCGTGTGACGTCACTGTGTCGGTCCCAGCGCAGTCGGTAGTTGGTACACATAGTTCACGGGGCGGCGGCGACGCGGTTGGTCTTTTATTTGCAGTTTATTTAAATAAAGTGTTGTTATAGAGTGTGATATTGTGATATTTTAATATAAAACATACTTATTATGAGTACTAATAAAGTAGAAGCTGGTTTTGTGCAAGCTCAATCAGATAATCTTCCAAAAGTGGATTCATTCATGGTATATATTACATGTGCTGTTTATTAAGCAAGGTTGTCGAAATAAAACTCTATAAAAGAAACGAAAGCATTTTTATTTTTACACTTGATTACTAAATAGACAATCCTGTAAATTAACTAAACCACAGGCTATTGTTACAATATTATCCAAAATATTTATATATGAAATATCGACACATGCGTGAGGCCCGATCATTTTAAAGTCTCTCAACTTCCCTATGCTTCTTTCAACGTGAACTCTAATAACAGCGATTCTCTTGGTTTGCAAAACTTCCTCTGCTGTAGGTTTTGAGTTGGAACTCACACTAGGCAGCCTCAGGAGTGTGCAACCTCGTTGTTCCAGTAAATGGGCAATATTTTTGAAACCCCTGTCAGCTAACACAATACTTCTTTGTGGCAATTTGTTTGCAAATATAGTTGAGTCAGGGGTCCTCCCTCCATATCCCTCAGAAATGAAGTTTATCAAACCGTCAGGAGTTATTGAAACCAAGTACTTAATAGTATTGCAGCTTTTATATTGAGACCACGTAAGCGCTTGGTGTAAAGCGTTGCTAGGTTTCTCGATTTGAATTTCGAAACAATCGATTATTGATATTGGTTTAGAATAGCGCTTCCTAAAAGCTATCGGCAAGTTTTCCCTGACATCATCTGCTGATGGCCACGTAATAAGCTGATTCAGGCATAGTGCTACTTTTGGAAGAGTCTTTTTAAAATATTTAGTCACAGAACTCTCAGAGAGGCCGAAATGTATTGCAAGCATTGAGTTAGGTTCATGCCATCGAATTTTTCGTAAAGTCACTAGGATTTCAACAGATGATGTTTTCGTGAAGTTTTGTAAATGTTTAATACAAAAGTATGAATGGCCAGGAATTCCTATCAGTAATTTTGGATCTCGAGATATGGCCATTAGAGCACCCTGTTGCATATTGAAAAAATGTTTGTTCATCTCTTTTGTTATTTCCAAATCATTCGACTCGATATCACTAACATTAACACCAAAAGAACGAGTAATGAGTTTGAGTTGCTGATTGTGAAGCTAACGTTTGGATCAAGATTTATAGGGATTTCTTTTTTTTTTACTATGCGTTGTTTCCATTTGATTGGCGTATTATTATATTTCGTTTTCATTTTTGGTTTCATATTAACCTGCACTGCTTGTGTTTTTAGACCCGTCTCATTGTTTTTTGATAATACATCTATTTCTTCAGGTATGTGAAGGGGATCATTGTTTTGGACGTTATTTGAGTCTTGATTCTCACACTCTACTACTTCAATGGGATGCAACGACAGGTCTTCGTGTCCAATATCTTTACTTAAAACTCTTTCAAAATATTCTATATCTTTCTTTCCGGGTCTGTCAATTTTCTTTTTTTGAGGCTTTTGACATTCAAACTTATGTGGCAAAACTCCCTTCTTCAGTTTAAGCTTTCCTCCAACCAACTTAAACTTTATGTAATTTTCCATGTCTTCTTCCAACTGAAATATAAAAACTATTATCAATTTATTTTCTTCTAACAATATGGCATAGCTGAGGCAGATTTATAAATGCACCGCTGTTGTGTCAATGATTAAAAAATATTATCCTTTACTCCTTGCTTTTTACCCGAGTACGTCCCTGTGTCAATGTTTTGACCTTGGAATATTATATAGAAATCGGAACAGGTGAATAGGTAAGTACATAGGTTTATCCACAAAACTCAATTAAAAGTAACTAGGTATATTTTTATTAATACAGCAGGCTTAATAAGAGAATACTTAAGTACACTACACGTAATAGTAGGTACCGACTTATTTCCATATCAACTAAATAATAGGTAGGTATAGTTATGTAGGTACTTACATCGAAATGATCTTCGCAACAATGTCTTGTAGCCTGGGCAGAAGTTGGAGTTTTATCATCTCTTTTCACAACGGCATACCATTTTTTACGTAGTTTTGGGTCTTTCGGCACGTTAAAAAAGAGTTTTTCAGGCGTTTTAAATGAAGTATTTGTACATTTTGGCACTATACAATATTTATACATAGTTAGAAAGGTGAATTAGATACAAATCGGACACTTAATTTGTTTGAAAGACACAATTAACCAATGAAAACACCTGAGCGCCTTATCGCTGCCAACGGCTAACTGCCGAGGCCCGGCACAGTGACGTCAGAGCCTACCGCGCCGGCCGTAAATGAACTCCGCTAGTAATTTGATCATAACTTCGTCAATTTTTGTCGTAGAACAAAACTTTTTGCACTGTATGTTAAGGATTTCTTAGCACTATAAATCTGCATTCTCAACTAAAAACGTTACGGATCCTCATTCTCCTTTTTTGTATTGTATAAAATAATGATTAAGTTATCTATCGTCCGTAAACCGACTTTATTTTCGTATGACCTTTCTATTCGCCTTTACAGCGTCACCCAGCAGTCTGGCCGAGATAGACGAATATAGATGGCGTGTTTTGTTTTTTTTTTTCACGCACTGTGGCATTGGCAATCAAGGTACCAAGTACCACATAAGCCACCTACAATGTAATAAAAGAGATTATTACATTGTAGATGTCATCTATGATATCATCATATTATCATCTATCATATGCATAATTATAATACTGTCCGATTGTAAAGGCAACCATCCTAATCCTTAAAGGTAGCAATGTACTTGTGACCGACTTTAAACTATACTCCTAGTCTTGTTTACAGTTGTTATGGGTGGCAGCGGATGAGGAAAGCATTTAAAAATGGCACTGATTTGACCCGAATGTTTCTTTATCCAAATAAAATAAATATAATAATCACACACACATTTCTATCTACTTAAAGTTTTTCTTCGCTAAGGTCCAGTGGTGCCCTCTCTCCCTGTTCGAGTTAATGTTTTATGGACGCCAATCGCCTGCTTTATAGGGCTGGCACTTGAATATGTGTGGGGAGCTTGTTACATAACCAATATAACATCATGCGTGTTATTGCCCGAAGGAAAATGCAGAGGTGTGTAGTACAGCCACTTTTCATCATTATGTTTTGGTGTCATGGTCAAATGTATAAGTGAAATATTGGTGTATTATACTATACACCTCTATCACATCTCTAGCTACCAGAAATACAATTTCTTCACTTCGCAGAAATACAATTTTATAATAAGTTTTTTTTTTTCATGAAATAAAATAAAATTTGGGAAAACATTAATTCATGATTTGTTAGTAGATTGGAAAGACATACAAATTGTTTTATTGGGTAGGTACGTACTATGTAGGAAAAAAAAGAGTACCTATGTTTAAAAATTAATGTACTGTTCGTTAAAAGAGGCAGCCCTACCGCCACGCCGTCCCAACAATGCAATCTATATTAACAACCCTGAGCTGGATGTAACACATTTCGAAGTGGACCAACCACGCAGAATTCAGCAACCTAATAGGCATGATGACAGATTTTGAAAATGCCTTTTGTAATGTAGGTACACATCCTATGTTTCGAAAAAAAAAACATTATTTCAGCAAGAAATTGCCTAACGCAAATTATTGCAGTTTTTCCTATCTACTTTGAATATAGCGCGAAAACGCTCATAGGTATCATGGATGGCGTCCGCTTGACGTTACGCTTAGGTAAATGTGCCGCTGTATTCAACAGAAGCCCAAACGAAAGGTGAATTTTTATTTAGTCGCTCTAGACCTCGACTTGGAAAAAGGAGCACAGGCCGCCCTTCGACAAGGCGGACGGACGACCTGAAGAAGGCAGCGGGAAACCGCTGGATTCAGAAGGCACAGGACCGGTCGGAGTGGCGTCGTTTAGGAGAGGCCTATGTCCAGCAGTGGACCACTAGAGACTGAACTTGACTATAAAAACTTATCTTGACTTTCGTATCTATATGATAATTATGTAGTTTATCGTATATAGTATACTACAATGTAGGCAGATAGGCGAAATTAAGATGGTTAGGTTAAATCAGTACCTATGTATTACTGGGCATGAGCGTAAAATTCGGTTCGTTTTTATTTTCATTAAAGAATTAAAATATGTAGGTACATACTTATTTTTAGTATGCAGGTATTCCATATGAATTGTAAGATTGTACTTACATAAACTAATGTTATTGTATGTTTTCCAGTCTATCAATCGTTTAACAACAATTGATAGAATAAATATCTGGCCTACCAATAACCAGGCAGAGCGGAGTTCATTAAAGCAGTCAATAAATATAAACCGTTCTGTTTACGCGCGGTGTAAACAGCTGGCCGTGCTCGGCCATGTTGGATTTATGATTGCGCGGGAAATTAGAAATAGATATTCAGATTCAGATTCATTTATTTCATTTATTATGTTATTTGTATACGCATAATGAACTTCATAACATTTTTTATATCTTCCGCCGGTTCGCAAAGAAACCGAAAAAAACACGACAAGAAACTTGGGGTTTACTCTTTTATTATATACATACTTACTATTTATTTTAAAGAAAGCTTTACTAAGGAGGTTTTGTTTTTTTTCGGTTTAAAGAATATTTATTTCTCATGAGACATACATTCAGTAAAAGTCACTTAAAATGAGAAACTTAAATTAGGTAGGTAGTACAGATAGTTCGGCTAAAAATTTACAGTGTCAAATACAATTAATGTAAGATTTAAATTTAATCTCTGAGACAAGTAATATTTCCGGGTATTTTATTGTAGAAGCGAACACAGTCCCCATAAAAGATACCTACCTATAATTTCAGTTCAGCTTGGAGTTTCCGTAGACTAAAAATGCATTTTTAAGTCCCAATGACTGGGACGGGGATATGTTATTGATATCATAATAGTTATTATTGTGTGTATTAAATAAATTAGAAGTAGGTACCTAAAATAATTCCCCACAACTGACAAATACTGTCAATTTGACGGCTTACACTTTTTGTATTTTCTAAGGACACTCCCTTTCTCGCCAGTCATATTACTGGTTACCCCAATCAGTTTACAAGTTTTGTCACATAAGTCATGGCCAGTAAAAATAATAGACGTAGAAAAAATGGGACCCTTGAGCGAAAATTTAAGCAAATACGCCTTACGGCGATAAACTATAAATAGTGTCTCTTAGAAATATAATGTATTCAGAGACTGCTTATTTTCTTTTCACTTGAATAAATATTATTATTGATATTCGAATAGCCCAATTGGCCATCTTATCAGACACTTAGATTCGCGCTTGGCTGCGCGCCAAAAGTTTTTACTTTTAATTCACGCCAGTAGTTTGTTATTATGCCAGTAACTGTCGCGGTTTGAAGTCGAATATTTTTATGTGTAAAATAAATTTAAAAATTCACTTGAGAGCAGGAAGCAACAGCTGCTAGTAAGATATTATCATCAGACGACAACATTGGTCGACTGTTGAGTTGTGTAGGTCAGTGGTTGATGACATAACATCAAAGGCTGAGACAGCCAGTTGGGAACTGCGGTAGAGGGAGCGCCGCGTTCTTAAGAGATACCAAAGCCTAAATCGCCCAGGAAGGCCACCGAGTGGGTTATAGCGAATGATAATCCTATTCAACCCGGCGTCGCTCCCACGATGTCCGGGTTCTTTAAAAACTAAAAAAAACTTGGTAGGTGGTAGAGCCTATAGGGAACCAAAAAGGTTTTATATGAAAGCTAATTGGTTCCATATAGAGTACCACGGCCCAAAACAAGCCCCAAAACAAGCAGTGGCGGATTTACAAATTTTCCGCCAGTAGGCTATTCAATTTTTTCCGACCCTACTAACCTCCGAAATTCGATACCCTAGTTCGCTATCATATTATTTAATAGTTACGTACATTTATTGTGTCAATAAAATTGCAATTTTATAATTAGTGCTCTAAAATTATATTTTACAAAGCGTTTAGTACTTTTCATACTTAGACGTTACAGTGTTCACTTGTTAATATACAAAATATTATGTTTTTTGTTATATTTTCGAGATTCATTTTCTCTATGTATATTATATATTTTTTTGTATGTAAGACAAAACAATTTAGACCAAATTTGCCGCCCCCTAAAATCTGCCGCCCTAGGCTTCAGCCTACTCAGCCTGCTGGTAAATCCGCCACTGAAAACAAGGCATCCTTAGGGTAAGTAGACTCTACGATGGTTAATCGAAAAGTTTGCCTTGTTTTGGGGCGAATCACGTGTTGGTGTATGTTGGTGTGGGTATTCATTTATCGCATGTGCATGTTTTCCTGCGTGGGATGGAGGGAGGTGCTACGTACATGAAAGTATACATACATCACCATACGTTTTTGTTCGCGGATTGTTGCAAAGTAGATTAATTCTTGGTTTGTAATAATGGAGTTCCGCAAAGTAACGCCTGATACAATTAATTAATTTAACCGTGGTTAACACGATTAAGTTAAACATGAAACGTGAAGTCGACCAGTAGGTACTAAGTTGTCGAGTGTATCGCTAGATATCGGTCGGAATCGATCGCGCGGTGGAAAGTCATGCGTGGCCGCTTCACTTTCTCCGCTAGTGATGTTCGTACTTACTCCGGAGTGAAGATGGATTAGGTAGCTCTAGACGTCTCTAGACAGCTCTAGATTTAGGTAGCTCTAGACAGATTTGCTGTATAACTTTTTAATACTTATAAAAACTTTACAGAATACCTTAATTAAAAATGGCAGGCCCATTGGCGCAATCGGTAGTGTCCCTGTCTGTTGCGCCAGGGGTCGTGGGTTCGAATACCACTCGGGACAAATATTCGTGTGACGACCACTTGTATTTGTTGTCTCTGGATGTCAATATTATCTATTTAAGTACCTATGTATTTAAAAATATGTATGTATGTATATCAGTCTCTGACACCCATATTACAGGCTCGCGCCTACTTTGGGGTCAGATGGCCGTGTGTGAGAATGTCCAAGATTAGGTATATTTATCTGTAGCATCAGTTAAAGTTTTGTTCTCAGAATACATTAACCAGAAAATCACGATCAAAGATTCCGGTACATATATTACATAAATACATACATACATACATATACATATAGCTAATAAAAACATGTTAAAATAATTGAACTTAGTTTTATAGCTATACTGGTGGTAGGGCTCTAAATAAAAATGGTAGGCTGTGATATGTATGTACGATTTATTTACCAGTCATAATTATCTCTCTCTATTACAAGAGTAACTCGTTAATAAACATAAATAATAAAAATTATGCTTAGAAGTTATGTAAGTAAAAATAATAACTAGAAATGGAAATAAATTTTAAAATGATGGGCTATGTAGATTTTATAATTTACAAGAACAAACAAATCAATAAAACGATAACCGTCGGAGAACTGTACCTAATTAGGTTTGTATGAAGGCGTCAAGCCAAGAAATTACCGCAAAGATAGCAAGATGATAACGTATGTAAATTTTGGCGCAAAAAAAAATTTTTTAATTAAGAAAAAAATAATTGTTATAAAAAAAAACTCGCCCGGTCCCATCCCTATCGCCTAACACCGGTTTTTACGGCATTGTTATAGCGGCCGATAGCAAGTAATTATCTAATTAATCGGATAGGTGGGAATTCTTTATTATGCAACACCACGACAACAAGATGAATGGTCACTTGCAGCTACTGGCTGTATATTTATCACGCATCGGGAAAATCCACAGATAAACTAGAACATGAACGTATAAAAAAGGACATCGCGTCGCCAAATAAACACCTTACCGATTATGTATTTAGGGATGTCAAACAGTACCTATAGAGATGTTGTCACGCGTATTGGCGGTATCACATGGAAAATAAATAATCTAATCTAACTATTTATTATTTATTTATTTAACTTTATTGACACCTCTAAAGAGATATACAATGGGCTAGATATACTATTCTAGTCGGCCGGCGTGCTATGACGTAAATGTGTTCGTGAGACACGTACGCACAAGCGGTTCGGCGTACTTAAGGTGCTTCGTCTTTGGATATAGGTTGCGCGGAGAATATGTTTATATATCTCATTACCTTTTTGTTTATATATTACATTATAAAGTATATTACGCTGAAATTCAGCACGAATAAAACAAAATTGAACTAAGGAACTAACGACTCCGCGTGATTAAACGTTTGAATATTTGTATCATAAGTCAAAAAATAAGAGAATGTAATAAAATGTACCAGGAGTACATCGGTAGAAGAGAACATCTGATATTATTGTGGTATTGCCGGTCCGATTTCTCGCCAGCGCTGCAGCGCTTCCGGACCGCGCCCCACAGCGTCCGGGTGGCTGACTCCGCGTAATTAACGTTTGAATATTTCACAAACGGACAGTGTGCATAATAACGTTGTTGTAATAGAAAACCTGCCTGTTCTGTACATTGTTTGAATAATTCTAATGGAGAAATCTCATAACCGTTTTTTAACGTGATAACGTCCTGTAAATCGATGAACGCCTACACATACGAAAAAAAATAGTTTTATAATAAAAAAAAATCGATTTTTAGTCGATTGATGACTATCTCGGATTATGTTTGGCGGGATGAGGTAGAGGCTGGATTTTGAGGAGGAGGTAATCATTGGAGTATGTTGCCTACCTATCCCTATATGGTACAGGTAATTATGCACGTAAAACAATTTGACGCGGGCGCATTCGCGGGGAAATCTATGTTTTGGGTGGCGGTTGTACTGTCCTTAGCTAACTTGGTAACGATGAAACCTACTAGCTGCTAATTACTTTTCACCCTTGGTTTTAATGTGAACACGCGTGCCCCTTCCTGTGCCGTATAGTAGGTCATCCTTACACGATACAACTAGATAATAAGAACTATCGGACTTGTGTTAAAGCAAATAAATGATAATTATACTCTAAAAATTTTTTTTTTTTTAAAAAGCTTTTATATATTTTTTTTCATGCATTGTCCTAATATGTGTGCCAAATTTCAGCTCGATAGCTTCAGTGGAAGTGGGTGAAATATTGATTGCAAGATTCCAGGACATACATGAATGAATACATACGAGTGAAGTTAAATAATAAAAAAAAAAGCTTATAGAATGAAATACATACTAGTTTATATAGTGACATCGTCGATCAGATGTTACAAATCACAAGTTACAGGTGCAGGGTCACTTTCTATAGTCTTTCAGGGTTGAACGTACGCTTTCGACACACAAGTCACCACAATAGTTTTTAAATAATTTGCGTAAAACTTCTGTTAACAAACGCAATTGTATAATAATATTTCTATTGTCAGCCCCTCTCTTTTCCACTTACGGTAGGCCGTATAGGGAGAAAGAGTCTAGTGCTTTATCGTGGCGTCCCATAGGGAGTATTACTCGGGTCGGTACACTTTATTGTTACACGTTATGTTTCTTACAAAAAAGTAAGGGGTTGTCTGGAGAGTTGGACTTTGTTTACAAATAACTTGTAACAAGTTTAAACCAAGTATGATTGCATGGACTTGCAGTGGATTTTAAATAAGTGCATAATTCAGATCTTTTTTTTTTAAATCGAACAGATCACCGTATTGTTTAAATAGCTGTTGAAATTAAGTTATTTAATATTTTCCGGTTAGAATAATCATCTATTGGTTCCTTAAAATAAGAGTAGTATTAACTTACCTACTAAGTAAGTTAAAAGTCCCAATTTAGTTGGTCCAAATATAGTTAGTAGGTACTAAAGTTAGGTAGGTACTACAAAATGTCCATTGCAAAATTTCTATAAGGATTTTTAACACAATTGGCTAACATGGTATGGTATCCTAAGCCCTCCCACTCGTGCCCAACAGTGGGACAGTAAAAGGTGGAATGAAGGGACTAAATACATAGCAGCGAATAGAGAGCAGGCCGTCGTTAAAAAATAGGAAAAAGTTTTTCTTAAAGAGTAAACTTATAAAATCTAAGTAACTTTTTCCTCGTTGTAATTTAAGAGCGTCTGCGATAGGTTTACCAGGAATGGATGCACCTGTGGTCGTCCTCGACGCAACCTTGCGACGTTGCCGTCCCGCTGGCGACGGGATGGCAACGCCGCAGCAGCTGACGCGACGTGGTCCGGCGGACACAGGAATCAGGATCTATGTAGGAACTGTGGTCGATCTAAACGGGAGGAATTAGGGTTACCGCACATTTTAATTTTGATGAAAGAATCATGGCGGAGTCAATACATCGACTTGTACAAAAATTTAAAAAATAATTGAGTTAAGTACATACAATAAATGTTTTTTAATGTTTAGATTACACTACCCGCTACAGAATTTTATACCTATTCAATATTTTAACCCCCGCATTATTTAAATATTTTTAACCAAAACCGACAGTTTTTCTGTTAACACTAGTTATCAAAATGACACGTTCTGAAATTAATTGTGTAAACATTTTCTTTAAAATATTTTATATTCGCGGGGGTTAAAAAAAACATATAAATATACCTCATGACCAATAAATCATTATGAAATTACTTAAAATCTCAATTTCTTTTAACTTTTTTGTATAAATCCTGCCATGATAATGTAATTCGTAATTATAATCTGTGAAATGTTGTTACTTGTTAGGATGCCTTAACTCAAATAAATAAATAAATGATTCTTTTGAAATTTTTAACTAAAGTTGTAGGTTCACCAGGTACCTACGTTGATATAGGTAGAAAATGTTAAGTATTTATTTAACTTTGACATAGATATTTGAAGTAAATTTTCATTTTTTGATTTCCAACAACCTTTGCAAAAAAAAAAATCCCCCGACAAAGAAGGCAGAGGGACGTTGTAGTACACCCACATAATAATATATCACCATGTTTAGTTCCCATCTGGTGGTGAGCCTAAAGTACCATACACCGCGCCCAATACGAGCTACCGGGCATTTCGAGAATTTCAAGTTATAAAAACACATTAGTTCTTGCCCGGCCCGGGTATGAACCCAAGACATCTAGCTTAACAGTCGTACTAACCACTAGACCAACGAGAGAGTGAAATTAAGAAGAAGTCGAAACTCGAAATACGTTTCAGCAAAACGATTAACATTTAGTAATTATAAAATATGTACGTTAGTCTGCGTACCAAATTCGTTATCATAATTAATATTGGAACCGTTATGACTGCTTGACATGGAATTAATATCAGCAGCTGTCAAATTACGATTTTGACGTCAAACGAATTTCCTCCGCGATTCTTGGAACCGGGTTACGGGAAATTTGTATTAAACGGTAAACTTAATTTGCAGCCTTATTCTAGACCTGGATGCTAGACTGGATGTTTAATAATACGCTATTAGTTTAATTTTAGCTACAAGTCATAATTATTTTTGATGCAATCTCTTCCAGACAAACACTGAAATAACGTCTTGAAAGTAATTTTGCAAAAGAAACCGTATAGCATTACATTTTTCAATGTCATTTTGGTTCTTACGGTTGGTTAACTATACTTCTGTACTAATATTATAAAGAAAGTTCAAAGTCAGTCACAGTTGTCATGGGCGGCAGCGGATGGGTGGTGCTGCAAGCTCGTTTGTTATCTTGTATCCATAAAAAAAAAGGAAATATTCGTTCGTAATGTTTTCACACAAAAACCGATGGACCGATTTCAAAAATTCTTTCACCATTAGAAAGCTGCATCTTAACTGAGTTACATAGGCTATATAAAATCACTAGGTGTAAACGAAACTATTGTTACCTATGTCTAATTCTACGCGAGCGAAGCTGTGGGCGTCCACTAGGGAAAAAATTAATTAGAATTGAGGAAGGTTACGTATCACGCTAAACGCTATTTACAAAAATACCTTATTTACGGACTAAGTCACAGCAATAATTATTGAGACGGTGCAAAGTTCGCAGGAACAGCTAGTTAATAATAAAATAAAGTACTTTGATGCTGATCATCGATTGTTTAGGAAGGTATGTGCGTCTATCGAAAACAGGTTGAGAGCTTTAATTAAAAGTCAGGACGTGCTGTGACCTCGCTGATTGCATTTTAGCTGATAGATCCGCTGGACTTGGAAACATTTCTTATCTGCAGTACAGCTCACAGCTCACGTAAGTGAGCTGAAGCTGTTTGTAACTACATGATTACTACTAATGTGAGCTGTTTAAGCTCTTTAATTACTAAACTTATAAAGAGGAAACATTTGTTTCCTAAATACTTATTTACTAAACTTTAAAGAGGAAACAATTGTTTGTAATGTTTTCACACAAAAACTACTGGACGGATTTCAAAAATGTTTCACCATTAGAAAGCTGCATCTTCACTCACACACAGGTGACACAGGCTATATAATATTACTGTAAACGAAACTATTGTTGTCTAATTCCACGCGAGCGAAGCTGCGGGCGATCACTAGTACCTACATAACTAAGTACACATTTCAAGTAATCGGACGGAATGACTCAATAGACATGTAGACTTTACAAGTACTGAAGTTGTGTGAATTGATTGAGCCATGAGCTGAACTGATTGTTGGTGAGCTGCAGCTGCGGCTCAAGTATGTATAAGGATCTGCATTATTGAGAGCGACCCAAAAGAGGCCAAAGGGCAACTCTCAACTCTCAACTCTTCGCTCGCATAAACACTACACTACCCCTTTTTTTTTTAACGAGTGGGAAACCTTAAAAAGGTCGAAATGTCGTGGGAGCGACGCCGGGTTATGTGGGACTTTCACCCACTAAAACCCGCTCGGTAGCCTACTTCGGCGCTACAGGAGGGCTCCGGGATCTCTTGTAGGACGCGCCGGTGCCCGCCTCCGCTGCGCCCAAGACGGGCTCTTCCCGGTTTACACAACGCTGTGCAGCCACAAACAGCGTCGTCTTTCCCGGGGTCACATGATGGACGGTTCGAGTTCTCTCACCGCCCGCAACCCCAGAAGTCCCCTTTTTCGAAAGGTAGCACTATTCTGGTCCCGAGCTACAGGGCCGACTACACTACCCCTAGCACGTGAAACTCTAACCGCAGATTACGAAGCAATGTTTCCCTGCGTCCCATTCATCATGCCACGCTCCGTTGGCCTCCGAATCAAACGCCGTTCGATTTGGACGAAAACGAAAAGAGATACGTAACCACGTGTAGTTGCGGACGAAAATGAAAATATGTACATTTGGCTTTGTGCTATTGCTTATTTAAATATTAAACTACTGGACTCAGGTTGAAATCCAGGAAATGTATGTTATTCTATTCATTTAAAAGACTTAAATCACCTGTTGCAACACTTGGAAGACATCGCGAACTGAATGACTGAGAGTTCTCAATGAAAATTCTAGATCTGCCGATTCCACCTGGCCAGAATTCCAAATTCTGTTTGCTTCGAAATATAACTGAAACCAACTGATATCATATTTTTTTCTCGTGGGAACCGATCATATCGCTAGAACAAAACGGCTGATATCACGAATATCACGACTATACTCGTAATACAATTAACATTTGAACAATACTGACAATATTAGCTTGGTTTTAGCAATTTTAATTCGAGGTCGTGGGTTCGAATCCCACTCAGGACAAACATTCGTGTGACGAGCATTTGTGTTTGTTCTGTGTCTGGATGTTAATATTATGTATTTAATTAAACATATCTATGTATGTATATCAATCTCTGACACCCATAGTACAGACTCGCGCCTACTTTAGGGTCAGATGGCCGTGTGTGTGAATGTCCAAGATATTTATTTATTAATTTAATTTTTTTTTTAAATTACTTATTTATCAACGCCTTAATATACTCTCAATTAAAACCATACTCAAATAATTGATTGCTAAATTGAACTTTCTAGAAGCAGTTCGAAGTGGCAATAGGCTCACCATATTACAAGCGACCTTTCTGTTGGGCCCGGTTCTCCTCTCAGATTGGGAGGAATTAGGCCTTAGTCCACCGCGCTGGCCATGTATAGATTGGCAGACTTCACATGCCTCCGAGAACATTTTAAAGAACTCTCAGGCATACAAGTTTCCTCACGATGTGTCCTTCACCGTTATAGCATGTGACGTTTAATTTCTTAAATCGCACTTAATGTTTTGTGTATGTATACGTAATTTTGAATACGTAGTATGATTCACTTTCGTTAGCGCCATTTAATTAAAACGCCAGCTAATGACCTGCGCACGCGCTGAATGCAAAGCGACGCGGCGCGCCATGCTGAATTATAATTAAGTCGCTTTTTATTGTTGGCCTAGCGCTAGCTAGAGGCCCTGGATTCGATCCCCGGGTCGAACAAACATTGGATTGTTTTTTACTTGCAATGCTCGGACTCAGGATTTAGAAATAGAAATAGAAATAGAAAATTATTTATTTTCTTTCATCATGCCAAAATGTATAACACTTTACAGTCACATTACAAAATGTATAAGAAAATAAAAAAAGAGAAATAAAAGAAAAAAAGGAAAAATATTTAAAATTAATATAAAAAAATAAAATAGAAACACATCTTGGAGCTGCAGCACTGGGGAAAGAAAAGAGGACACACTCAGCCTGTGTCGTGATTAGGAACCACAACTGCTGATTTTCAGTGTGCCCATTAGTGTTAGTAATTCCTCCAGCGGCGAAAATATAAACTTACAAAATAATAAAAAGAATATGCGGACTCGCAAAAAATTAACAAACAAATAAGAAATCGCAATCTATACATAGAACTATTACTATACATATATTATTACTAGATCTAACGAATTTATACATAGGCAAAAAAAACGTTTGTGCCGGTATGGCAATAGTCTCACCACATAGTAGGTACATGGGACCTAAATATAACTGGTGTTATGTGAGTGCAAAGGATGTCCAATGAGAATTGATGAAGGGGTTAGTGGCCGACCCAGTGTCGAATGTTCTCAAGCTATCCGAAGGTTTAACGAATGTTTTTACAATTGAAAACCGGGACCGTCAGCTTAACGTGCCCTCCGAAGCACGGAAGCGCCCATGATTTGACAGTGGTCACCCATCCACAAACCGATCTTCGTTGCTTTACGGTCGAACACAACATACGATCGACGCGGGCCATTGAACTACGGACGCTTCAAAACATGGAAATTAACGAAACTCAGTAGCTATTAAGTAGGACTTTTTACAAGTTAAGCTTTGCGTTGAAGAGCTTCCCGTCCCGTATCCCGCTCTCGAACGTTGGAGCGGGAAGTTCACTTCCTCACTTACCTTACTTCCGGCTTGGGCTTTGTGGTAAAAGCTAAAAATAAATTTAAAAAAAACACGTTTTAAAAAAAAAAATACTGATATGCGCTTAGGCCTGGTACCTAATGTGCGGATGCAAATGAGGAATATTTTTTTTATTTATACATATAAGAATAGTAGACGTCCCGCAGCTTCGCTCGCGTGTAATTAGACATATCTAACAATAGTTTCGTTTACACCTAGTAATATTATATAGCCTATGTCACTCTGTGAAGATGCAGCTTTAAGAATTTTTGAAATCGGTCCAGTAGTTTTTGTGTGAAAACATTACAAACAAATGTTTCCTCTAGTATAATATTATTATAGAAGTCCTAGATAATATCAGCTTTTTAAAATTTTCAAACTACAACGGGTTGAAAAAGGGATGAAAGTTTTAAAACTTTACTTTAGTTACTTTAGTTTTTAAACTAAAGTGAAGAGAAGTATTATTTCCAGGCATAATGTCAAAACAATAGGTATATTCGGGTTAACATGAAGGTATCCTAGATAATAAAGAAGGTTCCCTAGGGTTTCACAGGGTAGAGGATTTCCAGTTATGTTCTCTAGGAATTTAAGTAACAACAATGAACCAAGCTGCGTCAATGTCTACTAAATCGTGCGGTCGAAGCTGCGGGCGTCCCCTAGTTCATAATATTAGTATGGAAATAGATGTATAACGTATTATTCGAATAAAAAACCCTTCTTTGTCCCACTGTTGGGCACGGGTCTTCTCTGAGAGCAGGGATTAGGCCTTAGTCCACAACGCTGCCCAAGTGCGGATTGGCAGACTTTACATGCCTTCGAGAACATTGTGAAGAACTCTCAGGTATGCAGGTTTCCTCACGATGTGTCCTTCACCGTTACAGCAAGTGAAATTAAATTTCTTAAATCGCACATAACTTAGAAAAGTCATTATTGGTGCGTGCCGCTCGGGTTTGAACCCGGACCGCTCGAGTGAGAGGCGAGTTCGATAGCCACTGGGCTGTCACCGCTATATTCATAAAGTAAAAGTAGGTAATTACGATGAAATCAATCAGAATCGTGCAAACGCTTCAATAGAAACAAAACGGTTAGAGAAAAAAAATTATAGCGTACCTACTTCCACCTCAATATTATCTGAGGCTAACCGTTGTCTAAAGTACAGCCTACAATATAGATACTGCTAGTGATTTCGTACGTACTAACTATAGGGCTGTCAAAAACAATATGTAAAACGGTCAGGTTTGGATTTTTTTTTATTAGTGTCAGTAATAGTACAGTTAGTGATTATTAGTAGGTAAGTATGAACAGCTTTCACACTTGTGCTAACGTGTAACCTTAGAGTATATAATATATATACAACTGTAATACATATTCTAAGCGTGTAACGCTTTTAAAAGCATGTACCAATATACGCCTATATATGTATATTATGCCGTAAGATATAATATTTTTAGGTGGTAGAGCCTATAGGTTGTATTTTTATTTATCAAATAGGTTTTATATGTAGCCTATTTTGTTCCATATAGAGTTCGCCCGGGGCAGTACCACCGCCCGCCACGGTACCATTTCTACTAATTGTTTTTAAGACAATTTGTGGTCCGGTTGGAAAGGTGTGGTTTCTGGTTACACTTCTTTAGAGGCGACCTTAGACCTCAAGGATATCAACACTGTCTGTCTCAATCAAATCTGTGACTGACTTGGAACGAGACCCTAACTAACTGGACTATTACTAATACCTACTAACAGGACTAACCATCCCAGTCCCTGTTTGAGTCTTGTTCAAAGTCAGTCACAGTTGTCATGGGCGGCAGCGGATGGGTGGTGCTGCAAGCTCGTTTCCTATCTATATCCATAAAAAAAGATTATTAAAGTAAGTATTGTGTGTTCGCTGTTAATGTATGTTTAAATTTTTAAAAAAAGACGTGTTACAATTTGTGGCAACCCTAGCTAAACGTCTCAGCTCAGACTATTATAGATTAAAAAGAACTTACAAGAACAGAAACACCAAGTCGGTCGGATCCGCTTTGTCACAAAGAAAGGCTCGGAAGATAGTTTGTTCTAGATTACATTTTGAAATGTAATTGAATTTAAGTAGTTTTTCGGAAAAAATGGGACACAATGGAGAACAATACGTAGATAAGTGAATTCCGGATATTATTGAAGTAAAACTTCTTTAGGCGCGACTAGGGAGTGACTCAGATTTTTGATTCTGACGGATGTTCCGGTTATTTTTATATATTAATTTATTTTAATCAAATCAGTACTTTTTACTTTTGGAACGAAGTTCCTTATTATCGCGTGTTGCGAAAGGGGGCTAGACGGAAAAAATTAAGACTAAAAGTTCTGACACTTTTTGGTGGTAGAACCTATTTACGGTGCGCTTGCTGTTTTATCTAGGTTACATAATAAATAATAAAAATAAAAATAACAATAACTTATAATAAGTTTTACTTCAATCGCGCGTAAAGGTTACACGCACACATTTTTTTTTATATTGCTGTTATATTGTGCTATTATTGAGTTTCTTATCGTAAAATGCGTCGAAAGTCCATTGGTGGCAAAACGCACCTTCTGATCTAGTTTTTAATGGATTAAAGATAGCAAACGAGCTTGCAGCACCACCCATCCGCTGCTGCCCATGACAACTGTGACTGACTTTGAACAAGACTCAATTAGGGACTGGGATGGTTAGTCCAATTAGTTGAGAGAGTTAATTAGAACATTAGGTAGTTGGTCAATTCGTTAGTAGGTATAAGGACTGGGGACTTGTAAAATATAAGTTAATTTAAACAAGAACCATACATTTAAAGGTACCTTACCCTACTTGTACAAATTATTGAAGAAATTAATGTCCGTGTAAAAAACGAAGCCCCAATTTCTTGGAAAAATAAATTAATAGTTTAAAAAAACTAAAAAAAAACGCTTTAATAAAAAATCCAACTAAAAAAGAAGTCATGAGACCTTGAAACCTAATCGTGGTCAAAGTTCATTACGAGACTTTACCACAAGTGCAAACACGACTATGATTCGATATTCCATCATGGAATGCCAGTGCCTATCTTCCGGCTTCATCATCAGACCTTGAAACCTAATCGTGGTCAAAGTTCATTACAAGACCTTACCACAAGTGCAAACACGACTATGATACGATATTCTATCATGAAGTTCCAGTTAATATCTTCCGGCTCCATCATCAGATCAGTTCGACAGTACCATATTATTGTATGTGTCTCAGAAGTACATACAGCTGCCAATTTTCATTACGCTACGATCCTTGGAAGATGGTTAAATTAACTATCTAGATTCCCTTACATTGTGAGTTACATACAAGTGGACCTAATTATAAGCATGTTAAAAACTACACGAAAATTGACAATAATGACAACATTGACATTACACGGAATATGAGAAACTGGAAGTGTCAATAAGCGTAGTAGGATTTTAGTTGTTTTTTTAGTATTTCAGTATTTATTACTAATAAATAATCTTGAAATATTTATAACCTTGATAATAATTTTTGTCTTGTATTTAAATAAAATATTATGTTAATTTGTTTGTTAATAATGTTAAAAGTATGTGTACTTTAAAACTACTTAGTATTGAAATGCAGACACACATGTACTGAAAAGAAAAAGTCTACTTAATGCTTATAAATAGTTTATTGCTTATAAGTCCATAATGTTTTTTACTGACATTAATTTACTGCTCGTGAAATCCAAATAAGTACCTATGTATTTGTTTTGTAACATTCAGTCATTAGTTAATATAAGTTAAATTCAGAGACATAGCAGCAGTAAGTAAAAGTAGGTAAGTAATTAAAATAAACTTGTAGGTTGAAAAAGTATTTAAAGCAGCGTCAAGCGGACTGTCAGTCCGGCTGACGTGCGCGTAGATTCAAGAGGAAATCAATGGCTGCTGAACAACATGAATGGAGACATGTAACCATTCAATTATTTTGTTTAAATTCAGCCATTCAATTTTTTGATGACTTTAACGCTAGTTTAAGTTACCTGCTTTTAACGATTTCTAATTATATCGCTTAGCTTGATAAAATGTCTAGACAGCATTGTTCAAATATTGTTAAAAAAAAATTCTTACTAACTTGCAAAGATTTTTATGAAATCCTTAATATTTACTACACTTTATTATAGCAGAAACTGCCCTCGCGAAGATATCGTCCATAAAGCATGGACCTTATATGAAAAGAGGAATGTCTATCATTTTATGGGAAGACGGAAACATTAAAGGTCTTTTTAAAAAAAATGGATTTACAAGACTATATACGATTATTTATTTTTCAAGTTTCACAATTCACAAAAGAATTACCAAGGGCTGCTTCTCAGTTACTACTTGTCTGTGTGTAGGTCACTTTTGATTTGATGTCATTACTGTTCAACAAAATCAAATGTTGATATTCCAGGAATATCATGTACACAGTTTACGATTGTACACACGTAGAAATCAAATGATATTAACGATGCAAACACCGACTTGGATACTTGGCAAACCACAATAAAACCCCCACTGGCTCTAACTTCAATGTCGATGAGGATCCTATTTCTGTATGTAGATAACACGTGGTGTCTAGTGTTTCTAAACTACGCCTTTTAAGGTCGTCTTTCGATGCAAACTACACAGGCAGACAACAGCTGCACATATCTGCGATTACAATTAAGATTATATTTCAAGATAGTTATAATAATGTGATGTCTAAGAAGCTTACAGATAATCTCAACTGGGGTGACCTTGTCTTTTCTTCCTGTTTAGTAATCAGCTTGCTATTGACAACCTCGAGGAAACCCAAATGATGATTAAAAGTGAGTTATCGTATTTTAAGTTTCTTGACCTTATCCTTTAGGACTGAATTTGAATGGACTCTTTTGGGAAAGTGTCGGCAGCCCAGTGGCAGCATATGCATTCTATGACCATCAGTCATATTCACATTGGCTATCCAAAAGCAAATTCCATTTTTAAAATATACATATATCGGGACTAATAGGAGTACTACAAGACAAACAAGGGTGTTCTTTGTTATTTCGTTATTTATTTCCGGCTGTATAATACAGAGGCAAAGTATACTTTTTTCGCAAGGTCCTTACCAAGGAATTACCTTCTTAAGGGGTATCGTGGGAGTGATTCCAAGTTATGTGGAATTTCCATTCTAGTCTCTACCAACGTTGTATACTCGTATGTATACGTTTCGTACGTTGCATTGTTGTAAAACCGCACGTCGATATCCTTCTTGGGTTCGCTGGTTGGAGGACTCGAGCTCTTTCTTAGAAACCCGATTTCATCCGCCTCTTACGGCAGGCAAATGATAGCATAGCACTATTATGGTACGGAACAACAGAGACAAAAGGTCAAATATAAAACCTTGAACCACCCTCATGTCACAAACATGAGAATATTGTAATATTAAAGCAATAATGCCTTATATGCATGATCATTTGGCCTTGCAAAATTAACTTTGTTGGGAATTTTCACTCAAAACTTGCCAATATTACAATCTTCTTCTCTGAAATTAGCGACCAATAAGCAAATTTATTGAGATATCTTCCTATCATATTTATAGAATTGAGTATCAACCAAAATTAATTGAATATCGAAACGGTTACTTCTATCGATCCCGACTAAATCAGTTGATTTCAATTGTAGTATCATAATTTGAGGTAATATTTTAAAATGAATACTAAAAATATCATGGTTCATAAACTCGTTTTACTACTTCGATGTAAACATTCAGCATTCAGTGGTAATTAGATTATCAAATTCTCATTAGATACTCGTACAATTTATATTTTAACTGGATTACGTTTAAAAACAATTAAAAGAAATAGGGTTTTCTGGAATATCTTCATATGAAAATATCTAATTATTTTATTTTTCAATCAAAATATTAAATGATAAACACGTACTAAAACTTATCTTGTGCTATGATAATCATTTATCATATAATAATATATTTAAAGTATCGTCGAATGCACCTTTGCATTGGCTAGAAAGCTGGGAAGGAGAGATGTCTACGCTTTCTTCTAATAACTTATTTATAACTTGAATTGAGTGTAAGTATTCCGGGCATGCCATATCTACTCTTAATGTAATGGAAGTTATTTTATCAATAATTTTCTTAAAATCTATCGCAAGTCCTTATAAATTAAGATATGGAGACCTATCTTAAATAATAAGAACTTGCGACAGCTTAGCTTTACGTAATTGTTTACATTTAGTTCTTCGTTTCTAATAAAAATTTACGGAGATGAATACTTCATTGCTTGTAAGAAATATCTAAATAAGTAATTCAATGAGTGCAACCTAACTAAGGCAAATGTAAATATGAAACATAATTGAGGAAATCGTTTTATGCAAATTTTGGTTTAATATATTCGTTTTTGGCCACTGCATGAACTTGAAATTCACTTGATGCAAAGATGAGACGAAATCTTTTAAATTGAAACATCTATTGTTATTTTTATCGATGCAATAAATAATTACAATCACGATTACGACTGGAGTAAAGTAAATCTGGACTTATATCTCTCAAGCCATTTTATCACTATGCATTAGCCTAAATTAGCTAGAGCTGGCAGCTTTCCTATATCGTCAATGTCTGACAAGGATCGCTGTGACGTATTTCATTTAAGGTTAATTCATTTCATTGGCGTCGCGACCGCGGCCGAATTTATTTCTGTTTGCGATGCAATCTCATTCAATCACCAGCTGAATTGTTTCTAAATAATACCCTTTCAACAGTCAGCGAACTAAAGATCGTCAACTATGACCTTTCTGCGTAAAAGACGGATTACGCTACAAACCTTCTCATTTTGCGCATTTCAGCCATTACACTGACATTGGCTAAGTTTGACGCCAAGGACGGGAATATATATTATGAGTGCACAAACCTCAGAGACAGTTTACAGTTAAAACTTGTAGTCTCAGCTTGTAGTTCGTAAATCTACTACATTATTGACCAGAAAGTGTAGACTTAACACACATAAATACTTGTAGTAGGAACACGTCCCTGTTGCGCGCGGTAGTGTTGCTCGCGGCCACTTGAGGGCGGTGGCGACAAATCGAATGGTGTATCGAATAAAAACAAAAGCACACGGCGAGCGAGGTGCGTGCAGGAAACGCATAGCTGTTTACAGCCGGCACCTTTGTCTGGCCAACAGGCCCAACGTATCGATAGCCACGACACTTCACTTGCGTCTGACGACGCGAATACTTGAAATATGACTGAATGCGCAATGAATGCCCGTGTTTTGTTTCAAACGTTAAACAGAACGGCGATCGGGTTGACTGACTGGGCGGCCGGCGATCGCAAATCGCTTGTGATAGAAAACAATGGGGCGAAATGCTCTGCTCGGTACGACCGCAGCAATGCAGGACGACGACTCCAACGAGCCTCTTTTCACACAAAATCACTCAGCGCCGAGAAAAAATGGAGTTGTGTTGTATCGACGTTCCGACGTCAAGCGGGCGATTTACAATGTCGCCTCGGTAACACTTTATTGGCTTTTTACGGCTTCAGAATAACTCGAGTCACTGGCACTGGACACTGCGAGGGGGGAGGGGTGGAGGCTCGCTCACCTGAGCCGAACGGGCGGCGGGATGTTGAAGGCCGGGAACAGTTTCGCATTGGGACTCTCGAACAGCATCGCGATTGTTTTGTTCACCGAGCGTGCATCGCGCACCCGTCCGCAGCTATAGACGGCCGGCCGTACACTGCCGGCTGTGCCCCGCTCCCCGCGCTGTGACGTCACCGCGCCACTCGCCGCTGACGAGCCGCTCTTTCCTCTCGTTCGACCACCGGGAGTTAGAGCGGGATGGCCCGCCAAGACCGCAGTACCATGTCGCCGCGTATTCTACAGTTCAGCCCCTCTTTTATATTGTAGGGCTTCGCAGCGCTCGCTGCGTCTCCAGCGATCTCGTATCGTACGTACTTATTCATTTATGGAGTCGATTTGCGTTAACTTAATACTTGGACAGGAGCCGGTTAGTCTCAGTTCATAGCTCCAATCCAAGGGTTGTTTGATCTACGAGTAGTTGGGTTTGACGACATATTTTGTTACAAGCACCTTGTTAATATAAATTGTTTCACTGGAAACAGGTAGAGGGTAAGGTTACGAAGGTTATGGTCGGTTATGAACTAATATGATCCAGATTCCGAAGTCTGAGTGCAGTGCGACATAGCACCTCAAGTGCGCACAACGGCGTTCATTTCACTTTGACGATTGTCTTTTTGTGAACGCGAGGCGCTAAGAAAGTATTGTTCGATCAAGAATGTTACTGAGACTTAATGCAGCTTTTTCTAGGAGACCATTAAAGTTCTCATTAAGTTTTTTTTTAAAGGAAATGTAACGAGTTACATATCTTTCTTTTATCTTCGCCGGTTCGTTAATAGAATCTAATGACGACTAGAAGCTATTATGAGACGAGGAGTCTGGAATTTTCATTTAATTTTCCGGGCGCAACTTTAAAAAGTCTACATTTTACGCTAAATGCTCATAAACTTGTAGATCATGTATTTAATTAGTTTATCACCCCAATTAAATAAGCACTTATTTTAACTTGCAAGGTACATATACCTACTCATTAAATTTATAATAGTTAAATAAATTTTAAACAACTATGAACAAAAAGAATAAAAAATAAGGAAGAACGCCGATTTTTTATTACCTTTAGCTAAATCGCGTCGGGAACAATGGCCAGTAAGTTAGACAAAGATATGAAAAGAACATAATTATTATGCCTAAGTAGGTGTATATTAAAAATATGCGTACGTGGCTATTATATATAATACGAGTACTTATCTAAAGCGACTCATATTATATTCATCATCAGTTTTCCGTATTGTCATCTTTATTGTCAATATAATATAAATGTCGCTTCCAGGCGCATTTGTCATTTGTATATCTTTGTTTAAAACTAGACGTACGAAAAGTATAAAATAATGTTCATCTACTTACACTTAAAATATCAGAAAATAATGGAATGGTACCTAACTTACTAGGCTTGGAAATCATAACAGAGTCAAGCAACGACGGGCGCGGTCGGTTTGTGGATGGGTGACCGCTAGTTGCGAAATATCATGGACGCGACCGTGCTTCGGAGGGTACGTTAAGCCGTCAGTCCCGATTGTTTTCAATTGTAAAATAAAACCAGCTTTAAGCCTTAGCGAAAACCTTCGGGTGGCTTAAAAGCAACGACACTGGGTTCAATAATAAACCCTCCACCAATCTTATATAGGTAGTTAGTTATAGTTAGTTATAGTTTAGTTATAGTGTGTGTTATCTTTGTTGCAATAATGCGCAAATAAAGTTTTTCTTTCTTTCTTTCTTTCTTTCTTTCTGTACGCGCTTACGAACTCTTTTTAGTGAGATGTGTCAGATTTTTAAAAAGGTTTTTTTCTCATGGCATCTGTCTTCTTGTAATTTTTAATTGATTTCTATTTGTACTAAAATTTGTGTTTTTTAAATAATAAATAATAATGTTGAAATACATTAATGATTTGTCCAAGTATTAGACAAATTTTGGCGACCGTGAAAAATGGAAAATTTCGTGAAAATTGGAAGAACAAATTTTGGCGACCGTGTTGAGAAGATCTGCAAGGATTCGATTGCATAGGAGTCACGGAACAACAATGCGGAACAATAACGAAATGAACGAATAAAATTCGACGCAATACGTCGGAATTGGGTGCTCTGGGGCCTGAAGAAGCTAATGTGTGGAAGTTATCTGCAGGTCTAGCCCAAGGAAGTAGCCCTATCCTTATTCTATTGTTCCTAAGCCCAAATAAATATAGTTCCTTCAATTCTCCGTTTCCGATACGTGTGAACGGTTTTGTTACTGCCTAAACGTCAGTATTTTGTTACTTTGAATTACTTATATTATTAAAATATTGTAATTTTGTTGCATTGCGTATTGCCGAACATTTTCAATGTCAAAATAGGATAATTCCGTGTCAAGCAAATTGGACTAAGCTGCATCGAGCTGAAGGCTTGCTGTGCTGTGCTTCGCCGAGCAGCTGCTGAGCAGCAATAGCTTCTGGTAACGTGCAATTGCTACTACAGCTAAACCATTAACTAGTGATAAACAATTTAATTTGTTTCTTGACAAACAATTAGAATTTTTCCTATTTCATTGTTCCAATTTAGTGAATTGGGTGATTTATAATTAACTATGGCCAGTAAAGAAAAGGGTGTATCAGTTGATGCTTCGGGGGATGATAAGAGTGAGTTATCCAGTTTAATTAAACAACGGGGAGTTATTAAGGGCCTGTTGACAAAATATTCATCCTATATTGCTGAAATTGATATAAATAAGTTAACTAGTAGTACACACAAACAATTAAGTTTAAAGGTGGATAAAATACAAAATATGCTGTCTAATTTTTATGAAATTCAAGGTAAGATAGATTTATTACATAGAAACATTGAAGAGCAGGTCACCGAAAGGGAATCGATTGAAAACCGATTTTTAGAAATCATTGCTGAGGGTCAGGATAAATTAGAGTCATTTTTATGTGCTACAAATAAATTGACTCAAGTTGATAATATGTCATTGCACAGCTGTCATTCAAATCATTATGATGCAATGAGGCTCCCTACAATAAGTTTACCCGTCTTTGATGGAGACTACCTGCAGTGGTTGGAGTATCGGGACACTTTTGAATCTATGATATGTAATAATGAAAAGATGCCAGATATTAATAAATTTCATTATTTACGTGCTTCTTTGTCAGGTAATGCATCGGTTATCATTAAGTCTCTTGAATTTAGTTCTAAGAATTTTAAAACAGCTTGGCAACTTCTGTGCCAACGGTATAACAACAAAAATGTGCTTATCAACAATCATTTGAAATCTCTCCTTAGTATTGAACAATTAAAGAAAGACTCATTTAAGGCTTTACGGTTTATAGTAGACCATATTTCTAAGCACTTGCGGGCACTTGACAATCTAGGCCTGCCCACAGACAAGTGGGATGCTCTTATTATTTATATAATTTCGTCGAAATTGGATAATGTCACAAGTGAAAAATGGGAGGAGCATAGAATGGTAATTAATAATCTGCCCACATTAGAGGATTTCTTTGGTTTTCTACGCAATCGAGCTGAAGTATTAGAGACTACCTATAACCGTACTGACAAGAATGAGCATAAATTTGTGCCGAAGGATAACAAACCCAAGTTTATTAATAATCAGCCTAAAAGTTTTGTTGTGTCATCTGATAAAAAATCCAAGGCCTGTATTGTTTGCAGTGAGAGTCATCGTTTATATGAGTGTTCCAAGTTCAAAGAAATGAGTGAAAATGATAGGTTTAATATAGTACATGAACACAAATTGTGCAAAAATTGTTTGGGGAGTGGTCATAACTATTATGTATGTAAGCTCAAAGGGTGTTGTCGGTTGTGTAGAGGTAAACACAATACATTATTGCACCGAGAGCTGCAAAGCTGTAATAGTTATGACCACTCCCCAAACAATTTTTGCACAATTTGTGTTCATGTACTATATTAAACCTATCATTTTCACTCATTTCTTTGAACTTGGAACACTCATATAAACGATGACTCTCACTGCAAACAATACAGGCCTTGGATTTTTTTTTTTTTTTTTTTTTTTTTTTTTTTTTTTTTTTTTTTTTTTTTTTTTTTTTTTTTTTTTTTTTTTTTTTTTTCTAAAAAATTACATAGATTAAATAACTAACATGCAAGAAAATACTCAAAGAATAGTACAGCCTTCAACCAAAAATATAATGGAACCAGGTCACCAAATGTTGTTGCTGTTTTGTCCTCAAAAAGAGAATTATTTCTTTCCCAAGAACATTTTGTTTGAACCTACAAATATAGACTCTGTTTCCGAACCAGGTACATTTAGATTCAGGTCTGACATTAGACGCCACTTGGTAGTTCCCATCTTCACTTTACCATTTGCCAATCTCACATTTTCATGTAACTCTTCAAGTGTGCTAGTAAGTATGTTGATGATCTGGGCTAGGGTCTTCCCTGTATTCGACAGTATTCTTTTCTTCTCTATGTGTTCAAAAAACGAAGCATCAAACAATTGAACCCTGCGCCCACTAAAGCATGGAACGGTGACCACCTGATTGTACACGCCTGACAACATACCTGACTGATTGGCACAGGACATTTTTGCGTAATGAGTTAGCACAGGAAGGGTAATCTTCGTTGTACTGGTAGAGCCTCCTTGGTTCCTAAAGCAAGTACCCATTTCTTCCCTAGTATACCACTTAGAGATATTGGTTATCTGCTCCAATATGGACAAATCCTCTTTAAAAGTGCCGAAAATTCCATGGAAAACGATCTGAGACGCCATTTCCTCTTCGTATCCGCCAGTCACAGTGAAAAATTTCCCGAGTTCTTGAGCTTTTTTATACACGTACCAGCCACCTGCTCCTGTGGAACTGAAAAATTTGCATAGATCCGTCTTGCTACTAACATTCTCAAATACTGCAGCAAAGACTGTTATTGGGAAAAACATTCTGGTTGCTTGTCGAGCAGTAGTTATCATTAGTATTTCCGCTACTAATGTAGTTAACGTCGCTATTTCAGAGGCTTGCTTCGTGTTTTTCGTGAGTTCTATGATGTCATCTATGCAGGGAATGTGTGCAAGGGCTCTCTTAACTGCTGCTGCATATTTACGCCTATAGACACCTTCACTTCGAATCATACAGAGCCAAGCTGTCATTGGACCAATGCTCTGCACTATAGAGGATCGACGCTCCGGTGGAAAAGACACACCTTCCAATAAAACGTGGTGAGCCCCAGACAGACCATATTTCGACACTGGAAAGCTTTTGTGCACCCCGTTCTCCTTAGTTATAGGCATGACATTGTGTCCAAGCCTTAGCTCATTAACACGTAACGCATATGAAGAAAACATGTCCAAATATGGTCCCATGGTTCCGTACCAATTCTCTTTGTCGGCGGGTCCAAATGCTTTGTAGGCGAACCCAGCAATAGTTACTTTGTCTGTCCAAAGTTTCATGACCTTGTCAGTTGGAAGAGGGTATTCTTTAGACTTAAACACAATCTTAAAGGATGTGGTTTCTGTCTTTTTGATCATATTGGTATCAGACTTTCCATTAGCTCTCTGCCTACATACATTGTGCAAGGTAAAGATTATACTCATAACATGATTGCCCACTGTTATGTTGTTGGAAGCCTCTATAAACAGTGGGAAGTCGTGCACAGCAACGTCCATGCCATCGGCTTTATCTTGAGGCGTGGGCTCAAAAGCTACCTCTAGTATGGTTTTATACATCCCTACAATTAGGGTAATACACTTCTCTTTTTTACTAGCATCCAATTCTATTTTGGGTTTCTTTGCATCTTCCAGGGCGACTCCCGTATCAGGATGTCGGTTGTGTAGAGGTAAACACAATACATTATTGCACCGAGAGCTGCAAAGCTGTAATACTGATACAGCTGTTGCTTCAACATCATCTTCGCTCCCAGTATCACTAACTTCAGTGACTAAAGGTCTTGTGTTCTTGTGTACAGCTCTAGTTGAGGTTATAGTAGACAGAAATGCTTATACTGTACGCGCTCTTTTGGATACAGGTAGTCAGTCATCATTTATTACAGACAGCTTGAAAAAACGGTTAAAACTTAATAGTAATATAAATCCAATAAATATCTCTGGCATAAATAATGTATCTTGCAATGTTAGTGAGGTTTGCCAGTTACTAGTAAAGTCTAAAGTAAATTCATTCAATTTTAGTACAAATTTCTTAATTGTTCCTCGAATTACTGGCCTACTTCCAAACTCTATGGTTAATATTGATCAGTTACAATTACCTGATAATCTCAGGCTTGCTGATCCTAAGTTTAACACGCCTGCTGATGTAGATATGTTGTTGGGAGCAGATGTTTATTGGAATTTAATTGAGTCAAGGACAATAAAGTTAGGTATCAATCTACCAATTTTACAAAGTTCAAAGTTAGGGTGGTTGGTTGCAGGACCTATGACAGTAACCTGTTCGTCTAGTAACCATGTGTATTGCAATTTTACTCAAGAACTTAACGAATCGATGGAAAAATTTTGGAAAATTGATGAATTGCCCGCTACCAAAACCTATTCATTAGAGGAAAGACTTTGTGAGTCTCATTTTATAGACACTGTTTCACGTTTACCTAATGGTCGTTTCAGCGTTCAAATGCCTATGAAAGAGGTACCTGAAGAGGCACTTTGTGATAATTTTTATGTGGCAAGAAAATGTCTTGATAATTTGTATAGAAAGTTTGATAAAAATCCTGTTTTAAAACAAGAATATACTGCGTTCATTGATGAATATGCTAAGCTAGCCCATCTAAGTCAAATTGAACGACCTATTTTTGGCTATTACATGCCTCATCACGCCGTTATCAAAGAAAAAAGTGAGACAACAAAATTGAGGACGGTTTTTAATGCTTCATTCAAAACAGCATCTGGAAAGTCATTAAATGACATTCAGATGGTGGGTCCAGTGGTACAAAGTGATCTCATTGGCATTTTGTTGAAATTTCGTCAGCACAAATATGTACTGATTGGGGATATCGAAAAAATGTACCGTCAAATCGAAATAGATAGGTCTCAACGTCATTTACAGCTTATTTTGTGGCGGGAGGAAAGGGATAAACCCTTACAAGTCCTGCAGTTGAATACTATCACCTATGGAACTGCTTCGGCGCCCTTTTTGAGTACACGTTGTCTCCTTCAATTAGCGTTAGAATGTTCCGATCCTTTGATTGCTAAAGTCATTCAAAATGATTTTTATATGGATGACTTAATTACAGGGCATGACACCATTCAGGGGTTGAATCATATTGCTAATGGTGTTATCCAAGTCTTAAATACTGCATGTTTGCCTTTGCGAAAATTTCGTAGTAATTGTGGTGAAATATTTAATGATAAATTCAAGATTTCTGAATCGGTAGATTTATATAAAGAAGCCAGTGTGTTAGGCCTCAATTATTCTCCAAAGTCAGACACACTACAATTTTCAACAAATTTGGAACCTAACCCTAAAATAACTAAGAGGGCTGTTATTTCCACTACTAGTAAGATATTTGATCCATTAGGATTGTTGTGTCCATGTATTATTGTTGCAAAAATATTACTGCAGGATTTATTTGTTTCTAAGCTTCAATGGGACGATGAAGTTCCTGAAGCCTTTACTAAAAAGTGGTCTAAACTGGTTAAGGATTTCTCAACATTGTTTAATATACGTATCCCAAGACATGTCCTATGTGAATGTCCAAACAATGTTCAGTTACACTGCTTCGTTGATGCGTCTCAGCAAGCGTATGCTGCATGTGTTTATTTACGGTCCGAAAGTAATGATAATGATGTAGTTGTGAAATTGTTGTGTGCTAAAGCACGAGTGTCTCCTATAAAACCTTTAACTATTCCTCGTTTAGAGCTATGTGGTGCTCTGCTGGGTGCACGTCTTTCCACAAAGGTTCTACAAGAATTAAAATGCATTATTTCTGTGAAATTTATTTGGACAGACTCCACAGTTGTATTAGGGTGGTTAAAGGCTCATCCGAGGGAATTAAAAACGTTTGTATGTAACCGAGTGATTGAAATACATGACTTGACCGCAGATTTTAATTTTAAACATGTACCAACTAAGGAAAATCCAGCTGATATGGCCTCCAGAGGTATAGATCCTAACCTTTTGCAGTCATCATGTCTTTGGTGGGAGGGACCGCCCTACCTTAAGCGTTCTCCTTGTGAGTGGCCAATACAAACCTTTACTCGACAACCATATGACTTGCCGGAGTTAAAATGTAACAAATCTAACCCAATAAGTTGCAATATTCTTCTAATAAATAATTTAATAAATTTTGATAACTATTCCAATTTAAACACACTAAAAAGAATATTCGCATACGTTCTGAGATTTATCAATAACTGTAAAATTAAAAATAATAAACTATATGGAACTCTTAATCTCGACGAACTAAATGATTCATTATTTATGTTAGTTAAGGCAAGTCAATCACACTCATTTTATCTCGATGTAGAAGCGCTAACTAACGATGGTTCCTTGTCTCCTAAGTCTAAATTGCTCTCTCTTTCTCCTTTTTTGGATGCCAAAGGGATCTTACGAGTGGGAGGTCGAATAGAAAACTCATTGTTTGATTATGACAAAAAACATCCCATAATTTTAGATTCGAAACATAATCTAACTAAATTAATTATGTCTGCTGAGCACTTTAAGTTGTTTCACGCAGGCCCGCAATTACTTCTAGCGGCTGTAAGAGAGCAATACTGGCCGATAGGGGGCAGGCATTTGGCGCGCAGCACAGTGAATAAATGTGTAATTTGTACCCGCTTTCGAGGTAAAACTATACAACCTATAATGGGTCAATTGCCTTCGGCACGGATTACTGCTACATTCCCTTTTCACTCTTGTGGAGTGGATATGGCTGGCCCATTTATGATATCAAGTCGTAAGGGTAAAGGCAATCGCATTTCAAAATGTTATTTATGCTTAATAGTTTGCTTATTCTCAAAAGCTCTACATCTTGAAGTTGTAAGTGACTTAAGTACCGATGCATTTATCTTGGCACTAAGAAGGTTTATATCAAGGAGGGGTAAACCAGCTGTCATTTATTGCGATAATGGCTCGAATTTCAAAGGGGCTAGTAATGAAATAGGAAAACTTCTCAGGTCTAGCCGTCAGTCCACAATCGAATTTTCAAATGAGCAAGGCATTAAATTCATGTTCAGCCCCGCTTATTCTCCTCATTTTGGGGGAATATGGGAGGCAGGTGTTAAATCCGCGAAACACCATCTAAAACGTGTTGCCGGCAACGCTTCACTGACGTTTGAGGAGTTGACAACTTTGTTCACGCAAATCGAAGCCATCCTAAATTCGCGACCCCTCACTCCTTTTTCGTCGGACCCTACTGATCCACGTCCATTGACTCCAGGGCACTTCTTGATTGGGCGACCTCTGATGTCCTTACCATCCCCACCTGTCACTGCTAAGCACCCCAATCGTTACCAGCTCATAGAAAAACTACGGCAACACTTCTGGGACCGATGGCGTCGGGAGTTTGTGGCAGAGCTTCAGCTAAAAACTAAGTGGCGTACAAGACAACAGGAGCTAAAGGTCGGAGACTTAATTATTCTCAAAGAGGACAACTTACCACCGCTTCAGTGGCGGTTGGCGCGTGTCAGTCGCCTGTACCCCGGACCAGATGGAGTCAGTAGAGTTGCTGATGTCCTTACGGATAAAGGAACACTAAGACGGGCAATAAATAAAATGTGTATCTTGCCGGCTAATGACGACAACCCGGAAACAGCTTCACCTAAGTAAGATGAGGAATAATGATCGATGTTGAAATCAGTGATTTCAACACCCCGGAGGATGTACGCGCTTACGAACTCTTTTTAGTGAGATGTGTCAGATTTTTAAAAAGGTTTTTTTCTCATGGCATCTGTCTTCTTGTAATTTTTAATTGATTTCTATTTGTACTAAAATTTGTGTTTTTTAAATAATAAATAATAATGTTGAAATACATTAATGATTTGTCCAAGTATTAGACACTTTCTTTCTTTCAATCCGCAGCGTGGTGCTCTAGCGTATGCTCTAGAACTCCCACAGCTGTGCAGCGGTGGAGACCGGTGCCCAGCAGTGGGACATCTATGGGTCTAGCTAGCTTATACGTCCAAATATTAACCACTTGCTTATGAATGACTAGAGGACGCCCGCAACTTCGCTCGCGTAGAATTAGACTCATCAACGACGTCTGCCCGCGTTCGGGTTGCCCACTTGACTTCAAAAATGGCAAAGTTTCATACAAACTTTGCACCCGCGCCTTACCCCCTTAGGGGGTGAATTTTCAAAAATCCATTCTTAGTGCTCCCCTGCGTTATAAAAGGAACCCCTGTGCAAAATTTCAAGTTTCTAACCCATAAAGTTTAGGCCCTGCGTTGATATGTCAGTCAGTCAGTCAGTCAGTCAGCTTCTCCTTTTATATATATAGATGTCCTCAACTGAAACGAGATTAAATCACTTTTGCGGCTTCAATCTGGGCATATTATTATTATTATAATACATGCAATACTCGCATTTTTGATACGGAAAACATCTCCGAACTGCTGAGTAGTGTGGCCGATGACCTCTTGCGTGTCTTGACGGAATGTGCTCAGAACGCATCGGAAGGAAATAACCTTCAATTTGATTTAAATTCTGTTGGGCAATGTCATTTTTAATACTTGGAGATCAGGGGGCCTAGACAAGTGGCAAAACGCTAGTAGAATAGAAGTAGAATAGATTAACAAATGTATGGGATTGACATTCGCTAACGTCAATCCCATACATTTGTTAATATTTTCTAATTCTATTCTACTACCGTTTTGCCACTTGTCTAGGCCACCTGACGTCGAATCTTGCAAAAGACTGTCCAAATTAATTCATAGACCTAGCTCACTAGCAATAATTCGCGAATAAAACATTTTTTGGCACATTTTATTAGCTTGGTATGTATGTATGTGTATGTAGGAAATAGCGAAATAAATTATTTGACTTTAACTTTGACTTTAACTTTGTATGTATGCAGGTATGCAACAGAATCTTTGAACGTGACTTTCGCCCACTTCAAAACGTGGGATTAATTTGAAACTGCACAATTAACTAGGACCGATGACAATGCAATAATTGAAAAAAAAAATTAAAAGAAAAAATCTATATTTTAGTTCGGTTATCTACTAAAGCGTGTTTTTTTAATGTTATTAATTGAATAAATAAAATAGCAAATTCAACATAGTACCTACATAATAGGGTACTTGATACATTACGAGGAATAAACCCTACAGAAAAACGTCGGATTAATTTGAAACTGCACAATTAACTAGGACCGATGACAATGTAATAATTAAAAAATAAATTTAAAAAAAAATCTACATTTTAGTTCGGTTATCTACAAAAGCGTGTTTTTAGTTTTTTTAATGTTATTAATTGAATAAATAAAATAGCAAATTCAACATACATAATAGGGTACTTGATACATTACGAGGAATAAAACCTACAGAAAAAATACCAACTGCATACTTGTTTTCTGCTCTAATCGTTGGTAGTCTGTAAACTTAGTCACGAGTCCACCCACGCACGCCCGCACGTGACACTAAAGGTAGGTAGGGTACGTTTTTTTGTTTAACGAGTGGGAAACCTTGAAAAGGTACCCGGACGTCGTGGGAGCGACGCCGGGTTATGTGGGACTTTCACCTGTTAGAGTGTAAACTCAAACTATACTAGACTACATACTTGAAAAAGAAAACGTTGTGATTAGGTTGTCATTAGGAAGTCATATAGAAAAACTGTATCAATGTAAAACACGTCGTGTGTGCTCAATAAATTAATTCACAAGAGTAACTTAACGTGTAACGTGTTTCCTTTCTACATGTGCTCCACAATCCAATAGGTTATGGGACCCAGATATTCCTGCGGAGCATTTAGATCGGGAAATTCGGAACAAAAATAAGCACAGAAATTTGGCATATTTTTTGTTCGAAACACGAACGTCGACATGGCTGACGGACATTCATCCTCGTTCCCAGTTGAAAAATTAAAGGGAAGTAATGATTACCACAACTGGAAATTTGCAATGCGCATGTTGTTGGTGCATGAAAATCTATGGAGCTGCGTGGAATCGGAACCCAAAGAAGGGAAGATGGATGACAAAGAAGAGGCGAAACAAATGAAGGCGCTAGCCAAAATTTGTTTAGGTATTCATTCCTCAGTGTATCCTTACGTAAGAAGCTCAAAAACCGCCTACGAAGCGTGGAACAATTTGAAGAAGGCGTTTGAAGATAGGGGTTTGAGTCGGAGATTGAGCCTTTTAAGGAGTCTCTTCGGATTGAAAATGACTGATTGCGAAAGCATGGACGCATACTTGACGAAGATATCGAAGATCGCTCAGCAATTGTGTGACATCGATTCCGCTTTAGAAGATGATTTTCTTGCTGTGATTATTTTAAGTGGATTACCAGCAGACTATGATCCCTTAATTATGACTTTGGAACACAGCAACACAAAATTATCAAGTGAAATCGTGAAAAGTAAATTGTTACAGGAACACCAGCGACGCGACGAGAATACCGAGACAGTTACTGCTTTGGTTACAAGGAAGACTATCAAATGTTTTGGATGTAAGGAGCAGGGTCATACACTAAGAAATTGTCCTCGGAAGAAGAGTAGCAAGAGCAAGGAGAAATCGCCCGCGAAGACTGAGACCTTGTTGGCGGCGCTCTCCGTAGCTGTGCGAAGTGACATATGGTGCATTGATTCGGGAGCAACGAATCATATGAGTCACGATAGAAACCTCTTCTGTGATTTTTCTCGAATTACGCCTGTCGAAGTGAATGTTGCGAATGGTGACAAGCTGTCAGCTGTCGGTCAAGGAAAAATCAAACTTCAGTTAAAAGACTCTATAAAATTTATTACTGATGTGTATTTTGTACCTAAGCTTTCAACGAATTTACTTTCGGTAAGCGCTTTAGCTAGAAAAGGTTTTGAGGCTAAATTTGTTGGCAATGGTTGTAAAATTTTTAATAGTAAAAATGAATTGTCAGTCACAGCTAGCCTTGTAAACAATGTTTACCAGTTAGACAACGTGAAACCTTTGACGTGTAATATAGCGTTAGAAAGTGCCGATTCTGCCTCGAGTTCGATTTCAGAGATTGCGGCTACTATCCCAGAGGCTGCTGAGGATCCCTTGGATGTTTCGAACGTGGCAAAGGCTGATGAAAATTCGTGTGAATCCGGAACTGGCATATCGTCGAGTGGAAAAGTGAGTCAAGAAACATGGCACCGACGTCTTGCTCATCTTAACTCGCGTAGTATGTACGCCATGAAGAACGGATTGGCAACAGGTATCGACTATGACGTTACTAATTTTCAGTCATGTGTAGCTTGCGTTGAGGGGAAGCAGTCTAAACTTCCTTTTCCCAAGAAATCTTTCAATAGGTCCAGTGAGGTTTTAGGCCTTATACACAGTGATTTGTGTGGACCGCTACCACAGCCGTCGATTGGAGGTAAAAAGTATTTTTTAACTTTTACCGATGACTATAGTAGGAAAACGTTCGTTTATTTTCTGAAATGCAAGTCTGAAGTTTTCGAGCATTTTAAAAATTTCAAAGCTCTCGTGGAAAACCAGACTGAAAATAAGCGTATTAAAATATTGCGAACTGATAACGGAGGTGAATATGTTAACGACTCTTTTCAGGAATACCTAAAGAAGTCAGGTATCGTGCATCAAACCACGGTCCCGCACTCGCCGGCGCAGAACGGAGTCAGCGAGCGCGCCAACCGGACGATCTTGGAGAAAGCGAGATGCATGCTTCAGGATGCAGGTCTAGACAAGAGTTTTTGGGCGGAGGCTGTAAATACAGCAGTCTTTATTAAAAATAGATCTCCCTCGAAAGCTGTCTTGGGATCGACTCCTGAAGAGAAATGGTCTGGTGTTAAGGTTGACGTAAGTCATTTCAAGATCTTTGGGTGTGTGGCATACGCTTTAGTATCACAAAGAAAAAAGTTAGATGCTAAAAGCAAACGGTACATATTCGTCGGTTATTGTGAGAAAACCAAGGGTTACAGACTTATAGACCCTGAATGTAGAACTACATGCATTAAGGCCAGAAACGTAGTTTTCTTTGAAAATCAATTTCTTACCAAAGAAAACCTACCTAGCCTTATATCGCGCAGTGATGTAATTGACATGAGTTTGACCCCTTATACTGGTGAGAATAGTACAACGTCACCTAGTGAAGAGCGAACTGATGCCCAGTCTTCCAGCAGTTCAAGTGAAGACACTTTAACTCGGTCAAGGAGGACAAGACGTCAGGAAATTATTGAGGTGAATGACGCTAGTACTAGTTCTGATGATGGATCAAGTGATGCAACTTATATTCCAAGCCCATCTGCGTACGACTCCGAGGACTCAAATACGCGAAGCTTCGTAAGTATCGAGGACTCCGTAGAGCATAGTAATATGGCGCTTGCGTTGAGCTGTACAAGTGACGAGCCATCAACAGTGAAGGAAGCTCTCAGTGGCAGGGATGCAAGTCAATGGCGTGAAGCAATGGAAGAAGAGTTAAAGTCATTTTCCGAAAACAATTGCTGGACTTTAACGAATCTAAAAGAAGGTCAGAGACCGGTAAAATGCAAGTGGATTTTCAAAATTAAGCGAGGCTTGAACGGAAAATTATTACAGTACAAAGCTCGTTTAGTTGCTAAGGGATTCACGCAAAAGTACGGCGTAGATTACCAGGAAACCTTTGCCCCTGTCGTTCGCTATTCGACAATAAGGATGCTCTTCGCTGTAGCCGTCGAATACGGTTTAAATATCAGTCAGTTAGACGTGAAAACCGCATTTTTGAATGGCGATCTACACGAAGATGTTGTGATGCAGCAACCAGAAGGATTTGTTGTAAAGGGGAAGGAAGGTATGGTATATAAGTTAAACAAATCCGTCTATGGTCTGAAGCAAGCCGCTAAGTGTTGGTATGAGAAGATAGACAGCGTACTTACGAAAAAGATGTTGTTTAGGAGATCTTCTGTAGAACCCTGTGTCTACTTTAGACAACACGTAGGCAGGCTGACCATCTTAACCATATATGTAGACGATATCCTTTTGTTTTCCTCGTCGGATGCCGAAACTAATGACATTAAAGGTCAGTTGAAAAAGGAATTTCAAATTAAAGACTTAGGACAAGTCCATGAATTCCTAGGAATGAGAGTGTGCAAAGAGAAAGATAAAATTACTCTTGACCAGTCACACTATATCGGCACTATCTTGGACCGATTTAAAATGTCAGACTGCAAGCCAGTTGGAACTCCGATGGAAGCTGGAGTCAAACTGAACAAGGCAGAGACAAAGTTAGAAAACTGTGAGTATAGAAGTCTTATCGGAAGCCTTATGTACGTCGCAGTTTGTACACGGCCAGACATAGCCCACGCGGTGAGCTGTCTGAGTCAGTTTAATGAATGTCATTCCGAGATGCACTGGAAAGCAGCTAAGCGCGTACTAAGGTATTTGAAGGGGACAATTCATTATAGGTTGAGCTTTGAAAAATCGGGTCTCGGCATATTTGGCTACGTGGATGCAGATTGGGCGTCGTGTGAAGTCGATCGCAAATCGTACAGCGGCTTTGTGTTTAAAGTAGGTACCTCAGTTGTCTCTTGGGAGAGTCGGAAACAGAGGACTGTCGCGCTGTCCAGCACCGAGGCAGAATATATGGCACTTTCTGATGCATGTAAGGAGGCTTTGTTTATGCGCACCTTCTTTAATGAATGTCTCAACTTGAAATGTATACCGTTACTACGCAATGACAACCAGTCAGCACAGAGGTTGTGTGAAAATTCGATGTTTCACTCAAGAACGAAACATATCGATGTTCGTAAGACCCGCTCGGTAGCCTACTCCGGCGCTACAGGAGGGCTCCGGGATCTCTTGTAGAACACGCCGGTGTCCAGCACTGCTCCCAAGACGGGCTCTTCCCGGTTTACATGCTGTGCAGCCACAAACAGCGTCGTCTTTCCCGGGGTCTCATGATGGACGGTTCGAGCTCCCCCTCTCACCGCCCGCAACCCCAAAAGTCTCCTTTTAGTCGCCGTTTAGCACTATTCTGGTCCCTCGATACAGGGTCGAGCAGGCACCTACCTAACCTACCTTCTCTAGCTACAAACATCACGGCATCCCCCCGAAGGGTTAGGCAGAGGTGTCTTACACCCACATTTTAAGTCATTCCTCGTAACACAAGTCGATAACAACATAAAAACTATAATTAAAATACTCAACAATTATTATTCTACAACAGCAAACAGACAAATAAATAATGATGGTATTAACTTGGTATTAAATTTAAATTCTTTGAAAAAATACTTTTGCCGCGGATTTTTCTGATGTTGATCTGTGGAAATTCGTTCCACAGATCAACATCAGAAAAATCCGGCAATTTGTAGTACGTGAATGTACCTATAATAGAATGCTATCTGAGATTTTCATTCATACGATTTTTCGCGCGCATTAAGTGCTGAGGGCACTTAATGCGCGCGAAAAGGCAGGGATATGTGGGATGGGATACATAATCATTGTCCTCTGGCAAACGTTAACTTTACCATCGGGTTGCTACTTATTTACACATCAACAGATCTACAAACTCTTGGAATTAGAAACGGATTTCGTAAAGAAGTCATCCAAGTACCTACGCCATGGGCTGACGTAAACGCTTTGTGGTGGTTTTTGTTATTTCGTCAGAGTCGGTCGGCCAGCCATAGACCACGATGGTACCAGATCTGACGAGAGCGTGGAGCCTACATAGGTGGCTGAGACTATATCTTAATTTTGTGTGTGTTCAAGGGTATTCGAGAATGGTTTAGATTCACAATTTGGTACACTGGAAAATGTTTTTTAAACAATAATTTAGTATTTTTGTATAAATTATCATTTACATGAAGTGTCGCGTCACTTTGACATTTCTTAGGGCAAAACAACGTTTGCGGGGTCAGTATGTACCTATATATGTTTGGTATAGTTTCGACCGGGGCAGTTCCACCGCCACTGTACCAAAGTAGATATACCAAGTACCTACACAATGTACAAACATTGCACAGCATATTATTTTCTCTGTGCCAGTACCATCAGGTACATATTATCAAGTCCGTATGTCGGGGCAATAACACTCACAAGTTTCATTCACCCACTGTGTAAACAAAATTGTAAACTTTTTATATATGTATGTATATGTGCTCAGCATACAGCCTCAGTATTGAAAGGTATTACCATAGAGTAAGGGTGGTATTACTTTTCGGAACAAATAAAATAAAATTGCCTAAGATGTTGGTAATTACAATTATTTTTATAATAATATGTACCTATATAAAATTAAAATGCACTCCGGGAGTGCCGGCAGAAGTGAAAACTTGATTATTAACGTTGAGCATGTTTGATATTTTGGAATGGTTAGGGAATAATTTTGCACCAATTGCTTTATCAGTATAAAAGTACTATCATTTATGTGGTAGAATACAATATTCATTTATTGCGCTATCGTACACAAACATGACAATTTATATTACATTAAAAATTTAACACTTTAAAACTATTGCAATTATTTTACATTAAAAAGTTTATCTCTCCGAAAAATCAACTTTCATCCATAATTTCAACGACTTTTTCCTGCCTAAACGAAACAGTAGGCCCAGGCATACATTTTCGCCGCGCCGTAGAGAGGGGATAGCTGTCTACTCTCCATCCGTCTTACGCTTTTTCGATCAGGTCACGTGTCCTGACGCGAGTTTAAGATTTTATACCCATTACAGAAAAAGTGCTCAACGCCGCTAAAGAAGTTTTCACTTCAAAAAATTCTATCTGTTTGATTATCACGTCTGTGGCGGGCGTTCGTGTTTTATTTAGCTTTCCAAACGCGACCGCAGAATCAATTTCTTAACACCATCTCGGCATGGAGACAGCACAAACTGCTGGTGTAGGTTCGATACAGGCAAAGAAAAGTATAAGGTAGGTAAGCAGGTAGCAGCAGGTAGGTTACCTACGTGGCAGAACAAATACAAGTGTTCGTCACACGAATATTTGTCCTGAGTTGGATTCGAACCCACGACCCCAGGCGCAACAGACAGGATCACTACCGGGCGACAGGCCCGTTGGCGCAATCGGTATTGCCAAACTACATATTGCCCCGTTCTCTGTACCTCGATGCTACAATAATTTCACCTGATTAGTCTTGTTAGATATGTATAAAAGGTTTCCATATTAGGTAACTTAGGAATATATCACGACTTCAATTCAATCATTTTAATGCGACACGTTATAATTTTTTTTTTTTAATTTCGTTAATAAAATTTTATGGACGCTACCGTGCTTCGGAGAGCACGTAAAGCCGTCGTTCCCGGTTGTTTTCAATGCTGGAAACAGTCGATAAGCCTTGTCGAAGACCTTCGGGTGGCTTGAGAACATTCGACACTGGGCTGGCCACTAACCCCTCCACCAATCCGCATTGGAGCAGCGTGGTGGAGTATGCTCTAGACCTCGCGCAGCTGCGTCTGTGGGAGTAGCAAACATGAATGAATGTAGAGTAAAAATAAAACAACAGATAATGTAATATGTCTATTTATTTACACAACATTTACATACCTACGCCAAACATTGGGGACCGTTCGCAAGCACATCTCTATACACATAACCATTGATCTATCAAGTAACAAGTTGCTTAATTTAAAAAACCCAAAGGCAAAACAAATTATGTAAGTAGAAAAATTTGTGAGAATGATTGTTCTTCATTAACAAACCATAAATCATTATAATATAATCATTTAATAAGTCCTACACTTTTATTAAAAAATGATAAAAGGAACAAGGAAATGATTATTAAATGCATATTCAACGACACTCCACTTAACATAGTCGGTCGATTTTTTTGTTTTCAATTTGACAATATGGCGTCTAGATGTCGCTGTGGTGAACCATGGTTCCTGTCATGTCTTTATTGACATTCGCAAGGTTATGACGAATCGTTTGACGTAAGAATCATCAAAATCTCCTTAAGCCGGGTCCAGATATGTATCATTTGCCAGACTCGATCCTCGTATCCGTATCGCTGTATCCCGTATCAAGCTACGTACTATTTGTGGACGCATTTTGTTTACTCCGTATCTTGGTATTGCGTATCGGTAACTCCTTTGGTGATCGGACAAAAACCGACACGACATGGGTCGGGCCGTATCATAACGGCGTATCGAGATCGCGTATCATGATACGCGTATCATCACCCGTCCACATAATATGCGATGATGATACGCGTCGGTGATACGGATACGGTGATCGGATCGGGCAAATGATACATATCTGGACCCGCCTTTACGCGTTCGGTGTCCATAGAGGAACAAACATACTCGTACATACATAAACTGATTAAAACTAATATTACATGCTTTCGTAAAACGAAGCTATCTGCCAAAGGCGCAGTGAAGTCTCGAAAACTTCTCAAATTGGGACGTTTTCTGTTGACACTGCGTCGCCCAGGGCAACGAGCACAACGCCACGCCATGTGCATTTATTTTGAGCACATTTTGTTAGCACCTAATTCTATGGAGGTGGAATATGTAGGTAAAGTATAAAACATTGGTTACCACATTATATTCAGTGTTCACAAATGGCTTATTTAGACTTTAGAATCAGTAAGAATATGTCAACGAAACTAAACAACAACAAATTTCATCTGATTATTAGTGTGCCACCCATAGACCGCATAAGTATAACATACTGGTAGCTAACTTTTTTACACTTACAATATTTTTTTATATGAAGGTTACACACGAAGTCTCTGACCCTGAATGCGCGGAAGTCGTAATTAAAGGTATTGTCTTGTGCGGGGCGATCGAGTTGCGCGTTGAATGGTTCGCCAGCCATATTGTGTGACTGCAGTGATCCCCCATGCGCATCTATCCCCCTAGAAACCCGTAGACCCTCCGGTCGGATAGTGCCACAGGCCAAACGACGAAGGAAGTAACCGACGATGCATCTATCCCCTCCTAATTTTATTCAGAGCTACACTTTCCTTCCAACGGCAATACAAGCGATGTGTTTCACAACTTGTCAAGAGGACCTAGGTGTTACACAGTGTACGTAAATACCAAAAAATAATAACATCACGCCTGTATAACTCAAAGTTTTATAAAATTCAGTGTCCACATTATCTGAAACATGTTATATAACAATGTTGTATAACATGTTATGTTACATAGTCTGTACGCACCTTTACACCACTATCCTAACTCATTACTTAAGGCGTGTACACACCAACCCATCTTACTGAACACGAGAGGTCACTACAATTTAAATGGCTGCTAGGTAGTGAATAAGATAAGAATAAAACTTTATTTGTACGTAAATTCACAACTTAGTTGTTATATTTGCTTATTAACTAGGTTACTATGACTTAAAAAAATATTGATTACGAAGTCAGTCTCATTTTTAAATTAATGGGTAATTTTAATTAAATGATATACACGATCTGATGTGTACACGCTTAACAATATTCGTACAATATAATATTATAATCTGATTTCAATCTATACACTAAAATAATAATGTACATTTGTTATGTAACCTAAACAATATTAATTATTTAATTATCAGAGACGTTACTTGACAGCTTAGGTAAGTTTTTAAAACAATATTATTGTGGTCCGGTTGGAAAGGTGTGGTTTCCAGTTATACTTCTTTAGAGGCGACCATCTTAGTCCTCAAGGGTAGCAACACATCTGTGACTGACTTGGAACGAGACTTTTACTAACAATTGGACTCTTATTAACAATTGGGCTATTACTAACACCAGCCAACAGGACTAACAGTCTCTGCCAGTCCCAGTTAACTGCTAACTGGAGTAACTAATATTCTAGTCCTTAATCGAGTCTTGTTCAAAGTCAGTTACAGTTGTCATGGGCGGCAGCGGATGGGTGGTGCTGCAAGCTCGTTTGCTATCTTAAATCTATAAAAAAATGACATAATATTCATTCTATTATGGGCACCTGCGTTATAGTAAAATTCCTAAAAATATCAATTGCCTCCCCAAAAATATACTTCAATTACGTTTAAAATAAAATCTAAAGCGTTATACATATATACAAGAGTGAAATTACCGGCTTACTTACGTATGATTTAAGTCGGAAATAGGCCGACTAGTTTCGATCGATTACAGTGCACGCCGTGCCCGCCGCGAGCGCGTTCACTCCTGAAGATGGTCATCGTAATCGATCGAAACTAGTCGGCCTATTACCGACTTAAATCACACGTGAGTAAGACGGCAATTTCAACTATGAATATAGACACTCACGAATCATTCAATAATGAAATAATAAATGAGTGAACTACAAAATATAAATTAGTCAATAGAGCCCTCAAAATTATAGTACAAAAATAAAATTGAAAAATCTAAAATTGCCTTTTTATTTCAGTTGCATAATACAAAAGTAACCATAGAAATTAAGCACTCTTGTATATTTAAGGTTTCTTGGCAAAAGATATTTGACAGATTATGCCGTAGTATTTGAACCAAAGGAGTAGAGAAGTTTATACTACTTTAAACATTTCAGTGTCACAAGATTGAATGTCATTTTGGTTCTAATTACCCGGACAAATTCAGTATTTAACAATTTACTTGAAAAGCTTTCTCATTCTCACACATTTCATTCAATCTTGTAACACGTAAAGAAGAATTTTTCACTCACATAAATGTTACTGAATTGAAATTGTCAACAAAAACTGAGTTTCCAATTTATTTGATATAAACATATTTCATTGTATGTACATAATAAAAAACAATAATTAATTTAAAATTTATCTTACGAGCAAAAACCTAAACGAAATATATTATAAGGGCAAAGCATCTTTCCACTTTTCCTTTTATATTTGAAAAAAATACCATTTGATTTTACAACTATTTCTATTGAAAATATTTTATTAATTAGATTTGACTTCGAAAATTTTAAAATTACAAATGCACATATTTGTTGCGAAGCAACACATTGTATGTCTGAGAACTAGCCACTAAGTGATAGTAACTTTATTAGTACTTTATATTAATAAAGATTAAACATATAGTACGATTAACGAAACTTGACGCGTACAACTCATACAAATGTGATTTTTTTTTAAATAAATATCTTGGACATTCGCACACACGGCTATCTGACCCCAAATTAGGCGCGAGCCTGTACTATGGGTGTCAGAGACTGATATACATACTTAAATATTTTTAAATACATACTTAAATCTATATATATAAAAGGAGAAGGTGACTGACTGACTGACTGACTGACTGACTGACTGACTGACTGACTGACATATCAACGCAGGGCCTAAACTATAAGGGCTAGAAACTTGAAATTTTGCACAGGGGTTCCTTTTATAACGTAGGGAAGCACTAAGAAAGGATTTTTGAAAATTCACCCTCTAAGGGGGTAAAACGGGGGTGCAAAGTTAGTATGAAACTTTGCCGTTTTTGAAGTCGTTAGACGGGTAGACGTCGTTAATGGATCTAATTCTACGCGAGCGAAGCTGCGGGCGTCCACTAGTAATATAATATCTAGACACAGAACAAATACAAGTGTTCGTCACACGAATATTTGTCTTGAGTGGGATTCGAACCCACGACCCCTGGCGCGACAGACAGGGTCACTACCGATTGCGCCAACGATCCCACCGTTTGTGTTATGAAGCAAATTATCTGAACTACTTGTTTTATAAAACAAACTATATCACATTGCTTACGCGCCAAGTTTCGCTAACCGACATTGTATACCTTAATACGTATTCAGATGTAAGCGATATTCGCTGGAGATGTGACCCCCACAGACACAGCTGCGGTCTAGAGCATACTCCACCACGCTGCTCCAATGCGGATTGGTGGGGGTAGTGGCCAACCCAGTGTCGAATGTCCTCAAGCCACCCGAAGGTCTTCGACAAGGCTTAACGACTGTTTCCACCTGTAAAACAACCGGAACCGACGGCTTTACGTGCCCTCCGAAGCACGGTAGCGTCCATGAAATTTTGCCACTAGCGGTCACCCATCCACAAACCGAGCGCACCCGTTGCTGCGTCTAGGTCGATCACATACGATCGGCGCGAGTCATTGAATAGCCGCAGTAATATATATTCGTGTGAACACCGCGCGTCACTTTTCGCTATCTACCGCGTACATCTGAATAGGCCTTTATGTGTAAGGTCTTAATTTAGTGTCATAAGATCAGCACCCTGCCTTGACAAAGGGGAAAGTATTCGTATTCTAAACACGATATTCCGCTAAGGGAAAATATCCTATCATTTACCCACTACTAAGTAAATTAGGTAGGACGATACTGAGAAGAGTTTGGTAAAGGGATTTTAGTATTCATATATAAGGTTCTATGCACACGGCGTATTTTTAAACGCGTCGTTTTTTTTTTTATACGAGCTTGCAGCACCACCCATCCGCTGCCGCCCATGACAACTGTGACTGACTTTGAACAACACTCAAACAGGGACTGGGATGGTTAGTCCAATTAGGTGAGAGTTAATTAGAACATTAGTTGGGCAGTTCGTTAGTAGGTATGAGGACTGGGGACGGTAAGTGATAGTTAGTTCTGTTAGTTGGTGTTAGTGATAGTCCAGTTAGAAGGTACTTGTTAGTAGGAGTCTCGTTCTAAATCAGTCACAGATGTGTTGCTACCCTTGAGGACTAAGATGGTAGCCTCTAAAGTGTAAACGGAATCCACACCTTTCGAACTGGACCATAATTGCTTTAAACACAATTATTAAACGGCAGAAATGGTACTAGGTACCGTGGCGGGCGGTGGTACTGCCACGGGCGACCTCTATATGGACCCAATTAGGTTTCATATTCACCTATTTGGTTCCCTATAAGCTCTACCATCGATTCAAATACGCGATAATACTGTAAGATGACGAACGTATGAACATCGTTAGAAGCGCGTTAACGCGCGACATCCGCGCGTTTATATTACGCCGTCTGCATAGGCCCTAAAGCGCTTGTAGCATACATTTACTGACGAGATTTTGGAGATTCCCTTTAAATTCGTTTTATCGTGTTTATGGGAAAAAGACAAAGGAGAATTTTTCACAAAACCCCATGGTTTAGTACATGCGTAGCGACATCTGTTGACGAGTTTTGGAAAGTGGCCGTTTTTTCGTTTTGAGGTGAACATGACCAGCACTAATTAGGGATAAGGTTACAGGTTGTAAACGTCTTCGTTTACAAAACTTTGATAGCGTCATTCAGTATATCATACAAGTAGCGCTATCTGTTGAAACGTGTCCGAAACTTGCCTTTCGCTCCAACACTGGTGTCTCTTGAAACCGGAGGACTGTTCGGCAGTGGTAGGTTCTGGTTTATCTTGATGGTGGTACTGGTAAGCAGCTTCAGCGTTGGGCGTGGGCGTGGCATTTTTCAGTATATCATACAAGTAGCGCCATCTGTTGAAACATGTCCGAAACTTGCCTTTCGCTCCAACGCTGCTGTCTCTTGAAACCGGAGGACTGTTCGGCAGTGGTAGGTTCTGTTTCATTTTGATGGTGGTACTGGTGGGCAGCTCAAGCGTTGGGCGTGGCGTATTTCAGTAAATCATACAAGTAGCGCCATCTGTTGAAACGTGTCCGGAACTTGCCTTTCGCTCCAACACTGGTGTCTCTTGAAACTGGAGGTCTGAGCGGCAGTGGTGGGCGTGGGCGTGGCGACTTTCAGTATATCATACAAGTAGCGCCATCTGTTGAAACGTGTCCGAAACTTGCCTTTCGCTCACACACTGCTGTCTCTTGAAACCGGAGGATTGTTCGGCAGTGGTAGGTTCTGGTTCATCTTGACGGTGTCGGCGACGGTGCCGGTGGGCAGCTCCAGGGGTGGGCGTGGGCGTGGGCCGTCAGACCAGCTCGAGCACCTTGATGGTGCCCTGGCTGTTGGCCGCGAGCAGCACGGGCCGCTCGGGCGAGCGCCGCCAGCAGACCGCCGACACGAACTCCGACGGCTCCTCGTCGCGACGCTCGCGCTCGAGGAAACCGCGCACCGCCTAGGGAAACACGCATACATAAATAAACGAACACACACACACACACCCGCAGACCAAGGTCTGTGTTGCGAAGGGTGGCCACACACAATTTAACATCCATCCTTACATTATAAAATAAATAAAAAAGCCTTTATTATTTCCTGCGAGAATTATACACATTAAGAAGAAAATAAATGAGTAGTAATTATTTATTATTCTGCAGGAACCCTTCCGCAGGTGAAGGCCTCCTCTAAAGATGCCCAGTTAGTTATCTCTATCTTGAGCCGTCGTATTGCTGATAGTTCAATTAATAGCCATCCTTACATTACTACTATTCAATTCAATTCGATTATTATTTACTAATGGACGGCCGCAGCTTCGCTCGCGTGGAATTAGACATAACAATAGTTTCGTTTACACCTAGTAATACTATATAGCCTATGACACTCAGTGAAGATGCAGCTTTCTAATGGTGAAAGAATTTCAGAAATCGGTCCAGTAGTTTTTGTGTGAAAACATTACAAACAAATGTTTCCTCTTTATAATATTAGTATAGATTTCTTTGGCTGCTAGATGGATGGATGGACTGATGGATGGATGGATGGATCTTACCTCGAAGCGGTAGGCGAGCAGCGGGCGCGACAAGCCCGCGTAGTATACATACAGCGCGTTGTTCTCCGAGCCGCACGCCACGTATCTGCCACAGATACACAATAATGTCACACAGCACATTGGTGACGCTGTAAAGGCCAATATGAACAACAAAAAACAAACAAATCCCTCAAAACATTAAATTGATTTGACGTTTTGACAGTTAACAGAAATACGATTGCATTTTCATTACGACTGTAAGATAGTACTGTATGGGGATTACTTCGATCCTGCTCCTCCTCACAACCCTTTCTTTGTCCCACTGTTGGGCACGGGTCTCCTCTCAGAAAATAGGAAAAAATTTATTCTTTATTTATTTATTTATTTTAATATCTTACAGCTAACATTACAGGCGAGTTACATGAGTTAGACGCCGTAGGATGTTTTAAAAACTAAATGTATTTTAATAAAATTTATTACTTCACTTTTACAATAAAATACTTTAAAAATCAAACATTAATTAATTAATTATTATTAACTTATAGGTGTGTTCACGGTCCGCGATGGAAGTGAACTCCCCAATTATACGTGTGTCCACAATCCGCGATGGAAGTGAACTCTCCGATCCGCAGGGGGTCTCGATCCACGAAGCCACCCGCGGCTGCCTCGTCAGCATTCCCTGGACGTTGCCACAATCTTGTGGTGTTGCAAGTTACCCACGGATGCGACGTCAGCGTTCAGCATAAATGTGTTGCTCAACTTTAAGTAGCGTTGTGGTGTAAATTATGTAGGGTTGGCAATAAGTGTATAATAAGTGTAGGGTTGTCACGTAACAGGCGCAAGGCCTGACAAGACATGCTTTAGTTAGACAGACATTATTGTCGTTAGGTCATTTGGAATCGAGCGATAACCCTACTCCCTGCCCTACCTAGGGTTGTCACTCACTTGCCATCAGTAGCTAAGCCGACGAAGTTCTTCTCATTGGCGTGTCCGGTGAAGGAGCGCACGCAGCGCGGCGACTCCACGCGCCACAGCTTCAGCTGCGAGTCCGTGGACGCGGAGACCAGCGTGCGGGCGTCCAGGAACTTCACGTACGACACCGCTTTCCTGCGGACATTGTACAGACAGACCGCTTTAAATTTGTTATAGTGATGACGCACCCTTAAGAGATATTTTAAGTGGTAGAGCCTGTGTAGGGAACCGAATAGGTTTTACATGAAACCTATTTTGTTCCATATAGATGTGTGAATGAAGACACGTTTAATACACGTCTAACTTCGCCTCGAGCGTTGCGATGGAGCGCTCAACGGTTTGATACACTCAGACCTGCAAGCTCGCACGCATGTACGCACGTACGCACGTAGGTACGCACGCGTTCGCACTCAGGTACGTACGCACGTACATGCCCGAAGAGAAACACTCACCGATGATGGCAAGCGGATGTCTTGGCGCCGCAGGTCATAGTAATGTATGCAATGCTCCGCCGAGCCGAAAGCAAGATGACACGAAGACTTCGGGTTCAAGACAAACGTTGTACTAGGCTTCAACGTTTTGATACGCACGTAAGTACGCACGTACGCGCCCGCACACATGTACGTATATACGCACGTACACGCCCGCACACAAACACTCACCGATGATCGCGAAACACGGCAAGCGGATGTCTCGGCGCCCGCAGGTCGTAGTAATGCACGCAGTGGTCCGCCGAGCCGAAAGCGAGGTGGCAAGACGACTTGGGGTTGAAGCGCACGCAGCACACGTTGAACTTGGCCTCGAGCGTCGCGACGGAGCCCTCAACATTTTGATACGCACGTAAGTGCCCACGTACGCGCCCGCACACATGTACGTACGCACGTACACGCCCGCACACAAACACTCACCGATGATCGCGAAACACGGCAAGCGGATGTCTCGGCGCCCGCAGATCGTAATAATGCACGCAGTGGTCCGCCGAGCCAAAAGCGAGGTGGCAAGACGACTTGGGGTTGAAGCGCACGCAGCACACGTTGAACTTGGCCTCGAGCGTCGCGACGGAGCGCTCGGCGTTTTGATACGCACGTAAGTACGCACGTACGCGCCCGCACACATGTACGTATATACGCACGTACACGCCCGCATACAAACACTCACCGATGATCGCGAAACACGGCGAGCGGATGTCTCGGCGCCCGCAGGTCGTAGTAATGCACGCAGTGGTCCGCCGAGCCGAAAGCGAGGTGGCAAGACGACTTGGGGTTGAAGCGCACGCAGCACACGTTGAACTTGGCCTCGAGCGTCGCGACGGAGCGCTCGGCGTTCAGCGCCCAGAGCTTCACGCGGGCGTCGTCGGAGCCGGACGCGAGGAGGCGGACGTCCGCGCGGTTGAAGTGCACCGACCTGGCGACAGTGAATAACACATGACCAGATAGATAGGTACTGTCTATCGCGATATTAGGGTTTAGGTAGGTAGTTATTGTAAACTAGTGGACGCCCGCAGCGGACGAGTGGACGACTAGTAATATATGTATATTATTTGTAGTAGCGTCCATAGCCCAATGGCTCGGTTCGATTCAATGTGATCGATAGAGTTAAGCAACGACGGGCCCGGTCGGTTTGTGGATGGGTGACCGCTAGTGGCAAAATTTCATGGACGCTACCGTGCTTCGGAGGGCACGTAAAGCCTTCGGTCCCGGTTGTTTTCAATGTTGGAAACAGTCGTTAAGCCTTGTCGAAGACCTTCGGGTGGCTTGAGAACATTCGACACTGGGTTGGCCACTAACCCATCCACCAATCCGCATTGGAGCAGCGTGGTGGAGTATGCTCTAGACCTCCCGCAGCTGCGTCTGTGGGGGAGACCCGTGCCCAGCAGTGGGACGTATATGGGTCGCAGCGATTTGTATAAAGAAAATTAATGAAATAATTAAATTAAATGAATAATCAATGACATGTCATAATATTGTTGTTTTTCCACAATTTCTAATTTAAAACTTTTAAAACATTTAACTCGCGACTCCTACAGTGTGACAGTCGGACAGTGCGCGACTCACCAGCAGCGCTTGTCGTGCTCGGCGAGCGCGCGCGTGCGCTGGCCGGTGGCCGCGTCCCACACCGCCACGGTGCCCTCGTAGTCGGAGGACGCGAGCACGTGCTTGTGGTACGCGTTCCACGACACGCACGATATCTTGTGGCTGCACTGCATCTCCGCGCACGGGCAGTAGTAACAGTCGGACAGTGCTAGCTAGCTACTCACCAGCAGCGCTTGTCGTGCTCGGCGAGCGCGCGCGTGCGCTGGCCGGTGGCCGCGTCCCACACCGCCACGGTGCCCTCGTAGTCGGAGGACGCGAGCACGTGCTTGTGGTACGCGTTCCACGACACGCACGATATCTTGTGGCTGCACTGCATCTCCGCGCACGGGCAGTAGTAACAGTCGGACAGTGCTAGCTAGCTACTCACCAGCAGCGCTTGTCGTGCTCGGCGAGCGCGCGCGTGCGCTGGCCGGTGGCCGCGTCCCACACCGCCACGGTGCCCTCGTAGTCGGAGGACGCGAGCACGTGCTTGTGGTACGCGTTCCACGACACGCACGATATCTTGTGGCTGCACTGCATCTCCGCGCACGGGCAGTAGTAACAGTCGGACAGTGCTAGCTAGCTACTCACCAGCAGCGCTTGTCGTGCTCGGCGAGCGCGCGCGTGCGCTGGCCGGTGGCCGCGTCCCACACCGCCACGGTGCCCTCGTAGTCGGAGGACGCGAGCACGTGCTTGTGGTACGCGTTCCACGACACGCACGATATCTTGTGGCTGCACTGCATCTCCGCGCACGGGCAGTAGTAACAGTCGGACAGTGCTAGCTAGCTACTCACCAGCAGCGCTTGTCGTGCTCGGCGAGCGCGCGCGTGCGCTGGCCGGTGGCCGCGTCCCACACCGCCACGGTGCCCTCGTAGTCGGAGGACGCGAGCACGTGCTTGTGGTACGCGTTCCACGACACGCACGATATCTTGTGGCTGCACTGCATCTCCGCGCACGGGCAGTAGTAACAGTCGGACAGTGCTAGCTAGCTACTCACCAGCAGCGCTTGTCGTGCTCGGCGAGCGCGCGCGTGCGCTGGCCGGTGGCCGCGTCCCACACCGCCACGGTGCCCTCGTAGTCGGAGGACGCGAGCACGTGCTTGTGGTACGCGTTCCACGACACGCACGATATCTTGTGGCTGCACTGCATCTCCGCGCACGGGCAGTAGTAACAGTCGGACAGTGCTAGCTAGCTACTCACCAGCAGCGCTTGTCGTGCTCGGCGAGCGCGCGCGTGCGCTGGCCGGTGGCCGCGTCCCACACCGCCACGGTGCCCTCGTAGTCGGAGGACGCGAGCACGTGCTTGTGGTACGCGTTCCACGACACGCACGATATCTTGTGGCTGCACTGCATCTCCGCGCACGGGCAGTAGTAACAGTCGGACAGTGCTAGCTAGCTACTCACCAGCAGCGCTTGTCGTGCTCGGCGAGCGCGCGCGTGCGCTGGCCGGTGGCCGCGTCCCACACCGCCACGGTGCCCTCGTAGTCGGAGGACGCGAGCACGTGCTTGTGGTACGCGTTCCACGACACGCACGATATCTTGTGGCTGCACTGCATCTCCGCGCACGGGCAGTAGTAACAGTCGGACAGTGCTAGCTAGCTACTCACCAGCAGCGCTTGTCGTGCTCGGCGAGCGCGCGCGTGCGCTGGCCGGTGGCCGCGTCCCACACCGCCACGGTGCCCTCGTAGTCGGAGGACGCGAGCACGTGCTTGTGGTACGCGTTCCACGACACGCACGATATCTTGTGGCTGCACTGCATCTCCGCGCACGGGCAGTAGTAACAGTCGGACAGTGCTAGCTAGCTACTCACCAGCAGCGCTTGTCGTGCTCGGCGAGCGCGCGCGTGCGCTGGCCGGTGGCCGCGTCCCACACCGCCACGGTGCCCTCGTAGTCGGAGGACGCGAGCACGTGCTTGTGGTACGCGTTCCACGACACGCACGATATCTTGTGGCTGCACTGCATCTCCGCGCACGGGCAGTAGTAACAGTCGGACAGTGCTAGCTAGCTACTCACCAGCAGCGCTTGTCGTGCTCGGCGAGCGCGCGCGTGCGCTGGCCGGTGGCCGCGTCCCACACCGCCACGGTGCCCTCGTAGTCGGAGGACGCGAGCACGTGCTTGTGGTACGCGTTCCACGACACGCACGATATCTTGTGGCTGCACTGCATCTCCGCGCACGGGCAGTAGTAACAGTCGGACAGTGCTAGCTAGCTACTCACCAGCAGCGCTTGTCGTGCTCGGCGAGCGCGCGCGTGCGCTGGCCGGTGGCCGCGTCCCACACCGCCACGGTGCCCTCGTAGTCGGAGGACGCGAGCACGTGCTTGTGGTACGCGTTCCACGACACGCACGATATCTTGTGGCTGCACTGCATCTCCGCGCACGGGCAGTAGTAACAGTCGGACAGTGCTAGCTAGCTACTCACCAGCAGCGCTTGTCGTGCTCGGCGAGCGCGCGCGTGCGCTGGCCGGTGGCCGCGTCCCACACCGCCACGGTGCCCTCGTAGTCGGAGGACGCGAGCACGTGCTTGTGGTACGCGTTCCACGACACGCACGATATCTTGTGGCTGCACTGCATCTCCGCGCACGGGCAGTAGTAACAGTCGGACAGTGCTAGCTAGCTACTCACCAGCAGCGCTTGTCGTGCTCGGCGAGCGCGCGCGTGCGCTGGCCGGTGGCCGCGTCCCACACCGCCACGGTGCCCTCGTAGTCGGAGGACGCGAGCACGTGCTTGTGGTACGCGTTCCACGACACGCACGATATCTTGTGGCTGCACTGCATCTCCGCGCACGGGCAGTAGTAACAGTCGGACAGTGCTAGCTAGCTACTCACCAGCAGCGCTTGTCGTGCTCGGCGAGCGCGCGCGTGCGCTGGCCGGTGGCCGCGTCCCACACCGCCACGGTGCCCTCGTAGTCGGAGGACGCGAGCACGTGCTTGTGGTACGCGTTCCACGACACGCACGATATCTTGTGGCTGCACTGCATCTCCGCGCACGGGCAGTAGTAACAGTCGGACAGTGCTAGCTAGCTACTCACCAGCAGCGCTTGTCGTGCTCGGCGAGCGCGCGCGTGCGCTGGCCGGTGGCCGCGTCCCACACCGCCACGGTGCCCTCGTAGTCGGAGGACGCGAGCACGTGCTTGTGGTACGCGTTCCACGACACGCACGATATCTTGTGGCTGCACTGCATCTCCGCGCACGGGCAGTAGTAACAGTCGGACAGTGCTAGCTAGCTACTCACCAGCAGCGCTTGTCGTGCTCGGCGAGCGCGCGCGTGCGCTGGCCGGTGGCCGCGTCCCACACCGCCACGGTGCCCTCGTAGTCGGAGGACGCGAGCACGTGCTTGTGGTACGCGTTCCACGACACGCACGATATCTTGTGGCTGCACTGCATCTCCGCGCACGGGCAGTAGTAACAGTCGGACAGTGCTAGCTAGCTACTCACCAGCAGCGCTTGTCGTGCTCGGCGAGCGCGCGCGTGCGCTGGCCGGTGGCCGCGTCCCACACCGCCACGGTGCCCTCGTAGTCGGAGGACGCGAGCACGTGCTTGTGGTACGCGTTCCACGACACGCACGATATCTTGTGGCTGCACTGCATCTCCGCGCACGGGCAGTAGTAACAGTCGGACAGTGCTAGCTAGCTACTCACCAGCAGCGCTTGTCGTGCTCGGCGAGCGCGCGCGTGCGCTGGCCGGTGGCCGCGTCCCACACCGCCACGGTGCCCTCGTAGTCGGAGGACGCGAGCACGTGCTTGTGGTACGCGTTCCACGACACGCACGATATCTTGTGGCTGCACTGCATCTCCGCGCACGGGCAGTAGTAACAGTCGGACAGTGCTAGCTAGCTACTCACCAGCAGCGCTTGTCGTGCTCGGCGAGCGCGCGCGTGCGCTGGCCGGTGGCCGCGTCCCACACCGCCACGGTGCCCTCGTAGTCGGAGGACGCGAGCACGTGCTTGTGGTACGCGTTCCACGACACGCACGATATCTTGTGGCTGCACTGCATCTCCGCGCACGGGCAGTAGTAACAGTCGGACAGTGCTAGCTAGCTACTCACCAGCAGCGCTTGTCGTGCTCGGCGAGCGCGCGCGTGCGCTGGCCGGTGGCCGCGTCCCACACCGCCACGGTGCCCTCGTAGTCGGAGGACGCGAGCACGTGCTTGTGGTACGCGTTCCACGACACGCACGATATCTTGTGGCTGCACTGCATCTCCGCGCACGGGCAGTAGTAACAGTCGGACAGTGCTAGCTAGCTACTCACCAGCAGCGCTTGTCGTGCTCGGCGAGCGCGCGCGTGCGCTGGCCGGTGGCCGCGTCCCACACCGCCACGGTGCCCTCGTAGTCGGAGGACGCGAGCACGTGCTTGTGGTACGCGTTCCACGACACGCACGATATCTTGTGGCTGCACTGCATCTCCGCGCACGGGCAGTAGTAACAGTCGGACAGTGCTAGCTAGCTACTCACCAGCAGCGCTTGTCGTGCTCGGCGAGCGCGCGCGTGCGCTGGCCGGTGGCCGCGTCCCACACCGCCACGGTGCCCTCGTAGTCGGAGGACGCGAGCACGTGCTTGTGGTACGCGTTCCACGACACGCACGATATCTTGTGGCTGCACTGCATCTCCGCGCACGGGCAGTAGTAACAGTCGGACAGTGCTAGCTAGCTACTCACCAGCAGCGCTTGTCGTGCTCGGCGAGCGCGCGCGTGCGCTGGCCGGTGGCCGCGTCCCACACCGCCACGGTGCCCTCGTAGTCGGAGGACGCGAGCACGTGCTTGTGGTACGCGTTCCACGACACGCACGATATCTTGTGGCTGCACTGCATCTCCGCGCACGGGTAGTGAACGTCCACCGCGTCGCGTACCACCGACGAGAATTCGAACACCTGCAAATTTAATGGACACTTCAAGGGGATGTCGGGGGGCGTTTTAAGGCATTAAGCCCGCCCATTGTAGTAAAACGGGGTGAATAGGGTCATCATCATCATCACAACTCTTTTTTTGTCCCACTGTTGGGCGCGGGTCTCCTCTCAGAACGGGAGGGAGTAGGCCTGGCAAGCTGGGCAAGTGCGGATTGGCAGAGTTCACATGCCATCGAGAACATTAGAAGAACTCTCAGGCATGCAGGTTGAATAGGGTACCGGGGGTGAATAGGGTAGGAACTGAGATTTTTGTTACCTACAACACTTCGTGTTCCTGCTGTACAGTGGAACCATCTCATTCCACATCAAAGCCTGCATGCATCTGATGCAAATAAAATATTACTTTACAAAATCTATTTATTGTCAACCCTAGCTTTAACTCTATCCTCCCCAGTCTTTACCCTGTTGACCCTTGCCTGGGGTGAATAGGGTTTAGGATGATTTTTGCGATTTTCACATAATCCTACTAATATTATAAAGGGGAAAGTTTGTAAGTATGGATGGATGGATGTGTGTTACTCTTTCACGTAAAAAGTACTGAATGGATTTTAGTGAAACTTTACAATAATATAGCTTATACATCAGAATAACACATAGGCTACAATTTATAAAGATATTGTATGAATTGCCCAAAATATGACGATAAGTAAGTAGGAAAAAATCTACCATCTGCGAGCTATTCTGGCGTGCGCTGCCAAAACTACTGGACCGATTTCAAAAATTCTTTCACCATTAGAAAGCTGCATCTTCACTGAGTGACATAGGCTATATAATATTACTAGGCGTAAACGAAACTATCGTTATGTCTAATTCCACGCGAGTGAAGCTGCGGGCGTCCACTAGTATTGTTCTATATTATATGTCATTCAAAAATATAAGCACCCGGACAAAACTTAGCATATATTTTACGACATACAAAACATAATGAAACCGTAGGGACTCTAAGGGGGATAGCGCTGCTACTCGCGCGCCCCCTGAAAGCGAACCGCTCCCTAGAGGGCTGTTGGACCTTCTTCCCCCGACCATCAGGGGAGAATAGCGGCTAACGGCTGCAGTAAAGACACACCATCACCTATACTCAACAGCGGGGAGATCACCGACGGGGTTCACCCCTGGAGCAATTACCCGGATAGAAGGACCATCCTTACATCCGAATCCCCTCACGCAGGAGCGCTCACCGCGCCGCGAAAGAAGAAAGGTTTCATTTGACGGGTCCGATGGCTCAAAGTGACCCAGTCTGTTGCGCCAGGGGTCGTGGGTTCGAATCCCACTCAGGACAAATATTCGTGTGACGAACACTTGTATTTGTTCTGTGTCTGGATGTTAATATTATCTATTTAAGTATGTATTTAAAAATATCTATGTATGTATATCAGTCTCTGACACCCATAACACAGGCTCGCGCCTACTTTGGGATCAGATGGCCGTGTGTGAGAATGTCCAAGATATTTATTATTTACTAGTGGACGCCCGCAGCTTTGCTCGCGTGGAATTATACATAAAATTTGTACTGAATCCGTAAATGTGTTATCCCCTATGTTTATTTTACACCCTTAAGGGTAACATTTTTACAAACTTTGAATGCCATATTTATTCTATGCTTATAGTTCTGAAAATGACAATATTTTCATACAACCATTCATCCCCCTTTTCAACCCTTTACAATACTTTTTTCAGACTTTTCTTCTAGACTTTCTTCTTTCTTTTTCAGACAGACAGACAGAGTTACTTTCGTATATATATTTTAAGTATGGAAGTATGGATTATTATTATTATTCGTGAAGTAGTTACCTTGATCCGCTTAGTGACACCGGCTATCGCGAAGAACTCATCGTCCTTGTCAAACTCGATGGTGGACACTATGGTCGAGTAGTTTATCGCGTCCGAGCAGTACGACAGCGTCGCGAGCGGCCGCAGCGCGCGGTACCGCGTGAACGCCGCCAGGTCCTCGCGGAACGCCTCCAGGCCTCCGAAGCCGCCGCCGCCGTCTCCGGCGGAGCCCGGGGACAGGCCTGAGGCCCCGCCCCCCGTTGGGGGGGCCGCGTTGCTGAGGGCGGTGGGGTCGCCTTCCGGAGCGCGCTGGTCGCCGCTGCCTGCAATAATAATTTAAAATAAGTTGCATGAAGAAAAACTTACTAAAATACCGAATGCAAATTTTTCAGGTCATCAGTCCATCTAGTTGCGAGGGCGGCCTGTGCTCCGTGGTCTCCACTCGACACCTTTCTAACCCATCCTTTCCATATAGCGCTGAGCGACTTTGAGCTTACAAATTGGGTGAAGGTAAAGGAAGAAGTTATATTTCAATATGAAGCCAGAAAGACCTTTCCTCCTCTTGCCTTCGGAATTAGAGGAGATCCCCTTTATCCGGGCAATAGGCATGATGACAGTATTAAAAAAATAAAGAATAAATGGTTTTAGCGGAACAAGTATGTTGAATAATTCCTAAGAAACGGTCAAGTTTCAATAAAAACATTGAGATTAATAAGATTTTCATTAAAATAAAAGTATAAAATACAGCAATCGGCCATGTTGACTGAAACGCCTGGAAACGCCAATCCGAGCGGATGACGTCATGGTTAAGTAAAAATTCACCTGCCGCTTGGGCTTCTCATATAAATACCACGGCATCTTCTGTTTTATTATCTAGGCGTGACGTCGATGCGGACGCCATGACACTTAGTCGCGTTTTCGCGCTAAATTTAAAGTAGATAGGAAAAACTGCAATAATTAGCGTTAAAACTCAATTTATTGCTGAAATAAAGTTTTTTTTAGAAATACTAGATGTGTACCTACATTATACAAGGCAATTTCAAAATCTGTCATCATGCCCATTGCTCCAGGGGTAAACCCCGTCGGTGACTTGCCCGCTGTTGAGCGTGGGAGCTCTAACCACAAAGTAGATATTAGGAACAGAGGCTAAGCTTCTTATGAACATGCAAAATTGTTACCTATTTTGGTAGGGTTGTCACAAGTAGTCACAACAGGTTAAGAGAAATTAAAGAAATCATTTGTTAAATAGTTTTATTATTCAGAATATAAAAAGAATACTACAATAAGAACCAATACAGAATAGAAAATAGAAAATAACATACTTTACAAATCTCTTACTCTAATAATTTTATTTTTGTAATTTTTATTTTTTAATATTTTATCATTTCTTTTTATGGTATGGCAAATTCCAAATCTAATATATAGTTTTTTCAAGTAATATATCGGGAAACACTCACATGGCATATCAAATCCTAGCTGCAGTTCAGGTTATAATCTATCATATTATTGTACTGTCACTGAAGTTACGCAGGAATAAAAATTTCAGTTCAATAAGACATCTGGATGTGGTTCAAATCTCACTTGCAATACTTAAACTTAAAACACACAGTACATACCAACCCACCCACATACCTACAAATGTTTAGTAAAAGCTTGTAATAATAATAAAAAGGTAAAAACACACCGTGTAGTACACATTTCTTATTAAAAAAAGGATAATTCCGTAAAATAAAGGTACTTACTTGAAAAAGTAATAATCAAATATTTACTTACCTATTGCACTCCTTGGGATAGTTAAAGTATGATATATTTTTATTTTTTCTAGCATTATTCATACACACAGTATGTACAATATACAACCATTATTATTAATACCACGTTTTTATATTAGATATTCAAACTTGCAACTAACAAAACCAACAATGTGCGTAGCGATTACCCTGAGATAGTCAACTTGATGTGACAGCGTCAACCGGTGTTTTCCACTCTCGCCGCGTACGCGACAAGCGGCCAGTGGCCACGCACACATGTCCCGCGTGCTTGTAGGAGTGCAACCGATTTGCACGTTCTTAAGAAGCTTAATCTCTGTTCCTAATATCTACTTTGTGCTCAAGGGTAGCAACACATTGTTGTCATTGGCGGCAGCGGATGGGTGGTGCTGCAAGCTCGTTTTCCATCTTGTACCTAAAAAGAAAAAACTTCTTTCTAACAGCCCGACCTCGGGGCGTGCACTGACCGGCGGCGGTGGAGGGGCGCGGCTCGGGCGCCCGCTGCGGCACCGGGTCCGCGGCGGAGGCCGAGGGCGCCGGCGCGGGCGGCGTGGCGGGGTCGGGCGGCGCGGGCGGCGCGGGGGGCGCCGGCGTCGCCGCCCCGGAGCCGGGGAAGAAGAGCTCGTCGGCGCGGTGCGCGAAGTAGCACTGCATGTACATAAGACTATAGTGAACAAATCTATATATATAAAAGGAGAAGCTAACTGACTGACTGACATATTAACGCAGGGCCTAAACTATAAGGGTAAGAAACTTTAAATTTTGCAAAGGGGTTACTTTTATAACGTAGGGAAGCACTAAGAAAGGATTTTTGAAAATTCACCCCCTAAGGGGGTAAAACGGGGGTGCAAAGTCAGTATGAAACTTTGCCGTTTTTGAAGTCATGTGGGCAACCCGAACGCGGGCAGACGTCGTTAATGGATCTAATTCTACGCGAGCGAAGCTGCGGGCGTCCACTAGTAAATAGATAAACGCTACACAATCACTGCGGCGTCAATAGCCTTATGGCTCGCGTCGATTCTATGTGATCGACAGATTTAAGTGTCTGCCAATCCGCACTTGGCCAGCGTGGTGGACTAAGGCCTAATTCCTATCCCATTCTGAGAGGAGACCCGTGCCCAACAGAGGGACAAAGAAAATGTTGTGATGACAGATTTAAATAATGACGGGCGTGGTCGGTTTGTAGATGGGTGACCGTTAGTGGCAAAATTTCATGGACGCTACCGTGCTTCGGAGGGCACTTTAAGCTGACGGACCCGGTTGTTTTCAATTCAATACTATATAATATTAGGTACTAGGTGTAAACGAAACTATTTTATTTTATGGATAAAAGAGAAAGATAGCAAACGAGCTTGCAGCACCAAACATCCGCTGCCGCCCATGACAACTGACTTTGAACAAGACTCAATTAGGGACTGGGATGGTTAGTCCAGTTAGTTGAGAGAGGTAATTAAAACATTAATTTGTCAGTTTGTTAGTACGTATGAGGACTGGGGACTGTTAGTGATAGTTAGTCCTGTTAGTTGGTGTTAGTTATAGTCCAGTTACCTACTCGTAGTAATTGTTAGTAGGAGTCTCGTTCTAAGTCAGCCACAGATGTGTTTATAAAAATAGCCTTTTATTAAGATGTGTTGCTACAATGACTCGTTCTAAGTCAGTAACAGTGTCACAGATGTGTTGCTACAGTGACAAAATCCCAAGATTCTTGCAGTACACTCCGCGGCACCGACCTGCACGAAGTCGTCGAAGTGCGCCATGAGCCGCCGCCAGCGCGCCGCGAGCGCGTCGCCCGACCCGCCGCCCGCCGCGCCGCCCGCGAAGCTCTCCTCCTCCTCGTTGCTCGCGCTACCAGCTGACACTACTGACAAATACAATACAATACAATATAATACAATAGAATAGATTTATCAATATACACAAACAGAGAATCAGAACATTTTCAATATACCATCAACCTAGTAATTTCTATAGTTACAGTTATTACCATTGTAATAATGATCAATGAGAGTACTCACAAATCTTTTCAGAAGTTATGACTAAATAATCCGCATCCGGCTCGAAGGACCACAGGTGCAATTTAAACCATGAAAATACGTATAAATCAGCATAGTCTTACCAAGCGAGTGTCCGGTGAAGTCAGACAGGTCCCTCAGCCCCTCCGAGGAAGGCGACAGGGGCCTCCCGGAACCCCCCGCGCCCCCGCCCACTCCACCGGCGCGCAGCTCCCGCAAAACCCCCGCCACGTGCTCCATGTCCTGGGGAGAGCACACAGAAATACGTCGATACATTGCCTGCTTACTTCCTCATTCACCACCAAACATTCATAAAATTATAATATTGTGAACAAAAAAGCGGTGGCTATCGAACTACCCTCTCACTTGAATTGAAGTCCTCACACTCTGTACAAATTCATGCGAGACCCGTGAGAGAAAAGGAGAGAGAGTGAGACCTCAACAGTGAAATCAAGGCTAACGCCACACATGTTTAGTGATATTTTCTATACGAAAAGTGATAAATCTCCTAAGTGAATTCAATTCACTTATGAGAATTATCAGGGACAATCGTGAAAATAAAATTTTAGTATGTAAATGTACGAAAAACTGTAAAACAATAATAACAGATTGGTAGTTTTAACCGTAAAACAATTATAGAACTGTAAAACAATTAGAACTAAGTGTGAGCCAAGACCAAATTTAAAAGAAAGTGCATAAACATTGACTTTATGTACACAATATTTGAATTTATCAAAAAATATTTAATTTCATCTAAGAAGAAAAGCAAGTGATACTAACGGATACAAGCAAAGTTGGCTGTGATGTATTGAGATGGAACTACTACACCTTATTGGTGAATAAGGTGATGATAGTTAAAAAGTACATAATTCGTCGGCACAAAAGTCAACTAGCTAAAGTGTCATTTTGGCAACTTTTACACACATATTATGGACATCCAATATCTTGACACAAGGCATACTGTGGCAAAATATTTTTACTTTTCCAGTTAAGCATAAAAACAAATCGATTTTCTGCTTAACTGAAAATAGTAAAAATTCTACAAAGGGTTAACTAATTAATGTGTACTAATAAGTTTACTTAATTTACTGCCAAAATTGCACTTTGGCTAGTTGACTTATGTACCGACCATATGTAGTTTGATATTGTTTGTTATTTTGATTCTTTGATATGTTGTTGGTAGAAATATATAAAACACGATGGCTACCTAGCTCGCAATAAACACATTATTATACATAATTTCGTGGTTTTAATGTACACATTATTACCAAATCATAGTATACAATACGTCTGTTCGCCGGTCACTAAGTGAGTAGCTTGGCTTTCTTTAAAAATTGTGGTGTATGAGTGAAGATGAACACTCGCCGCGCGTACCTTCCGCACGAGCGTGCACTCGCGCGCGAGCTGCTCCAGCTGGTGCGTGCGGTGCGTGTGCAGGTGCGAGAGGAACTCGTACAGCAGCCGGTGGTGCGCGTGCGCGGACTCCGCCTCCAGCAGCCGCTTGCGCCGCGTGAGCACCTCCAGCATGCCCTCCACGTCGGACAGCGGCAGGTGGCGCGCTTCATGGATGATTGAAGATGAACACTCGCCGCGCGTACCTTCCGCACGAGCGTGCACTCGCGCGCGAGCTGCTCCAGCTGGTGCGTGCGGTGCGTGTGCAGGTGCGAGAGGAACTCGTACAGCAGCCGGTGGTGCGCGTGCGCGGACTCCGCCTCCAGCAGCCGCTTGCGCCGCGTGAGCACCTCCAGCATGCCCTCCACGTCGGACAGCGGCAGGTGGCGCGCTTCATGGATGATTGAAGATGAACACTCGCCGCGCGTACCTTCCGCACGAGCGTGCACTCGCGCGCGAGCTGCTCCAGCTGGTGCGTGCGATGCGTGTGCAGGTGCGAGAGGAACTCGTACAGCAGCCGGTGGTGCGCGTGCGCAGACTCCGCTTCTAACAGCCGCTTGCGCCGCGTCAGCACCTCCAGCATGCCCTCCACGTCGGAGAGCGGCAGGTGGCGCGCTTCCGCCGCGACCAGCGCGCGGAGACGCTCCCCCTCCGCACCTAAGCGACGAGACAAATTCGCTGCGACCCATAGACGTCCCACTGCTGGGCACGGGTCTCCCCCACAGACACAGCTGCGGGAGGTCTAGAGCATACTCCACCACGCTGCTCCAATGCGGATTGGTGGAGGGGTTAGTGGCCAACCCAGTGTCGAATGTTCTCAAGCCACCCGAAGGTCTTCGACAAGGCTTCGACGACTGTTTCCAGCATTGAAAACAACCGGGACCGACGGCTTTACGTGCCCTCCGAAGCACGGTGGCGTCCATTAACAAACGAGACAAATTAAACATTAATAATTTACCTATGATACCTTTTTGACCCCTGTGCCGAGGCAGATATTTATTACGCAAATAAATATTCGTGTTTTAAATACCTACCACAGGTATTCAATTTTATTTAAAAACCTTAAAGCTAGGTTTTAAAAAGGGCGGACCTAATTCCAGTGGGCATTCTCTGCCAGTCGACCCAGGGCGATGGCGAAAGCAATGTGGAACGTGGCAATAAAGAATTAAAAAAAAAAATATGTATAACAATGAAGAATGTTTGAATGTTGATTTTGAATGGACGAATTTTTAGATGTTTTGGTAGACCAAAAAGATTTGGTAACCTATTTAATGTCAACGTAGTGTTAGCTTCTCTAGTGCCTTCATTTTATATTAGGGTGATTCCAATCTTTCGTTCAGACTTTACCTAGGCCAAAAGTCATTCTAGAGAATTCATAAAGACCAACCGGTAGCAGCCACGTCACTCGCCGCGCTAGACGTCCCGGGCGGACGCACGCGCATCCGCCGTCTCGCGACTAACTCGTTGAGCGAGAAGTTAGGGAAGATGTGGTCGCGCCCGGCGAGCGCCGCGCCACATTTAGGGCAGCGACGGTGAAGTTCGAGCGCCTTGCCGATGCACGCGTAGCAGAAGGAATGCCCGCAGCGCGTGACGTACGCCTCGTCGATCAGCTCGAAGCACACCGGGCACAGCAGGTCACAATCCTGGACAGGAAAAGTCATTATTATACATGAAAATACATTTGTTGAAGCATCACAGCTAAGTAGTTTCATCAGATGAATACAGACTGTTTTGATGGAGGATAAAACAATGAAAATAAAATAAAGTGTTCAGAAAATACGGTTCCTACGGATAGTCAAACTGTATATATATAATACGATACAATGCAATGCAAAAATATTTTATTGAACACCAAAAAAAAACAGAAAAACACAAAGTATAAATATTTATAATCAAATAATCTCTAGTAAGTCAAGCTCTCAGTCACAAGGTCTGATTTTGGGTGACATATTTATTTTGTGAATATACATTGCCTTTTTTATTATTATTATTAATTATTTAAGATATGCATAAAATAATAATTATTAAACACATTAAATAGTAGGAATGTATTAAGCTTAAAGCAAAGGAACAAAAAATATTAGTTACACCTAATAAAATACGAACTAATTACGATAAGAAGACGATGTTTGATGGAGTCCTACTTTATAACAAATTTACCTAATCATATAAAGAAGTGCGACAGCATAACTATGTTTAAAAAGAAATTAAAACAACATGTAGTGACTATGTTAAGAAATTAGAGAAGTGCATTGTAAAAATTTTATGTAAAGGCATTAGAGGCAAACACTTACTATTATGTTTTTCTTTGTATCTCATTGTAAATGGAACTTGTGTTTTTTATGAGAATAAATTCTTTAAACCTAAATACAAAATTACCATTTATTACCATATTATCCAAAGTTACTCTTATTAAATGTTTACTCTTATTAACTAGACATAAGTATAACATAAATATTAATTTATCAACCCAAAACTCATCTATACATTAAACTGTGTGCAACAAGTGAACGTAATGTTAATTTGTATTCTCATTCAGTGAAATGTTATTTCTTTTTTGAGAATAAAGTTTCTTTGACCACAAATTAAGTTACGTAAGTTACTCTGACTAAGTCTAAGCAATCCAAGCGCTACCCCCAGCGACAATAAGGTTGGTCAATATCCGTTGACTAAGTATAAAATTTAAAAAACCTAGTTTTTAATTTTATACTTATTCCTATCCACGGGTGCCTTCAATTCAGCTCTCGTTAGGTACCTTGTCCTCAAGCGAGCCGCCGAGCCCGCCCAGCGCGGTCGCACCCGCCGCGCCGACGCCGCTGCCCGCGCCGCTTGCCACGCCCGACATGCTGGCGCCGTTCCTGACAACAATGTACAACTTACAACCACAGAAATTAATCAAGATAGAACAGCGATCACGTATTATTTTGATACAAACGATGCGTGTCACTTTTTCGTAATTAGTGAGGTGACAAATAACATCAATATAAATAATATTTATTGTTCTTGGGGCACAACATTTTTTAATTTAACACTACAAATAGACAGTGCAAATCTAAATTCTGAATCTTAGTTACAAGTTTTGCCTATAGAGTATGTCTTTGTCATTCTGAGTAGTTAAACAGAGATGTGAAAATAGCTGGAAACCCGAGCTAGCTTGGTCTTTGCGGGAGATGCAAAGTCAAACAAGAATCATAGGATAAAAAATGCACTATGAGTGACAGATTTGGGATTTGTGGATAGATTGAGCAATGCAAGTTATGCTTTCTGCACCGTTCAACAAAGTGATAAAATTTCATTCCCTTTCGAGATGTTTATTATAATGGGTTAAGACTTAGGTATGCCAGGCATGTGAGCTTGAAATACAGCTTTGACTGATTTCAGTACGGACCTGACTGAGTGATTAGTTTGGTCGAACCATGAAATGTCACATATCATTCAATCTTTTAAAGAACAAAATAGGCTTAAAGGCTTAATAGTAATAGTTATGTCTGTTTGCTAGGATCAGTCACTAAGCAAGTCCTTCTCTTAGGAATATACTAGGTTCCTATTGTGGCCTTAGCCGGAACAAATGAGCCTGAATGCAGGCAGAAAGATTATAATAAAATATTTAGTAGAATGTTTAATATATAGAGAAAAGAAAAATAATCCTTATGGTCAATCTACTATGTTCTTAATTATTAAAACATCATAATACTCCTCTATTGATGTTCTCCTGCCTCCTCAGGACATCCTCAACACCCAATCTGATCTGCTAGCCTGTACTACTTACCTATTGAAGTAAATGAGGCGGCTCATTGAAGTTACAAAACTGACCTACTTATTTAAAAATAGAACCCTCAACCAACATCCTTTATTGATTTTGTTCACGTTTAAATAATGAAGTTGTACGCGCGAACTAGACATTAACAAAAAAAAACGTATTGTTGATCAGTTTGAATTAAAAGTAGGTACTTACATTCAGAAATACATATGGGACAGAATTTCAATGAGCCCTCATGCTGGAAGAATTTCCTGGTGCCAGTACCTCCAGGTCTGAGAATCCTTAATACCACTCGCCCCTCCCAAAGGTTATAACCACACACCGGACGCTACACAAATATATTTTTATAAAATCACAATAGCATTTTCCAAAGTCTTCCACCAAAACCCATCACTCAGTGGCTAAATATTTTGTAATTCAGCAACTTTTTAGGAAACATCGATGCATTTTCAGAAATCAGACCTTTCGAGTTTCGATTCGACAATTCTGGATTTTGACGTGTGTCAAAATCTGATAGATAATTGCCATATCTCTCTCATATGAAAATAACTTGCCATTTGTTCATGGTGCTGCCATATTTGATAAAATATTAAGTAATTTTAATGGAATTTTAGAATATAAATCATAAAAAACCTTGTACATGTTATTATTTATAATATAAGTAAGGAATCAGTGAGTATTCTAACATTCTAAGTACATACTATTTAATTACTTAATTAATTACATTTTTGAGCCCCGCCATCTTACGGCTATATTTTAAATCAAGTAGCAAAACTGTTTTATCGACTGGTTACCCCGACTGCACGACCGACAAAGTAGAGCTCACGCCATTTTGCTATTATTACAAGAGGTTGCATTATCTTCCATCAACAATGTAATGGTTGAAGTGAAATGTTTGGTGGATTTTTGCAGTGTTTGTGATGTGTAAGTGCGGTTTTATCCCTCGAAAATAAAACTAGAACAATGGAGGAGTCCATCGAGGAGGGTAACGTCGTTCCTGGTAAGTGCTATGTCTAAAAATCGAGTCGAATATCGCGAGTGTCCTATGTACGAGGTCGTGTAATGGTCGCTTTCCCGGTTTCAGAACTCTACTTTCTGATCGCGAAATTTCTCTCCCACGGGCCTCTGAAGGAGACTGCAAAGGTAAATTAGATGAATTTAAGTGTGAATAACGTAAATCTGGGGTCAAAATGCGTAACAAAAACCTTTTATGTTACAGACACTGCTAAAAGAGCTGGAGAGCGTAGAGGTGAGTTTTAGCTTTTCCTAGCGGCGGGTTTAGAGCTTATTGTTGTTTTGATCACAAACGCACGTGGCTGCGGCTGTCAAACTTGCTGAAACTTTCCTGAAAAGTTTTTGTGCGACTCGGTCTGTTGCAGGTGCTACCCCGGCGTCTGGACTGGGAGGGCAACGAACACTCTCAATCCTACAATGAATTGGTGAGTTTATATTTTATTTCGCTGAAATCGGTGTTTATTTACGTTTTCAGAAGCGATGTGCGATTGAAAAATCTAAAAATTACAGTATTATACCAAAATTTCCTAAAATTTAAGTTTTTGCGCAATGAACTTTAAAATTCGGTGGATACACGTAAAAACAGCTTTTGTCATGTTTCTGTGAAAATTGACGAGAATTTTCGCGAAATTTGTGAAATTCATTACATCGGCCATTTCGGTTGTAAGGTCGCGTACATAACGCACGCAGGCGTCTCTTTCTTTTAAATGAGTTTATCAACGCAATCCGTCGTCTGTCTCTGTCTACTCGCCGATTGTACGCTCGCTCGGTTGTCATTGACGGGCGGTGCCCGAATGCGACCGATAATTGTCGATGAGTTTGCTGACTCTGCAAAGCGCGAGTTTTAAAATACCAAAAAAGTATACCTATGTAGTCTTGTTGTAATATAAGTTTTCCAGTGAATATCTACTCCTCTATGTATCATTAAAATTTACTGAGGGAATGTAGAAAATCATCTCTACATATGCATTATAAAACAAACTTGCTTCCCTCTGTGTCTCTATGTATGTTTAGATCTGTAAATGCAACAGATTTTGATGCTGGTTTTTTTAATAGATACAAGTGATTCAAGAGGAAGATTTATATGTAATAATATAACGTAATTGCGGTGACAGCCCAGCGGCTATCGAACTCGCCTCTCACTCGAGCGGTCCGGGCACGCACCAATGACTTTTCTAAGTTATGTGCGATAGTGGTCCGCCCCGGCTTCGCACGGGTATTTTATATAAAAATCAAAATTATAATACACACACATAAACCCCATTTGCGTCAGGTTACTAAAAAAATAAAAATTTAACACGACTTTATTTTACATATGTATATAGATTATAACAATAGTTTCGTTTACGCCTAGTAATATTATATAGCCTATGTCACTCAGTGAAGATGCAGCTTTCTAATGGTGAAAGAATTTTTGAAATCGGTCCAGTAGTTTTGGCAGCGCACGCCAGAATAGCTCGCAGATGGTAGATTTTTTCCTACTTACCTACTTGACACTTATCGTCATATTTTAGACTATTCACACAATATCTTTATAAATTTTAGCCTGTGTGTTATTCTGATGTATAAGCTATATTATTGTAAAGTTTCATTAAAATCCATTCAGTACTTTTTACGTGAAAAAGTAACACACATCCATCCATACATACATACATACTTACAAACTTTCCCCTTTATAATATTAGTAGGATAGGATTAGTAAGAATTATACCTTATCAACAGCCTAAAATTTAAGTTATATGCTTCTAGTTTTGAAAATGACAATACTTTCATACAACCTTTCATCTCCCTTTTCAACCCATTTCAACACTTTTTTCCAATTAAAAGGTGTCTATGTCCTTTGTCAGGCTCTAGACTGTGTACCAACTTTCATTTAAATCGGTTCAGTAGTTTTGGCGTGAAAGTGAAACAGAGAGACAGACAGACAGACACTTCAAAACCAAACGTCCAATTTTAATCATTCAAAGACCAAATATTATCTACATAAACTGTAAATGTAGTCCAATAAAAATTCAAGATAAACAAATGGTTGTTGTGCCTCACTCGACATAGATAGGTATAGTGTGTCGCTATTTTTTTTATAGATATTTATAAGATCTACAATTAATTAGAACATTTTATGGTTCTATCTTTTATATTTTAGGCAGCGTACGCAAAATAAGTAACTTTTCTGGTTGATTTTTTACACCTTGTGTCCGAAAAACCCAAATATCTTACGGAACCCTATTTTTTTCCAAAATAAAATTTAGCCTATGTCACCCGGGGATAGTGTAGCTTTCCAACAGTGAAAGAATTTTTCAAATCGGTTCAGTAGTTTTGAAGCCTATTCGATTCAAACAAACAATCAAATCTTTCCTCTTTATATATTAGTATAGAAGTATAGACTACAATTAATTAGAACATTTTATGGTTTTATCTTTTATATTTTAGGCAGCGTACGCAAAATAAGTAACTTTTCTGGTTGATTTTTTACACCTTGTGTCCGAAAATCCCAAATATCTTACGGAACCCTATTTTTTTTCAAAATAAAATTTAGCCTATGTCACCCGGGGATAGTGTAGCTTTCCAACAGTGAAAGAATTTTTCAAATCGGTTCAGTAGTTTTGAAGCCTATTCGATTCAAACAAACAATCAAATCTTTCCTCTTTATATATTAGTATAGATTTAAGAAATTAAATGTCACTTGCTATAACGGTGAACACTTGGCCAGCGTGGTGGACTAAGGCCTAATCCCTCCCATTCTGAGAGGAGACCCGTGCCCAACAGTGGGACGTCTATGGGTCGCAGCGAATATAACGTATAATATAACGTGCATAATATAGTAGAGAACCACTGATAATTTTAGAGGTTTCTAATGTGATGTAAAAAACACATTTTTGTGCGCTAACATTGCAAATGTCACTCTTTCAAGAGTAGTAAAGTTGTGAACGTTGTATATAAAGACATTCTGTAGTATATTTAGTATCAAGGTCGCTAATTAGGAATTTATCTCTCTGTTCTTCATCATGCTGGGCTCGGTTCTCCTAACAGAACATGTGTATTATGAGGTATTCTTCCACGCTGGCCAAGTTTGGATTGGCAGGCTTCACATGCCTTCATGAACATTATGGTGAACTCAGGAATGAAAGTTTTCTCAGGATGTTTTCCTTTACCATTACAGGAGTTGACATTTAATTTCTTAAATCTATATTATCTTTACTAATATTAATAAGAGGAAACATTTGTTTGTAATGTTTTCACACAAAAACTAGTGGAATGATTTCAAAAATTTCAAAAATTCTTTCACCATTAGAAAGCTGCATCTTCACTGAGTGACGTAAGCTATATAATATTACTAATAGGTGAAAACGAAACTATTGTTATGTCTAATTCTACGCGAGCAAAGCTGCGGGCGTCCACTAGTCTCATATAACTTAGAAAAGTCATTGGGGAGTGCTTCGATTTGAACCCGCACCCATTCTAGTGAATGATCCTGTAGTAAATTGAAATAAATAAATAAACTTGACTGGACTGGATGTAAAGGTATGGTTACTGGTTACACTCTGTAGGCAACTTCAGGGGTACCAAAACTGTGACCAACTTTGAACAAGATTCATAGTCTTGTTCAAGTTCTGTCACAAGTTTCATAAGTTAAGGGTGTTCTAGTATGTTTCTTTGCTATCTTATCCTTAAAAAAAATTTAGGTTGATACCATTGATATTCTTTTCGAGAATTGAGTAAGACGGTTAACCAAAAGACACTGCTCACCGCATATCACGGCTGTGCTGCCTAAGATACGGGGTAATATTTTGGGGGAACTCCACTAATAAAGAACTTGTATTTAAAGCGCAAAAAAAATGCTTAAGATCCATATGTAATCTAAGACAAAGAGATTCATGCAAACCATTTTTTAAAAACCTTGAAAATACATATATAATGCATGCCTAGTTGGGTTAAGATGTTCATGCTCATTTGTAAATTTTACTAAGACCTAATATTGTACCTTATCTTGCAATAAAGACATTTGATTTGATTTGATATTTTAATTGTTAAAAAATTTTGCTGGTTAGAAGTATTTGTGTTTGAATGTCAACAGGAATCTCAATATGCTGAGATGTCACCTCATCGGTTGGCGGCGGTGTGCGCGCGCGCACTCCAGCTCGCGCGCACGCTGCCGCCCTCGCCCCCCACCCCCGCACTGCCCGCTCTCCCCGCGCCGCAGCCGCACGCCGCACAGCCGCAGCCGCACGCCGCACAGCCGCAGCCGCACGCCGCACAGCCGCAGTCGCACGGCGCGCAGCTGCGGCTCGCGGCGCGGCTGTCGCTGCTCAGTGAAACGCTGGTGCGACCGAAGCCCAAGTACTCGCCGTTCAAGCCGGATCACACGTTAGGTGAGCGCCCAAATCCCCTTGTCCCACTGTCGGGCTCAGGTCTCCTCTCGGAATGGGAGGGGTTGGGCCCCATTTTCAATCCATTGTCACAGTGCCCGCACTGCTAGCCAAATGTGAATTGGCAAACTTAACATTGGAGAACACCACAACCCTTTCTTTGTCCCACTGTTGGGCACGAGTTTCTTCTCAGAATGGGAGGGATTGGGCCTTAGTCTACCACGCCGGCCAAGTGCGAATTTGCAGACTTCACATGCCTTCGAGAACATTATGAAGAACTCTCAGGCATGCAGGACCTCACGATGTGTTACACATTACAACACCGTTACAACAAGTGACATTTAATTTCTTAAATCGCACATAACTTAGAAAAGCCACTGGGCTGTCACAAGTAATGCTAGCCGCTATTTTATTAGTTGGTTCTCTGGGCTGTCACCGAGCCACCCGAAGGTCTTCGACAAGGCTTAGCGACTATTTATACCATTGAAAACAACCGGGGCCGACGGCTTAACGTGCCCTCCGAAGCACGGTAGCGTCCATGAAATTTTGCCACTAGCGGTCACCCATCCACAAACCGACCGCGCCCTCGTTGCTTAACTCTTTCGTTTACATTGAATCGACGCGAGCCATTGGGCTATGGACGCTACTTATTCTATTCTATTGTATTCAGTGCGCCGCCTAGTGTGCCGCGAGCTGGGCGGCGGGTGCACGGGCGCGCTGGGCGGGCGCGGCGCGGGCCGCACCCTGCCCGCCGCCGGGCCGTTCCCCGCGCGGCTGCTGCGCGGGCTCGCGCTGCAGCGGCGCACGCTCGGCCACCTCTCCGCCGTCTACTGCTTAGTGTTCGACTGCACCGGCCGGTACGTCGTCACGGTGAGTGTCCTTTCCGCCGCACGATCCCCGCGCGACTCCTGCCCGCCGCCGGGCCGTTCCCCGCGCGGCTGCTGCGCGGGCTCGCGCTGCAGCGGCGCACGCTCGGCCACCTCTCCGCCGTCTACTGCTTAGTGTTCGACTGCACCGGCCGGTACGTCGTCACGGTGAGTGTCCTTTCCGCCGCACGATCCCCGCGCGACTCCTGCCCGCCGCCGGGCCGTTCCCCGCGCGGCTGCTGCGCGGGCTCGCGCTGCAGCGGCGCACGCTCGGCCACCTCTCCGCCGTCTACTGCTTAGTGTTCGACTGCACCGGCCGGTACGTCGTCACGGTGAGTGTCCTTTCCGCCGCACGATCCCCGCGCGACTCCTGCCCGCCGCCGGGCCGTTCCCCGCGCGGCTGCTGCGCGGGCTCGCGCTGCAGCGGCGCACGCTCGGCCACCTCTCCGCCGTCTACTGCTTAGTGTTCGACTGCACCGGCCGGTACGTCGTCACGGTGAGTGTCCTTTCCGCCGCACGATCCCCGCGCGACTCCTGCCCGCCGCCGGGCCGTTCCCCGCGCGGCTGCTGCGCGGGCTCGCGCTGCAGCGGCGCACGCTCGGTCACCTCTCCGCCGTCTACTGCCTCGTGTTCGACTGCACCGGCCGGTACGTCGTCACGGTGAGTGCTCCTTACTTTGTACGGTTTCAGTATTTTTATTTTAACCGTTGTTCATTGACATTCATATGTCATTCGTACATGAAGTGTCGCGACACTTTGACATTTTATATGGCAGAACAACGTTCACCGGGTCAGCTAATCTATATATATAAAAATGTTATGTTGGTTTGTGTACGCTTCAAAAACTCAAAAAGGTCTGCACCGATCGAGCTGAAATTTTAGCATGACATATTTTATAATCTGCATCAAGGATTGTTTTTATCTAATTTTTGCATCAGTCACATATCCGCGAAAAATATTGTATTTCCACAAGTATTGCAAAATTAAACTTATATGACATGTATTCTTTGTTTTGTTTCTCATTTCGCAATGAATCACAATTTGCCACAGCGAAGCGTGGCAGGGTACAGCTAGTATTTAATAAAATTATTGTGCGTTAACTTTCAGGGCGCCGACGATCTCCTAGTAAAAGTGTGGTCGGCGACGTCCGGCCGCCTCCTGCGCACGCTGCGCGGCGCCGGCGCGGAGATCACCGACGTGTGCGTGTCGCACGACGGCGCGCTGCTCGCGTGCGGCTCGGTGGAGCGGCTGGTGCGCGTGTGGTGCCTCGCCAGCGGCGCGCCGCGGGCCGTGCTTCACGCGCACCAGGGGACCATCACATCGGTAAGGGTGGCGGTGGTACTAGTAGCCAGTAGGACTAACATGGAGTGTGGTCGGCGACGTCCGGGCGTCTCCTGCGCGGCGCCGGCGCGGAGATCACCGACGTGTGCGTGTCGCACGACGGCGCGCTGCTCGCGTGCGGCTCGGTGGAGCGGCTGGTGCGCGTGTGGTGCCTCGCCAGCGGCGCGCCGCGGGCCGTGCTGCACGCGCACCAGGGGACCATCACGTCGGTAAGGGTGGCGGTGGTACTAGTAGCCAGTAGGGACTAGCATGGAGTGTGGTCGGCGACGTCCGAGATCACCGACGTGTGCGTGTCGCACGACGGCGCGCTGCTCGCGTGCGGCTCGGTGGAGCGGCTGGTGCGCGTGTGGTGCCTCGCCAGCGGCGCGCCGCGGGCCGTGCTTCACGCGCACCAGGGGACCATCACATCGGTAAGGGTGGCGGTGGTACTAGTAGCCAGTAGGACTAACATGGAGTGTGGTCGGCGACGTCCGGGCGTCTCCTGCGCGGCGCCGGCGCGGAGATCACCGACGTGTGCGTGTCGCACGACGGCGCGCTGCTCGCGTGCGGCTCGGTGGAGCGGCTGGTGCGCGTGTGGTGCCTCGCCAGCGGCGCGCCGCGGGCCGTGCTGCACGCGCACCAGGGGACCATCACATCGGTACGGGTGGCGGTGGTACTAGTACACAGTAGGACTAACATGGAGTGTGGTCGGCGACGTCTCGCCGGCGCGGAGATCACCGACGTGTGCGTGTCGCACGGGGACCATCACATCGGTACGGGGATAATAGTAGCCAGTTCGTCCCTGTAGTTCGGGGCCAGAATAGTGCTACGGTAGCCCCTGCCTGTCGTAAAAGGCGACTTCTGGGGTTGCGGGCGGTGAGAGGGGGAACTCGAACCGTCCATCATGTGACCCCGGGAAAGACGACGCTGTTGGTGGCTGTACAGCGTTGTGTAAACCGGGAAGAACTCGACTTGGGCGCAGCGCCGGAGTTCACCGTTGCGTTCTATAAGAGGTACTCCACCACGATGCCTCTAAACCTAAACGTACAATGTAATGGAGAAAACTACAAACGCGTGTCTGTGGGGGAGTCCCGTGCCCAGGTGGAACGTCTATGGGTCGCAGCGAAACTGTACATGCCTCCCTCACCCTGATTGCTCTGTCTAGACTAGACGTATTTTCATAGCTCATTTACACTCTCGCCTCGTACCTCGCCTCGAACCTCGCCTCGTGTCTCGTCTGCACATCGTGTGATTGATGATGCGTAATTTACACTCGCGTACGAGGCGCGAGGCGAGCCACGAAACAGGAGTGTGAATAGACGCCTCGCGCCTCGTCTCACGACTCGCAACCATAAATTGTATTTACCATCAATCACGCTAGGTGCAGACGAGACACGAGACGAAACACGAGGCGAGGTACGAGGCGAGAGTGTAAATGTAGTATGATAAATAAAATGTATGGTTGCGAGTCGCGCGCGAATGGAGGCGCCTCGTCTCGCGACTCGTACGCGATTGTAAATTACGCTGAAGGAATACTTATACGGCTGTGTCAATTTATTCATCTGTGTGTAACTGTCGCAGGTGCACTTTGCGCCGCCGGGGCACGGGTCGCTGCGCTGGCTCGCGTCCACCTCCACGGACGGCTCGGTCGCGTTCTGGGCGGGCTCGCCGGACGGGCAGTTCGCGGCGCCCGTGCAGTTCGTCGAGCGCTTGCGGCCGGGCGCGTGCCACATGATATGCGCCGCGTGGAGCGCCGGCGGGGCGTTCCTCGCCGCCGGCAGCGCGGACCACTACGTGCGGCTCTACGCCATGCAGCCAGGTACACACATCCCACTGTTGGGCACGCGTCCACCTCCACCGACGGCTCGGTCGCGTTCTGGGCGGGCTCGCCGGACGGGCAGTTCGCGGCGCCCGTGCAGTTCGTCGAGCGCTTGCGGCCGGGCGCGTGCCACATGATATGCGCCGCGTGGAGCGCTGGTGGCGCGTTCCTTGCCGCCGGCAGCGCGGACCACTACGTGCGGCTCTACGCCATGCAGCCAGGTACACACATCCCACTGTTGGGCACGGCTCGCTGCGCTGGCTCGCGTCCACCTCCACGGACGGCTCGGTCGCGTTCTGGGCGGGCTCGCCGGACGGGCAGTTCGCGGCGCCCGTGCAGTTCGTCGAGCGCTTGCGGCCGGGCGCGTGCCACATGATATGCGCCGCGTGGAGCGCCGGCGGTGCGTTCCTCGCCGCCGGCAGCGCGGACCACTACGTGCGGCTCTACGCCATGCAGCCAGGTACACTAGCTACATCCCACTGTTGGGCAAAAGTCTTGGACAAGGAGGAGGAAAAAATTTGTAGGGAGCTTGTCTCCCATGATTCGGCCCTCATGACATGAGGTCGGTGGGGCCATGGGTGGTTGGTGGGTTGTTGGGCAAAAGTCTGTCCCCCAGACAGCTGCGGAAGGTCTAGCGGATTGGTGGAGCGGTTAGTATACAACCCAGTGTCGAATGTTCTCAAGCCACCCGAACAGCATAACTTGCTGTGATCTAATCATGGATTTTTGATTTTGAAACTATTTTTTGTTCATCTAAAACTATTTTTTGTTCGTCTAAAACCTAGTGGCTATGTAGTAATTTAAAGTTGTCTATATTGGAATAACAAAAAAAAAATAATCGATCGTTTCCGCAGGCGGTCCGCGGCGCGTACTAGAAACGGCGGTGCACACGGACGCGGTGGACTCGATAGCGTGGGCGCACCGCGGCCTGCGGCTGCTGTCCGGCAGCAAGGACGGCTCGGCCGCGCTGTGGACGCTGCACGCGACGCAGTGGCGCCACACGCTGCTGCCCGCCGGCGCCGACGACGACAAGAAGCTCAAGGTGACCCCCCTTCCCCCCACTGTCCCCGCTCTCCTCTACACCCGCTGTCCGGCAGCAAGGACGGCTCGGCGGCGCTGTGGACGCTGCACGCGACGCAGTGGCGCCACACGCTGCTGCCCGCCGGCGCCGACGACGACAAGAAGCTCAAGGTGACCCCCCTTCCCCCCACTGTCCCCGCTCTCCTCTACACCCGCTGTCCGGCAGCAAGGACGGCTCGGCGGCGCTGTGGACGCTGCACGCGACGCAGTGGCGCCACACGCTGCTGCCCGCCGGCGCCGACGACGACAAGAAGCTCAAGGTGACCCCCCTTCCCCCCACTGTCCCCGCTCTCCTCTACACCCGCTGTCCGGCAGCAAGGACGGCTCGGCGGCGCTGTGGACGCTGCACGCGACGCAGTGGCGCCACACGCTGCTGCCCGCCGGCGCCGACGACGACAAGAAGCTCAAGGTGACCCCTACCCCCAATGTCCCCGCTCTCCTCTACACCCGCTGTCCGGCAGCAAGGACGGCTCGGCGGCGCTGTGGACGCTGCACGCGACGCAGTGGCGCCACACGCTGCTGCCCGCCGGCGCCGACGACGACAAGAAGCTCAAGGTGACCCCCCTTCCCCCCACTGTCCCCGCTCTCCTCTACACCCGCTGTCCGGCAACAAGGACGGCTCGGCGGCGCTGTGGACGCTGCACGCGACGCAGTGGCGCCACACGCTGCTGCCCGCCGGCGCCGACGACGACAAGAAGCTCAAGGTGACCCCCCTTCCCCCCACTGTCCCCGCTCTCCTCTACACCCGCTGTCCGGCAGCAAGGACGGCTCGGCGGCGCTGTGGACGCTGCACGCGACGCAGTGGCGCCACACGCTGCTGCCCGCCGGCGCCGACGACGACAAGAAGCTCAAGGTGACCCCCCTTCCCCCCACTGTCCCCGCTCTCCTCTACACCCGCTGTCCGGCAGCAAGGACGGCTCGGCGGCGCTGTGGACGCTGCACGCGACGCAGTGGCGCCACACGCTGCTGCCCGCCGGCGCCGACGACGACAAGAAGCTCAAGGTGACCCCTACCCCCAATGTCCCCGCTCTCCTCTACACCCGCTGTCCGGCAGCAAGGACGGCTCGGCGGCGCTGTGGACGCTGCACGCGACGCAGTGGCGCCACACGCTGCTGCCCGCCGGCGCCGACGACGACAAGAAGCTCAAGGTGACCCCTACCCCCAATGTCCCCGCTCTCCTCTACACCCGCTGTCCGGCAGCAAGGACGGCTCGGCGACGCTGTGGACGCTGCACGCGACGCAGTGGCGCCACACGCTGCTGCCCGCCGGCGCCGACGACGACAAGAAGCTCAAGGTGACCCCTACCCCCAATGTCCCCGCTCTCCTCTACACCCGCTGTCCGGCAGCAAGGACGGCTCGGCGGCGCTGTGGACGCTGCACGCGACGCAGTGGCGCCACACGCTGCTGCCCGCCGGCGCCGACGACGACAAGAAGCTCAAGGTGACCCCCTCCCCCACTGTCCCCGCTCCCCTCTACACCCGCTGTCCGGCAGCAAGGACGGCTCGGCGGCGCTGTGGACGCTGCACGCGACGCAGTGGCGCCACACGCTGCTGCCCGCCGGCGCCGACGACGACAAGAAGCTCAAGGTGACCCCCCGCCCCCACTGTCCCCGCTCTCCTCTACACCCGCTGTCAGATGAGGACTTGCATAATATGCTCTGGGAATGCCCTCTGTACAAGGAATATAGATGGTATCTCCATATGTATGGTATGAGCCCAAGGATAGGTGGATGATATACATTCTCTGGGGAATCGCCGGGGAAGGTGTAGAAAGATTTTGCTTCACGTATTAATAATTATCTTGGACATTCTCACACACAGTCATCTGACCCCAAAGTAGGCGCGAGCCTATGGGTGTCAGAGACTGATATACATACATAGATATTTTTAATACATACTTTTTGTCCCGAGTGGGATTCGAACCCATGACCCCTGGCGCAACAGACAGGGTCACTACCGATTGCGCCAACGGGCCCAAAATTAATATAATAATGTTTGGACTGTTGTAGGTGACAATGGTGTGCTGGGATTGCACCGACGAGTTCGTGATGACCGCCGTTTCCGACAACACAGTCAGGGTAAGTGTTCAGTAAGTGAGCAAAATTGTTATTTATTGTTTATTTAATAATTTTCGCACGTTTTTTATGGAGATAGTCAAATCTATCCATAGATATGTTATTAATTTCCAGCTTAAGTAGTCGACTATAAAGTAATTTAATACCTATACGATAAAAACGCTTTTTGCTAGTCTCTATCTCTTGTTTCACAGTAAGTCTATATCTCATGTTTCACAGTAAGTCTATATCTCATGTTTCACAGTAAGTCTATATCTCTAGTTTCACAGTGAGTCTCTGTATCTAGTTTCACATTAAGTCTCTATCTCTAATTGCGCAGTAACTGTATCAAATTTATAAATTGTTAATATGAAAAGCGTGACTATAAAGCAATGATAAAAAATAATTATGACGTTTATTAAGTGTTGTCACCAATTTTTTTAATGCACTGACTAAGTGAATCTCAATTTTGCAAATCAATTTATACTTGATGCGTGCGCGCAGGTGTGGTGTTCGCGTACGTGCACGCAGGTGCGCGTGTTGCGCGGCCACCGCGACGAGGCGTACGTGCTGGAAGCGCACCCGTTCCTGCCCGGCGTGCTGCTGTCCGCCGGCCACGACGGCCAGCTGTTCGTGTGGGACGCCGCCGCTGGCGAGGTGAGTGCTGTGCGTGCGCGCAGGTGTGGTGTTCGCGTACGTGCACGCAGGTGCGCGTGTTGCGCGGCCACCGCGACGAGGCGTACGTGCTGGAAGCGCACCCGTTCCTGCCCGGCGTGCTGCTGTCCGCCGGCCACGACGGCCAGCTGTTCGTGTGGGACGCCGCCGCTGGCGAGGTGAGTGCTGTGCGTGCGCGCAGGTGTGGTGTTCGCGTACGTGCACGCAGGTGCGCGTGTTGCGCGGCCACCGCGACGAGGCGTACGTGCTGGAAGCGCACCCGTTCCTGCCCGGCGTGCTGCTGTCCGCCGGCCACGACGGCCAGCTGTTCGTGTGGGACGCCGCCGCTGGCGAGGTGAGTGCTGTGCGTGCGCGCAGGTGTGGTGTTCGCGTACGTGCACGCAGGTGCGCGTGTTGCGCGGCCACCGCGACGAGGCGATTTAGATTCTAAATCTAGTTTGTATATGAAATAATTATTAATAATTTGGTATTCTATAAAAAAAATGTCTACTTATGTGACTTAAATCACTATTTATTCTTGTTCTTTTTTTTGTTGAGACTAAACAGTGTACACGAATTAATAAATTAAATGTTGTGTTTGTACAAGGTGATAGCACAGTACCACAACGAGATCGCGGGCCAGGGCGAGGGCGCGCTGTTCGACGCGAAGTGGGGCGGCGGCGCGCTCGTCGCGGCGTCGGACTCGCACGGCCACCTGCTGCTGCTGGCGCCCTCGCGCGGCCACCGGCTGCTGCGCACGCTGCCCACCGAGATATTCTTCCACACCGACTACCGCCCGCTCGGTGAGTAGTGCTAGTATAACACTGGGCGAGGGCGCGCTGTTCGACGCGAAGTGGGGCGGCGGCGCGCTCGTCGCGGCGTCGGACTCGCACGGCCACCTGCTGCTGCTGGCGCCCTCGCGCGGCCACCGGCTGCTGCGCACGCTGCCCACCGAGATATTCTTCCACACCGACTACCGCCCGCTCGGTGAGTAGTGCTAGTATAACACTGGGCGAGGGCGCGCTGTTCGACGCGAAGTGGGGCGGCGGCGCGCTCGTCGCGGCGTCGGACTCGCACGGCCACCTGCTGCTGCTGGCGCCCTCGCGCGGCCACCGGCTGCTGCGCACGCTGCCCACCGAGATATTCTTCCACACCGACTACCGCCCGCTCGGTGAGTAGTGCTAGTATAACACTGGGCGAGGGCGCGCTGTTCGACGCGAAGTGGGGCGGCGGCGCGCTCGTCGCGGCGTCGGACTCGCACGGCCACCTGCTGCTGCTGGCGCCCTCGCGCGGCCACCGGCTGCTGCGCACGCTGCCCACCGAGATATTCTTCCACACCGACTACCGCCCGCTCGGTGAGTAGTACGACTTTGTCACTGGGTGAGGACGCGCGCCCTTCAAAAAAAAAAAAATCAAATCAAAAAATAATTTATTGTCACAAAAAATTTAATAGAAATATTCAAAGTTTTAAATGTACACTCGCTTCGACCCATAGACGTCCCACTGCTGGGCACGGGTCTCCCCCACAGACGCATCTGCGTGAGGTGTAGAGCATACTCCACCACGCTGCTCCAATGCGGATTGGTGGAGGGGTTAGTGGCCAACCCAGTGTCGAATGTTCTCAAGCCACCCGAAGGTCTTCGACAAGGCTTAACGACTGTTTCCAACATTGAAAACAACCGGGACCGACGGCTTTGCGTGCCCTCCGAAGCACGGTAGCGTCCATGAATTTTTTGCCACTAGCGGTCACCCATCCACAAAACGACCGGGCCCGTCGTTGCTTAACTCTTTCGATCACATTGTTAGGTTTAAGTGCATGGAATAAAAGGCTTTTTTATTGACGGGATAACGTCTTATAAATCGATGAACGCCAGCAACACGAACGAAAAAGTGTGACATGATTTGCCGTTACCTGACGTCATGAGGCGTTATTGACAACCGTTTCCATGGCTACTAAATAGGGAACAACTTGCTCAGTGTAGGGAACTGTCAAAATAAATATATAGACTTGTCTGTTGTCTGTTAACTTTGTATTTTCAATTCTCCTTTGTATTGTATAAAATAATGATTATGACGTTATCACGTAAATCTATCGTCCGTAAACCGACTTTACAGACAACCATTATTTCTATTTATATATTTATACAGTGCGCGACGCGCTCGGCGGCGCTCTAGACGAGCAGACGGAGATGCCGCCGCACCTGATGCCCCCTCCGTTCCTCGTGGACGTGGAGGGCGCTCCGCACGCGCCCGAGTTCCAGCGGCTCGTGCCCGGCCGCGAGCACCTGGCGCTCGCGCAGCTGGTGCCCGCGCACCCGCCGCACGCGCCCTCCGCCTCCAGGTGCTCCGCCCCCCGACCGCGACAACACACTGCCGGCACCATAGATTTAACTAGATAGATTGGCAATGCGGAAGAGAAAGAACAAAGATACTCATATGTGAGAGCGAGATAGATAGGATAGAGCGAGTTTCTTGCCGTGTTCTTCTCGGTAATATCAACTTTGTGAACCGGCGGTAGATAAAAAATGTTATGACGTTCATTAAGCGTATACAAAATACCATGTAATGAAAAATAAATGAATTTGAATCTGAATCTGAATCTAGGCGAGACCATTTGCGTACACGCTATAGGCCTGTAGTGACCCAAAGTCAGTTGTGAACGAAACAAATGTTGCTTATTTTTCTAAATCTCACGTTTAAAAGCGTACATTTGGTGTGATTTATACGTAAATAATTATGGTTACGTGTGCAGTACCAGGATGTAACTCATCTAAGAAAGAAAATCCACAGAATTATACATTTCATATGTAAGTACGATTGAAAGATTTAATTCTCCTATTGCAATGTTTGAGAACTTTGAAAAACAAATTATTAACAAATGGATGGCTAATAATATGACATTTCAATATTTATATTATTATGCTTATAGGAATTGGATATAAAATATTATCAATACGTGAATTTCTAGTATTTCTCACCTCAATCCTATAGAGATTCACGTAATATTGACAACCGCTTACCACACACATGCACATTACACGCATACTCGTGTAGTTAAGTTTTGGTCTCGTTTTGATGTTTCTATTGCCAATCTTTCTCTAGTATTAAATCTATGGCCAGCACACAACACAATTTTTTTTATGGATACAAGATGATAGCAAACGAGCTTGCAGCACCACCCATCCGCTGCCGCCCATAACAACTGTGACTGACTTTGAACAAGACTCAATTAGGGACTGGGATGGTTAGTCCAATTAGTTGAGAAAGTTAATTAGAACATTAGTTGGTCATTTCGTTAGTAGGTATGGGGACAGGGGACTTTTAGTGATAGTTAGTCCTGTTAGTTGGTGTTAGTAATAGTCCAGTAGACTTGTTTGTTTGCTTTTTATTTTATTCTGCAGAAGAGGGCTATCCGTTCCATATATAAAATGAAAAGTAGAGACTCCCTAAGAGAAAAATTTAAGGAAATAAACATCCTAACCCTTGCATCGCAGTACATCTATGAGAACATTATGTATATTCGTAAAAATAGGCATCAGTTTGTAAGTCGTAGTGACCTAAATGCCTAACGCAATGTAACACTAAGGAACGGCCACAAATTAGCGTTTCCTAAATGCCGGCTTAGTAAGAAAAGTCGTTCCTTCATAGGATTGTCTATTCTAATATTCAATAAAGTCCCGGCTGCGGTTCAGTCTCTGCCTTTACACAGATTTAAAAAAACCATCAAACAAACATTATGTCAAAAAGCTTATTATAATATTCAGGAGTATTTGGATAATAAGAAGGCATGGGTCTGAATTAAACTCTGACAGGCTATCACTATGCTTTTGTATTAATTATACTAAATATTGTAAGCAGGTGGCATATGGGGTGATTCTTGGCATACACGATGGGCTGTCTCGTGTCTGTCCTGAACATATCATGGTTATACTGTACATTCTTCTGTACAAATTAACTTGAATTTTAAAAGAGTACCGAGAGTTTTTTCCTCCGGCTTTTTTCTCTCTCGGCCTACACTAGGGCATAGGATAAGAATATTGTAAATTCTTCCTAAAGCCGATGACCAGATAGATAGTCTATCGTGACTTAGAGTTTAGCTTAGTGGTAGGTAATTATTGTAAATTAGCCTTAAGGCAGGTTAGGCACCTGTGTGTGTAGGATTAGCTATTCATTCAAGGATCTATAGCTCATCCTTTACTTTATATTAATCAGCTTAGAATAGCATTATATCTCTTCTCTTTAAGTAGTTTGTTTGTTCTAGACTTTCGTTAAGCGTGTATAATCACCTCATGGCGAAAATAAATTATTTGACTTTGATTTGACTTTGACTTTGTTAGTAGGAGTCTCGTTCTAAGTCAGTCACAGATGTGTTGCTACCTTTGAGGACTAAGATGGTCGCCTCTATAGAAGTGTAACCGGAAACCACACCTTTCCAACCCTTTTTTTGGTTGCCTAATAGGCTTTACCACAATCTCTGCTACAAAAACATTCTTTTTACCACCTATTTCAACACAATTTTTTATCACCTATTTCAACACAATTTTTTACCACCTATTTCAACACAATTTTTTACCACCTATTTCAACACAATTTTTTACCACTTATTTCAACACAATTTTTTACCACCTATTTCAACACAATTTTTTACCACCTATTTCAACACAATTTTTTACCACTTATTTCAACACAATTTTTTGAGTGACTTTTCTCTCGTAGATTGGACGCTATAATCGAGGAGATGGCCGGCGAGGTGGGCGCGGCGATGCCGGCGCACGCGGGCGGCGTGTGGCGCGGCGAGGGCGTGCGCCACACGGCGGGCTCGTGGGAGCGCGGCGGGCCGCTGCACCTGCCGCCGAGCGCGCAGCCCGCCGTGCCGCCGCTGCCGGCGAGCGCGCGCGCGCGGCTCGAGCAGACCAGGTGCGTGCGGGCGCGTGACGTCACCACGGCGAGGGCGTGCGCCACACGGCGGGCTCGTGGGAGCGCGGCGGGCCGCTGCACCTGCCGCCGAGCGCGCAGCCCGCCGTGCCGCCGCTGCCGGCGAGCGCGCGCGCGCGGCTCGAGCAGACCAGGTGCGTGCGGGCGCGTGACGTCACCGCGGCGGGGGCGGGCTCGTGGGAGTTGATAATAAGAGATGGCCGGCGAGGTGGGCGCGGCGATGCCGGCGCACGCGGGCGGCGTGTGGCGCGGCGAGGGCGTGCGCCACACGGCGGGCTCGTGGGAGCGCGGCGGGCCGCTGCACCTGCCGCCGAGCGCGCAGCCCGCCGTGCCGCCGCTGCCGGCGAGCGCGCGCGCGCGGCTCGAGCAGACCAGGTGCGTGCGTGCGCGTGACGTCACCGCGTGCGTGCGCGTGGGCGGGCTCGTGGGAGCTGATAATCCATACTAATATTATAAATGCGAAAGTGTGTTTGTTTGTTTGTCCGGCTTTCACGTCGCAACGAAGCTATTATATGGTATGGTTTTTGTGTGTCGAAATAGTGAGGAGGGTGGAGAGTGACGTAGGCTACTTTTTACCGCGGTAAAACATCCCCATGGGGAAGATATCGATGTTTTGTTATTTGCTAGATATTTAGTTCCGGATGTTGTTAATAGATGGCGTTAGTAAAATTCATTTTCAAGTTCTGAATCACGTATATGATAAACAAGTCATTGTTAATTCCCTTTGACCACGCGGGCGTAGCCGCGGGTAAAAGCTAGTAATCTTAATAAGCTACGCTGCAACCTATAGACTTCCCACTGCTGGGCACGGGCACAAAGTAGATATTAGGAACAGAGATTAAGCTTCTTAAGAAAGTGCAAATCGGTTGCACTCCTACAAGCACGCGGGACATGTGTGCGTGGCCACTGGCCGCTTGTCGCGTACGCGGCGAGAGTGGAAAAAACCGGTTGACGCTGTCACATCAAGTTGACTATCTCAGGGTAATCGCTACGCACATTGTTGGTTTTGTTAGTTGCAAGTTTGAATATCTAATATAAAAACATGGTTTTATAATAATGGTTGTATATTGTACTGTGTGTATGAATAATGCTAGAAAAAATAGAAATATTTCATACTTTAACTATCCCAAGGAGTGCAATAGGTAAGTAAATATTTGATTATTACTTTTTCAAGTAAGTACCTTTATTTTACTGTATGATCCTTTTTTTAATAAGAAATGGGTACTACACGGTGTGTTTTTACCTTTTTATTATTATTACAAGCTTTTACTAAACATTTGTAGGTATGTGGGTGGGTTGGTACGTACTATGTGTTTTAAGTTTAAGTATTGCAAGTGAGATTTGAACCACATCCAGATGTCTTATTGAACTGAAATTTTTATTCCTGCGTAACTTCGGTGACAGTACAATAATATGATAGATTATAACCTGACGCTGCAGCTAGGATTTGATATGCCATGTGAGTGTTTCCCGATACATTACTTGAAAAAACTATATATTATATTTAGAATTTGCCATACCATAAAAAGAAATAATAAAATATTAAAAAATAAAAATTATAAAATAAAATTATTAGAGTAAGAAATTTGTAAAGTATGTTATTTTCTATTTGCTATTCTGTATTAGTTCTTAGTGTATACTACACTTCTTATATTCCGAATAATAAAACTATTTAAGAAATGATTTCTTTAATTTGCCTTATCCTGTTGTGACAACCCTATCAAAATAGGTAACAATTTTGCACGTTCATAGGAAGCTTAGCCTCTGTTCCTAATATCTACTTTGTGGCACGGGTCTCCCCTATAGATAATTCTGTGGAAGCTCTAGAGCATACCACGCTGCTCCAATGCGGTTTGGTGGAGGGGTTAGTGGCCAATCGAATGTTCTCAAGCCACCCAAAGGTCTACGACAAGGATTAACGACTGTTTTCACCATTGAAAATGACCGAGACCGACGGCTTAACGTGCCCTCCGAAGCACCTTAGTGACCATGAAAATTTGCCACTAGCTGTCGCCCTTCTAACACACCGACCGACCGTGTCCGTCGTTGCTTAACTCTGTCGATCACATTGAATTGACGCGAGCCATTGTTCTATGGACGCCACAATTAATTTTATTTACAACTAGCTGACCCGGCAAACGTTGTTTTGCCATATAAATAATTTTTACTGAATATTTTGGGAGATTTTCCCGCTTTTCTGTTGAAATTTTTCCTGAATTTTCTTTGCTATAAACCTCACGGAGCCCGAGACCTTTCCAACGAATGCAAAACCGTGGAAATCGGTTCGTGCGTTCTGGAGTTATAGCGTCAGGAAGGAAAACCCGACTTATTTTTATATAGTAGATAATTTTAATGATTAATTGCGTTTTACCGACATGATAAAGGTTTTCCACTTAGCCTATTATGATAGACTTCAGATTTTTTATTTTTTATTTTTCAGTAAAATATTCGTCGCAAATATTCGTTAAATGTACTTACTATATATTTGCACACTACATTTGAAATGTAAGATAAGGATATGAAATTAAAGGCTTTTTTATTTTTATTTATTTTTTATTATATATATGCAGCGCGGAGCTCCACGAGTTCGAGCTGGCGTGGTACAGACGCGAGATGCGGCGGCGGCCCGTCATGATCAGCACGGCGCCCGACGCTGCGGGCCCGCGCCGCCGCTGCGGGCGTCCGCGCGCGCGGCCCCGCCCCGCGCCGACCGCACGCGCGCCGCCCGTGAGGGAGAGGGTGAGTCACGTGGTACTAACTATATATATGCAGCGCGGAGCTACACGAGTTCGAGCTGGCGTGGTACAGACGCGAGATGCGGCGGCGGCCCGTCATGATCAGCACGGCGCCCGACGCTGCGGGCCCGCGCCGCCGCTGCGGGCGTCCGCGCGCGCGGCCCCGCCCCGCGCCGACAGCACGCGCGCCGCCCGTGAGGGAGAGGGTGAGTCACGTGGTACTAACTATATATATGCAGCGCGGAGCTACACGAGTTCGAGCTGGCGTGGTACAGGCGCGAGATGCGGCGGCGGCCCGTCATGATCAGCACGGCGCCGGACGCTGCGGGCCCGCGCCGGCGCTGCGGGCGTCCGCGCGCGCGGCCCCGCCCCGCGCCGACCGCGCGCGCTCCGCCCGTGAGGGAAAGGGTGAGTCGCTTGCTACTATTATTTAGAAAGAAAGAAAAGCTTTTCTTTCGTTTTCTCTGATGCATTTGTAGCGGTGTAGTGTATGTAATCGTATTTTATATTATTACGAACTATTGTTATGTTGAGACAGTAATAAATAGATATTCAAACTCGTTGGTTGTCTAACTGATCCCCATACGGTTAATGTTGGAACATCTTATATCTAATATTAAACAAAAAAAAAACAAACAATAAAAGTAAAAATAACCGTGGGTCGGGGTAAAACCTCACACGCTATGTATACATGTGTCAGAGTGCACGAAATTGGGTCTGACTCAGCATAGTACCTCGGCATCGCGCTGCGGCACTGATTTTCTGTTTTTTGCCATAGGCCAGTCATTAAAGCCTCAAACCCCTAAGAAATTAGTAACTCGCTGAAATTTTGAGGATTTGTTAAGGAAGGTAAAATAACTTACCGTGTGATTTTGCAGCGTTCTGGGGTGTACGGAAAGGGGTGAAAAAAGTTTTTTGTTAATAACATTGCCAAAAAAATTAGTAACACGCTGCAAATTTAGAATTATGTTGTTCTTACCATTTTGTAATATGTATTAAATTTGCAGCGTTTTGCAACATACGGAACATATTTTATTATTAAAAAACAATGAAATTTGTTAATAAAAAGGGTAAAGAAATTAGTAATGTTCCGTTTGTTGCAAAACGCTGCAAATTTAGTAGTTGCTATAAAATGCTGTAAACAGGGTATTTACAAATTTACAGCCAGTTACTAATTTTTTTTACCGCCTCATAAAAGCAAATTTAATTGTTTTTTAATAATAAACAATGTTCCGTATGTTGCAAAACGCTGCAAATTTAATAAATGTTATAAAACGGTAAGAACAACCTAATTCCAAATTTGCAGCGTGTTACTAATTTCTTTACCCTTGTTATTAACAAATTTCATTGTTTTTTAATAATAAACAATGTTCCGTATGTTGCAAAACGCTGCAAATTTAATACATGTTGCAAAATGGTAAGAACAACATAATTCTAAATTTGCAGCGTGTTACTAATTTTTTTGGCAATGTTATTAACAAAAAAAACTTTTTCACCCCTTTTCAACCCTTTCCGTACACCCCAGAACGCTGCAAAATTACACGGTAAGTTATTTTACCTTCCTTAACAAACCCTCAAAATTTCAGCGAGTTACTAATTTCTTAGGGGTTTGAGGCTTTAATGACTGGCCTACATTTGGTGAGTCACGGACGGAGTATTATTATTAGTATTATTCGCTGCGACCCATAGACGTCCCACTGCTGGGCACGGGTCTCCCCCACAGACACTTCTCCGGGAGGTCTAGAGCATACTCCACCACGCTGCTCCAATGCGGATTGGTGGAGGGGTTAGTGGCCAACCCAGTGTCGAATGTTCTCAAGCCACCCGAAGGTCTTCGACAAGGCTTAACGACTGTTTCCAGCATTGAAAACAACCGGGACCGACGGCTTTACGTGCCCTCCGAAGCACGGTAGCGCCCATGAAATTTTTGCCACTAGCGGTCACCCATCCACAAACCGACCGCGCCCGTCGTTGCTTAACACTTTCGATCACATTGAATCGAAGCGAGCCACTGGGCTATGGAGGCTATCGCAGCGAATACGTGATCGCCGTTCTATCTTGATTAATTTCTGTGGTGTAATCTCTGTTCGGGCAGGTGGAAAGAATCGAGGACGAGCTGGCGGAAGAGTTGGAAGCGTCGTCGGACACGTCGGACGAGTCCGTGCGGCTGTCCGCGTCGCCGTCGGGCCGCTCGTCGCGCTCGTCCCGTTCGTCCCGCTCGTCGCGCTCGCAGCGCTCCAGCGACTCTGACAGGTACAAATATTTATACTTATTGTTATTAATGTTCTAATTATTTAAGTACCTACCATTTAAGTTAGAAGGAGTGAGACATGAGGAACTGTTTTTGTTGCCGACAAACTGGCCTACAGTTTGGCAAATTTTAGATTAAGAAAGATAGACAAAGAAAGAGTTACAAAATTATTAAATTTTGTAACTCTTTCTTTGGATTAATAAATAAAAAAAAAGGTATTAAATTGAAATTATGCGAGTGGTTTCTGATCCGACCGAAAGCCGCGCGGTGTTTTCTGCGCAGCGGATTCGCAGCGGTGTGCCTTAGACCAATAATTTCTAACAAGATGTAACCTTGAATTCTTCGATACTTTTGAAATAGAATAGAAATAGAACTAGATTTATTTCGCCAGCGAGCACAGCATTACAAAAAAAAAATTGTGTGTACATGTACATGCGTTAGAAGTTATACTTATTTGTATAACCTTTGCAAGAACAACCTGCACTGTCGATGTCTTATTTCAATCACCGTTGTCGCAAGAAGAACAACTGAAAAAAAAAAAATTTTCGAGGTGGTAACTAGGCGATACCTAAAAGGTATTTAAAACATTGAAATTTTATTATAACGAATTATCTAGTTAAATAAAGTTTATTTAAATATCACAAAAAATCACAATTTTTCACACTCATCATTTTTCCCTAACGCGCCAAAAGAAGTATGTATAACTTCAAAAATTAACTTTTGGTACAGTCCTGTTCAAGTTTTTTTTTACGGAGTCCCATGAAGTTGCATGTTCGTTTGCTATTCAATTAACATGGTAATGAAGTTAGTGTGTGAATGACATGCCACTGACAGTTATAATCCGTCTGTTCTAGCTCACGCAGTGCGAGCAAGAGCTCGCATTCGGACGAGTGAGTATTCGCCAGTAGCGCAGTAGTGTGTGTGTGGCTTTATAATAAGTACTAGTGGACGCCCGCGGCTTCGCTCGCGTAGAATTAGACCCATCAACGACGTCTGTCCGCGTTCGGGTTGCTCACATGACTTAAAAAAGTTTCATACTAACTTTGCACCCCCGTTTTACCTCCTTAGGGGATGAAGACTGATGCAAAAATTAGATAAAAACAATCCTTGATGCGGATTATATATCATGCTAAAATTTGAGCTCGATCGGTGCAGAACTTTTTGAGAATTTGAAGCGTACACAAACCAACATAACATTTTTTTATATACAGATTTATTGGCCAATGAGTTTGATTTTGGGTGGCATAACCTGTATGGAGTTCGCCGTTTCAATGTGTAGTAATTATTTTTTTTAGCAATAAGTCTTATGATTCCGAATGTGTTCGACTTGTAACGAGGCTCATACCAATAATTACCAACTGGACAGTCCCTGCTTCAGTTGTCTTTACACCTACAAATAAAACTGTCTGTCCGTATAATTCAAATTTTTACTGTGAACAAACAAGTCAAATTTGTCACCTAACGCAAACAAACTCATGATATTTAAGTACTTCCATATTTCATAATAAAATTAATATAAGCGCATTCTAAGAGGAGACTAGTGCCCAACAGTGGGATAAAGAAAGGTTTGTGATGATTATGACCAACAAGTTAATTTTAAATAGTCCTAGTACTTTTTTCCAATTTATTGTAATTCAGAGCTTGTCACAATTGTCACGGGTGACAGCAGTGGGTGCTACATGCTACAGTGGGTGCTACATGCTCGTTTGTTATCTTATACCCATTATTATAATTAATTGAAAGAATATACTGATCTTATACCCATACCGGACTCTCCTCTGTGTGGAATCATATCTCATTGGCCATTATGTAGAACGCTTCTCAAATCGAATCGAGACTAGTTTCATTTGTCAATTTCTTCAGGCTGGCATATATTGTTAGACTCAATGATCTATTGAGTAAAAATTATATTGAAATTTCTAAGAATACACCAAAACGTGCACAAATTTGATTAGATTTAGTGTGCCACTTTCAGAGATCCACTTTTTTTTACGCTTTGTTTAAGGGTGCTATCACTTTTAATAGAATTATTTTGTGTTTTCCATTTGTATTTGTGTTTTTCTTCTGATGTTTACTTATTGTACGTGGGTTAGTGTAATTAAATGCTGGTGCTTCTAATATTTAATATCTACCAATCCGTATTAGAGCAGCGTGGTGGAGTATGCTCTAGACCTACCGCAGCAGTGTCTGTGGGGGAGACCCGTGCCCAGCAGTGGGAATGATGTTGGGTCACTACCGATTGCGCCAACAGGCGTTCGGATTGGATATTTGTTATCATGTTATACATTTATCCCCCTCAAACACAGCTGTGGGAGGTCTAGAGCATGCTCCACCACGCTGCTCCAACGCATATTGGTGGAGATATTCATATCGTTCGATCAGGTCCTCGACAGTTCTGCCCTCGAGGTCTTATATCTCACAGATAAATATTCTTTACTATTATTATTGTTATTCTATTTGCAGCAGTTCGGCGTCGTCGCAGTACTCGGACTGGGAGGCGGGGCCTGCGCTGGCGCCGCCCGCGCGAGCGCGACGAAAACCCGTTCCTACCACAAGGTTTTTATCATACTGATATACTTACTAATATCGTTGATACAATGCTGATAGCGGTAATATCCTACTGGCAGACGTCCGCGTGGGTTCGATTCCCAGGCACTTCTGTCACAGTATTCAGACTGAGCCCGTGATCGGCTGATCTTTACCGTCGGCCTCATTCGCAAGCTCAGCATGCTACGGAGAAAGATAATGGTCGATATTCGTGACAATGAAATCTGAAGAACATAAGTAACGACATAGCTTGCAGAATCAGTAAACTAGACTGACTGATCATGGACTATGCCTTTGTCCAGCAGTGGGCTTTAAAATCTAATTATGGACTGTGATTGCTATGCTACGTGCGCTGATAACTCAATGGCAGACATCAGCCTCTTGCTCGAGAGGTCTGGGTTAAAATCCCAGCTTCTGTTGCAGTACTTTGTCCCATTGTAACATCACTTAAACTTAGTTCGCATTTTTCTGCATCGAGCTTAAAGCTAGCAAGCATATTATAGCATAATTTCCTAGATTTGTTGTGCGGTGATGGTTCATTTCTCATTTGCACTATTAACTTTTTTACAAAAAGTGTAATTTTGGCAAGTACTTGATAAAATTAGATTTTACACGCGTGCTTGCATTTATACTAAAAGTGTATTCTTAACACATATTTTTGTGCGTGCTTCAAGCAGAACTAACATCATAATATAAAAGCTACGGCGATCGTGTGAGGTGTATAACGTGGGCACTTAAATCTTGGTCCTTCGAGCCAGATACGAAAAAATTGAAAATATCAAATATCATACCCATTTTGATTTAAAAATTAAAAATATCATAATCATACCCATTTTGATTTAATAGTCCTAATAGATGCCTAGGTGTAATAATCCCCGTTAACAGTCCTGACAAGTGCATTGCAATATTTACATATACAAACAAACATTTTTGTTCGCGGATTGTTGCAAAGTAGATTAATCCTTGGCTTGTAATAATGGAGTTCCGCAAAGTAACGCGCGATACAATTAGTTATTTTACGGCCGAAATTAATAATCTATTTTTGGATTGATTTGCTATCTGAGATAGTTATTTCACATATGCTCCATATAAAATGTGTCAAATAACTATCTCAGATAGGCAAATTAATCCAAAGATGGGTTATTAATTTCGGTGCGGGTCGTGCGGTCGGGTAAAACCTAGTGCCAAAATTGATTACCAAATAAGGCAACTCGAGAAAAAAAGGATATAATAATAATAATAATAATGAATATCTTGGACATTCTCACACACGGCCATCTGACCCCAAAATAGGCGCGAGTCTGTGTTATGGGTGTCAGAGACATACATATATATTTTTAAATACATACTTAAATAGATAATATTGACATCCAGACACAGAACAAATACAAGTGTTCGTCACACGAATATTTGTCCTGAGCGGGATTCGAACCCACGACCCCTGGCGCAACAGACAGGGTCACTACCGATTGCGCAAACGGGCCCGTATACTTACTTACTTTATATAGTACTTAACATTGCGTGTGGTTGCCAGGGCGACGCTGCTGATGGCGCGGCGCTCCCCCGCGCGGCCCGCCGCCCGCCGCGCGCCCGCCGCCCCCGCCTCCCCCGCGTCCCCCGCGTCCCCCGCGGCCACGTCCCCCGACCAGCTAACCATGTATGTGCAGGTACGCCTGCGGTGCTTTGCTACCACCATTGAATGGCTCACCGCTGCTATGTCACACTCACGATACTTTATTACTTGCTTCTATCGGTACTATCTATACTTCTATACTAATATCATAGAGGAAAGATTTGTTTGTAATGTTTTCACACAAAAAAAAATGGACCGATTGTTAGAAAGCTGCATCTTCACTGATCTATTATTACTAGGTGTAAACGAAACTATTGTTATGTCTAATTCCACGCGAGCGAAGCTGCGGGCGTCTTAATTTTTATTCAGAGCGCATGTAACCTCTTGTACACTTCATATATCGATGCCTTGTAAAAAAAAAAATTTAACGACTTTGGGAAGTCAGTGTGCATCAGTGGACATCATCGTATGGATACATGATTATGACACATCATGTTTTGGGTTACCCTGTGAATTATGTGTACATCTATATATATAAAAGGAGAAGGTGACTGACTGACTGACTGACTGACATATCAACGCAGGGCCTAAACTATAAGGGCTAGAAACTTGAAATTTTGCACAGGGGTTCCTTTTATAACGTAGGGGAGCACTAAGAAAGGATTTTTGAAAATTCACCCCCTAAGGGGTTTAAAACGAGGGTGCAAAGTTAGTATGAAACTTTGCCGTTTTTGAAGTCAAGTGGGCAATACGAACGCGGGCAGACGTCGTTAATGGGTCTAATTGTTCGCGAGCGAAGCTGCGGGCGTCCACTATAATGTATATAAAAGGAGAAGCTAACTGACTGACTGACTGACATATCTACGCAGGGCCTAAACTATAAGGGTTAGAAACTTGAAATTTTGCACAGGGGTTCCTTTTATAACGTAGGGGAGCACTAAGAAAGGAGTTTTGAAAATTCACCCCCTAAGGGGGTAAGAGGGGGTGCAAAGTTAGTATGAAACTTTGCCGTTTTTGAAGTCAAGTGGGCAACCCGAACGCGGGCAGACGTCGTTAATGGGTCTAATTCTACGCGAGCGAAGCTGCGGGCGTCCATTAGATATAAGTAAATAAGGAAATAACTTAAATAATAAAATTAACAGTCGTTAAGCCTTGTCGAAGACCTTCGGGTGGCTTGAGAACATTCGACACTGGGTTGGTCACTAACCCCTCCACCAATCCGCATTGGAGCAGCGTGGTGGAGTATGCTCTAGACCTCCCGCAGAAGTGTCTGTGGGTGAGACCCGTGCCCAGCAGTGGGACGTCTATGGGTCGCAGCGAAAAAAATAAATGTCATTTTTAACTATCCCTTACAGGTACAGTCCAAGCGCGGCGCCCGCCCGTCGCTCCGCATCTGCGAGCGCGTGCGCCGCCGGTCCGAGCACGAGCGGCTCGGGCTCCGCTGCGGGCGCGGCGGCGGGCGCGGCGGGGGCGGAGCTCCCCGAGGCGTACCGCGTGGGGGAGTGGCTGACGGCGGTCGCGCCGCGCAAGGCGCCCTACCACCCGCAGATGGGCGACCGCTGCCTGTACTTCAGACTTGTGAGTGTTGACGCTACCGTACGAGCACTGGTGGTTCGGGCACAAAGTAGATATTAGGAACAGAGATTAAGCTTCTTAAGAACGTGCAAATCGGTTGCACTCCTACAAGCACGCGGGACATGTGTGCGTGGCCACTGGCCGCTTGTCGCTTACGCGGCGAGAGTGGAAAAAACCGGTTGACGCTGTCACATCAAGTTGACTATCTCAGGGTAATCGCTACGCACATTGTTGGTTTTGTTAGTTGCAAGTTTGAATATCTAATATAAAAACATGGTTTTATAATAATGGTTGTATATTGTACTGTGTGTATGAATAATGCTAGAAAAAATAGAAATATAATAACATACTTTAACTATCCCAAGGAGTGCAATAGGTAAGTAAATATTTGATTATTACTTTTTCAAGTAGGTAAGTACCTTTATTTTACTGTATGATCCTTTTTTTAATAAGAAATGGGTACTACACAGTGTGTTTTTACCTTTTTATTATTATTACAAGCTTTTACTAAACATTTGTAGGTATGTGGGTGGGTTGGTACGTACTATGTGTTTTAAGTTTAAGTATTGCAAGTGAGATTTGAACCACATCCAGATGTCTTATTGAACTGAAATTTTTATTCCTGCGTAACTTCGGTGACAGTACAATAATATGATAGATTATAACCTGACGCTGCAGCTAGGATTTGATATGCCATGTGAGTGTTTCCCGATACATTACTTGAAAAAACTATATACAGTGTAAACTCTTTATAACGTCGTTCGTTATAACGAAAAACTCTCTATAACGTTGAAATTAGTTCAATTTGGTTGGTTTACCATAAAACCCATACATTAATTCACTCTCTGTAACGCATCAGGCATTCTCTATTACGAAGAAATATTTTCATATTTAGACATCAACTACATATTAAAAAAAAAAAAAACTAATATTTAGAGGTGCTGAAATTTCTAATAAAGATACCTGAGGTCATAAACAGACGTCTATCTAGCTTTTGTTATTGTTAATTGCCTTAACACGTGTGCTATTATTCTTAGAATATGCACCATCGTCAACAATCGTGTATTATCAGTCGTAAAAAAAATGGAACCAATACTTACAAAAATACAAAACAAATATTGGCATAGCAACAGGCAAAGTTAACAGAATATATGTGTTTAGAATAATTTATCTATTGTATTGATAGTAATAAAATTAGAAATTATTGTATTAGTTAAATATGGTTTATTTTTTCTCTTCTCTCCCTATAACGAAAACTCTTTATAACGAAGGAAAATGCTTGGTCCCTTGAAATTCGTTATAAAGAGTTTACACTGTATTAGATTTAGAATTTTCCATACCATAAAAAGAAATAATAAAATATTAAAAAATAAAATTTATAAAAATAAAATTATTAGAGTAAGAAATTTGTAAAGTATGTTATTTTCTATTTTCTATTCTGTATTGGTTCTTATTGTAGTATTCTTTTTATATTCTGAATAATAAAACTATTTAACAAATGATTTCTTTAATTTCTCTTAACCTGTTGTGACAACCCTACCAAAATAGGTAACAATTTTGCATCTTCTTAAGAAGCTTAGCCTCTGTTCCTAATATCTACTTTGTGGTTCGGGGGAGGAGTGGAGCGGCGCCATCATCATCATCATCACAACCCTTTCTTTGTTCCACTGTTGGGCACAGGTCTCCTCTCAGAATAGGAGGGATTAGGCCTTAGTCTATGAACCACGTTCTGAATTAAAATTTATTATTATTAGTTGACCACGCTGGCCAAGTGCGGATTGGCAGACTTCACATGTTTTCGAGAACATTATGAAGAACTCTTTCATCTGGCCTCTCTTAGGTTGTTTCATATCCAGAATTTTCCTTGTCATGTGGTCGGATCCGCGGCGCATAACATGTCCATACCAGCTCTACGCTGGCTAGAAATCAATCGAAGCTCTCAAAGCACGTTGGTACGTGCCAAGCAGGGATGGCAGATGGTTCTTGCGTATAATATCTGTATTTTTTTTTGTGTTTCCAGGGCCACCAACGGTATCTGGAGGCGGTGGCGGAGAAGGATCTCTACAAGCTCCATCCGAGAGACAAGCCGTGGGACCGAATGCATATTTACGTGAGTTGATCCCCGCTGGTTTTCAGGGCGACCCAGTGTGTTGAGCAGTTCGGACAGTAAATCTTAAATTTATTCTAAGAAAAGCATTACATTCTTTAAAATAAATTAATTAAATGGTTCTAAGGGGGATAGCGCGTATCGGGTATCAATCTTTCATATTTTAAATTTGCTCAATAATATCTAACGGAGACCTCGACCGAAAAGTATTCTATCTCTTTACATAATTAAATAGTTACTAGCTCTTGCAGGCGACTTTGCCCGCGTTTAAAAATAGCTTACGACACACTGTATAACCTACCGTTTTATTTTATATTTGTATCCTCTTGTTTTGTTTGGCTGTCTGTAAGAATATGCTCAAAGCAATAAGACAGCCTTTTGCAAAACTTCTTTTTCTTTATTTTTTTCTTTTTTGTTCTTTTTCTGGTGCAATAAATGATATTGTATTGTATTGTATTTTAACTACGTAGCTTGTAGCCTACCTATCCATTCTTAGCAGTCGTTCTTAATGAAATAGGTAAATTTTGTTTTCCAATGCGATCAAGGTTTTCAACGAAAGTTTTCGAGCAATGTGTGTTGCCAGTGATGACATATGGATCCGAGACGTGGTCCTTTACCGTCGGTCTGATCTGCAAGCTCATAGTCGCTCAGCGCGCTATGGAGAGAGCTATGCTCGGTATTTCTCTACGGGACCGGATTCGCAACGGTCAAAATCCGTAGACGAACGAAGGTCACCGACATAGCTCGCAGGATCAGCGAACTGGACTGATAACCGTTGGGTAAGAAAAGTCCTCGAGTGGAGACCGCGTCTCGGAAAACGAAGTATTGGCCGCCCCCCGACGAGGTGGACTGACGACCTGAAGAAGACAGCGGGAAACCGTTGGATTCAGAGGGCACAGGATGTAGAGGAGTGGCGACGATTGAGGGAGGCCTATGTCCAGCAGTGGACCCTAAAAGGCTGATGGATGGATGGAATGCGATCAATGTTTATCTTGTTCCGCAGGAGTGCGAGGCGGTGAAAGTGGTCGGCATGAAGTACTGCATAAAGCCGCCGCGCGTCGCGTGCGTGCGGCTCGCGCGCGAGCGGCCGCCCGCCCGCGGCGCGCGCGTGTTCACCGTGCGCTACCACGACATGCCCGACGTGATCGACTTCCTGGTGCTGCGCGCGCAGTACACCGCCGCGGTGGCGCGCCGCTGGGGCGCCGGCGACAGGTGCGCCTCTCCATCCATCCATACATCTATACATCCATCCATCCATCCATCCGTACATAAAGCCGCCGCGCGTCGCGTGCGTGCGGCTCGCGCGCGAGCGGCCGCCCGCCCGCGGCGCGCGCGTGTTCACCGTGCGCTACCACGACATGCCCGACGTGATCGACTTCCTGGTGCTGCGCGCGCAGTACACCGCCGCGGTGGCGCGCCGCTGGGGCGCCGGCGACAGGTGCGCGTCTACATCCATCCATACATACATCCATCCATACATCCATACATACATCCAATAATATAGAGCGTGAATAGAATCAAAACTACCAAAATACGGATTAACAGTTAGTTTTACATCCACAGTTGAAGTTACCGGCTTACTTACGTGTGATTTAAGTCGGAAATAGGCGGAATAGTTTCGATCTATTACGATGATCATCTTCAGGAGTGAACGCGCTCGCGGCGGGCTCGGCGTACACTGTACACTGTAGTTTTACATCATTGACATGACTCAATAGGTTTAAGAAATTTTATGTCACTAGCTGTACCTAATAGTGAAGGACACATCGAGAGGAAATCTACATTTACATCTTCATAATGTTCTCGAAGAAATGTGAAGTCTGCCAATCCGTACTTGACCAGCGTAGTTAATTGAGGCCTAATCCCTCCCATTCTGAGAGGGAGACCCGTGCCCAACAATGGGACAAAAAAAGGGTTGTGGTGGTGGACATTACTTTATTTCAATTTAACAGGTTTCGGTGTATGATCGACGACTCGTGGTGGACGGGCACCATTCTCGAGGGAGACCCGTGCCCAACAGTGGGACAAAAAAAGGGTTGTGGTGGTGGACATTATTTTATTTTAATTTAACAGGTTTCGGTGTATGATCGACGACTCGTGGTGGACGGGCACCATTCTCGAGGGAGACCCGTGCCCAACTGTGGGACAAAAAAAGGGTTGTGGTGGTGGACATAACTTTATTTTAATTTAACAGGTTTCGGTGTATGATCGACGACTCGTGGTGGACGGGCACCATGCTCGAGGGAGACCCGTGCCCAACAGTGGGACAAAAAAAAAGGGTTGTGGTGGTGGACATTACTTTATTTTAATTTAACAGGTTTCGGTGTATGATCGACGACTCGTGGTGGACGGGCACCATTCTCGAGCGGATCGCGCCCGCGCCCGCCCCCGCCGCCGCCTCCGCCGCCGCCACCGCCGCCGCGCCCGCGCCGCCCGCCGACCCGGCCGCGGCGGCGTGGGCGGCGGACGCGGCGGCGCACTTCCTGTCGCTGCGCGTGCGCTGGGACAACGGCGAGGTGGAGAGGCTGTCGCCGTGGGACTTGGAGCCCATCGACCCTGAAAGGTGTGTTACAGTTTTCATAGTTTGTGTTTTTTTTTTGATGAAAAACATCTTTAGGCGGAGGGCAAACTAAATTTTTGGCGTGGCGAGCGATGGAATATATATTCTATACAGTTCCGACAAATGACGGTCGGAAATTATTTTATTATTAATAATAAAATATAATATTTAATTTTTGAAGTGAAAACTTCTTTAGCGGCGTTGAGCACTTTTTCTGTAATGGGTATAAAATCTTAAACTCGCGTCAGGACACGTGACCTGATCGAAAAAGCGTAAGACGGATGGAGAGTAGACAGCTATCCCCTCTCTACGGCGCGGCGAAAATGTATGCCTGGGCCTACTGTTTCGTTTAGGCAGGAAAAAGTCGTTGAAATTATGGATGAAAGTTGATTTTTCGGAGAGATAAACTTTTTAATGTAAAATAATTGCAATAATTTTAAAGTGTTAAATTTTTAATGTAATATAAATTGTCATGTTTGTGTAGCTAGCGCTAGCAATAAATGAATATTGTATTCTACCACATAAATGATAGTACTTTTATACTGATAAAGCAATTGGTGCAAAATTATTCCCTAACCATTCCAAAATATCAAACATGCTCAACGTTAATAATCAAGTTTTCACTTCGCCGGCACTCCCGGAGTGCAATTTTCTTATATGTTTTAGTTCCTGTCATAATCTGTACTTTTGTGCATATTACTTGTACCTTTACTTACCTCACAAATTTTTTTTTAGATTCGACAAATTAACCAAAGTATCGTAACAATATGCCTATAAAATAATATAAGTAAATAACTATAGGATCGGCCGAAATGGGGTCGCACTCAGCTATGGTCGCAGCGAACCACGACCGCTGGTTTTCAGGGCGACCGAGCGTTTTGAGAAGTTTGGACAGCAGATGTTTCCGGTTCTACACTTTACACTTCTTTAGAGGCGATCATCTTAGTTCTCAACTTGTAATATTAGTGTAACTTTGTTTGTTTAAATATTACTAACTGACCCCGCAAACGTTGTTCTGCCATATGAAATGTCAAAGTGATGCGTCGCTTCACGTCGAAGAACGACGGGTAAAAATAAAAATACTAAAATCGTGTTTAAAAAACATTTTCCAGTGGACCAAATTGTGAATCTAAACCATTCTCGAATCCACTTGAACACATACAAATAAATTCATCAACATCAATCCAGCCGTTTAGGAGGAGTTCACTGTCATACACACACACGTACACAAGAAATATATTGTACTAGTGGGCGCCCGCAGCTTCGCTCGCGTAGTATTAGACCCATTAACGACGTCTACCCGTCTAACGACTTCAAAAATGGCAAAGTTTCATACTAACTTTTTAACCCCCGTTTTACCCCTTAGGGGGTGAATTTTCAAAAATCCTTTCTTAGTGCTCCCCTACGTTATAAAAGGAACCCCTGTGCAAAATTTCAAGTTTCTAGCCCTCATAGTTTAGGCCCTGCGTTGATATGTCAGTCAGTCAGTCACCTTCTCCTTTTATATATATAGATATTAAGATGATAATAAAATTGCAGGTTACCGTCGGAACCGGGCGGCGCGGTGCCAGTGTTAGCGCACGAGCTAGAAGCGGTGCTATACCGCGCGGAGACGCACGAGTGGCCGCCCGCCGCCTGCCGCCACATCGCGCACCACATCTCACAGGTTATCCATCCATCCATCCATCCATCCATCTACTAAGGCCAACTAGAACACAGCCGCGTGATGTCTAGATGTACTAGGCACAACACCACTTTTATTAAAAGCTTTTATTTAACTTCACTCGTATGTATCTATGTATGTATGTACTGGAATCTTGCAATCAATATTTCACCCACTTCCACTGAAGCTATCGAGCTGAAATTTGGCACACATATTTGATTTCGATGACAATGCACGATTCAATAATTTCCGCCATTTTTAATCCAATATGGCGGACGATACAAAATGGCGATTTATTATTAAAAGCTTTTATTTAACTTCACTCGTATGTATGTATGTCCTGGAATCTTGCAATCAATATTTCACAAACTTCCACTGACGCTATCGAGCTGAAATTTGGCACACATAGTTGGTTCCGATGACAATGCATGAAAAAAAATATTTAAAAGTAAAAAGCTTTTTAAAAAAAAAATTTTTAATTGTAATTCTTTTATTAGTCTTCAAGGGTAATCCTGTGGCAGACTTGAGAGTTTTATGACTCCGTGTTCGGGGTCTGTACTTGGGTTATTATTCTGAGCTGGAGTGTCTAACAGTCTCTGCCCCAGTCTCACTCCTACCAATGAACTGAAACATATTAATGTGTTGTACAAAATCACACACAGTTGTCATGGGTAGAGCTGCAAGCACGTTTGCTGTCTTACATCCATGATAAAAATGTTGGTCCTTCGAGCCGGATTAATGCAGTAGTCGCGTGTGTCGCAGGTGATGCTGCTGTCAGTGGCGGAGCCGTTCGTGGCGCCGGTGGACCTGCAGGCGTACCCGAGCTACGCGCTCGTCGTTCCTTACCCCGTCGACCTGGCCACCATCCGGGCGAGGTTCGAGAACCAGGTATTTAATTCTTTCTCTTTGATTTATATGTGTTTCATCTCTTTTATAGTATAGCTAAAGATAACTCAATAGATTCCGCATTAGTGAATATTTGTTGAGTTCACTAAAATTGGCCGCAGGCGCGGCGGGTGGGGATCGACACGATGCGCTGTTATAGGTATTGTTACTGTAGGTAGTATAGGCGTTAAATGTCTCTTTAAAATAAAATTTAATAAAATTTTCATAACCTAAGAAAGTGTTGCTGCGAACGATGTTTAAGCTATTAAGCGGTCGTGGGTTCGAATCCCACTCAGGACAAAATTAAATATTCGTGTGACGAACGCTTGTATTTGTTCTGTGTCTGGATGTTAATATTATCTATTTAATTATGTATTCAAAAATATCTATGTATGTATATCAGTCTCTGACACCCATATTACAGGCTCGCGCCTACTTTGGGGTCAGATGGCCGTGTGTGAGAATGTCCAAGATATTTATTTATTATTGATGTGAAACATCTTTAGGCGGAGGGCAAACCAAATTTTTGGCGTGGCGAGCGTGGCGAGCGTGATGAATATGGAATATATATACTATACAGTTCCGACTAATGACGGTCGGAAATTATTTTATTAATAAAATAAAATAAAAAATTTTTTCTTGTATGTTTTAGTTCCTGTCATAATCTGTACTTTTGTGCATATTACTTGTACAAAATAATTTCGATGTTTCACATCTGCCAGGCGTCCCGTGACGGCTCACAATTTTTTTATTTATAAGCTTATATATACGTAAGTTACAACCGTATTGACGTGTGTCCGTTCCGCCTGCGCAGTTCTACCGTCGCGCGGCGGCCGCTCAGTTCGACGCGCGCTGCGTGGCGAGCAACGCGGAGCGGTTCAACGAGCCGCACACGCAGATCGTGCGGCAGGCGCGCCTCGTCACCGACCTGCTGCTGCACATCATCAGGTGATCCCATCCATCCATCCATCAGTCTGTCCATCCAAATATCCGCTTCATCACAACCCTTTCTTTGTCCCACTGTTGGGCATGGGTCTCCTCTCAGAATGGGAGGGATTAGGCCTTAGTCTACCACGCTGGCCAAGTGCGGGTTGGCAGACTTCACATGCCTTCGAGAACATTATGAAGAACACTCAGGCATGTAGGTTTCCTCACGATGTGACCTTCACCGGTATAGCAAGTGACATTTAATTTCTTAAATCGCACATGACTTACAAAAGTCGTTGTTGCGTGCCGCTGGGGTTTGAACCTGGACCGCTCGAGTGAGAGGCGAGTTCGGTAGCCACTGGGCTGTCATCGCTAAAAAAAATCCGCTTGGTGTGAAATATCTCCAGTTCCACTATAAGTTCAATTAATGATGTTCATTACCACCAAATTATTAAAATGTTAATTTTAAAAATAATAACCGCCGAGTTTCTTGCCGTGTTCTTCTCGGTAGCATTAACTTTGTTAACAAAAAAGGTAATCGTAATGACGTACATTAAGCGTATAAAAAATGATTGAAAATATGGTTAAAACATAAATGTTATGTGTAAAATCTATACTAATATTATAAAGAGGAAACATTTGTTTGTAATGTTTTCACACAAAAACTACTGGACCGATTTCAAAAATTCTTTCACCATTATAAAGCTGCATCTTCACAGAGTGACATAAGCTATATAATATTCGCTGCGACCCATAGACGTCCCACTGTTGGGCACGGGTCTCCTCTCAGAATGGGAGGGATTAGGCCTTAGTTCACCACGCTGGCCAAGTGCGGATTGGCAGACTTCACATACCTTCGAGAACGTTATGATGAACTCTCAGGCATGCAGGTTTCCTCACGATGTGTCCTTCACCGTTATAGCAAGTGACATTTAATTTCTTAATATATATTATATAATATTACTAGTTAGTTATATACCGCGCGCGGTACCCAAAATGCTGACAACACACGACACGGTACGGCGTCAGTTCGTACAACTGGCTACTGCGCTGTGAATTTAATTTTACATATAATATTTTATTTAAATCTAGAAATTTTATTTTAATTGATTATTAGTATTTAATGTGTGAATATAAATCGACATTCTATTGATTTTTGATGTGAAACATCTTTAGGCGGAGGGCAAACCAAATTTTTGGCGTGGCGAGCGAATATGCAGAATATGCGAATATATACTATACAGTTCCGACAAATGACGGTCGGAAATTATTTTATTAATATAATATTTAATTTTTTTCTTATATGTTTTAGTTCCTGTCATAATCTGTACTTTTGTGCATATTACTTGTACAAAATAATTTCGATGTTTCACATCTGCCAGGCGTCCCGTGACGGCTCACAATTTTTTTTTTGTTGTGTGTTAACCATCCAACTGTTGTCCTCCAGCAACTGGCGTTCGGTGGACGTTGTGGCCAAGTACCACGAGCTCGCCGCAGCGTACCAGTCGGAGGACGAGGACGCGCCCGCGCCGGCGCCCGCTAGGACGGTGAGTCACACAGCGCCGCAGCGCCGTCCTATGGCAAGGACGGATACATCCCGTCGTATGCACATATATTTTACCTTGAAAAATTCCGTCGGATCCCATCTTATACAGATTTATATTACCTTGAAAAATTCCGTCGGAAGGGGATTTTGGGGTAGATTCAACCACATGACTGCCTCGTTGGTTTAGTGGAGGCAAACGCGACCGCTATTGCTTATTTTAAAATTAATTTAGGATAATACTTATCCGGGACTATCGAAAGTAGCACCCTCATGTTTTTTTTTCATATAATTTTTTTTATGTATATAAGATAGCCGAGCCTGCAGTACCACCCATCTGCTGCCGCCCATGACAACTGTGTCTGAATTTGACATGACTCAAGTTGGTGTTAGTAATAATAGTCCAGTTAGTTAGTAAACCGCTGGTTTCAGAAGGCACAGGACCGGTCGGAGTGGTGTCGTTTAGGAGAGGCCTATGTCCAGCAGTGGACCTCAAAAGGCTGAGGGATGGGGTCGTAATTGTTAGTAAGAGTCTCGTTCCAAGTCAGCCACAAACGTGTTGCTACCCTTGAGGACTAAGATGGTCCTTAATTAAAGCAATTTTCTCCTTCCTCCTTCCTAATGTCATACGTTCCGTTCTTCCATTCCTACATATACAGTGGTGGTCACAGAATTAGAAACACTTCTTATGAATAAAGAAAGTATAACTTCAATGTAAAAATGTTCGTAAAAAATATATACATTCAATATTTAATAATCATACTATAATATAGCCACTCAAATAAAAAACTCATTAAATGCATGAAATATAAAACCTATTTTACTTTTAATTAAAAAATGAGTCTTACACATGAAGGAGTTTATTTTCTGCTGATTGCCGCTTGGACGCCTAATTAGAAACATTTTAAAAAAACATCCATAGCTCCTTTTTTTTTTTAATTGGAGAATATCATTTCATTCTTGGCTTTTTCTATTATTTTGGCGGTAATTCAAAATTAAATCTGGATTTTATTTTGTTTAAAATGGGCAAAAATAAAAGTTGTGACGCGTCAACTAGGCAAATAATTGTTAATTTACATTTAGATCATAAGTGGGCGCACACAAGAATAGCTGAGCATTTAAATTGTTATGTTAAGAAAGTTTTTAATGCAATTGATCATTATAAAACACATGGAACTGTTGAAAATGCTCTTAGTAAGGCTCGGCTAAGAAAAACCTCTCCCAAAGAAGATACGCTAATCGTTCGTGTTGCTAAAAAAGACCCAAGTAAAGGCTCCAACCAGATTAAAAATGAAGTTTTTTTCGCCTGATGACCCGAGAAACATCTCGTCAAGACTGATACGCCGAAGATTAGTGGAAACTAAATTGTTTGGAAGAATCTCTCGATAGGTACCGCTTCTTACCAAGCAACACCGAGAGAAGCGATTATTATTCGCTAAAAAATATGTTAAGTGAACGGTATGAGAATGGGAAAAAAGTGTTATTTTCAGATGAAACTAAAATAAATATGGTAAATTCCGATGGAAAGCGCTATTTTAGACGTCCTGTAAACAATGCTTTTAACTATAAATACACAAGGAGTATATAGTCAAGCAAGGTAGCGGTAACATTAAAGTTTGGGGGTGTTTTACCGGATGTGGAGTTGGACCCGTTGGGAAGATTGAAGATACAATGGATCAATGGCAATACAAAAATATCTTAGAGCACACAGTGATTCCCTACTCGGTCGATCATTTGCCTGTAACCTGGATCTTTCAGCATGACAATGACCCTAAACACACGGCCAATAGCGTCAAATGTTTCCTTAGCGAACAGCGTATATCCGTTTTAGACTGGCCACCAAATAGTCCGGATTTAAACCCGATAGAAAATCTCTGGTATATTGTTAAAAAGAAAGTCTCAAACAAACGTAACACCAGTAAAAACGAACGATATGAAGCGTTTGTTGAAGCATGGAATTCAATCCCCCTAGAAATATGTATGAAATTGATTGAATCAATATCCACGTCGTTGCAGTGCTGTTATTAAAAATAAGGGATACGCCACTAAATATTAATTAACTATTGGTATGCTGTGGATAGTAACTATTTCGTAAATAACAATACTAATTACTAATACTTAAAAATATATTGAAACTGCACTTGTGTACTGAGAATTATATTGCTTTTCTGATAAATGATAAGTCGTTGAACATATTGTTACCCTATTTTATTGTTTAATTTCAAAATAAAAACGATTGCGGTGAAGTATCTTACACAATGTCAAGGACCGTTGGTAGTGTTTCTAATTAGACGACCACCACTGTATATATACGTAAATAGTGGACGCCCGCAGTTTCGCTTGCGTGGAATTAGACATTAGACTAACTTCAAAAACGGCAAAGTTTCATACTAACTTTGCACCCCAGTTTTACCCCCTTGGGGGTTGAATTTTCAAAAATCCTTTCTTAGTGCTTCCCTACGTTATAAAAGGAACCCCTGTGCAAAATTTCAAGTTTCTAACAAAGTTCTCAGTCAGTCAGTCACCTTCTCCTTTTATATATATAGATAATATGTTCCTGTATTACGGTTTAAGTAATAAAACAATCGTTCACAGAAGAGCTCCCGCCGCGGCGGTCGCCGCGCGCGCGCCGCCCACGCCGCCGCCAACGGCAACGGCAACGGCGACGCCGACGACGACGACGACGACGACGACGACGCGGCGTCGGACGCGGCGTCGTGGCGCGACGCGTGCGCGGCGGTGCTGCGCGAGCTGCTCGGCTCGTCCGACGCGTCGCCGTTCCGCCGGCCCGTCTCGCCGCGACAGGCGCCCGGTCAGTGACACACACACACACACACACACGAACACACACACAACTACAAATATTTAAATTTACTATCGGTTTTCATAGAAAGTAATATTTTGAAAAAAAAAAAAACAATTTTATTCATTATTTTCACTATCTGTCTGTCGTTTTGTTTTTGATTTTTTAAATTTACGTTTGCTTAGTAATAATAATATTTTTTAATATTATAAGTTGGCGCAATCGGTAGTGACCCTGCCCTGTCTGTTGCGCCAGGGGACGTGGGTTCGAATCCCACTCAGGACAAATATTCGTGTGACGAACACTTGTATTTGTTCTGTGTCTGGATGTCAGTATTATATATTTAAGTATGTACTTAATTAAAAAATATCAATGTATGTATATCAGTCTATGACACCCATATAACTGGCTCGCGCCTACTTTGGGATCAGATGGCCGTGTGTGAGAATGTCCAAGATATTTAGATATTAAAATTGTCGTCGTGAACGCGTTGCAGACTACAGCGTGGTGGTGTCGGAGCCGATGGACCTCGGCACGGTGGCGGCGCGGCTGGCGACGCGAGGCGACAGCGGGTACACGAGCGCCGGGGAGGTGGCGGCGGACGTCCGCCGGGTGTTCGCCAACTCGCGGCTCTACAATACCAACAAGCGGAGTCGGGTGAGAACTCTCACACAAAATTGGCTGAGAAATCATGGAAATTTATCAAGATAGAACGGCGATACACGAGCGCCGGGGAGGTGGCGGCGGACGTCCGCCGGGTGTTCGCCAACTCGCGGCTCTACAATACCAACAAGCGGAGTCGGGTGAGAACTCTTACACATAATTGGCTGAGAAATCATGGAAATTTATCAAGATAGAACGGCGATACACGAGCGCCGGGGAGGTGGCGGCGGACGTCCGCCGGGTGTTCGCCAACTCGCGGCTCTACAATACCAACAAGCGGAGTCGGGTGAGTACTTAGACAAAATAAAATTGGCTGAAAAATTACATAAATTAATTAATTTATTTATTTATTTTAATATTTATGTACACACAATTACATGAAATAGAAATGAACAAAACAAAAGAAAGAAACAGGTGTACAAAGGAACTGCTTATTTCACTTCACTTCACTTCATTTCATTAATCAAGATGGAACGGCGATCACGTGGCACAGAGGAAGAGCAATGTAATACATGCTAATCAGGGCCGGATTTAGAGGTCTGGAGGCCACGGGCGACAAAGGAGTGGAGGCCCCCTGGCCCCAAATTATTTTCCAAATGAAATGAACAACTTTTTTCAGTCGAGTTTTTCAATCAATAATTTATTGTGAAACCGAGTAGATTATTTTAGTATTTTACTAAAAAAAAAACACAAGAAAAGTCCATTAATTAAGTCTATTAGTCTAAAGGGGCCCTCTGTTTCCCTCCCCTAAATCTGGCCCTGATGCTAATAGTAGACATGATGAGCCTACAGAACAATTTGGACGCAGCCTTACACAGGTACACCTACAAGACATTCTAGCAACCATAGTAAGCTTACTACTACGAACAAGCTGGCACATACAGAAATTAATCAAGATAGAACGGCGATCGCGTATTATTTTGATACAAACTATGCGTGTCACTTTTTTCGTCTGCCCCGCCCAAGTCCAGGCGGGACTATGTGACGTCACACTATAGTAATTAGTGAGTGAGTGAGGTGACACACTCGTTTAAGTTGTAACCAAATTTAACGATAGTGTTACGTACCGTAACAAATATCGACGCGCACTGATCGAACTTGCGTGAATTCTTGCAGTATATTGCAAGATTGCGGCACGGTGTATATGCCCAGTTCACCGTTCTATGAAAAATCTGTACCTGTATGACTTTAAGTTGTCTTTGGCTTTGCGCAACCGGGCCACCGACCACAGCCACCGGTGGCCAGCGACAGCCACTTAACATAAACTTTTTCATATTTTGTATAGACGCGCCGCACACGTGTAGCCGGTGGCGGCCACCAAAAGTTTATGTTAAGTGGCTGTCGCTGGCCACCGGTGGCTGTGGTCGGTGGCCCGTTTGCGCAGAGCCTTATGTTCCATATAACTCATACGTTTGCTGTTTCAGATCTACTCGATGACGGTGAGATTATCGTCGCTATTCGAGGCGCTGTGGGCGCGCACGATGGCCGCGCACACGGGCGCGCCGCGCGCTCGCCGGGTGAGGCGAGTGCGCGCGCGCGGCCGGACGAGACGCGCGCGCCGGACCGTGCGCCCGCGGCGTACTGCCAACCTTATGGGTGAGATTATCGTCGCTATTCGAGGCGCTGTGGGCGCGCACGGTGGCCGCGCACACGGGCGCGCCGCGCGCTCGCCGGGTGAGGCGAGTGCGCGCGCGCGGCCGGACGAGACGCGCGCGCCGGACCGTGCGCCCGCGGCGTACTGCCAACCTTATGGGTGAGATTATCGTCGCTATTCGAGGCGCTGTGGGCGCGCACGGTGGCCGCGCACACGGGCGCGCCGCGCGCTCGCCGGGTGAGGCGAGTGCGCGCGCGCGGCCGGACGAGACGCGCGCGCCGGACCGTGCGCCCGCGGCGTACTGCCAACCTTATGGGTGAGATTATCGTCGCTATTCGAGGCGCTGTGGGCGCGCACGGTGGCCGCGCACACGGGCGCGCCGCGCGCTCGCCGGGTGAGGCGAGTGCGCGCGCGCGGCCGGACGAGACGCGCGCGCCGGACCGTGCGCCCGCGGCGTACTGCCAACCTTATGGGTGAGATTATCGTCGCTATTCGAGGCGCTGTGGGCGCGCACGGTGGCCGCGCACACGGGCGCGCCGCGCGCTCGCCGGGTGAGGCGAGTGCGCGCGCGCGGCCGGACGAGACGCGCGCGCCGGACCGTGCGCCCGCGGCGTACTGCCAACCTTATGGGTGAGATTATCGTCGCTATTCGAGGCGCTGTGGGCGCGCACGGTGGCCGCGCACACGGGCGCGCCGCGCGCTCGCCGGGTGAGGCGAGTGCGCGCGCGCGGCCGGACGAGACGCGCGCGCCGGACCGTGCGCCCGCGGCGTACTGCCAACCTCATGGGTGAGATTAATTAACTATCGTCGCTATTCGAGGCGCTGTGGGCGCGCACGATGGCCGCGCACACGGGCGCGCCGCGCGCACGCCGGGTGAGGCGAGTGCGCGCGCGCGGCCGGACGAGACGCGCGCGCCGGACCGTGCGCCCGCGGCGTACTGCCAACCTTATGGGTGAGATTATCGTCGCTATTCGAGGCGCTGTGGGCGCGCACGGTGGCCGCGCACACGGGCGCGCCGCGCGCTCGCCGGGTGAGGCGAGTGCGCGCGCGCGGCCGGACGAGACGCGCGCGCCGGACCGTGCGCCCGCGGCGTACTGCCAACCTTATGGGTGAGATTATCGTCGCTATTCGAGGCGCTGTGGGCGCGCACGGTGGCCGCGCACACGGGCGCGCCGCGCGCTCGCCGGGTGAGGCGAGTGCGCGCGCGCGGCCGGACGAGACGCGCGCGCCGGACCGTGCGCCCGCGGCGTACTGCCAACCTTATGGGTGAGATTAATTAACTATCGTCGCTATTCGAGGCGCTGTGGGCGCGCACGATGGCCGCGCACACGGGCGCGCCGCGCGCACGCCGGGTGAGGCGAGTGCGCGCGCGCGGCCGGACGAGACGCGCGCGCCGGACCGTGCGCCCGCGGCGTACTGCCAACCTCATGGGTGAGATTAATTAACTATCGTCGCTATTCGAGGCGCTGTGGGCGCGCACGATGGCCGCGCACACGGGCGCGCCGCGCGCACGCCGGGTGAGGCGAGTGCGCGCGCGCGGCCGGACGAGACGCGCGCGCCGGACCGTGCGCCCGCGGCGTACTGCCAACCTCATGGGTGAGATTAATTAATAAGGCTTACATCAGTATAGTGGACGCCCGCAGCTTCGCTCGCGTAGAATTAGACCCATTAACGACGTCTGCCCGCGTTCGGTTTCATACTAACTTTGCACCCCCCCTTTTACCCCCTTAGGGGGTGAATTTTCAAAAATCCTTTCTTAGTGCTCCCCTACGTTATAAAAGGAACCCCTGTGCAAAATTTCAAGTTTCTAGCCTTTGTAGTTTAGGCCCTGCGTTGATATGTCAGTCAGTCAGTCACCTTCTCCTTTTATATATATAGATTGTATATTTGGAGCAACGTGGTGGAGTATGCTCTAGACCTCCCGCAGCTATGTCTGTGGGGGAGAACTGTGCCCAGCAGTGGGACGTCTATGGGTCGCAGCGACATCAGTATTTAGTTACTCCGTAACCGGGTATGTTTGTCGCATTTCCAACTTTATGGCTAAGACTAGTGAACGCCCGCAGCTTCGCTCGCGTGGAATTAGACATAACAATAGTTATGTTTACACCTAGTAATATTATATAGCCCATGTCACTCAGTGAAGATGCAGCTTTCTAATGGTGAAAGAATTTTTGAAATCGGTCCAGTAATTTTTGTGTGAAAACATTACAAACAACAAATGATTACTCTTAATAATATTAGTATCAATTGATTGATTGCACTCTTAAAGCGAGCGAAATTGCCCGCATTTTAGTGAGTAAAAAGGGGCTGCTTGAATTGAAACTGTATATACACAAACGTTATGTGATTTCTGTCTCGATCTGCATATTGCGGCGAGGATTGAATGTTGGGCCCACTGGTACAAGGGGTCTACCGACTTATCCTTATTTTGGCTGTAAACATTGTCTAGCTAGAACAACTAGATTGTACGAGGCTTTTAAGTTTACCGATCGTGTGACGACTTTTCAGCGTGTGTGTGCCAATGCTCCACACATACTCATCATATCATATAAGCATTTTTACTATAATAAATCAGTGTTAAAACTGCACTCACTGGGTGTACTCATTTATTTGGGCTCGCCCATCCCCGAATCCCTACATAGATCATGAGCCAATAACAGGTTGTGATAATAATGAAGAAGTTCGATTGTTATTATAACAATATTGAATCTCGTCTATCGGTCTACTTAGTGAAGGCATCGTTCGGCGAGATGGGCAACGGCGGCGCGGGCGCAGACGCCAGCGACTCTGGCAGCTCCGATTCCGAGACGCTAGCGGCAACGTCGCGACGCGTACACGCAGCCACGCACGGTGAGTGACGGACGAATGAATGCTCAAATAATTTGAAAAATAGTAATTATATGCAGTTGATCCGGCTCGAAGGACCATTAATGAGATCTAGAGCATACTCCACCACGCTGCTCCAATGCGGATTGGTGTAGGGGTTAGTGGCCAACCCAGTGTCGAATGTTCTCAAGCCACCCGAAGGTCTTCGACAAGGCTTAACGACTGTTTCCAGCATTGAAAACAACCGGGACCGACGGCTTTACGTGCCCTTCGAAGCACGGTAGCGCCCATGAAATTTTGCCACTGGCGGTCACCCATCCACAAACCGACCGCGCCCGTCGTTGCAACTCTTTCGATCACATTGAATCGAAGCGAGCCATTGGGCTCAGTGGCGGGGCCACCATAGAATCCAAAAAGCCAGGCATGCCCTAACACCTAACCCACTTAGTAACGTAACGTCACTAATGGCAACAGAATTACATTAGTCATTTATTCATCACCTTTATACCGCGCGGAAAGCGCGCGAAACTCGTCGTGTTTGCGCGAATTGCGTCGTCAATCGCGTTCGACCTCAAATCTATTCACGCCACACACACATTAAAGCGGGCAGTCCCGAATCTGCAAATTCTGCAAACTTTTTCAGCTTTCTCTGTCTAACGTACTCAAAACGACTAAGATAGACTCTTATTCACGTATTTTCACGCCACACTACAGCGCATCGTTGTGTGTGTCGTGTGACTTTTTATCATTCGATCCGCAGTCCCGCTTCGAGCAAACTTTCTCTGTCTAACGTACTCAAAACGACAAAGATAGACTTACCGGCAAAAGTCATTCACGAATGAACTATGAGCAATAATGGGAAATATTGGGAGAAAGTCCCTTGATTTGTGTTCGGGGAGCACATAGTGAAATACGCTGTCTATTTTTAGGGTAAAATTTTGAAATGACGGGCAGGGTACACACAACAAGAATAATAAATATAATTTATCTTTATGTAATTTGCCTTTTTATTTTAAAATAACCCGAATAGCTAAATCTAAATGGTTAAACATAAATATGTTTTCCATACATAAATATGTTTTCCTTTTAGATTTGAAAGTAAATAAGTATGTATAAGTTTGAAAATCTGGTTATCATCGCACCATTGACACGTTTATGTTGAATTTAAAAGTTCTGTAGGTAATATTTGTCTGACCAATCTAGGGAAAATGTGATCGTATGCATGGCAGCCCGCTTTGAATGAACTACCAAATTACACTCACTCAATATGAATAAAAATATTCAGTTTGATTTGCTTGAGTCGCGAAGCGCTACTTGTTTTTGTGTTCGTGTTTTTCATTTTGTTGTTAAGTACATTTGTGATGTCTGTGATGGAAGTAATTGTCCCTTGTGACGGTATTGATGAGTGTGTGATTAAATGTGTCCAAAACTTACTCGAGAAAAGGTAAAATCATTTACATTTGATCAAACAAAACAGTTGATTACCAACATTTTATGCCGACGTAATTAAATCATTTCATAAGAAAGATAGACGTTTTGATTTAGAATTTAAATACTAGTCAATTTGTGTTACTTTAAAAAAATATGTTTTGTCTATTTTGTTTTGTTCAATAAGGCCAGCGGGGGACAGCCAGCTTACCCTAGATTAATTCACTCAGACTCAAGCAATCGGCCAAACCAAACGGCTTTTTTCAAAGCCACCGATGGATTGCTGATATTATTATGTTTTATCAATCTAGCACTGTTATGACGTGATTTGAATAAAATCTAATGAAATTGCTACAGGGAAATCGATTTAGGTATTTTACATGTGTTTTTCACTATCACATGTCTTGGGCATGCCCTTTGCCCCTTGGCTAGATCCGCCACTGATTGGGCTATGGACGCTATGGTACTTAGGTCACGGATGTTTAATTGTGTTGTTTTCCGTGTGTCTCCACCTGAAACACGGGCCAGTTTGTTTTTGCGTGTGTGCGTGTGTGCGTGTGTTTGTAACGCGGGAGTTGCGTGTTGCAGAGGAGGAGCCGTGCACGAGTAGAACACGCGCGGACTCGTGGGACAGCGACGCGCCGCTCAACGCGCACAAGAAAGGTAAGCCCATTGTGAATTTGACAGGCCCGTTGGCGCAATCGGTAGTGACCCTGTCTGTTGCCCCAAAGGTCGTGGGTTCGAATCCCACTCAGGACAAATATTCGTGTGACGAACACTTGTATTTGTTCTGTGTCTGGATGTCAATATTATCTATTTAAGTATGTATTTAAAAATATCTATGTATGTATATCAGTCTCTGACACCCATAACACAGGCTCGCGCCTACTTTGGGGTCAGATGGCCGTGTGTGAGAATGTCCAAGATATTTATTATTATTTATTGTCTACCTCCGTAGTCCACCTGGTTGGATCACAAGCTCTTCTCGCCAGTTGTCCAACTTAGCCCACCGGGTGGTCCATTCGCATTATTGATGTGAAACATCTATCTATAGCCGCACGTAAAACCGATTTCTGGCGTGGCGACGCATGCCGTGGCGACGCGTCGCACGCACGCTATATGATGGTATGTATATACAGTCGTTAAGCCATCTCTCTCGCTACACTGAGCTCGGATACCTATAGTGTATACTCTGTAGTGTATAATTTTTTTTTTGTTTTTGTTTTTGGTTATTTTTAAATTTTTATTTTGTTCTTATATGTTTTAGTTACTGTCATAATATGTACTTTTGTGCATATTACTTGTACTAAATAATTTCGATTTGGGCGGTAGCGGATTGGTGGTTCTGCAAGCTCGTTATCTATCTTATATCCATAAAAAAGCTGCATTTCGCATTGCAATTTTGTTCTTAATCTTAACTCATTTTGCAACAGGTAAAGGCGTTGGCAAGAAAAGTAAAAACGGCCCTACCGGATCTAGTAATGGTAAGTAGTAATTACTTTCGTCAATCCGCATTGGAGCAGCGTGGTGGAGTATGCTCTAGACCTCCCGCAGCCACAGGTCTCTGGGGGTGACCCATATAAAGCGTCGTCAATGGATTATAGCTAAATATTAATTACAACCTTCGACAAGGGGTGGACAGACAATCTGGAGAAGATGGCGGGAAACAGCTGGATTCAGAAGGCACAGGACCGGTCGGAGTGGTGTCGTTTAGGAGAGGCCTATGTCCAGCAGTGGACCTCAAAAGGCTGATGGATGGATGGATGGATAGTTGTAGTTAGTTGGACGACCACCAATCACAGAGTCATCGCGATCAGCCTTATCCATTACATCTGGTGGTCCAAAACCTTTAAGAGGTTGTCTCCAATGACATGTGTGTTCTGGCGGCGTTGCCTGTAGAGCTGAGCAAATTTTGATACCTAAAGTCGATATTTTTAAATTTATTTAATTTTTATTACTGATTTGTGAGTTAGACACAATTCGTCGTTGACGTTACCGGCTTACTCACGCGTGATTTAAGTCGGAATAAGGCCGACTAGTTTCGGTCAATTACGATTACCATCTTCATGAGTGATGCATATTACAGTTAATTAGAAGGATAGTTTAAGTAGTAGTTTTTTTTTAGTTTTAGTTGGTAGATAGATAATGCTTTTAGCATTAATTCCGCCTTTTGTACCACAAGCTTTTTGGTATAATTATAAAGAATAAATAAAAAGTTGACCGAGCGATTTATCTATCTTGTGTTCCAGCGAACGGCGTGTCAGTGTTGGGGGGCGAGGGCGGGGGTGCGGCGGAGGGGCGCGAGGGGGGCTCCTCCTCGGAGTGGGGGCCGCACGGACCCGGCTCCGATACCAGCGCCTACTCCAGGATAGAGGTAAGAATAAATAAATAAATAAATAAATAATATCTTGGACATTCCCACACACGGCCATCTGACCCCAAAGTAGGCGCGAGCCTGTGTTATGGGTGTCAGAGACTGATATACATACATAGATATTTTTAAATACATACTTAAATAGATAATATTGACATTCAGATCACAGAACAAATACAAGTGTTCGTCACACGAATATTTGTCCTGAGTGGGATTCGAACCCACGACCTTTGACGCAACAGACAGGGTCACTACCGATTGAGCCAACGGGCCTGTATATAATAACTGATTTATCTGTCCGTCTGTTTTCGTTTACACCTATTTATATTATATTATAGCCTATGGCACTCAGTGAAGATGCAGCTTTCTAATGGTGAAAGAATTTTTGAAATCGATCAAGTAGTTTTTGTGTGAAAACATTACAAACAAATGTTTCCTCTTTATAATATTAGTATAGAAATTTAGTATAGATAATCTTTATTTGCAAGATAATGTACCATAAGATCTAATAATAAAATCTATAACTAATATTATAAAGAGTTTGTTTTTTTGGTTGAACGCGCTAATCTCAGGAACTACTGGTTCTAATTGCAAAAAATTATGCGGGCAGTAGTTGGTTAATTTAAAAAAAAAAAATCAAGCTAAATTCAAATAAGCATACAATTAAAAACAAATAAAAGTTATTTATGTATTTCTGTATATGACCACAGCACGGTTGAAAGCGTATTTTTCGTCTGTAAAAGAAATCAGGCGTAGGCTTTGAGAGGTATAGTTGTGTAATGTAGTAGTAGTAGAGGTATAGTTGTGTATGTTGCTGGACGTGTTCACATATAATTGCAGGAACACGATTTTATCATGTTTATATTTAATTTTAGAATTGTTATGTGTATCCTGTGTTGGTGAACCTTAATCAAATAAATAAATAAATAAATAATAGTAATGTATTTATTTATTTATGTTCTGTGTCTTGTTGCCTGAAATAAAAGATATTATTATAATTACATAGTGGTGTGTGTGCGTGAGCAGGTGGTGGAGGAGGAGCTGGCGGAGGACGAGGTGGAGCTGACGTACGAGCCGCCGCGCCCGCGCCTGCACGCGCGCCCGCTGGTGCGTACGCCCCTCCCCCTTGCCCAGCAATAACTACATATAACAACAGATTACTTTAGTTTAGATGTATGGATGGATGGATGGGCTATTACCGCTTATTTATCTTATTACTGAACGATTCGTGAGTCTGTATTAATAGTTGAAGTTACGTGTGATTTATGTCGGAAATAGGCCGACTAGTTTCGATGATCATCGTGAACGATCGAAACTAGTCGAACTGAGTGAACTCTATATGGAACAAAATAGGTTTTATATAAAACTAGTGGCTTCGCTCGCGTGGAATTAGACATTCACTAACTTCAAAAACAGCAAAGTTTCATACTAACTTGGCACGCCCGTTTTACCCCCTTAGGGGGTGAATTTTCAAAAATCCTTTCTTAGTGCTCCCCTACGATAAAAAAGGAACCCCTGTGCAAAATTTCAAGTTTCTAACCCTTATAGTTTAGGCCCTGCGTTGATATGTCAGTCAGTCAGTCAGTCAGTCAGTCAGTCACCTTCTCCTTTTATATATATAGATGAATGGATGGATGGGCTATTACAGCTTATTAATTATCTTATTACTGAACGATTCGTGAGTGTCTATATTCATAGTTGAAGTTACGTGTGATTTATGTCGGAAATAGGCCGACTAGTTTACGATGATCATCGTGATCGATCGAAACCAGTCGAACCGGGCGAATAATATGGTACAAAATAGGTTTTATATAAAACTATTAGTGTATTTTTTTTTATTTACCCAAGTAAATTATTTGAAATAAAATGAAATGAAATTTTGTTTATTTTCGCTAACAACTACAACATATTACAATTATATAATCAAATAGGACAAAATAATAATATATAAACAGTTGTTGCAGTCCTAGCAAAAAACGGAAAAATCTCAGCATTTGCTGTAACAAATAAAATGCCACAGCACTGATATTCTGTACTTCTATTTCACCCGCTCATGTTTATTTGTCCGTTAGTGTTACATAGTTTCTGGTGATAGTAACTTATATGGATGTTATTGTGTGTTTACCAGAGGACGCGCACGTCGCGGAAGCGCCGGCGCGTGCGCAGCTCGGACGACAGCAGCGGCGGTGGCGTCGTCGAAAGGCCAAAGAGGTATGCAACTCTATTAGGCTTCCCGTCATCGACCAAATTATTTAGGGGGCAATTTTATTTGATCCTCTGAAAACTAATTGATCTACTTTACATGAGCACTTTCAAAAATAAATGATGTATTTTTTTAAAAGCTTTTATTTAACTTCACTCGTATGTATGTATGTCCTGGAATCTTGCAATCAATATCTCACCCACTTCCACTGAAGCTATCGAGCTGAAATTCGGTACACATATTTGGTTCCGATGACAATATACGAAAATAAAAATAAAAGTTATAAAAAGCTTTTTAAAAAAAAATAACAGCATAATTATTTTTTCAGTTTAGAATAAAATTTATTATGTTTAACCTTTATTTTAATTATTGCGTCTATAGCAGTTGATCTACGGATAAATTATTAACAAACAAGTAACGATCAGACGTAATTTCTTTCATTTCAATTTTTTTCGCGTAGTTTTAAAGAGATTAAAATATCGATTGATTTAATTTATTTTATGTCTCAAAGAAAGAGGATCAATCATTAAAATAGATGACCATTTAGATTTTTTCTTTACTGTTTTTGCAAAATTAAAACGATCATTTAAATACATGCACTTATTTAGTGACCGAATAACCGGACCAAATTAAAAGTAAAAAGTTCATGTTATAAAAACTAGGGTAAAGACCTTTCGAACTTCCCCTGATAAATTCGGTCAAATCAGCCGGCTACAATATCATTCTTCATATGACAGGTCCGTTGGCGCAATCGGTCGTGACCCTGCCTGTTACGCCAGGGGTCGTGGGTTCGAATTCCACTCAGGACAAACATTCGACATGCGAACACTTGCGTTTGTTCTGTGTCTGGATGTTAATATTATCTATTTAAGTATGTATTCAAAAATATCTATATAATATCAGTCCCTGGCACCCATTAGGTTCGAGCCTAATTTGGGGTCAAACTTCGATCCTCCGAAATATCGCAAAATACAAGGAAACAGTTTGATTCAGAAGGCTTAGACCGATCGGACTGGCTACGTTTAGGAGTGGCCTAAGCTGTTGGACCTAAAGGCTGCATCTAATGACGGGCACCCCGAAATCGCGTATCTTAATGTATATATATTTCTTGTGTACGTGTTTATGACAGTGAACTCCTCCTAAACAGCTGGACAGATGTTGATGAAATTTTTTGTGTGTTCAAGGGGATTCGAAAATGGTTTAGATTCACAATTTGGTCCACTGGAAAATGTTTTTTTAACACTGTTTTAGTATTTTTATTTTTAACCGTCGTTCGTTGACGTGAAGTCATTTACATGTAGTGTCGCGTCACTTTGACATTTCGTATGGCAGAACAACGTTTGCGGGGGTCAGCTAGTGTTTTATAAATTTTTTATTTGTATATATTTATAGGATACGCGAGCGGTTCTCGGACGGATCGTGGTCGTCCTCGGAGTCTGGGTCGGGCGGGTCCGGGGGGGAGGGCCGCGGCGCGCGCTACGAGTCGGACCGCTCGTACCGCCCCGCCGGGCCCTACTCCACCGACGACGACGCGCCGCTGCTGCACTACAGGTGAGCAGCCACGCTGGCCCACGCTGGCCCACCGCACGCTCCACTCCGTGGACTATGTACACATAGGATACGCGAGCGATTCTCGGACGGATCGTGGTCGTCCTCGGAGTCTGGGTCGGGCGGGTCCGGGGGGGAGGGCCGCGGCGCGCGCTACGAGTCGGACCGCTCGTACCGCCCCGCCGGGCCCTACTCCACCGACGACGACGCGCCGCTGCTGCACTACAGGTGAGCAGCCACGCTGGCCCACGCTGGCCCACCGCACGCTCCACTCCGTGGACTATGTACACATAGGATACGCGAGCGATTCTCGGACGGATCGTGGTCGTCCTCGGAGTCTGGGTCGGGCGGGTCCGGGGGGGAGGGCCGCGGCGCGCGCTACGAGTCGGACCGCTCGTACCGCCCCGCCGGGCCCTACTCCACCGACGACGACGCGCCGCTGCTGCACTACAGGTGAGCGCCCACGCTGGCCCACGCTGGCCCACCGCACGCTCCACTCCGTGGACTATTCACATAGGATACGCGAGCGATTCTCGGACGGGTCGTGGTCGTCCTCGGAGTCTGGGTCGGGCGGGTCCGGGGGGGAGGGCCGCGGCGCGCGCTACGAGTCGGACCGCTCGTACCGCCCCGCCGGGCCCTACTCCACCGACGACGACGCGCCGCTGCTGCACTATAGGTCAGCACCACCCACGCTGGCCCACGCTGGCCCACCGCACGCTCCACTCCGTGGACTGTTCACATTTGTTCTATCCATATTTTACACAATATTTTTACAATATCTTTATTCATATTTAACAGCGCGTAATAAAAATGGAGCGTCCATAGCCCAATGGCTCGCATCGATTCAATGTAATCGAAAGAGTTAAGCAACGACGGGCGCGGTCGGGTTGTGGATGGGTGACCGCTAGTGGCAAAATTTCATGGACGCTACCGTGCTTCGGAGGGCACGTAAAGCCGTCGGTCCCGGTTGTTTTCAATGGTGGAAACAGTCGTTAAGCCTTGTCGAAGACCTTCGGGTGGCTTGAGAACATTCGACACTGGGTTGGCCACTAACCCCTCCACCGACCCGCATTGGAGCAGCGTGGTGGAGTATGCTCTAGACCTCCCGCAGCAGTGTCTGTGGGGGAGACCCGTGCCCAGCAGTGGGACGTCTATGGGTCGCAGCGAATGAAAATGGATACTTAACTGCTCAATAGTTTCTCACATCAAATGAATTGACGTAAAATAGGACTAGTGGACGCCCACAGCTTCGCTCGCGTGGAATTAGACATAACAATAGTTTCGTTTACACCTAGTTGCCACCCTCTTCAAAGACACTAACGATCGAATTGTGTAAGTACTTCGAACTTCATTCCTGGGGAAATCACCGAGATGAGAAGTACCTACATACATATATACAAGAACACAAATTTATAATAATATATAGCCTATGTCACTCAGAATGTTGAATGTTCACTCATGTGAAGATGCAGCTTTCTAAAGGTGAAAGCATTTTTGAAATAGTTCCAGAATTATTTGTGTGAAAACATTACAAACAAATGTTTCCACATAATTTTATTATTGAGCGTTGTTTTATCTCACTAACTTGGCGATGTGGTTGCTTACAGACAGCGGCAGGAGGACGGCGAACAGCCGGGGCCATCGCGCCGCGCCATGGCAGCGGTGAGTAGACCGAAAGGCATACGATTTAACTCAAACAGCCCAAACCGAATTCATATAAATAAAAAACTTACAATTTAGTATTCCGAATGAAATGGTTCTTATTCGACTTGACTTACAGAGTAACTATCAAATTCTATTAGGGTCCTTTTCCTTTCCCTGTTACTCATGAAAATTTATCCATGTTAACGTGCTAGCCCAGTGGCTATCGAACTTGCCTCTCACTCGAGCTGTCCGGGTTCAAACTCCAGCAGCACGTACCAATGACTTTTCTGAGTTATGTGCGATTTAAGAAATTAAATGTCACTAGCTGTAACGGTGAAGGACACATCGTGAGGAAATTTCCATTCCTGAGAGTTCTTCTAATGTCCTCGAAGGCATGTGAAGTCTGCCAATCTGCACTTGGCCAGCGTGGACTAAGGCCTAATCCCTCCCGTACCAACGTAGTACTTTTCTGAGTTATGTGCGATTTAAGAAATTATGTCACTTGCTGTAACGGTGAACGACACATCGTGAGGAAACCTGCATGCCTGAGAGTTCTTCTTATGTCCTCGAAGGCATGTGAAGTCTGCCAATCCGCACTTGGCCGGCGTGGTGGACTAAGGCCTAATCCCTCCCGTTCTGAGAGGAGACCCGTGCCCAACAGTGGGACAAAGAAAGGGTTGTGATGATGAACGTGCTAGCTAATAATCGGTAGTGACCCTGTCTGTTGCGCCAGGGGTCGTGGGTTCGAATCCCACTCAGGACAAATATTCGTGTGACGAACACTTGTATTTGTTCTGTGTCTGGATGTTAATATTATCTATTTAAGTATGTATTTAAAAATATCTATGTATGTATATCAGTCTCTGACACCCATATCACAGGCTCGCGCCTACTTTGGGGTCTGATGGCCGTGTGTGAGAATGTCCAAGATATCTTATATACATAAAATTTCCGTGTCACAATGTTTGTTGCAGTACTCCTCCGAAACGGCTTTACTGATTTTTACCAAATTTTATATGCGTATTCAGTAGGTCTGAGAATCGACTAACATCTATTTTTCATCCCCCTAAATGTTAAGGGTAGTCCATCCCAAATTTTTTTTTTTTAATTTTTAGACAAATTTTTATTTTTGTATTTTTTTATGATACTCGTACAACATTAGAAAATACATACAACCCTGAATTTTCAACCCTCTACTATCAACCCCTATTTTTCCATCGCGATTTTTATTTTTAATAATATACATGGCAAAACAACGTTTGCCGGGTGGGTCAGCTGGTTTATTTATATTTAAATCTTTCGTGTCCAGGGCGCGAGTGGGTCCGGCACGTCGGGCGCCGGCGGCGTGTCCCTGCGCACGCGCAGCCCGCGCCGCTACAACGAGGACAGCGAGGAGGACTCGATCGCGGCCATCAGCAAGCGCCTGCCGCACCACCACCACCACCACCACCAGCAGCGGCAGCTGGCGTCGCGCCGCCACCGCCATCTCGCGGTCAGTACCACAAGTGTCTCTGCGCCGCTACAACGAGGACAGCGAGGAGGACTCGATCGCGGCCATCAGCAAGCGCCTGCCGCACCACCACCACCACCACCGCCAGCAGCGGCAGCTGGCGTCGCGCCGCCACCGCCATCTCGCGGTCAGTACCACAAGTGTCTCTGCGCCTCTATAACGAGGAATTTTGCAATCCAGTAAGCGTTAGAAGAAAGGGTTACGGTAGCGAAATGGATTAAAAACTGCAATAATCGTACAATGGTGTAGTAGCTACCGTCGAAAGCAACTATCCTTTTCCTAACTAATTTATAAATGGAAAATTTTGTTTGTCCCTTCTTCTCCTACTCAACGAAATGTTGGATCTATGTGATTTTTTTCTTTGTGTTGCAATCAAATTCAGATTTTTATTTTACTTTTAAAAAATCCACCCAGCACCACTGGGTGAATTCATTCAAGGTAAAATAAAACTCTGTATTTATATAAATGTTTGGTCGTCAGGGGTCTTCGGGCGGCGCGGGCGGCGCGGGCGCGGCGCACACGGCCGACCACAACTACTTCAACGGGCACGCGCCGCCGGACGATGCGCGCGCGCACGCACACCACAACGGTGAGCTTGCTATTCATTCATTTAATTATTTTTTTGCGAACCAATAGTGGCACTCAAATTTTATTACATCTAGCCATTTTTGGCTATTAATTCTATTCGAACTTAAACTGATGAAAAAAAAAAACAAAAGTTTTTTGCACAGATTATATAATTGAGGATGCTGCTACACACTTTATAGACGTATTAATTTTATTATTATATTTTATTTTGTTATGTCGAATGTGTCATCGCTTTTTTGTACTAGCGTAAATCAGTATTTTACCCAAATGAAATATGTATTCTTATTTTTTAATGCATTACACATACTTATAATAATACGTTAAAAAAATATATTATATATACCTATATATGTTAAAAAAAATTATCCAAATGTTTAAAAAAAAATTCCCAGGTGGCGCTGCGAACGGCGTGGGCGGCGGCGGCGCGAGCGGCTCGGGCTCCGGCTCCGCGTCGGGCGCGCCGGGCCCCGTGTCGATATCGTCGCGCGGCCGCGTGCGCCGCCTCACCGCCAAGGCGCGCGGCCTGCTGCGCCACTGACGCACCGACACCGCTGACATGACATCGACACCGCTGACCGACACGGTGATGTGCGACACCACTGTGCACTGAGCAGTCGCCAATGTGGCCGGTGGAACCAGCGCTGCTAGCGGGTGGACCTGAGGGGGCAGCCTGACACCGCCAAGGCGCGCGGCCTGCTGCGCCACTGACGCACCGACACCGCTGACATGACACCGACACCGCTGACTGACACGGTGACATGCGACACCACTGTGCAGTGCACAGTCTCCAATGTGGCCGGTGGACCTAAGGACAGCCTGAAAACCAGCGCTGCTAGCAGGTGGACCAGATGACGCACCGCTGACATGACCGACACGGTGATGACCCCATGATGCGACACCACTGAGCAGTCGCCAATGTGGCCGGTGGACCTGATGACAGCCTGAAAACAAGCGCTGCTAGAAGGAAATAGCAAATATTAACAGTCGTTAGAGTTCGCCCGAGCCAACGCCATCAAGTGCAAGGAGTCAAAGTCAAAGTCAAGTCTGTTTGGACAAATAATCTATAGTATGATGAGCTTGAACGACTTTCATGAGTCTTGTTCAAGGTCCGGTCAGAATGCTCATTTGCTATCTAGTACGCATAAAAAATCATAATTATTGTGAAAACTATGTTGTGATTAGGTTTTAATTTAGAATTGTCTTTGGGCAACAATTAATTATTTGCTCATACAATATTTTGTAAGTATTTTGATCAATTAATTGATAAAGTCTAAATTACATTGTAAATAATTCTATTAGTAAATGGGAACCAAATGTATATACAATAGACGTATCTTTTAAAGTATTGTTAGTTGTAAATATTTAATTAATTCAAATGATCAATATTGGTCGTCGAACTTAATACCAAACTTTAAATTAGTTTAATAGTTTATGCTCAGTTTAAGATCTCTTGTGTGTAATATATTATTTGAATTTAATTTAATTTTGATAAGCAAAGACCGGTGTACCTGCTTGTTCAAGGTTTAATTATATTAGTTTTAATTGGTTATAACATAATATGAGTGTCTCCATAGCCTTATTATATTGATTTGGATAAAATTAGCGCTACGAATCGTAAATTGTCAGCGAAGCGAGCGAACGAGTGGTTTAATTTTCACTTCATTTAGTCTCGAAATTATTTAATTTTAAAACATATAGTGGAAGTATCTGCAAATAAATTAATTTTGTTAGTTTGAAAGCATAAGTTGTACCTAAAGATTAAAATTGTGTATGTACAACGATAAGAGATAGATCCACAGTTTCTTTGGAGAACTTGTAGATAAAATCATGAAATTTAATAAACCATGGAAAGAAAATTTATCTCAACAACCCCGTTTTAAAGTTACAGATAATTAAATTTAAAAAAATGAACTTTTTTAACAAATTTCAGTGTTTTATTTTTTTACGAAGTTTCAGTTCGATATTGTTATTGTTTTTTAATCTGATTAGCTAGTTAGACTTTCTAGCTTTCAAATGAGACTATTTTAAAGATAATTCGCCGTTTACAAACAAAGAAACAAAGTATGAGGTTTTCGTTAAATAAAAAATTTAAGTGCATTTTTTAAATGGCCTACTAAATTAAATTGATTTTCGTATTTTTATCGATAACTTCTTGTCTTATATCCGCACATTTCGTTTGATCAAGCCTCAAAAAACACATTGTATATTATAGATGCGAGTTGTACTGTCAAGGTATATCATTGTCAATCAATCAATAGTACTATCATTGTCACAAAATAATAATGTTTGTTTCCAAGTTAACAAATGTATTGAAGAATGTCGACCTAATTTTTTCGGCTGCGAGAAAACGAGCTTAGGCAGGGTCACTTATCCATTTCTTTGATAGTACTTAAAGGTCGATCAAGTTATTAAATTCATTTTGAGTAAATCGACACTATTGAACGCAGCTTTTTTCTTTGTTGGGACTTTATAAGTGGATCATCTGTAGTCTTATTATGAGTACGTTCCAAGTCGGATTAATGTAATGTATGTAGTTTATTTGTAAAATAATGTTTTGCGTTACTCCGGCGTCCGCGCGCCCTGTGTACGTGCGAGTGTGTATGAGTGTGAATGTTGTGTGTCTGTGTGTGCGGGCGCCACGTGATAGTAGCAATTAAGTGTGTATTTGTCAGGCACCGAATAAATGGATATTTTGTAAACCATGCCTTGTTTTATTGTTTTAGCTGCTTTATTCTTACCCGCCCTCATCTATAACTAATATTATAATTTTTTTTGTTTGTTAAACGCTATTATCTCTGTCCTGTCTGTACCAGGTACCAGTCCGATTTAAAACCGATTTTAAACCGTGTGGGCCGTCTTAAGTGCCCCACACAAAGCCCTGCAAGCAGGGTGCGTCCACAGACTAGGTAGAGATATTATGTACTGTCGTAGAGATCTTGCGTCGTTTGAGTCACGCCATTTTATTTTATTGAAAACTAGTGGACGCCCGCAGCTTCGCTCGCGTTACACATTCACTAACTTCAAAAACGGCAAAGCTTCATACTAACTTTGCACCCCCGTTTTACCCCCTTAGGGGATGAATTTTCAAATTTTTCTCGCCGTAAAAACCATCCTTGAACTTCAACGAACATTTTAAAAAAAGAATTGTCCAAATCGGTCCAGGCGTTGTTGAGTTATGCGCTTACCAACACAGAGTACATTTTATATAACTGAAACTTACCAACACATTTTGCGATTCATTTTTAATATATTCTTAGCAACTGGAAGGTAAAAACAAATAAAAAGAAACATAATTTCAAATAAGTATAAGATTCGTCATCACCTACACCAAAAGATGGAACGTGCTTACAGCAAAGTAGCGTTAGGTACCGACACCATAGTGTAGATACCGACAACCTCACCGTTCGACGGCTGAGCAGAGAGTGAATGACAATCTACCGAGCGCTCGCTTTTATAGGCATCGGTCGGTTACTACCAACAATAGGTTCGCACAGCTGTGAGTCACAGCCTTGTTCAACTGATAACACTGTTTATCGGGCGTCAGCTGCGAGTAGCAACTGTGTTCATTTTAAATATTGAAGTCTTCAGCTAATACGGCCTCTCCTGATCGTGCGCCGTCCTCGGCCGCACCCCGGACCTCTTCTTCAGAAGCACAGGTCATCCGTACTCGCAGTACCAGTAGGCAGCAAGCAGAAGCACCAAGCAGAAGCACCTGTAGGCTCTCTAACATCGTCAGGGTCGTCGTCATTGCAATCTGTGTGAAAATAAACAAGTTGTGAGTTATACGTGACGACATACACCTTTGCCTATTCTGTCATACTTCTCGCATACAAGGCCCTCATACAAAGATGCGCTTTCACAACAGAAACTAAAACACTTCGCTTTCAGGAGTATGCATACTTCCTCACACATCGAGTCTCATTCTTTCTCATGCTTTGAATTTGTACAAGTTCACCAGGACTGCGCCTGCCTTAAATCTCATTCATACTCATACTTGAACTTGCACAAATTCACCAGGACTGCGCCTGCCAGGACAACGCCTGATGCGTGTTCAGTGAACACGACTTCCGGGACAACACCCGATGCGCATACATAGTACGCGACTTCCGGGACAACACCCGATGCGCATACATAGTACGCGACTTCCGGGACAACACCCGATGCGCATACATAGTACGCGACTTCCGGGACAACACCCGATGCGCATACATAGTACGCGACTTCCGGGACAACACCCGATGTGCATACACAGCACACGCCTTCCGGGACAGCACCCAAGGCGCAGCACAGCACACGCCTTCCGGGACAGCACCCAAGGCGCAGCACAGCACACGCCTTCCGGGACAGCACCCAAGGCGCAGCACAGCACACGCCTTCCGGGACAGCACCCAAGGCGCAGCACAGCACACGCCTTCCGGGACAGCACCCAAGGCGCAGACACGCACACGCCTTCCGGGACAGCACCCGAGGCGTAGACACGCACACGCCTTCCGGGACAGTACCCGAGGCGTAGACACGAACACGCGCTCTGGGCAGCACCCGTGGCGCGCAGACAGCACACGCGCTCTGGGTAGCACCCGTGGCGCGCAGACAGCACACGCGCTCTGGGTAGCACCCGTGGCGCGCAGACAGCACACGCGCTCCGGGCAGCACCCGTGGCGTGCAGATAGCACACGCATTGCGAGCAGCACCCGCGGCGTATACGCGGTACGCGTCCATGGAGCAAAAGCCCCCCTCCAACAGCAGGTCATACGCGTGGGCAGCGTCCGCAAGGCAGGGCCCACACGCGTCAAGGACACGTCTGCAGGGCACGTCCCAAACGCGCCAGGCAGCAGAGCAGCTGCTGCAGAGCTCGCTTTTGCGGTGCGTGCGCAGCAAGAACTAGTCAGCTTAGTTCTCCGCCTCTTCACGGTGAAGAGTGATCGGTATACCCGCTCACACAATCACATCAGGCCTGGAAACATTTGTAAACAAACAAAACATAAGCAGGAGCGTAAACTCACTTTCAAAGAATGCGGTGCACCTCTCAGGACACCACACCTTCATCCAAGGCACCCTGTATGTGTGTGTGTACCCTGCGGCCTGTTGTTTTACCATCTGCACCACTAAGCAGTATAAACTCATATCGGTAGCCTGGTAACACTTTAGTTACGCGGTATGAACCCCTCATGCCAGGGTCGAGCTTCCCAGCGGACTGAGAATGACTAGTGCTTTAGTTTAGTACCGTCTCGGCCTAACCTGACCGTGACTAATAACGCGAGCGACCGCGATGCGATCGCGAACCAGTCATGTCGCCACATGAACGCGAGCGAGTCTGTCACGACGCGAACACAAACGATTTCCACTATAGCGTGACCTCGAATGAATTCCAACACGGCGAGAACGCATGGCGATCGTGAACCACGCCTATGGTTGCGTCCTAATTCACTGCGACGGCTATGTCTAGAAAACCACACGTCATCCACGTACACGAGAACTTTCCCCGCTGCAATAAAATACTTAAAAGTCTTTATGATGAAAAAACCGGGGCGTTCGTAAGCTCACACGAGCCACGAGCTATTGTGTCGAGAGGCTGCCCACAAGGTGGGGTTATATCGCCACTACTGTGGAACCTTGTGGTGGACGACTTAATTAGTTCGCTAAACTAGGCCAGCTTCTATACCGTAGGCTATGCAGACGATATGACAATTCTCGTAAGAGGAAGGATTGAGCCAGTCCTATGCGAACTCATGCAAAGGGCTCTAATTATCGTCGAACGATGGTGCACGGACCACCGACTGTCCATAAACCCATCAAAAACAGAACTGGTAATGAACCTTAGTCAATCTTCGCTTACCAAAACTTCTAGGAAGAACCTTAACCCTAACCAAAGAGGTCAAATATCTGGGAGTGATCCTGATGATAAACTACTATGGAACAAACACTTGTTGTCTATGTGTTTGTTTGTTGTCAAGTGGCTATACACCGCAGTGATAAGGCCAATTATCAGCTATGGAGCGGTGGTCTGGTGGCCCAGAACCAGATTAACCACAGCCAAAACAAAACTGCAACAATTCCAAAGGCTATCATGTGTAGCCATAACGGGTTGCATGAAAACTACTCGTTCTCGCTGCGATCCATAGACGTTCCACCGCTGGGCCCGGGTCTTCCCCACAGACACAGCTTTGATATACAATTGAGTTCTCACTAATACTTATCTGATGTAAACCAGAAACCATAGTACACTAAAACATCGAGTTAAGTCTAAACACCAGGTTAAGTATGGCTAACCTATCAATATGGTCGTTGATTAGCGGAAGAGGATGTCTATCCTGTTATTAACAGTTATCTGACTAAAAGCTATCTATGCAAACCACGAGAGCCATTTTTCTTTTTAATGAATAAAATGAGACTGGCATACGCTGACTCAGATTCACGAATAATCCCTTTTTTTTTATTAAGTCATTAATAATTACAGGTACTCGTTATCATGTGATAATTAGTACGGTCCGTCAATAGTACACGGGTACATCACTGGTTAATTTAATAACGAACTCATTATCTTTAATAGTAGTGGTAGCAATACCACTTAAAAAATAGTCAGAATTCTCGACAGTGTATTTAGTAAGAGCTGTTTAATATCGACAGACACTGTCGTATTTACTTTTTTAAATTAAAAGCTATCGTCATCTCGTCCTTGACTGTGCTTTGTACAATACGTTGAGTCACCGGTTCGAACATAAGCAACACATTTCCTATTCAAAACATCCGTACCAATTATTATGGAGGTGTTTAAAAATTCGCTGTTTACTATAAATGTCTACCTCCAGCGTAGTATCGTGTAACTCCACTGGTAAAGTAATAAAAACGCACGAGCCGCTGCCAATCAACACACTCAAACTCTGAAACATACGCAGTTTTAACAAAGATCTATTCTGCACAAGTGGAGAATTGGTCGGACTCAGTACTTACGCAGAATGTTCACAGTTGCACAGTGTTTTTAATTTTTGTTTGAAATTAGACCAGGTATGTGTAGTGCTTGTCCACTGACCAAGCCAGGTACGAGAATCACCCCACAAGCAATGACCCACGTGAGAGAGGCACTCAACATCGTCCCAGCGGTCCAAATCAAGAGCTTCATTGACCTCACCGCACCACGTGTCAACATCATGAACACTCGGGTCAAAGTCGGACACAAAATACTGGTTTGATCTCACCGGGAAAGAGCCAATCACTTCCAATAGGCACTGAGCGGCCTTGTTCACGTCGCTCGTCACGTCGTGCTGGCGCGGAGGCATGCCAGTTCGATTTCTCGAGTACTAGGTGTAGCGGCGCAGCGCGGGTAGGCGCGAGGCTGGCGGAAGAAGGCGCTCCAGAGCCTGGCGATGCGCCTGGCAACGCCAAGGTGTGGCCATGCTCCCCGCATGAAGCTGCCAACTACTTCTCAGTTTCCCCACGTGACCGCCTGTCTCTAGGGCCTGTAATCTTTTTGAAATCTCCATTTGGTTATTAGTAGAGGGAGTACGTGTATAACGACTGATGGTATCGCACTAATCCTGCCCGATCGAAAAATAAAGCAATGAATATGACTTTAAGCGGCAAAAAGGCATCCATATCCCACTTCTGATCTTAGTTACTGGAAGGTAAAAACAAATAAAAAGAAACATAATTTCAAATAAGTATAAGATTCGTCATCACCTACACCAAAAGATGGAACGTGCTTACAGCAAAGTAGCGTTAGGTACCGACACCATAGTGTAGATACCGACAACCTCACCGTTCGACGGCTGAGCAGAGAGTGAATGACAATCTACCGAGCGCTCGCTTTTATAGGCATCGGTCGGTTACTACCAACAATAGGTTCGCACAGCTGTGAGTCACAGCCTTGTTCAACTGATAACACTGTTTATCGGGCGTCAGCTGCGAGTAGCAACTGTGTTCATTTTAAATATTGAAGTCTTCAGCTAATAATATAGATTACAACCTGATGACTGATAAGAACTTTTTAAGAATGAATGAGTCACAGTTTGAAGATTTATTGACAATGGTGACAGCATTAATTGAAAAAAAGAATATATTGATGAGAGATACTGTAACTTTATTATAACTATCCTTTAAAATTATTGCACAAACAATACATAGTACAACAAAATGAAAACAAACTAAGACGGCGTACGAAGAAAACCAAACATTTATTGTTGAAAAGTAGAAACCACAGATTAGATAAACACCATATTATTAAATACTATACTTATAAATCTGTAATAGTGGGGAGATCGTGCGTCGGGCTGGCAGGATGGCCCTGCGGCAGGGTAAGCAATTAAAAAATCGGCACTGCAAGCACGCACACGATACGATTGGCAGGGGCACTGCAAGCAGGGCTTTGTGTGGGGCGCTTTACTGGTATGTACTGCTGGTATGTCCTTGAGAAGGACAGGAACTTTTTAAGAAACTTTTATTGTACCTATATCTTACTTACTCAAGCGAAGCTGCGGGCGTGCGCTAGTATTCGTATAATTGTACCTTATTGTACTACTAGACATTCTGTGACGTTGATGAGAAAGAACTGGCTGGCTTCATATTATTTCCCATAAAATTTAATTTAATGTAGGCTTAGCTATCATCATGAAGGAAGAAAGGAGATCCATACTCTATGGCTATCATACTTGAAATCATGGTCAGTTTTTGAACTCTGTGGAAATCATTGCTATGGTGGAAACGAATCATTTTCTCAGACTATTAATTATTCCATTCTGAGATCATTTTCTAATAATACCACAGAAGAACAACGCCACAGAATACATAATGGTACAAACGTCAAATTTGACATTGGTTTTGTTGTGGTTTGTTGAGAACACGTCATTCTAATCTAAAACTTCTAAAAGTAATTTAAAAAAAGACTTGAGGTGTTTTAATTTGAGACTTGAGTTTTAATAAATTCACTCAGGAACGTGCGATAGACGCAGAAGCATTTTTTTGTGAATCTTATTCCGGGCTTTCCGGTTTAGCAACAGCGAATATTTCGCAACATCTGCAGGAAATTCGTAGGTGTATCAAGAGGAAGTAGGTACCATGGACGTGCTGGTTGAGGAAGAAGACTCCCCATATGTGCAGGAGTCTGTGCAGACTACAAGCTGGGCCGAAGTGCTTAACCCAATGATCTATTTTAATTACTGTAAGTTGATGAGAATATTATGATCCATAGCCCTTCAGATCAGATCCAGATTCAGTTTCATTTTTCTGTATACGCTTATCGTCATTAAGTTTTTTTTTCAAAATTTACATAGAATTAAGTTGACAGGAACATTTTAATTACGAGTGTGGTTGGTGGGTGTGATTAAAGGTGTTTGATCTTTTTGACAGAGTACCTAAGCAGCAGAACTTAGTTTACTGGACACTACATTAATGTGGGCACCCCACTGAAGTTGGTTGGTTATCCCTAGGAAAACTGTTTTGTCCACAAATTGCAGTGTTTCATTGTCTTTAGTGTGACAACCATTGCAGGATTTTTTACTTTAGGCAAAACAAATTTCTCTCGCAATCCCAAGATTGAGTACAAGATTGTTGGTATTAAAACCAGTCTTTCATCATATTTCGTATTTTCTTCTATCTTTCAAGTAAGTGGTTTAATTGGTTGTCTAATCAAAAAAAAATCATTCAAATTTATTGTCCAAAAAAAAAAAAATCATTCAAATTTATTGTAACATTTTCAGATCACTTACATAATATAACAAAATACCACTATATTTGTGCAGTTTTTACATCATCAACCAATCCACCAATCAATTAAGCTCTATTCAGTCTTAGCCAGTCATTAGTGGCAAAATTTCTTCGGAGTGCATGTATCTGTTATTATTGCTGGATAATAGACATGCCCATAGTTGATGTTACCGGCTTACTCACGTGTGATTTAAGTCGAAAATAGTCCGACTAGTTTCGACTTAAATCACACGTGAGTAAGCTGGTAACTTCAACTATGAATATAGACACTCACAAATCGTTCAGTAATAAAATAGACATGCCATTCACACCTGTAATTAGCATACACACTTGTCTACTATATTATAAGTCTGAGAGTAGAAATCAAGAAGATAGTCATAAAGCATTGATAACTTATTCATTAGATTAGTTACACATAATTATATTAGATGAAAGTTGTTCTCAACTTATCATTTTGCTTAAAATATAAGAGTAAAGAAGTTTATTTGAAAATCAGATTCATTTTAGTTTCTCCGGTAGTTCACACAGGTCACCAACCAACTAATTAAAAAACTGAATTATAATGGACACTATAATATACTAGATTTGTAATTTAAATACTTGATTGTTTGTTGATTCAACATTATTCTGTATTCTGCTTAGTGAAGTACGTGGGGTACAATAAAAGTTTTGCATAACTCATTAATAAAACAATTTACATGTAGAGCGTGGGAGCCAGTCGATCGTCGCGCACGCGGTACGCGCGCGCGGTTCTACTAGCCGTTAGTCGCTAATTCCCCCCAGATGGTCGGGGGGAAGAAGGTCCAACAGCTCTCTAGGGAGCGGTCGGCCTTCAGGGGGGCGCGCGTGCAGCGGCGCTATCCCCCTTAGATGAGGATGTGGCCCATTGTCGGCGCGGTTATACATAACACGCGCCAACCGGATCACAAACTCATCCAGCGACTCCAGCCTGCAGTCGCGCGCAATCACCGCGTTCCGGACGTAGCGCCCCGCTCCTGTGATTTCTCGCAGGGCGAGGTTTTGCTGGGCCTGAAGACGCTTGCGCTGCGTGGCCGCCGACAGAGCATACCATGCTGGCGCCGCGTACGTAAGCCTAGATCGGATATAGCACTTGTATATGCCAAGTTTAGTGCGCAGTGGTAATCGGGATGTCAACACGGGCCGGAGCATCGCTCTCGCGGCTCGTGCCTGGCGGTGCGCATGCACCACCATGGCACTCATCGTGAGTTTACGATCCATGTGACATCCCAGATACCGAACGGTCTGCTGCCACGCTAGATCTTCTCCATGCAGACGCAGCGGCGTCGGCATTTTACGCTTCCGGCTGAAAAGTATTGGGACCGTCTTTCCGGCGTTGACGGCGATCCTCCACTTATACAGCCAGTCTGACAAGCGGTCAAGCAAGCGCTGCATTCTTCTGACCGCCAGTTCCGGATCACGCGACGATGCGAAGAACGCGCTGTCGTCAGCGAACAAAGCGAGGACTACATCACGTTCCCACTCCGCGAGGTGCCCGTCGAGAGTGGGGATGTCGTTAGTGTAGTACGCGTATAGGAGTGGCGCGAAACAGCTCCCCTGCGGCACGCCTGCGCGTATGGGACGGGGGGCAGAGGTGCTGTCCTCAACCGACTGCGGATTGGATTGGAGGGGTTAGTGGCCAACCCAGTGTCGAATGTTCTCAAGCCACCCGAAGGTCTTCGACAAGACTAAACGACTGTTTCCAGCATTGAAAACAACCGGGACCGACGGCTTTACGTGCCCTCCGAAGCACGGTATCGTCCATGAAATTTTGCCACTAGCGGTCACCCATCCACAAAACGACCGCGCCCGTCGTTGCTTAACTCTTTCGATCACATTGAATCGACGCGAGCCATTGGGCTATGGACGCTACAAACAGCATTATAGTTAGCAGCAATCTCAAAATGAGTGTAATGTGTGGTCCTCAGTGCTCGAGTTCCTGGCCAACAACGGGTGGCTGGTGCTGGGCAGCGCCGCGCTCGCGCTCTGGCTGTACCACAAGGCGGTGCCCCACTACCGGCGCTGGCGCGACGCGAGAGAGGAAGCTGACTACAAGAAAGGTATACATACCGGCATCAATGTTGAAATTGACGACTCCGTGGAGCGGTGTGTGACCCTGACAGCTGTACCGCGTGTCCAGGTTTCGAATCCCGGCTGGGGCAGTTATTTATTTCGCAAATATTTGTCCTTGGGTCATGGTCAGACAGCTATAACTCAGGTTTAAGACTACCACCACACAACCCTCTCTTTGTCCCACTGTTGGGCACGGGAGACTCAGAATGGAAGGGATAAGCTAATGCTTTGCCTTATATTGATCAGTTTAGAATACCATTATATCTCTTTTCTTTAAGTAGTTTACCTAGACTTTCGTTAAGCTTGTCCAATCAACTCATAGCGAAATAAATTATTTGACTTTTTTTGTTGAGTTGTTAGCCAAATCGACTTTCGATCCAGGCAAATGCAGATCAGAGCGCAGTTATGACTCGTGCTCCTAATTGTCAGATGGTATCCGTACCAATGAGATTGTTTTTCAAAATGCTAAACTGTCAAAATGTCAATCACTTATATTCCGATTTGTGGCAGACCCCGACAAGGCGCTAGCGCGGATGGAGGCGATTCAACGCGCGCGGGAGCTGCAGCAAAAGAAATTGGAGGAGGCCTCGCAGAGGGCACGCGAGCTGGAATTAGAGGTCTGTATTTTTTTTAAACGCTACACACTCGCGGTCGGCCTAGGCCTGTGCTGCGGGCGGCGGACACACAAAACAAAATATAGAAATCCCGAGTACACCGTTTTATTTATTTATTTATTATTTAATGCGCCAACAAGATATACACCAATAATTATAATATATTGAAATACATGTAAAGTGTTACCTCAATTACAGGCACATATAACATTCATAATTGGACAGCGTTTTTTGAAAGAAAGAAAGAAAAGCTTTTATTTCATTTTTTCATTTTTACCACTTCACTTTTTATACCAGTTTACTTTGTTAGTATTGTTAGGTAAGTAGAGATGAAATACGATAACATGGCTCTCTCCTCCACAATTCCGAACATTTGAATGTACCTATTGATTGCAAAAAAACTATGATTTTTTTTAATGTCTTCAAATATAGATATTTTGTTTAATATTTTGAATAAAATGAAACCTTATAATGTATTCATAAATAAATTATGATTACCATTATGAAGCTGCATCTTCACTGAGTGACATAGGCTATATAATATTACTAGGTGTAAACGAAACTATTGTTATGTCTAATAACGACAGGCCCGTTGGCGCAATCGGTAGTGACCCTGTCTGTTGCGCCAAAGGTCGTGGGTTCGAATCCCACTCAGGACAAATATTCGTGTGACGAACACTTGTATTTGTTCTGTGTCTGGATGTCAATATTATCTATTTAAGTATGTGTTTAAAAATATCTATGTATGTATATCAGTCTCTGACACCCATAACACAGGCTCGCGCCTACTTTGGGGTCAGATGGCCGTGTGTGAGAATGTCCAAGATATTATTATTAGATATTAATTCCACGCGAGCGAAGTTGCGGGCGTCCACTAGTACATAATAAACCGATCCCGGTCGTAGCTCTCCTTTTGTATAGTTAAACGGGTATTCTCTCATACTCCAGCGAGCCGCGGAACGCGCAGAGCGGCGGCGCGAGGAGCTGGCGCGGCTGCAGGGCGAGGGCGCCGGGGGGCGCCGCCTCGGCTCCCGCGATGACGGTACGTCCACGGAAATTAATCAAGATAGAATATATTATGAGTTGTATGGTTTTTCCATTCTCGACCTCGAAGGACGGTTTCTCCTGAAACTACCACCCTGAAACCCTCAGGGAGAAGGAGATTCAAGTTCCCCAGCAAAAATGGTGTTACCTAAGAATTTTGATAAGATGGTACTGGTGTGGATCGCGGCTTGTTTCTGCATAATGTGTATATTTATATCTGAATTTAGTCTATTGCAGTATCTGTGTAAGCTTTTGGCTATGACTCCAGTTCCTCCTATAACAATTGGGCTCACTGTGGCTTGCATTTTCCATAATCTTGTTATTTCCGTTCTAAGCAGATGGTATTTACTTAGTTTTTCATATAATAATATAATATTATAAGTATTATAAATATATTTCAATATCGGTGAACTGGGCGTATACTCCGTGCCGCAATCTTGCAATATACTGCGAGATATCTCGCAAGTTAGGTCAATGCGCGTCGATACTTGTTGTACGTTACGTTATCGATAGATTTGATTACAACTGAAACGAGTGTGTCGGCTCACTAATTATTAGTGTGACGTCACAGTAGGCGGGGCTTAGGCGGGGCTAACGAAAAGTGACACGCATCGTTTGTATACGTATATAATACGTGATCGCCGCTCTATCTTGATGAAGTTCTGTGGTACGCCCATATAATAACACGAGGAACGGCGGCGAGAGGAGCTGGCGCGGCTGCAGGCCGGGGGCTCCAAAGGGGGCTCCGGGGGGCGCCGCCTTGCCGCACCGTCTCCCGTTCCCCCAACAAGCGTTTGTTGCAAAATTGGTTGTAGCCGTTTTAATTATAGTTAAAAAAATAATATATTATTAGCTCCTACCCTCACTAAGCGGTGAACACCCGACCGTGCCTATAAAAATCCAAACGCGGCCAACAACATCTCTCTCTTTTTGCTCAGCCGTCGAAGGGTAAGGTTGTCGGTACCTACGCTGTGCGTCGGTACCTCGCTTCGACCCATAGACGTCCCACTGCTGGGCACGGGTCTCCCCCACATACACTGCGGGAGGTCTAGAGCATACTCCACCACGCTGCTCCAATGCGGATTGGTGGAGGGGTTAGTGGCCAACCCAGTGTCGAATGTTCTCAAGCTACCCGAAGGTCTCCGACAAGGCTTAACGACTGTTTCCAGCATTGAAAACAACCGGGACCGACGGCTTTACGTGCCCTCCGAAGCACGGTAGCGTCCATGAAATTTTGCCACTAGCGGTCACCCATCCACAAACCGACCGCGCCCGTCGTTGCTTAACTCTTTCGATTACATTGAATCGACTCGAGCCATTGGGCTATGGACGCTACGTCGGTACCTACTCTGCTGTAAGTACGTTCCATCTTTGGTGTAGGTTCTGCCGAATCTGAACTTGTACTGTACTTATTTGAACTTGTTTCTTTTTATTTGTTTTTCCCTTCCAGTTGTTAAAAATATATATTTAGCAACTACACGTAGAGAATATAAAAAAAAAGAACACAATCACAAACAATCACTTTATATTTAAATATGCTAACACAAATAACTTTTTATTGATGAAATTCAATAAAATTACTATCGAGATCAAAAGGAAACAATCAACTACTGAACATACTAAACAAACTGTAAAAATGTTAATTTAGATTATCGCCCGAGTTACTTAACGAACACAGAGCACTTTTTCGTCCGAGCGCGGCAAAATCCGGCCAATGGACCACAGAGTACATTTTATATAGATAAAAAATGGACTGCCAACCGCCGCTCCACGGTATTTATAGCAACAGCTGTGACGTTAAAAACCTAATCGCAATAAAAAATAAAAATCAATCTGATAGATCCTGATAATATAATTAATTTTGTATTCTATCTTCCGTAGAGTACCTGCCGCTGAGCGCGGGAGACTCGGCGTCGTACCGCGCGCCCAAGCGGTCGGCGTGCGGCGGCGGCGGCTGCGGCCGATAGACCCTGCCAACCACACCCTGGCCACTAAACCCTCCCACCATCTCCAAACTGCGCCCTAACCCTCCTATGTGCGCCATGGGGCTAGAGCCCCATAGATTTATAAACTAATCGCTCTGCTCACCAATCTGTGGTCAAAACTGTGCTTACCTACTTCAAATTTTATGTATCATTGATATTTATCTCAATTGAAGTGGTCGATGTAGTCAGTATGAAATTGATGCAGGCGTATTGATCCAAGCATTTAAGTGCATTAATAGTTGTAATTATCGGATTACGCGCTCATTCGTTCTCTCCTGATGATGGTCATCGTAATCGACCGAAACTAGTCAGCCCCTTTCCGACTTAAATAATACGTGAGTAAGCCGGTAATTTCAACTATGAATACAATACGCTCACGAATCATTTAAGTGCATATTAGTATGTCAAGTGATTTACAAGTCACCCGGTATATTAACTTCTTTTTAAAATATCTTGGACATTCTCACACACGGCCATCTGACCCCAAATTAGGCAGAGCCTGTACTATGGGTGTCAGAGACTGATATACATACATATATATTTTTAAATACAGTATGTATTAATAGATATTACCATCCAGTCAGAAGAAACACGTGTTTTTCTCGAGCGGGATTTGAACCCACGACCCTTTGCGTGACAGGCAGGATCACGCGCCAACGGGCCCGTCTAACACAGTACTACAACGCTTGCCGTAGTTTTTTGTAGATATTTTCCGTTTGATTTGACCATGTACTTATAACGAAGACAGTTTTTGCATCTATAAATAGAACTTATGATAAACTAAGTTTAGAGAATGTATTAAATTGTTTAACATCACAATGATTTATGTATTAATAATAATAAATAAATAACTGCAACATCTTGTTTTTCATTCCAATACTTTTGACGTGATAACGTCTTATAAATTGATGAAAATCGGCAGCGCATATGAAAGTGTCCCGTTCTCCGTTCCGACTTTTGTACATTCCAGCATAAATAGAGAAAAATATACTGATTCACAGAAAAATATTAAAAAAAATATTAAATGAGCGGTTCTCTGCAGATAAATTATTTTCAATTAATTAATTTTACACACGACAACATTGGCGGTTCCATGGCTCCGAAATAGGGAACTGTCAATAGTATATTTCGCTACAAGTGCGGAAAGTCTGTCATTGCAAAGAGTTCCGACAAATGTCTACCCGAGCCGAAGGCGAGGGTTGACAGTCGGAACAAATTGCAATGACGGTTCCGCACGTGTACTGAACAACTATTTTTAATACAGTTGCGAAAAAATGAAGTAATTTAATAAAATAATAAAAACACAAACTAAACTCGCAAAGAACTTTTTTAATACAGTTGCTCAAAAAGTGACGTATTACAGGGACGTTTAGCGTTCGGGAAGTGAGCTATTACACACTCGTGCTTTTTATTTACCTTTTCCGAACTCGTGCGTTCTCTTTCCCAACTGTCAAAATAATGTCTATTAAAAAGAAAAAACCAACCACGAAGTTTTTACTAAAAAAAAAATCATAGAAGTTTTTATGATTCATGCAAATATTTCTAAAAAGAAGCTACTAATTTGTTTCAATATCAGATTTAATGATTTGATTCAATGAGTTAGGTTAGATTTCACTTCATTTCATCTCATTAAATTTCATGTCAATAAAAAAATTCTACTGAATACTTGGCTGTATGGGCATAGTTCCCTTTGCCTACCCAGAATGGGTGAAGAAAACAAAAAAAAATCTCTGCAATACTCTGTATTCTTTTACGGTTGGCGCCATTTTCCAAAAATGTTCTTTGCGAGTTTAGTTTGTGTTTTTATTATTTTATTAAATTGCTTCATTTTTTCGCAACTGTATTAAAAATAGTTGTTCAGTACACGTGCGGAACCGTCATTGCAACTTGTTCCGACTGTCAACCCTCGCCTTCGGCTCGGGTAGACATTTGTCGGAACTCTTTGCAATGACAGGCTTTCCGCACTTGTAGCGAAATATACTATTTTGGAAAATGGCGCCAACCGTAAAAGAATACAGAGTATTGCAGAGATTTTTTTTTGTTTTCTTCACCCATTCTGGGAAGGCAAAGGGAACTATGCCCATACAGCCAAGTCTTCAGTAGAATTTTTTTACATGAAATTTAATGCGATGAAATGAAGTGAAACCTAACCTAACTCATTGAATCAAATCATTAAATCTGATATTGAAACAAATTAGTAGCTTCTTTTTAGAAATATTTGCATGAATCATAAAAACTTCTATGAATTTTTTTTTAGTAAAAACTTCGTGGTTGGTTTTTTCTTTTTATTAGACATTATTTTGAAAGTTGGGAAAGAGAACGCACGAGTTCGGAAAAGGTAAAGAAAAAGCACGAGTAGCTCACTTCCCGAACGCTAAACGTCCCTGTAATACGCCACTTTTTGAGCAACTGTATTAAAAAATAAATATAGACTTGTCTGTTGTCTGTGATTAGTAATCTGTACTGTCGAATACTTTGAAGTTTATACTACAGACGTCAATTCTCCTTTTTTGTATTGTATAAAATAATGATTAAGACGTTATCACGTAAATCTATCGTCCGTAAACCGACTTGACAGACAACCAGTATTTTTTAAAAAAAAACCCTTTATTCAATGATTATTTGAAACTAATACAATGAAATCCATCCATCCCGCCATACTCCAGAGCAGCTGCTTCAGGGCTTTTCGAGTAAAAAATCCCAATAGTTGTTGCCCGACCTGGGGAACGAACCCAGGACAACTAGACCAACGAGGCAGATACGTATATATTAATAATTAATTACAGTTTGATGTTAATCTAAATCAAGCATTTCTCTGCGGCCCATAGACGTACCACTGCTGGGCACGGGTCTCCCCCACAGACACTGCTGCAGAAGGTCTAGAGTAAATTCCACGCTGCTCCAATGCGGATTGGTGGAGGGGTTAGTGGCCAACCCAGTGTCGAATGTTCTCAAGTCACCCGAAGGTCTTTGACAAGACTTAAGGACTGTTTCCACCATTGAGAACAGCCGGGACCGACGGTTTTACGTGCCCTCCGAAGCACGGTAGCGTCCATGAAATTTTTCCACTAGCGGTCACCCATCCACAAACCGACCGCGCCCGTCGTTGCTGAACTTTCGATCACATTGAATCGACGCGAGCCATTGGAATCAAGCATTAAATACATTGATTCATAAAGTAAACTTACTCATATAATACATAGTAGCCGATTTGTTCAACCCAGTCTATATTTTCTAAGATGATAAATTGTGGTCCGGTTGGAAAGGTGTGATTTTCGGTTATACTTCTTTGGAGGCGACCATCGTAGTCCTCAAGGGTAGCAACACATCTGTGACTGACTTGGAACTAGACTTACTTACTGGACTATTACTTATACCAACAAACTATCACTAACAGTTACCAGTCCTCGTGCCCACTAACGAACTTAGCAACAAATGTTCTAATTATCTCGCAGCTAACTGGACTAACCATCCCAGTCCCTAATTGAGTCTTGTTCAATGTCAGTCACAGTTGTCATGGGCGGCAGTGGATGGAGGTGGTGGATGGTGCTGCAAGCTCGTTTGCTATCGTATATCCATAAAAAAAGGGCGACTGGCATATTATGATGCAATAAAAAATCGAAAATAGAAAAAATATACTATATTCACATAATTCAGAACAAAACAGTTATCAGTATAAAATATACTTGACATTAATTGTATCAGGCGTTACTTTGCCGAACTCCATTATTACAAACCAAGAATTAATTTACTTTGCAAAACTTTGATCAGTCATCTGCCATTTCTGCAATTGCAACGGAGCATGATGCTGAAAGTGACGACGATATTAAAGATGTTTAATTTTTACGAAAATCAAGGCTAATTAAGTAGGTTTCTATTTTTTAATACGCTTTTTTTTAATTCAGACGGACAAAGAGACATAATATAGGACAAGTAGAATAAGAATAGTTAATTATATAAATACGAATATATATATGTAGGTATATATTATATTATATATTTCCCAAGAGGGAAAGCAAGGTTGGATCAGATAATGTGAAAAAACCAATCAAAAAGCCTTTCAAACCATGGAGCATTGCGATTTACCGTCGTGGAGTCTACTTACCCTGAGGATGCCTTGTTTTGGGGCGAAACACGTGTTGGTGTGTGTATATCCTGTGTGGGAGGGAGGTGCTATATAAAAGTATACATACATCACCATACATTTTTGTTCGCGGATTGTTGCAAAGTAGCTTAATTCTTGGTTTGTAATACTTGACATTATTAACTTTTATTAGGTATAATTGTTTACATCTTGTTTTTCAATATTAAACAACGGTCATTCTTAACAATTTGTCAATTACGCATCTTTTTTAAGTATACTTTTTTTTATGAATTTAATATAAAATGTTATTGCTATTATCGTTGGCAATTGTAAAAAGGGACCAAAATAGTTTTCTTCAAATTAGACGTTGAATTAGTTGATGTATACTAACTAAGAGTAACAGCTTAACTCAACAGCGTTGTTGGTTATCGAAATTATCAACTACGAAACCTACCAGGCTAACCTAATCGTTAGTGTACTTTATAATGAATACACCAGTTATCCCTACTGGTAGGACCACGGTATACCAATATCTGGATAGAAAAGTAATATTTACATACATTGACTTATTATTACTATGAACGTGGGGTCTCATACTAAAGTAAAAACAGTAAAAGTAATGGAAGAGTACTCCTTATTTAAAATACTGCTTTATTTATGTTTCGCTGTACTATTTGCTTGCTGTACACTGCTTTATTTATGTAGCGTCCATAACCCAATGGCTCGGGTCGATTCAATGTGATCGAGAGAGTTAAGCAATGACGGGCGCGGTCGGTTTGTGGATGGGTGACCGCTAGTGGCAAAAAATTTCATGGACGCTACCGTGCTTCGGAGGGCACGTAAAGCCGTCGGTCCCGGTTGTTTTCAATGTTGGAAACGGCGGTGTAGCGGTCACCCATCCACAAACCGACCGCGCCCGTCATTGCTTAACTCTCTCGATCACATTGAGCTGCTACAACAAAGTAGTCCGGGTGAAATGGCAATGATTAAGGTCTCTTTCTCTTCATTCGTTCTCAATATCATATCATAATCAGTATCACAAAATCATATCAGTTAGCAATAAATCAATCATAGTGCAGTTACATCTTTCATTACAACAAAAAACTCTTGGTGTACCGTACCGTACAGGACCTATAAACTGTGGGTCATACTCGTATCGTGAGCAGGGCCGGATTTAGGGGAGGGCAACCGGGGCCACAGCCCCGGGCCTCCACAATAAGACTTCGGAAAAAAAATGTTGCATATTCCGACTAGTACGAGTAAACACTAATAAAAAACTTTTCTTTTGTTTTTTTTTTTCGATGTTTTACCTTCTGGACCGGGAGCCAGTGACAGATTTTCATGACCAAGTCCCTCCCAATCGAAACTTCGTAAAATGCATAAGGGACTTATACTATGAACACTCGCGACCGTCAGCTGCGACTCCGTGGGTGGGTTGGGCAGTGGCAGCCTCCCACGCATGGAGAAAAAAAAAGTTTTTTCAGTCATTTCCTCTCATTTGAAAATTTATCAGAGTATAGTTTATGTAGTATTTTGAAAGAAAAACATTCTCAGCTGACCATAACACGGTGGATTATACGTCAGCTGGCTCCTTGAACATGAAAAAAAAATTTATATTTTCAATGATTTCCTCTCAACTAAAAATTTACCTGGTGATCGTTTATATGCTACTATGAATGAAAATTAATCTCAGCTGGCTGTATCTTAGTGGAAAGTTTGTCAGCTGGTACCTTGAAAGGTGTAACGCAACAGCATGTATGACCTACTGAAACTTATCAGCTGAAGACTATTCCCTTGGCTTACAGCTAGCTGATTTTTTTTATTATTTACTAGAGTATTTTAACAATTCTCTGATAAATTTTCATCCGGGAGGAAATAACGTTTCTTAAGTTATTCTTTACTTCTATGTTGCAGCTAGATTGTAAATTAAAATTACCTTCTCCAGATGCTATACACTTGCAAAAGTTACACTTGGAGAGGGTAAGTTTTACCTATGACTGCGTACAAAGGCCCTTTGTTGTGTATAGCGCATGCAGAAGATTTTCGGTAGAAAAAAAAAGGTGGGGACTATAATGCGACTCGAAGAGAAAGACTGAAACGTGTTCAGTCGAAAAGCGTGTTTGTATAGTAACAGTACAGTTCAGAGCAGAACATGTCGAACGTAATACCTTTTTGTGTGTTTTGTAAAAAAAATAATGCTGAGCTAAAATTATTTAGTGAAGATAATTTAAATAAATGCAGATATGTATTAGCAATACGAAGTGCTAATAATATAACTGGTCACGATAGTGTGCTTGCTACACAACCAAACAATTTTCAGCTGTATCACAGTGATTGTTATCGACGCTATACAGCTTTGCCGCCAAAATATAGAAAAAGAATAACGACATCAGAAGACACACCTTCTTCAACATTACCGTATGTATAAAGATTGGATATTATTTCTTTACATTATTTCGAGTATAAATTTATATTAATTTAATGTAAGAAAAAGTATAATTTAGTTATATACTATTTACTTTTATTACTATAGTTTTGAACTAGTAAATTATACTATATACTAATATACTAATACACTATAGACTCCTTCTACATTAAGCGTATACAGGAAAATTTGGGTAGAAATAGACAACCGATTTGAATTTGATTGGTTTTCTGGGGTTCAGTTACCAACATCGATTGAGGAGATAACCATTTAGCCTGAAAAAGGTATCAATTCTTTTTTTATATTTTTATTTTTTCATATGATCATGTTTTACTATACATGCGGAGTAATAATTTTTCTTTTCATTTTTTCACAGATGATGATGATGAAGACATGATCGCATATAACTCTGACAGCGACTCTGACAGTGAATCAGAGAGAGATGAAAGCGACTCAAGCCAAAGCGAGAATGAAAATAATTAATTTTTATTGTTTTTTTAATCAATTAATTGAAATACAAGCTTATTAATTGAAAAAATAAGCTACAATAAATTATTCAATAATTAATTTACTCATACCAACATTTCCTCCAATATTAAACTTCATATTTGTTATCACAACTCTCAAATCAAACATACTGCCAAATAACTTAAGAAACATTATTTCCTCCCGGATGAAAATTTATCAGAGAATTGTTAAAATACTCTAGTAAATAATAAAAAAAAATCAGCTAGTTGTAAGCCAAGGGAATAGTCTTCAGCTGATAAGTTTCAGTAGGTCATACATGCTGTTGCGTTACACCTTTCAAGGTACCAGCTGACAAACTTTCCACTAAGATACAGCCAGCTGAGATTAATTTTCATTCATAGTAGCATATAAACGATCACCAGGTAAATTTTTAGTTGAGAGGAAATCATTGAAAATATAAATTTTTTTTTCATGTTCAAGGAGCCAGCTGACGTATAATCCACCGTGTTATGGTCAGCTGAGAATGTTTTTCTTTCAAAATACTACATAAACTATACTCTGATAAATTTTCAAATGAGAGGAAATGACTGAAAAAACTTTTTTTTTCTCCATGCGTGGGAGGCTGCCACTGCCCAACCCACCCACGGAGTCGCAGCTGACGGTCGCGAGTGTTCATAGTATAAGTCCCTTATGCATTTTACGAAGTTTCGCTCGAGAGGAAATCATTGACCAAAAATGTACCTGGCTCCTGGACCATTCCCCTTTACCTTTGTACAAACATGATTAAATTGTTCTTAAATATTAACAGATCTATATTTTTATATGTTTGTTAAATACTAAAGTAATCTACTCGGTTTCACAATAAATTATTGATTGAAAAACTCGACTGAAAAAAGTTGTTCATCTCATTTGGAAAATAATTTGGGGCCAGGGGGCCTCGACACCTCTAAATCCGGCCCCGATCGTGTAATATCATTGTTGGTACATCTCGTCCCGAAGACACCGCGAGTTAACATTAACACCCATCGGAGTGTACCTTAACCGTACGCGTACACCAAATCCGTCATCGGCCGAAGTATGCTCGCACGTCAACGGCCGAACTCGGCCGATCAAATCAAACATAAGTAAATGAATGAGAGTGCATACACTGAAGCTACCGACGTCGTACGATGACGTCCGAAGTTTCAGTGTATGCACTCTCATTCATTAACTTATGTTTGATTTGATCGGACGAGTTCGGCCGTTGACGTGCGAGCATAGTTCGGCCGATGACTGATTTGGTGTATCTCTACCTTAACACCGCGTGTCACATGGGGTTGTACAGCTTGCGGGTGCGCGTCCGCGGCGGCTGGTCGCGCGGCGGCGACCCGCTGGGGCGGCGGCGGCGCGCGAACCGCCGCGTCACCTCCGAGTAGGTGGGCGTGCGGGAGAGCGCGCGCGTGCGCGTGCGCGGCGTGCGCGCTGAGGGCGCCGCCGTGCTGGAGCGCAGCACGCATTTCGTTGGCTGCGATTGTTCTGGAAGCGAAATTAATCCATACTATCTATATTGGAACGCAGCACGCATTTCGTTGGCTGCGATTGTTCTGGAAGCGAAATTAATCCATACTATCTATATTGGAACGCAGCACGCATTTCGTTGGCTGCGATTGTTCTGGAAGCGAAATTAATCCATACTATCTATATTGGAACGCAGCACGCATTTCGTTGGCTGCGATTGTTCTGGAAGCGAAATTAATCCATACTATCTATATTGGAACGCAGCACGCATTTCGTTGGCTGCGATTGTTCTGGAAGCGAAATTAATCCATACTATCTATATTGGAACGCAGCACGCATTTCGTTGGCTGCGATTGTTCTGGAAGCGAAATTAATCCATACTATCTATATTGGAACGCAGCACGCATTTCGTTGGCTGCGATTGTTCTGGAAGCGAAATTAATCTATCTATATAATAAAAATGAATCGCAAAATGTGTTGGTAAGCGCATAACTCAACAACGCCTGGACCGATTTGGACAATTCTTTTTTTAAAATGTTCGTTGAAGTTCAAGGATTGGTTTCAAGGAAAAATTTGAAAATTCATCCCCTAAGGGGTAAAACGGGGGTGCAAAGTTAGTATGAAGCTTTGCCGTTTTTGAAGTTAGTGAATGTGTAACGCGAGCGAAGCTGCGGGCGTCCACTAGTATAAATATATAGCGTTACATGCTACAAGAAATCACATAAACAATAATATACTGATAATTGAATACAAGCGCCAGTCGACTAACTTTGCGCGGGGCCGCTCTAGGGCGAGCGGCAAGTACACGGGCGGCCGTGCTACACACACCAAGGTCGCCCGTTTACGCGGGAATAAAAGGGTTCGCGCTATATATATTATTACATATTGGCTCTTCGACGTAAATATTGTGGTTGTGCATTCATTGCTCATGGAATTAAAAAAGTTATTAGAAATAGAAAGTTACCGGCATAGCTCACGTGTCTTAAATCAGAAACAGTTACCGCAACAAGTCATTTGACCAAAACTAGTCCACCTATTTCCGACTAATTACACGCAAGCCTGTAATTTCATCGATGAATATAGCCCATCACGTATCATTCAGTAATAAAAATGATATTACCTATAGTGCTTTTCCTAAGCCCGGTGCGTCCTCTCCTCTCTGAGCGCTCCCTCTCTGAGCGCTCCGTCTCCGAGCCGCTCAAGACAGACGGGGAGGGGGAACGGGAGGGGGAGCGGGCGTGAGGGGAGGGGGAGCGGGCGAGAGGGGAGGGGGAGCGGCGCGGGGGGGAGTGCGGGCGGCGGGACCACGCGCCGCGCTCGCGCAGCGACTTGTATATCGAGTTGCTGCGAATCTTGCGCGCCTTTAGTTCACCTGCGAAAACAACAACAACAATCAACATTATTTAAGAGGAAATACCAGCATTTGAAAATCCAATTTAAATCGAAATTATTGTTGTCGCACTGGGTTGTCCGTCTCACCCCCTAACGTGAGCGAGTCAACTGCAGCTAGGACTGATAATTTTATCTACAAAACTGTAATTTTAATGCTACAATACATGGTAAGCTTACCGGAGGCGGCGGCCGCCCGCAGCCGGGTGGCGTCAGCTGGCAAGATCTCGCCGAGACGAGGCAGCAGCGAGCGGAGGTAGCGGTTGCGCAGCGAGTGCCACGAGCGGACTGCGCGCCGAACCGAGACGAGTCGAGTCGAGACGAGACGAGTCGAGTCGAGTCGAGTCGAGTCCGGCCGCAGCGCGAGAGAACCGAGAACAAAAGGACGCGAACGTTAGCGAACCACGCTATGTGAGATAACCACTGCATGGATCATTTGCTGGTTATCTTTCAAATTTTTAATTCTTGGGCTGTATCTTACATGGGTGCATAAACATTTTGTTGACAATAACAAAATTAAAAATTATACGAATAAATTGTGGTGTAGTCAACGTTGGAACAGCTACGAACGCCGACCTTGATATATATTGAGAAGTTTATCGGTAACGTTTTGTATTAATGTCAACGGAAACCTGACAGAAATATCACCTAAGTATCTATTGATAGATCGCCCGGAGCCCTTCTAGTCGGACTCTATGATTCCGGAAGGATTCAACATTTTTCAAGTCACAGCTGGCTTTCATTCGGTACGCGATAGCGCATGAGTACCTTTGCAGGGGGACGGCGCGTTCGTCGTTGTCAAGATTTTGAGGAAATTATGTTAAAAGAGAAAACAGCGCTTTTGGTCCGAAAAGAAAAAGAAAACTACGTGCATATGCATATTTTATGTTAAACACTCTACCGCACGCGACCCACAACTACAGCCCTTGAGTCTGGTGCAAGAATAACTTATTAAAAATATTTGATTTAAAAATGATGATCAAAGATGTAATAAATAATCTGCAATCCACTGGATTAAAAGTTTTATGTACTGTGTGTGACCAGAGCGCAGTTAATGTCGGCGCTATGAATAGTTTATTGCAGGACACCAAATCCGAGTATTTGAGGAAAGGCAAAAATGTGGTTGGCAATTATTTTAAAATAAATAGTAAAAAAGTCATACCAATTTATGATGTACCTCATTTAATGAAAGGCATCAGAAATAATCTTCTGACAAAAGATCTAAAATACACAGATTGCCAAGACGGCAAAATTAAAATTGTAAAGTGGGAGTTCCTCCAAAAAGTTTATAGTGCCGACAAATCCTTTGAAGAGTTTTTAGGAAAAAACTAGGTTTTTAGGAAAAAATTAAAGCAAATTTTAATACAAAAATGTTATTATTCAATAAATGATTTCTTAAATGACTCGAATGTAATTTGTAAGTAAAAGTTAAAATATGATATAATAATAGAATTAATAATATAATTTATAACTAATATAATAATAATACTACTTGTACTATGTCATAAAGCCATACATAATTATAAGTTACACATACCTACTTTATATATTTGTACGCCTTTAAAAACGGCTAGGTATAATGGATCATCTTATCTCCTACCACCCACTATGTTACCTATACCTAAGGACAAATAAAATATTTGAATTTGAATTTGAGTTAAAGCTTTTACAAAAACTCACAGAGGAGCATATTATACCCGATAAAATAAAGAAAATGAGAGTGAAATGTGCAACACAAGTGTTCAGTTACAGTGTTGCAGTCGCCACAGAGCATTTAACCGCCAGGGGATTGTTAGATTTAGAGTGTACTGGTGAAAGAAATTACAAATCAAAATTTGGAAATAGAAATGCGAGTTGACAACCAATCTGCGATTTGGCTTATGAAGAAAGGAATTATGAATAAAAGAAGCAAACACATTGATGTAAAATATTACTATCTTAAAGAAAAAATTTATGAAAACCAGATTAAAGTTAATTATTGTCCAACTGGATCACAGATTGCAGATATTTTAACAAAAAGTTTACCAAGGATAAAGTTCGAAACATGTCAGAAGAAGCTAGTGTCTTAGTGAGATAGGAGTGTTATATGAATATTTCAAAAGTTAACTTATTGTGTTTCGGGGGAATGGGTTGTTTTTTTTTTGTTAGTTTATAAGTTTTATAGGGGAAATTAAATGTTGTTTACAACAATAAATATAACTGAAAAGAGACGGGACCTCATACCATTTACTATTCTGCTAGATAATTTGTTTGACAGTTTAAATGGCAGTACATTTCATGTTCCTAATGGAAAAGATTATGCGGGTCCCGTGAAGAAAAACTCTCCTCACCATCAATTGTGGCAAGATTTTTAAAGAGTGTAAACTTTAAAAAAAGTAAAAAATGAAATCCGGGAAATTGAAACAGTTGTACCGTCTATTAGAAATTTTATACAGACTATCGAAGGATTCAAGACTTATGGAAAACATTGACACAAAAGTATTATTTTGACACGATGTTGACGAGAAATTTTAACCAGGACCCTGTAGAAAATTTCTTTGGAAACATACGAAATTTTGGAGCAAGAAACACGGCACCCAACACTATTGCATTTGAAGGTGCATTCAAATCAATTTTACTAAATCATTTGAATGCACCTCATTCGTCACAATCTAATTGCGAGGAAGACACTAACATGTTTCTACAAACACTCAAATTTTTTGTTACACAAGAAATTTGTTACACAAAAAATTTCTGCCCCTTGAAAGAGAAATTCAATTAAGACAAGATTTTATCTATGATGATCCATCATATGGTGATGTAGGCCCGCGGCGCCCGCGCGTGCTTCCTTAACTCGACAAGTAAATTCATGTTCGTTCCTGTTTTTTTGGATTCATTTATAAAAAGTTCCCTGTGGTTGTACTTTGTGCATGGGTGCAAACATTTTGTTTTACACGTCAGGCACGTAGACGGGTTTCATGCCATCATGCGTAAGAGGTGCGCGTCTCTGCTGCAGAGGCTGCGAACCAGCTCGAACGGCATCCTGGGCGCGCTGGCGGACCGCTGGGACTCGCCGATACTGCGCCACTGGTTACGGCTACACACTGTCTAGGGAAGGCTGGCCGTATTCAGGAGGCTATTGTTTTAATTAGTTTAAATTTTAATTGTATATTATAATTACATTATTATCTACTAACACTAGTTTGTAAGATCTCTTAATGTCACTAACACCATGTATGGACTATGTCTGAAATAAAAAGTTATTATTATTATTATTTACTCACAATTCGATTTTCGTAAATGTTTTTGTTAAACGATAAAGTGAAAAATTATACTGAGCGTATGGATTGTGGTCATGGTATGATAGTGATAGAGCCAACGGCGGAGGCAGCCGACCTGACCATCGCCAACTATCTTAGGTCATGGGTCCTAGAAATATATACCGTAAACCGGTGTTATTCGGGAATCAATGTGTTAATTGGGACGTTTCTAATTATTTATTTCTTCTTTTTTTATATTACTTCTTTTTATTTTATTCTTTCTTTTATTTATTAAAAGAATAACTGTAATACTGTAATACTTACGCACTGGATAGCTACTGTAGGAAGGAAGCATGAGTTTTAACTCATAATAAGTCTGATTTTCCCAATTTACTTTCAAAAAATTTGCAAAGTAGTTTTGAGAAATGTGAATTGTATCCTTTGAATCCTGATCGTCCAAAGACAAGGCTACACCAAGAAATAGTAAAGGAAGATGTCAACAATGTATCATCCAATGTTGTTCTAAAAATGTTACAAGAAATTCGAGGAGGAAATCAGCCTATCAGGAAATGGAGCTTGACTTTACAGATAGAAAAGTATGGAATGTCGGTGATACTGTGATTGTGCGTTATTTTATGAAGAAGTCCTGGAAATATTATATTGGAAATATAGAAGCAATTGATAACCTGAGACATATTTATTCGATTACATTTTATAAAACTATAAAAAAGGGAACATCGGGTCTGAAATTTGCAAAGATGTTTAAAGACAAAGACGAAGTGTCATTTTTAAATATTGTTATAGTGTTATAATTAATAATTATTTTATATTAGATAGTGACATAGATGTTAAATACTTTTAGATTTATTATCCTGAACTTAGGAACACAATCTACCAAAACATAATCTTTACCTAATAAAAGCTTTAATATTTAAGAAAGTATATTACTTACTTCGCTGAACAAATATCTCATTTTATTTTTAAGAAATGGCATTTTTATATTTTAATAAAAATTTAGCTTTTGTTAAGTTTGCATTGCACCTCAAACTTATACAAGTAATTAAGCCTTATTCAAAGAATAAAAGACTGTTTTCTTTTTTTAGTTTTTTAAGCATACTCACTTTTTTTACCTCATAGCGGGTTATTTGGGACACCAATGTATTTTTTTTTTTTACAAAACTGGCAACACTCCAGTAATCAACTCCATAGCCGTTTGATAGGTAAGGGTTGCCAATGTAAAAAAAAAAATAATAGAGTGGAACCATTTTTTTCTAAAAAATTTGTCCCAATTGACACCGGTTTACAGTTTATCAAATAGAAAGATTAATTCATTTGTTGATTAACTTTATTTTTCAGATATTAAAAGATTTTAAAGCAATGTACCCATTGTCTGGGGAATTCGATGAAAATTGGCTATTAATAATGCCCAAACTCATTGACTTGATAAAGAAAAAAGGGTTGGCAAGTGACATTGATGGTGAGTACGTTTTTCTTTCTTCTCTTGCTGATTGAATATTCTTTACTGTAAATGTACAGTTGGATTTTTGCAAATTTGCAAACTTGTTTTTTCGTCTGAATTTAATTTTGCAGAATATAATGAAGAAGGACTAGATATGGTTGCTATGACTAGTCTACCATTTTTAATGAACACATCGAATGTAACGACAACAAAAAAAACTACGAAAAAACAACACTGGCGACCTTTAAAAACAAGAAGTGTTAGAAGGGTTCATTTCTCATGTAAACAGTCCAGCTGAAATATCAGAAACAATTATTAGAAGGAGAAACAAGCTAATGAGCATAAACATTCACCTGCAGCCCTGTATTATGGTGGTTGGTCCATTTTATTACAGCAAGATATAAAAGCAGTAGATGCTTGTTTGAAAGTGATATGTCCTTAATGCTGAGTATCCCAAAGAATCATTCATGTCATATATGGTAATTTATACAGAGAGTAATATTTAAAGTATGATATCAAATTATGATAAATGTTATACCACAGTTAATACTCTTATGTGATCTCGAGATTAAGGATAATTGATTAATTTTGTTAAGCTAGAAAAACCGTTTCACTAAATATGCTGTGTTGTTTTTTATGTTACAAAGATCTTAGTAGTTGCAGATCTTTTCAAACAACAAATTTATTTGTCTAAGCGCAACCTCACTGAATGGTTATTTGTAACGTTATGTATTTTGTTATTCGTAACATGTGTTTTGTTATTCGTAAAGTGATGTATTTTGTTGTTAATAACTGAATTATTTCGTTATTCGTGGAAGACCCGTGCCCAGCAGTGGGACGTCTATGGGTTGCAACTTAACTCTTAAGATAACTTGTTCTTTTTGAGGGTCACGAAAATCAAAGATAAATGGCAAAGACAGGTGTCACAAAAAATATCATAACTATAGCTCAAATAGTGCCACTGATTGTTTGCAACGATTACGTAAGGTTTTAGATACCTCAAGAATTATACAAAATTTCGATGCATTGCCTGGACAAGCAAAAACATTTGTGCATGATGTGCAATGATGCAGTTAAAGCAAGTGAATAAAAGAAAAATGGGACGGCGATTTTCATTCGAAGAAAAGTTGCTGGTATTATCAATTATAAAACAGAGTCCTAAGGGTCCCTAACAAGAGGACTTCAAATAAATTATCTTATAATATATCTTTTGAACCTGGAGTTAATCTACATGTTGAAGCATATTGAGCAGGTCATAAAAAATTGGGATATAAAAAACAAGTTGTGCTCAATAGTGTATGACGAAATTGCGATAACTCCACAAACATTGCCTACTGCGACCATGCAATGGTATTTATGGTCCGAGGAATATAATTTAAATATATTTTTCGATCCACCTCATTTACTGAAACGATTGGGAAATAATTTTTTAAATAAAGATATCATATGGGATGGGATGGGATTTAAATATGTACGCGGATTACAAATTATGGCAAAATAGAACTATGACCAAAGTTACGTCACACCATAAGGAATGAATAAAAAATGCTCAAGTATACCAACTTTATTTGCAAGTATCATTTACTCTCACAAACTTTGTCTTGTTCATTAAAAATTGTCTGTATGTACTATAGGCTATAGGGTGTCTCAGTAAGAGTGTACTTTTTAAAATTGGAATATTTTTTTTATTATGCAAGTGGCAACTCTGAAATTTGACAGCTGTCACCTCTGTTTATTCCGATTATTAGAAATGGAGCGCTTTTAGAAAGAACAACGCGCTACGTTACGCTACTAACAACGTTATAATTGTGAAAACTACAAAAATGGGGAAAGTTACGCTGAAACCGCTCGCAAACTTCGCCAAATTTTCAACCGAGAAAGTGCACCTAATGTGTCAACTGGGTCAATTATGGATGATAAGAATCCTTTGCGTCAACGTACCGGTCGGTCTCTTGAAATCATTGGATGATAAGAATCCTTTGCGTCAACGTACCGGTCGGTCTCTTGAAATCATTGCTGCTGTATGTCGCCGAAAACCCGAAAACATCAATTCGACATCGTTCTCAACAACTTCAAATTTCACGAAACACTACGCAGCGAATTTTGACTAAAGACCTCCACCTTCATACGTACAAGATTCAGTTAACTCAGGAGCTCAAACCAGCAGACCACGGAAAGCGCCGGCAATTCGTTCAATGGGTAATGGAGCAAAGTGAAGTCGATGCCAATTTTTCGAAAAGTCATTTTCTCCGATGAAGCGCATTTCAATATGAATGGCTTCGTGAATACACAAAATTGTCGAATTTGGGACTCAGAAAATCCTCATGCAATCCATGAGAAACAAATGCACCCACAACGAGTAACTGTCTGGTGCGGAAATGAGGCCGAAGTTGCAGTGACTGAACGGCATTCGTTACAGAAATATGATAACGGACTTCTTGTGGCCTCAACTGGACGGCATGAATCTGGACAACATGTGGTTTCAGCAGGACAGCGCAACCTGCCACACCGCGCATGAAACAATCGACTTATTGCAGCAACGATTTCCAGAACACATTATCTCACGAAATTCTGATGTCAACTGGCCACCAAGATCGTGCGATTTAACGCCGTGAGATTTTTTCTTTGGGGTTTTGTGAAATCTCGGGTTTATGCGAATAAACCCGAAACAATTCCTGAGCTCAAATCGGAAATCCAACGCGTCATCGGTGAGATACAGCCACATCTCTGTGCAAAAGTCATGGAAAATTTCATGAAAAGAGTAATGGCCTGTCATCGGAGCCGTGGGGGTCATTTGCCGGATATTATATTCCATACTTAATCGGAACCAATACAATAAAAATATCACAACTCTGTCATAAAATACTTGTTTTTATTTTAAAATGAAAAAGTGCACTCTTACTGTGACACCCAATATAATCATGTATACCTATGTAATACTACTGCAACATGGAATAAACGTACAATTGAAGAAATTATAATATGACATCCCGCCTGCATGGATGACGTTACACTTTTTTTCGTATGTGTAGGCGTTCATCGATTTATAAGACGTTATCACGTCAACAAATATCGTATTTTCTATCGATAACGTCTCCACATAGTACGCACAACACTAGTAAAAGCAGCCATTTTATCTGCCACAGGCGATTTAGGTATACACACTCTTTTTGCAATTAGGGCAAATCCATAGTAATAAAGATCGTTGGGGAAAATGGCGGCAGAAATGTCAACGTCAACGAACTTGACAAAGGAACATGTCAGCGCGAACGTAAACAACGTCGAAGTTCAAAAGATAAACATTTCAATTTCAAAACCGGTAGTAGAAATAAAGTTATGTGAATTTAAAGTGAACGCGCTCGTCGACAGGGGTAGTTATATTAACTTAATCGATGAATCGGTGTTTCGCGAGTACCTTCAAGACCTAAGATGTCATAGTGAACATTTAGTTTTAACAGGATTAGGTAGTCGATCCATTCGTTGGAAAAATGTGTAGCGCCTACCTTCATAGACGACAAAATGTTTTGATGTCACGTTCCATATTGTACCTCCAAAGTCAATTCCATATAGTGTCATATTAGGGCAACAGCTTTTGTCAAATTACACTGTGGTATTTAGTTAACGGTTTGTTAGGTTGTTAGATAAAGGGGAGGATTGGCTTAGGGATTTAGATTGTGTGGCAAATTGTGATGTTGTTCCAGGAGATACTTGCAGCCCTTCTTGCAGCAGCAAACGAGAGGTTTACCAAGTGTGGAAGAGTTCAGGCAAACACAAACCAAACATGCTCCATTGGAATTGAAATCTCATTCAAAATATATAATCTGGACTTTTATTATCCTAGATACATAAACCAAGGCCCGTTAGAGAATTTCTTTGGCCGATTGAGGGCCCTAAATTACAAAAATGTTAATCCCGACTCAAATACATTTATTTATTCTTTTAAAGCTTTAATGATCTTAAAAAAACTTGGCAGGGGAAGTATACGTTCCATTGTTAGGGAAGACGACAAGGTTGCAATCACTAAGTGGTTTGACAATAAACCTGTACTCATGTTGGCTACAGTGGAGGCTAAAATATCCCGTAGACGTTTGCCGACGGTGGTGTAATTATAATACTTACACAATTATAATGTTTATGAAATTTATTCTTGATAATTAAGGAAATCATTGAAAAAAAAAAAGGTTTATCGTGGTATAAATTAATACCAATTTGCACTGATGGTGCACCTGCAATGACTGGGAAAAACAATGGTGGCGTAGCTTTGTTACAGTATTTCTTAGGTCGAACTCTATTTTCTTCTAGGCCCCGCCGTCAGCAAGCCGCCCTGGCCCCGTGGCTGAGGTTGCCCAGAAGGTTGAGGTTTCACCTCTACCCGCGCCGAAGCACATTTCGAAGACGTCGTTACCTTTGATGAACGACCCGCTGTATGCCGAGAGTTTTATGAACGAACTCGGCACAGAGATGCTATGGCTTTACCCGCATTGTTGAAGAAGACTATAAGTCCATAACAGCCAAGTCTCACATTATTTAACCTAAGAGCTGGAATTCAGACAGATTTGGTGACCCTGTCAAGAACGCATACCATAGGCAAACAAAAAGGACGCAGGTTAAATTTATAACAAACCCATTACTACAATTTCATTTGCTCCACCCGAACGATAAAAGTGCGAAAGTGATAATTTGGAATATTAATTGGTAGAATAGTAATTCAACACGGCATCTGACGGGGACGGTGATAATGTGATTAAAGTAGTCATTCAAGTGTTGGAGCGAAAAGAGTCTGCGAAAGTAGTTGTTAAGGTACCTCCATTTTTGTCGGAAAAAACCGCGTTACCACCTTCTGGCTTAAGACCCACGCAGTATCTACTTTGTGACGCGACACCGCACGTGACATTAGCTGCAACTTGCAGCCTGCAAGTATGCGGGCGGCCGCCTGCGACCCGCACCACGCCGCCCGCCAGACAGCCACTCGACCGGCGCTCATCCAACGCGACGTGCGCCTCGCATTTTTGTTCGATCGCATTGTTTGTTGTCTTTGACGGAAAGTATATTCACTTTGACAAACTATTCAGTATATTTTATTCTCTAAAGTAATAGTAAAATCAGTCAAAGACATACTCGTATTTTAGGAAGGAATAATTTTGGCTGCTACGCACATACATTAAATTTAATCGTTGAAGATGCTATCAAACTTGTTAAGAATGGTATTGACAAAGTAAAAAGCATCATGGCCCATGTGAAAAAAACACACTTTCATCAGAGATATAGCAAAAATATCAAGTACGAGTTATTCAACGGCGGCTTACTCAAACTGTAGACACAAGATGGAACTGAACATATTTTATGTTGAAACGATTTGTTAAGAAACTACTCGTGCTACTTTAGTTTTTACAGACGGTCGTTTGCCTGTAATCACTGCCCAAGACTGGACACTATACTCACAATTGTGTTAAATATTGTCAAATATTAAGATCTTTTGAAGAAATAACTTATTCAATGAGAGGAGAGAAATATGTAACAGGAAGGTCCGTAATTGTTGTCACACGATGCTAAAAAGAAGCGTGCGAAAAATTAATAGACAGAACGGATCTATACGCAAAAGACACTGTTTGGTTATTAAAATCTGGGTTTCTTGATCGGTTCGAAATAATTGAACAAAGTGGCACCTTTTCGTTGTGAACTTTTATGGAATCATCCGGTTCAAAATGCAATGATTTTCAGATCAATATGAAGCACAAAAATTAAAATAATAAGTTTAGTAGGTACGTTGTTTACGTTTAAAAAAGAATACTGTTACGAGTCAGGATAGGGTCCGAGTAAAATGCCACTAATTTCGCAGAAAATGTCTTTATTCCTCGACGTTATTCGCGCACAGTACTTATACTACACTTATCTGCACGAACAATAATAGAAATTGACAAATATTTTAATGAAAAAGTGACTAGGCGCAGTAATTTACCGTTGAGCTGGTGGAAGCAGAACCAAGTCATTTTTGACGTGTAATAATAGAAATTGACAAATATTTTAATGAAAAAGTGACTAGTCGCAGTAATTTACCGTTGAGCTGGTGGAAGCAGAACCACAGAGTACGAGCAGAACCAAGACATTTTTGACGTGTATGTCAAGTATGAAGTCGTTTTTTTTGAACACTTGGCACTTGGCTTTTTTTAAACACAGGCCGAACTCTCCTAGGAAAACCGCCAGTCTCCTTTTATTTCTATTTTTATTGGAGGAAAAATAACAAAAAGGTGGCGTTTAATTATTGCGAGCGAAACCGCAGGTGCCTCTAGTAATAAATTAAAAGAAATATTCTTTTAATTTTAATGACGTTAATCGCAAAAAATATTTGCCCAGATCGAATCATTAACGATCAACATTATTATTATTTAACAATAACTTATCATAATGAGCTAATCTTTCGAATGTAATGAAGTAATTAAATATCCTTCGCAAATATATTCCGTATGTTAACTGTAACTGTAGAATAAAATTAATTTACCAGTTAAAAAAATTACTGCATCCCAACGACAAAAAATTAAAGAACAGTTGATGTTTCACTTTCTTTTTATTAAAGATTTTCAACTGTTCTCCAGTGTCGAGGATAGAGGAATAGAGGATTTAAGGCCTATACAAATACATACTTTGAATCTTGCTTATCAACCGACTAGGCAACATATTTCTAATACGCTTTTTACGGCACTATACGAAAAATATGGAAACAGAATTCGTACAAGTACAATTCGTACAATTCGTACAAGTGTTATAAAAAAACAACACTTCGTTAAGTTTAACAACTGATTTGTGGACGTCGGCGTTATAAGAGAGCTAATTGCCATATCAGCGCACTATATCGACATAGATTTTAAGATCAAAAAGGTATTACTGGAATGTGCACCGTTGCCCGTCTCTCATTCAGTCCAAAATATCGCAGAGGAAATATCTCGCACAATCAATGATCTTGGCATTTAAAAAAACAAATTCTGATTATAACAACCGACAATGCAAAGAATAGTATACAAAATGGTGTCAAACAACAGTATTTGGAATTAAAACATTTTTGCTGCTTTGTCCACACATTGAATCTAGTGATGGAGAAGCCTTGGAGGGTCAACCTCCAAGGCTTCTCCATCACTAGATTCTACTGTAAAATCTACTATTGAACAAGTCAAAGCTGCTGTTGCGTATTACAAATGTAGCAATATAGCTATGAAAAAGCTACTCAGGTATCAAATTCAAACAGGTGTTGCGCAACCGAAGAGGCTTCTTCAAGCAGCTTTCCTACGTGGTGGAACTGTGTTCTATATGTTAGAACGTTTCTTAGAATTGCAAGGTGCACTGCAATGTACGGCGGGCTTGTTGGACAGATACGTACCAATATTAGTGGTGGAACTGTGTTCTTTATGTTAGAACGTTTCTTAGAATTGCAAGAGGCACTGCAAAGTACGGCGGGCTTGTTGGACAGATACGTACCAATATTATCCGTTGAAGAATGGCAAATATCCAAGGACCTATTTACCATTTTAAAACCTTTACAAGAAGTCATTTAACTAATGAGTGGTGTGGATTATGTGACTGGGAGCGCCACTATTGTATTTACAAGAGTCCATTTAACAGAAGGTATATGAAAATAAAATTCTAACTACAACCCACCCTGATGTAGCCACATCCGTTGAGATCATTGTGGGACAACTGAAAAGAAGATTGGGGCAAATAGAATACAGCGGTACTTCTAAAATTTGCTCATTGTTGGATCCTAGATACAAAATGCGCCAAAGATAAGTCTGCTGCCGAGAAAGCCAAGAAAACCCTTATAGAACTAATTACTGCCGAAATTAACAAGAAATCTCATAGCCTCAGGTCAGCGTCACCTCAACAATCCACAAATACAAGCACATTCAGCGAACTTGTTAAAGACGGCTGATCAATATGGGATAATAATAGCGAAATGTTTGGGGATGTTGGGCAAACACAGATTTCTCCGCATGCATCTGCAATAACAGAAGTGCAATGATATCTTGCCGATAAAGGATGAATAGGGCAAATTTCTCGATCCTTCCGATTGGAGGCGTAAGAATGTGTTTCGAAAACAGCTGACATTTTGGGAATTGGTGTGACCTCAGTTTACAGTATATTAAAAGAATACAAAGAAAATGAACAATTTAAGTCTTCCGAGAAACGTGGACCGAAACACAGTTTCAAAGATAAATTAGACGTTTTTACTTTTGCCGCTATAAGGCGAAAAGTACATCATTTTTTTAATGCAAATGAGCCACGCACCATTTTAAAAGTAACTTAAACTTTATTCCTTCTACTGCATTATATTCTGTGTCCACCATAATGTTCTTTGTAAAACCAAAGTATTGCGACTTCCTTACTCAAAAACTTTTTTTTATTACTTTACAGATTCTTAAGGTTGTCAATGAAGACCCAGACTTACCCAATTTTTCTTGGAGTACATTAAGAAATGTTCTTCAAAGTTGTTCATCAAGACAAAGCATTTTATTTGACAGACAGGACATTATTTTATGGCGCCAGCGATACTTTCGAAAAATTAAAGAGTATCGAAGGGAAGGAAGGTATATTTATTACCAAGATGAAAACTGGATCAACGAAGGTAATTACAATTTTCTGTTTTCTTTACATTAAATTGTACTTTCAATAATTATGTAATTTATATTTTTTTTCTATCTTGAAGGTCATGCACCGAAGAAGGCATGGATTGACCAGACAGTGTTATCGTCCCGCCAGGCCTTCCTAGATGGCCTGACCACTGGCTTAAAACTGCCTTCAGGAAAGGGCAAACGATTAATTATCGGCCATATAGGGTAGCTTATTAATATTTGAAGCCAAAAAAAAATAAAGAAGATTATCATCAAGAGATGAATGCCGATTCCTTTGACAAAGTCGTTTAGAGGGGTCTTGCCAAAACTAAAACCAAATTCCGTAGTAGTGACGGATAACTAGAATCGCTGCCAACAATGTCTTGGACTAAACCTAGAATACAAAAGTGGCTAACGAGCAAAAATATGATAATACGAAGCAACAATGGTTAAAGCTACTCTTATAGACATTGTACAGCAGCACAAAAGTATGTTGTGGACGAGATGGCAGCGCAGCATGGGATAATTGTTTTACGTCTGCCCCCATACCACTGTGAGCTCAATCCCATTGAGTTGGTATGGGCGCAAGCTAAAGGAATGTTGCAAGAAATAAAAGTACTTTGCTGACGTTCCAGTTTTAACCACTAAATCACTGAGGTCTTCTCCCGACGTCGCCGAATCGTTGCTCAAGAAAAATGTAAATGCATGCAAGGGTAATTTTTCTTTCCGACCCACAGACGCCAATGAAATTATTAAAATGTTTAAATCATTAGAAATTAAGAACACCACAGATCTTTGGGGTATATCGGTTAAACTTATAAGTACAATTATAGATGTAATAGCACCCCACCTAGCTTTTATATTTAACAACTGTATTAAAAGTGGAGAGTTTCCTGACCTAATGAAGCAAAGCAAAGTAATACCTTTATTCAAGTCCGGAAATAGCACAGATCCAACTAACTATAGGCCGATTTCCATTTTACCGGCTTGTAGTAAGATATTTGAGAAAATAATTCTCCAGCAACTTCTTAGCTACTTTACAAGTAATAAACTCCTACATAACAAACAGTTTGGCTTCACAAAAGGCCGTTCAACAACTGATGCGGGAGTTGAATTATTTACTGATATTATCAATGCTTGGGAGGATTCATTGGATGCTCTGGGCATATTCTGTGATTTGTCCAAGGCATTTGATTGTGTACAGCATGAAACCTTAATCAGGAAACTCAATCACTATGGCATTAAAAATACCGCACTGAATCTTCTGATTTCTTATCTCAGCGAAAGAACTCAGAAAGTCGAAGTAAGCGGTACAAGATCGTCTGGGTCTTTAGTACAGATGGGGGTCCCACAAGGATCGATTCTGGGTCCGTTCCTGTTTTTAATATATATTAACGATCTACCTTATATGGTAGAGAATAATAACGAGATTGTATTGTTTGCAGATGACACCTCATTAATTTTCAAATTAAACAGGCAACAAACTAACTATGACGATGTAAACAATGCTCTCTCTGAAGTAGTGCATTGGTTTAGCGTAAATAACCTACTCTTAAATAGCAATAAAACCAATTGCATAAAATTTTCAGCACCTAATGTGAAACAAGTAGATAAGCAACCGGAACTAAATGGTGAAAAACTGAACTTAGTTAACTCGACTGTTTTCCTTGGAATCACCATTGATGCGAAGTTGCAGTGGGGACCCCATATCTGTCGACTGGCGGATAGACTAAGTTCTGCAGCTTACGCGGTTAAAAGGATACGCTGTTTGGCGGATGTCGATACCGCTAGATTGGTATATTTTAGTTACTTTCACAGTGTAATGTCCTATGGCATTTTACTCTGGGGTAATGCAGCTGATGCTAATATTATTTTTATTTTGCAGAAGAGGGCTATCCGTTATATATACAAAATGAAAAGTAGAGACTCCCTTAGAGAAAAATTTAAGGAAATAAACATCCTAACCCTTGCATCGCAGTACATCTATGAGAATATTATGTATATTCGTAAAAATAGGCATCAGTTTGTAAGTCGTAGTGACCTAAATGCCTTACGCAATGTAACACTAAGGAACGGCCACAAATTAGCGTTTCCTAAATGCCGGCTTAGTAAGAAAAGTCGTTCCTTCATAGGAATGTCTATTCTAATATTCAATAAAGTCCCGGCTGCGGTTCAGTCTCTGCCTTTACAAAGGTTTAAAAAAACCATCAAACAAACATTATGTCGAAAAGCTTATTATAATATTCAGGAGTATTTGGATGATATAAAGGCATGGGACTGAATTAAACTCTGACAGGCTATCACTATACTTCTGTATTAATTATACTAAAAATTGTAAGCAGGTGGCATATGGGGTGATTCTTGGCATACACGATTGGCTGTCTCGTGTCTGACTTGATCATGTCATGGTCATACTGTACATTTTTCTGTAAAAATTAATTCGAATTTTAAAAGAGTACCGAGAGTTTTTTCCTCCGGCTTTTTTCTCTCTCGGCCTACACTAGGGCATAGGATAAGAATATTGTAAATTCTTCCTAAAGCCGATGACCATATAGATAGTCTATCGTGACTTAGAGCTTAGCTTAGTGGTAGGTAATTATTGTAAATTTATCTTAAGGCAAGTTAGACACCTGTGTAGGATTAGCTATTCATTCAATAATCAATAGCTAATCCTTTGCCTTATATAGATCAGTTAGTAGTTTAAGTAGTTTTTAGTTAGGTACCTAGACTTTCGTTAAGCGTGTCTAATCACCTCATAGCGAAATAAATTATTTGACTTTGACTTTGACTTTGACTAACAAATCCTTCAAAATGACAGAAGAAAAAAAACTTTTTTAAGAAGGACTTCAACATATCACACCTGAAAATTGGAGTAGCTGCGTGTCTCATATAATTAAAGAAGAAGACAAAATGTATGGTCTCGACCACATGATCGACAATATTTCAGACAGATTTATAATTAATGTCACCGAAAGCGATAGTGATGATTTTTTATGTGATGATGAATAAAAACAAATTATGTAATAAGCGATGTTTTTTATTTTCATTACCTACCTATAATTGTTATATTTTACACATCTATAGTTTCAACTACATGATGTATTGAAAATAGGAAGTTTCCTCGCAATGTTTTCCATAATGTTTAAAACACTAGGTATTCAGTATAGGTAGACACTATAGGAACATAGTCGTCGAAAACTCGTAGGTATGTATAAAGCACGACTAAAATTCGAACCCCGTACCCGATATCGGCAGTTCGGCACACTAACTATTCACTAGACAATCGAGGCAATTTCATTCATTCAGGAGTTTTTTAATCATTCGCTTTGTCCACAACACTATTTTATTTCATCAAAAACTGACACAGTCAAACGTCAGTTGAATTCTTCTAATTAAAAATACGACTATAAGCAAGATGTGACAATGTCTTGTTCTATGATGTTTTCAAAAATCTATCGATCTGAAAACTAACGCTTCTATGCTATGCTATTTATTTAAAAGCATATTATACTCATTGATATATATGTTACCACTAGATTAGCAATCACCGCGCTTATGCCTTGCCACAGGCCATACGCCAACTGGCGTATGCGTAGCTAACGTCAGTTCAGTGCTCTGTGTGACGCCGGCCGAGTTGAACTGACAGAAAATATTTTCAAAATGGGCAAATGCACAGTGTAAATGTGCGATTCAAGATCACAAAAACTTAATAAGTCCACTAGAATTACTTTCCACACGTAATTTTATTATTTCTGTGTTTACATCAACGTAAAAACGCAATAAAATACATAAATTGTAAAATTTTGAAATATAGGTTCAGTGTGACCACTAAAAACTTAGTTTTAGATCCCCACAATTCTGGGAGAATTTTAAATTATGGAATAAGTGAATATATTTTTTTTAAATAATAACAACGTAGCAGTGTACCTAAAGATGCAGCACGCCGTGATAAGTGGGTGGAAATAATTCGATGAGAATGAGAAAAGAGACAGACTGGCTACTTACAAAATATTAAAAGAATTTGCGATACACCCGGGAAATCACATATCCTCAATACTAGTTGATCATTCCCTTTTAGTGGTGGCAAACTAGTGGACGCCCGCAGCTTCGCTCGCGTGGAATTAGACATAACAATAGTTTCGTTTACACCTAGTTGCCACTCTCCGAGATGAAAAGTACCTACATATCCTACATTTTAATTAATTAATTCAACTGTAAACATTTGTTGCTAATATGATGCAATTCATCAATTCTATTCATCTTTTAAGTAATATATTTAAGACTACGCTGCGCGGCGCCACCCACACCGTATTATTTTATTATTGCATTATTTTCTTTAGATTGACATTTTAAATTCGTTATATCTTTTTATTCGTTATTCGGATTTTAATAATTTAATAAGTATTTAACAGGTATTGAAACGGTCTTTAATATAATAATATTTAATGGGATAAGGATTAATTCAAAGTTATGAATAATAATGGTTTGATTATTGTCGGCACTTTTATCAACTTTTAAAATGTAAAAAAGTAGTTATAGTGGAATAACTACAGTAGTTGGACATATGGTATCGCGACTTTTTGTAAATAATGATGTGATCTGCTAAGTCGTAGTACATTATTTTATTCTATCATCAATAGTTTTCGCAGCGCACGCGATGTAAAGAATATTTTAGGTAATTTTCACACCTTGGGTATATTATTGCATTTTTATTAAGGATCCCTATTTTTTTTTAAATGTAATATATGTTACTCAGTGAAGGTGCAGCTTTTTAATGGTGAATGAATTTTCGAAATCGGTCCAGCAGTTTTTGTGTGAAAACATTACAAACATACATTTAAAAAACACAAATGTATAATATTATTATATAGCCTATGTCAGAACGTAAAGATGCAGCTTTCTAATGGTGAAAGATTTTTTGAAATCAGTCCAGTAGTTTCTGTGTTTTAACATTACAAACAAATGTTTCCTCTTTATAATATTAGTATAGATTCCATAATTTGCAAATATTTTAAAATAAGATTGTATTACGAAAGGAAATTATTTACTCAAACTTACAAAAAAGAGTCTAAAAGGCAATTGTATACAAAACTTATGTTATAAAGCGGAGTATGATTTCATTAATTTCAGATCATCAAAATTCTATTTACATATGTAATTCAAATATTTTAAAGTTAATTTAATTTAGTATTAAAACTTTTCTATGGCTTAAAAACATTGGGTAAAACTTCGCGTGGGTAGGCAACCCTGTCGCGCCGATTCCCGTAATTGCATGTTAATATTGCGATCTTTGTCTAATCTACGCGACGGTATTGTTATTGTGACTTGTGTAAGTGAGACATATATATGTTTACATTCAAATGTTTAGTGATTTCAAAGCTACGTCGTCGCGTTTAAAAAGTGGTTACGCTATATTTGAGGCATTCTGATGAGGTTTGCTTCTCTAGTATATTTAACTCAATGATTATACTAAATAAATGAATTATTATTCACAGACTGATACTGCAGATCACATCTGCCATAATTGTTGGCTATTGATAAGCCCCAATTTACAATCCCCTGTTGTTGGGCATTAAAAAAGTGTGTGTGAATTGTGGTCTAACACTACATAAAGTCCGCTGGCATACACTGACACAAACTTCTGTGCGGGAAAGACATATTTTTAATGTTATTGCAGAATGGTGAATTTTCAGTGTGGTCGTCTCCTCGCTTCATCGAGGTGATTGCTTCATAACATGGCGCTTCTCAGAGCTCTCTTGTTGCCCTTAGCCTTCTTACTTACGCCTGTTACGGCTTACATCGCATATGAGTGCGGAGGAGCCGAAACCAACTATACAGCTATTTCTATAGTGGAAGTAGAAAGATGTGCGATGGATGACTCTCAACCAGTGGAGGAAGATGTGGTCATTCAATTATTACAACCGCGAACCAAGACTAACGTAATGGCTTTTTCATGCAAAGTTGAAGTGAATTACATAGTGTTTCACTGTGGCATGCATTCCCACGCTTCGATCGCTCACGGTGGTATCGTATCGAAGTGGTCGAAGTGACGAGAGATCAGTGCCTAACCATGCACCGAGAGAGGACCACTTCGATATATGGCCATCGAGTTGGTGGCCTGGTCGTTAATGGAACTATCTCCTCATCTGACATTGACTTCGCCGGATGGATTGATGGAGACAAGGCATGCTCACCGGCTCCCTTCATTGATGGGAACCGCAATTGGGGATCGGTTGTTGCTACTGGCTCCATAACCATATCATTACAGGAACATGAGGGTACAATAGACATGGATTCAGGAAAAGTTTATTTTCGTACCGGATCCGTTTGCTCACTAACTGATGCCAATTGCATCGATAACGACTACGGCCCGACTTTTTGGAATGAATATACACATGAGGATTGCAGAAGAGATGGATTCCTCATTCTTTTTCGTGGCTCTGCTAAGAAAGTCTCTGCTGTGAGTCCTGCGAGTAAACGCACCGTGATATCAACCTATACCGTGCAAAATGTCTTAAACGTTTTCACACTGACGTCGGCTGGAACGCGGAACATTCCTGCTTTGGATATGGACATGTTTATGTACGTAAACACGAAATTCATGCATTTAGAGAAGGTGGTCTCGAGCAACATGATCTCGATGTATCAAGAGATAGTAGCAAAAAGGTGTGAGTTAGAGAGGCAAATGCTCGAGACTAGATTATCTCTAGCTGCGATATCACCTTTAGAGTTCGCATTCGAATATATGGACAGACCTGGATTTACAGCTACCATTTTAGGTGAGGCAATATTCGTTATACATTTCACACCCGTTGAGGTGAGCGCCGCCCACGTGACAGAGTGCACTTCCGAGATGCCTGTACAATACAAAAAAAAAGGATTTTGACAAATCAAGTAAGTATGATTATGTATTTTAACAGCATTGTTTAATCCAACTGTTTTATATATTTTTCATGTTTTTTTTTCCTTTCAAGGTTCAGAGCAATAGCCAAATATGTCATCCTTGTTGGATGCGAGCGGATGATTATCACTATTCTACCCCATCAAACTCACAAGCGATGGCTTCAACCATTGAGCAAGAAGTTGGTGATGGTGAGGCCGCAGTGTTACCACCCCAACCCAATGAAGAAACCTTAAGACCTAATAACTCTGTACTGGACAGTATTATATTGCCTAACTACATACGAGCGGCCTGCACTGAAAACCGATGTATTTTCATAAATTGTCAATACCAACATCGATTTGTTGTACCCGAAACTGAAACTGAACCTTAACTGAACTGAAACTGCGGACTGGTGACTCAGACGAAAGAATTTCGAGTTTATTAAATATTTGACGAACTTTAGAAAAAGTCCGCAATATTTTGAGGCAACATTTTGTCCCTAATCATGTAGGCTTGGGTATCTAGACGCAACGTCACAGAAAGAAATCTGTTGATTCCAAATGGTTTATAACCCTGACAGTGAACCAAATGATAGGAAAGAAATTGTGATTTTAGATGGTACTTATGTTTATATACAGAAAAGTTCCAATTATTTGTAACAAAAGAAAACATTCTTTGCACAAGTATACCAACCTAGTAAAGCCCTTATTAACAGTGACAACTGATGGATATATCATTGACGTATTAGGCGCCTATCCAGCAACAACCTCAGATGCACAATTCAGTCCACCAAGAACGTTTTTCCATGCAGGGGATTTATTTATACTGATATATTCAGAGACGCAATTCCTTTACTTCAACAGTATAATTATTGTCCACATAGCTCTTCCTGTCTGCGTCTAAATGAGACACAATTATCTACCTTAGAAGCTAACAAAACTAGGGCAGTAAATAAATAAGTTCCAAAAATTAATAACAGATAGGTTGGACGCAGGAGACATATTGGCAATAATTAATTTAAAAAAATGAATGTCGATAAAATATGTTAGCCAATGTGGTATTAATTAATTTAAAAAAATGAATGTCGATAATATGTTAGCCAATGTGGTATTGGAAAATAATTTAAATAGGAGGCGAGCTCAATTCGAAGGTATTAATGTAGAAAATAACCTCCAAGATTTTCCGCGTCTCACTTTGTCTGATATGTCATTGATATATTTAGGCAGTTATCAAATACAACAAGCTCGTTTATATTATGGCGAGCACATAGGGGCTAATGGTCGTCGTATGTCATAGAAGTGTGCCGTGAGGTAGAAAACCTATCTTAACGCCTCAACGAAAATAAATGGTTATTGAGGCAAAATCCAAAGTAGGCATGTTAGTCGAAATAGTATATTTCGCTACAAGTGCGGAAAGCCTGTCATTGCAAAGAGTTCCGACAAATGTCTACCCGAGCCGAAGGCGAGGGTTGACAGTCGGAACAAGTTGCAATGACGGTTCCGCACGTGTACTGAACAACTATTTTTAATACAGTTGCGAAAAAATTAAGCAATTTGATAAAATAATAAAAACACAAACTAAACTCGCAGCGAACATTTTTGGAAAATGGCGCCAACCGTAAAAGAATACAGAGTATTGAAGAGATTTTTTTTTGTTTTCTTCACCCATTCTGGGTAGGTAAAGGGAACTATGCCCATACAGCCAAGTCTTCAGTAGAATTTTTTTATTGACATGAAATTTAATGAGATGAAATGAAATGAAACCTAACCTAATTCATTGAATCAAATCATTAAATCTGATATTGAAACAAATTAGTAGCTTCTTTTTAGAAATATTTGCATGAAACATAAAAACTTCTATGAATTTTTTTTTTCGTGGTTGGTTTTTTCTTTTTAATAGACATTATTTTGACAGTTGGGAAAGAGAACGCACGAGTTCGGAAAAGGTAAAGAAAAAGCACGAGTGTGTAATAGCTCACTTCCCGAACGCTAAACGTCCCTGTAATATGCCACTTTTTGAGCAACTGTATTAAAAAATATATTTTATATACATTTTAATCAATAATATCTTCTCAGGAAGGGAAGCCATTACACAATACTATTGTAATATTATATCAGTGAGGCGTACGGTAGGTTGTTGTTTACATACTATGTCTATTGTATGGTACTTGGGTTGGACAAGGTACGAGAATAATTTTATACCTCCGGCACCTTTCTTGGATGAAATATTATTGTGTTATGATAGTGAATAAAATAAGGGGGCGTGTCTCAGCGCCGATTTTAAACTTTAAGCACGAATTTCTCGGCATCGGTCATCCAGCAATCCAAAACAAAAACATCAGAAAGCATAACACAGCCCCAAAGTTACTGTATGGTGTGCAATATCGGCGAAGAAAATTATCGGGCCATTTTTCTTCGAGAATGAACGAGGTGCAACGGTGACGAGCGAGCGGTATATTGACATGATTAATAACTTCTTTGTTCCGCAACTGCAAGAAGAGGATATTGACGAGTCAGGTGTATGGTTTCAGCAAGATGGGGCCACAGCCCACACTGCTATCCCATCTGCATCTCCATAGACACACTAAAAGCGTTGTATCCGGAAAAAATCATAAGCCGCTTTGGAGACATATTGTGGCCACCTAGATCTCCCGACTTTTTTAAGGGGTTATCTCAAGGCAAGAGTTTTTGATACCCCTATTAAGAATTTGGAGCAGCTGAAGACTGAAATAACGACAGAAGTGTGAGCCATATCAGTTGACGTTCTGCGGCGCGTCTCGGCAAAATCGGCGCTGAGACAACCTTTATATCTGTTAAAGAAAGCATTTTCATTTAACACTCCCAACACACCGTATATGGAGCCTGATCGCGCCATCTGTAGCGCGACGGTGGCTCCTGATTAACCCCCCTTGCCTCAAACCCCTCAGCGCGCTGCGCGGCCGCTGGCGCTCTCTCGCTCTCGGATAAGAATAATATATTTATGTATCTATGCGCGTGAGCAGGCGCGCCAGAGAGAGAGAGACATAAATAGATCGGATAGCAATAATAGATACATAAATATATTATTCCTATCCGAGTACATAATTAAAAATCCAGATTGTAAATAAATTATATCGACGGATGCAGAACAAATAACAAATCTTCGAATCCTTGAAATATTTTAAACGTAAATTAAGAAAAGATTCGGCCAAAGCCAAAGAATCATTATTGTATTGAGGAATAGCTTAACTACAGGTTAAGCTGTGGAAGGAATTCGAATTCGTAATAATAAGAGGCCGGTTAAATCGAAAAATTCCGGTCGAATACAAGTAGGACCGCACGTACGACTGTTACACGTACGACGTACACATACATACTCCACCACGCTGCTCCAATGCGGATTGGTGGTGGTCACCTTACATAATACATAAATATATTATTGCTATCCGAGTACATAATTAAAAATCCAGATTGCAAATAAATTATATCGACGGATGCAGACCAAAAACAAATCTTCGAATCCTTGAAATATTTTGAACGTAAATTAAGAACAGATTCGGCCAAAGCCAAAGAATCATTATTGTATTGAGGAATAGCTCAACTACAGGTTAAGCTGTGGAAGGAATTCGAGTCGCAATAAAAAGAAACCGGTTAAATTGGTTAAAAAAAATTCCGGTCGAATACGAGTAGGACACTCGTAACACGATTTTTCGCACGTAGTCGTACGTGCGAAAAATCGTGATACAAGCTTCGATCAATAATCCACAAGATAAAGGATCACGAACAAATACACGTCGTTAAAGTGGCCACGGTTACACACATAGATATTTGGCATCGCATTTCAACGCTTAGAACATGCATTCTCTGTTCCAAAACAGCCAATGTTCTGCTGTTGTCGCTATGGCAACGTTGGTAAAACAATCATTCATTTTACTCTTAATATTTCATTTTTTGTTGTTTAATTCTATTTATACTTTACAAGTCTGTGTATGAAGTTCCTGGAACGCCAACAGGGAGTACCAGCACCATTATTTAAAGCAAAATGTTGAGGGTTGTTTCAACACCAAACAAATCGTCCAGGGATAATAAAACACGTGTTGGCATAATCTTACCGAAAGAAGGATATTCCATCAGAAATCTTGATATTCCGGTGGTTATTTTTACAATATTTGAACACGCACTGCGGCATTTTGACGTCTTACGTTGGCTATGGTTGGACCGTACTAATTTGAAGTAAGACCACACAATTTTTCGTGGTCTAATTTGTGTGGCCGTTTTTGAAGCGTTGACCGGGAATCTTGTACATTATTGATCGCAGGATACAAGTGAACAAATGATGTACCCTTCCCTTCAGCAAGGTGGCGAACTGGCGATTAAAATAACAACACAAAAATTTAAAATTTACAAACCCCCATGACATATTTAAAGTCATGGTTACCTTACCATGTCCTTTCATTATCTTATGGTTATTTCCGAACGCGACTTATCCGCCCTACCCTCATCCAAACTTCCTTCCCGTCCAAAAAAACCATAATACTTGGGGGTAGGAACTTCCTAAATTTTTATCAGCTCCACCAGCCAGTGTTCCAAGTGAACAGTTATTTAGTAGCGCAGGATTAATATACGAACCCTTGCGAAACAGACTGGAGTCCGAAAAGGCGGCCATTCTACTTTTCATTAAATTTAATGCTCCAATATTTAAATTTAATTACTAAAATAATTAATTAGTAATAGTAGTAAATAGTAGTAAAAAAGGGTAAATAATACTGTATGTTTTTACCCTACCAACCCAACACTTAAGTTTTTTTATACACATCCGTATCTGCATACGCATCCGCGGATGTGAGACTCTTAAAAAAGTGGATCCGCAACATCCCTACTAGGAAGTGACAGCTCTCTTCTGCCAACTACGCGCGTCAAGTCCGGTCGAGCTCCCGTGTTGCCGTCGATTTCGCCGCAGAATAAAGTGCAAAGAAACCATAACATCATTTGTTTGTCACGTATTAAAGTGCAAAGAAACCATAACATCATTTGTTTGTCACGTATTAGTGTCTGAAGTGATACGTGAAATAGTGCATATCAAAATCATCATATGGACGATAAGAAAGGTCGAAGTTTCGACGCGTCATTCTCCATCTCGGCGCGGGGTATATCAAACCAGGTACCTTCCCACCCTATGTTTCATTATCAAAGTTATCATATTGAGGGTAGCAAGAGAATAGAATAAATTGTCAGTTGTGTTGAGAACAAAAATTAGTCACGCTTACTAAGGTATCGGTCATCGTGTAGTGGACGACGATATTTGTTTTATTTATAATATAAATTGTATTTATATTATGTATGTAAGTATGTATAATTTGTGTATATATTTATGTTAATACTAACTTCACGTTACAAATCCACGGTATAATAAACTGCCTACCTATTACATATTTTCACCAACGCCCATGGTTGACTGGTAAATAATGCCATTAGGCATTAATTCCACCATATTGTAACACACTGCAAAAGGGTAAATAAAATAAAAAAAAAGTGTGTGCGTGTAACTTTTACGCGCGATTGAAGTAAAACATATATGACATAGGTACCTATTTATTAAACAAAATTGACCTAGGTATATAATCACAATAACAAATTAAATTAATTAAAATGTTAATATTAATATTAATTAAAATGTCTGCCTCTCTCCTCATCTTGCAATGCCTTAACAAGGTGCACGTGTTTGTTGTATCAATTGTATGTTATAAATATGTGTATAGCAATAAATGTTAAATAAATAAACCTTATCAGGTACTTGATTTTTTCTTTTATTATTATTTATTGATGAAAGAGTAATATGTTCCTGGGACTCCGCCATTTCATTTAATATTCACTATTTCATTTTATATTCTATTTAAAATTCATTAATATCCTTTTCACATTTTATAAATATCTTCATTTGTTAAATAGAATAATTGAGAGAAGAAAATTGAAGGCTAGATCAGCACATGTCAATATAACCTTGTCATTGAATAATAGAGAATGTCGCAATCGTCAGAAAATTTATTAATAATTTATTTACTACAAAAGTAATAAATAAACAAGTATATTTAGTACAAAATTATTCACTTTGCTATTCACAATTGATCCGTTTGAAAATATTGGAAATATGTATATAAATATTTTTGACTTCCGTCAGAAAAAAATCTGAGTTACTACCTAGTCAGGCCTAAAGAAGTTTTACTTCAAAAATAAAAAAAAAATAAAAAAAAAATATTGGTTGCCTGTAAAGTCGGTATACGGGCGAAAGTTTTACGTGACAACGACTTTGAGTGGTAAAATAATTTTAATGTGAATATTCATTCGTATAGTAGTATCGTCTCGTATCGTATCGTCTCTCTCGCTCTTAGGCGGGCTAACCATGCCCGAGTGGAAGGGACGCGTGCCTCTCACTCGCTCTCATTGTGAGCGCATAACGTGAGCGGAGCGTAACGCAGTTTCTTGAAGTGTCACCCGGCAAACCAATTTATAAGACGTTGTCACGTCAAAATACAAGGGTACTCACACTTCCCGGTGCGCTCTTGGTGTATCGGCTGCAACTCTCGCCACAGCCGGTTCCCGTTGACAAGGCGTGCGCGCGCGCCGCCCGCCACCCACCGCACTATGGCCGCGTCCTCCAGCAGCGAGTACTCCCGGCCGCTGCTGATAATCCTGCAACGAGTAAACATTGCGTGTTATCTATATCTTCTATATATATAAAAGGAGAAGGTGACTGACTGACTGACTGACTGACATATCAACGCAGGGCCTAAACTATAAGGGCTAGAAACTTGAAATTTTGCACAGGGGTTCCTTTTATAACGTAGGGGAGCACTAAGAAAGGATTTTTGAAAATTCACCCCCTAAGGGGGTAAAACGGGGGTGCAAAGTTAGTATGAAACTTTGCCGTTTTTGATGTTATTCGAATGAAATTCAGTACCTATGAAGGTTTTTTATTGAGTTTCGAAAATCATCTCTTAAGGGCGTAAAAGGGGGGTGCAAAGTTAGTAGGTATAAAAGTTTTTCGTATATACCTACATTATTTCAATGAAATTTTGTATTTAGGTTATGTTACGTCTAATTCCACGCGAGCGAAGCTGCGGGCGTCCACTAGTTCATTATAAAATTATAAACCTATCTTACTATGTGTTTCTTTATTACAAGCTTTTACTTAGTTTCACCTTTCCGATGTTTGTCGTTAGTCAAATCTTGCAAGTTAAATTTGATTCACTTCCCGGCTACCGATTGAGCTGAAATTTTGCATAAATTCGAACGAAAGTGACAAAACACTTTATTTATAGGTATAATTAGGTTTTATTATTGATGAAAAATAGCAAACGAGCTTGCAGCACCACCCATCCTCTGCCGCCCATGACAACAGAGTTTTACTTTGAACAAGATAGAGACCGGGATGGTTAGTCCAGTTAGCTGAGTTTGTTTGCTTTTCGTTGAGCTTGTTGCTTGTACACTGTGGTGATATTTTTACATAATACTGATGTCACTGAAGTTAATACAATAAGTTCTGAATACTACGATAGTCTGAATATACCTTTATTATACTGATTATTATTGATATTTATTTTGTTTGACTCACTGAAACTGAACGGCGACCTTCGCCTTTGAATACCTCGCTCGATGAAAAACTTGAAACAGGACGGACGATGACGATACAAGTTCAAAACGGATGACATGACATTTGAATTCGCCCGTTGTCCATAGACTACATTGACAGACGACATTGAGAGATGTGTCACAGACTAACACTAATATGTACTCATAGAGATAACAATATACATGGAGACGCTCTAGTTGACTATATTAAATAGCTTATGTTTTTTTTAACGCACAATATGTAATATACATGCTGTCTCTTTTTCACTAATTGACAGCTGTCTATGAAAAAAGAGATGTGAAATAATTCGGATCCATTATAATTTCGTTTTCACTTTATCCGTGGCTGGATCGGTCATTTTTAATGGCATCAAGTACATTCAAGTAATGTAACGCATGCAAGAGTTAACGATTGCTCGATAAAATATTATTATATTTATAGTAATCTAATTGGCGTTGTCGGGTAAAGCTAGATTTTGATTAGTGTTTGGTGTAGCTTGCTGTCGATAAGGCCTATACTTTTATATTTTTAACCATCCCTTAATGGCAGAGGTAGTGATTAAGTTCGGCAAGGGTACATAACGATTTAACTCCGGTAAAATTGTTAATCGTATTTTATATTTATATGAAAAATGGCAATGAAACGGTGATGAATGAATACGCTTGGCGTAACACTTGGCACCCTTGGCGGTACGGGAGGATGACGTCACACTTTTTTTCGTATGTGTAGGCGTTCATCGATTTATAATACGTTATCACGTCAATAAATATCGTACTTTCAATCGATAACGTCTCCACATAGTACGCACAACACTATACCCTGTACAAGGTAGCTTGATCTTTTTGACAGATGTAAATTTTTCTGATCGACATAACTTTGCAATGAAGAACATATTATTTTCTTAATTTTATGATTTTAAAAATTGTAAGAATATTAATAAAATACATATAACACAAAAGTCCCTAAAGATTCATGCGTTATCCGAAAATTTTAAGACTTTTTATTGCTTTAAAGTAAAATTTAAATAGGAACACTGAAAATAATACGTTTGTACAATGTTACAACGGTCGGACGGATGGGACACGAATAACAGGCAGTAACTGTTACAAATATCGATTACAAAAAATCATTATTAAAGATCATTGTTAAGTTATTGTTACGAACGGGGTTTCTTTTGGTTGGGGTTTCGTTGGCTAGTGGTTGGGATCTCTTTAGCTTGTATAACTCTTTTTAGAAAAATAAGGTAAAAAAAATAATTGAATTCTAATTTTAATTACGCATTCCATCGTTCCATCGACTGGCTATATAAGCCATTTATATGTCTAGTGCAACTCTCGTCACAGTTACAAGTACATATTTTAAAACGTTATTTTTTGGACTACTAGATATTTTCTGTTTCCATCACTAGCCCGTCTGTCAAAAAGATCAAGCTAACTTGTACAGGGAATAGTAAAAGCAGCCATTTTATTTGCCACTGGCGATGTAGGTATACACGCTCTTTTTGCAATTAGGGCAAATCCATAGTATTAAGATTGTTGTATGTACTAGGTGTCAATTTTAACTGAACAATTAGTCATTCTCATTCCAAGTCAGCCACAAATGCGTGGCTACTCTTAAGGACTAAGATGGTCACCTCTAAAGTGTAAACGGAAACCACACCTTTACACTGTAGAAATAGTTCTAGATAGTAGGCAACGTGGAACTAAGTTAATTAGTTTCATATAAAACCTTTTTGGCTCCATATAGGCTCTACCAACTAAAGGCTGTGTCGCTAAGGGTTGCAACCACAGAAATTAATCAACAGAACGGCGATCACGTATTATTTTGATACAAGCGATGCGTGTCAATTTTTTCGACAGCCCTGCCCGAGTCCCACTTACTATGTGACGTCACACTATAGTAATTAGGGAAGTGAAACACTTGTTTAAGTTGTAATCAAATCTATCGATAAAGATACATACTGACCGAACATATATAGATATATTGCAAAATATATTGCACGGGGTATACGCCCAGTTCACCGTTCTATCTTGATTAATTTCGGTGGTTGCAACCTATATTATTACAGTTTTAAAATGTCACTCACCGCTTGGCTGCTTGGTCAGGCATTTTCTTGACTTCATTCTGGACATTTCTTTTTTCAGATTCTGTTCTAACTTCTTCCTTCCTAGGCACCGACTTGTTAGAAGATTTATCTTCCTTGCTCGAATTACTGACTTCCTTGCCATTCCTATTTTTGCTGATAATGATTCTGCCATTCTTGATGGCAGTGGTTCTATCATTCTTGATGGCAGTGGGTCTGTCATTTCTGACAGGAGATTGTTCATCGCTACTACTTCTGTCGTTTTTTTTGCGAGTTGTACTGTCGTCTTCACGGCCAGTATTTCTATTCTTCCTAGGAGATATTCTGAGAGGTGATTTATCTTTTTCGCAGCTAGTGCTTCTGTCGTTCATAGTGCGGGAGGTTCTGTCTGCTTTGCGGACAGTGTTTCTGACAGCTATCTTGTCATTTTTGCCTGAAAAGTAACTACCTTTCTTGATGCCAATGCTTGAATTATTCTTGCTGCCAGTGTTACTGCTGTTATTACTGTCAAACTTGCTGGCAGCTATTCGGTCATTCTTCCCAGAAGATATGTCTTCTTCACTGCTAGTGCTTCTGTCGTTCTTAGTGCGAGCGTTTCCGTTGCGGGAAGTGTTTACACTGTCATTCTTGCTTGAAGAGGCTTTGTATTTTTTGACAGTTCTTCTGTCGTCTTCACTACTAGTACTTCTAGTGTTCTTTTTGCGAGTTGTTTTGTCTTCTTTAAGGCCAGTGTTTTTGTAATTGTTGCTTGCAACAATTCGATCGTTCTTCCTAGGAGATTTTCTGTGAGGTGACCTGTCTTCTTGACTGCTAGTGCTTCTATCAACACTTCGGTCGTTCTTCCTAGGAGATTTTCTGTGAGGTGACCAGTCTTCTTGACTGCTAGTGCTTCTATCAACAATTCGATCGTTCTTCCTAGGAGATTTTCTGTGAGGTGACCTGTCTTGACTGCTAGTGCTTCTATCAACAATTCGGTCGTTCTTCCTAGGAGATTTTCTGAGAGGTGACCTATCTTCTTGGTTGCTAGTGCTTGTATCGTTATTTGTGTGATCGGTTCTCTCTTCCTTGCGGTCAGTGTATCTGACATTGTTGCTGACAGTTAAACTGTCGTTCTTGTTTGAAGAAGCTTTGTATTTCTTGCGAGTTGTTCTGTCTCCTTCACTGCTCGTACTTCTGACGTTCTTCTTGCGAGTTCTGACTTCTTGACGGCCAGTATTTCTGTCATTGTTGTTAGCAGAAAGTCGGACATTCTTCCTAAGAGATATTCTGATAGGTGATCTGTCGTCTTCGCTGCTACTGCTACTGTCATTCTTAATGAAAGTGGTTCTGTTTTCCTTGCGGGCTGTATTTCTGACAGTTACACTGTCATTCTTGTTTGAAGAGGCTTTGTATTTTTTAAAGGATGCTCTTTCTTCTCCACTGCTGGTACTTCTGTCGTTCCTTTTGCGAGCGGCTCTGACTAATTTACGGGCAGTGCTGTTATATACGCTGTCATTCTTTCTAAGATTTGTTCTGTCTTCCTCATCACTGGTGCTTATACAAATTATGTTACCAGTCTTTTTGCTGGAACTCCTTAGTTCATTCTTTCCTATTCTCTCTTCCTTATTAGTTCTGTCTTCCTTACCATAGCTTCTCTCATCCTTGTTTCGAGCTGTTCTTAAACTGTCTTTACGACGCGTGTTTTGTTCCTTGCCACCAAAACTTTGTCTCCCGACGTTCGCCTCCTTTAACGACCGGCGTGTACGGACGGCGCCATTGTCGCTGCTAGTGTCGTGGATGACGACAGTGTTAAGTCTCTTGGCTTTCCTCCCCCCGCTAGCCAAGCCTCTCCTCGCGTTCTCCTTATCATTATCGGTGCCGGGCGCGAGCGGCGGGGGGCGAGCCAAGCGCTTGCGCATACGGTATGGCATGTTAGACTGTGGGCAAAAGAATTCATTATTAATCATCAAAGAGATTGTACAAGGAGATTTCACAGCGGTGACAGCCCAGTGGCTATCGAACTCGCCTCTCACTCGAGCGGTCCGGGTTCAAACCCCAGCGGCACGCACCAATGACTTTTCTAAGTTATGTGCGATTTAAGAAATTAATGCCACTTGCTATAACGGTAAAGGGCACATCGTTTGGAAAGGTTCATCGTAATGTTCTCGAAGGGATGTGAAGTCTGCCAATCCGCACTTGGCCAGCATGGTGGACTAAGACCTTATCCCTCCCATTGTGAGAGGAGACCCGTGCCCAACAGTGGGCAAAAAAAGGGTTGTGATGATGATGATGAGATTGTACAAGGCAACGTTAGGAAATGATCACAGATATAGGCAAACAGCGTCCTTCGTATTGCTATGGTCACCAAATTTCTGTGTTGTTACTCAAAAATATTGTAGTCACCTCTTAGATAAAATAAATATCATGGACATTCTCACACACGGCCATCTGACCCCAAAGTAGGCGCGAGCCTGTACCACAAAGTAGATATTAGGAACAGAGGCTAAGCTTCATAAGAACGTTCAAAATTGTTACCTATTTTGGTAGGGTTGTCACAACAGGTTAAGACAAATTAAAGAAATCATTTGTTAAATAGTTTTATTATTCAGAATATAATATAAGAACTAATACAGAATAGAAAATAGAAAATAACATACTTTACAAATCTCTTTCTCTAATAATTTTATTTTTGTAATTTTTATTTTTTAATATTTTATCATTTCTTTTTATGGTATGGCAAATTCTAAATCTAATATATAGTTTTTTCAAGTAATATATCGGGAAACACTCACATGGCATATCAAATCCTAGCTGCAGCATCAGGTTATAATCTATCATATTATTGTACTGTCACTGAAGTTACGCAGGAATAAAAATTTCAGTTCAATAAGACATCTGGATGTGGTTCAAATCTCACTTGCAATACTTAAACTTAAAACACATAGTACGTACCAACCCACCTACATACCTACAAATGTTTAGTAAAAGCTTGTAATAATAATAAAAAGGTAAAATCACACCGTGTAGTACCCATTTCTTATTAAAAAAAGGATGATACAGTAAAATAAAGGTACTTACTTGAAAAAGTAATAATCAAATATTAACTTACCTATTGCACTCCTTGGGATAGTTAAAGTATGATATATTTTTATTTTTTCTAGCATTATTCATACACACAGTACAATATACAACCATTATTATTAATACCACGTTTTTTTAATAGATATTCAAACATGCAACTAACAAAACCAACAATGTGCGTAGCGATTACCCTGAGATAGTAAACTTGATGTGACAGCGTCAACCGGTTTTTTCCAGTCTCGCCGCGTACGCGACAAGCGGCCAGTGGCCACACATAGATGTCCCGCGTGCTTGTAGGAGTGCAACCGATTTGCACGTTCTTAAGAAGCTTAATCTCTGTTCCTAATATCTACTTTGTGCCTGTACCGTATACAGGCAGGGTCACCGAGTCAAGGTCAACCGATTGCGCCTACAGGCCCGTCATATGTTAGGCAAAAGATCGCCTCTTAGACCGATGGATGAACGCTTAGTTTAATTCTCCGGTTGGAGATGCGATGATATTCGAGCAAAGTAACACTGATAATTTAATATAAAGGTGCGTACAGACTATGTAACATATTATATAACTTGAGTTATTAACACGTCCACATTATGTAACCTTGTTTTTCTACATTGCAACATAAAACAATACTGTACACATTAGAATAAAAATGCAATATAACAATGTTATATAACCATTGTCGTTTGTTGTTCTTCAGTGCTATCCACAATGTCGACACATCGTTGTACATATCAATAACATGTTATTATAATATGTTTTATAACATTCAGTGTCCACATTATCTGAAACATGTTATATAACAATGTTGTATAACATGTTATGTTACATAGTCTGTACGCACCTTAAAACAAACTCGCACACGACCCACCTGTTCGGAGCGCTCGTCGACACTCCACAGCCCCAGCGAGTGGGCGAAGTCGCGCAGCGGCACGCCGCCCCCGCTGCGCGCGCGCACCGCCCGCTCGCGCACCGCCCGCTCGCCCACCGCCCGCTCGCCCACCGCCCGCTCGCGCAGCGCCCGCTCGCGCAGCGCCCGCTCGACGCTGCGGCTGCGCTCGACCATCACGATGGGGTTCAGCCAGAAGAACACCGTCCGCTTGTACTCGTCGTCCGCGTCGAAGCGGAGCAGGTCCGCTGGGAATGTCCGGCCTTCGTCGACCTCGATGAAGTGACGTAACACCATTACGTCTCTCTCATCTGTAATAATTAAATAAAATTTAAAATTAAACCGTTAAAAAATTTTTTTTTAAAAAGCTTTTTAAAACTTTTTTTTTTATTTTCATGCATTGTCATCGGAACCTAATATGTGTGCCAAATTTCAGCTCGATAGCTTGGTAGCTCGATAGTGGAAGTGGGTGAAATATTGATTGCAAGATTCCAGGATATACATACTTACATGAATGAATGAATACATACGAGTGAAGTTAAATAAAAGCTTTTAATAAAATTTAAAAAAATTGCCTGTTAATTCCATGAATCAGTGACTATATTTTCATTACTAAAATACATTACACAATTTTGTTTTTACTTTAAATTCATTTCAGTACAATATTTCAGCATCACTTTTAAATATCATATTGTATTTAGTCTTAATACAATGAAATGCAAATTACCACAAATTCATAGTATAAGTAAAGTAGCGTCCATAGCCCAATAGCTCGCGTCGATTCAATTTGATCGAAAGAGTTAAGCAACGGCGGGCGAGATCGGTTTGTGGATGGGTGACCGCTAATGGCAAAATTTCATGGACGGTACCGTGCTTCGGAGGGCACGTAAAGCCGTCGGTCCCGGTTGTTTTCAATGCTGGAAACAGTCGTTAAGCCCTGTCGAAGACCTTCGGGGGGCTTGAGAACATTCGACACTGGGTCGGCCACTAACCCCTCCACCAATCCGCATTGGAGCAGCGTGGTGGAGTATGCTCTAGACATCCTGAAGCAGTGTCTGTGGGGGAGACCCGTGCCCAGCAGTGGGACGTCTATGGGTCGCAGCGAAGGTCAGACCAACACTTCCATGCCGGTAATTATCCATACTAATATTATAAATGCGAAAGTAACTCTGTCTGTCTGTCTGTGTCGTTTTCACGCCAAAACTACTGAACCGATTTAAATGAAATTTGGTACACAAATAGTCTAGAGCATGAGGAAGGACATAGGCTACTTTTTAAAAGCTTTTATTTAACTTCACTCGTATGTATTCATGTATGTCCTGGAATCTTGCAATCAATATTTCATCCACTTCCACTGAAGCTATCGAGCTGAAATTTGGCACACATATTAGGTTCCGATGACAATGCATGAAAATAAAAAAAAAAGTTATAAAAGCTTTTTAAAAAAAAATTTTTTTTAGAGTATAATTTTAATCTATTATTATCTCTAATTCCACGCGAGCGAAGCTGCGGGCGTCCACTAGTACTGTATACATTACCTATTACAAGCTCCTTGCATATCTCAACCTCGCTCCGCGACCCCGCTCTGCTCTCAATGGACGATCGCCTCCGTTTCCTTCCTCTAGCGTCGCCCTGCCTGTCCATCTTTAAATCCGCGAGCAGCCTGTCCTTGAGGAAGGCAGTGGGGTCGGGCAGCGTGGGCCACGCGCCCCCAGCGCTCGCTTGCACGGCCGCGTCGGCCTTGGCGCATCGAGTGTTCGCTGTCCGTAACAGGTCGAACGCAACGTCTTGCTCATTCCTGAAAATCCCCAAACAAATATGTATTTAAGATTTTTTTATTGATATAAGATAGCAAAATTAGCATGCTGCAGCACTCATCCGCCCATGACAACTGTGACAGAATTTGAGAACGACTTAAATGGGTATTGATTATTTTATTTTATTTGGAAAGAAAAAAAAGAAGGATATGTATATCAAGTTCGGTGCGATCCATAGACGTCCCACTGTTGGGCACGGGTCTCCCCCACAGACGCAGCTGCGGGAGGTCTAGAGCATACTCCACCACGCTGCTCCAATGCGGATTGGGGTTAGTGGCCAACTCAGTGTCGAATGTTCTCAAGCCACCCGAATGTCTTCGACAAGACTTAACGACTTTCCAGCATTGAAAACAACCGGGACCGACTGCTTCACGTGCCCTCCGAAGCACGGTAGCGTCCATGAAATTTTGCCACTAGCGATCACCCATCCACAAACCGACCGCGCCCATCGTTGCTTAACTCTTTCGATCACATTGAATCGACGCGAGCCATTGGGCTATGGACGCTACGGTTCCCATTAGTCATGGGCGGAAGATGGATGGTGCTGCAAGCTCGTTAGTTATCTTATATCCATAAAAAAAAATGAAACTGACCGTTGGGGAGCGGGCGCGGGGAGCGCGAGGGGCGGCGGCCGGCGGCACACGCAACGCGGCTGGCGCCCGCGGCGGCCCTCGCGCTCAGCGTCCGCCGAATCAAGTCTGAAAACGACTGGTCTGTTAATCTATATACATACAGTGTAAACTCTTTATAACGTCGTTCGTTATAACGAAAAACTCTCTATAACGTAGATATAGTTCAATTTGGTTGGTTTACCATAAAACCCATACATTAATTCACTCTCTACTATAACGTATCAGCCATTCTCTATTACGAATAAATATCTTCAACTACATATTAATACAAAACAAAACTAATCTTTTGAGGTCCGCTTTTTCTAAGAAAGATACCTGAGGTCAAAAACAGCTATCTAGCTTTTGTTATTGTAATTGCCTTAACACGTGTGATTCATAGATTACATTGTCTGTAGAAAATTTGGTCTCAGTTATTAAACGCACCATCGTCACCTATCGTGTATTTTCAGTCGTAAACCGACATTGAAACTTAAAATATGGAACCAATATAAAAAACCATAAGCCACTACGACCTAAAAGATAGTACTATAGTAAAAGAGACTATTATAGCTTACCCCCAAAAAGTTTAAACCTGATCCCAAAGGCCAATCACTTGGATTAAACCCAGAATGCTTTTAGGGTCAAGTACCTTGATTGTACAAGGTGAGGTGAGGTACTAGGCTCGGTAAAACATGTTAGTTTTAACAACATAATCATATATTTTACTTAAGCAGCTCTACTTGCAAAGTAATCAAAGCACAAGTTATGCTGACCAATGAAACTGTCAAAAGGCTTGTTGTGAAACAAAATCATATCAGCATTTTCATAAAGCGATGCATGCAATATTACAAGGTGATGCCCATGACTTCTTTCGCATATCATATCTATATATATAAAAGGAGAAGCTGACTGACTGACATAACAACGCAGGGCCTAAACTATAAGGGTTAGAAACTGGAAATTTTACACAGAGGTTCCTTTTATAACATAGGGGAGCATTAAGAAAGGATTTTTGAAAAATTCACCCCCTAAGTGGGTAAATCGGGGGTGCAAAGTTAGTATGAAAATTTTTGGTGTTCACTAGTTGTACATAAAAGTACCAGGTTGGTTTGGTTTCTTTTATCTGGAAATTACATAGCTCGGAGTTTGAATTTTGATGATTTTGCAACGCTAATAGGCTCACTTACACAAAAGTGCGCCTACTTCGGGAGAATATTGGCGAGGTGTTAGGTATTATTTTTTATGGATACAAGATAGCAAACGAGCTTGCAGCACCACCCATCCGCTGCCGCCCATGACATCTGTGACTGACTTTGAATAAGAGTCAATTAGGGACTGGGAATATGAGTATGAATATATTAAAGCAGGTTCACCTAATCTGCGAGAGCTGCGGCCCATCGCGCACTGACGTGGGAACTCCAGCGGCGAGCGCGCGCAAGCCCCGAAGTACGCGCGACCGCTTGACGTGGCGCAGCTTCCCGCCGATCGCGGCTACATAAGCCACGCGGCCCCAGCCCGACACCCGGCCGCTTGGCGACACCGACCGCCAGCGCCCGCCGCCCCACACGCAAAACCTCGCACCATTCATCTCACCGAAACATAGCCGGCTACACAAACTTACGCTACACTTCGGGTGAACAACAGATTATTACAATCAATCATTACATGTGAATTGGTTTAAAGTAAGATGCCTATAATAATAATGAGACCGAAAACATCCAATAACCCAGGACCCAATAAATAAAAAAAAATGTACTCTGTGACCGCCAATACCAATATTTTCACCAAAGAGTATATCCCTTATTAGTTTGTGGTATAGAGTAATCAAAGAAAGAGTATAGTAATTTAAAGGATAGTAATATAAAATTAAATAACGATAGAGCGAGCACTAACTAGCTAGAGATACTACGACAGTGTCGACAGTCGAGCGAGTCCAATAGTTATCTATGGTCGAGTCGACAAGCAAAACAAACGTTAAATCATCAGAGTACTTTGCTATAAAGGGCCCCACACAAAGCCCTGCTTGCAGGGCCTGCCGCAGAGGATGTTACCACACAAAGTCCTGCAAATCGGCCCTGCAGGTTGCGTCCACAGACTAGGTAGAGATATTATATTCTGTGGTAGAGATCTTGCGTCGTTTGGTGCGGGGCGCTATGTCCGGAATGCGGTGATCGCGCGCGACTGCAAGCTGGAGTCGCTTGATGAGTTTGTTTGTGGTCCGCTTGGCTTGGTTTGTTTGTGTTATGTATAACCGCGCCGACAATTGACCGCATCCTCATTTAAGGGGGATAGATCTGAAGGCCGATCGCTCCCTAGAGAGCTGTCGGCCTTCCCCCCGACCATCAGGGGGGACAAAACGACTAACGGCTGCAGTTCCGCACGCGCGGTACGCCTCCGCGACGATACTCCGTCTCCCACGCCCAACAGCGAGGATGTCACCGACGAGGTTCACCCCTGGAGCAATTGCCCGGATAGAAGGATAATCCTTACATCCGAATTCCCTCACGCGGGAGCGCCCACAGCGCCGCGGAAGAGGAGGAAAGGTTTCGTTCATTAAATAAATAATATCTTGGACATTCTCACACACGGCCATCTGACCCCAAAGTAAGCGCGAGCCTGTGATATTGGTGTCAGTAGGTCTCAGAGACTGATATAAATACATAGATATTATTAAATACATCATCATCATCATCATCACAATCCTTTCTTTGTCCCACTGTTGTGCATGGGTCTCCTCTCAGGATGGGAGGGATTAGCCCTTAGTCCACCACGCCGGCCAAGTGCGGATTGGCAGACTTCACATGCGTTCGAGAACAGAAGAACTCATTAAATTGTATTTAATGAGTTAATGACTTAAAAATAGATAATATATATTATTAACATCCAGACACAGAACAAATACACGTCTTCGTCACACGAATATTTGTCCCGAGTGGGATTCGAACCAACGACCCCTGCCCTGGCGCAACAGGTAGGGTCACTACCGTTTGCGCCAACGGGCCTGTCAGCATATTAATATTTGCATAGAGCATATACGTGATTATACGTGACATACTATACTTTTTAACTCGGAAAATTGCATGGCTCCCGTGGCAGAACACTGAAATAATCATTCGATTCTTAATCGATTATTAATTAACGATGAAAAAATATTTCTTTTCTTGTGCGAGTCCAAGAGGGGCTTATCAAAGAGGAAATTGACTCGCATGTCTTGTACTTTTGCCGGAAGGAAAGTTGAACTCTGTAAAGTACCTACCTATACTGTGACCTATACGAGTTATACGACCTTTCTGTTGGCGTATTATAAAAATTGGAGCCTTTGAAATTGAGTAGGCGGAATCCAATTTCTTTCCGATTTCCATACTACACAGACAATGAAAGCGACAAAACGACAGAATACAATTTAAAAGGAAACAAAAAGATCTTTTTTTATGTATTACTTCCATGGGAAATAGTGATAATTGAATAAAGTGGCAACTATAACGTAGTGATTACTTGCTCAGTGGTGGCAACACTGGATTGATTTCGATTCGATTTGATTCCCAAGTTCCCAAGTATTTTAGAAAATGGCGTACCTAACTTCAATAATGTAGCGTCCTTCTGCTGAAATCCGTGATACAAGTGTTTTTAATATAGTTTAAGGATTAGTGTTATTGTTAATTTAGTGTATATAAAATGGAACACGCGTTAAACCATGGAATGTGTCGATGTTGTGCTTCGGAGGGAATGTTCAAGAACTTCAGCGCGACATATCAATGGATGGGTGCCGACGAAGTGTATGCCGATATGTTGAAAGAATGTTTCGATATTACGGTTTGTTTATACTCCAGTAATCTTGTTCTTTAATTAATTTGGTCCCTACAGTTTATTTGACTAATGTGAGGGCTGAAATTAACTAACAATTCCTTGAACGTTGTGGGCACAATTCAACAAATCAGATAAATCTTTGTTTGTGTAAAATCGATTTACTTCAATAAAAAACTTTCGAGGCATTCACAATTCAATAGAACTTGTATATTAAATGCCTAATTGCCTATCAGCAGGCACAGGGTTGTTAGACGGACATAAATCCCAATCAGGGCTACTTGTACTATTATTCTGTCAGGGCGCTAAACAATTTGAGAATCAATGCCTTTGTACTTATTTAGCATTAGCTGGAGAAAACGTTGACATTTAAATTAAGATAACTAATTGTATCAGGCGTTACTTTGCGAAACTCCATTATTACAAACCAAGCATTAATCTACTTTGCAACAATCCGCGAACAATACAATTGTATAGCAAAATTTCATTTAGCGAATTTATATTAAATTTCAGTTAGTTATGAAACATTAAGTACATTAACTGTGTTGTTGCCATAATTTAGCTAGTTCAAAATTACACATTTGTTTTGCTATCCTACCTGACTGAGTGTTAATTATTAGAAACAGATTTTTTTGTTTTGACATTATTTGTTGACCATGAACAATCATCATACAGCATTTTTTTTTTTAAATTTCCTCGCATATTGTTAATCAGGTGGAGAAGTAGCATTAGAATTATGTTGTTATCATTATTTTGTCTGCAGCTAGAGACTGCAGATGAGTGGAACAACGGTGGTATATGCGAAGTGTGCATCACGCAGCTGCGGAATGCTTCCAACTTCAAGAAGCAGGTACTTCAGACAGAAGACCAGTTCAAGAAGGCTTTGCACGAAAAACTCTTTCAAGGTAATTATCAAGCCATTGGTTGATAAAAAAAATAAATGCATACACATGTATGTGTATGCATGGTAAATAAAAATAAACATCATGCCATTATTTCCCCAAAGGGGAAGACAGAGGTGTGTATTACATCCACTTTACACCAATTATGTTTCGGTTTGGTCCCATATTGTGAGCCTTTTTGCCATTCACATGGCACAAATGTATACCTGGCTTGCATTATAGCAGCTGCTAAACTGCACTTTGGAAACCATATTTGACAAGATATAGTATTTACTGCAATAAAACTGCATGTCTACTGTACAATACAACTGCTATTGTTTGCATCTAGTTTAGGCCTTAGTCCACCATGCTGGCCAAGTGCGGATTGGCAGACTTCACATGCCTTCGAGAACATTATGAAGAACTCTAAGGCATGCAATGTTCTAATTAACTCTCAACTAATTGGACTAACCACCCCAGTCCCTAATTGAGTCTTGTTCAAAGTCAGTCACAGTTGTCATGGGTGGCAGCGGATGGGTGGTGCTGCAAGCTCGTTTGCTATCTTGTATCCACAAAAAAAAAATATGTGCTGAATAAATATCTGCCTCAGCTGGGAATCAAATTTGAGACCTTTTTTTTGTCATTAATTTGGTGGTATGGGTCACTCGTTCATCATAAGTTTATTAATTAGTTCTGTATTTGTTCTGCAGCCAGCATAGTGAAATTGGAGGTGAACAAAGATGAAGCAGACCTGGATTCCGATAACAATGTGTCAGAAGGTTTCTCTGGTACAGGTGAGTTATAATGTATGCTACACACACCCCTGCTGTAGGCCTAAGCCTGTGTTGCAGGTGACGGAAACACAGAAAACAACACGATTTATCATCTGTTGACCTCATTTTCATTAGTGGCAGTTAAATTATCTGTGGCAGAATTTTCCATGTCCATTTGTTATCTACATTCAACTAGAGTTCCCATTTTTTTTCACTGTAGTATTAAGAAAAAGGGTGTATGTGGGCATAACCCAGGAACAAATATTTGTTTGTGATATTTATATATCTGCCACGGCTGGGAGTCGAACCCAGAGCCCGTGGTTCAGCAGTCAGTGTCAATCACCACTGCGAAATGGAGTCGACATCAATTGTATATATTAATTCTTTCACCACTAATACAACTTTGTCCTTGTTTCATTGATTGGGCTAGTCTTCCCTTGGAATGAGGGGGAAGTCATAGTCACTATGTTGGCCAACTGTGATTTGACAGACTTTATATACCTTGAACGTAATGGAGAACTCTCAGGCATGCCCCGGATGTTTTCCTTACTGTTTCAGCAGGTAACTTACGTCAATAAAAGTGCAGCTTGAATTTGGACCCACACTCCCTCGAATGTGTGGCGAATTCGATAGCCGCAGGGCTGTACACCGCTGTTTTAAAAGGATTAAATTCATAATTTTAGATATATTTTGAAAATTATTTGCTACTAGTGGACGCCCGCAGTTTCGCTCGCGTGTAATTACACATAATAATAGATTCTTCTTTAATAAAATATCACATTTAAATGTCCCCATGAAGAATTAAAGTAAATTAAAACAATTACACATTATTAATTTAATTATACAAATATACATATTATACATACTTAACAATTCCGTTTTTATTTTATTTTATCTTATTTCTTATCTTATATATATATGTATATAAATATATATTTATGTTTGTAGTCTGCACGTAGCACATATTTTAAAGTTTCTTGCATTGTTGTTGTTTTTTAATTTTTTATTAGTATCTGGAAGAGCGTTGTTACCCACAACACAGGGTATCCTAGTGTGGGGACAAGGATTAATCTTGTACAAGCTGTTGTTATTCTGGCCAATGAAATATTTGTATTTCTATTTGTAATTTGTCCGCAGAGTTTGAAGTGCCAATCAAAGAAGAATTGGAAGAGCCCAAAGCTAAGAAACGCTCCGCCAAACCCGGCACGTCGAGAGCAAAGAAGGCGAAAACTGAAGACGGCGAGCCATCGGTCAAACGTAAGTGGATAGTTCTTTTTACTAGTGGCAATGATGTCTGTGTTCACGCGGCTGGGTGGCTTAAAGGACGTGGACAAAAGGACCGCGAAATTTCCCTCTTACGCGAAATTAGTTGGGTCTGATGAGGGCTAAGTAGGATTATTGTATTATCACTTGAGGACAATGTGTCTTCTACAAGCGAGAAGAATCGTGAAAATCGGAAAGGAGTTGATACATCCATGGTATCATGATAGTTGACTATTCGTTTTCATGGTGGAATTTTGAAGAAAAGGAAAAGTAATGGTGTCTCGAATACATGCACGATGTTTAGAATGATGCAGAAATGATTGAAGTCAAGTCATAGTGATGATTATATGAATTTTGAGGAGAGTTCTGCTTGGATTATAATGTTAATATCAACTTGAAGATTATAAGGGAGAAGACAGTAAAAGGTGAATATATAATATTATGAAAACAAGTTTGGAAACGAACAAACCAGCTATCACCATTGATACTCACAATATGTTAGAAGGAAGGAGAATGCTGATAATGGTACAAGATAACAAAATAATAAAATATGGGACTAAAACTAACCCTGAGTATCCCAACGCTTGTAGCTGCAGAAAAACATATTATACTTACTACGGATTTTATATGGTATCAATTAATCAGATGACACATGGAAGTTATTATTATGTAAACTTTGAAGATAGAAAATGAATTTACACAATCAATATCATAGTAGACACTTTCAGTAGACAGTGTCCAAAGCTTTGGTTGAATCTGAAAAGTCATTTATTTTTATTATTTGGAGTGACAGATGGTTCTATGAATTAAAATTTATCATTTGATTGTTTAATAAGATAATTTGAAATTTTGTTGTGAGCCTCTTGAACACAAGGTCATTGTTTCACTTTGGAAGATGTTGGAAAAGCTACATCAATCTTAACTTTTGAATACTTCACATTACATATTGCAACATACATATATACACTAGCTGACCCCGCAAACGTTGTTCTGCCATATGATATGTCAAAGTGACGCAACGCTTCACGTCAATGAACTACGGTTAAAAATAAATATACTAAAATAGTGTTTAAAAACATTTTCCAGTGGACCAAATTGTGAATCTAAACCATTCTCGAATTCCCTAGAACACACAAAAAATTTCATCAACATCTATCCTGCCGTTTAGGAGGAGTTCACTGTCATACATGTACACAAAAAATATGTATATTAAGATATGTACATGTATATATATACATACATACACAGTAATTTTAAATGATTGTAACTTACAATTATAGAATCTTGTAGCTTGTTAATTTAATTAATAATTTTCAAAACATCTTCTTAATACATTTTCTGAACTTAAAATACGTTCCATTTATATATTTTTTAATTTTTAATATTTTGGTTTTAATATGTGGTTCATAATTTATGTTATTGAATAGGATATGGTTAGAAACACAGTAGTTTTTTTTTTTCAAAAAAAGTTAAAATTTTTAAATGCACAGTTATTTGCTTATATGTAGCTTCAGAGCTGGAGATACTTCACACCAAGCATTTTTATCGTTTAATAGATAATATAAATTATCTATGTATTAGGAGGATTCATAGAGGTTTAGTTTTATTAAGGATATTTTGTTTTATGTAAGATTTTAACTTAAATTTCTTTCTCCTTGCGATGTTATTTATTTGGGTATTTTATGGGTTGTTTCAAATTCACAGTTTTTTACCCAGAGTACCTAAACCATTAGTTTCACCCTTAATTCAACACACACACACAAACATACACCAAGCATATAATTAAAATGAAATGTTAGTTATTAATTTCAGCTCATTTACTGAGCTTGTGTAATTATTACAAAAACATCTGATGCATATTATTACATTTGTTATATAAAAATTATGACAGCTCTTCCAAAATCTTACCACCTATTCTATTTTTAAATGTGTTTCCTTAGAATTAATATCACAGCATTGCAAAGTTTTTTATGTCTGTTCCACTGTTGGGCACGGGCTACCCCACAGACGCAGAGGGATTAGAGCATACTCCACCGCGCTGCTCCAATGCGTATTGGTGGAGGGGTTAGTGGACAACCCAGTGGCGAATGTTTTCAAGTCAACCGAAGGTCTTCGTCAAGTCTTAACGATTGTTTTTATCATTGAAAACAGCCAATCTACGGCTTCAGGTGCCCTAAAAAGCACGATAGCGACCACGAAATTTTGCCACTAGCGGTCAGCTCGAAACCGACCGCGCCCGTCGTTGCTTAACTCGGTCGATCGTATAGAATCGACGGGAGCCATTGGGCTATGGACGCTATGAGGCCAATTCTGGGGTGGCAGCGCCTTAACGTGCCCTCGGAAGCACCGAAGCGCTCGAGAAATTTTTCCACTAGTGGGTGATGGGTCAGAACCCATCCATCCAATTGTCGGTCGACAACCGGACCGGCTCAACGCTGCGCTGCGACCCATAGACGTCCCACTGCTGGGCACGGGTCTCTCCCACAGACACTGCTGCGGGAGGTCTAGAGCATACTCCACCACGCTGCTCCAATGCGGATTGGTGGAGGGGTTAGTGGCCAACCCAGTGTCGAATGTTTTCAAGCCACCCGAAGGTCTTCGACAAGGCTTAACGACTGTTTCCAGCATTGAAAATAACCGGGACCGACGGCTTTACGTGCCCTCCGAAGCACGGTAGCGTCCATGAAATTTTGCCACTAGCGGTCACCCATCCACAAACCGTCCGCGCCCGTCGTTGCTTAACTCTTTCGATCGCATTGAATCGACGCGAGCCATTGGGCTATGGACGCTACATCGTCTACAGTCTACAGTCGTCTGTTAGTCTTATTTAATCTGTAACAGATGCAGATTAAGCAATTCAATGTTGGTCACAGATGCAAGCCATTTATAATTCAAAGTACCTACGTCACAGATGCATCTTATGGGGACGTCTTCAAGCCTTTCATACAGCAGGACTTGCGTTGAAGTGTAAATCCACTAAATGTCAAAATATTTTTTTACTGTCATATTATAAAATGTCTGGCAGAGTATAAAAAATGGTTTTGTTATTAACATATTTAACCTTGCAATGCTGTTTGTGTCATCCCTATTTATATTATCTTATGCTGTGTCGCAATGTGTCTTTTTAATTTTTAGCTACTTATCTTTATTTGGCGTAGATTTAAACTATTTCTCAAAAATCTTTACAATTTTGATTAATCGTCGATTTGACTACTTAATCCTCCATATAACCATGACATTAGTTGAATTACCTATGTACTGAAAAATACTTTTTGTAATATTTTCGTTTGTTGAAATATTACATAATCTCATCAAAAATTACTTAAACTTAACTAACTACTCACTGAATTATCTCTGTTTGTGCTTCTATTTAAGTGCTCAACAGAACAATTACCTACTGAACTTTTTAAGAGAATTTAAAAAAAAAAAAAATTTCCACTGCCACAAGGAAGATTGCAGCGTATAAATAAAGCAGTACCAATTGACTCCATTTAATTTTTTTAATATTCTCATATTATTTTATTTAAAAGCAAATGAAAAACTTGCTTGTCAATTTCTAATCTGTTCGTAAAATGACAGCAATTTAAAATTTTAAACATGGTGGCAAAGAAAATCTAATACATTCTGCCTTAGCAATGACGTCTACGATATAAAAATTTGAAATAAATATTTTCGAACTCAGGGTGCAAAGATAATGAAACGGTATTTTTAATTTCATGGTACAAATTACTTATTGTATAAAAATATGTTATTTGTAGACATCCTCTTAGTAATTATTAATTAGGAAGGAAAAAATTCTCAATAGCAATACCTAGAACTCAAAATTACTATTTCTTGTATCATCTTGAATTTATATTGCTTGAACCCATCGCTCTATTCTATGATTTATTAAGCAATGAAAGCGACAGCCAGCTAAAACGACGAGGAAAATTACCGCAAAGAAACCGACTGCATGAGCGGGTCCAGAGTTGCAGGGTCATGCAGGGAATGAGACGTCCTGCCAACTAACTACAGGGGAATACAAAAATTAAGCTAACCCTACTAACTTGGACGAGCCAAGCTTTCCTTCTCACTTGCCCCTTGGCATCTCTCTCGTTTTAAATAGGATACGTGTATGTAGAGAACATATTTTAGGGCAAATTAAATGTTATTCGGATCTAAATTCTTAGCCAATTATAGATTCAGAGCAAAATGATTTCTCTAATCTTCATGAATTCTTCAGCATCAGGAGTCACCATGGGAATACTTTATTATCTGTATGTTACTTTCTAATATAACAACAACAACAAACTAAACTATTATTTTACTTTCGGAAGACGCGTCGTTGTCGCCGTGGCTTCCATGCGCCATTTTCTTGTGTCGTCCGTAACAAAATGGCGCTTGAATTTATTACTGAAACTAAATACAGTTGATAAACCGAAACGAGGACGCAAGCAGTAAACTTATTTCTTCTGTTAACATAGAAAACATAATATATCTTGGGAACTTGAAGAATATTAACATTATCATACTTTCAGTACCTATGGCTTAGGTAGCACAATGCTAATTCTTCCTTACTTTGTTGTACTTATTTTGTTATTATAACAGACGTTTTTCTAGTTGTTAAGATTTTTTACAATTTTTTAATAAAATGTATTCAAAACAGGGGTGTTTATATTTTTAATGTCTAAAACAGAACGTAACATTAACAATGGAATGGAAGCAAACGAATTCGCTCGCTCGCTCAGAATCGCTCGCAACGCCGTCGAGAAGTTGAGGATAGAAAAATAATTAATACACACAATACAAGTATTCATAAGAAGAGAATGAGAATGGATGAAGATAATTGAGATGTGCTCGTTTCTGTTGTAGGAACGGACGTCGTGGCCAAGCGCAAGAGAAAGAAAAAGAGATCGGACGTTAGTGCGACACCCGAGCGCATAGAGCACAGGGTTAACTTGACCGCGATCCTACAGTTCTCTAACGCCAGCCCGTTCAGGGATAAGACGATCAAAGGCTTCTCGTGCCTCTATTGCGCAAAACATTTCCAGGAGATCGGCGACCTCCGCGCACACACCGCCCAACAGACTGAAAAGGACAAAATTAACACCATGTTAGACTATAAGCTCAGCTACAACCCGATCAAAGTTGACATTACAGACCTGCGTTGCACCGTTTGCAATAAGGACATGCAAGATCTCAACGACTTGAAAGAGCATCTCGTCTGCGACCACAACAAGGTCATCCACAAGGGCATCAAGGACATTATCCTGCCCTTCCGCTTGGAAGGCGGCAAGAACTTCACCTGCGTCATATGCTCGGTTGTTCACGTGTCCTTCAAAAACCTCTACCACCACATGAGCAGCCACTATCGCAACTACTGCTGCGATAAGTGCGGCGCCGGGTACATCACTATAGGGGCGTTGCGGAAGCACGGCAAGACGCACTACCAGGGCAACTTTCCCTGCGAGTACTGCGACAAGGCGTATACTTCCCTCACGAAGAAACGGAATCACGTGAAGGGGGTGCACACGGGTGGTTGGCTCAGGAACAAATGTCCGCACTGTCCGGAGATATTCGTCAGCTACTACGATCGGAGCGAGCATCTGGTGAAGGCGCACAACGAGGCGCCTCTCGTCTATCCGTGCAACGCGTGCAACAAGACTTACAAGAAGAAATTCGAACTGAACAGACACATAAAGCATCACCACTTGCAGCAGAGAAACTTCCTTTGTGACAAGTGTAATGCTAAGTTCTTTTCGAAGCGCGGTCTGATAGACCACATGTCGAAGCATTCTGGAATCGAGGTGTGCAGCTGTGACGTATGTGGCAAGAACTTTTCGAGGTCAAGAACCCTAAAAGAACATATGAGGATACATGACGACGACAAACGATATCAGTGCGAGGTCTGCAACAAGACGTTTATGCAAAAATGTAGCCTGAAGAGCCACTTGAGGCTACATCAGGACGACCTGGACATCTTCAAGGAGTTTGATGATGTGAAGCATCTGATCGACAATAGGGAGGTGACGCTCAAGCAAATTGCAGCTGAGAATAAAGCGAAGGAGTTGGCGGAAAAGATTAAACTGCAAATAGAACAGTGCTAGACATGACTGAGTGGCTGGAATTAAGAAATGTATCTGAGTACCAATATTATTGAATGCGTTTAATTAAAACGAGTTAAGGCAGTGTTATTTAGATATGGCGAGGTGAATTAATTTCGGTGTAGTTTTTTCGCGGACGTAGCTTGCTTAACAGAAGAGTCGGTCTAAAAATATGATTTATTTGCTTTTATTCTCAATTCTAAGACTGGAGTCCTTGGCCTTTACCTGAAATAACAGTAGTTAAATGCTGACCAGTGTTAGATTGCTACATCTAGATTTTAAAGCGGACGTCTTCCAAATATTGCAATATTATGAGCCATTAGGGAATAATACGATTTAATTTTGATGATATTCTGGACTATATACATTATGTTTATCCAATCATCGATCCTAAGGTCCACTGCTGGACATGGGCCTTATCGACTGACTCATCCAGTGTCTTCTAAGCCCACCATTTTCGGGCGAACACTAATGCGTTTTATAATGGATTTTATTTACGTGATTAAAATCCATGTTCAGCATATTCGAGTATTTAGGCCATGTTTTGTTACTCATTCGTCGACGAGTTCAAAGTAACTCCAAATTTATGTTTTACAGGTAATAAAATGTATATTAATGGTATGGTAAATTACTGTATACCAGAAAAATTAACAACTATCCAAAACTTACTTCGCCATTCAAAACCCTGTTGACATTAAATTTTTTGACATTAATATTTAATGACATTTCTACTAAAATTTTAATTTTTAGTTTGTTACCGTAACTAACAGAGCCAGGGTCTTACAACTGTAAGTCATGAATACTCACGAATAAAATTATCTTGAAAGATATAAAAATTTGATATATAAATAAATACTAGTTTTTATTACCTATCTACAAGATCTGTTAAATAGCCGTGACAGCTTGATAGTTTTTAAATGTTATCTTTTAAATTTTAAACTGCCATATTTAACTAGAGAAAGACTTGCGGATAGTGATTCGTGCATATTATTTCGAGTTGATATATGGATTTTTATAAGATTATATCGCCATTTTCCTTTCCGCCATAAATCTTTATATCATGTCAGACGGTCTGTGTAGTCGCAGACATATATTTATAAGTTAATTATTAATTATATGCAGTGAGAGAGAATACGTGAAACAATAAATTTACTGTAAGTTATTTTTTTATTTTTTATTTCTAAAGCACCTTTGTTGTCCACCACCACAACCCTTTTATTTATTTATTTAGCCTTCGAGAACACTCTGGCGAACTCGCTGTCATGCAGGTTTTCTAACGATGTTTTCTTTTACCGCTACAGCAATGACATTTAATGTCTTATAACTTTGACAATGGTAATAAAATTAAAAAACTAAACGCAACGCTATTAATTAAATACACACACACAAGAATTTCCTGTGTTCAACAAAGTTTTCACTATAGACTCGTTTATGACATCCAGACTGAAATGACAGTCAGAATTATCTATCATCGTGCCACAGATTCGCTATCTTTTGCCAGATATTTTCATCCAACATTACCTACAATCGATGTACAATTATTTTCGTTGAGTTAGTATTGTGACTGACTAGTATAGTGACTCATATATAGCTACAGCGTGTCGAAAGACGGCGGGCAATACAATACAAAATAATACATTTTATATGTATACATTTATGACTCAAAAATAAATATTTATCTGCGGAATAAATATCTGGCCGGGGTTCCAACCTGGGTGCCGCGGTTCGGCAGTCAGGATTGCCATCGTGCCACGGAGTCACGTAATATTTTTTTTTTGTTAAAATATCTTGGACATTCTCACAGACGGCAATCTGACCCCAAAGTAGACGCGAGCCTGCTATATGGGTGTCAGAGACTGATATTCATGCATAGATATTTTTAAATACATACCTAAATAGATAATATTAACATCCAGACACAGAACAAATACAAGTATTCGTCACACAAATATTTGTCCTGAGTGGGATTCGAACCTACGACCGCTGGCGCAACAAACAGGGTCACTACTACTAAAAATATGTATAAAAAAAATTAAATATAAAAAATATGCGAGTATCTAATCAATTTAAGCTATAAATTGTAGCCTCTTCACATGGAGTATGCTCTAGCTAGAATTTTTAGCAGAGCTTGTAGGTAAACCAACATTGGGACTCCTATGGATTGTTGCTATATATAAATTGATAGCCCTTCTAGACAACAAGAAAATAAGCTAAGCATCAGCGTTATGTTAACATTTATCGAATTTGATTTTGTAAAACCAATTGGTTTCTTCATGATCAACACATCCAATTGTGAAAGTGCACAGAACAACGAATTGTAGACGGGCATCTTTTATTATCACAGTCAGTGTTAGGTTATTATGTACGTTTGCCGCTAATATTCCTTTTCGCATGTTGAAACGTCTCAAATACGTAAATTATTTGCTTGTGCCATGCGGTGATTACGTAGATATGAAATCTGAATCGGGTGTCTGTCAAAAGTTACTTTTTCTTTTATAGGCACAACGCGAGCATCAAAAAAACGAAAGGGGACTTATATGGCGGCAAACGAGGCGAGTGGGACGATATCTAAGTTTGTTATTCGCGAAAAGCATCCGCCCGAGATGCAGAAACAGTGGCACAACTTGACCACCTTACTCAAATACTCGAACGCGACGCCGTTCAAAGATAGAAACGACGCTGGTTTCGTTTGCGCGTACTGTTATAGAACGTATCCCGACCCGGAAACGTTGAGGAGTCATACGAAACAGGATCATGTAAGGGAAAAACCGTCGTACAAGGCGGGCTCTGGAATGAGCAGCTTCGTGGCGTTCCTAGACATTGTTGATTTAAAATGCACTATCTGCGAACAGGCAATGGAAAGCCTAAAAACGCTGACAGAGCATTTAGTGAACGAACACGAAATGAAATACTATTTAGAAGTCACCGACTACTTTCAGCCCTTCAAGCTGACCAACGAGCAGCAGATGAACTGCTGTCTTTGCAACGAGGTGTTCCACAACATGAAACTTTTGATGCAGCACATGAACAATCACTTTAGGAACTTTATTTGCACTATCTGCGGCGCCGGTTTCGTCAACAGCTTCCGACGCAACCGCCACGAGACGACGCACGCTAAAAAGTCCAGTTTCCCATGCAAATATTGCGGGCTGGTGTTCGCAGCTGAGTCGAAAAAGAAGGCCCACGTGAACACGGAACACAAGGGAATCGCCGGCGACAGCGTATGCCAAATATGCAAAGCTAGGTTTAAGAATTATTACCAAAAAACCAGGCACATGATGCAAATCCACAACGTTGAGGGGATCAAGTGTGATAAGTGCGACAAGAAGTTCAATTTGAAATCGAATCTCATGCTACATATGAGAAGCGTTCATCTAAAGGAACGGCCGTTTGAATGCTCAGTTTGCAACATGGGATTCTTTATCAAGAGACACATGATTGGCCACTACATGGCGACGCATACGAACGAAAGGAAGTTCAAGTGCGAAGTGTGCGAGAAAGCCTATGCCACGCAGAACAGCAAACGAAAACACATGAAGAAGAACCACGGCATCTCGAAACACTCCATCCTGCCTAGCTTGCCCAAGTAGACGTACCTTACGTGCGGTTTATTGTGTTGTACCCTAAAGTATTACTAGTTCTAAATTTCTAATGCTCGCATACAGTACAATATAGTTCTGAATTTAGTCAATTTTGCGTTTTATTTAACTGGTTATACATAACACAGGTTAGGTTTATTTTTTTCACGTGATATAATCTAGCTGGATTAATCAGCGAACAGCAGAAAACGATTATTTGAGACTTCTTTAGAGACCGATCCTACGTTACGACTAGTTAAGTTGTTAATCTTAGTGTAAATATCATAATTATGGGCGATGAAATTACATTTGTGTGTCTTATAAAAGTTTCGTTATTCGGTTAGTCATCTTTATATTTGTATAAACGTAAACATATTAATATAAAGTGCTTAGAGTCTTCCTGAATGGCTGTTTTCGATGAATCTACGAGCATTCTAACCGTAGATGCGTAGTATTTTCATGATAGTATACTTTACACAAACATTGAAAGAATACATGTGGCGAGAAGTCATTTTAATAGATTCCTTTTCTTGTAGGTGAAGGAGGCGTCAGAAATGTGGAATATCGTTCTGTGTTGAAATCAAAAGACAAACAGCTGTTAAAATCAAAAGCTAGAGATATAAATACGCTATCAGCTAATTGTGATGACTGGAATGTCACTATAAAAAAGAAAACACATCAAACAACAGCATTGCTAAATACTAAATCAAATGAATTGAAGCTGGCATTCAGTAAAAAGGGAAATATTCCAAATAAAAAGACGCATAAACTACCAGCTCCATTATTGGATTCCAGAACGAATAAAGAACAAATTATTGCACCAGGATTAGGCCGGCTGCCTTGTGTTTCTGAAAAACTAAAACATTTGCACAATGCAAGGACAATCTTGTTATATTCGAATGCGACACCGATCAAAAATCACAACGGCGTAGGATATATTTGTGGTTTCTGCACCGCATGCTTCGAAAATCCGGCAGATCTAAAGATGCATACTGCTGAAAAACACGATATTCTGGAAAAAAAGAAATTCATGGAAAGCGCTTACTTGTCAACTTTAAAAGTTCTGTTAGATATAACGTACCTCAAGTGTATCATTTGTAACAGTGAAATTGACACTTTGGAAAAAATTGTTGATCATTTACAACAAGCTCACGGCAAGAGAATGTTTAATGACATCAAAAGTCGAATGGTTCCCTTCCAATTCCACAAGCAATCCTTGGAATGTTGCATTTGTTCAAGCGTATTCGGCTCGTTCAAAGTTTTGCGCCAGCATATGAACAATCATTTAAGGAACTTCGAATGTGAAGAATGTTCTCAGACGTTCGTTACGGCAAGAATGCTCCAGAGTCACATGGCGCTTCACAAAAAGGGTGAATTTAAATGCTCCTATTGCCCAAGTGTGTTCCAGATGCAATATTACAAGGTCAACCACGAGAAGTTCGTCCATATGCACGAGAAGTTGAGAAACAAATGTCCGTATTGCGACGAAAAGTTTATGGCGTATAGGAGGAAACGCGAGCACATGGAAAAGGTGCATGGGGTTGAGCCGCAGGTGCTGAGATGCAAGGCTTGCGACCGAACGTTCAACTGCAAATCCAAATTGACTGTGCACACGAAACGGACACACTTAATGCAGAAGAACTATTCGTGCAGCGAATGCGATATGAAGTTCTTCTGCCACTCTGAGCTAACTAAGCATATGCTCAAACACACGGGCGAGAAGCACTTTAGCTGTGACTTCTGTGCGAAATCATATGGAAGGAAGACCACTCTGCAAGAGCATATGCGTATACATTTGAACGACAGGCGGTTTAAGTGCGAACATTGCGGACTGGCGTTTGTCCAGAAGTGTTCGTGGCGGAGTCACATGAGGACCAAGCATTCGGAAGTTATTTAGCCACGTCGAAACTTTTAATCTCAAACATGTTGACTATTTGAAATCCTTCTTACATTTTCATACTTTAATCAAACATTAAAATAGTCATTGAATGACTATTTTAATCCTTTGAATTGACAATAATAAACCTTTCCTTGCAACGAATGCTTTCGCCGCATGTTTTTTAAAACAGTGTTATTGAAAATTACGATAACTATAAATTTTAATTAAATAATTTAAATTTTGTGATGTTCAATATCACGTAGATATCGTCTTGTTAATTTAAATTTAAATAAACCTATTATAGTTGAATTTTGTAGTATTATTTGTTTAAATAAATATAATTATGTATTTAGAAGCAATAAATACTAATAAATAACATAAGTTTATTAAATTAGACGATAGTGGTGGCTTTATGTTTAAATTTAACTCTCAGTTCAGATTATTTTACTGTATGACAAAGAAAATTCTAGTATTGATTTTTACAAAGCATGCTTTGTTAAAATAATGAAGTTAAATTATCTCAATGTAAGTGATAAATATGTTTATAATTGCCAATTCACACACCACAACTCGAAGAAAGTGATGTTAGTGTAAGCGTAAGCGGAAAAATGGAAAATAAATAACTTGTGGTTTTCTTTGTAGGTGCACAACATAAAGATAAGGCCAACACAAGTCAAAAAGGGCCCAAAACTTCCAGATTGCTTAAAAGGAAGCTGGTGATCAAAGGCGAACCCATAAACGCCAACTATGAAATGAAAGAGACGAGAGAGCTAGAAAAGCATCGTTTCAATATCAGGCAAATTCTTCAATGTTCGAACGCATCACCTATTCGCTGCAGGGGAGGCATAGGTTATGCTTGCTGTTTCTGCACTAGTCAATTCCCTGATCCTGCTGATTTGAAGAAGCACACTCTGGAATTCCACGACGAAAAGTCGAAACGCTTTTTCATGAAGGGAAAAATGATGTTCTCCTACCTCGTTAAGCTCGATATCACCTCATTAATGTGCAAAATATGCGAAAGTAACATCGATAGCTTAGAACAGCTTATCGATCATCTGATAAACGTCCACCAAAAAAATATGTTCAACGACATCAAGAATCACATTATGGCTTTCAAATTTACCGATGGACTGCTCAAGTGTGTTGCATGCCCAACCATATTTAACAAATTCAAAGCGTTACAAGAGCACATGAACACACATTACAGGAATTATATCTGCGACGTGTGTAATGCAGGATTTATAAACAGGAATATTTTATTGAGTCACGCGGCTGGTCATAAAACTGGTTCATTTAAATGTGACTTTTGCACCAAAGTTTACGCATCGTACAGAAGGAAAAAGTCCCACGAGAAATCCGTTCACATTCACGCAAATATGTTGAATAAATGTGGGTATTGCGACGAGAAATTCAAAGATTATCGTTTGAAAGAAAAGCATTTATCCACTGTTCATGGAGTTCAAACCATGCCACTAAAATGCCAGGCTTGCGACAAATCATTCCCAACCAAGACTGCATTGACGGTTCACACAAAGAGGGACCATCTAATGGAGAGAAGACATGAATGTAAGATGTGCGACATGAAATTCTTCGTGACGAACGAGCTAAAGGAGCATATGGTGGTTCACACGGGGCTGCGGAAGTTTGTGTGTGAAGTATGTAACAAGGCATATGGAAGGAGGAAGACCCTTCGAGAACACATGAGGATACATGCGGACGATCGCAGGTTCAAATGCGAGCACTGCGGCATGGCGTTTGTGCAAAAGTGCAGTTGGCGTGGCCACGTGCGCGCTAAGCACGGCGAGAAAGTGTAGATATTAAATTGGTTAAATATAACGTAACCTTAATGTAGATAATATTAAAATTATAATATATAAAATTACTAATTATTAAAAACTATTAAAAAGTTGTTTCCTTTCTTCAACCTTTTAATTATTAAACACTAGCTTTTACCCGCGGCTCCGCCCGCGTGGTCAAAGGGAATTAACAATGAGTTGTTTATCATACATACCTAGATAAGAACTTGAAAATGAATTTTACTAACGCTATCTATTAACAACATTCGGAACTAAATATCTAGCAAATAACAAAACATCGATATCTTCCCATGGGGATGTTTTACCGCGGTAAAAAGTAGCCTACGTCACTCTCCACCCTCCTCACTATCTCAACACACAAAAACCATACCATATAATGGCTTCGTTGCGACGTGAAAGCCGGACAAACAAACAAACAAACACACTTTCACATTTATAATATTAGTATAGTATGGATACATGACATATAACAAATGTGCTATGCGTTTTTATCGATCTAAAATTGGACGATGTACACATACTACTGTTAAGCATAATGCTATATACGAACAATAATATTTCTCCAAGAACCATTTTGATTATTTACGGTGCTCTTGATGTCTTTGGTGTAGATGTGGCTTTTAATGTAATTTTATGGTAAATGTCTTGCAATGCTAGTAAATGTGAACATGTTTTGTAGAATTTTTGTGTAACTGCGAATGTTATAAGTAATTTGTCCTTTTCTTTGTAGGTAGTCCATTCAGTGGTAAGGGTAAGGAACAAGATATAGGCGATAAGCCAAGTTGCGTTAAAGATGAAGACCAAAATGACGATGTTTTCTTACATTCCGAGGATGACCCGCTTGCGATTGACTTAAGCAATGCTATAACAGACCTAATAAACATTGATAGTATTATAGAGTTCTTAGGAAATGACATTTCCGAATGTACGACTATTCAACCGAGTACATCTGAGAACAACCAGTCAAACAAAGTAGATGATAGTATTAAAAACAAAGTCAATACTAAAAAGCAACATTCTGCTCATACAAGTAATGCTGACGAGCGTAAAACTGAAGAGATTAAGAAAAATGATAATGTTGACCCAAAACAGAAATTTACAGATGCAAATGTTGATGCACAAAATACCTGTAAGTCTAGTGAAAATAAGAAGAATCAGGTTGTTGACCATATGAATTCCAAGAAGCTTGCACAGCATGACACAAGTAGTACAGATTGTATTTGTAATATTATTAATAGTGATATATCAAGACGACAAACTCAGGATAACGTGGTGCTTAAGAACGATTCTAGTCGAAAAGAGTGTGATATTAGTATAAAAAGTTTTGGAAGGAATATACGATATGTTGAAGTTAAATCAGGCCTATGTGAGGGTGACAAACGTAATGATTCAAGACAGCGCAGACATGACCTAGCAAGAAGTAAGAATAAAAGGAAGATCAGGCGCGAACATTCTAGTAAATCTTCAGAAAGTTTTAGAGAAAACTGTAGAGAATGTTCTAAATTAGTAAAGCAAACTAATATGTACAGGAATTCCAATGAAGAGTCTACACAAACCAATATGAATATTTCAATAAACCAAGGACAACCTAAAAACCTTCATGAAATTGAGTGTCAAGGTAAATCTAGGGAAACTGAGCCTGCCTGCTATAGTGGTGAACATGAAATCAAATACAAAAATAAGTGCGAATTAAAAACAAAACAAAACGTATATGAGGATTCCACGCTAATGAATCAAAATGACATTAATACAATAAAACCAACGGCTATAAACGATACTCAGGCTACTGTTATTAAGAGAGATAGTGCCGTGCAATACAATTTCAATGATATTTATACCGAATTAGATAAGAAGTACATTGATAAGAATTATTATGGACACAAAAATGTAGATGATGAAGTTAATCGCTGGCTTGCCAACTGTGAATTCGAGTGCGATAAAATTGTTGAAGATACTGAGATGGTTTCTAAGGACAGTAAAATTAAAGAAAACGTAACAGAAAACTCGTTGGATAAGCATAAAAATGATATCATGTTATGTAAAGATACCGAGAATAATAAAAATAATGACTTTTCAGATATTCAACGAGCGAATATAACCTTGCTAGATGATCCTAAAACTAAAGTACATGTAGATAATTGTGCTTCAAAAGAAGTTAAAACAGATGTTAATGTTGATAATTTCCCTAATGTTTACAGGCGAAAACTGCTAGATGATCTTAAAACAAAACAGTGTGTAGACAAGAATATTTCAAATGAATTAAAAACAAATGTTAATGTTGATTCTTGCCGCAATGTTTGTAGACGAAAACTGCTTGATGATCTAAAAACTAAAATTAACAAAGAAAGACCTCGGTCTTGTCGAAGGCGAAAATTATTGGATGATCTCAAGATGAAACGTTTTGGAGGGAAGAAAAACAATAATCTCATGACAGGGCGAAGACGAAAGTTAATAGATGATCTAAAGAAAAATCTTGTTGTAGAAAATAAAAATACTTCTCTTGTTAGTGAGGATCTTAAATTAGAAACTGATAAAGATGTGTGTAGTAAAACTCCTAGACGGAAGCTTCTCGATGATCTTAAAAATAAAAAATTAGACGAAAAGAAAAAGACTGATGTATACAGTATAGCACATAAACGTGATAATTTAATACGTAAACGTAATCTATTAGATGATCTGAAAAATAAGGATTGCAACGATATGAAATCAAATGTTAAAGATGATAGTGGCATTAGTAAAAGAGGTGAATGTAAAAGTTATAAATATAAATTACTTGATGATATCAAACCTAAACCTTTGAAAAAAGAATATGTAAACTATCAGCGTAAAGCAGAAGCTGCTGATAAAAACTTATTTATCACCAAAACTCTTCTTGATTATGAAAAAGAGAAGAAAAAAGTCTGTATGGGTGACAACAGTTTAAGACTGATGTTGGATAGTGATAGAAATATTAATAAAAGTTCTGATTGTAATTTTGTAGGTTCTAAAGGTCCAAATAATGTATGTGAAATGAGTAAAATTGGCAACATTAAGAGGTGTCCTCAACAAACAAGTAGTACAGTTAAGGATAATGTCGTTGAAAGTAGTAAAAAAGATAACGCATTAAAGAAAAATAACTGTAGTTTTGATAAAAATGGATCTGAAGTGAATGATAAACCATCGATACCACTGAAAAACAAATCTTTGACACATGTAAGTTCAAAGCATGTTAATAATAATAATAATGATAATCATGACAATGTTTATAAGAATGTTTCTAATTCTAATATAGAAGATGATAGTCACTTGTCAGGTAGTAAAAAAAGTAAAAAACATTTCACCGTTGCCAGAAACGATAATGGCACCAATGAAATAGTCAAGAAAAGGATCATTAATGAAAGCATACCAAATGTTACCGAGAAAAATCTTGTTAATCCCATAAAAAGTGCATTGAAAAAGGTAACTGATTCGAAAAAATCTGACAAAAAGCTAAAAAAAGTTACGTTTGAAGATGAAGTCAAAGGTGTATTTCTCAAATCAAGCGTTGACAAAAGGAACTCGAATTGCTCTTATGGCAACAAACATGACGAACAATCATTTTTCGACCTAACTAAAAATAAAATTGGGGAAAGATCTGAACACAAATCACCTGATATTATTTTACCTACAAGAAAAATAAGAGGACCTAAACCCACTGATAATATTCACAAACATATCGCTGATTCTACTCGAGTCCTTCGAAAAAGCAAAAGGAGAGAAGCCATGAATATGTCGTGAGGATGTCAGTCGTGAAGTATTATGATTTGACTACACGCCGACGAGCGGCGCTTCGCTTGTGGCAAAGAGTTTGCATGTTGGCAAAGAGTTCCTGTTGAAAAGTACGTGGCGATAACATGTCACAAATGTCCACGGTGCAGACGGTTGAATGCTCCTATTACATTATGATAGTATCAAGATTGTGCCAAAGTATTAACCACTGCGTTTTGACATTCATGAAGTATTCTGATCACTTGAAGGAGCTGAGTTACAACGCGGCGGCGACGTGTGCTATCGAATGTTTCAGAGGCAGACCTATTATAAACGCTCGTATAAAATACCTTTATAACTGTATAAAATAAGCATTAAGCATTTACTGTATGTAAGATTCGTTGCTGAGCGAGCTATTTATGTGATGTATGTTATTTAGTAACTCCTAAAATTATTAAACTTAATTTATTTTTGAATTTAGACAAATTTAAATCGCCAATTTTGTTAAAAGATATTTAAATTAGATAGTTTTTCTGCTTATAACTAAGGGAAATTACAAGTTGTAAATAAAAAATCTTTCATATTTCAGCATTAAAATTATTGTAAATTGTGTATAAAATTCCGAATTCCAAATTCAAAAATAAATTTACTAGTATTACTAAATTACTACTACTAGTCTACTACTACTACTACAACTAGTAGGTAAGCTGAGCTCATTTTGATTTAGTTAATTTGAGGTCTAAAGAACTCAAATCCACACCAAAGTCACAATACATATTATAGTCTTTTTACATTAAATTTGTTGGACGCGCCGCTTTAACTTAATATCCTATCACAAACCCTTCCTTTGAGGCAGACAACAAAAATCGTGTTGAGTACTCTGTCCGCCCGTCAGCGTTGACAGTGACGCATGACATTAGTAGCAATTAAAACCTCGCCGTGAGTGCGCGCTGTTATATCCGCCGCCCGCGCCGCTTCTTGCGAACCACGTGTATGTGCTTGAACTTGAACTTCAAACCGCGGACATCCAAAAGGGAAGCAAGCAAACCAAGGAAACAAAAGGTTAGTTCTGCCTCTCCTTGGAGTCCTTCGCATCCCGTCTTAACCCGCTCCGCATAACCCCTTACAACCCCGTCTCCCCCTTTCCCTTCCTATTCCCTATTCCTCTTACCACCACATCACACCCCAATCCATTAATTATACAGTCCACTCGCTCGCCCCACCATAAGTTTGGTCACTTCTACCGGATATTTCACCCGTTATTTATTGCCATATACCATATACGTTTAGTTTATTTACTTATATAATTCTTCCGCACCGCTTAAACGTATTTTGTATTTACCTATGGTAATATTTATATCGCTTTAATAATATCAAGTAAACATACATGTACATTGTTCGCATATTTTTGTAATTTGTTATTTCTTGTAATTATATACATATCTATATAGCTATTAATCTATATAAATAGACCCCAACTCTTAAAACAAAACGTATATAATTGCCACGCACCGCACCGCACCCGCTAGTTAAATCATAAGTACCTACCTACTAGTGTTATAAACTGTAACTTAACCTATACGCCGTACGATAGTACCTATTATTTGTACGAAGAATTCATTACGCATTCTTACCCGCTAATTATTTCACCGCCTATTAACTTATCCATTCAAAATGTCAGTTAAAGACAAAGCTAGTAAGTCAGGCATTGAAAAGATGTCAAACGACGATGTTACCTTAAAATTGTTAATCGCAAAACGCAACGCCATTTTTACACGCTTACAAAACATTTACGATATGTCTAAATCCGTATTAGATTCCTTACCACAACAAACTTTATTTCTAAACAGTGCTTGTAACATTGACGATTTACGCAGGGAGTTTCAAGAAATTGTTAACAATTATAACCAAAAACAATTATTAATGAACCCTTCCGCAGATATTGATTTTAATGCATTAATTTCATTTGACGATTTGTATTGTCAAATTAAAGGTAAATTCATGCAATTAGCGAACTCGCATTCCACCGCGCCACATGCTAGTACAAGTAATAGCAACTTGCCTACTAAACTAAAGACTTCACTCCCGGCCATTGAGTTAGTATCGTTCGATGGAGATATCAGACATTGGTCTATGTTTTACCAACAATTTAAAACTTTAGTTCATGAAAACCAACAACTCACGGATAGTGAGAAAGTATATTACTTGGTTAGTAAATTAAGTGGCAAGGCTTTGTCGGTATGTGGAGGGCTTGCAGCGACTGACGTGAACTATCCTATCATATGGAGCGCGCTAGTCAATAGGTACAATGACGAACGCGCCCTTGCGTCTACCTACATTAACCAACTATTGGAATTAAAACCGCTCAACGCTAATACTTCCGAGGGTTATCATTTATTTATGGATCATTTTGACGCATCCATAAACGCACTAAAACAATTAAATATACAGGATATAGCTGACTTCTTGTTTTTAAATATCGCTCTTAGAAAATTGGATTCTGATACGGTAAAGTCGTTTGAAATGTCTTGCCGCAAGGTTGTGATACCTACATATGCTTCATTGGTACAATATTTGTGTGAACAAAATAGGGCTTTGTGTCACACCTCATCCACAATTAATATTAACCGCACTCCTAGTAACCGCAGTAATAATAATCGCAACAATTATAATAATCGCATTAATAACAATTCTCGAAATAAATTAATTACTATGCCTGAACGGATAAGCAGAGCTTTTGCTACCGCATCTTCTTCGCGTTCCTGTATTTTTTGTAATTCATCCGATCATGAACAACTTTACATATGTCCGAACTTCTTAAAATTAAATATACAAGATAGATTTGATTTCGTAAAACAGAATAAATGTTGTACTAATTGTTTGAGTCACAAACATGCATTTTCATCATGTCACTCTAAAAGTAGATGTACTCAATGTAATCTATCGCATCATTCGCTACTTCACTTTGAAAGAACCCGGTCCGAGCGTAAGCAGGTGGCTTCGGACGACCTTACGGCTAAGGCTAATAAGGTTGATATTTCTTTACCGCAATCTCATTCAATAACTGAACGGAAAAATGTTACTGATAAGCTTCCACAAACTTCTTCTTTTAATGTTTCATGTGACTTATACAATCCGCGTTATATTAGTCTGTTAGGCACCGCCATGGTGAAAACTGTTGATAGTTATGGCCGCGAACATTTACTTAGATCGTTGGTGGACCCAGGCTCGCAGAATGATTACATTACAAACAATTGTTGCAAGCGCTTATCTCTGCATATCTCTAATAAGAATCGGTTTACCGAAGCGCACGGGATCGGTGGAGTTTCACAAAAAATTATAGGTATAACTTCGCTTCAGTTTTCTTCTCGCTTTACAGATGGTGAAACCTACCGTATCCGACCGTTAGTCATACCTACTATTACGGGACAGTTGCCTACCTCGCAAGTTGATGTTTCAAAATTAAATTATTTAGATAACTTACGTTTAGCCGACGAACAATTTCATCAACCTGGTGATATTGACGTCTTATTAGGTGTTGATACCTACTTAAAAATAGTGAGGTCGGATAATCTTATCAAATCAGATTCTCCCAGCGCAATTGAAACATCACTCGGTTATATTATCATGGGGCACGCTGAGATCACCTTACCTTCACCCGCGCCGCATTGTTTTATATCTTTTCAGGATAAAACTAATCAAAATTATCTTTCTAATATTTTAGAAAAATTTTGGAAATTAGAGGAACTTCCACATCAAACATTCTTAAGTCCTGATGAACAAGAATGTGAAAATATTTATACTTCATCTACGCACCGCAAGCCTGATGGCCATTATGTAGTCGCCCTACCATTTAAGGACAAACCTGAAAAATTAGGTAATTCTTTTTATAACGCTAAAAAACGTTTCGCATTTTTAGAAAAACGATTCCGCACGCATCCGGATTTACGCGCTCGCTATAATGAAGTTATTCAGGATTATATAGCTAAGGGATTTTTATCACTCGTTCCCTCTGATGAACTTACGCAGCCTTGTTTCTACCTTCCGCACCACCCGGTTATACGCAACGATAAGAGTACTACGAAGCTTCGCATAGTACTTGACGCCAGCGCTAAATCGGATAACGATATTTCATTAAACGATATTTTACACTCGGGACAAAATCTACAGTCGGATATTTTTGATATTTTATTAAACGTACGAGTTTATCGCATCGCCTTTTTTGCTGACGTACGGCAAATGTATTTATGTATCGAGGTTCAAAATTCTGATCGCGCTTTTCAACGTATATTATATCGCTTTTCGGATGACGAAGACGTACAGACATATTCTTACAATTGCGTTTGTTTCGGTATGCGCTCGTCTCCCTACTTAGCGCTTCGCACCTTACGGCAATTAGCCATTGATGAAAAATCTGCTTTCCCGCTCGCTGCTACCGTGGTTGAAAGAGATATTTATATGGACGATCTCGCGTCCTCCGCGCCTTGTGTTACTGAGGCAATCGACATATCCACTCAACTTATTCAAATGTTTCAGCGAGGAGGATTTGAATTAGTCAAGTGGACAAGTAATAGCACTGAGCTTCTACGTCATATTCCCGCCACGCATCGTCAACAAGACACAGTGTCGTTTGATGACGATAATATATTTAAAATATTAGGCCTTCGTTGGCATTCCGCTTCTGATACATTTTCGTTTCTAGTTTCTCCGCCGCCGCTCGCTTGCACTAAACGTGCAATTCTTTCTGCCACCGCTCGCCTTTATGATGTTTTAGGGCTTGTTGGGCCAATAATTCTTTTCGCTAAGCTACTTATTAAAGCCCTGTGGATTCTCAAGCTCGATTGGGATGAGGCACCGCCCGCTAATATTAGTAATATATGGCTGCAATATATATCAGAATTGCCACTGATTTCGCAATTAAAGTTTTCCCGACATATGGGAATAGAAAAAAATTCCAAAGTTTCTCTTCTCGCTTTCGCAGACGCTAGTGAAAAGGCATACGGATGTGTCATCTACGCGCATGTTGTAAATGGCCACAATCCACCTATAGTCACGCTTGTATGTTCTAAGAGTCGCGTCTCACCAATAAAAACTATAACTTTAGCTAGGCTCGAACTATGTGCTTTAGTTTTACTCACAAAACTATTACGACACGTATCAGACCTGCTATCAGCGCGCCACTCGATTAATAAAGTTTATGCATTTTCTGACTCAGAAGTCGCACTCTGTTGGGTATGCTCATCACCGCACCGCTTTAATACGTTTGTTGCTAATCGTATTGCACAGATACAAGCTTCGCTATCTCCTGGTAATTTTTATCACATCGCTGGCTCGGATAACCCCGCTGATCATATATCCCGCGGTCTATTACCATCACAAATACTTAATTGTGATCTTTGGTTACATGGACCCTCTTGGTTATCTTTGCCAATCGGTGAATGGCCAATTCAACCATTCTCACCTTCGTCACCAGTTTTACCGGAGGAAAAGACTGTTTCTCATATAGTTAGCAATGTTGATGAACATCCGCTACTGGTTTTAAGTTCTAAATTTTCCAAGTGGAGTAAATTCCTTAACTCAGTTGTTTATGTTTTAAGATTTTGCAGAATATTACCGCTTAAAAACATTATTTCCGCTACTGACTTGGAACATGCAGAAAATAGAATTATTGAAGCTGTACAACGTACCGCATTTTCACTAGACATAGAAAATATTAAAAAAGGGAAACTTACTTCTAGTATGATACGCAAATTATCTCCGTTTCTCGCTAACAATCTACTTCGTGTAGGTGGTCGTCTCAACTATTCGTCTTTATCAGAATCGCAAAAACATCCGTTACTACTTCCCAGAAACGGACATATTGTAGAACTATTAATTGATCATTATCATGAAGTGAACCATCACGCTGGTCCTCAATATTTACTCGCCGCACTTCGAGAGAAATATTGGATTCTCTCCGCACGCCGCATAGTCAGATACCGCACTCATAAATGTAACACTTGCTTTAAGAATAGACCTAAAGCTCCTCATCCAATTATGTCAGCATTGCCAGCTTGTCGGTTAGAGCAGTGCAATGCTTTCACGCATACTGGGGTAGACTATGCTGGCCCTTTTTATATTACCTTGACGCGCAGACGTGGCATACGCAGCCAAAAGGCTTATTTATGTTTATTTATTTGCCTCGTCACTAAAGCAGTCCATTTGGAGTTGGCCTCCGATTTAAGTTCAGCTAGCTTTCTAGATGCTTTTAAAAGATTTATTTCGCGTAGAGGTCCCTGCAAGTTCCTCTACAGTGACAATGGTACTAACTTTATCGCCTCGCGCTCGTATTTGCAGGAATTGCAATCTTTTTTAAAATCTGAACAATATTATAAAGACTTTAGTCACGTGTTAGCTAACAACCGCATTGAATGGAAGCTGAATCCCCCTAATGCCGCACATTTTGGGGGAATTTGGGAATCCAATATTAAGGTAGTTAAAACCCATTTGTTTCGTGTCATTGGTAAGCAAATTCTCACTTACGAGGAACTACTTACTGTTCTAACTCAAATTGAATGTGTAATGAATTCGCGTCCGCTCTATTTGCTAAGCAGCGATCCTTCCGATCCTACTGCTCTTACTCCCGCACACTTTCTTGTCTTAAAACCGCTTGAATGCTTACCAGCCGCAGACTTAAGTAAAGAACGCATTAATCTTTTATCTCGATTTTCTTTAATAGATTCCATAGTCCAATCATTTTGGAAACGCTTTAGATCAGAGTATTTACATACTCTGCAGGCAAGAGAAAAGTGGCACAAACCGTCCACGCCTATTTCCATAGGTACGATCGTTCTTATAGATATGGATAATACGCCTCCGCTTCAGTGGCCCCTGGGAGTGGTAACTGACTTATTTCCTGGTAGGGACGGTGTAGTGCGTGTCGCACAAGTAAAGACCAAGAGTTCAACTCTTAAACGCCCCATTGTGAGGCTTTGCCCTTTGCCAACTCAGTAAACCCCATATTATCTATACAAATACATTTTATTTAAGTTCATTATTTTTAAGTCTTTTCCTACATATTTTATTTAGTTTTTTTTTATATCCGCATTGTATTTATGTACCTATTACATATTTACCTATTTATTATCGCTTGTTGAGGTAACCTCAAGGGGGGGGAGATGGACGCGCCGCTTTAACTTAATATCCTATCACAAACCCTTCCTTTGAGGCAGACAACAAAAATCGTGTTGAGTACTCTGTCCGCCCGTCAGCGTTGACAGTGACGCATGACATTAGTAGCAATTAAAACCTCGCCGTGAGTGCGCGCTGTTATATCCGCCGCCCGCGCCGCTTCTTGCGAACCACGTGTATGTGCTTGAACTTGAACTTCAAACCGCGGACATCCAAAAGGGAAGCAAGCAAACCAAGGAAACAAAAGGTTAGTTCTGCCTCTCCTTGGAGTCCTTCGCATCCCGTCTTAACCCGCTCCGCATAACCCCTTACAACCCCGTCTCCCCCTTTCCCTTCCTATTCCCTATTCCTCTTACCACCACATCACACCCCAATCCATTAATTATACAGTCCACTCGCTCGCCCCACCATTTGTTATTCATAATATTTGTTGAGGCACTTTAAAGTATTCATTGAAAGCGAATGCCAGTCCAAAATATTAGATTTTTCATTCTACCTTATGTTATTAATTGTGCCCATATTTAAAACCATGTACTGATGTCAACGTACGAATTTATTTTACTTATACGATATTTAATATTTAAAATCTAGTCTTAAAACTGTGATTTAATTTACTAATGGTATGTATGGTTTGATTCAAACCCACTCCTCTGAGTGTTGAGTATTGTAGTTTTTAGGTAAAAGGGACCCTACGTTACGTGTCACGTTAAACACGAGAAAACCTTGAACGTATTTAAAGGAAGCCAACAGCTCCAATAGACCGTCCTAAGGCTTTCGATAAGATTCTGCGGGTTTACACCTTGAACCAACTCTTAAGCGGTTAGAGTCGAAATTTCAAAATGACACGCGTATTGTAACGTCTCCAATTAGATAAATTAAAGAACGTGATATTTTTATGTGCAATATGAAGTGTAAATCATAAATAATGTATCGGTTGACGGGGTTCGAACCGATTTCAATTTCAGCCATAACTAAATATATGGTAATATCATCGAATAATTGCATCTCGGAAAAAGTTTAGGTGAGACTTAAATTATAAATAATAATTAATTCTACTCAATTATCTTTGTCGGTTGTATTATATTTAGAATATAAACAATCAGTATTGCTACATACCTTACATAATAGAAACACAATTCCTAAAGGTTTCCAGTAGTTTCCACTAAATATTATATACTCAGATGCATCTCGGAAAAAGTTTAGGTGAGACTTAAATAATAAATATTAATTAATTCTACTCAATTATCTTTGTCGGTTGTATTATATTTAGAATAGAAACAATCAGTATTGCTACCCTTACATAATAGAAACACAATTCCTAAAGGTTTCCAGTAGTTTCCACTAAATATTCTATACTCAGATAGATGTTTACAGAATAAATATGGATACTTAGTACTTAACTACATGTTATTGTTATGTATTTGATAAAACTGATTTTATTATTGCCAAAGTTGACGATACTTTGGCAATAATAAAATCAGTTTTGTTGACGGTACTAAGTAGCTTAGCTTAGTCACTTAGGACAGAGATGGGATAAGACAAAATTTCTTATTTTTGTCAAACAGCAGTTCTCCGCGATTTGATACATACATATAGATATATATACGTATGACTTTTATTATATGTATGTTTTTGTCCTTCTCCTTAACGGATTGATGATCACTTAAATTTTTTGCACAGATGTAGCCACACACCGTTCGTCATATTCGTTCGTTGTATTAATCGATTCTTAGCTACTGATGTATGTTTTGTTTTACCGATTGATCGAGAAAATCTAAATCTTAGTCGGATTCTGATCGACAGAATGATTCATAATCTTTGGTGTAGCTTGCTAAAAGGATTTACTGAATCGCCAACTCTATCTTGAATAATGAACCTTAATTACTGTACTGTTTAACCGAAATTTCTATTTTATATTCAGAGGTATTCAAAAGTGTTTGTCTTACCACACCTTACTATAATAATAATAAATATTATAGACATCACACACACGGCCATCTGACCCCAAATTAAGCAGAGCATGTACTATGGGTGTCAGAGACTGATATAAATTTATAGATATTTTTAAATACATACTTATATAGATATATATATATTTTAACATTTATGTTTGTACTGAGTGGGATTCGAACCCACGACACGCGGGGCAGAAGGCAGGGTCACTACCGATTGCGCCAACGGGCCAGTCATATACTATATTCATTAAATCTTTGTACATATTTACTGGACTCAGTTAAATACTACCTGGAGACGACCTTTGGTAATTTTATTTGATCTTCAAAATATTTCAAATCAATAAATGTGAAGAAACATAGGTACGTTGTTTTATTTTTATCATTAAAAACTATAAAACATAAGTACATATAACAGAACTTTGGTCTAATCATACTTAATTGAAGTTTACAGACTGACCCTTTCTCATCTTGCGCGGCACTGTAGGAGCTCTTGCATTATTTGGGGTTAGGGGAGATCCCCTCTATCCGGGCAATTGTTCCAGGGGTAAACCCCGTCGACTTTCCCGCTGTTGAGCGTGGGAGCCAGTCATTGCTACTAGTTGTTAGTCGCTAATCGCCTCTTGATGTTCGGGGGGAAGAAGGTCCAACAGCTCTCTAGGGAGCGCTCGGCCTTTAGGGGGGTGCGCGTTAAGTTAAATAGGGTTGGACATGAAATAGTACGTTGAAATCGTACATGTGGACTGATTTCTTCCCTATCTGTTATTAAGTAATTATCCCTTTGAAGCATACCCATTACCTCCCCAGCTTACTAAGCTCTGTTAGCTATGTCGGTAACTTTTGGCTGGCTTTTATTATATAACGTATACTATAAGGGCTCTCCAAAGAGCGGTTAGGTAGTTAAGACACATTGAATTAACCCTGTTCGGATCAATAAGTGATCACCTCACATCATACTGCTGCAACAACGATTTCATCATTAACTGAGGTATCTTGTTCAGGTACAAATAACTTACTTGTAACTTAAATCTATATATAAGCTGACTGGCTGACTGACATATCAACGCAGGGCCTAAACTATAAGGGTTAGAAACTTGAAATTTTGCACAGGGGTTCCTTTTATAACGTAGGGGAGCACTAAGCAAGGGTTTTTGAAAATTCACCCCCTAAGGGGGTAAAACGGGGTTGCAAAGTTAATATGAAACTGCCGTTTTTTAAGTCAATTGGGCAACCCGAACGCCGGCAGACGTCGTTAATGGGTCTAATTCTACGCGAGCGAAGCTGATGGCGTCCACTAGTTAATGTATAAAGAAGTCCTACCAAGATAAGATTATCTAATCTTTGAATGACACAATTATTTTGTTTTACTTTTTTTAGTATAATTATCTTAAACAATAGATAAAATCTTTTACTGAGTACCTGATATTGTTTTCAAATTTACCTTTTCTCGAGATTTCTAGCAATTTTAAATGCAATGAAATTTCCATCAAGGACTCCAATAAAAATCTGTTCAGTTCTAAAAACCGAATCAACTAAAACGTTCAAGCCAAGTGAATAATTTGTGGTTTTCTTTGTAGGTATCGTGAGAATCGTCACCTCAGACGATGACTCAATTAATGGTCCGGCGGTAATTATGTTCGAGGTCAGAGACGACAAGACGGTGACGAAAAAATCGAAACATACACGATCTTACAAGCGTAAACGGGACACACTGTCCGAATCGACTGAGATAATTTCCAAAAAAGATATTGGTTTAAATACAAGAAGTTACAATAGCAAGCGAGGCAGTGAACTGCAGAAGCATTTTGCGAATGTTAAAGAAATCCTTCTGTGGTCTAACGCCACTCCGATACGAAGTAGAGGGCACATCGGTTACGCGTGTTGCTACTGCCCTGAACAGTTTCCGGACCCGGCCGATCTTAAAAACCACACACTTCGCTCCCACGTCGGGATAAAGAACGCGTGCTTCACCAAGAAACGCGACATGACCGCCCTGGTACTCAAGATCGACATAACGAATTTGCGCTGCAAAATATGCGCTACAGACGTGGAAGATCTTGATATTCTAATGAACCATCTTATTACGGAGCACGACATAAAATTTTATACGGACATCAACAGCCACATGTTACCGTTCAAATTCAAAGGAGACTTGTTGCAGTGTTACATTTGCCTCAACGCGTTTCACAGGTTCAAGATGCTAATGGAGCATATGAGCGGCGTTCACAGCAGAAATTACGTCTGCAACGTATGCGACGCGGGCTTTGTAAATCTTCGGAAGCTGGTAACTCACGCCAACGGGCACAAGACTGGCGCATTCAAATGCTCCTACTGCGACAAGGTGCTCACTTCGTTGAATAAGCAGAAATCCCACGAGAAATGCACCCACACACATCCGAAAGGAAACATTTGTGGGTACTGCAATGAGAGGTTCAGGAGTCACGAGCATAAGGAGAAGCATCTTGTCGAAGTGCACGGAGCGCAAGTCCCCACGTTCAAATGCAGCGCTTGTGTTAAACAGTTCAAGACAAGCAGAGCCTACAGGGTGCACATTCAGCGGGACCATTTGATGGTTAGGAAATACGCTTGTACTGAGTGCGACATGAAGTTCTTTGTGTCGACAGACTTAAGGGAGCACATGCTGAAGCACACGGGAGTGAGAAACTTTCGTTGCGAGATTTGCCAGAAGTCTTACTTGCGCAAGTCGACTTTGCTGGAGCATTTGAGGATACATGCGAACGACCGCAAGTTCAAGTGTGAGGAGTGTGGCATGAGGTTCATTCAAAAGTGCAGCTGGAAGGCGCACGTGCAAACTAAACACGGGAACAAGGTGTAGTTTTAAAATGTCGACTTCAAAATAAGCCTCTTGTAGTTAGTGTTTTATTGACCAATAAAAAGTTCGTTTTAACTGCTGTTTTGATGTCATTTCATATATTCGTTAGTTACCTTGATATCAAAAACATATTTCCAAACATTAGGTACTGTCATTGCTTAAAGCGTAGATTAAATTGATTGGTTGTTAAATAAAATACGTATTCGGTTTTTAAGTATCAGCTAGGAAGAATGTACCTGATATTCCTATATGAATGAATGAAAAGGCTCGTTTTGAAGGTTAATCTGGGGGAATTGCAATTGAATTGGGGCACAACCTTACCATCCATTTATCTACGCAACGCAGAACATTTTCGAGTGCGATCTTAAGCCTAGAAGCCTGTGTAGTAAATATTTAAGTGTTAGTTTTACAAAAATCTGAATGAAGTGGGGCCTACATAAATTCGGTAAGACCGCTATAGAAGTCTTAAATATACCATATTCACGAGTTCATAAAATTGATATAAAATATTCAGCATTATGTGATGTCTGATTGCATTATGAGCAATGCGGCCAGAAAACAACTCTTTAACATTGTTGTACTGACTATATTCTTAAAACAAACAAAAACATATAATTTAATTAGTGACTTTTCAAGATAAATGTTCACAATTTGAACAAAATTCTTCTTTAAAATTTGTCCTTTTGTTTGTAGGTACAAGAGAACCCAAAAAGAGTAGCGAGTGTAAAATCACTGTGAAAAAGACGGTTAAGACAGAAGAGAAAACAGCTAATTCATTACTAACACCAAAAATAAATGAAGCTGCAGAATCTTATGCAGTAAACAAACAATCCTCAGTAGAAACCCCAGTTCGCTCTGAATTTATGACGAATGTAAAGGCAGTTTTGAAATGGTCCAATGCAACTCTTATAAGATGTTGCGGCCAAATCGGATATGCCTGCTGCTACTGCAACGAACGATTCCCGGAGCCAGCCATGTTAAAAAAGCACAACTTGAAATCACATCTGAACGGAGAAGTCCCCAGTTGTGTAAAAAGGCTGACAACTGACAGTTTACTTGTCAAAGTTGATACAACCAAGCTGCGTTGTAAGATATGCTCAAACAATATAGACTCGCTCGAAGAACTGATGCAACACCTTCACATCGCCCACGACAAGAAACTGTACATGGACTTGAAAAATTACATGGTACCTTTCAAATTTGACAGCGATGTACTTGTATGCTTCTTATGCCTGAATAAATTCTGCACGTTCAAAGCTCTGCTGGTGCACATGAACGTTCACTACAAAAACCATGTATGCGAAATCTGTGACGCAGGTTTCATAACTCTCATGGCTTTGAGCGCTCATTCTAAGATCCATAAAACCGGTACGTTTGCTTGTATGTTCTGCAAGAAAGTGTTCAGCACGTTGATAAATAAGCAGACTCACGAAAAGTCTATCCACAGTGCGGTCGGCCATATCAAGTGTCGCTATTGCGATGAAAGTTTCGACCGCCACCACCATAAGGTTAAACACTTGAAGGCTGTCCACGGTGTTGCTAGGACCTTGGTCAAATGCCATGCTTGCGAATGTACTTACACCAACCGAACCTCTTACATCAATCACATCAAGAGGGTCCATCTAATGGAGCGGAGCTACAAGTGCACCCAGTGTGACATGACGTTTTATTCCAAGGGCGAGCTGAAATTGCACACGGTGAAGCATACGGGCGCCAAGCAGTTTCAGTGTGATGTGTGTATGAGGGTGTTTGCTAGGAAGAAAGCGCTGCCGATACATATGAAAATACATATGGATGATCGAAGGTTTAAGTGTCAGCGTTGTGGACTCACGTTCGTGCAGAAATGTAGCTGGCGCGGGCATATGCGATCCAAGCATGGGGAATATAATATTTAAATAGGGAATATTGAGGTCATTGCTGAGAAGAGAAGATCATTGCATAGCAATTGACATTAAAATAAATAGAAATGTAATGAAATATGTTCCTTAATCTAATACTGTTAATAAACCAGACGAATGTTTATGTTTGTTATAAAAAGACATGGTATAAATATTTTCTCAATAAAAGCAGCATTGTTTTAATTTTAAACTCCTAACGTCCATATTTAAAGCATTAACCAGGCGCTCTATTTTTGATTCGCTTACTTGACCTATGGCTAGCCTGTGACTCATTTTTAATCCCCATTTTTTAGTTGGTCTACTGAAACGAATGATTTCAATTGCTCGTCAGGCGTAGCGAACGATAGAATAAACTTCAGTCAATGTGTCACACCCTGAGGGTGGTGGTGTGTTTTGAAGCCCATGTGTCAGGCAATAAATTAATTTTGCCGTATTTCAAAATTTGGTTTAAATACTATACTTTCTAAAATCTTTAATAGATTATTTTCCTCTTATTTTGAATAACAAATATTAAGCTTCTTATTAGCTATAAAATGTTTTGTCTCTTTTAGACAAATCTTAGTTTAGTTTGAATAAATAAGACAAAACACTCTATAGCTAAAATAGGTTTATTATTGGTTATTATGGATGTCACTAGAGCTGTTAAAACTAGTTTCTAGTGGATTTTGCAGCAGAAAAGTCTTAGAGGAAGATCCAGGAAGGCTAGATTGCGTTGAGGATCTACGGAGAATCGGCAAGAAATATCCTGGAGAAAGGGGATGAGAGTCAGATCGGAGTGGAAAAGGATCGTGGAGGAGGCCACAAAAGGTTGCAGTGCCACAGAAAGTAAGAATTAGTAAGGCAGTACAGGAATCGAACGAAACAAAAATAGAGAAAATCTCAATTATGACTTAAATGATCGGGTTTTTATTTATGACGATTCAACGCGCAATGTACGAATAAAAAATAGAGCTTCAGGTTATTTTCTGCATTCCAAGAGTTTTAATCAACTTATTATACAAGTCAGGGCTCCATTGAAGATTTGAACATTGAAGACCCTAGGTCTTCTCTCTACTTGACGATATTTTTTTCATATATCGTCAAATATTTGCCTAATTTATTTTCGAAAGCAGTATATGTTTGTTTCCATTAATCATGCAGTGATACAAATGTATGCAATTGTACCTACTGATACCAAACTACAAGAGAACGAAGCTTGCAAATTAATGCTGATTTCCACATTAAATTTGACCTTTTCTTTGTAGGTACAGACGTACACCAGAAAGGTGTCGCATATTCGAAAGCAGTGTCAATGAAAAAGGAAGATGAAGACAAAAATAAAGTTTCACGTTCCAAAAGATTGCTCCGTCGAAAAGCAATTCCCAAAACTGATTCTTGTGAAAGCATTGAGTCCCAAGACAAAACTCCGGAACGCATTAAGCTTTTGACAAATGTTAAAGAAATATTGAAATGGTCAAATGCAACGCCAATACGTTGTCTCAGTCGCCACGGATATGCATGCTGCTATTGCGACGATGAATACCCGGACCCTGCCAATTTGAAAACACATACCTTAAACTCCCACACAAACGAAAGTACCGTCACGTTCATAAAGTCACGCGACGTTAACAGGTTTCACGTTAAAGTGGACATCACGGATCTGCATTGCAAAATTTGCTCGAGCAACATCAATACCCTCGATCAAATGATGAATCATCTGCACAAGGACCACGATAAAAAATTGTTTATGGACGTCAAAAACTACATGGTGCCATTCAAATTTGATAGCGATCCTCTACGTTGCTTCATATGCCTGAATAAATTTAACAGGTTCAAATTGCTCCTTGAACACATGAACGAACACAGTAGGAATTTCGTCTGCGAAACATGCAACGCAGGATTCATCACACGCTTCGGATTGACGAGTCATTCGAAGATTCATGATACTGGAACGTTTAGCTGTGACAAATGTGACAAAGTGTTCACAACTTTGCAAAGGAGAAAGTATCACGACAAATACGCCCATAGCGACGTGAAGTTCTACAGATGTGCGCATTGCGATGAAGGCTTCAAGGACTACCACAGGAAACTTGCGCATTTGCGCTTTGTTCACAACGTGGCTCCAGCTAAGCTCAAATGCCCAGCTTGCGACCGCACTTTCACAAGCCAAAAGTCCTATTCAAACCACACCAAGCGGTATCACCTTTTAGAGAAAAGACATCATTGCGATCAGTGCGAAATGAAATTTTATTCGTCGAACGAGTTGAAGAGGCACATGTTTAAGCATACGGGCGTGAAAGACTTTCACTGTGATGTGTGTATGAAAGCGTTTTCGAGGAAAGGCACGTTACACGAGCACATGCGAATACACGCGAACGATCGCCGCTTCAAGTGTGAACATTGCGACATGAGTTTTGTACAGAAATGTAGCTGGCGGGCACATGTGCGAACGAAACACGGCGAGCAAAATTAGTAAAAAAATGGTTGTCTGTAAAGTCGGTTTACGGACGATAGATTTATGTGATAACGTCATAATCATTATTTTATACAATACAAAAAAGGAGAATTGAAAATACAAAGATAACAGACAACAGACAAGTTAAATATTAATTTTGACAGTTCCCTATTTCGGAGCCATGGAAACGCCAATGTTGTCGTGTGTAAAATTAATTTAATAACATTAAAAATTAATTTAATAAAAACACTCAACGGAAACGGAAGCGGAACGGGATACTTTTTCATATGCGCTGTTTATCAATTTATAAGACGTTATCACGTCAAAATATACATAAAAAGTTTAGTATTGCGACACGTTTTCAAGTCGTGATAAAATGTTTCCACGCCACCTGCCACGATCACTAGATTTTTTAAAAACTATTCACAGCCTTAAACCACTGCAAAATAAACTTTTTAGGTATAGCTTCTAGGAGTAATTATATTAATACAAGATATTATACAATGTGTAATCCTTACCATATAAATGGTAAAGTGTTTGTTTGTTTGTCCTTCTCCGCCTCTACAGAATGATGGATCGACGTTATTTTTATATAGTGTAGGGCCTGGAGAGTTACATAGTATACATAGGCTTGACTTTATATCCCGGAAAATTGCACGGTTCTTTCGAAATGAACAAACACTGCAACAATCGTTCGATTTTAAATCGATTGATGACAATCTCGAATTATGATCGGTCGGACTGCGGGTGAAGCTAGATAATTATTATAGAAAGCAAGACTGTACTCGTACTAAGACATAAAAACTATAGACCTATATACATTTTCATTCATGTATTAGTATTAAATTAAAAAGAAAGTACTGTAAAAATACAACTAAAAAGGGTAAACATTATTCACCACGAATTATTATTTAAGCAGCAGTAAACGGAAGTACTTATCCTATTCATTCATCACACGCACAGCACAAATAAACACACAACCACAGAGCAAAACCGTTCTTAATATTATCCCTTATTTTTTAATCAAGAAATACTAATAAAATGTCATATTAAAATTGGCTTAGGTAATTAAATAAGTAAAATTCAATTCTATTTGCTGTGAATATGAGAACAAATAAATAATATTTAAAAAAACTTTTAAAAATTATTTATTTACATCAATCCATCAGCTTTTAACATCCACCTTCTTCAAGAGACAACTCCTTCAAACCATGTGCCCATTAAATCCAGTGGGTTCCCGATGTTTTCTTCAAAACCATGGTCGTGGGCGGGCCAATGCTCCGATTTCCAAGTTTGGAAGACTTTTCATAGCCATTATCTGCGACAGACTGACCCACTAGCTCTTTATCTTTATCGAGTTGGTGCTGATCAAACATGTTTCGAAACGTATAAAAATCCCTTAAGCGAAGGGTGTGTACTAACATGCTTTTTTGAACCGAAATGTTCTTGTCAAGTTGTGACGCTGGTGTTGCCAAGTTGATAATTCCAATTGTCATCCTTATTAAAAAATCTATCCACAAGTACGAACTAATAATAGTGAAGATTCCGATTCTTTTTAACAGTATTAGTGCTATTTATTGTGCGGCCGTTTAAGAAGAAAATACTGTTCAAAATTTAAACTATATCCTTTCTTTGTAGGTACATGCATACTCCAGAAAGGTAACAGTATGTATGCATATCGTGCGGGGACGGTGAGAAACATGACTGCACATCCGAAAACAGTGAAATCGGAGGAGGCAGAACACCAAAAACGATGGTTAATGCAAAAATCAGGTTCACTTAGAAAATGTGATGTTCGTAAGGAAACCAAAAGCGTAAGCGAACCAACGAAACGAATAAAGATTTTAATTAATGTGAGAGAAGTTTTGAAATGGTCGAACGCGACTCCGATTCAATCTGTTGGGATTGCAGGGTACGCTTGTTGTTATTGCGAAGAACAATGCCCTGAAGCGGCCCAGCTTAAAAGCCACACCCTCAATCGTCATAATTGCGAGGAAAACGCCAAATTTATTAAAAGAAATGACATGAACAGGTTTTATGTCAAATTAGACATAACGGAGCTGCATTGCAAGATATGCTCCGAAAATTGCGACACCCTCGTCCAATTGATGAATCATCTTCTAGGCGATCATCAAAAGAAACTTTTCCTTGACGTCATCAATTACATGGTACCGTTCAAATTTGACAGCGACGTTCTCCGGTGCTTCATATGTCAACACAAGTTTCACTGGTTCAAAACACTTCTTGAACACATGAACACGCATTGCAGAAATTTTGTTTGCAAAGTATGCGACGCCGGCTTCATTACACACAGCGGATTGAAATATCATTCCAAAAGCCACGAAGTCGGTGACTTCGGGTGTGATTTCTGTGAGAAGGTATTCACCACGCTCACGAGGAAGAAGTCGCACGAGAAATGTGTGCACAGTGGAGTCATGCTCAACAAGTGCCGATACTGCGACGTACATTTCAGGTACTACCATGAGAAGGTCAAGCATCTGTTGAAGGTCCACGGCATAGCACCGGTCACGATCGAATGCCAAGCGTGCGACCAGTCCTTCACAGGCCGGAAGGCTTACATGAACCACATGAAACGGGACCACCTCCTGGAGCGCAAATACAGGTGCACGCACTGTGAGATGGCGTTCTTCACGTCGCACGAGCTCAATTGTCATACACTGAAGCATACGGGACTGAGGAGTTTTCAGTGCGACATGTGCCTGAAGTCGTACGGAAGAAAGGCGACGTTGAGGGAGCACTTGAGGATCCACGCCGATGATAGGCGGTTCAAATGTGACCAATGCGGGGTCGCGTTTGTCGCGCGGTGCAGCTGGCGGGGGCATATGAAGAGAAGGCACGGATTAGATGTTTAAGTTGCGCGACGGGATGTTAGGTACATCTTACATTATTTTATTTGTTAGAACGAATATTTGCTCGCTAAATAGTCTAGCTGAAATGTGACCTTTTTTTTTTTTTTGTTTAACGAGTGGGAAACCTTGAAAAGGTACCCGAACGTCGTGGGAGCGACGCCGGGTTATGTGGGACTTTCACCCACTAAAACCCACTCGGTGGCCTACTCCGGCGCTACAGGAGGGCTCCGGGATCTCTTGTAGAACGCGCCGGTGCCCTCCAGCGCTGCGCCCAAGACGGGCTCTTCCCGGTTTCACAACGCTGTGCAGCCACAAACAGCGTCGTCTTTCCCGGGGTCACATCGATGGACGGTTCGAGCTCCCCCTCTCACCGCCCGCAACCCCAGAAGTCCCCTTTTAGTCGCCTTTTACGACAGGCAGGGGCTACCGTAGCACTATTCTGGTCCCGAGCTACAGGGACGAGCTGAAATGTGACCTAGTGTTACGATTTATCTGTGGCCTAGTGTTGTGTAAACCTTAATTAGAGGACACTTATTGTGTGCTCTGATATTCTAGGCTGGAAATCTGCCTTCAGATTCAGATTATACGAGTATATGATTTGCACAGCAAGGGTACATACTGACCTGAAACCTCGCATTACAAAAAAAAATTGTTTAAATTGACTATGGTGAGCAATAGAGACGTGTATCGTTGCTAAGCATTATATCAGTAAGAAATGAGTGAGTAACATAAATCTAATGAAAACCAATAAATTTAAAAACAGGGTAGATTTCACAAATTGAAAACATAAAAATTTATTCCATTTAAAAACAATAATACTTTGTTCGACCCAGGGATTGAACCCAGGGCCTCTACCATAGCAGTCGCGCTTACGCCCACTAGACCAACGAGGCAGTATATTATATTAATAGGTATATTACCAGTACCACCACGGTACGGTACCTAGTACCATTTCTGCCGTGTAATAATGTTTTTAAAGCAATTATGCTCCGGTTGGAAAGGCGTGGTTTCCGGTTACACTTCTTAAGAGGCGACCATTTTAGTCCTCAAGGGTAGCAACACATCTGTGACTGACTTAGAACGAGACTTCTACTAACAAGTACTAACTAGACTATTACTAACACCAAATAACAGGTCTAACTATCACTAACAGTCCCCAGTCCTCATACCTACTAACGAATTGACCAACTAATAAATAATAAAAATAAGAATAACAATAACTTATAATAAGTTTTACTTCAATCGCGCGTAAAGGTTACACGCACACACTTTTTTTTATCACTAATATACATTAATCCCGAGATATCTATGCTATATTTTACGTGAGTGTCGCGGGGAATAGGGCGGGCGGCGGCAGTTCGATATATATAACAAATAATCAACGTTTTTAACATATATCTATTTAAATATGTAAGTAGGTACATGTTTTTTTGTGGGTCCAATTTAACAATCAACAGTAAAACAAAAAAAGATGAATTCTTATGAAAATTAAATTGTGTTCATTTGCGTAAAATTTGTTCAAAATGTACTCAAAATTCAACGGATAACTCGAGTCTTATGCCTTCTTATTTAAATATTCATTAGTAGTACAAATTAGTAATGTCATTCGATTATGAAAATAAATTAGTTACTAATTTCATAATCGATAATCAAAATTAGTATTCCAACGTAATTCGATTATACCAATTATTCATAATCGCCCACCTCTAGTTCAAAGTCAGTCACAGTTGTCATGGGCGGCAGCGGATGGGTCGTGCTGCAAGCTCGTTTGCTATCTTGTATCCATAAAAAAAACCGGCCAAGTGCGAGTCGGACTCGCACACGAAGGGCTCCATACCATTATTATGAAAAAAAACGGCAAATAAACTATGTCTGTTGTATGGGAGCCCCCTTAAATTTTTATTTTTTCTGTTTTTTTTTAGTATTTGTTGTTATAGTGGCAACAGAAATACATCATCTGTGAAAATTTCAACTGTCTAACTATTACCGTTTCATAAGATACAGTCTGGTGACAGACGGACAACGGAGCCTTATTAATAGGGTCCCGTTTTATCCTTTTGGTACGGAACCCTATAAACGTATACCTACCTCGACTCGGTTTTATTTTTGCTCATAATCTATATATATAAAAGGAGAAGGTGACTAACTGACTGACTGACTGACTGACTGACTGACTGACTGACATATCAACGCAGGGCCTAAACTATAAGGGTTAGAAACTTGAAATTTTGCACAGGGGTTCCTTTTATAACGTAGGGGAGCACTAAGAAAGGATTTTTGAAAATTCACCCCCTAGGGGGGTAAAACGGGGGTGCAAAGTTAGTATGAAACTATGCCGTTTTTGAAGTTAGTGAATGTCTAATTCCACGCGAGCGAAGCTGCGGGCGTCCACTAGTATATTATATTAGGATACTATACTATATTATAGGATACATAGATTGGAGCAACAATGTTTGACTAAAATGCCACAATAAATTTTATTCAATACCAGCTGACCCGGCAAACGTTGTTTTGCCATATAAATAATTTTTAGTTGATCGTAGAGGGTTGAAAATTCAGGGTTGTATGTATTTTCTAATGTTGTATCATAAAAAAATACAAAAATAAAAATTTATCTAAAAATTAAAAAAAAAAAATTTGGGATGGACTACCCTTAACATTTAAGGGGATGAAAAATAGATGTTAGTCGATTCTCAGACCTACTGAATACGCATATAAAATTTGGTAAAAATCGGTAAAGCCGTTTCGGAGGAGTACTGCAACAAACATTGTGACACGGAAATTTTATATATTAGATATTAATATATTACCGTTAATGTTATAGTTTCACGGTATGAATTTTAAAGAGGCATTCAACACTATACATATAGAATTGAACATTGTAATTTTTTATTTTAATTTGTTTTTCTACATTGAATCACCAAATCAACTCGTAAAGTATTCATTATAAAAATGAAATTTCAAACTTATTTTTTTCTTTATAGGTCATCCCAATATGTTGAAAATTGATAAATGGGACGGTATCACGAACATCACCACAAACAACAGCATTGCTCTGGTGAGAACAAGAAAAGAACAGAAAATAAAACGAAAACAAAGAATCGTTACAGTACAAGACAATCCAATGGAAGAATCAATGAAACGTGTCTTAGCTGTGAACAAAGCAAAAGATCTTCTCAAGCAAAGAACGAATCTTAAAGCTATTCTGAAATATTCAAATGCAAGTCCAATTCGCGCGCAAAAAGACACTGGCTACCAGTGTTGCTTCTGCGATAAGCAGTTTACTGTTCCAGCTGATCTTAAGCAACATACTATCGAAACACACGATTCGAGCGCCTTGAGCTCAGCACTAAGGGACACCAAGTTCTACCCCGTCAAATTAGATATAACAGACTTGCTGTGCAAACATTGCGATGAACATTTTTATAATGTCGAACCTTTGCTGGACCACCTCGCTGACAGGCACGAGGAAACCGTATACAGGGAAATAAAGAGCTTCATAATGCCCCTCAAGTTCGAGACAAACTCCATCCAATGTTTCATGTGCTCGTGTAAATTCATTAAATTCAAAGGGCTCTTGGAGCATATGAACACTCACTACAGAAATTACATATGCGATGTTTGCGACGTGGGCTTCATGACTCCGGACATGTTGCGGAACCATTCGAAGCACCACGAGACGGGCTCGTACGTTTGCAGTTATTGCTCTAAAGTATTCATAACGCGCGTGAAGATGCAGGCGCACGAGAGACTGGTGCACGTTTATTCGAACATGATGAACAGGTGCCGCATTTGCGATGAGAGGTTCAGCTCCCACTACAGGAAGATGATACATTTGTCGGAAGCTCACGGGGTCGCTCCGGCTTTGGTGAAGTGCCAGGCTTGTGAACAGACGTTCACGACAACGGGCAGCTTGAAGGCGCACATCGATAGATACCATTTGTTGAAAAAATCGCATTTCTGTCCGCAATGCAACCTAGGTTTCTACCGGATGTATGAGATGAATAAGCATGTGTTGACGCATACAGGATTGAAGCCCTACGAATGTGATATTTGTCACAAGGCGTACGCAAGAAAATCAACGCTGCGTAAGCATGCCAAGAAACATGAATGAATTAGACATAAAATAACTAGCGATTCGGACTGGTCTCGCGCGGTTATTTTTGATATTTTCTTAAATGCATAGCTTAGTACGATTTCTGTTCTTAGTAATAGTAGCATAGTCTTCGATAATTCCTCCTTCTTCTTGTAAACATGTTTAACGTTCGTACGGTAGTTTCTAAAATAAGCTCGAACAAACGTCTTATATGATAAATAATATGATAGTAAATATATTATGATATCAGTTTCGTGCAGAATAGTTGGTGCAGTTGCACAAAAATAACTTTGAAATGAACTTGTATATCAGGACTTGTAATTAATTTTTGTGATCACCTTAAGTTTTGACTAAGTATTTATGTATAATAATTACGTATTTTCTTCTGACTGCAAAAGTTAGTCTTAGTCTAGTTAGCTCTAGTGTTCGTTAGCACGGCTTTTGAGCCAGAAGTAGGTTCGGTTCCCTACTCGGACAATAACTATTGGGTCTTGTAACTTGAAATGTCCGGTAGCAGCTCGTAGTCTGGATTTGTGACGGGCAATAGGTACCGCCTATTACATATAACTTGTATAAATTGGATGCAAACCTCTGCCTTCCCCTTCGAGGAAATACAGGCGTGATGTAATGTTATGTTAATTACATTAAAGGGTTCTAATTGTGAAGTGAACTATATTTTTTACGCATTTTTTTGCTAAATTAAAGTTTTGGGTGTTTAATCTTAGTTTTAATTGCCATCCACAGCTTTTTCGGTGGGCTAGCTATGTCTATAGGCCTGTATATGAATGTTCCCATAGTGTTCACACCATAGCCATTTTAATTCCATTGAGAAAAAGATTTCCTACCTTTTTTCTGACTGATCTTTGATTGACTGACTATTCCTAACAAAAGATCACACTATATATCGAATTATGCATGTGAAATGCGACGTAACTGTGCGTTTGATCATACTCCACACATGTTACATTTGAATGCGTTGTACGCGCCAAATTTCGTTTAACCTACTTAGCTGCTGTAAGTGCTATTTTCGATAGATTTACTTTGACAGGAAGAAAGTAAAATCTTTATTTTATTTCACTTAAATGTTACCCAACCCATTGGAAACACAATAAAAGTACAATTTCAAGCTTATCTTTTTCTTTATAGGTGATCAACGTCACGTTATCGTCAAAATTGATAAGTGGGATCATAGTACAGGAAGGATCAAAACAGAAAACATAGTTCTGAGGAAAGTAAGTAGAAACGTAAAGAGAAACTCGGAAGAAAGAATAAAGAAAAAAGTGATAAAGAAACGTGTATTGGAAGAAAAAAAGAAACTACCCAAGCCTAGATCACCAGAGCCTGCTAGGAACAGAGCTAATCTTAAGGCTATACTGCTATATTCAAATGCAACCCTCATTCGCGGCCGTGGAGATGTAGGCTTTGGGTGCTGCTTCTGTGATAACCAATATACTGACCCGGCTGAACTCAAACGGCACACAATTCAAACACATGACGTCATCGCCATGCACAATGCAGTAAAAGAAAGGAGGATTCACTCGGTAAAATTAGACATAACAGGGTTGCAGTGCAACATATGCTATGAGAGTTTCTTTAATATACAACCACTAATAAACCATTTGGCCGATACGCACGAGAAACCCGTTTTTAAAGACCTGAAGAGCTTCATTATGCCTTTAAAATTTGAATCCGACTCCCTCCAGTGTTTTATTTGCTCGAGCACTTTTCTAAAATTCAAAGTGTTGTTAGAACACATGAATATTCACAATAGAAATTATATCTGCAAGGTATGTGATGCGGGGTTTTTGAATTCGGACATGTTGCGGATCCATTCAAAAACTCACGAGATCGGTACGTACACTTGCAGCTATTGTCCGAAAACATATAACACGCGCATGAAGAAAAGATCACACGAGAGGTCAGTGCATATCCACAAAAACATGGTGAATAAGTGCAGTCTTTGTAATGAGAAGTTCAACGGGCATTACAAGAAGGCAGTCCATTTGGCGAAAGAGCACGGCGTGATTCAGTCTTTGCTTAAATGTCAGGCTTGTGACAAGACTTTTAAGAATCAGAGCGGGTTGAGAGTACACATACAGAGGTTTCATTTGATGAAAAGGACGCACTTGTGCCCGGAATGCAATGAAGGTTTCTACTCGAGCGTGGACTTGGTCAAACACATGGTTAAACATACAGGCTTGAAGAATTTCCAATGTGATGTCTGCTTGAAGTTTTACGGAAGAAAGAGCACTTTGCGTGAACACATGAGGATTCACAAAGATGATCGTAGATTCAAATGTGAACACTGCGATATTAGGTTTGTTCAGAAATGTAGCTGGCGCGGGCATATGCGTTCTAAACACGGAGCAGATATTTGATTTAGTGTTAAAAAAAATTATGAGAATAAATGTTCCGTTTTTTTTTTGAATAAATATTTTGCGGTTAATGATTTCTCTAGTTTATTTTTCGCTAAATAATTCCTACCTGATTGTTGATTTACACGAGTATGTTAGGCAGTTTGCGGCTAGGTTGTACACAAATGTATCCTAAAGGCACATGTGCTCAGCATTTGTTGAAATGTTGTTGAAAGTATTTTAATATGTACCTACAAGTTTTCGAAAGAAATTTCAATTATTTTATTATAATAATACATAATTATAAATTAATTTATAAAAATACATAAAATATTTTATTTAAATTATTTAAACATACAATTAACTAAATCTGTGTGTTAATGTATACTAGAGGCACATGCGGCTTCGCTCGCATGAAATTGTACTGCGATTGTTTAACATATTTTAACAGAAACCCAGAATTATTTGCGATGGAAAATAAAAGCCACTGAAAAGTTTTGATACTTCAGCGCCTTAACGTGTTTATTCTTTTTTCTTATAAGTACCTATACAGTTTTATATTATTGTATAAAAAGGTGCGTCGCCTACAATTTTTGACTATCGATAAAACACGAAAAAAAAATTCTTAAAATGAATCCTAGCTAGATCGATTTATCGCCCCCGACACCCTCTGTATACTAAATTTCATGAAAATCGTTGGAGCCGATTCCTAGATTCTAATTATATACAAGAATTGCTCGTTTAAAGAGATTAGATAGATTAGATTAGATTTCACCGACTACTAGTATGAGTTTACTATTTATATGTACCTAGAGGTTCTTTCATTTCTAACCAGAAGTTTTGTACTCAAACAATTAAACGAAAAGGAACTCCTGCAAGCTATAATTGCAATAGAAAGATTGTTTGTTGAATTCATTGTTTTTACATTTTTAGGTAAACGACCAGAAAGGAAAGAACACGCCCTCAAAATCGAAATTGAAGATTTGAAGAATGAAGTTGATTTAGAAAAGGTTTTAATAGGATTTAATGGAACTGAATGTAATTTCGATGTTGTATCTGAAAACCTAAGTGCATTGATGAGTTCTAAAAATAAAAGAACAGCAAAAAGGAAATCAGTAGTAAAAGTTGTTAAAGAATTAGACAAACATAGAAACAACATAAAGGAGGTGCTGCTATCGTCAAACGCAACAGTCATTCGCGCCCACAGTGACCTTGGCTTCTTGTGCTACTTCTGCAAAACAAACTTTCACGATCCCGCCAAACTCAAGACCCACAACTTGAAAGAACATCTCGGAGATATTACCACGGCCAGGTTTAAGAAAGAGAGGGACCTAAAAACTTTTTCTTTCAAAGTTGACATCACAAAATTAAAATGCAGAATGTGCAATGAAAATATTGAATCACTACAAGATCTATTTGATCATCTGATTAACATGCACAAAAGAAATATCTATACTGACGTGAAGAATCATATTATACCGTTTAGATTTGATACGAAAACTTTTCAATGCGCAATTTGTTCACTCGAAATCAGTTCTTTCAAATGTCTTTACGAGCACATGCACAAACACTTCAGAAATTTTGTATGTGATATTTGTGATGCGGGCTTCTTAAATAGAAGGGGTCTCAATTCCCATTTGGACCGCCACAATGTTGGGGTGTTTACCTGCGAATATTGCAAGAAGACTTTCGACACAAGCAGGAAGAAAGTAGCACATGAACGGGGCGTCCACATTCATGCCAACTTGAGGAATAAATGTGGGTTTTGTAGCGAGAGGTTTACAAGCTTGAGAAAAAAAGAGCTGCATCTGGAGACTGTGCATGGAGCCAAGTCCGTGGCGGTCAAGTGCCAGGCTTGCGACAAGATTTTGAAGAACCGCGATGCCCTCCGGATTCATATTAAGAGGCACCATTTGATGGAAAAGAGACATGAATGTCCCCAATGCGATATGAAATTTTTTGCTCACAGCGCTCTTGTGAATCATTTGGTCAAACACTCAAAAGTGCGAGAATTTCAGTGCCACGTATGCTATAAAAAGTACGGATTGAAAAAAACATTAAGGGAACATCTTCGCATACACGCGAACGATAGACGCTTCAAGTGTGAATTTTGCGAAAAAACGTTCGTTCAGAAGTGTAGTTTGACAGGACATTTGCGCTCAAAACATCCCAAAGAATACGATGCATAAATACTAACTTTCATATTTTAATAACATTAATTTATTAAGTAGAGTTGTTTTATTTTACCAGATGGTACGTTAATAAAGGGTTTAGTTGAATAAGTATTTTAATTTATTTGCTGGAAAACTGGATCCTTACTGTATTGAATTTGTGGATGACACAGAAAACAAATTCACTATTTAAATAGTGGACGTTGACGTCCACTACCCGAATACAATTTTTTTTGGGGAAAAAGACAATTTAAAATTTAATTTTTAAATAGTATCTATTGTACCACTTGTACACCAGACTGTTAAATTATTCAATTATACTACTGAGCAGAACAAGTTAAGACGATTTATCTTCATTATTGAAATCGAGAACTCCATTAAAAAGTGATATAAGTATTAAGGCTGCATTAAACTCATCAACAAAATACATAAGTATAAAATTTATAACATGTCCTTTTCTTTGTAGGTGCGAGACGTAACTTCAAAAGTGTAAACGGACCAACAAAACTCAAGGGTGAAACAGATATATTAGGTAAAGAAGTTAAAACAGAGAGAGTTATTGTTGAGGATAAGCCTAAAAAAGGAGGAGAATTACAAAAGCACAGAACGAATATTAGAGAAATACTAATGTATTCAAATGCAACCCCGATCAGGTGTCGGGGAGGAATTGGGTACGCTTGTTGCTTTTGTACTGATCAATTTCCAGATCCGGCTGATCTAAAGAAACACACGATCGATTCGCACGATGAGAAGACAAAAAAGAATTTCTTGAAAGGAAAGGACATGTATAAACTGCACGTTAAACTTGACATCACCGATCTTAAATGCAAAATCTGTTATGCGAACATTGATACTTTAGAACAGCTATTAGATCATTTATTCAACGTCCACAAAAGGAGCTTGCACATGGATATAAAGAATCAAGTGCTCCCGTTTAAATTCGATACGGACAACTTAAGGTGCTTTATGTGCTTAAATGTGTTCCACAAATTCAAGATGTTGCTAGAACACATGAACATTCACTACAGGAATTACATTTGCGATATATGCGACGCTGGTTTCGTTAGTCGCGTGATATTGACCCAGCACGCTCAGAGCCATAAGCTTGGCAAGTTCAAATGTGACTTTTGTCTGAAAGTATTCGACACGTTTAGGAAGAAAAGATCGCATGAGAAATGCATCCACACTCATTCGGCGACGCTGAACAAGTGCGGGTATTGCAGTGAGAAGTTTAAGGATTACCGCAAAAAAGAGTTGCATTTGGTGCAAGTTCACGGGGTGCAGTCGAAGCTGCTGAGGTGTCAGGCATGCGACAAGTCATTCAGCAACCAGAAAGACTACACTGTTCACGTGAAGAGGCTGCACTTAATGGAGAAGCGGTATAAGTGTACGGAGTGTGAAATGACCTTCTTTTCGGTGTCGGAGCTGAAGAATCACGTAGTAAAACACACTGGGGTTAGGAAATTTGTTTGCGATGTGTGCCACAAGGCATATGGAAGGAAGAAGACGTTAAATGAACACATGAGGATCCACGCTGATGATAGAAGATTCAAATGCGAACATTGCGGGATGGCGTTCGTGCAGAAGTGTAGCTGGCGGGGACACATGCGGTCAAAGCATGGGGAGCAAGTGTGAAAGTGGATAGTTAAATATTGAGCAAAGTTTATGGACCCTAGAATTGGTGAGCAGCGCAAAAGAGTCTCCTAAGGGGGAAATGTAAATATAGAGGGCTATAAATAAATATTATGTGTTTATCGATAACTCATTTTTTAATATTCTCATATTATATTAATTTACCTTTCACATTAAAGGGTATAATATCCGTGTTTTTATATAATTTTCCATTAAATTGACATTTAACCTTACTTCTTTAAATATTACAGCTACTATAATCTAACGAGCTCAGCATATTCTACATCTTAAATCATTTTAATTTTTGAATTGAATATATCTGCTGGCAATTTGCGATAATCAGCAGTGTTTCGATGAAAATAAACCTACTTATACTGATCTCGTCCCGTATTCAGTTAATTAGTTATGCAAAATTATCCTGCGGACCATAATCGGTGAGGCACGGTTCTGCATCAATCTTCAAATGTGAAACCCTGACACTGAAAATAACTTTACTTACATCGTTTGAAACATTTAGATTATATTTATTTTTTAGTTTTACTATTTTGACATTCGTTGAGCGTATACAATCACAGTACACAGTAGTTTACACTAAAAATATTTCACGGGCTCCACCTATAATAGGTATTGAAACTAAATGTACCTGAATTATTATCAATACTAATAACTCAACCTAAGTGTTTTTCATGTTTAATCCACATTGAAATTATTTTAAACGTATGTAGACGTTGGCAAAATGATCGGCGATTGTTACGTTAATTACTCCATAACAAATGGAATCAAAATTTGATCAGAAGGCCTTAAATAATTCCATAATTTTCTTTGTAGGTGTGTTTCAACGTAAAAACAACCAACGAATAAGTGCCTTCAAGAGAGAGTCAAATCCACCCGTAATTGGAGGAACTATTAAGGATGAAGAAAAAGAAGATAATCTTAAAGTGGAAACCGACATAGAGAAACACAAAGCCAACGCAATACAGATATTGCAATGGTCTAATGCCACGCCGATACGCTGTTACGGAGGAAGGGGATACGCATGCTGTTTCTGCGACGGTCAATATCTGGATCCGGCTGATTTAAAACACCATACAGCCGAAGCACACGACATGGTAGGCCAAATAGTAACAATCGTAGGAAAAGAGACATACCGGCTTTGCATTAAACTAGATATCACGGCATTGCACTGCAAAATATGCGAAGAAAACATAGAGAGCGTAGAGCTGCTGATCGAACACTTGAATTCTGTGCACGATAAGAAAATGTTTACAGATATCAAGCATCAAATCCTGCCATTTAAATTCGACACTGAAACACCCACTTGTTACATTTGCCACAACACCTTCAACAAGTTCAAGTCGTTACTTGAACACATGAGCGTGCATTACAGGAATTTTAACTGTGACAAGTGCGATACTGGCTTCGTGAACCGCATGAAACTATACGTTCACAGAGCGAACCATAATACGGGCGAGTTCGCTTGCAATTATTGCGCCAAAGTATTTAAAACTAATCTGAAGAAGAGAGCGCACGAATCACTGGTCCACGTGCACGCAAATATGATGCATAAGTGCCATTATTGTGACGCGAAGTTTGCAAATATGAGGCAGAAGGATATGCACTTGGAGAAAGTACACGGAGTGGCCATTTTTAAAAGGAAATGCCGGGCATGTGGTAAGATGTTCGCCCATCAGAACTCGATGATAATTCACATGAAGCGGCACCATATGATCGAGAAGAACCATAAGTGTACGGAGTGCGAGATGGCGTTCTATTCTTCGTCAGAGCTGAGAGACCACATGGTTAAACACACGGGGCAGAGGCAGTTCCAGTGCAACATTTGTATGAAATCATACGGGAGGAGATGGACCCTGACTGAGCACATGCGAATACACGCTGATGATAGGAGATACAAATGCGATCATTGCAATATGGCGTTTGTGCAGAAATGTAGTTTGCAAGGACACATGAGAACCAAACACTCGGAAATTGATTGTTTGTAGCTGATGTAACGGACGGAATGCTTCTTTCGCTCTTAAATAGATAAATGTTTTTTTGAGTAAAGCAATTTTATTGTAATAAATTCTTAATTTTCCTCCATGCATTTTAATTACTTTAACGTGTGAATTGCCGACCGATGTGATTTGTTAAGATAAATCTGTAACAAAGTCAAGATATAATTCAGCAACATCATTTCTCTTGGATGATATTATAAATTATTTTAAGATTACAAGTAGGTATTAACTTTATAATCTGTTACATTCCTATCTTGAATAATCCAGAAATCATATATTTACTAATATTTTTCGAATCAATTGCAAGTAACTCATTTTTCTCAGATTAAACTCTTTCGTTAAAATCTCAAGTGCACCAAGCAATCATACCAAGAATCCGTTTTAAATAATATCATATTTCCTTTATAGGTGTGCTTCAACAAAAGTGCGCCCAGACTAAAAGTATCTTGAAAAGAGTGAAAAATCCCCTGAAAACCGAAAAAGAAACCAAGAAAGACAAAGAAGACATGAAATTGGGTAAAGCTATGGAGAAGCACAAAAACAACGCCATACAAATACTGCAATGGTCGAATGCCACGCCGATACGCTGGTATGATGGAAGAGGATACGCCTGCTGTTTCTGCGATGGCCAATATCTGAATCCAGCTGATTTGAAAAAGCATACAGCAGAAGCACACGATATGGTAGACCAAATAATCACAATCATAGGAAAGGAGACGTACAGGCTTTGTATTAAACTAGATATTACGGCATTGCACTGCAAAATATGCGGTGAAGACATCGACAATCTAGAGCTTCTCATAAAACACTTGAACACTGTGCACGACAAAAAAATTTATACGGACATCAAGCAGCAGATCCTACCTTTCAAGTTCGACGGCGAAACGCTCAGATGTTTTATTTGCCATAGCTTCTTTAACAAATTCAAGGGCCTGTTGGAGCACATGAGCAGCACGCACTATAGGAATTTCAACTGTGACAAGTGTGATGCTGGTTTCGTCAATCGGAAAAAGCTGTCATTCCACAAAGCAAACCACAAGATCGGGGTGTTCGCTTGCGATCTCTGCGACAAAGTGTTCACCACCATAGTGAGGAAAAAGGCTCACGTCTCTCAAGTGCACGTGTACGCTAATATGAAGAACAAATGTGACTTCTGCGAGGAGAAATTCAAAGATACTAGGAGGAAAGAGGTGCATATGGAAAAAATGCATGGATTTACAACGTTTAGGAGGAAGTGCCAAGCGTGTGACAAGACATTCCTGCATCAGAGTGCGTTGATGATACACATGAAACGGCACCACCTAGTCCAGAGGCCACACAAGTGTACAGAGTGCGAGAAGGCGTTCTTCTCGTCGTGGGAGCTAAAAGGACATATGTTAAAACACACTGGCAAAAGGGAGTTCCAGTGCGAGATATGCCAGAAGTCTTACGGAAGGAAGTCGACGTTGACAGAGCACTTGCGGATACACGCGGACGACCGCAGGTTCAAATGCGAACACTGCAAGATGGTGTTTGTTCAGAAATGCAGTTGGCGGGCCCATATGAGCTCCAAGCATGGGGAAATTGAATCCATGTAACAATTAACCTCATCAGAAACGAAAACGAGGGCGTCAAAACTATGTATAAGTACATAGTTTTGTAATAAATAATAAAAAATTATTTAAACCTAGTCTTCAATTTTATGATTCCACCTTGTGATACCTGAAATTGCATGGTTTCCGTGTAATGGGTGCAAAACTGAATGATCGTTCGATTTTTAATCGATACTTTACTTTCGATCAATTTTTGATCTATTTATCGATATCTCGGATTATGATCGGCCGTACCGCAGATAAAACTAGATTTTGACTGGTAAATCTGTGGTGTAGTTTTCTGTTGAAAGGTTCATCAGATTGTTCATATTATATTTTAAACATCCATTGATGGTAGAGAATTCTGCACGGAAAACCATTTGACGCGGGCGGAGCCGCAGGGAAAGCTAGTAAAAAATAATTCCAATTAATATTGTGTTTTATGAACCTACGAGTATGACACGCCGGAACTGTTAGGCACAGGGTGTCTCCAATGCAGACTGGATGAGGGGTTAGTGGCCAACCCAGAGTTGAATCTTCTAGGCACCTGATGTACAACAAGGCCTGTTTTCTGTTTTGAAATTGAAAACAATAGGTACCGACGGCTTCACGTGCCTTCCGAAGCACAGACGGAAGCGCCCATGAATTTTATTCAGTAGCTTTACTCGTGCTATGAGAGCTTCTTGAATCTACCGCTATTCTTATGTTCTAATAATTACTAACTAGACTATTACTAACACCACCTAACAGGACTAACACTATCGCTTAACAGCCTCTGCCTCAGTCCGCATACTCACTAATGAACTGACTAACTAATGTTCTTATTAACTCTGCTAACTCGACCACCCCTATTAGTCTTGTTCAGTCACATGGGCGGCAGCGGACGGATCATCTGCCTCTGCCTCACGTGTCTGACTGTTTTAGGGCTCTATTTTTTGAACGGAAATAGGTACAGACCCACGTTTTTTTTCTTCTTTTGTGCAGATTCAAAGTTATTATTTTAAAAAACGCAACATATTTCAAGACTGGGTATGTATGTATTAAATACCAACACACAAATAAATGCTTATGACGTTGCTTAACCTTTCCACTTTCACAGATCTACACGAGACAATAAAATTGATTTTCTATTGTCTTAGATCCCGACATAGGTACCTACTCGTTTATGAGGATATTAAATAGTTATTAATTTACATTAAACCTTCATATTACCAACTCAAATACTCTAGTCTAGTGTTCTAACAAACATTTCTCTTTATAGGTACTTTACGAAGGATTACCATCGAAAGAACTCCACGAGATGTGCGGTTCGTAACGAAAAAGAAAAGCAAGTTAACCGTAGATGATGACGAGCTCTTCAACTTAAAGATTTCAGACAAGAAGAAGAATTACGCAAATTTGAGAGAGATCTTAATGCACTCCAACGCAAATCCAATCAGGTGTAAAGACAGTCACGGATACATGTGTGCCTTCTGCCCCGAACAGTATACAGAGCCTACGAATCTGAAAAAGCACTTTCAAGATGAGCACATTAACGAGAGACTGATCAAGTTCATGGTGACAAGAATGTTCGAACACGTCGTGAAGTTAGACATAAGTAATCTTACATGCACTTTATGTGATATGAAACTTATTACCATAAAATGCTTGCTCTCTCATCTGAAAGTCGATCACGACAAATTGGTGTACACGGATGTCCGAAGCCATATTCTACCATTCAAGTTTGAAACTCCAGAGCTGCGGTGCGTAGAATGTTCTACCGAATACGCTACCTTCAAGCTCCTCCAAGAGCACATGAACATGCATTACGGGAACCACATCTGCGACATATGTGGCTCCTGCTTCGTGACCGAGCGTCTCCTGTCTAACCACGTTAAACGCCACGGCACAGGAGAATACAAGTGCGAGACGTGCGAAAAAACATTCACGAACCCACAGAAGCTGAGGGAGCACCAAAGACGGGTTCATCTTGGTTTCAGCAAGCGGAACAAGTGCCACTTCTGCGAGGAAAGGTTCATGGATTACTGGAAGAAAATTGATCACATGGTTAAGGAGCACGGAGCGCCGCCGGTGGTGCTAAAATGCCAAGCTTGCGATAGAGTTTTCCACAATCAAAGAGCTTTGTCCAGACACACGAAGAAGGATCATCTGATGGAGAGAAAGAACAAGTGCTCTGAGTGTGAAATGACCTTCTTCTGCACGAGTAGTTTGAAGAGGCACATGGCGAAGCATACTGGGTTGAGGCAGTTCAGGTGTGACGTGTGTTTTAAAGCGTATGGGAGAAAGAACACGCTAAGGGAACATATGCGGATACATGCAGGGGATAGAAGATTCGCGTGCACGCACTGCGGGCAAGCCTTTGTACAGAAGTGCAGCTGGCGTAGTCATATGCGCTCTAAGCATGGAGAAGATGCGTAATTTTTATTTAGCTTTAGGCATTTCATATTCATCAACAATAAGAGAGACCTATGTCCAGCAGTGGATCACCTGGGAGGAGACTGATGATTATGATGATGATGAACAATAAACACTGTTTAAAGATTTCTTGTTTAATTTATAGCCCAAACCATTATTGATTCTATTTACTATGAAGGCATGGCTTCTGTGAAAAAAAAAATCAATAAGGTTAGAAGACACTCATGAGTATATGAGGTATACTTAATATATTAAGCTGTTTAACAATTCATTCATAATTGATTCTTTAGTACTTTTGACAGTTTTTGGGTCAATCAAACATGTTTCATGTAACTTTCGTAATTTTCAAGTGATTTTATGAGTGTTATTTTCTTCTTTGTAGGTGAAGGGCAGCAACAGATGGATCAAATTGAATTGAAAGACCAAACAAACGAACAGGATAACTTAAAAAACACATCAACATTTAATTCTAAAACGAAACCCATAAAGGAATCCAAGAAACATTTAGTGAATTTAAAAAACATTCTGCAATATTCAAACGCAACATTAATACGAGGTAAGGACGGTGATGGATACAAATGCACCTTCTGCGTGAAAAGATACCACCAGCCGAAAGACTTGAAAAGCCACTTCCTGCTAGAGCACAACGATTTTAAAACAATAAAGTTACCAAAGGTATTCCAATACGTGTTAAAAATAGACATTACAAAATTGTCTTGCAAAATTTGCAATGGAACTTTCGACAAACTTGAAGACTTCACAGGCCATTTACAAAAGGACCACAACAAAATTATTTACACAGATATAGTCAGCCAAATGATTCCATTTAAGTTCGATTCGGATGTCCTTTGTTGCGCTATCTGTGCAACCGAATTCACCAGCTACAAGATTCTTCAAGAGCATATGCACGTTCATTTTAGAAACTTCGTATGCGAGATTTGTAACTCAGGTTTCGTGACGAGGCGGCTGTTAGTCTGCCACAAGCGAATGCATGCCGTCGAAAAGTACAAGTGTGACCATTGCGAGAAAATCTTCAGTTGCGACAGGAAGAGAAGGGACCACGAGCAAAGGATTCATTTGGGTTTAAACAAGAAGAACAAGTGCCACCACTGCAAGGAGAAGTTCGCGGATTACTGGACGAAAATAAACCACATGGTCAAGGAGCACGGTATTCCGCCGGTCGTGTTGAAATGCCAAGCTTGTGAGCGATCATTCTCGAACAAGAGGGCGTTGACGAGACACGTCAAGAAAGACCATCTGATGGAGAGAAAGCACGTTTGTAGCGTCTGCGATATGCAGTTCTTTTTAAAGTGCAGGATGGAAGATCACATGGCTGTGCATACGGGGGATAAGAAGTTCCAGTGCCACGTATGCACGAGGTGGTATATGACTAAGAAGTCTTTGGGCCAGCATCTTCGCTCGCACGCCGATGATAGAAAATTTACGTGCTCCAAATGTCCTCAAGCGTTTGTGCACCAGAGTAGTTACAATAGCCATATGAGGACCAAGCATGGAGGCCAATTATGAACTTCTACCCTAATTAGAGAAACATCTATTGGATTTAAGAGTTGACGATTAGGAAATTCCTTTGGTTTGGTATAGGGTAGTTTCTGATGAAAGGAATGAGCAATATATACACTCTATGCCAAATTTTGAAAACTATAGGACTGCCGATTGTATAATGATTAAAGTTGTATTGGATTAAAGCTAGGAATTTACGGTTCAAAAGAATATTTTTTTACATTGTGTTTCAAGTACTTCCTTAATGTCAGAAATTTTCCTTTTAATATTTTCTTATTCGTAGTAAAGTCTTTATTTTTTCTAAGAAGTAACTAATATTCTGATTAAAATAGACACTGGCTTATATAGACCTTTATAGTTTTTTTCAATCTTAGCTTGAAATACTGATCAAATTTAATCTAACATCAAATCTGTATTCAACTTAAAAGTTTTACTAGTTCAAATATAACCTTTATTTAGAATTAAGGATGTTCGTTTGTACAAGTAAGCTTTTTTTTTAATAGAATTCATTTCTACTTCGGTTAATTTATTTAAAAAAAAATAGTTTTGTATAGTAAACTTTCCCTTTAAATTAATTAGATAGTGTTATATTAACTACTGCTTTATTTGTAGGTATTCGGGATAAGAGGACGCATCGCAGAAAAACCACAGAGTCAAAATCTCAACAAGAAAATTGGGGGACGACAAATGATATAGAAAATGCAGAACTGCAAATGAGACTAAATGCTAACGCAGTCATTGTACCGAGAAAAGAGATCGAGAAGCACATAAAAAATATTAGAGAAATATTGCTCAATACGAATGCAACACCGATCAGATGCCACGGTGGGAAGGGTTACGCATGCTGCTTCTGCGTGGATCAATATCACAGCCCCGCAGACTTGAAACGTCACACGAGCGAAAAACACGGCGATTCAGAGAAGGAAGACTTTATGAAGGGCAAAGAAATGCATGGATACTTTGTCAAGTTAGATATAACTGCGCTCGAATGTAAGCTTTGTAAGAAAAAGATCGCTACGCTTGAAAATGTGATGGAGCATCTTCGAGAAGTACACAAGAAATGCCTGTTTTTGGACATAAAGAATCACATTCTCCCGTTCAAATTCGACAGCGAATCTCTAACTTGCTGTATCTGCTGCAACGTGTTTAATTCCTTCAAAGCGCTGCTTGAGCACGTCAATGTGCACTACAGGAACTTCATCTGCAGAGTTTGTGATGCAGGATTTGTTAACAAAAATATTCTTCTACGGCATGGTGATGCGCACAAGACTGGAACATTTACCTGCTCGGATTGCTCAAAAGTGTTTGATACTGCTAGAAAAAAGAAGCTGCACGTACGGGCCAAACACGCAGGCGATTTACCACACAAGTGTGGCTACTGCTCCGAGAGGTTTAAAGAGATTTGGGCGAAGAAGAATCACATGACGAGAGTCCACGACGTCAAAGCGCCTGGGGTCGACTGTAAGGCTTGCGACAAGCATTTCGCGACGAAGCAAGGCTGGAGATTACATACGGCACGGGTCCACCTGATGCAAAAGCACTTTAAGTGTAACGAGTGCGAGATGGAGTTCCATACGCGGAAGGAGCTGGTCATTCATGTGGTGAAACACACAGGAGCGAGGGAGTTCCGATGTGAAGTGTGTTTTAAAGCGTACGGACGGCACAAAACGCTGAAGGAACACATCAGGAGGATTCATCCATAGACTACTTATGGTCTACATGTGACTTGAGTGAGACGATCTATTAGTTGCTGACTTCTGTGGTGTCGTGAAAGCCCTATAATAGTCACCGTGTGATCTGCAATGCTAAGTTGTATCTGCAGTTGTGCATATATAGTATGCAGGAAAATGCTGTTTATGTTCAATCCCAGTTGTTTAGGAAGAATGGAGGATCTTAAGGAGTTTGTTGTCGATATAGCACATTCACGTGTTATATGTGGTAATAATTGTGTGGGCGGCCTAAATTTAATATAACTAATAATTTAAAAAAAATTACCTGAGACTTTTTACGTTTTATTTTTTCTACTATCCCCATACACCAGCCCACTGCGAGCTGCTACTAGTCAGGATTTGTGTCCGGTGTGATCCGAAGGGCTGTAGTACTGTGGTAAACTGCAACGAGCAGACTTATTTGCTCGTGAAAACTTTTCAGGCGTTTCCTTGTTTTTTAATATTTATTTAGCACGCTCTCAAACCAGAGAATATTAACGTACGAGTGATCATTATTTTAAAATCTAATATGTGGTAGAATCTGTAAAAATGTTCGCCCCACTTCGACACACATTTCTGCAATGTGTAATTTCTACCCCTATCGTTTACTGAGACGACCATCTTATTATATTAAATAGTATCAGGCGTTATGTTGCGTAATTCCATAGCTAGATTTTTAATATTCTTTGCAGCAACCCACGGTTAGGGCATATGATGGTGTATACTATACATAATATATACACATATATACATACAGCATAAAGTAAATTAAAACAACTCTATGACCATCTTACTGCTCACTAAAACCACGTACTGCATTACGGAGGTGAAGACGAAGTTCCGGTTGAAGGTCGAAAAGCTGGAAGCGCGGAACGCAGTCGACTTCAACTCGTTTGTTGTACGCGTTCCAACAGAACATCTGTCGACCTTCCTGGACGCAGAGCTGTGGCTGAAGGGTGTCGTGTTCCGCGGACGTCGGCGACCTCCGGGTGTCACCGGACCCGCGCCTGCTGGCGCGTCTTAAAATTAAGTTATAATATGTATGATAGTCTTCAAGGTATTTTATTTTATGGGCCTTGTGCCTGAAATAAAAGATTACTATTATTATTATTACTAAACCAACTACCATTTGTCCTTTCTCTATGCTACACTAATAAATAACTTTCAGCCTTTCAGTTAACTTATCTTTAGGTATTTAATTAGTTACCTACTTGATTAAGACTAATAGTCCTTTTAATAATTAACATCGTAGTCCTCATGGGTATTAAAGAATATGTGGCCGATTTGTAACGAGATTTTTACTAAGAATTATAATAATAAATATCATGGACATTCTCACACAGCGGCCATCTGACCCTAAACTAGACAGAGCCTGTAGTATGGGTTTCAAAGACTGATATACATACATAGATATTTATACATAGGTACTTAAATAGATATTAACATACAGACACAGAACAAGTGTTTGTCCTGGGTGGGATTCGAACCCTTGGCGTAACAGCAGGGTCACTATCGATTACGCCAACGGGCCAGTCAAATTATCTACTTTAAAGTGCTTCGACGATTGCCACAACACTGAGCAAGTAATCACTACGTTTGCCACAACATGATGGTTTAGGCATCCACGGATGTCTGCATTGGCTGAGGTTAGGCAAAATCAATTTATCGACTGTCAGAGTCAGATTTAACGACTGGCAACCAGGCACGACGGCTTAACGTGCCTTCGGAAGCGTTCAAGAATGGCTACTAGCGTTCACACATCCGACTGCCATCCCAGTCCAATGCTATCGATTTATCGAGCCGCATGACTGAGAGCGCTTCAACCGTGATTCGAGCTGCGTACTTGCACATACTTACCATTTTGATGAATTTACAGATGCAGTCCTACAAAAGAAAATGACCGCTCCCAAGAATATTAAGAAAAAGAAAGCAATGATCACTTTAACTCCACAGACAAGTAAAGTCAAAGTCACTGTGCGAAAGAAAGCCGAAAGCGACAGACACCAGAACAATATTAAGGAGATTCTTCTCTGCTCTAACGCAACGCCCATCCAGCGCCGATTCCCCGGCGGATATCGATGCTGTTTCTGCATAATGAGTTTTGTGAAGCCGGCTGACTTAAAAGCCCACACAATCACCGCACACGACGACGCGACTAAAGCGAATTTTCTCAAAGGCTCCCCAATGCAAAGTTTCATAGTCAAATTAGACATAACCGATCTCAAATGCACCTTATGCGATTTAAGTTTAAACGAAATTGAGGAGTTATCAAACCATTTAGAAACAGTACATAAGCGAGTCTTCCACAACGATATAAAATCGCATGTCGTTCCGTTCAGATTTGGCGGGAGTTTGCACAAATGCGTTTATTGCAGTAAGGAGGCTAACAACTTCAAAATCATGCAAGAACATATGAATGTCCACTACAAGAATTATGTCTGCGACGTTTGCGGCGCTGGTTTCGTGAACAAGAGGATTTTGATGACGCACACATATCGACACAAAACTGGCGTGTTCAATTGCGATTTCTGCAGCAAAGTGTTCAACACTCACATCAAGAAGAAAGACCACGAAAGAGCTGTGCATATATTATTGAATAAGCGTAGTAAATGCGGATATTGTGGTGAGAGGTTCACGGATTATGCTAAGAAGAACGATCATGAGAACAAGATGCACGGCGCTGAGAGAATGCTGCTGAAATGTCACGCGTGCGACAAGACCTTCGACAACCAGAGGGCGCTGACTGTTCATACTAAATCGTATCACTTGATGGAACGGTTTAATAAGAAGTTTGACTGAAATGCTTTCTTTCATTTTGTCCGGCAACAATAGGACATATCCACCACAACCCTTTCTTTGTCCCACTGTTGGCCTGGGAATGATAGGATCAGTCCACCGCGCTGGCCGAGTGCGCATTGGCAGAGTCAACGTGCCTTCGAGAACTCTCAGGCCTGCAGGTTTCCACCGCTATTAATATGAAAATTTGAACCCACATGGGGATGTAGGTAGGAGGTAGGTTTCCATAGCAACTGAGCTGCCACTGCTTTCAGCTTTAATAGGGATCAAATAAAAAAAAACATTGGATATGTAATAGATTTATTTTCATATATTATATCTTAACAGAACATAAAACACCAGGTACCTATACTTATAATAACATAATAACATGATTATTAATAATAATAAGTCAAGGAAAACTTTGTACCCATTTTTGAAATAACCGGCGGGAGAATTTGGCATAGAAGTTTATTACAATGAAGATGAAGTGTAGAAACCTAGAATTGACAACATTTCATTGTTTTAACATACTCAGATTGTATATATATAGTGTAAACTCTGTATAACGTCGCTCGTTATAACGAAAAACTCTCTATAACGTAGAAATTAGTTCAATTTGGTTGGCTTACCATAAAACCCATACATTAAGTCACTCTCTATAACGCATCAGCCATTCTCTATTACGAATAAATATCTTCATATTTAGACATCAGCTACATATTAAAACAAAACTAATCTTTTGAGGTGCCGCAATTTCTAAGAAAGATACCTGAGGTCATAAATAGCTATGTAGCTTTTGTTATTGTTAATTGCCATAACACGTGTGCTTATGTGTATTATTCATACATACACATACATTACATTGTCTTTAGGAAATGGTCTCAGTTACTAAACGCACCATAGTCACCTATACTGTAACTATCAGTCGTAAACCAACATTGAAACTTAAAAATTGGAACCAATACTTACAAAAATACAAAACAAATATATAAATATATAGCAACACGTCAGGCAAAGTTAACAGAATATATGTGTATAGAATAATTTATCTATTGTATTGATAGTAATAAAATTAGAAATAAAAAAGAGTTTACACTGTATATACATATTCATATCATATATTTTATATAAATAAATAAATAAATAAAATAAATAAATTTTATTAAAAAGGAAATTAAAAAATTAAGGCACACGTGTTTTACATTTTTCATAAACAGTTTTCACGTAACATTATCACTTAAATTTTCAGGTTTAAAAATCAAATTCTACAAAGTAAAATGTGAAATGGCGTCATTGAAATAAATATTTTCGAAGGAAACGGTATTGTTAGTTTCACGAATTACAAATTTTGAAATGCTGTCAATTATGAAAAATACATAAATAAATGGAAAAATTAACAGTTCTTAATAATTTTAACCTAATAAAAATTTTAACTCGCACCATTTTCAAATGGGCGCATAGGAAGCACAACTCACACAATACTCATGCTTTTGTGAATAAATAACATCGATAAACCATGAAGGGAAACCGCTCTGGATTGACACTGATTAAACGTGTGCATCTTTTTCAAGCTTGCTTGCTGTGCTTCGGAGGGCACGTAAAGCCGTCGGTCCCGGTTGTTTTCAATGCTGGAAACAGTCGTTAAGCCTTGTCGAAGACCTTCGGGTGGCTCGAAAACATTCGACACTGGGTTGGCCACTAACCCCTCCACCAATCCGCATTGGAGCAGCGTGGTGGAGTATGCTCTAGACCTCCCGCAGCTATGTCTGTGGGGGAGACCCGTGCCCAGCAGTGGGACGTCTATGGGTCGCAGCGATCTTTTTCAAACATTCGCGTCACAACCTGACGTATCAACAGATTCTAATGTCAATGGAATGTTGCATTTGCAAATATTTAATACTATAAATAATAAAAGCACATACATACTCATTTTATTTCATAAATCAATGTTAATGAAAAAAGCGACCACTAGTTTACAATAATAGCTAATATATTAATATACTTCTATCTTAATATTTATATAATATATCTAACTATGTATGTACCTAAATGTACTATGCCTATTTAGTATACTTTAGCCTGACATACAATTACTCATCTAATTATATTGCAACTGTGAAATACAAAGCAGCCAATATACTATATTTATATTGCTTAGGCTGCTTATACTATCGCTTTTAAATATAACATATCATGATATCACGCCTGTTTTTCCCCTGAAAAAAGCGACCACTAGTTTACAATAATAGCTAATATATTAATATACTTCTATCTTAATATTTATATAATATATCTAACTATGTATGTGCCTAAATGTACTATGCCTATTTAGTATACTTAAGCCTGACATACAATTACTCATCTAATTATATTGCAACTGTGAAATACAAAGCAGCCAATATACTATATTTATATTGCTTAGGCTGCTTATACTCTCTCTTTTAAATATAACATATCATATCACGCCTGTTTTTCCCCTGAAGGGATAGGCAGTAGGTATGTAGTACTTACGCTGGGAATAGATTTCCGATTTTTACGATAGTCTGATCAGACAATCTCTCTGCTCAATCACTTGTGCCATACATTTGTTTGAATCCATACTAATATTATATATGCGAAAGTAACTCTGTCTGTTTCGCTTTCACGCCAAAACGACTGAACCGATTTAAATGAAATTTGGTACACATATAGTGTAGAGCCTGAGAAAGGACATAGGCTACTTTTTTAATTTGAGAAAAAGTGTTGTAAAGGGTTGAAAAGCGGGATGAAATTTTGTATGAAAGTAATGTCATTTTCAGAACTAGAAGCATAATTTTTTTATTTTAGGCTGTTGATTAGATATAAATAAATATGGCATTCAAAGTTTGTAAAAATGTAGCCTTAAGGGTGTAAAATAAACATAGGGAATAACACATTTACGGATTCATTACAAATTTGTGGAGCTAAAGTTAAGGAGTTAAAAAGAATCTGTTATTTTGTCTAATTCCACGCGAGCGAAGCTGCGAACGTCCACTAGTATAAATACACATACGATCCGATAGTCGGATTGGACGTCCGAGTATGTATGGCACGAGTGAATTCCGATTGTCTGATCAGACTATCGGATCCGACTATCGGAGAGAAAAATCGGAAATCTATTCCCAGCCTAACACCCACTTTTCACATGTTCAGTTTCTCTGTAATTGGTAAACAAGTTTATGATGGTTAAATAAATTACAAGACAACATCACGCTTGTATTGCCCCGTAGGAGTAGGCATAGGTGGGTAAAACACACATTTTAAAAGCTTTTATTTAACTTCACTCGTATGTATCTTGTAAGTATGTATGTCCTGGAATCTTGCAATCAATATTTCACCCACTTCCACTGAAGCTATCGAGCCGAAATTTGACACACATATTTGGTTCCGATGACAATGCATGAAAATAATAAAAAAGTTTTAAAAAGCTTTTAAAAAAAAAAAAAAATTTAACTGTATAATTTTAACTGTTATGTTTTGGTACCATGTAAAAGGTGATGAGCCTATTGCAATACCCCGGGCACAAATTTAGACTCCTAGCTACTACTGGGAATTTCAAGTTGGAAAACTCTAAGCCCTTTGCCCTCCCTGGAAATTGAACCCAAGACCTCAAATTGCTACGCTTGGAGAGCAAAGTCGCTTACGAGTAAAACCACTACACCAACAAGGCAGTCGCAATCGATCGCTCGCGTCGATCGTAGGTGATCGACCATCGACGGATCGGCTCACCGTTACAGCAGGTGACAATTAACTACATTAATATCACATAATTTAGAAAAGTCATTAATGCAAATTGGATTTGAACCTGCACCCGTCGAGAGAGGCGAGTTCAATAGCCACTGGGCTGCCAACTCTTACAATCTATATATATAAAAATGTTATGTTGGTTTGTGTACGCTTCAAAAACTCAAAAAGTTCTGCACTGATCGAGCTGAAATTTTAGCATGATATATAATCCGCATCAAGGATTGTTTTTATCTAACTTTTGCATCAGTCACATATCCGCGAAAAATATTGTATATCCACAAGTATTGCAAAATTAAACTTATATGACATGTATTCTTTGTTTTGTTTCTCATTTTGCAACCATTCAATCACAATGTGCCACAGCGAAGCGTGGCAGGGTACAGCTAGTCCATACTAATATTATAAATGTGAAAGTGTGTTTGTTTGTTTGTTCGTCCGGCTTTCACGTCGCAACGAAGCTATTATATGGTATGGTTTTTGTGTGTGGAGATAGTGAGGAGGGTGGAGAGTGACGTAGGCTACTTTTTACCGCGGTAAAACATCCCCATGGGAAGATATCGATGTTTTGTTATTTGCTAGATATTTAGTTCCGGATGTTGTTAATAGATGGCGTTGTCATGTATGATAAACAACTCATTGTTAATTCCCTTTTCCCACGCGGGCGGAGCCGCGGGTAAAAGCTAGTTACTAATAATATCAATGGAGAAAAAGTAACTCTATAACAGAACAAGGCTCACACTATCTCCCCGTGCTGAGACCTCATGTGTCCCCTCCAGTGACTCTTCTGCACAAACGCCATCCCGCAATGTTCACACATATGCCTCCTGTCGTTCGTATGTATCCTCATGTGCACCACCAGCGTTCTCCGCCTACCGTAGGCCTTCTCGCAGATAGGACACTGAAACTCCTTCGAACCGGTATGTTTCACCATGTGTAGAGTCAACCCGGCCTTAACGAAGAAACCTTTACCACAGACCGTACACACAAACTTCCTCTCCTCCAAATGATCGCGTCTGGTATGAATATTCAATGCATTCTGCGTAGGAAACTCAATGTCACACGACTTGCAAATGTATGAGGTGAATTTCACTCCGTGAGCTTCGGCCAAATGTTTGTCTTTCACAGCCGAGTCCCTGAACCGGAGATGACAGTAGCTGCACTTGCTCTTCTGAGTCCTCCTCATGCCCGTATGAAGGTTGCGTTCATGGTACTGCTTCTTAGTGACCGTATTAAACACTTTACTGCAGTACTGACATTCAAAGTTGCCAGTCTTATGCATGGTACGGTGAGTCAACAACCGATCACGGTTTATAAAACCAGCGTCACAATCTTCACATATAAAATTCCTGTAGTGTGTATGCATTACATGCTGGAATAGATTGCGGAATGTGTTCACTATTTGATCACAGATGCAGCATTGAAGGTCTTCAGTTTCAAACTTGAACGGGATAATTTGGTTCTTTATATCTGTGTATAGCCGTCTCGAGTGGGCAACGGTTATGTGTTGCATCAGTTCCTCGAGTGAATCTATGCTGTCACCACACACGGTGCAAAGCAGACCTGTTATATCTAACTTTGCGAGGAAACAGTTCCCATTGGCTCGTCCCAAAGCCTTAGCTCCCTCGACCCCGTTGTGATTCTTCAATACATGTGTCTTCAAATCTGCAGGCTCGTGATATTTTTCCTCGCAGTAGCCGCATTCGTAGCCCAGGTCCGACCTGGTCTTGATCAGGGTCGCGTTGGAGCAGTCCAGGATGTGTCTGAGGTTGGAGAGGTGCTTGAAGAGGGGCGTGATCCGTTTCACCCCCTGGTCGTCGGTGCTGGGCTGGTCCTTGGGCTGGGTAGAGCGGGTCGACCGCGACGAGCGCGTCCGACGGCCTGCAATCACAAGTTACATTAAAAAAAAGAAAGAAAGAAAAATTAATTGTGTGTAAAAGTGAAACTTTTTTTCACATTATAGACATTTAACTAAAAATTTTTGAAATAATATTCCATTAAAGGTATAAAAATCGCTTTATCAATCTTAATTTTATACTTGGAAAATTGGAATGATAATGGGAAATAAAATAACAAGCGTCACTACACTATTAGCCGTTCGAAATATTATATGTATCTAAATTTCAACAAATTCTATTAAGTACACTTGGTCGAACGGTCGAACGGTTGGAAAAAACTCAACCTTATACGCCGAGAGTGCCGGTTCGCTACCCAGTGTCTCAGCAAAATAAAATTTTAGGTTTAATTTTAAAATGTAATGCGACATGCGACAGACATACCAAAATTTTCAGAACGATGTAGGTAATAAAAGTTTCACTTTAAAAATTTTATTTGTGCAGCATGATTGCAACAAAGATAACACACAGAGCTAACTAACCTACACCAGGAGTCGGCAACCTTTTGAGTCAGAAGAGTCAAAAATTACAATTTACAAAATTTCAAAATTTTCTAAAGAGCCATAAAAAAAAATCTTGCCAACAATAAATAGTACTTGCATGTATAGTTTTTTTTAAAAAAAAATCCAATCAATGTATTCAAATAGGTATCATACTTGCGTATGGAACTATAGAGCCGCATGTGGCTCGCGAGCCATAGGTTGCCGACCCCTGCCCTAAATAATTCTGTTCGTATAGTTTTTAAAAAAAATTTACAAAATACAACTTATGTCTAAACGTTATCCCTGTTGCAGTGAGTGCAACAAAATGGTCCACTCAGCATCATGCTGTTGGCTCTGAAAAAAAAATCCAGCAGCGCTGATTTTCAGAGCAGCCTACGTTGGGAGAGAATAGTTTGGCCAAACGAAAAGTCTGTACCTAGATAACTTTATTCCATATTTGTATTTACTTACATTACATAATATAATGCATGTCATGTAAGTATATTTAATTTATTTAAAATATCATTAGATTAACATAATACAAAGTTACTATAGGTCTACCAGGATCTGATGGCAAAAAAAAAGTATAAAAAACAGCGATTTTCATATGGCAACAAAAAAAAAAAGTCATCTGTCGACTGAAATTTCGAGGAATTGTTTTTGGTTTGGCTTCAAATTTTCTGTAGAAAGTGGTGAAAATGTCGAAGAAACCTCTTCGATCGCAAGCAAGAAATATTGTTTTCAATCTTTATCAAAGAATACTTGATGAACAAGGTGCAGAACAAACACAATCATCGATATTGAGCCATGTGCAAGCGTTGACTGGTTAGTAGGAATGACACGTCTTGATACTTTGGTTTATTGGATTTTTCGTGTGTATTATAATAAGTATACTAAACTTTGGTTTATTTTAGGGGTTTCTAATACTACCATAAGACGAATTGTTGCTGAAGGCAGATCTAACAGAGGCATATTTAGTACGCCCGGTAAAAAGAGGAAAGGTGGCAAAAAAAAAAAAAAGTCAATAGACCTGCAAGTGAAATAAAATCTTTAACAGAAGAAGCTTTCTCTTAAATAGGGATCGATGAATCGCGAAAATCTTGTGAACATGTAATATAAATTGAAAATCAGTTCATAGAACAAGATCGATTAATTGAGATGTAGGAGGAAAGGTTTATCATAAATACTGCGTCTTCCTCGTCTTCCTCTTCCGATGAAGACTCTTTTATGGATGTGCAGTATTTGGAACCATTTTCAAGTTCTGATAGCCTTTAATTAATTAATAAACTTTACCGAAGAATTACCGAGTAATTGGAGTTTTCATCTAAATTTCGAACCCCACATTCGCCACAGTAAGATTTTCAAAAATTATCCTTAATCATTGGATACATTTTTATATTTGCATGTATCACACTCAGAATCAGCCGCTATAAAGAAAAAAAATTATCAAAACGTTTTACTCCAATTTCCCCAGTATTGCTAGCGTCAATTTATGTTTTCCTTTTTTGCCATCAGATCCTGGTAGACCTATATATAACATTGCTAGTCATATTTATAAACATTTTTGTAAAAATACCTATTCATTATTTAACGTGTATCTTCCAGGATAAAAAGCGATCACAATATTATCAAAGGAAATACATATACCTAAGTAAAACAAAGTAGGTAGAAATAAAAAATGTCAAAAAGCAGTGAACGAGCGCGCGGATGGCGAGCGAGAGTTCAAATAAGTAAATAAAAACAGATGATTATAACGATGATTACAAACCAAGTATTAATCTACTTTGCAACAATCCGCGAACAAAAATGTATGATGGTGTATGTATACCTTCATGCACGCAGCACCTCCCTCCCTCCCACACGCAATCAACGAACACACACACACCAACACGTGTTTCGCCCCAAAACAAGGCATCCTCAGGGTAAGTAGACTCCACGACGGTTAATCGCAATGCCATCATACATTTTTGTTCGCGGATTATTGCAAAGTAGATTAATGATTGCTTTGTAATAATGGAGTTCCGCAAAGTAACGCCTGATACACGCCTGATACAATGCAACTAATATTATAAAGGGGAAAGTTTGTAAGTATGTATGGATGGATGGATGTATGTTAGTCTTTCACGTAAAAAGTACTGAATGGATTTTAATGAAACTTTACAATAATATAACTTATACATCAGAATAACACATAGGCTACAATTTATAAAGATATTGTGTGAATAGTCCAAAATATGACGATAAGTGTCAAGTAAGTAGGAAAATATCTACCATCTGCGAGCTATTCTGGCGTGCTCTGCCAAAAGTACTGGACCGATTTCAAAAATTCTTTCACCATTAGAAAGCTGCATCTTCTATGCTGCATGCTGCATAGGCTATATAATATTACTAGGCGTAAACGAAACTATGTACTTGTTTGTTATGTCTAATTCCACGCGAGCGAAGCTGCGGGGCGTCCACTAGTTAATTATAACGGTGATGATCATGTTGATGACAAGGCTGATGATGACGCAAGCCTCACCTTCCTTAGCCTTGGCCTCGGCGGCCGCCACCTGCTCCCCGATGGCCGCCACCGTGGCGGCCACCTTCTCCTCCAGGGTCATCCAGGTCATGGCCGCGACGGGCGCGGGCGCGGGCTCCGGGGGCTCCGGGGGCTGCGGCGCCGGCTCGGGGGGCTCCGGCGCCGGCTCCAGTTGGAGCTCCAAGGGCTCCTCTTTTATTGTCACCTCTGGAAGGAAGAGCTCGTGTTTTAGTGGTAATGGAAACATTTATATGTACGTCGTACATATAAATGTTTTTCACGCCTGTAATTGGCATACGTACCTGCCTTTTGTCCATATAATAATAATATATAATAATATCTTGGACATTCTCACACACGGCCATCTGACTCCAAGGTAGGCACGAGCCTGTGATATGGGTGTCAGAGACTGATATACATACATAGATATTTTTAAATACATACTTAAATAGATAATATTAACATCCAGACACAGGACAAATACAAGTGTTCGTCACACGAATATTTGTCCTGAGTGGGATTCGAACCCACGACCCCTGGCGCAACAGACAGGGTCACTACCGATTGCGCCAACGGGCCTGTCTATCAATCAAATGTATGAAACTGTCTATCAATCAAATGTATGTACTGCTTGTTGGTGTGTAAATAAATAATGAAAAAAAAAATGGAAATTCAAATTTGGCTTAACTTCAGAAGCAAAATGATACCTACATTAAAGTAGTAATAATATACTATTTATAATAATACTAGTGGACCCCCGCATCTTCGCTCGCAATTAGGCAAAATAATAGATTCTTCTTAACGCGTTGACTTTAGCTCCACAAATTTGTAATGAATCCGTAAATGTGTTAGCCCCTATGTTTATTTTACACCCTTAAGGGTAACATTTTTACAAACTTTGAATACCATATTTATTTATATCTAAACAACAGCCTAAAATATAAATTTTATGCTTCTAGTTCTGAAAATGAAAATACTTTCATACAACCTTTCATCCCCTTTTTCAACCCTTTACAACACTTTTTTCAATCAAAAAGTAGCCTATGTCCTTTCTCACGATCTAGACCGTGTACCAAATTTCATTTAAATCGGTTCAGTAGTTTTGGCGTGAAAGCAGACAGACAGACAGAGTTACTTTCGCATTTATAATATTAGTATGGATTTCTTATTTAAAATTTATTTAAATACATACCTCATATAAATAAATAATAAAAATAGCCTTTATTCGCTGACCTTTACAAAAATTACTTAAATTATACTTTTAAACATTTTTTTTTTTTTGAACGATATTATATTTAACTTAAATGCTAATAATTATATATGATTTTATCCAGCAACCAGGTCAGGTGTAGGTAACTTGCAAATCCATAATTTTAGGTTTACCAATAAAGTCATAGATTAATCATAAGATTTAAAAGATTAATTGAATCACTCACCAACCATATTGTACTTCACATCATACTTCGCGTCGTCTGGTGCTGCCAAGGTGCTGGGCTGGTGGTCACCTTCGAAAAGCTGGAACGGCACCAGGATATCATCATCCGTCGGTTCCATCTTCACTTGAGCTGGAAACGAGGGGGAAGTGCTTTTCATAATCATAATCATAATCATTTATTGCATTATTACAGGTACATAAGTAAATAGTTGTTACAAATATTATTTGTCCTCTGTAAATTCTATAATATACCTAAAAGGTATATTACAGAATTTAATTATTTTTAAAGCATATATGGTCCGGTCGGAAAGGTGTGGTTCCCGGTTACACTTCTTTAGAGGCGACCATCTTAGTCCTCGAGGGTAGCAACACATCTGTTACTGACTTAGAACGAGACTCCTACTAACAAGTATTAAGAGGACTATTACTAACACCAACTAACAGGACTAACTATCACTAACAGTCCCCAGTCCTCATACCTACTAACGAACTGACCAACTAACTTAACTCGCTCAGCTAACTAGACTAACCATCCCAGTCCCTAATTTAGTCTTGTCAGTCACAGTTGTCATGGGCGGCAGTGGATGGGTGGTGCTGCAAGCTCGTTTGCTATCGTGTATCCATAAAAAAAAACACATTGCTGCTGCTGCTGATGCACGCATACACGTCCCACTGCTGGGCACGGGTCTCCCCCACAGACAAAGCTGCGGGAGGTCCTAGAGCATACTCTACCACGCTGCTCCAATGCGGATTGGTGGAGGGGTTAGTGATCAACCTAGTGTCGAATGTTCTCAAGGCACCCGTAGGTCTTCGATAAACTTGAAAACAACTCGATACGACGGCCTAACGTGCCCTGCGAAGCACGGTAGCGTCCATGATATGTTGCCACTAGCGGTCACCCATCCACAAACCGACCGCGCCCGTCGTTGCTTAACTGTTTCGATCAAATTGAATCGCCCGAGCCATTGGGCTATGGATGCTACTACTACTCATTATACATACTATATCGCAATATTAATACATGAAGCAAAACCGTACGACACCTTTTTACGAAAATCCCGTAGGCGGAGGTGTATGAAATTTGGCACAGTTAAAGTTTATGTGGAGTAGAAATATAGAAAGCTAATATTTTTATATAATATGCATTGAAAATACATTAAAATTAATTTATAAAATTAAACATTAAACAAGCATATAAAACATACTAACAAATGGAATTGTTAGTAAGTTACAATAAAAAAGGATAAATAAATAAGCGTTACCTTTGTACATTAATCATATATTAAGATTGTATTTCCTGCTCTTGTTCTCCTGTGTGTAAATAAATGCAAATAAATAAAAATAAATAAGTAAAGGAATTACCATTAGGAATCGGATGCTCTGTATCGCTGCGGCCTTTCTTGTTCGGCACTATCCATTCAGAGTCCTCCATCTCCGGTTTAACCTCCATTTCAGGGTCACACGTGACCTCCACCTGTATGTCTCTCTGTGGCTCAGTCTCTGCAAACATCATTTATTTCATAACATATGCCTTATATGCAAAATAGATAAATATTTGGTTTGTAATAATGGAGTTCTGCAAAGTATACTGATACAATAAATTAAAATATTGAATAATAAGAATGCTCTTCTACTGACCCACTGAGGTCTGCACACCTACCAACAATTTTTAAAGTGAAACTTTTATTACATCGTTCTCAATTTTGGCTTGTCAGTCGCATGTCGCGTGACGCACGTAAAAAAATTCACTCTTGGTGGGAATCAAACTCAAGATCTTCCTATTGGTACTGGGAGTGATCTGAGCCACTGCCATTCAGTCCACGAGCAGTGAATTTTTTCAAGGAATATATCTTAGCATGACTGACTTTGAATTAAAACTGAATTGAATTTGAATTGTAAAACATAACTTAGTGTAAATATGATAAATCATATTTAATTACCAGTATTTATGGGTAGGTTGAAGGTTCAAATTACACCAGAAGTGAATTTCTTCAATGTAAAATAAATCTGTACCTATTTAAATTCGTAATGTTTACACTGTTTACAGTTACACTAACAGTAACAAATTATTATATAGAAATAGAAATAGAAAAAACTTTATTTCACATTACAGCAGAGCACAAACACATAACAATAAGCTATAAAATTATACAAGTACATATAAGGTTACTGCAGTAGTAATGTGAAACACGTAACGCACGCAGCTTTGCTACGGCATTAATGCCGCAACGCTGGTTTTCAGTACGTCCGTTTTTGTCGCATAGTTCGGATTATAGTGATACATATTAGGTTAAGGCATTGTGGTGTAGGCAGTGATATTTTTATAATTAAATAATTGGAAAACCAAAAATATAAATAAAAAATAAAAATCTTATACTTAAAAGAAAGAAAACATTATATAATAATCATAAAAATTGAATTTGAAACTGGCAAAGGAAATGGAAGTAAGATTTACAAATATCATAATATGAAATATACCTTCCTGTTCCACAGGCTTCTCTAATCTGTTTGAGGCGCAGTCTGATTTCATCCTAACTTTAACACGGCCCATTATCTTGTGTTCCTTAACATTTTTCAACTGCAAATAAAAAGGAATTGCTCACTGAATATAATTCTTATAGACTGCAAAAATACTTTTATTTGGCTTCAGATCACAATTCAGACTCGACAACTTGGCTTGACTCATGAACTGATCTTCACTAATGTTTGAGTGTAGGTTGTTATATTTAATACAACAATTAGCACCAAACCACAGAATACATAATAGACCAAACCTAAAGTTATCCCTATATTTTATAATTTATATACTTATTTTTATTACAAGCATTATAATTTTACAAAGAATTACTACAATACAAATATTTTTGGTGTTTTATTTGTTATCATCTGTTTTCTCAACCAAAGCTTACATAAAAAGCATGAAGTAATGTAAATACTGTGAGTACATACATCAAAGTTATCTTCCCGAAATTAATAATACAATGTACTCGTCTTAGATATCGTGTCCGGGTCCCGCAGGGCACACTTCAATCACGTCCATCGCCAATGTAAATAAAATGTACTCTGTGAATGTAAATTGTAAATCATCTGACACTGACAATTTTATAAACAGTTTTGCTAGTGATAAATCACTTAGATATTGTCTGTACTCTGTAGTATACCAAACAAGAGTCGTAATAGGTAAATTATGATTCCCATTGCTCCAAAAATTCCTAACGTATGTTTATTTTGTGATCCACATAAATTAAGTACCTACATTCTACAACTCCTACAAACAAACAAGACAGACAATAGACAATAGTGACATTTAAATCAAAATGGCTTCCACTTTGAGCATAGATAGAGAGTAGATTTTATTTTATTTCTTTTGGTACTTATTAGTACAGTCAACCTGGGTAACATTGGCCCACTTTTCGGAATTAAAATGCAATAAATGTTTAAATTAGTGCGGAAGACTCATCCAAGAAGACTTTTTGATGGCTTTGAGAGCCACTGATTCTATAAACCTAGCAATATAATGATAGTTTCTTAGAAAAAAGAAATGTAAAAGTAATAAAACCGATGGGTCAAAGTTACAATTAGAGTTGGGGTAAAATTGACCCAGGCCTGGCCTGGTGCATGTTTTTTATGATTTCTCGCAAAATAAGTGAACTAGGTAGCATTGGCCACTAAATACTAGCAGAAAAATATATAGTCTACATCCAAAGTCAATATTTTTTGTACCTTAATTAAGGTTTGTAAGGAAAATTTAGGTATGAAATAAAATGTTGCCTTATGAAACATAGCTTTTTATTAAATCTTTTATTATTTGGTATTGATAGGAAAAATAGGAAATCAGGCTGTTATGGCCCTTCAAAATATCTAAATAATTGATAAAAAATAAAATTTTAACCGAAAAGTAACTATTTAATTATCAAAAAATGCTGTAAAGTCATCCTTTCTAATCATCCAATTCCATTGCCAAAAATCATCATTTATCTCAAAATAATTTGAGGCAGACAAGTTGGTAACACAATACATTGCAACTTACCATTCAAAACCTAATAAGAACAGCGCTGAATGCTACTTTTTAACACTGAGAAAAGTACCGTCTATAATGCACTCACGAAAAAGGCAACTTTTGAATTTTGTCATTGACAAATGACACATTTCGGCGGGTGAAATACGTTTACAAAGATACCTTCTATCTTTTATTTGTAAAATTATTTTTTTATCAATTAAGGCAATCTGTAAAAAATAATAATAATCGGAAATATAATTTTGGGCCAAAGTTATAACTACGGCCAAAGTTACCCAGATTGACTGTATGTAATTGATTTTAGTTTCTTTCATTTTCATCGATGCTTGACTCATTATTATATTTAAGAGCACTAGGTCAAGATAAATAATTATTACTGAGGAGTACTTATCTAATAAATATATATATTATGTTTTTAGAGTGTAACTTGTGGGAACTGAGCTGTCATGTCAACCGTCAATTACGTAGTATCTCTACCTAGTTTGTGCCGTCCATTGATAACAGAACTATAGAGGATAGGCCCTATTTTGCCTATATATGTTTTCATTATAGAAATATCATGCAAATATGAACAACAATAACAAAAATATAACTGTCTCATTCTTACACGTCACAATCTGTACTTGTAGAAAAAGTACAAGAGAGGTCACACATTCAATTCAATTAGTAAAATCTTACGTTGTACCACCAAAGGACCGCCTTGAAGCTGGTTTTGGACGCCATTTTAAAAAGACACCGGAAGCCTGGTGTCATCGAGTTGAGTCAAGTTGAGGAAGTTATAACTAGATAGTCGGTTTTTAATTAGTTTTTCCTCCACATATAAGAATACAAAACTTTTTTTAATTTTTTTACTTTAATTAATCGTTTAATCGATTTGGACAGTATAGACTGTAAGAGTCTACTATGAACCAGGGGGCGGTTTTTTAGGCGGTTGATGGGTGGAGTTTACGCCATATTGTAGAGACAATCGGCTTCAAAGCACGTGACCTTATTTCCCATCCTCTTTAGTTCTGTTATCAAAGGTGCCGTCCTAATAAAACATATGATCGTTGTAATAAAATATATTTCATATTTCCGTATATTTATAGGTACTCTGTGTTATACTCTTTGGTGCCGTCAGTTCTTTGATAATGTACTCTGTGGTTCTTTCTTTGTCAGTCTGTCACCTATAGATAGATAGCATGTATGTTGGTCTGTCATGTAATGTTTATTTTAAATTTTAATTAATTTTAATTTTGTATTCATGAGAAATCAACCATAAATTGAATATTTACTGATATAATGAACTTAGGCACAACCTGCCGATGTTGCTTAGTTCGACCGCCAGAGAATGATCTAAAAAAACCATATACAAGCAACGAGAGAACTGAAATTTACGCTGACTTACTTCGAGAGTGCTTCGAAATTCATGTAAATACAACTTTCAAACATAGAATTTGTGTATATGATGATTGTTTAGAATTTAAGCGGAATGGTTTAGAATTTAGGCTTATTCTGTGGATGTCACGGAATTGAAAAATAGTGACTTTCTTATCCGTATATAGAAAGATCAAATTGATTATAAGTGAATGGTTTATTCATTAGCTAGTCGTTTCGGATGTTATAAGGCCGCCAGCAAGGTTTAATGGTAAATCGGGTTGGCCACTAACCCCTCTTCCATTCCGCACTGGAGCAGCGTGGTGGAGCATACTTGCAGCAAACCAGAACAACCTACTAATATTATAAATGTAAACAACTGATTTAGATGAAAATTAGCACACGCATTGGCAACTCCTCTAGTGTTGCTTATGTTCATAGGAGACGGTGACTACTTACCATTCATATCCTACATTAGAACATAGGAAACTGTATTCTAGAAATATATTTGTTTGGGATGCTTTGCACTTTTATAGTTTTCTGTGTTTTTCCTTCATGATAGCACCACACCAATCCCTGCATGGACTCTAACTCTAGCAGTTTTTGTATATAAATGATTCACTCGCATATTTCTCCTTTACAGATATTGTCAGGAGCTGATGATGGCTACCAAGGGATCTGTGGGACGTGTGTTTGCAGGCTGCGCGATGCATTTGACTTTAAGCAGCAAGTGGTCAGGTGCCAGGGGACATTGCAGATGATCAAAACTGGAGGTACGGCCTAAGGCACAGCAGAGGTGTAAGCAATGCTCACAATTAAATGCTCAATTTTTGAGATGATAACGCTTTATAAATCGATAGAGATAGTGCGAATAATAGGTTGCACAAAGTACATGAAAATGACACCGGCTCTATTTTCTTATGACATTATCAAGTAAAATTATTGTCTGTAAAGCGAAATTAATGGTTACAGACAACCATTAATTTGCATAGATGTAGTACACAGCCTAGTTTTTTTTTAGATACATACTCAAATCAAGGCTCAATTGTCATTACTACTACCACTGGGTAAGGAATAGTTTTTTGTTTTTTAATTTACATACCTTTTTAAAAGCTTTTATTTAACTTCACTCGTATGTATCTTGTAAGTATGTATGTATGTCCTGGAATCTTGCAATCAATATTTCCCACTTCAACTGAAGCTTTCGAGCTGAAATTTGGAACACATATTAGGTTCAGATGACAATTCATGAAAGTAATAAAAAATATATTTTATATTTAAATAATAATTTATTAAATTTCAGATGCAGAAGATGAAGCTGAAAAATCAACAGTGAAGGAGGAATTTCCAGACAATGATGAGGACAACTATAGTATGTTTTATGGTGTGTATACATGCTTCAGATGAAGGCAGAGGTGACAGCCCAGTGGCTATTGAACTCTCCGGTCCCACCCCAGGTTACATTCATTCATGGCATTCGAGAACATTATGATGAACAGACATGCAGGTTTCCTCACGATGTGTCCCTCACCATTAACTATAGCAAGTGCCGTTTAATTTCTTAAATCTCACATAACAGAAAAGTTATAGTGCTTGCCGCTGAGGTTTGAAAATGTGAAGTCTGCCAATCCTAAATGCGTTAAATTTATTCGTTTTATTAATATTATTACACCATTGTATGTTGTTGTACGAAATAAGAATAAGAAATCTTTATTCACATACAGAGACACAGATATGTATACAGAATTAAAAGATAAATAAAAAACAAACAATAGTATATTGAAAATGAGTATACTAAAGAAGAAAAAACAAAATAACAATACATAAACAAGTTCAATATTTGTTGGCGCAATCGGTAGTGACCCTGTCTGTTGCGCCAGGGTCGTGGGTTTGAATCCCACTCAGGACAAATATTCGTGTGACGAACACTTGTGTTTGTTCTGCGTCTGAATGTCAATATTATCTATTTAAGTATGTATGTACATATTTAAAAATATCTATGTATGTATATCAGTCTCTGGTACCCATAGTACAGGTTTGCGCCTAATTTGGGGTCAGATGGCAGTGTGTGTATGTCCTTGGTATTTATTTATTATTATTATTATTTAAATGCTTTCCGCAGATGCAGACGATATCAAAGAAGAATTGTCCGACTTGGAAGGCTTGCAAGAGGATTTTTTGAGTTTGGATAAGGTCAAGTTAAAATGCGAGGCAGAGAAAAAGAAGAACGGGAGGAAGAGATCTTTGGTGCTGGAGAAGAGAAATGGTGAATATCCATCCATCCATTCATTAGCTTTTTAATGTGTGTGCATGCACGTGTTATACTGGACGTAGGCCTCCCCTACTCCCCTCGACTACAGGGCGGAGGCCACATCTCACAATTGAATAGGCCTAGAGCGTACTCTACCACGCTTATCCAATGCGTATGGGTTAGAGGCCAACTGTCAGACTATTCGGAATATTTTGGCCAACAAAAGGCTTTGGCATGGCTTAACGATTGTTATCTAGTGATAACAACCAACGGCTTACTAACAAGACAAGGCTTACTTACGATTGTTTTTACTAGTGAAAAAAAAAACGGGGACCGATAGCTTAACGTGCCCTCAGAAGCACGGAAATGCCCATAAAATACAGATGGTAAGCTGGTGCGTGCCGCTTGGTTATGAACCCAGACCGCTTGAGTGAGAGGCGAGTTCGATAGCCACTGGGCTATCACCACTTCTAGTGCGTATACCTATCCATAATGTCAATTTGATTAAATGTAACATCACCTTTAGGGTTTTACTCGGTTCAATGAAATACCATTTCAAAATTACAGGCACTAAAACCAAGAGGAATAGAAAGAGTGTACTGAAAAGTCTGACAGAATTGGACGAATTGTCTGACGACGAAGGCGAATCGATATCAGAGACGATGCAGTACAAGTTAAACATCCAGAACATTCTAAAGTACTCCAACTGTACGCCATTCTTCAATAAATCGATAGCCGGAATCGCTTGCGCATACTGCAAGGAATTGTATAAAGACATACGACTTCTGAGCGACCATACGAATGAAAATCACGAGCGGGGCGATATTGATAACAAGCGATACGACAAGGATTCGCTTTCTATAAAAATCGATATCACAGATTTAAAATGCAATATCTGCAACGCGAATATAAACGTCATATCTGATTTAAAAACCCACTTGACAGAGGAACACAGGATAAAATTCTACCCGGTCTACGATTGTTTCGTAGAATTCAAACTGACCGATTCTTCTATACTAAATTGCGCCCTCTGCACGTCGTCTTTTGAAACCTTCAAGATGTTGCTGCAACACATGAACGGCCACTACAGGAACTATATCTGTGACGTATGCGACTTGGGATTCATCAATCGTCAGCGATTGAAAACTCACAAGAGAACTCACGACGTCGGCAATTTTAAATGCTCGTTTTGCGACAAAGTTTTCAGTACGAAAGTCAGGCAGAAATGTCACGAGAAATACTCTCATAATACCGGCCCGAGATACACGACTAATTGTTCGCAATGCGACAAATCATTCACGAGTTACTACCAGAGGAATCGACATATGAACGTCGAACATCAGATCTCTGCAGCGACCTACAAATGTAATATATGCGAAACATTCTTTATTCTCAAGTCAAAGTTGACAAGTCATATTAAAAAGGTGCATTTGATGGAAAGAAATCATATATGCGCTCAATGTGGCCTCGGCTTCTTCACCCAGCATTCTTTAGACGATCACATGGTGAAGCATAATGGGGAACGGGTCTTCGAGTGCACGGTTTGCCATAAGGCGTATGCGAGGAAGAAAACATTGCGGGAACACATGAGGATACACAACAATGATAGGCGGTTCAAATGTGGTGTTTGTGATATGGCGTTCGTACAGAAATGTAGCTTGAAATCTCACATGCTGTCCAATCACGGTGTAACGCTTGTGGAGTTCGAGAGTGGTAGACACGATATCAATAGGCCTGGGAACTAGATTTTAATGTGACGTAAGGTAAGAGAAGTAATTTGAATCAGGTTTTCTTTAGGCTTATTTATTTTATATTTAAAAACTAGTGGACGCCCGCAGCTTCGCTCGCGTAAAATTAGACCCATTAACGACGTCTGCCCGCGTTCGGGTTGCCTTGACTTCAAAAACGGCAAAGTTTCATACTAACTTTGCACCCCCGTTTTACCCCCTTAGGGGGTGAATTTTCAAAAATCCTTTCTTAGTGCTCCCCTACGTTATAAAAGGAACCCCTGTGCAAAATTTCATGTTTCTAGCCCTTATAGTTTAGGCCCTGCGTTGATATGTCAGTCAGTCAGTCAGTCACCTTCTCCTTTTATATATATAGATATGCCACACTAGCTAATATTCTCTTTTGCAATCATGGATCTGCCCAACATTTCTCTTTTGCAATCATGGATCTGCCCAACATTTCTCTTTTGCAATCATGGAATTGCGCTGACATTAAGTTTCATAAAATAAATGTATTGTTTATTGTTAATGATTTTAACGTGACGTATGGTAAGAGAAGTTATTCGAATCAGGTTGTCTTCTTTTTTTATCCAAAAAAGCCTAACCTTAACCTAAAGTTGGCAGGCTTATTTATTTTATATTTAAAAATATGCCGCACTAGCTAATATGCTCATAAGCACTAATGGATCTGCCCACTAGATTTTAAATTATATAAAAAAAAAAAAACCATACCATAGACGTCCCACTGCTGGGCACGGGTCTCCACCACAGACACAGCTGCTGGTCTAGAGCATACTAAATCCTACAGAGATTAAGTTTCATAAAATAAATGTATTGTTTATTGTTAATGATCCAAGTTCAAAAGTAATTGATTATGATGCTCAGGATTTCATGGATCAAATTATGTATAATAAGTTTAGTTTAAAAGATAGAAGGAAAGAAAGAATCTTTTATTTGCCACAATCGTTCATGCAACACAGAAAACTACAACAAGTACATGTTATATTTAACAAAGATTACCTACACTATTATAAATAGTTCTAAGTTGCAGTGACCACTCAGCAAATAGGTCTACACTCAGCACAGCTGCAGTTACTCAAACTGCAACACTGATTTTCAGTGCAGCCTGTAGTTTAATTTTTGCACATTATTTTTATATTATTTCAAATATATTTGCATATGAAAGAAATTAATTTAAATCTTATTTATGTAAATTTATTTTTATTTAAGGTATAATAGAGTTTGGTCGTCCCGTCAGTCATTAATATATAGCAGTTGCATGTGGAATAAGTTTATAATGTACTAGTGGACGCCCGCAGCTTCGTTCGCGTGGAATTAGACATAACAGTAGTTTTGTTTACATCTACTAATATTATATAGCCTATGTCACTCAGTGAAGATGCAGCTTTCTAATGGTGAAAGAATTTTTGAAATCGGTCCAGTATTTTTTGTGTGAAAACATTACAAACAAATGTTTCCTCTTTATAATATTAGTATAGAAGTATAGATAACATGAATTACATACGTATATATAACAATGTTTACGTTCTAGTTGCAATAATATAGGTTTATTTTATTTATTCAATGTTATTATGTATATAGAATGTTAATAAAAATGTGTAAATGTTTGATTTTTTTAATTCATTCCGTAATCTATGCTAAACTGTCACCCATGCACGTCCCACTGCTGGGAACGGGTCTCCCCCACAGACAAATCTGCCGGAAGGTCTTCGACAAGGCTTAACGACTGTTTCCAGCATTGAAAACAATCAGGACCGACGGCTTTACGTGCCCCCCGAAGCACGGTAGCATCCATGGAATTTTGCCACTAGCGGTCACCCATCCACAAACCGACCGCGCCCGTCGTTGCTTAACTCTGTCGATCACATTGAATCGACGCGGGCTATCTATGGATGCTATTCCGTAATCTAATTATATCAAAATGGCAGATTAAAGATCAGAAGAAACAAGTGCAAAAAAACCTGTTATTAAAAAATATGGAAATAATATGTTTGAAGTTTTATTACCACGATGTCGCAGAGTTGTCTACAATCGACAATCATTAAGGATGGGAATGGGATGAGAACAAACTACAGAGGTCGTTACAACACCAAATTTATTGCAGGTAAGGCTTACAAAACTCACTTGGCCCTGTATAAATTGGTTAACGAACATTGGCACGCACATTATTGACACCAAAGAATAGAATAGAATATAGATTTATTTCGACAAGTTAACAAAAATAATAGTAACAAAATGCATATAAAATAATAAAATAAACTAAAACTATAGGATTTGCCGAAATGGGGCCGCACTCAGCTATGGTCGCAGCGAACCACGACCGCTGGTTTTCAGGGCGACCCAGCGTATTAGAGAAGTTCGGACAGTAAATGAACAACAATGAACAAAGCGAAATAACATACATAGCATCACGCCTACATTTCCGCGAAGGCGTAGACAGAGGTATGTAATAGCCTATTGCCAACAGGACACAAATTCAGACTCCGAGCCGCCAAACATTTCAAGTTTCAAAATCCAATAGTTGCGACCCGACCGTTCGTTGTTGTTCAGTTCGTTAGTAGGTATGAGGACTGTCAGTTAGTCCTGTTAGTTAGTGTTAGTAAAAATAGTAATTGTTAGTAAGTCTCGTTTCAAGCCAGTCACAGATGTGTCGCTACCATTGAGGTCTAAGATGGTCGTCTGTAAAGACGTGTAACCGGAAACCACACCTTTCCAAACGGACCACAATTGTTTTAAGGACAATTATTACGCGCTAGAAATGGTACTAGATGGTACTAGGTACCGTGGCATGTCTTTCGGCCGAATCACTATTCGTCGCATCTATAATTTGTTTCATATCAATTGACTTTCAGCTTTGATTTTATTTGACTGTTCAAACAACACATCACGCAATATTTGGAATAGCGATATTAGTGGAAGTGTGACGTCACACCCTGCATTTATTCACATACGACACAAACGTCATATTTGAATGCTATGTACGCGCCAAATTTCGTTATACCTAAATCCCATCATTTCACCAGTAAATTTATATCAATCAAATAATTATTTTCAAATTTTACCACTTATCAGCATAATAAATCAAATAAAATAATGTTTAATATATGAGATCACATCATGTACAAAGGTTAATAATAATCAATAAAAATTGTAAATGAAATTGTCAAGTTATAAAAATTATCAAGTATAAATTCCTCATTTATAATTCCATATAAATATTCTTTTCAATTCAAATAAAAATAGGCAATAAAACTTAACCACAATATAATTTAATTGACAGTCTATCAGTAATTGTAATTTATTAAATAATATTTTAAAATATTTAAAAATTATAAGTATTATGCATTACTTATTATTTATTTGCATCGTAACATTAATTATATAATATATTTGGTAGAACCTATATAATATGTCCCACAGGCACTAACCTAACCAGGATGGCCATTTGACAAGAATTAACAATAATAATAAAAATACAAGAGAAAGAATTATAACAACAGAAACAAAAAATATATAATAATGTTAAATGAATATTAAAATTTAATTATAGATACATATCTATATAAATTTATTTATTATATATGTATTTATTACTCAAATAATTTTATACATATTCTAATTTAGTATACCTACCTACCAAGTTATTCCTTAAAGCCACGGAATTGTGATGCTTCAATCCTTAACTCTGTCTGCGTCCATGTTACATTTAAACAGTTGAAAGTAATAACTAATGTGAATACATACTGCATATAAAGTAAATAAATGTTATTATATATTTAAAAGTAAATAAATGTTTTGTTGCTTTATATTAATCAATTTTATATGTGACAGGCCCGTTGGCGCAATCGGTAGTGACCCTGTCTGTTGCGCCAAAGGTCGTGGGTTCGAATCCCACTCAGGACAAATATTCGTGTGACGAACACTTGTATTTGTTCTGTGTCTGGATGTCAATATTATCTATTTAAGTATGTATGTACATGATAATGGAATTATAATTAACCTTAATAAAACTAAATGTATGAGTATAATATCACCATATAATAAAATAAAAAATATAAACATCAAAATTAAAGGACATACATATGACTGTTTACACAGAAGCAACATGGGTAACTGTGACTGTAATTATCTTGAAGTAGTGTCTACTTATAAATATCTAGGACTAACTATTGATCACAACTTTAGGTGGAATATACATGTGGATAATGTATGTAATAAATTAAGATCAATCCTATGTAAAATGAAATATTTGGAGTTTATGGTCAACAGGAGCCTAATGTATTTATTGTATTATGCACTAGCTGAAGCAGTAATATCATACGGGTTGGGAGCGTATGGTCTAACTTTTCCAATTCACCTAAATAAAATAAAAAACTTGCAAATTAGATTGCTAAAACTTTTGGTTGATAAAAATAGTAAAAAATCACTTGACAAAAACTATGAAAAATTATTCAAAATTTGTAGAATTCTACCAATAGAGTATAAAGTTAAAATTAGCATACTATTAGAGCAGCAGCACCAGACTATATACAAACAGAAAAGAGAGTATACAAACCCAGCCCGTAATTTAAATTTAAATAGACCAAGATTAATAGTTCCGAAAGTCAGTAACTACTATGGAAAGAGAGAAAGGAGATGTGTAACGCTAATATTTTTAAATGAGCTACCGCAGGATATTTTTGATAAACAAAATAAAGATATTAGTAGGATTAAACTTAAAACTATGTTGCGGAAGCACTACTTGTCCCTGTGTCCGTAGTCCGACTGGTCCCGGGACCGGCCGGACCACGGACACAACGACAAACGCAAGCTAATGTTAATGTTAATGATAATGTTAATGTTAAAGTCCACGAGAACTGCTGCCGACAAACTGTTCTGCAGTTTGGCAGACGAGATAAATGTACCAATGTTTTTAACATTTAAGAATAAATGAATAAAAAAAAAAAAAAAAAAAAAATTTAAAAATATCTATGTATGTATATCAGTCTCTGACACCCATAACACAGGATCGCACCTACTTTGGGGTCAGATGGCCGCGTGTGAGAATGTCCAAGATATTTATTTATTTACAGTGTAAACTCTATATAGCGACACTGAAGGGACTGTGCATTTTATGGCGTTATAGAGAGTTGTCGTTAAATGGAGAGAAGAAACATCAGAATTAGAAAAAGAAAAAGTTTATTTCCGACAATTGTTAGTAGTTATGTGCATAAAAAAGAATGTTATTTGAACGCTATTGCGTATAGTCTGTTATTTTTGTCTGACGTCTTTTGCTGCACCAGTAATTTTGTTGTATTTTTTTACTTATTTTATTCATATCTAGCAAAAGATAGATAGACACTAGCAAATCATGGTCAACAACAGTCTACACGTACAAGCAATCCCAATTTGTAAACAAAAGAACGAATTTCTTAGAAAGTTCGGTATGCATGATGCCGACAGTCGAGTTTATTGCGGGCTAGGATAATAAAGCGACAATAGATCGTACACAGCTGCGCAGTTTTTACTAATTTTAGCAACTTAAAAGGTATTTTCTATTACTCAATTGTTGTCGTTATTGAGAGTGGGTGTAATGCTATGTAGAGTGAAACATTGTATGAAAGACAAGCTAAACCAACCAAAGCCAATTGATTTCGATGCTTAAGGGAGTTTGTCGTTAAATAGAGTGACGTTACATGGAGTTTACACTATATTTAATTTAGAATAGCATTATATCTCTTTTTTTTTTCAAGTAGTTAGTAGTTACCTTGACTTTCGTTAAGCGTGTCCAATCACCTCATAGCGAAAGAATTATTTGACTTTGACTTTAACTAAAATCGAACGGAAACCATACATAGGTTCTACCAACCTCGCTACTCTAAAACTAACAATTGCACTACACTACGTAGAAGTAATATCACACGCAGCCATACTTATCCCGTGGTGGGAGAGCAAATGGCTTTTAAGACTACACTTCTGCACAAAGGCCACCTCACACACTTCACACTTGAACCGTCTGTCGTTATTATGTATTCTCATGTGTTCCCGTAAAGTATACCGTCTCGCGTACGACTTATGGCATATTTCACACGAGTAATTCCTTTCCCCTGTATGTTTTACCATATGTGCCTTTAAAGCTTTTTTACTGAAGAACCGGAACCCACATTCCGTGCACTGACAATCCCTTTCCATCAAATGGTTCTTTTTTATATGATACATCAACAATGACTTCAGCACGTAGCCTTTGTCACAAACATTGCACTTGTACTGAGCTTCGGAATTGTGCACTTTAACTAAATGCTGGTTCCGTTGATAATAACTTTTGAACGGAACGTTGCAGTACGGACAATTACTAATGTTTCTCGTCCCCAAATGATTCGTCTTCTCATGGTACTGTTTCTTCGTTCGGGTCGAGAATATTTTCTCGCAAAAATCGCATTTAAAACTACCCTCCTTATGTGTGTTTCTGTGTGCGTTCAGCGAACGTTTCGTGGCAAACGCTGTATCGCATTTACTGCATCTGTAATTGCAGTAGTGGTTGTTCATGTGTTGTTTCAGCATCTTGAACGTTTCATAAGTGGCCGTGCACATCGCACAGTCGTAAACGTCGCCTTTCTTCAGCCTGAACTGTTGCACATGGTCCTTTATATCAGTATGTATGATCTTATCATGGATTTTAACTAGATGACTCTTTAAATTATTCAAGTCAGACATCTTCTCGTCGCATAAGGTGCAGCATAAATCCGTTGTGTCCAATTTGACATTGTATTCTGTCATGTCAAATGTTGATTTGAATTCCAGCCGCACTTTCTTATGGGCTTCCTCTGTGTGTGATCTGAGATGGACTGGGTCCGGGAATGCTTCCTTGCAATACCCACAGGTATAGCCGAGGAGGGATTTGTTCCTGAACGGTGTAGCATTTGAATAAGCCAGGATAGTTTTGAGATTCTGCTTGTGCTTCGACTTGTCAGCGCTTGAGTGGGTCGTCCATAGAAGATTCAGTTTTTGCTCCTTGTAAATTGGAGAGGATTTGAGTTTGCCCTGCCGTTTCTTTACTATATCCTTTATTTCTCGGTTGTCTAAGCCGTCTGGGTCATCGGTTGCACCTGAAACAGAATTTGAGTAGTACAATCACATCGGGTGGCAAAATTGTTCGACTAGATCGGGTAGTATTTGTAGCAGTGTATTTGTAAATACCTACCTACTTTGATTAAAATACAATGAAAATGTATGTAAAGTGTCAATATAAGATCTTGTTAGAATTACCATCTTTTATTCCAAATAGAACTCCCACAGGATAAGCTTGCAAGAGGTCCTTGATCCAATAGTTCAATGTATCTACGAGAGCCGAAGGAGTAGATCATTTAATTTAACTAACACAAATAACTTGTTCGCGTAGAATTCATTCTTTTTACACCTTCCGTTATCACGCATTATTACCCATGTTTACGTTACACATTCTAATACTTGTTATATATGATTCAACTCATCTTTTTATCCACGACAATTTAGTTTATTGAAAATCTAAACAATTCCCTTTTTTATACGCGACATATTGTCGCCTCTAAAGAAGTGTTACTGGATACCACACCTTTGCAACCGAACCACAATTGTTTTAAAACAAATACTAAACGGTAGAAATGGTAATAGGTGCCGTGGCGGGCGGTGGTACTGCCCCGGGCGGCGTCTTTCCGTTTCAGTGTTCATTAGGAGGCAGTACTGCCTTGAAACACGCACGGGTTTGTTACGTTACAAACTCGTGTTCAATTCAGGGTACGCGTCCTCCAATCGCGCACGGGTTTGCAAGGAGCATGCGCCAAGATTAAGCGCCGTTTCATAAATGGGCAAGAAAACTCAAAGGGGCATAGGATAAGAATATTGTAAATTCTTCCTAAAACCGATGACCAGATAGATAGTCTATCGTGACTTAGAGCTTAGCCTAGTGGTAGGTAATTATTGTAAATTAGCCTTAAGCACCTTTACTTTATATTAATCAGTTTAGAATAGCATTATATCTCTTCTGTTTAAGTAGTTTGTTTGTTCTAGACTTTCGTTAAGCGTGTATAATCACCTCATGGCGAAATAAATTATTTGACTTTGACTTTGACTTTGAAAGTCCAACCTGAACCTAACCTAATCTAACGTAATTTCGCGTCAGATAAGTCGGACCCCTGTCACAAATGTCGACGGAACCGTACCTGAACGCGTACCCTGAATTGTACACGAGTTTGGAAAGGTAGTTTTGGAAACGTAACAAACCCGTGCGTGTTTCAAGGCAGTGCTGCCTCCTAATGAACACGGAAACGGAAATACGCCCCCGGGCGAACTCTATATGGAACAGATGGCGGTATCCATATTTTCTGTGTATGTGAGTTTCAGTCTTCTGTGATCGAACAGTGGGACACACTGGCGACTCCTGTAGTAAATCCACTCACCCATCTTAGCCGCAAGCCTGTTAACCAGGGATTTGACCTTCTTAGATTTCCAGCCATCTTGCTTTTGAGTCGAAGAACGGGTCCTTCTCTTCTGTTCTGTACGCTTGCTCGTAGGCGCGCGCGCCGGTTTCTCATCTAGTTCTGAAACCGTGGTTTCTCATAGATTACGGCCCTGACTTGAATTTCATCGATATTTTTATGCAAATGAATTACGAAATATAAACTCCTGACCTACCTATATGACCTAGATCCGGATCACACTACGACGCATAGATGCGAGGAAATAACGCTCCCCATGCATTATTTCTTTTTAATTTTTGATTTCCGAAACGAAGTACTATAAAAATTTGAAATAAATATTTTCGAACGCAGGGTGAAAAAATAAGTTATTTTAGAAATAGAAATAGAAATAATTTATTTTCTTTCATCATGCTACAACATTACAAAATGTATAAGAAAATTAAAAAAAGAGAAATAAAAGGAAACATTTAAAATTAATATAAAATTAACATATCTTGGAGCTGCAGCACTGGGAAAAGAAAAGTGGACACACTCAGCCTGTGTCGTGATTAGGAACCACAACTGCTGATTTTCAGTGTGCCCATTAGAGTTAGTAATTCCTCCAGCGGCGAAAATACAAACTTACAAAATAAAAAAAGAATATGTGGACTTGCAAAAAAATTAACAAACGCAATCTATACATAGAACTATTACTAGGTATATATTATTAACTAGAACTAACGAATTTATACATAGGCATTTTTGAAATGATGTCATTTGCCATGCTCCTGGTGTTACACATGTCTAAAGGCGACTGTGACCACTTACCTTAAGATGGTTGGTATGCCCGTTTATTTGTCTGTGTAATTAATAAAGTATCTTCAGTACTTCAGTACTGTAATTATACCTGGCTCTAAGAAGAAAAACGCCTCCGCTCCTGTGTCGGCATCATCCAAATCACCAGCTTTCACTTCTTGCTTGATAAAAAACAGCTTGTCGTCTGAAATTATCAATAAAACATACATAAAAGCTGTGATAGCAATACAAATTCTGCTGTCACTCGCGTGGATGCCGAATTAATTCTGAACTTGTGTTTTAAAAGAAAAAAAGTATTTGTTCTGAGAGTTCATCATAATGTTCTCAAAGGCATTTCCATTTCCTTTGCCAGTTTCAATTTTTATGATTATTATTCTTTTAAGTATTAGATTTTTGTTTTTTATTTTTATTTTTTGTTTTTCAATTATTTTAAAAATATCACTGCCTACACCACAATGCCTTAACCTAATATGTATCACTATAATCCGAACTATGCGACAAAAACGGACGCACTGAAAACCAGCGTTGCGGCATTAATGCCGTAGCAAAGCTGAGTGCGTTACGTGTTTCACATTACTACTGCAGTAACCTTAAATGTACTTGTATAACTTTATAGCTTATTGTTATGTGTTTGTACTCTGCTGTAAATGTGAAATAAAGTTTTTTCTATTTCTATTTCTTCTATTTCTAAATCTGCCAATCTGCATTTGGCCAGCTTGGTGGACTAAGGCCTAATCCCTCCCATCCGGAGACTCCTCACAGAATGGGACGGATTAGGAAAAGTTGGGCACGGGTCTTCACCTGTAACCAACAGTGGGACAAAACAAAGAGTTGTGATGATGATGAATTTAATTTTTAGAGAACGATTCTTTCCTTTTGCTTCAAATATCTACAACAATACATGAATAACAAAACATAATATATTTCTTCTCTTAAAAATTAACTATCATTGCTGCAGACCTTGCCAAAAAGGAACTGCACTGCAAAGAAACCACAGCAGTGCTTGTCTGTGCAGACCTCATGAATTCTAGCAGTTTGGTCTGTAGCCATCAGAGAACAGATAAAGGTTAGAATGGAAATGTGGGCGTGACAGGCGCGCCAACAAGTATGATTAAACAATCATACTTCAACCGAAATCACGCGTGCATACTTTTAGTCGCTTTCGGACTGCGGTGGTGCGAAGAGCTGCACGAAAAATATACATTGCCGGTAAAGTACGCAAGTAATCCACGTGAACACATAGTTCGTGCGCAATGTATTCTGTCCTACAGAATGCGATGACGTCACGATGTTCTGTCGACTTCGTTCGCAGCGAGATAGTGTTGTGAAAGTATAAGATAAATTTTTCGATAAGTCTTGATCTTGAGTAAGTAATTAAAGTAGTTTCAGGTGTAAATACTTAATTTCAAGGAGTAGGTTTCCAAAGGATCCTAATAACCAGCATTGGATAAATGTAACGGGTAGAAAATTTGGATCCCTAAAAAACAATGTACCACTTTGGAACAACTTTACTAGATTTTGCGCAACTTTGTCGGAACTCAATTATTTAGCAACATTAGTTATCATCAGATTGTATTATATTCTACTGAGAAGCATATTACAGACTTTACCAAAGCTATTAAATAAAAATAATTTAAATATAAGATTGCATTAATTTATTGTAAAAAATTCGAATACAAAAGAGTCCCCCTCTTTGCTCTGCACAAGTACATTCGTCGCGCAACTGTATATATTAAAACTGTACCTGTGTATTTATTTAAATACGTACACTCACTCTGAAACTTTTTAATAAAATAAATAATTATAATGTAATATTTCATGTGAAGATAATAAAAAAAATGCATGTTAATAAGATGTATGGAACAGGCGCAACACCTAAAGGAAGCAAAACTCAAGTTGCATATTATTATGTTTTCAGTGTTACTTTTAAAAGAGTCATTTATGCGGATATAGCATTATAGGTACCTACATAACTCTAAAAGTTTCAAAATATATTTATCGATAAATATGTTCACATCTCTAGTTGGGTTACCAGTAAATAACATATAAAATTGCACGATCAATTTTCTCAAATATGCAGTAAATTTTATTTCTTAACTTTTATTTATTAATTTCACCGCCGTTAGGCATCTTTTGGCTCAATAAAGGTTAAATAAATAAATAAATAATACAGTAAAATAAAATATACTCTATTTTACTAATCTTGTAGTGGTTCAGTACCTACCGGTTACCTTACCTCCGAATACCTCCGAATACCTCAAGAATACCTCACACGGATACCTCATACCTTCGAACCAGTTACCAGTTACCTACGTTGTTAATATGAAACAGTGACGCAATCGTCTTGAAAAAGACGTTGGTACGTGTATGACGTATGTCTATAGAAACATAGGGCACGGACGCATCACTTCTTCAGGGACAGGTTTCGCTTTGAAAAAAGCGGTTTGAAGGCAGGAGCAATCTTGCCAACGTCGGTTATAGAAACAAGAAGAAAACATCGTGCAGACGCCGGCTGACCGATTCGCTTTGAGAAAAGCGGTTTTTAATCCGAAGCACGCGCAGGCAGATCAAGCAGAACACCAGCTTTCTTCCTTCTTCATTTTCACGCATCGGGTCTTCGAGGATGAACACGCGAACTACGATACACGGCGCATCGGCGGCGGAGCATCTCGTCTCGCGGTCTCGCGGTCGTCAAAATAGTGTTTTAAATAGTGTAGTATGTATGAAAGAAAATGTAAATATAAATAGGTGATTTTACAAATAAATTATTCATTCGACAATCGGACAGATCACGAGTTTCATTATGAATCCTATGAAGAACCTCTAAAATCTTATTATTGCACGAAATTTGTGCAAAACACTGGCAACATAAAGTGTCGACAAGGTCAAAACTTGCACAATTCTACAACTTAACTTGACGAGCAAAAAGTATCCTTATTGATTTGATGATAAGGTTAGTTTTTAAAAGTTGCGATTCTCGTGTAATTTGACCAATGGCTGATGAATATTTTATGTAAAGGTAATAATAACGTGTATCTAAGTGTGGGTAACTGGCGACAGTGGTTCTGATTCAAAACTGACTCGATGGCCTTTCTAACCTCCTTTATCTGTTCTGTGGTAGCCATATAATGTGAATACTACTATACCACTGACCGGTGTCACAGTCCAACTGCAGCTGCCTGACAAACTCGCTTTCTGCCTTGAGCACTTGCCGCTTGAATCTGAGAGACTCTCTTAGAATGCTCACACATCTATCGCATATTGAGCTGTCTTGTGAAGGTGTTGCAGCCAACTGAAATCAAGCCCAAAAGTTTTGGTCAGTACTATAAGTCCAAGCTATTTAAACATTTCCTAAATAACTGCCTTGGTGGTATAATGGTCCAAAGCATGATTGCAAAGCTATATGTCCAGGGTTCAATCCCTGGGTCAGACGATATATTATTGGGTTATTCTAACTCAAAATGCCAATACTGATACTGGTGTACTAACGTTTCATGTCAATAGTGGCCTTTTCATAGAAAAACAAATGTCATAAGGAAATATCTAATTGGCACCTAACGTACGGCAAGGTAACAATTATGAGATGTTCGCACAATTTTTGTTTGCAATGGCCAGTCTATTCTAATGTCGGCCAGTGCACCTTTACAAGAGTGGTGGTCCTTATTCGAGAACTTTTCATCCCCACCTGATAAGTCCTTCATCGCACTGATATTGTAGTATGTTAAATGCCTAAAACTTACTACTATGTTAAAGCACTCCTGCAACATTTGTGAGTAAACTTCTTTTGTGTCTTCTAAACTGTAGGGGGTGTTCAAACTCTTATGGGATCCCTCAGCTAAGCAGCAGCGACATAGCGTTTGACACACATCCATAATGGAACGGGTACCCTTGTAAAAGTGGGCTTTTGAGTGGCAAAATAATCAACATAGCACAAAAATCATTAAATTGAACATCGAACGAAATTAAATGATCTAAATATAATATACTCTGTGGATAACTGAGCAAGTAATCCTATACTTATAAATCTGTGAAGTAATCCACAGATTTATAAGTATTGAAGTAATCACTTTCAGTTATATAAAATATACTCTGTGGTAATCACTACTACTGTGGATCGACCACAGAGTATCTCCTTTCTTCCTTCATGGGATAGACCTCCGCTACCGTAGACCGAGAATGGAATCCGCTACGGGTATTATGTTCTGTGGTCTGACCACACACCGGGGTGTTGAAAAAAAAGCAGATTATAACTAACTTTATTTTATAATCATTTTTATTCCTAACATGGCTCGCGTGAAATAGAAAAATATTCCGTTTATTATTTGATAGAAGCACTCTGCCGAATGAAATTTATTTTCTGGGTATGCCTACATGCTAAAACATCTAAATCGATCAATGGATTTAAACGTGATGCCTGGATAATCATAACATCATTTATCTTTAACCAGAACTTCCATTCTCTGTCTACTATTTCATCCCTTCTTTGAAGGTTAAGAAATGAGAAGAAGAGCGAGTGAAATGTTGCAAATATAAATCAAATCTCGATATAAAATTTATTCGGGATCGAGATAAGGCTAATATTAAATAACTTGTTTTTCATGTTTGAATAGATGTATTGTTGTGATGTATTGTGGATTATCCATGGGAGTGCTGGAGTTCGATCTACCAAGAATTGATCGAGAGTCGATCTAGAGAGATTTTCACTATCTACCCCTAATTTTTATCGAAATAATGGATACTTGGATGGATACTTCGATGATTCTGAGAAGGTTAAATAGAAAAAATTTTGCGTCCTGAAATAGCCATCGACGTTAGTCTCAAAAAGAGTGAGTTGGAGAATGACTACCTATTTGGTCTGTGACAGGACACAATCAAAGTAATCAAACACAATAATCATTCATTCATTCATAGAAAAAAAAATGAGAGGTGTCAAGGGACACCCGGATGGAACGAAGTTATTGGATATATAAGATATCATTTCTCACACACCCTGTATACAATGTTTATGTCTCACACATCCTGTATACAATGTGCATGTCTCACACACTCTGTATACAATGTTCATGTCTCACACATCCTGTATACAATGTTCATGTCTCACACACCCTGTATACAAAGTTCATGTTACCCTGTATAAAAAGTGTCGTGACAACTTTTCGTAAGAATTTTTTCCGTCTAGCCCCCTTTCACAACGCGCGTTAAGGAACTTCGTTCCAAAAATTGCGTCGAAATAGCCATCGATTAATCTCAAAAAGAGTGAGTTGGAGAATTGGTTCCTATTTGGTCTGTGACAGGACACAATCAAAGTAATCCTTATAGGTGTTAAAGATCGTTGAAGTAATCAAACACAATAATCATTCATTCATTCATAACAAACAATACAAAATGGCGCTCCTGGCGAAGTGGTGGCGGATCATCAACATTCAACGTTAAAAATGTGTTGTAATTTTTGTGTTAGCTTGTGTTTTATTGTCAAAATGAAAGTTTGTTAGCAAAATGGAATTTGACAATATTATGATAAAGGAGAACCCGGGGCTCTGCCGGTGCTGCCTTTCTGAAGGATGTTATAAGGACTTGGGCTCGGAGTACCCATGGATGGACGATACAGAAGTATATGCCGACATGTTGTTAGAATGTTTTGATATTAGTGTAAGTAACCATTTATTACAGATGCGAATCACATTATAATACTTAGGGTTTAAAAAAAAACAGATGATTACAGTCATTGATAGCAGATTCAAGCGTCATTGTTTGAAACTGAGCGTCATCGGTCATATAGTTTGTACAGCTTCTGATTATTAATTCGGACTGACAACACCATTTAAACCCTTTATAATTTTCCGTTTTATTTACCACTAGTGGACGCCCGCAGCTTCGCTCGCGTGGAATTAGACATAATAACAGCCTATAATATAAGTTTTATGCTTCTAGTTCTGAAAATGACAAAGCTTTCATAGAACCTTCCAACCCCCTTTTCAACCACTTACAACACTTTTTTCCAAATAAAAAGTAGCCTATGTCCTTTCTCAGGCTCTAGACTATCTGTGTACCAAATTTCATTTAAATCGATTCAGTAGTTTTGGCGTGAAAGCAACACAGACAGACAGACAGAGTTACTTTCGCATTTATAATATTAGTATGGATTTACTAAATTATTAGCAGCATGCAATATTTTATTACCCTTAGATAAATTAAAATAAATAAAATAGTCTTTAATCTACTACCCAAAATCTTACAAAAAAGTTCATACAATTAAACGTTAGACAATAGCAAATACTCAACTAAGAAACTTTGGATCAAAATTTACAAATGTATGTATTTCAGATTTAAACGTTTTACTACTACTACTTTATTAGGATTGTTGACTATTTTTCCATTATACAATACAAGTAAATAACATAAACAGGTTACTTGTTACCCATAAGTGCACACAAATTAGTTTTTGCTTATACTTTTAGATATCGCAACATAATGAAGGCCCAAACGGTCCCAACCGCCTCATTTGTGAAGTTTGCATCACAAGGCTACGGGATGCATGCAACTTCAAGAAGCAAGTACTCGACTCTGAGAAGAAGTTTGTTGACATGGTGGGCAGAGGAGAGTTTCGGCCTAAAGGTACATTTTAATGTAACTATTTTTTGACTTGTCTAATTTCGTACACCTAAGATCTTCTAAGTTCTATCGTTAAGATCTTCTGGGTATTGGTATTTAAGTTAAACTTTAAGCAAAGGCATATACATATATATAGATAAAAATCTAGGGTAGATTAGAAGTATTCAGTGACTAAATTAACTACATAATAACTAATAAATAAATAAATAAATAACTACTGTCTGAACTGTAAACAGGAATGCTTACAATATGGATATTTAAGCTTTGCTTACCTCATAATATTTAACTCATTACAAACCTAATTGCCAAAATATAATAGCAGTCTTGTTTTAAGATATGATTAGTATTAACAACTTTCTTCATTATGTTTGAGTACATTATTCTTCAAACAGACATCTATTGAAAATTCCCTAAGCAAAATTTTCCTTACCGCAAAAGTAAGCAGTCGCCCATTCACAGCAATCATCATACCATACTACTTATGTTAAATATTAAACAGAAAAAGTTATATGTCCATGGAATGAAATGCACTATTTCTAAGAATAATGTTATAAAATGTGGCTTTCACAGTGTTATAATATGGTGTAGGCACCATTACCGGCCAATCTTGGTTTGACAATCCCTGTGAGTTCCTTTGGGATGAAGTTTGAAGAGAGATTGACCGCTAATATATTTAATGAGGATATGGCATAAAGATGCTTATTTTATTAAAATTATTTGACAAGTTTTATGTTGTGTACCTATTGCTGTTATGGGTCAAAAGTAATTACAATTATGATGTAACTAGTTGACGCCCGCAGCTTCGCTCGCGTAGAATTAGACCCATTAACGACGACTGCCCGCGTTCGGATTGCCCAGTTGACTTCAAAAACGGCAAAGTTTCATACTAACTTTGCACCCCCGTTTTACCCTCTCAGGGGGTGATTTTTCAAAAATCCTTTCTTAGTGCTCCCCTACGTTATAAAAGGAACTGTGCAAAATTTCAAGTTTCTAGCCCCTATAGTTTAGGCCCTGCGTTGATATGTCAGTCAGTCAGTCAGTCAGTCAGTCAGTCACCTTCTCCTTTTATATATATAGATAAGAAGTACCTATCTGCGACTGCCTTGTGGCCTAAAGAACCATTGCACGCCCCTGACTGGAGCAGTTTGGTGGAGTGAACTCTAGACCTTTATAGTGTGACAAGAGACTTAAAATGCACTACAGTAAGACGTTAATATGATACAGCGTCAACTAAACAATTTTTATCTTATATTCACAGCATCAACAGTGCCAATGTATCAAGGTCAATTGAAGTGTGAAGCCGGCTTAGAATTCCAGGCGCCTGATGGTGATGGCGAAGATGTGGACTACTTGGACGAAGGAGATCACTTTGATGATGGTACCCTACTAATATTTTTTTTATTACTAAAACTTAAAGCAAGCAGTGGTAGAAAATTCAACTGTAATTTAGAAAATATTAAGACAATAGTTTAAAAAAATTGATTTAAGTTGATAGAGCTCACAATCTTAGAGTGATACAGTGATGTTATGTGCTAGATGTTCTATTTTATAAAATTACACATTCCACACCTTAAATTCCGTGCGCTTCCGTGTTTCAGAGGGCATGTACAGCCGTCAGTCTTGGTTGGTCTCTTATACCCTAATAAGCCATTGGAGGCCTTCGGGTGGGCTAAAAACTTATGATAATCGATTTGTCCACTAACCCTTCTGCTAATCAGTATTGGAGCAGCGTGGTGGAGTGGCTGTAGACCTCAGTTTTGGGACACTGGTGGCGAATTGTCTATGGAGTTTTATCTATATACATACTACTTTTCAGATTCCTTCAAAGACGAACCATCGAGCACGGTGGATGTGTCGGCCAAGCCATTGAAGGGGAAGCGCGGCCGACCCAAGAAGACATCTACAGTCAAACCGGAGAAGAAGTCGAAGGTGAAGATGCTCGAAGACAAGCCTAGGACATCCAAGACAGCATCTAAAGGTAGGCTGTTGTTTCTTGGTTGTAAACCATGGAGTGCAGAAGAGAGAGGAGTTAGACCTATACACATATTTTTTCCAGTTTCTCTCGTTAAAGGATAACTTAGTCCTCAAGGGTCAAAATAATTCCAAGCGACTTAAAGAAAAAAAAAAACCAATAATGCTTTGCCCGACTCGGGGATTGAACCCAATTAGTTCAGCAGTTGCGCTTACGACCACTAGACTGGCTAGACAGTCAATATTGGTAGTCCTTACTGTAGGCCAGGTTCTGACAAAAAAGGACACAGTTTAGGAGACTAGGCACAGTCGCTTATTTAACTCCTCTCCCTTCCGTACTTCGTGTCGTAGACAGACATTTTAAGAAGTTAGACTTCCATCTATCTGTCCGTCCTTTTGATGTCCACTTCTATATGGACATAAAAGCTAAGCTACCGCTTCAGATGAAAGAAAAAAACATAAGGAGCGTCTAGTAGAAATTGCACTATGTAATGTGTAACTAAAACTAAAACACTCGTTCATGGCCCTCGCCTAAAGCTAAGCTGCTTCGATCTTCTTTGATCTCTTCGAGATTTGCTTCGATACGTGGCGGGAATTTTAAATTAAAAAAGTAATTTCTAGTACCTGTACAGCAATTTTCAGATTGATTTTTAAATGTGTGAAAGAAAAACAGAAATCTGGGTGGGTTCATATAGGTATGTACGAGTTTTAACTTCTTAAAATGTCTATATTAGTGATTTAAACACTTTAAAGCACGACAGGTTATAGGGTTTTGTAGTTACTTGGACCTCGTTACTTGTTTAAAATATCCTTCTGGTTTCTTTCACATGATACTTGGTACATATTTGAATGTTCGTTCTGCTGCTGCTAAGCTAAGCTAATTTGCTTTTAAGAATTTAATACATTTCTAAGAATTTATAAAGATGTTTAAGAATCTTGCGGTATCCTAGCTAACGTAGACTTATAACCCGTATATTTTTAAAATCAGCCTAAAATGTCCCACCCAAATGTGGAATCATTTTGCAATAAGCTGATACGCCTCAAGAAATGAGATCTTTGCGTCATTTACAAATAAAAATGATACTGATCTTAATAAGCGAAGTCTGTCACCGTTGTTATGGTATAGTTACTATAGTTGATAGTTAATAGTTACCTATTTCGCCTCGGCCGAATTTCGTCCCACTAGGCTTCACTGAAAATTAGCGCTGCGGCTTATCACCGCAGCAATTTTTAGGGTTCTGTATCCAAATGGTAAAACGGGACCCTATTACTAAGGCTCTGCTGTGTGTCAGGCTGTATCTCATGAACCGTTATAAAATTACCGTTATAGTTAGACAGTTGAAATTTTCACAGATGATGTATTTCTGTTGCCGCTATAACAACAAATACTAAAAACCGGCCAAGTGTTAGTCGGACTCACGCACTTTCTTGTTTTATTTTTACTACGTGTTATTTTATATTTAAGTCCTAGAATAGTTAAATATGCTGTTATATCTCTGTTCCAATAAAATTATAATCTACACATTATATACAGATAGGACCATATGACCATGTAGCACCACCTGTAGACCGTTTGCTATCTTGTATCCACAAAAAAACCACTGAAATCAGAGCGACTGACTAAAAAAACTATTGTTTCGCCTTTTGACTTAGTGGTACGCTTTTTAAATAGTGCTACATTGACTGATGTCTGATATCTCACATAACCACAGGTAGCTTCGTCAATATTGAATATTCGTAATTCCTACAGACGATATATTATAACTAGTGGACGCCCGCAGCTTCGTTCGCGTAGAATTAGACCCATTAACGACGTCTGCTCGCGTTCGGGTTGCCCACTTGATTTCAAAAACGGCAAAGTTTCATACTAACTTTGCACCCCCGTTTTACCCCCTTAGGGGATGAGTTTTCAAAAATCCTTTCTTAGTGCTCCCCTACGTTATAAAAGGAACCCCTGTGCAAAATTTCAAGTTTCTAACCCTTATAGTTTAGGCCCTGCGTTGATATGTCAGTCAGTCAGTCAGTCAGCTTCTCCTTTTATATATATAGATATATAATTTTTTAACGACTGGGAAACCTTGAAAAGGAACCCGAGACTCGTGGGAGCGACGCCGGGTTATGTGGGACTTTCACCCACTAAAACCTGCTCGGTGGCCTACTCCGTTACAGGAGGGCTCCGGGATCTCTTGTAGAACGCGCCTGTGCCCTCCGGCGCTGCGCCGAAAACGCGCTCTTCCCGGTTACACAACACTGTGCAGCCACAAACAGCGTCGTCTTTCCCGGGGTCACATGATGGACAATTCGAGCTCCCCCTCACCGCCCGCAACCCCAGAAGTCCCCTTTTACTCGCCTTTTACGATAGACCGTAGCACTATTCTAGTACGGAGCTACAGGGACATTATAAACGTATCCTACGTAATCAATAAATACGTTGTCATACATTTCTCTTTTTTTTACCTTCTAACCTAACTACACGTATCTAACTACTGAACTGAATGTTTCCTTCTCCTCTCTTATAAATCTCCAACGACAATATTGTGAATTTAATACACCGGAAATCCGGTTACACGATAGGTTAAAATTAATTTAAAGGATACACAATTTTTTGGATTTGATTTCATAAATAACGTTTTGTATTTACATTTAGACCGACCTCTAAAAGGGGGGTACTGTATTCTATTCATCTTTTTGTGTAGGCTAATAAAACAGTGAACTGAACGATAGGTGAATAGAAGATTCTCTCCAAAAATATTTAATTTTGACTTTGACAGTCTCGTTTCAATTTCTAGGTAAGAAAAGCCCAGAGATGGCGCTGTTGGAGGCGCAGAGTAAGTCCTCAATCTCTAACACTATACGCAACAGATTAATAAAGAGAAACGCCATTATAATTCTAGAGTCTTCCACCGCGTTACCCTTCAAATGGCACAGGCATAATTACCTGTGCTTCTTTTGCCATAAGGAGTTTAAAGGCATTGATTGTTTGAAAGTACACACGAGAGATGTACATAAGAACTCCAGCGTAAAATCTGCCGTTTCTTATCTTAAGAGGGATGAGAAAGTCAAAGTTGATGTAACCTCGATAGCGTGCAAAATATGCAGCGCCAAAATTGAAGACTTTGATGCTCTGATAGAGCACGTCAAAATCGACCATTCCCAGAAATTCACGCCGTTCAGCTACGGTGTGATACCGTACAGATTGCAAGGCAACGTGTTCCAGTGTGCGGTGTGCAACACGGACTTTCATTACTTCATAAAACTGAACCAGCACATGAACGAGCATTTTGGCAATTACGTATGCGAGTTGTGCGGCAAATCGTTCCTCAGCCAGGACCGGCTGCGATGTCATGCGACGAACCACGGCTCCGGTTACAAATGTCTGTCCTGCCCGAAGATTTTCGACTCTCTCACTCAGAAGAACGCACACGAAGTCGAGGTCCACAATAAGGATAAAGGGGTCAAGTGTCTGTACTGTACGGAAACGTTTAAAAACTATACGCTTAGAAAGCGTCATCACAGTACGGCGCACAACGTGAAAATGTCGACGACAAACTGCCCGGTTTGCGGCAAAACTTTTGAGATTGTCAGCAAAATGCGCGCTCATCTACAAGAGGTTCACTTAAGGGAGAAGAACTTCTCGTGCACGATGTGTGAGCAGAAGTTCTTCTCCAAGACACACTTGCAGCGGCATATGGTGAAACACTTTGGGGAACGGATACATCAGTGCGACGTGTGTAAGAAGTCGTATGCGAGGAAGCAGACGCTTAGGGAACATATGCGAATACATAATGATGATAGGAAGTACGCGTGTGGCGAATGCAGCCAGGCGTTTCTGCAGAACAGTAGCTTACGCATGCATTTGAAAATGCATCACCCGGGATCTCAAACTACGTAAAGAGCACGAAGTTTTGGAAATGATCTCAGCACAATTAATTTTTATGTGTTTTATTCTTGCCCAATAAAAAAATGCTATTGCTATCAAAATGATATGTTTGAAAAAATTATAACCAAATAATAAACTAATTTAATAATTTATACAAGGGTGTTAGAAGTATTGTTTTTAAATCTCTTACTTTAGTCGTGCTTACGTTGCTGGCATGCGACGTTTTCAATGTTATTTAGTCTTTCCGTGCTAATTCATCATGCTTCGGCAATTAAAAATAAGAAATGAACAATATTTATATATTTGCAACATAATAATATTTTAATGTAATAATAGTCATCACAGATAATCATAGTGTTTTAATGGATATTTTTTAAGTTAAAGACATCGTTCATGGTATTTAAAAATGCAAGACAATGCTAATGCTAATTATTGTACATTTCGTCGAAACAATTGGACAATGACTTTAAATGTACCCTCATTTTTTTATAATTCAATGGTTTTACGATAATTTATTTTGTAATCCAATATTTTAATCAAGTAAAGGGTACATTTACAGTTCAAAAAATTTATTTTCAGATGATAAACTGCGGAAATACAAAGGCTGCCAATCGTCATCGATGCGCAGGCGCAAAAACCTTCAAATAATTTTCAACAATACGACGATAATACCATTTAAGTGGCGGGGGAAGTATCTTTGCTTTTTCTGTAGCAAGGACGTCGCTGAATATTCCGAATTAAGAAAGCATACGAAGTCCCACGGTAACTGCTCGACCAGGGATCATTCTTTGAAAGTCCTAAAGGGAGGGCAGAATATGGAAATCAAAATCGATACTTCCGAAATTTCATGCGAAATATGCAACGAACCGTTTACTAGCTTTGACGAGGTTTTAAGTCATCTGAATGTCAAACACAAGCTGGAATATGATAGGGACGTAGAAATGGCTATAAAGGAGTACAGATTAGTCGATCTTAGGTGCTTGGTATGCGATGAAAAGTTTTCCTACTTCGGATATTTAGTATCTCACGTAAACAATATTCACCCGAAGAATTGTCATATGTGCGATAAATGCAATCAGAAATTCAATAAGAAACGGGATCTATTCTCACACATGAAGAATTATCACCGAGAGGGTGGATATTGTTGCGAGTTTTGTACCCAAAGTTTTGCATCCCTAAATATTTTGAGGAAACACAAGAACAACAAACACTTCACCAGATGTACCGTTTGCCAGTTAAAGTTACCTACAGGTATCTTAAAACGAAAGCACATGCAGTTGGAACATCCAGACGATGGATCGCTGCAATGTGATAATTGCTGTAAGGAGTTCCACACTAAGCAAGGACTGAAAATGCATCTGAAGAAATGCAAAGGAGACGACGATCTTTTCATGGAAATCAAGAAAGAAAGTCTAGACGCAATGGACTTAGACGATACTTTCGAAGATGCGAAACGACCAAGCGTCAAGCAAGTGCGAGAGAACATTGTTATTGTCATCAATATGTCGACGGCAATACCTTTCAATTTCTATAAGAACAAGTTTAACTGTTTCTATTGTTCCAAGGATTTCCCTGACTCGGATACGATGAAGGAGCACACGGTGTTAGAGCATCCAGTCTGCGATGTCAAACAGAAATGCATTAGGAAGTGTAGGGAGTCAGTTGCGTGCGTCAAAATCGATATCTCCTCCTTAGCCTGTAAAATCTGCTTCGAATCCATGAGCGATCTAGATATCCTCTTAGACCATTTGATTGTCAAGCACGATGCCAATTACGACAAGTCAATAACGACCTGCTTGCAGCCCTATAGGCTGATTAAGGATCATATGGCATGCCCACACTGCCCGAGCGAAGTATTTCGTTTCTTCGGAACTTTACTGAAGCATGTCAACAACAAACACACGGATAACAACATAATTTGCGTGTACTGTGGCCAAACGTTCAGGCGCGACCAGAACTTGAGGGTCCATATCTGGCGGAATCACCGAGACGATAGGTTCAAGTGTAACATATGTGGCGCCGACTGTAACATTCCGTCGAGGTTGTACATGCACATGGCAAAGGCTCACGGCGTAAAAGCGGCCAAGTGTCCGAAATGCCCGGAAGCGTTCTCCACTCAGTATCTTCGCCAGAAACACTTGATCGAAGCCCACGATTCAGGTCATAAGTGTACTTACTGCAGTAAGCTTTTCACTAGGAATTCATTTATGAAAGATCACATAAGACGGACGCATTTGAAGGAGAAAAACGTTGAGTGTTCCATTTGCAACATGAAGTTCTTCAATAACATTCTTCTCAGGCGCCACATGGTAAAACATAGTGGGGAGAAGAACTTCCAATGTGACGTTTGCGATGAACGGTTTTACTGGAGGAAGAGTCTTCGTACTCATATGGCTAGGCACGGCAAACTTGTCAATCCCATACATATTTAATATTGATACATTTGTGTTAGTACGAAAGCGATCTCAATAATTGTTACCATATGACGTATATTATTAGATTCGTCTATTTGATACTTACCGCAAGGATCTGTATATTATTTCATTCTTAATCATTCATCATTTTTTCAAACAATAGGTCTACCTGCCTACCTAAAACTAGACCATTTTACTTCCAATCCTTCCAGGACCTTCATTACACTTAGGTTTTTATTCTAGTCAATATATTAAGCCAGCTGATATGAAAATCGTTCTGTCTGTGCTATATGCGTACGTACATATTATTTAAACGAAATTTGGTATATGAAGTATGTATTATCCAATACACTTTTCATCGGAATCGAGTTGAGATTCATTCCGCGTCGTTGTTAACAGACCTCCGATGACATTAATACGATAGAATAGAATTTCAAAACTAATAGTGAAGGCCTGACAGTTCTAACACGTCATATTGTTCTACTGCACTGAAGTTACAGAGAAGACTTTCTTTCCAGATATGAGCGAAAGGGTCGCCCTTGGTCGGGATGCAAATCGTCGGAGAAGACAAAACCTTGAAATTCTATTCAACAACACGACTATCATACCTTTTAAAGGTCGAGGAAGCTTTAAATGTTTCTATTGCGGCAAAGCAGTAATAGAGTATCATGAATTTAGGAAACACACAATAACACACAACCCTTGCTCGACACATGATCGTGCGATTAAAGTAGTGAAAACAGACGAGGCTGAAGTGAGAGTGGATGTATCTGTAATTAAATGTGAAATATGTAACGAGACTAAAGATAATTTCGACGAATTAGTCGATCACTTGATAGATGAACATAGTTTGTTGTACGACAAGGAGGTTAAGTTGTATATTGTAAAGTATAAACTGGATGGATTCGATTGTGTCATATGTGATCAGCACTGTACGAGTCTCATAGAATTGCTTACTCACGTGAGCGATGATCACGATAAGACCAAGATTAATTCTTGTACGGAGTGTCGCCAAAAGTTTAGGAAAAAGGGGGAGTTAGACGCACATACGAAAACCTATCACAAGAAGGAGTATAAGTGTTCTAAATGTTCCCTGAGTTTCCCGTCGTACTTCGAATTACACAATCATAACAGTAACTCGCATATCGCGACTTGTAACATCTGCTTTATACCCTTTCCTACGGCTAAGAAAATGCTGCAGCATTTGAAATTGGAACACGGCGATGACGATTTACGTTGCGGCTTCTGCGACAAAGTAGTGAGCACGAAAATTGGCTTTTTAAAACACGCGTCCAAATGTACTGAGATGGAGAAGAAGCATTCGCAAGAGCAATTAGACGATTTCGTAGGGTTCCATCCCGATTTTTTCAAAATAAGTAACGGTACTAAAAAGGTCAGCGTAAAAACAATACGGAATAACATTGCTTGTCTGGTTAACAATTCTACAGCAGTTCCATTCAAATTTTTTAAGAATAGGTTTCGGTGTTTTTACTGTCCAAAAGATTTCAATGACTGTGACGCGCTTAAGGAGCATACAAAAAATGAGCATCCTCATTGCGATACAAAATTTAAGTGCATGCTCATGAGAAACAGGGAGTCCGGGAAAATCAAAGTCGACGTATCTTCGCTGTTTTGCAAACTATGCTTTGTTTCAATGAAAGATCTAGAAACATTAATCGACCATTTGATATCCGAACACAAGTCGAATTTCGACAAGTCAGTAGATAGCAACATGCAAGCGTTCAGCCTAGTCAAAGACCGTTTCCTCTGCCCATTTTGCGGCGAAGTCTTCCGGTACTTTAGCACCGTTCTCAAACACATAAGTCAGAGCCATTCGAATAATAACGCCGTCTGCATGCACTGTGGCGCGACTTTCAGGAACGTCGCGAATTTGCGGGCGCATATACACAAGCATCACAGACCAACGGTCTGTCGTGTTAAAGAAAACAAAATATTCGAATGTTCTGTTTGTCAGGAGAAATTCTCTTCGAGGTATCCGCGGGATAGGCATATGATAGACGTCCACGAATCGGGCCACAAGTGCTCTCATTGCGGTAAACTCTTTACGCGGAACTCTCAAATGGTAGACCACGTGAGGCGAACGCACTTGAAAGAGAAGAACGTTCATTGTCAGGTATGTCGAGAGCTGTTCTTCGACGTTCGCGCCTTAAGATTGCACATGGTCAGGCATTGCGGTGAACGCAACTTTCAGTGTGATGTATGTGACAAGAAGTTCCTCTGGAAGAAAAGTCTCATAAGTCATATGACGACTCACTATAAAAATATTAGTTGAAACGTAGTTGTAAGGTTTAACCACTGAGAATTCTTTCTAATATTGATATAAAATGCATGAATCGATTGATCTTATCGAATCAATGTGCCTTCTAAAGATGACGCTACTATTATCAATCTTTATGGGCACCTGATACAGATAGAAACTTTCTTTTCAGATGTTGTCGGACCGGCACGAACGCACAGTTATAATAGGCGAAGGAATCTTCAGATATTGTTCAACAACACGTCCCTCTGTCCTTTCAAATGGCGAGGCAAATACCTGTGTTTTTTCTGTGGAGAAGACATATCGCATTACGATGAGCTAAAGATACATACGAAAGGTCACATTCCTTGCTCAGATAAAGATAGAGCCATACTGCTAGTTAAAGCTGTCGATGCGGAGGTTAAAATCGACGTGTCCGATAACACTTGTGAAATATGTAACGAATCGTTCTCGAAGTTAGACGATATTGTCGATCATTTGATAGAAAAACACGAACTGCCTTACGACAAGGACGTGAAACTTTCTCTTGCAGTTTATCGCCTCCTCGACTTGCAGTGCTTGCTTTGTGACGAGAAATTCGATTACTTCAACAGGCTTGTCTCCCACGTTAACACCAGGCACCCGAGCGAAAGCTTCGAATGCTCGCAATGTCTTCAAATATTCAATAAAAAACGGGACATGGACGCTCATTTGCGAATGCATCATAGGAACGAACATAATTGCTCTAAATGTTCGCTATCGTTCACTTCGTATGCCTCTTTCAAGACGCACATCGCGAATTCTCATATATCGACATGCAATGTTTGTTTTAAAAGTTTTTCATCGCTGAAAAGACGATTGAAGCACATGAAATTGGAACACGCAGATGACGTACTCGAATGCGGTTTCTGCTTCAAGACGATGAGCACGAAGCAAAGCTTTCTGCGCCACGCGACCAAATGCAACACCAGAATAAAGAACGTCGATGAGATTCCCGTGGAAGATGATGAAAAAAAGCCATCCGTCCATCAAATCAGGAATAACGTAGCGTGTATCCTTAACATGTCCACTGCGATACCTTTCAAATACTTTATGAGTAGGTTCAGATGTTTCTATTGCCCGAAAGACTTTAACGAATGCTCCGATTTGAGGCAGCACACGGTTACAGAGCACCCGCATTGCGACATCAAACTCAAAAGCATGAAACTTCGTAACCGGCATGACGGTTGCATCAAAATAGACATAGCATCTCTTTCTTGCAAGCTGTGCATATTGCCCATGCAAAGCTTAGAAGCTTTGACAGAACATTTAGTAACTAATCACAAGGCCCGATACGACAAATCCATCGACTGCAACATGCAGCCCTACAAGTTGATCAAGGATAATTTCGCTTGCCCCCTATGTGGCGAAGTCTATAGATACTTCAGTTCGTTGCTGAGACACGTCGGTAACTTTCACACTGACAATAAGTACATTTGTGTCTACTGCGGTAAATCATTCAGGAACGTGTCGAACTTACGCGCCCACGTCTCCAGTAAGCATAACACGGCGGTGTATAAGTGTAGCAAATGTGATATGGAGCTGACATCAAATAGCCATTTACAGACGCACTTGGGCACCGCCCACGGAGCTAAGGTCATTCAGTGTTTAGAGTGCGAAGAGAAGTTCATATCGAACTATAGGATGCAGAGACACATGGTCAACGTTCACAGTTCGGGGCACAAGTGTGCGTATTGCGGGAAGTTATTTACGAGAAATTCATTGATGGTGAATCACGTAAGGCGGACACATCTAAAGGAGAAGAATGTTGAGTGCTCAGTTTGTTTCGAAAGATTTTTTGACGGGCATCGTCTCAAAATACACATGGTGAAACATTACGGGGAGCGAAATTTTCACTGCGACGTTTGCGGCAAAAAGTTTCTGTGGAAGAAAAACTTGCGCGGTCACATGTCGTCTCATATCAAGAAGACCAGTCAAATGTCAACTTGAAGCAATGTGATGTATTGCCATCTATTATCAATATATAAAAAAAACAATATGATATAAATACTGTTAGAAATACTAATACCTCCTTTATTATCTGTGTCGTGTGCGAATTTTCATCTTTATAATGTATCGGAAAAATCAGCAGTACTAAGGGCTCAAGAAGGAAATTATTTTATATTATTGAAGGCCTTAAGTATTTAATTGTTTATTGGACCTGCTGTGCCTGAAATCTTAAATGCGCCCTTCATTTGACGTTTAAAAAATACTCTCACAAGCCCACAATGAATTCTTGAATACAACAAAACTTGTAACTCCGTATACTTTACATAACTAATGGATGTATTAAAGAGGTGGATTCACATCAAGCAAAATTTCTTTCCAGATGATATCCCGTTTGACAAGTACGAGAACTACGCCTCTCAGAAAAGGAGAAAAAATTTGACATTCCTCTTCAACTATACATCCATTATGCCGTTTAAATGGCGCGGCAAGTACATATGCTTTTACTGCGGAAAGTACTTCGCGGATTATCCTGAGTTAAAAAAGCATACGGTATCTCATGGTATCTGCACCACCAAGGATAACGCGCTAAAACTTATCAAAGGATCCAAAACGGAAATAAAAATAGATATCTCTGAAATTAACTGTAAAATATGCAATGAACCTTTCACGTCTCTGGATGAGATTGTCACTCATCTCGCAGGGAAACACAGTTTGGAATACGATAAATCAGTAGAAATCGCTTATCAGGAATATCTTCTAGCCGATTCACGATGTCAATACTGCGGTGAACAATTCGAGTATTTACGTTTTCTCATAAGCCATATAAACACTGCTCATCCGCAGAATTGTTTCACGTGCGATGATTGTGGACAAAGCTTTAATAAGAAGCAGGATTTGTCGTATCACATTAGACAGAATCACCGCCAGGGCGGCTACCCTTGCGACGAATGCCCAGAGGCTTTCGATTCCCAAGTCCTGTTGCGTAGGCACAAAAACACCTACCACTTTAGGAAGTGTAAAACCTGCCAATCCAGATTCGCGTCATTCACTCTCCTCCAGAAACATATTCAACTGGAGCATTCTCTCGGCGGTATTAAGGCCTGTCCGCATTGCGAAAAAGAGTGTCGCTCGCGGCAAGGTCTGGTACAGCATATGCGTACTTGTAAAGTTAAAATCATTGTGAAAAGAGACAAGCCAGTTGTTACCTTCCCGTCCAAGTTGATATTGATGCCGAGAAAAACGCAAAACATATCGCAAATACGACAAAACATTGTCTGCGTCCTAAACATGTCCACGGCGATACCGTTTAAGTTTTTCGCGAAGTTCTCTTGTTTTCACTGCTCGAAAAAGTTTTCGGACTTCGACGAACTCAAGGAGCACACGGCAATGGAACACCCCGTATGCGATCTTAAATCTAAATGCATCATGAAATGTAAAGGAGAACGCACTTGCGTTAAGGTGGATGTGACTACTTTGAAGTGTAAAGTCTGCTGTCAGTCAATGGAGGACCTCGACGCATTGATCGAACATTTGATAAGCAACCACAAGGCGAATTACGACAAATCTTACGCGGAATGCTTCGAGCCTTTCAAGTTGGTCAAGGACAATATTCCATGTCCGCATTGCTCAAGCGTATTCAGATATTTCTCAACGCTCATTCGGCACATAAACGCGGAGCACAGCAATAATAAGAGGATATGCGATTTTTGCGGGAGGGCATTCAAAAACGCTGCCAACTTGAACGTCCACATAAGCTATACCCACAGTGGGTCTTGCGAATGCGAGGTTTGCGGTCTCAAGTTCAAGAACCAGTGGTGTCTCGGCCGGCATAAGGCGAAGATCCATGACGCCAAAGACTTCAAATGCCCGAAGTGTCCCGAGCAGTTTCAATCACAGTATCACAAGCAGAAGCATCTGATTCAGGTCCACGACATCGGCCACAAGTGCAGTTACTGCGGGAGAATGTTCACTAGGAACTCGTTCATGAAAGACCACATAAGACGCACGCATTTGAAAGAGAAAAATGTGCCATGTTCCGTCTGCAGTGAGAAGTTTTTCGATAATTACTTGTTGAAACTTCATATGGTGAAACACGATGGGGAGAGGAAGTTTACGTGCAATGTCTGCGGTAAAGCCTTTCTGAGGAGAAGCAACTTGTGCTCTCATATGGATATGCATAAGAAGTACGGACACGTCCAAGCTCAGATTTGATAGAGGGAAGACGTTTAGATCGTTGAGAAGGAATTTTACTATAATGCTTTAATGTAAATTAATGTTATAGGAAAAGTACCTATGCATCAATAAGACTTTGAATGACCAATGCTGAACGTTCGTCTTAGAAGTTGTGACCTCTTTATTCAGTGATTACACGTTTTTCTATTTTTCATGTGATCTGATCCTATATCCTGATCGTAGACCCTACGATGTGAGTTCTTGCGTAAAATATTTGTTTCACCAGGCGAAGAATATAATTTGGTCTCGAAGCCAACGGTATCGCATTAGTCTTATTTCAATTCAAAATAAATTGCGGTAAAATCAGTTATGAATAAAATATACACAATACACAAAATAATAATAAACGATATATATATACGATACACAATAATATTACGTATGTTAAAAAACGTACGAAAAACTTACTCAAATTGACCGATAGTAGCGTATCACTTTTATCCCAATTAAATAGTCAAAAGGTATTGAAAAAAATACAATTATTGTAAATTTAGAGTACATTTTATGACAAAATTAATATTTTTTTAACCAAACTTGCTAAGAGTAACCGGTACAATATTTTGTTTGAAAATGCATTAAATACATATTTACAGTCTATTTAAATAAGAAATGAAAAATTGACATGATATAGTCTTATTGCGGATTTTTTCGCTCAAATAAATATTTTACATCTAAGCAATCATGAAGTTTATGTTAAGATTTTTTATAATGTTAAGCAAGCTATGTATGATTATTTGTCTGTGAGAAATTTTAAAAATAGTAATTATTGGTAAATAGTTTCATCACTGTATGGTTCCTTGAGTTTAGTGTTTTTTTAGTGGTTTTGACCGATGTGTTCATTTATTTAATAGCTTATATCACGGTACATGTATTAAATTATACATGCACATAAAATAATGAAGAGCCATTTATACAATATTTACTTACCTAATAGAAAATTTTGTGTTGTAAATTTTAAGACTGGTGTTTTGTACCTACTCATGAAATATTGATTAACCCGGCGAGCGCAAGGTTAGAATATGTAACACAAAGCGCTAGGTGGGTGTGGCACACCCAGATAGTTATTGTGTGTTTTTAACACACTATAATTTTTAATACTTATTTTCTTGAATATTAAACTGATATTTACTTCTATTATGAACTAATTTAAGGGTGAAATAAAAAGAATAATTTGTTATTGTTATTTATTTATGAAATTAACAAAATTAACAATTTTCACTTACATTTATTAGTTATGGCACATGTTTATCTCTTTTTGTCAAAAATATAAAAACTAAAACAACATAAAGTATTTTTTCTTGTAATAGACTAAATATAAAAGCAAAATAATACATACACTGCATCATAAAACTAATAAAAAAATACTTATTCATCTGGTGATCTTGTGCAGTTTTCACAGATGTAAATGGCATGTTCCATACATAGATAACGGCTGCACTGGTAGCAAACGTATTTTGTCTTGCAGTCTTTCTTTGTAGGAAATATTTCACATCTCTTTATAGATCATCATCATTCAACTCCTGCTCTGTCTCACTTTCAAAGGTTCTTACACAATATTATCAATATTATCTTGGTCACTACCAGATTCGTCATAAGAACTGGCTTCAGCTTCTTCAAAAAGACGTAAGAACCTATTTTGGGTGTCTTCGTACGACATCCTAGACTTTTATCCTGAAAATAAACTAAAACAATGCACAAAATAATAAAAATAAAATAAAATGTGTTTGTTCAAAATCGTTACAAGTAGCGTAATGTGCGTTTCACGCACCCGCTGACAGCTTCAAACTCATCCACATCATTCGCCGGGTGGCGGTCGACCATCCCAGTGGCAGTCGACGCTTCCGTACCTCCCCCCGCGCAGCTACTCAGGCGCGCGAAGAGTAATACCAATTCGCTATTAAAATATTAATCGATTTTTCTAGGTCTGGGTGTACCACACCCAACCTTACGCTCGCCGGGTTAAATAAAATATACTTAATTTTTTACTAAATACATTTCTTAAGTACTCGTGTAAGGACAATTACCAAGTGATAATATACATCACCTATATTAGAACGACATCTTACTTGATTTTTTTATTTGTGATCTGTAACTATTTTTTAAGATAAATCTGAATTGCAACTTTTTTAAGATGTAGTAATATAGTGTGTTTATGGAAAAATTGTTGAATTGTGTGTGGAGGGTTAAATCACTGCATAATAAAATTATTACACTGGTTCTACTTGGTGTAACGCAATCACAGCGATTCGGTTCTCTTTATCACCCCACTCCATTCTTATATCACAAAATATTTCACAATGTATTGGCGCGAAAATGAGAAAACACAATGAAAAAAATCATATAAAAATTACAGATTCAAAATTCAAATGTAACATTTTGTTTATTTTTAATTGTAACAGTATTTATGGCCAGACTATGTATATAAAGGAATTCTACCATTTTACTAGGCATTTTATACCTTATTCTTGAAGATTTATTTAATACGAAAATATGTATTTAGAAAGATCGTACATATTTCTATCCTAAATCGATAAGATTGCCTTATCTTAGGTTAAGGAAAATTAGGATAGCAAAATCTAGAATCTAAGATTACTTTTGAGTCTCCTCAACTTACAATATAATTTTATTTTTAAAACACGTATTTTTACATATTGATGAAATCTATTGACATAAATAATGTTTAAGTTTGTATAAATTATCACAAATTTTGATATCATGAATTTTAAAAGGTAATTTAATGTTTAGTTCATGGTAATATCTAACTTAAATTGAAACTGCTTAAGAGCGCTTTCAGACTAGTTTTTTTTGATGGAGGTTTTGTTATGTTAAGTTAATATTTTCAGGTATTTTATTGTACAAGTATCAAACTTGAAACTTTACTTCGCTGCGACCCATAGACGTCCCACTGTTGGGCACGGGTCTCCTCTCAGAATGGGAGGGATTAGGCCTTAGTCCACCACGCTGGCCAAGTGCGGATTGGCAGACTTCACATACCTTCGAGAACGTTATGATGAACTCTCAGGCATGCAGGTTTCCTCACGATGTGTCCTTCACCGTTATAGCAAGTGACATTTAATTTCTTAAAACGCACAACGCATTGGTGCGTGCCACTGGGGTTTGAACCCGGACCGCTCGAGTGAGAGGCGAGTTCGATAGCCGCTGGGCTGTCACCGCTTTACTTACGCGAAACTTTACTTACGCTAGAATAAACTTCTTTACTTACGCTAAATTTATCTTTATTAGGTCATCAGTTACGTACTTAACATAACACAGATTAAAGTTAGACTCTTTAAAGTAAAATTAAGTTAAAATGTCTGCGTCAAAATATTATATGTAAATATGACCGTTTTTCCCCCGAAGGGATAAAAACGTATATTTCGAGTCCAGCCTGAGCTTGACCCACTTTGAGAATGCACCCCGTTTTCTTCCGATCCGACGTGTATTCCAAGCCTAACCTTACCATAGACAACCCTACTCTAGGCCCTTTTACTAGTAGCTCTGTTGACCGGATGCTGCGCCATCGCAATCTCACGCCACTCGAGGGGCGTTGCTAGATCGTTCTTCAGTACCTTGCGACGGCAAGGAGTAAAAACCAGTGGGTCAAGCTCAGGCTGGACTCGAAATATACGTTTTTATCCCTTCGGGGGAAAAACGGTCATATTTAGAGGTCCGAGCCGTTCGCTTGACCCACTTTGAGATTTGTCTGCTTTCTGCCGGCGCTCGAGTGAGCGTATTGTGATTTAAACTTATAGTAGAGTAAAACAAAATGAAAAGCGGAGTTACAAAAATGCAAATATACTTCAGCTTAAAGAATAATCAATCAGTGAATATTCTGAAAAATCGTAATATGAAATTAAACTGCTTGGAAGTAGTCCGACAGTCTGTCAGCAGGCGCTGCCGATGGTGCTTGCGATATTTCCTTATAATAATATTTCAAAAAGGTATTTTTACATTTCCAATTACCCTTCTTGATAACTTCATCGATGTTAAGTCCTCTAATAGCAAAGTTATCACTTGCCACTGCCGCCCGAATACTTCCCGGCGATACAAACAGGTTTGCATCTTTAAAACAATTTTTGATCCATCCACCAATGACCGCCCTAGTGGCCTCCCGAACACGACCACGGGTTGTAATAAATAAACTATTTAACCCATCCCGCGCTGAACGTCGGGATGCGGACAGCGAAATCAATCTTTTAATCCAAAATATTAAATCAAACTGTTTCCTATCATTACTGCTGATTAGCCATCCCGATTGTCGATGCGTTTCGGAATCAGACTTGGATCCAAATACCGGCCAAAACGTTAAAGCTTTGCCATCTTCAGAGAATTCCAACCCGTCAGGTGTAATTCTTAATAAAGTTAAATCATGAAGTCGCCTTCCTGAGTGTAGCAGCAACAACAAGGCCACGTGTCTTGAGACTTCAAATAAATTATCTTCTGTTATCGAAACACGTTCTAACCAGTTCATAATTATATCTATATCCCAGGTCCTCCTTTTGGAATTTGACTCGCCGCTTAATTTAATCGCCTTCAAAACGCTCCTAACTAAAGGATCAGCTGCTAAAGATGATGATTTCTGTGGGTTGCTAAAAGTGCATACCACTGATTTATGCACCAATATAGTTGAGGGCGCCAGATTCCTAGAAGTATGCAGAAAACACAGGTATTTAGCCACTTGCTCCGGCGTTGGCTCGTTTATGTTACATCCGCTATATCTAGCCCACGATTTCCATCTTAACCAAGCCTTGTGATAAGTTTTTAAGGTGCTACCTCGCCATGAAGACTGTAGCAACTGTTTATATTCTTCAGGCCAATTCTCTATTTGTCGAGCCCACCCCGTACCCTCCAAGCTTCCAATACAAAATCCTCGGTTCTGGTGGGGGCTTTGTTGGTCGTCCTGTCGACTAAGTTTTTCTCGAGGCTCCTGATCACAATCGGCGGAGCTGTCGATCTCCGCTTCAGATCTGGCCTCCAATATACCCGATGCCATCTTGGACATATTATTATATACGTCCCTTTTGCTTGATTGAGGTGGCTGAGAACCCGAGGCATTAGATACGGTGGAGGGAAGATCCACGCCAAATTCCATTTCCAGGTCCTGGTAAAGGCGTCGATGTAGAGGGCTTTCTTGTCTAGAAGATTGTCCGTCACATAAACTGGGACGACTTTCGCATATTTTGAAGCAAACAGATCTACCTGAGGAGTGCCCCAACGATGAAATATCATATCCACGATTGGCCGCCTCAGAGACCACTCGGGCAATCTTCTTTCTCGCGAGAGGCTGTCCGCTGTCACATTGTATCGACCTGGTATGTACCTTGCTACTGAAGTCATTTGCAGATGAGAGGCTACAAGAAATATCTTTCGTACCATCCTGAGCAATACTATTGATTTGGTTCCCCCTTCCTTCCGAATGTAGGCAACCACCGTTTTGTTGTCTGACTGTATAAGACACGTGTTCCCCCTCAGGAGACTTTCGTCGGCTTTTCTCAACGCCTGGTAAACCGCCCACATTTCTTTTCTGTTGCAATGCCATTTTCTCTGCCGTTGATTCCATGCGCCCTTGAGTTTTTGGCCGTTTAGCACTGCTCCCCATCCGATGTCCGAAGCGTCTGTTGTGACAAAGACTGACGGGGGAGCAGGATGTATTGGTGATGCTACCGCAAGGCTTTCCAACCACCATTGACATTCTTGGAGAGCCTCTTTGCTCAATGCGTACATCTTGGACTTTGGATAACGCTTCATCTTGTTGCTGTCTCTCTGAAAATAGCGACAGTGGAGTTTGCCTTGCTGTACGACAAATGAAGCGAAAGTTAGATGTCCTAGCACACGCTTTGCTTGCAACCATGTGCTCTGCTTCGCTTTCAACAGTCTTCTTAGCTGATCTCTGATCGCTTTTTGCTTGTGCAGGCTGATATATTTGACATCGGATCGAGTGTCCCAGATTATTCCCAGATATTCCTGTATCTGACTTGGCGCCAAAGTTGTTTTGTCCAGATTGAGGTGCCAACCGAGGTTCTCTAGAAGATCCTTGGCCTGTACATTCTGATAAAGCAGAATGGTAGGATCCTGAGCTACCAATAAAAAATCGTCCAAATACACGACCACTCTTATACCTTTTTGGCGCAATAAACTTGCAACCCAATTTGTTAACTTCGCAAAGGTCATTGGGGCCGATGCTAGGCCGAATGGAAGGCACGTCATTTGATAAAACCTGTCTTGAAAGCGCATCATCAAAAACCTTCTGTGTGTTTCGGCAATCGGGACATGAAAATAGGCTTTGGAGAGGTCGATCTTTATCATGAAATCCTCCCGTTGCAAAAAATCTGGAATCCGCTGATGGCTTATTAGGCGGAACTTTTTTGGTTTGAGGTATCGGTTCAGCGCTTTCAAATTGAAAATCTGTCGATTGCTGCCATCCGATTTCCCTATAAGGAACATGGGAGACAGGAATCCTGATGGAGCCGTTGCCGGTTCCAGTACCCCAAGTGTTTGTAGGTCCTGTATCTCTTTTTCCATTTCGATGCTGAATTTGGTCTCGAGGCCCTTTGTCGCAAGTTGGCAAAGTTTTTGTAAAGGAGGTTTTTTGACGAACGGGATTTTGCAACCCCTTATTATATTTAGCAGGGTCCCATCTGCCCCCAAACTCTTCCAGATACGCCATTTTCGGCGAAGCTGGCCGGCATGAAACTTTCTCCCGTCACAACCTTTTCTTCGTACCACTTGTCTTCTTACGGTCCATCTTCCTGACTCCTTCAGGCTTTCGCAAGTGGTTTTTGCGACTCTCTTTCTGAGCACGCTTGGGTTTTTTGAAGGAGTTATCCGCCCTTCTAGAGTTTTCACCGGGCTTGTTTTTCTGCTGCCACTGATGACGTTTTTCAGGAAAAAAATTATAAAACCCGCCATTATTTTTGAAAACCTCCGCTAACTTCTCTTCTTCAAAGAGATGAGTTGAAGAGGGTGGTATCTTTTGAAGTATGGTATCAAGGGATATGTTCGGAGACGAGTATGGCGCCCTCCTGGAGCTGAGCACGTCGGCCCGTCGCCCACAAACATACTGCAAGATTTGGTCCGTCGTTTTAAGGAACTTAGACTCTTGATTCAACAAGTGCTTTTGGATGGAATCCGAAGATGCCCCCTCCTTTCCAATCGCCCATATAGCTTCTTTGAAGGCTTCTCTTTGTAATAGAAGGCCATGAGTTACCACCCCTAAAGTGTGATCGAACTTCGTCAGCGTATCCGAGCTACCATGCTTGCGCGTTAGACTTGATAGTTGAGGGTTCACCTTGAGCGCTGTAAAAGCAGGTGAAGCATGTAGGACTTTCTCGGCTTCTCTGTATCTGAGATTACTCCAGTTCTCAGAGCCTAGTCTCTGGACTTCGATACCCTTGGCCAACATGTGGTCGGAAGCTCTAGGGACCGTAGGCTCTGCCTCCACCGTGGCTGCCTCGAAGCTGAACTCCTCAAACATATTAATAGGGTTCTGACATTGAGTAGCCCCTGCGACTTCTATACGACTAGTGTCACTTTCTGAGTCTGAGTCGATTTCGATCTCCGATACGGATGTGTCAGCTGCTGCCATCTGAGGGTTCTCGGACTGGGCAGAAATAATACGATTATCTACTACCCTATTCAAGACTTCGCCAAAACTGCTCATCATCGCGCTAAACATTTCTGTTTGCTTGGCTATCGCTTCAGCCAACACGTTCTCTTGGTCACCTGTCCGGCTTCTCTTCTTCCGTAGGCTTCCTCCAACTCCATCCTCTTCCTCTCTAATGAGACTATCGCCACTACTTGAAAATCTTCTTTTTGACGAGGTTGATGATGGAGGCCTAGGAGCCGATCCTCTTAGGCATTCGTCTGCATTTTGCCGAGCCATTAAAGCTGGCTTCATTTTTCTGACTGCCTCGAGAAATACATCCACATTACTCCCGTGTATTCGGACGGCTAAAGAGTGTGGTGCATAAATGAGGGCCCGAGTGAGGGGCCACCCCATCATTTTCAGCTTCAATGTTTTATAAGCTTTTTCTGAAAGGTCTGTCAGACCAAAGGCTTGGGCTATTTTGACCGTCGGTATAGCGAACCTAAGCTTATTTACAATTCTTGGGTCTGGTGGGTCGCCCAACAACTGTTCCGGTGTGAAGTCCTCCACCATCCAGTTCTTCCAGACTTCCGGCATATAGGGCGATACCGCTTCATCGATACGCGCCAAAATACCGCTTGGGTCGATCGACGCGGCCAATAGTTCTTGGATGCTAGGCATGACCTGGAACAAGACCAAAGAGTCATACAAGCGATTGCCTGGCAGATCGCCCGAGCTACCGATTACTAAACAATCTTTGTAACTCTTACAATCCGATCCAACGGATCTACGTAGCCGACGGATCGACGCAGCCGACGGATCAAATGAGCCGTCGTGCCAGTTTGAGCCGTCGGGCCATTTAGAGCCGTCGGATCAGTGAGCCGTCGGGTCAGTCGAACCGTCGGGTCAGTTGAGCCGTCGGGTCAGTTGAGCCGTCGGGTCAGTTGAGCCGTCCGGCCAATCGGGCCGACGGTCCCTAATCCGACAGTTCGTCAGATCGGCCTAGCAACCGAGTCCGACTCGAAAAAACATTCAGAAAAGCACTTTGATTAGACATAAAAGTCTAGCCTTTCCTGCCTTGAGGTGGGATGCACGCTCAGACAATAGAAGATGAGCAGTCCGGTGGAGCCGCTATACAAATGCTTTTCCGAATGTGGGTATCTAATACCTGAAAATAAAACGAATAAGTAACATTACTTACCCAATCTTTTAGGCTTGGAAAACTGTTGAACTTGAAACAATCTTGAACACACACTATTTAAACGTTAACAACGTTACCATGCGGTTCGCTCAACAACACACGTCTATCTCGGTTAAGAAAACGAAGCGTACTGAAGAACGATCTAGCAACGCCCCTCGAGTGGCGTGAGATTGCGATGGCGCAGCATCCGGTCAACAGAGCTACTAGTAAAAGGGCCTAGAGTAGGGTTGTCTATGGTAAGGTTAGGCTTGGAATACACGTCGGATCGGAAGAAAACGGGGTGCATTCTCAAAGTGGGTCAAGCGAACGGCTCGGACCTCTAAATAATTAAATATTTATGTAAAAATAAATTCGGTAACAGTATTGCCATGTAAATTATGATATTATTAATTAATAAAATATATTGTGAGATTATGAAATAAGATTTCAGTTTTATTTTAACCAATTATGAACTACATAATCATCTGTGACAAATACCTAAAAGGCGGCTTGATCCGTAAAAATATTGTGTTGGCTGATAGTTATAAATATCATGCACATCCTCACACATGGCCATCTGACCCCGAACTAGGTAGAGCCTGTACTATGGGTGTGAGAGACTGATACACATAGATTTTCTTAAAAATATACACTTATAAAGATATGACATTCAGGCACAGAACAAACATACGAGTAAGTGTTCGTCATACGAATCGGGATTCGAACGCACGTCCCCCTGGCGCAGAAGGCAAGGTCACTACCAGTTGCGCCAACGGGCCAATCGTTATTACTTACATCCTTTTACAAACTACCTTATTTTATAGAATATACCGCGAGAACAATACCCAATACGAAGAGTTTTCCACCACACCCGCGGAGGGCATGCGAGAAGCAAATCACGTTATAAAAGAGACTAATTTCTTTGCAGGTGCCAAATACAAGTCAGTGGAGGACAAATATAAGAAAACGGAATTGGCACGCAAGTTGTTGTTGAAACGGCGCAATGTTGAATACGTGTTGCAGTACGCCAACGTCACTCCCTTCATGTGGTACAAGGGCAGGTATCGGTGCTTCTACTGCGCCGAGCCCATGAAAGACCCGGTGCTGTTGAGGGAGCACACGGCCAAGGTGCACCAGTTCGCCAACCTAGAGTTGGTAGTGCACGACAGAACCAAGAACAATAGGAACAGGGACGCGGCCGTTAAAATTGACGTGACAGACATCTCGTGCAAGCTATGCCCCCAAGCGGTCAACAGCCTAGAACAGCTCATCCATCACCTGATCATAGCTCACGACGCTGAGTACGATGTCAGCGTACCAAACTGTCTCCTCCCCTTCAAATTGGACAGGGAACACCCGTCTTGCCCCATCTGCAATCTACAGTTTGTGTTCTTCGAATATCTCCTGCGGCACGCGAACAAGCACCACTTGGCCCATGATTACATTTGCGATGTTTGCGGCACCAGCTTCCAGGGAGAGAATCACCTGAAGATGCACAACAGATACTACCACAGGGAAGGCGGGTATACTTGTGATCATTGCGGGATCAGTCTGGCCACGTTGTCGAAGAAGACCCTTCACGAAAAGAATGTCCACATGGTGAACTTGTCGACCTGCCCTCACTGCCCGGAGACTTTCAAGAGTCCGTACTTCAAGAAGCTCCATTTAGCCAACGTCCACGGTGTTGAGGAGCTTAAAATCAAATGCCCTTACTGTCCCAAGGTGTATCCGCAGGAGAGTATAATGTCTCGTCACATGAGACGCGTGCACCTTCGCGAGAAGAACGTTGAATGCGAGGTCTGCGGTGACAAATTCTTCGGGCCATACGACGTAAAACTGCACATGCTGAAACACAACGGCGATAAGAAGTTCGTGTGCTCGGTTTGCGGGAAAAAGTTTTCTAAGAAGAGCAATCTTAACTCACATTTCGTGATCCACACGGGGAATAAGTTATATTCGTGCAAAATTTGCAAAAAGGATTTCGCTCATCGTCCCAACTTGAGGATGCATTTTAGGACGCGGCATCCCGAATACGAGCCGCGCTACATGGTTGACGAGAGTACTGGGATTATTGATGAGGTTGACGAGTCAGAGATAGTTCAGATGGAGTTTGTCAGAGATGAGCTCGAGGGGGCGGAATTGACTGGGCAATATGTTGATTGAGGATTCAATTGCAGGAATCTTGTTGGATGCAAAAGCAAATCTGTTTGTCTCACATAGATAGATCTTGTCGATGACGATAATGTATGATTATTTTTAATACGCAATTGATTAAGGTTTGTTATCCTATAGTTAGAAGACATCTTCATAACTTTCCCATTCAGTCTGCCAACCCGTCGTTGAAAAAACAGTGTAGTGTACCGCCTGACTCAATCTTGGTGAAAGTGACAGCTCTTAATTATTTCACACTTATCTATACTATTTATGTATATTTTAATCATAGTTTGTATATCATCTTAATTAGACTGTTAAATAAAATGTTATTGTATAACATAATTGTTTTCAAAATTTCACCAACCTCACATTCTCACATTCATTAATCTCACATTAATTAATTGTCATTACTGCTGCCAAATCGCATTTAACCCATTGAGTTAAATATACTTGAACTTCAATTTGATTTTTTTATTCATAAGACCACTATCCTTATATCGTATCGTATTTACGTTCAATTTTATTTAAACCAGTTGTGACTTCCTTTATAAGACCTGTTTATCTTGCCAAGCAAATAGTTTAAGTTTGTCTGAGCAAGCCTTTCCACATGATACAATGCATGACCCTGGCCACCTCTAAGCTTGAAATTACCGCTTGATCTGTGCGAGAAAGAGTAAAAACACAAGTGTGTTTTCCTTTCAGGAGAACTAAGCGGTGGCCAGGAGAAAACTGAACTGATCGATAACGCACTGATAGCGCAGCCCTTCGAAGAAGAGATGCCGATACATATTGAGCCGGCGCGCGTGAAAAAATCCCTCTCATCAAAGGAGAAGCGTAAGATCTTCAGAAACAACGTTGTCCAAGTGCTGACGAAGTCCACGATAATGCCCTTCCGTTGGCTCAAAAGCTCCTACCGCTGCTTCTACTGCTACGACATATTCCAAGAGTCGTCCGACCTAAAAAACCATCAGCAAGTCCATTCCGGAGACCAGATTAAAGAACAAGCGATGAGCAACTATTGGGAGCCGGTCGTCTACGTGGATGTATCGAATCTGTCATGCAAACTCTGCCCCGAGCCAGTAGCAGATTTGTACGACTTAATCGACCATCTGATTGCTGTTCACGACGTAGTTTACAACAAGGATATAGGTGTATGCATGGTTGCATTCAAACTGGACAACTTCAACGTCAATTGCTTGGCGTGCGGAGCGAGCTTCTACACGTTTGGCCCGCTGCTGCATCACACTAACAAGGACCACAAGGGTACGTCGGCGATTCTCTGCGACGTTTGCGGCCAGCACTTCAAAGACGCGAACTTGCTGCGTCTCCACGTCAAAACCGTTCACGAGAATACAGGTTTGCTCTGCCCGGAGTGCGGGGAAAAGTTCGAGACGAGAGCGAAACTGAAGACGCATCAGAAGAATCAGCACAATATGGATAAGAAGTACAAGTGTCTGATGTGCCCTCAGATTTTCCAGAGCCACTACAAGAGGTCCAGACACATGGCATCGGAGCACAAGAATCGACAGGAGGTGAAGTGTCTCCACTGTCCGAAGACGTTCGTCTTCCGCAGTATGATGATGACGCACTTGCGCGACACCCATTTGAAGGTCCGCAATCACATTTGCGGCGTTTGCGGGTGGAAGGCGTTCAACAGCAATCGCTTGAAGAATCACATGTACAAGCACAGTGGGGAGAAGAACTTTAAGTGCGACGCGTGCGATAAAGCTTTTACTACGAAGAAGATAATGAAAGCACATTTCGCGAGAATGCATAAGGCGTCGCAGCAACCAATTATGCCCTTTGATAATCCATACGTTAGCACACTAGGTCCCTAAGGAAGTCTCTAAATCAGACGTGTGCTTTTCCTTATAAACTTTTGACTATTGTTTTCGTAACCATAATATGGGACGGAAACCATAGATATAAGAAGTTGTATAATGAAGCAGATCTACCGTAGGCCTTGTAAAAGTGAAGCTTCGGAAACGTCCCAAATTGGGACTCTCTGACGTATTCTGTTTACTCTGCGTCGCGCAGAGTATATCCATTTGTACATGAGCCTTCGATCACAGAAAAAATATGGATTCTTATAGCATGTTAGTCCATATCGTATCACCATCAAAATACTCTCAATTCATAAAATGTGTCTTTTTTGTTTGCTTAAAAAAATTAATTAAACCGCTTTTCTTGACTATCTGGTTAGCCCAAATGATGGCTGGTAGAGAATGTTTTATGCATTCAGCTCGCCATTTGTAGGTACCCTTTTGTATGTGTTTCAGTAAAGATAATTATATAAAATAATACCATTTCCCGTTAGTCTGAAATCAGTTGTAAAGACAAAGCCCTAAAGCACTTTATTATTTAGTAAATTAATATGGTTATACCGAATGTGGCTGATATATAGGTATCACGTCAAGGGCAGAACTTCGAATGAAATCGAATTTGAACATAAAATTATGAAGTGCTGTGATCTGAATCTAGATTTTCTTGATCGAACTTTGTTTAGAACTGTATTCTTCGAACGGTTTCGGAAGTCAATGACCTTGTATTCAAAAAATATTATGAACCACATAATAGGAGGCCCCCTTAACGGCAGAATCGCAAGCGACCCTGTATTTCGCCGAAGGGTTAGACAATGTTGTGTACAACCACTGCATCAGTTATTTTTAGGTCCATGTGTGTGTGTGTGTGTGTAGGCAATTAGGTCTCATGTTTGAAGTCCACTGCTGGACATAGGCTTCTCCTAAACGATACAAATCTAGACTCCGAGCTATTACAAGGAATTTCAATTTACTAAAATCAATTAATATATTGCTCGACCCGGGGATCGAAGCTAGCATTGAAGTAGCGTTTGCGACCACTAAACCAACGAGGTAGTCTTAAAATGAAGACGAGTGAAGCATTTGGGCTCCAGTTAATAAATACTATTACCTGCTATCTATATCTGTACTTCTATTCTAATGTTATAAAGGGGAAACATTTGTTTGTAATGTTTTCACACAAAATATACTGGACCGATTTCAAAAATTCTTTCACCATTAAAAAACTGCATCTTCACTGGGTGACATAGGCTACATAATATTACTAGGTGTAAACAAAACTATTGTTATATCTAATTCCACGCGAGCGAAGCTGCGAGCGTCCACTAGTAGTAAATACTTTTCCGAACAATTTTACCTACACTGACTCGTCTGTCTTCTCTTTGACTGGTTGTTTGCAACGTTTTTATAATAAGACATTAATTTGTGACGTTATAGTTACATTAATAATTGAATAATAGTACGAATGTAATGATACTGTGGAATGTTTCGAATACGAAATGATCTTATATGATAAGTCCTTAAATAGGTAATAATTAGCTAAGTATGTTTTAAACAGGCACACACTTGAACTTTGTACTCATCAGGTGGCGCCACTGGTGAATAACATTTGGCTATAACTTGTCTGAAAGTATCAAGATTTTTGAGTAATATTTTAAACAAAATCAAATAACCTTTATGTATATTGACTTCTAGTTTCAGTATTACTTCTGACCTTTTAACATTTCTTTAGTCTTTGCATTTAACAATAATTCTCTAGACCTTCTTTTATAGCTTTAAGCTTCGAAATAAATAAATAAATTATTTAAGTATAAAATCCTTTCGCATTTAGGCCTCTAAATACAAACCACCAGCGTAATATTAAACCCATGTTCCTGTCTTTAATTACTCATGTCATTGATCATTGATTTCTAAAATGATTTGACTTGTTCAAGGTGAATATAATATTTTATAATATACTTACAGAATATAAATTTAATAAATATATTATTTTCATTCATCAATCATTATGATCAAATTTATAATGTAAAATGAAATTATTGAAGCTTCCAATAAATTTTTATTGATTTTAACAATCTCTTGCCTTTATTTGTCTTTATCCTCAAAACAAAATAATAATAATAATTTACCTACTTTATTCGAAACTGATAAGAAATACAATATATTTGACACTGACGAGTGATCGCCCAGTTGTCGAAAATCGAACATTAATTTGAGTTTCATGCTCATGTTTCATGTTTCTTTGTTTTGTTCTGCTTCCATTTAAATGACTACCGCTGGGAATACACGTCCGGTTTTTCTCTCCGATAGTCTGATCAGACAATCGGAAGGCACTCGTGCCATACATTTGTTTGAATAGGTACGTACCTACCTAATACACATACGATCCGATAGTCGGATCGGACGTCAAAAAAATGTACCTATGGCACGAATGTCTGATCAGACTATCGGAGAGAAAAACCGGACGTATGAATAACTTATTAGCTATCAAACGTTTTTCGTTCGATATCTGTTAAATTAGTAACGATCTAATAATAGAGGACTGGTAAAACCAACCAACCATTATGCCCTGTCCCATGGACTTGATGAACAAATATTACTTCGCGTGGAGTATTGTAGACTTGTAAATACCCTGGGAGTGTGGTGCTAAATGAAACAAACAATCAATAGGTAACGCTTCTTCTACACAGATGAGGAAGATTCCAATAACCAAGATTAGAACACAACCAAGCGCACGTAACAACTTATTACTAAGAAGAAATTTTACTTTCAGGACACCGAACGCCATATGAAGACTCGACCGATTGGACGGATGATGATTCGAAACTGAAAGTTGAATCGTCACACGATGGCATGACGAATTCACGAAAGACAAGCAAAAATAAAAAACAAGACATGACCAAACAAGAAAAATTAGAAATGACGCGGCAGAATATTACGCGAGTACTGACTAACTCGACCGTCCATCCGTTTAAATGGTTGAGGAGCATATATAGATGCTTTTACTGCTACGAAGAGTTCAAGGAACCGAAGCAACTGTTGCCGCATTTCGGAAGCCATTGCAAGGCGGAAGAGATAACTGTAGCAATGAGTAACTACTGGGAGACGATGGTGTACGTCGACGTATCGAAGATATCGTGCAAACTTTGCCCGACGAAAATCGAGAACATAACGGGACTTGTAGACCATTTGGTAGATAGCCACAAGATTGAGTTAAACAAAAATGTCGCGATAGCCATGGTGCCTTTCAAACTGGATGAATCATCAGCCAAGTGTCTCCAATGTGGCTACGTTTTCCGAAGCTTCGCACACCTATTCGTCCACACGGTCCGGTCCCACAAGCCATACTCAGTAGTCCACTGCAATATATGCGGACAGCATTTCAAATCATCCAGGGACATGCATCACCATAAGAACAAAACTCATTCGAAAAACGAGGTGAAGTGCACAGTCTGTGGACTGATGATGGCGGTGACTAAAATGAAGGCACACCTGCAAAACTTCCACGGGAAGAAGTATAGCTGCTTCTACTGTACGGAGAAGTTTGCGACGCACTATCAGAGGACGCGACACTTTATCGAAGTCCACAAGAGCAGGGAGAATTTGAACTGCACGTATTGCACTAGGACGTTTGTGTTCGAGAGCTCGTTGAAACGGCACGTTAGGGAGATTCATTTGAAGGAGAAGGACTCTGTGTGTGATATCTGTGGATGGGAGGGCTTCGGGAGAGCACGCATGCAAAGGCACATGATGAAACACAGCGACGAGAGGAACATAAAGTGCCCGGATTGCGACAAGTCGTACAAAACGAAGAAGACGATGCGACAGCATTTCAGAAATATGCACCAGAAATCCGGGAAGGGTAAGGAGGCGGTTAAAACGTTTATCGATTTGTAAGAACTAGTTATCACCAAAAGTGTAAGTGTTTTGACCATCACAAAATCTAGATCAAAATATTAATAAGAGCTGATTTTGGTCCTTATACAACAAAGCTCTTATAGCCTGAAAGTTGAAATAGACACAACAAAGCTCTTATAGCCTGAAAGCTGAAATAGCGGTGCCATCCAATGGACTAAACATCTGCTTGAGTAGAGAGTTGAGTTGAGATCGCGAGTACAAAAATGAAGTGGAACGACCTCCTGTTGAGAGGCGTGATAATCTGCGTAAGTCAAGAGCAAGTGGATAGAATCCCAAAATCAGACTGGCGTATCTTAGAAGAGTCCTACAAGTATGGTAGCAGAGAAATAACTTGGTCTGAAGAGAGGTGATAAAGCGATAACCTAATAAATCTAGTAACGCGTTGTAATGGTTGGTATTCAGTTTTAGGTGAACTGTACATAGCTGAAGACCCAGGTCAAAGTGGAAAGTGTCTGAATTGTGAGCAAAACGTGTCAGCGGTGTCTGTCGGAGACCCGTGCCCAACAGTGTCGGGGACGGCTGTGGGTTGCAGCTTAGTGTCTCGTCTACACGTCCATTCGTAACTTCTAGTCATATGAATTTAATATTTTCCATTTGTCTTGAAATTTGCCAATTAAAGGATTATGTCTAATTCTCTAATTTTATCCTGGCTGAATAGATCAGCAAGTGTTGCAATACAATTACAAATAAAGAGTTAGTTCTCTTTCATGTGAGTGATGTGAGTCGTGGAATACTTTTTGTTTATCCGTTGTTTATGGTTAAGGCGTAAAACTTTCTAATGTTGAAGTATTAGTGTGCTTCTATTATACTACTCGAGTAGAATCATGTATGTATTATTTGGTAGGTACGATATCATTTTATTATTTCTTAATCTTAAAAGAATATTATTATTAAATAATGTGTGTGCGTATTATAAGTGCGTAATAGTTATGTAAGTTAACTGTTTAAAATTTTGTGATAAGTTTTATTGAATTAAATGTTAAGTTCGGATTTATTTGAATTTTATTAATTCGTTTAAAAGTAACTACATATACAATTTTTTCTTTTTATATATTTGTGATATCCGCTGAAAGTGTATTCGTTAAGGTTCCAACAAGGGTTTCATCCATTGTAAGTAATTATGAGATGTGGCATTTCGCCAGTCCTATATCTGCGGTAACACTTTGGCGATTTTAGTAATGAAAAATCCTACTAGTTTCTTGAGTTTATCTATGATATTTGTACATAACATAACGCCTGTGTTACATCAAAGGGATAGGCAGATGTGTCTAATACAACCACTTTTCAATAGTAATGTTTAGGTCTAAATCTATGGGACAAGTAGGTAACGTATAAAAATAATATAAAATAATCGATTAATTATGTTCGATTTTTAATCTATAATTAACTATCGGTCAATTTTTAATCGATTGATGGCACTTTCAGATTATGATTGCCCCATAGATTTATCATTACTCTATGATTGCCCGAACTGCGCGTATTAAATTTTGAATCGTGGCAATCCTTATTAAAATACTTATCTATATACATATAAAAGGAGAAGCTGACTGACTGACTGACTGACATATCAAATTCAAATTCAAATAATTTATTTCGCTATGAGGTGATTACACACGCTTAACGAAAGTCTAGGTAACTACAAACTACTTAATGCTATTCTAAACTGATTAATATAAAGCAATCAAAAAATATCAACGCAGGGCCTAAACTATAAGGGTTAGAAAATTGAAATTTTGCACAGGGGTTCCTTTTATAACGTAGGTAGGGGAGCACTAAGAAAGGATATTTGAAAATTCATCACCGAAGGGGATATAACAGGGGTGCAAAGTTAGTATGAAACTTTGATGTTTTTGAAGTCAAGTGTTCAACCCGAAAGCTAGCAGACTGCGTTAATGGGTCTAAATCTACGCGAGCGAAGCTGCGTAAAAGCATCCTTGATGGTAGAGGTAATTTCGCACGGAAAACTACTTAAAAGCTACTTAATATTAATGGTGATCTATTTCTTTGATACTTGCTTAATATCGATTAAATTAACGTCGATTTTTTTAAATTCCAGGCTTCCAACTGTTCAGCAGGTTAGAAGACTGGGGCTATCAGGCGCCAAAGAAACGTGACCTAAGGAAATTTATTGCAACCATTCTAGAAGGCTCCACAATTATGCCCTTCAGGTGGTACTGCAACAAGTTCATGTGTTTCTTCTGCTGTGAGAACTTCGTCGACAGTTCTAACCTAAAAGAGCATACGAAAGAAGAGCACATGGAGCCAAAACTGCAGAACTTATTGCGCTGCAGAGACATCGGCCACACGAGGGTCAAACTGGACGTATCTGATGCGTCTTGTACGTCTTGCTTGAAATCCTTCGGCACCTTTCAACGTATCCTCGACCATTTTGTCGACGAGCACAGTTTTGTCTACGAAAAAGATATGCTGCAATATGTTCATACTTTCAAGCTGTCAGACGATGATATTCGCTGTGAGGATTGCGGGGAGGGTTTCAAGTTTTTCGGAACACTTTTGACGCACGTGAACAAGTGTCATAATAGGGTGAATGCGTTTTTATGCGAGGTATGCGGTCAGGGGTATATTGCTAAATCAAGTCTAGACTACCACGTGCGAACAGCTCACGCCAGCAGCGAGGGTTACATGTGTAGCAAGTGCGACAGGAAATTCCCCACTAAAAACACGTTGAACAATCATTACCAATCGCACAAAACGAGTTTCAAGTGTCCGAAATGTCCCGAACTACTGAAGAGTCGTTATTTGAAAAAGCGTCATCTAGCGATCGTGCATAACGTTAAGAGTACGCAGTTCAGCTGTCAGCATTGTGATAAAATGTTTACGGTGAAAAGTGCGATGCTGCAACACGTTTCGCGAGTCCATTTAAAGGAGAAGACGTTTTCTTGTGAGATATGCGGTTTCAAGGTGTTCAGCAAGGATCTGTTGAAGCGGCACATGGTAAAACACGACGATTCAAGGCCATTTCAATGCGAGTACTGCAAGAAGTGTTTCCAGAGAAAAAAGACGCTGGACTTCCATAGACGCATCCACACAAACGACAGGCGGTACGTTTGCAAGGAGTGTGGCAAAGCTTTCGTTCAGACTGCTAGTTTGAAACTTCACGTTAGAATACACCATTCTATTGGAAATGGTAATACGTAAGTAATATGAAGCGTTCATCGCGCGTCAGTCGTAGATGATCGATCGAGTTAAAGGACGTCGAGCGAGCAACGTTTGTCAAGGTCACCCCGCACGTGGAAATTAAATCACGAGCTTCCGTGCTTCGGAGGGCACGCTAATACGTCAAAATCTTCGTCTGGCTTGAGAAAATTCGACGTTGGATTGGTCACTAACTCCATGAATCTGCAATAGAGCGAGGTGGATTATGCTTTATACCTACGCAGCTTTGGCCGTGGGACACTCTTGCCCACCAATGGGACGTCTATGTTGCAGCTTTAATCAATAGGGATGTGATCAGAGAATATTGTTAAATTATGGGTTCTGAAAGCTGTAATTTCTATGTATCAACCACTAATTGTGTGGGTACAGGAAACAGAAAGAAAATGGCGCGAAATAAAAAGTAATGACATAAGTAGGTGTACAGATTAAAAAAATTGGTGTAATGACTTGATTGAAGATAAAACGGACTTCGCAGCACAATAGCCCCTTTGTTGGGGGACTACGGTCTAGTATTAAAAAAAACGATAATTTATGTACCTATGTATGTTATGTTAATAATTCATTATAGTGGATTCAACAGCTTTATTTATTTGGCGAACAGATTTGTTGTAACAAGACTTCAAAACCAATTTATTAAATTTAGTATTGCATTTATTTAGACAAGGGGTTCCCAAACTTATTTTGTCTACTGCCCACATTGAGAATAAATTATTTTCAGGTCAGTTCGGTAGTACGAGAACTGGGGACTGTTTGTGATAGTTAGTCCTGTTAATTGGTGTTAGTAATAGTCCTGTTAGTAATTGTTAGTAACCTATATATTTCGAAAGGATTTAGCACTTGTATAATTTTATTTACAAAAATCATGAAGTAGTTTCATACCAATTATCTTGCCAAAATATGGAATAATAAAAGACTTTGGTTAAAAATTCACTTTAATTATCACAATTACGTATAAAACATCTATGTCTACAGGAAATAAGGGCAATATGTACAAAAGATCTGAAATGAAATTATTGCTTTGCAATGAAAAGTAGAATTTAAAATTTTACAAATGGATTCTGTATAAAGAAATTTCTCTGAAATGAATACATTATAAGTGCTATCTCTGGTCTCGACCAGAGATAGCTCTCGAGCTATGACAGCATTTCGCGAGATTTCAAAGGCGATCCCACTGTATATAGTACTAATGTGGTGTAAGTTATACAGGATGTTACAAAAATACCCGTAAAGCCGAAAGGAGGTTAAATGGGGCCTTATAACGAGTCCATTAACAATATTTAAGAACCGCAGTAACGCTGTTTAACATACCCCAAAAAAATAAAAAAATATTATTTTCACTGATGTGCAAACCCTATTTTAGTAAAATTAAAGAGTAAACTGCGCAGATGTACCTACATTTCTACCTAATTCGCGAAACAACAAAAATTTTAAAAGACCTAACTTAACGAACCAACCTAAACGAACACTTACTTTTTCATAATAAACGCCAAATTTAAAGAAACCGTTGTTTAAATTAATATTAATAATTTAAATCGTTGCCGATACAGTTCGCGAGCACGATTTAAATGCTATCCTCATGGACTACGCATAACATCATATCGTAATATTCCGAGTTAGAAAGCATCGTCATTTTGCAAAAAAAAATTGGAAAAATAGGTAAAATAGGTACGTTACCTTGCCTTGCCTTTCTGTTAAATAATCTGGTTCACTGACATGACAGCTTACTAGGGTTGACAAAATATTTGGGTTTGATAATTAATTATATTTTTTACGGGGTATTTTGTAACACGTTGTTTAGGCTCTAATATTATAGTATTGGAAAAACTACCTAGCCTTAAAAACATTAAATAATACTATACAATTTTTACAAGTGTCTTATATTGACTAGATTGCTTATTTGGAATGCAGATACAATAAATATCATGTCTACGATTCCCGCCACTACAGAGTAATAAATATATCTTCAGACCCTTCAGAAACGATATCGATATACGGGTTAAGCTTTGATTTACAAACTGTTGGAGATAATTGACATTTCAATCAATGCAATAGATCGAAACTAGTCGGCCTATTTCCCTTAAATCACACGTGAGTAAACCGGTAACTTCAAGTATGAATTAAAATGTCATTCGGTTTGAGTACTGTCAACTAATTTTCTCCACGTATCTAACATTACCATCCTTAGAGATCTGGATATGATGCGAAGATCACCTTTCTTTGTATTTGGCAATGAGCTAACACTCTTAGAGTTCAAAATAGTATATTTCGCTACAAGTGCGGAAAGCCTGTCATTGCAAAGAGTTCCGACAAATGTCTACCCGAGCCGAAGGCGAGGGTTGACAGTCGGAACAAGTTGCAATGACGGTTCCGCACGTGTACTGAACGACTATTTTTAATACAGTTGCGAAAAAATGAAGCAATTTGATAAAATAATAAAAAACACAAACTAAACTCGCAGCGAACATTTTTGGAAAATGGCGCCAACCGTAAAAGAATACAGAGTATTGCAGAGTTTTTTTTTTGTTTTCTTCACCCATTCTGGGTAGGCAAAGGGAACTATGCCCATACAGCCAAGTCTTCAGTAGAATTTTTTTATTGACATGAAATTTAATGAGATGAAATGAAATGAAACCTACCCTAACTCATTGAATCAAATCATTAAATCTGATATTGAAACAAATTAGTAGCTTCTTTTTATAAATATTTGCATGAATCATAAAAACTTCTATGAATATTTTTTTTAGTAAGAACTTCGTGGTTGGTTTTTTCTTTTTAATAGACATTATTTTGACAGTTGGGAAAGAGAACGCACGAGTTCGGAAAAGGTAAAGAAAAAGCACGAGTGTGTAATAGCTCACTTCCCGAACGCTATACGTCCCTGTAATATGCCACTTTTTGAGCAACTGTATTAAAAAGTCTTTTTGCTGCTTTGCGGCAGTATGGAGTCCTTCGCGTAGCTGAAGAATGACAGTAGACTGTAGCGTTTCGCCTTTCTTGATAGATAATCTGTGACCACGTTGTTGTCGCCTGCAATACAATTTTTATTTATTACTAACACAGCCTATATAGTATTATTATACAGTAAGCCATCGTTAGCGTCCATAGCCCAATGGCTCGCGTCGATTCAATGTGATCAAAAGAGTTAAGCAACGACGGCCGCGGTCGGTTTGTGGATGGGTGACCGCTAGTGGCAAAATTTCATGGGCGATACTGTGCTTCGGAGGGCACGTAAAGCCCAGTTGTTTTCAATGCTGGCAACAGTCGTTAAGCCTAGTCGTAGACCTTCGGGTGGCTTGAGAACATTCGACACTGGGTTGGCCACTAACCCCTCCACCAATCCGCATTGGAGCAGCGTGGTGGAGTATGTTTTAGACCTCCCGAAGCAGTGTCTGTGGGGGAGACCCGTGCCCAGCAGTGGGACGTCTATGGGTCGCAGCGAAGCAGTCGAAGAAGTCGAGTAACATTTGAATTTGTACATTCATATTGTACTAAAAAGCTGTGACGGCCCAGTGGATATCGAACTCGCCTCTCATTCGAGCGGTCCTGGTTCAAACCCAAGCAGCACGCACCAATGAATTTTCTAAGTTACGTGCGATTTATGAAATTAAATGTCACTTGCTGTAACGGTGAAGGACACATCGTGAACAAATCTTCATGTTCGAAGGAATGTGAAGTCTGCCAATCCACACTTGGCCAGCATGGTGGACTTAGGTCTAATCCCTCCCGCTTGTGAGAAGAGACCCGTGCCCAACAGTGGGACAAAGAAAGGTTTGTGGTGTGTTGTACTAAAAATATGGAAAAGACTACCTAAAAGATATGAAAAGGAAGTTTTAAAAATGTGACATTCCTGCGGCAATTTTAGAATTTTTTTGGCTTGTGCTGCAAGCTCGTTTGCTATCTTACATCCATAAAAAAGCCCCGTGCCCTACAGTGCACCAATGGCTCAGTAAATTGTCTACCATTACGGCTAAGGTGGTCAAAGTCTGGCAGAAGGCTTACCAAGCAACGGTTGTTTTTCGTCTGTGGTGGGCAGCACATAGTCATTGGCTGACAATGACACGAACAGAGCGAACGGCACCATCCATAGACACAGCGTGAAGTACGCCAGTACCTGCGACCAAGTAATCATAACATTAATACGTTTCCTATTCGGTGACGGCGTAAAGGTCTGTATGACCAGACGGCAAAAGTCCATTAGAAAAAAAAATTAATTCGGTAATCTATATTTATAAAAGGAGATGCTAACTGACTGACTGACTGACATATCAACGCAGGGCCTAAACTATAAGGGTTAGAAACTTGAAATTTTGCACAGGGGTTCCTTTTATAACGTAGGGGAGCACTAAGAAAGGATTTTTGAAAATTCACCCCCTAAGGGGGTGCAAAGTTAGTATGAAACTTTGCCGTTTTTGAAGTAAGTGAATGTCTAATTCCACGCGAGCGCTACTGCGGGCGTCTACTAGTCATAACATATGCAAAAAAAGCCAATCAAAAAAAAAAAAAATTAACTCGTGGAGCAAAAACTTTCGTTTCGACACATTTTTACGAAAATTCCTTGGACGGAGGTGTGTGAAAATGTCCGAGAAAAGCCGAAAATTTATGTAGTATGCATTAGAAATACATTAAATAATAAATGAAAACATGGTCTGCAAACAACAACAAAACTGTAAACAATTATTATTGCTACACATGAAAAAAAAAAAACAATTTATTAGTTTTAAGAATCATTTAACGTTATGTTTTTATTACCAACACTAATTACTGCAAATAATGTACTGAGCAAATCCTTCTTGAATACGCTAAACAAGCTTATATTTTTTATGTTACTTACCTCCGAGAACCTATAGTAAACTGTGCCAAAGTACTGGAAGGCGAGGTAGTGGTGCAGCAGCAGGTTCGCCAGGCCCAGCACGAACGCGCCGCCGGTGACGCGCACGACGGGGAACGCGCGCAGCAGCAGCGCGTGCGCCGCCTGCTGCGCCAGCCCGAGCGCGTTCAGCAGCAGGGGGACGTCCTCGAACATGATCAGGCCTATGTGGACACCTGTTGTTATCTGGAATTATATTTACCTCCGAGAACCTATAGTACACTGTGCCAAAGTACTGGAAGGCGAGGTAGTGGTGCAGCAGCAGGTTCGCCAGGCCCAGCACGAACGCGCCGCCGGTGACGCGCACGACGGGGAACGCGCGCAGCAGCAGCGCGTGCGCCGCCTGCTGCGCCAGCCCGAGCGCGTTCAGCAGCAGGGGGACGTCCTCGAAGACGATCAGGCCTATGTGGACACCTGTCGTTATCTGGAATTATATTTACCTCCGAGAACCTATAGTACACTGTGCCAAAGTACTGGAAGGCGAGGTAGTGGTGCAGCAGCAGGTTCGCCAGGCCCAGCACGAACGCGCCGCCGGTGACGCGCACGACGGGGAACGCGCGCAGCAGCAGCGCGTGCGCCGCCTGCTGCGCCAGCCCGAGCGCGTTCAGCAGCAGGGGGACGTCCTCGAAGATGATCAGCCCTATGTGGACACCTGTCGTTATCTGGAATTATATTTACCTCTGAGAACCTATAGTAGACTGTGCCAAAGTACTGGAAGGCGAGGTAGTGGTGCAGCAGCAGGTTCGCCAGGCCCAGCACGAACGCGCCGCCGGTGACGCGCACGACGGGGAACGCGCGCAGCAGCAGCGCGTGCGCCGCCTGCTGCGCCAGCCCGAGCGCGTTCAGCAGCAGGGGGACGTCCTCGAACATGATCAGGCCTATGTGGACACCTGTCGTTATCTGGAATTATATTTACCTCAGAGAACCTATAGTACACTGTGCCAAAGTACTGGAAGGCGAGGTAGTGGTGCAGCAGCAGGTTCGCCAGGCCCAGCACGAACGCGCCGCCGGTGACGCGCACGACGGGGAACGCGCGCAGCAGCAGCGCGTGCGCCGCCTGCTGCGCCAGCCCGAGCGCGTTCAGCAGCAGGGGGACGTCCTCGAAGATGATCAGGCCTATGTGGATACCTGTTGTTATCTGGAATTATTATTAAAAGCTTTTATTTAACTCGAATGTATGTGTCATCAGAACCAAAAATGTTATGACGTTCATTAAGCGTATAAAAAAATACCATATAATGAAAAATAAATGAATCTGAAAATCTGAATCTGTATGTATGTAATGGAATTTTGCAATCAATATTTCACCCACTTCCACTGATGCTATCGAGCTGAAATTTGGCACACATATTTGGTTTCGATGACAATGCACGAAAATAAAATGAAAAGTTATGAAAAGCTTTTTTTTAAAAATAAATTTTATAACAATTATTAAAATTTAAATTCTAAGGGTAAAATATTTATTAATAAGAATATATATATGAGTATATGCGTTCCTTTTATAAGTAAACCTAGTGGACGCCCGCAGCTTCGCTCGTGTGGAATTAGACAACAATTGTTTCGTGCGCACAAAGGAGATGTCCAAAAGCGGGCTTTTCTTGCGAAAAATTCTAACCAAGGTAATAATTTAAACATAATATACGAATAGAGATCTAAAACACAGTATTTTTAAGCTATTGCATAGCTTCTATCGCGGGCCTTGAGCGTGGAGACCGAATCCAGAAATTCCGTAACGAAAATAAAACCTAACACCTTCAAAAGTGTTCGATGACAATTGACGAATGTCATCATTAAGCCGCGCGCACACTCACGTTCGGTAATGCCAGACTCACACTCTTGATTTTGATTTTGATATTGATTTTGATAAAATACTGCATAAATAAAATCAATAAATAATTATAATTGCATAAGTTGATAAAAAATGCTATGCAATAGCTGTACCGCGGCAGTCTCCGAGTGCCACACGTCTTATTTTTGTAAATTAAATAATTTTAAAGCCACCCGATGTTGAGAAAATATTTTGCTATTTCATTCAATTATTTCTCAATAAACTGAACGCACTCCGAAACCCAAAATGACAATGTGACCTTAGATAATATGTAATTTTCAGCGCCCATACTTATTACTATTTAAACTTCATATATCAATAGTTATAGTCAAATTTCTTATCATAAAACCCAAAGATCAAAAGAATACTAGTGGACGCCCGCAGCTTCGTTCGTGTGGAATTAGACAACAATAGTTTTGTTTACACCTAGTTATATTATATAGCCTATGTCACTCAGTGAAGATGCAGCTTTCTTAATGGTGAAAGAATTTTTGAAATCATTCCAGTAGTTTTTGTGTGAAAACATTACAAACAAATCTTTCCTCTTTATAATATTAGTATAGAAGTATAGATTTAGAAGAAATTATCAATTATTAAGATTTACTCATATTATGTACATTACTTGTGCAAAAAATACAGGGATAGTTAGTCCAGTTAGCTGAGAGAGATAATATAAACAATAGTTGGTCTGTACGTTAAGGGGTATGAGAACTGGGGATTGTTAGTGATAGTGCAAGGGGGTGTCGGTTCAAATCCTACAAGCATGCTCCAAAGACTTTACTCATTTTGTCACCCTTACACTCACTCACACTTACATATTGTCACCCGCTGTAATGGTGACAGAAAACTTCGTGAGGAAACCTGCATGCATGAAAGTTCTCCATAATGACCATAATAAAACCCATAAAACGCAAGGATCATATATTTTATGATTGTTACAGTAGACCAGAAACTTAGATTAGTTGACAAGCTTTCATTACAGCTGTGCATTGTATTATATCCCAGGTTTAAATAGTTTTCAACGCCAAAAAAATTTTGGGTAAATTGACCTAATTTTGGCACGGTACCAATTATTGGCACTTCTGTGTTTGAACCTTTATAATAAGAATAAAAATGATGAAATAGATGACGTTTCATTTATTTAAAATGTAAAACAACTCTTGATCAGTAATTTTGATAAATATATTTTATTGGTAACAAACATACTTTTCGCAATTTAAGTGGAAAGTGATGCATAAAGTGCCAATAATTGGGTACCTTGCCCTACTAAATATTTTATTAAATAATTAATAATTATATAGCTAGCAGATTGTGTGCCTTTCTGATTGTCTTTAACCATAAAACAGTGCATTCTTCTTCTGAGGTTTAAGTGCATAAATTTATGATTTTTTATAAACAAAATACTTACAATCACCATCCAAGAAATTATGTATTTGGCCATCACAGTGTGTTCCTCCACCAGCTCAGCCAGATAGTACATGCCTGCAGCTGTAGGGAAATATTCAGTTTGAGTTTATATTTTTGTGAGTATATCAGATATTGTTATGGCTGGAACCCACTGGCTGTTTCAGTACGAGTTCAGAGCATCATCATCATCACAACCCTTTTTTGTCCCACTATTGGGCATGGGTCTTCTCTCAGAGGGAGGGATTAGGCCTTAGTCCACCACGCTGGCCATGTGCAGATTGGCAGACTTCAAGAACATTATGATGAACTCGAATTTCGAGCATACCACAGCCTAATAAGTAAGTTGTGTTTCCCATGGTCAGTTACCAGACACATCTAGAAAGTTAAATTCGCTGGGTGAGATTGGTACCCGTACCAAATTACATTGGTACGGGTACCAATTAGATTGGTACCCGTACTGCAGGGGGCGTCATTGCTGCACTCCCTGCAGCAATGACAGCATTTTGGTAAGACTTCAAATGTGATAAGCCATTGTAAGTAGTTATGGTACCATGCTGCTGATTTTTTTTGCAAGGACAATGAAATTACTGAATGTGGGAAATTGTTAGTCCAGTACATTGCTTAGTTACCGACAGCTTTACGTGCCCTCTGAAGCACGGTCGTGCTAAGTGAATGCCTTACTCTGGCAAACGTTTTATTGTGAGACTTGAAGGCACTTCATGTGACCTTGACCACAAAGGCAGAGAAAGAAGAGAGTACTGGAATGAAGTCCAGTCCAGTGTAAGTAAAAGTATTTCAGTAATAAATAACTGAACAGAATATTTGGTTAGTATTGAGTGGTTTTTTAGATTAATGACTGAACAACTAAAAAGATTTCTTGTTATTCAATTCCCTAAATTAAATTGTTAATGACTTAGACTTTGAACGCGCAAGTATCTGAATACGTTTTAAAATACGTTATAAAAGTGCAAAATACACTTCCAATTTGAACATGATTTGTTTAAATTGAAACACCTTACCAATAGCAAATGTAGCGCACACCACTTGAAATATCGTGGATACTATGCTTAATAAATAAAAGAAAGACATTATTAAAATGTTTTTGCTTAAATAGATAAATTAAAAATATAAATAAATTATTTATTGGTTACGCCAAATCCAAATCAGACGTGTTAAATCAATGTCAGTGTCAAGTCAATGTCAGTGAGCAAAGCAAATTTACGCAAGAAAAAATATGTCCATTCCTTAAATAATAATATTTTGATAAATTATACCTAACCAACGAACATAATAACTATGCTATTTAGCTGGACAATTCCTGCTTTTCAACTTAATGCTAACCATGTTTCTTTATTACGGATTAGCGGAGGAGTCAGTCTGATTGCCGAAAGTTATTAGGCCGCATGAAAGTTGCCAATTTGGCTCACCTATTTTCATCAGTTAATAAACAGAACTGATGTCTTAACGTGTCCTCCATTCGTAGCGTAGACGGAGGATGGAATAGACGACGAGTTAGCGTGGCCAAGTGAGATAGAAAATAACCAGTAGGTATATGGAAGAAATGTTACCAAACAAGCATTTAAAATTACCCTTATCTTATAGAAATAAAAACAAAATGTAATAAATAAAATTTATTAATTCTTTTATTAATAATAAAAATAACCTAGAAATCAAGGTTACTGTCCCTGGAACAAAATCATTTTAGTATGGATATTACGAATTTTTTCTTTGGGCTCAAAAGCTTTTGTGGCGTGATGAATACGCAGTTCCAAATATCGAGCTATAACAGATTTAGTTAATAAAACTCTGTGGTTCCCAATGAATGGTTGTCCACAAAAATGATCCTCAGTAAACACGTTCCGACAGCGTTTAAATGTCTCCAAAATCAACTTAGGTAAAATATTTTTTTCTGCAAAAAATGTATTCCTTTATTTAAATGTTGCCTAATTGTTTTTTCCGCAAAAGTACAAATAGTTATAACATCTTTAGATGGATAAATTAACCCTCCCCTGTCTTTGTTCAATATAAAACCTGGATATTTTTCGCTAACCAATGCGAGAAGGCAATCTTCGCACCTTAAAGAACGATTAATTTTTTTTATTACAAACCCACCAATGTAAGGTATAATGTCTTCTAAATAAGAAGTCAATTTTGAGGGATCAGCTATATAATCGTGATCATTATTTTCTTTAAAAGTTTCCAGATCTGTTTGTTGATTTTACTTTCGTACCTAGCTTCGGTGTGCGTTAAAATTTTAATATCTTCTAAAGGAATGCAGTTTCCAGAAGATATATTTTTTATCTCACCATGTACTACCAGGCGTTTATACGCATTTTTAAATTGGAAGGCAGTGGGGTTATTATTAAATCCACCCTTCGACCTGATAGAACTAAAAAAGTATTCCAAATGATCTTGGCTTAATTTATAAAATGGAAGTAACTTTAATTTATCTGTTAATAAATAATCGGCGTACATTTTTTTTAAACTATTTATACATATCAGAAACCCAAAAATCTGCATTTCCATGCTGCTGACAGAGGAAAATATTGTTGGAATATTTGCTTGCGTTTCCTAGAAGTAAAAGGATATAATTAGAAAGATGGCATTATTTATGATAGTTTTTTATAAGAAAGATTTTTTTACCATTATCGGGACAGCATTCGGATATAAAAAGGTATATTTATTCTTTTTAATTAACACATTGCGGTCAAAATGTTGGCTACAAATCTTTGACGATTTCTTCACAGTCCAATTTTCTCTCCCGGTGGCTTTTATCCAAATTTGACTCAGATTTTCATTTTCCGGAAAACTACAATTTGCCAATGGTTTATTAAAAAATAATCAATATTTATTCTTAAGTGGGAAAATTGCTCTAAACACCGTATGTGTGCCCAGATTGCGGGAAAATAAAAATCGAAAAGTTGGCAACATTAATGCAAATTTACTTTTAGGTTAAGATTTATTTAAATCGCTTCCAGACTAATTTATTGACCAAATAAATACTGTACATGAACCTTCACACTATATTACAAAACGTGACATCCAATTCAAAGAATTATTTAACAATAAAACAGATATACTTACGAGTGGAAAGATATCTCAGGAAGTTTCCTTCCACTATCACTTTTACACCCTAAAACGCTACACCGAACCATTTTTCTTCTTAAAACCGAATGGTACAGTTCCACACTAACGAATAACTGATGAATTGGCTTATAAGTTTGCAATTGAGTTAATTTTCTACCGAAAAACAACATACGCTACTTCGAAAACAGGCATGAGCTGTCAAAGTTGTTTATACACTTATGTTGATAACCTTGAAAAAACCGGCACGCGCCGCGAAACAAAAAATAGTATAATTCTATTTCATTTTCTCATACCATATTTGCATAAGTTAGTCTCTTTCTTGTGTGAAGGAGATGATAGCTATCAATTCGTCTATTCCTTTCTCTGTCTACGATTCGTAGCATGCAAGTGCCCCAAAAATTTTGCTACTTAACTAGCGGCCACGATCAGCCATGCATAAATGCTCACGTATTAGTTTATAATGCCTCTCATGAGCCATGCCGCTAGTGTTGAAACTTTTGATTGGTCTGTCTGTATACTGTGTACTTTGTTCATAAATGTGTTTAAGACTTTGTTCATAAAAGAATAAAAAATGAGTTATTTATGAGTAACCTGTAAGTCTTAAAAATGCAGCATATTTATGTACGTAAATTTTCTTTATGACAGAAATTCCTTATTTGATGTCTTAGCAAGGTCTTCTAAAACATTATTGAAAACACGACACTAAAAGGAAAACAGGTATTTATGCAAACAAGAACAATGCATCGCTTCACGCATTAATAGTCGCTATGTTATGTTATCTTTATGGTGTTGCCATCTAGGTACCTTTGTATTGCTCGTTTTCAAATCTAAAGCTATGCTTATTTTTATGTCTATAGCTCAATAATGGGCCTTAGAATCGAATTAAAATTCTTTTATTAATATCTGATTTTTAAGATGAATAGCAAAAAAAAGATACAAGGACTATATAAACACTTTTTATTTATAGCTGAATCTATCATAAAATACAAAAAAATACTACACCAATCGTCAAATCTTAACAATATCCTGATACTCTAATCTAAACATAGACCAGGATTTCAGAGTAGATGTCCCCGTGATCATTCTCAGCGTGGCAGCCGTAGTATCCCTTATCGGTCTTCTCAACTTTCCTTATGGTCAGATCACCGACTGTGATATTCTTAGCTGAGTTGACTGCGTTGAAGATGATTCGCTCGTTCTTTGGCAGAGGCTTGGCGTTGAATGTCCAAGTGATCTTGGCGGCAGGATGCGCGGCAACTTGGCAAGGGATGGTCACGTCTTTGCCTTCCTTGGCCAACAACTGGTTGTCAGGTTCAACGATATATTCGGGTGCACCTGAGAATATCAAGGTTACAAATAAGTATAAAAATAGCCACTGGGCTGTGGATGTATAGTTGGCACGTTAAGCCGAAGGTCCCGGTTGTTTTCATTGATAAAAACAATCGCTAAACCTTGTCGACCTTCCTCCCATTTATTAAATCCTTATGCACAGCTACAAAAATGTACAGCGGTGAATTTAATGCTAAAAATAACTTTACAAGCCAACCTCAGCGAGTTTATAAGCAACGAAGGCGGTTGCTATTATTAAGGATACTCACTGACGACGGATAGACGGAAGGTGTGGTTCGTTGGCGCGCCGACCTCGTTGTCAACGATGCAGGTGTACTCGCCCTCGTCCTCAAGCCACACGTCGCGGATGAGCAGCCGCTTCCCCTTGCTCCGGTTGTAGCGCGTCACCCGGTCCTTGGGGCTGTTGTTCACGTTCTGACCGTCCTTGTACCAGTCGGGATGGGCTAGGGGACTGGGGAGGAAGATTGGTTAGATTTTGTTAAGGTGACGATTTCATGGCGCGGTGGTGAGTGTCCCCGACTGCTGAACCGCGGGATCTGGGTTAGAATCCCGGCTGGGGCAGATATTTATTTGATATATAAAAATTTGTACTCAGGTTGTGGAAATTCATTGTGTGGACACCCGCAACAGAGGCTTAGGCTTAACTTTTTACACGATGATGACCTTATTCCTATTACTATATTTAATTAATTTTCTGTAGTTATGTTTACAAAACGAACAATATATCAGCCTATCACTAGCACCGAACAACAAGAGTCCTGTTACAGGACCAACTACAGTGATATTCTAGGTTTGTAACAAATGAAGACATCAGATTGATGGAGCTGCATGCTAGTGTGTTTCTCTTTAAATATAGAAAAATAATTTACTCACTCTCCGCCATAGATGCAGTACAAATACAGTGACTCTCCATACACTGCAGTCGTATCTTCGCTGGCGTACTGCTTGTAAACCTCATGGTCAGGCTTGGGGTTAGCCTCCAAGGCCTCAATGTAGTGTTCCACCAAAGGAATAGCCTCGTCTACCGCTGGGGACTTCGCCATGCAAACGTACTTGAAATTATCGCTAAGATCATCTTTAGTTACGCTTGAAATGTAAAGCGTGCCGTCAGGAGAGATTGTGATGCGTGGATCGGCAACTTGGTTCGAAATGCTCTTGTCTGTTGCGAATTGGTGCATCCAGGTTATCTCTGGCTCAGGGTACGCGTCAGGGATGTCGCAGTCTAACTGGAAGGGCTTGCCTTCGACTGGCTTGTGCTTGTGAGTTTTGACTTCTGGGACGTTAAGGTAAGCGCGTTTGACGCTGATGACTCTGGAGCTGGCGACGCCCTGGTCAGATTCTGCCAAGCATTGGTATTCGCCGGCGTCTTCGGGGCGAGGATGCACGAAGACGAGACTGCCTTCACCTTCCCGACGAAACACGTCGTCTTGAAGATCGGGGTCGAATTCTTTGCCGTTCTTCAGCCATTTGTATCTGTTAGTGGGTAGACTCAAGTTAACTAGATACTCTAATCGGACAATTATCATAATTCAACGTAGCTAAAATGTTCCTTTGGTACATGCTAGTAAATATACTTCTTGAATTTCTAACGGTCTAAAATAGGAAGAAAGTTCACACCATACAGTTTTCTAGGTACACTGTACACCAACTACGATCACCATCATTTGAACAAGACTTTATAAGTGTGCAAGCTCGTTTACATGACTAAGAACATAGATATACTCGTAAGACGTTTTAAAAAAGAAACAGTGCATTTGGCTGCCTATAAATGAAAGAATGGAATGTAGCCGACGAAATGATAACGGGCATCAGTCTCACTAGCATTTGCGAGTGTTATTAACCATTTTATAGGCTTTTACAGTTATTCTGTTTATATTAAGGCAATTTTACATTGAATACAAAATTATATTTATTTCAACCGTTTGGTTCGATTAAATACTACTCACTCGATATCCTCATGTTTTTCAAGCGTGACACACTCCAAAAATAGTGGCTGGGTCTTTTCTGAAACCCTGAAGAGGATCTCAGCAGGCGCTTCCTTCAGCACCGGAAGTTTATCGACGGGCTGCGATGCGCCTGTATTACCCCGTACAAAATTGGTATTTTTATTAAATTACAATTAAAGTAAAAACTTGATTACTGTTTTTTATTGGAATTGAGGTTCATGTCTTATTTAATTAAGTTGTTAAATAGAAATAATAGTATGATTTTACTAATTATACGTTGTTTCCCTCCAAAAGAAATAAATTCATAATTTACTACTTATTCCTGAGTAATAAAGTGATAAGTTGCTACTATAACTAAGATAAATGAGAAGCTTATTAAATTATAATAAATACTCACAAATAATTGCACACGCAACAAATATCACAGCTTTACTTAACACCATTTTCACGCGGACCTAAAAATTTGATAATAGAGGATAAGAAAAATCCCACCCAAAACAAGCAATTTAAAAGCCAAATTAAACATTTATGTAGGTAAGCGAACTTTTATAGTATTCGATTTTTAATTTATGGACAGCTTTAACATCTTTTCAAAATAGAAAAAAGTTAAGCTTGAACTGAACGCACCGTTCTCAGGTTGGCGGGAAATGATGAAGTATGGCGGGATGTTGCCCTTTTATATCCGAAGGCGCGTGCAGCCAACGCATTGATCGCAGTCAATCAATGAGAATGACAATGACTAATGAGAATGCACATGTAAGCACCTACTTAGCGCTGATACCATTCAGAAAACTTACCTATTTGTCGCACACTCATAATGGCGAATCGTGTTAAAGGGCGTTAGTTTTCTAAGGAAAACTACATCAAAAAAACACATCTTAAGTACATATTTTCGTCACTTCACATTAAACCTTTTTACCTCTCTTTTACTCATGACAACTCCGTGGCGAGGTGAGTGATTAACTGCCGAACCGCGGGTCCCGGGTTGATAAATATAATATATAGGTACCTACTTAATAAAAATATTTCGTTAATTCAATCAAGCATTTCTTAGCGGAAATAATTTGTTGTAAAATTAGTTCTAATCTACTTTCCAACAACCCCCGTGCAAGGTATATTGGTGCATACTGTCAGCATATAGCACCTCCCTCCCATTTAAGAAAGCATGCACAGACAACAATGAATTTGCACCAACACACGTACCACCAACAGTTTCGCCCTCAAACGCAGCATTCCCAGGGTAAGTAAATAAATATTTGGTTTGTATTTGTATAGTTTATAAGTCTTTTATAATTATACAAACACTAATGGATGACTGTTGTTCGCTTAAAGAAATATTTTCATTCATTTTCATTATGGCTATGGATGTTAAATTGTCTTGTTTTCTGTGTGTCCACTCGCAACACAGGCCTACCGTGAGGTGATTGAGTAGCGTATCACACTAATATTTTATAGGCGAATGTTTGTGTGTGTTTGTATGTTTGTTACTTCTTCACGATCAAACAGCTGGACCAATTTTGATAAAATTTAGTATGGAGGTATCTGACACATTGGATAAACTTATAGGATAGGTACTTCTTATTCCAATACCTACCTACTGTGTTCCCTTGGGTTAAAAAATCAATTTCAATATTTTTCAGAATCTAGGTTGTTCGGGCCCTAGCCCTAGACATATTATAATTTTCACGCCGCGAAGCCGCGGGCAGAAGTTAGTAATTATTAATTTATGCTGAGAATTTCATATATACGTTAGGTTAGTACTTTTAAAGGCCTGTCTATCTACGACTAAGCCCAGTACCATGATACCAGTAAAGCTATTTTGGCACTTAATCCTTATGCAGTTTAATTTATTGTATTAATTTAAAACAAATTAGTACGTAATCAACGATACTCAATAAGAAAAAAAAATTGTGAGCCGTCACGGGACGCCTGGCAGATGTGAAACATCGAAATTATTTTGTACAAGTAATATGCACGAAAGTAGGTACAGATTATGACAGGAACTAAAACATATAAGAAAGAAAAAAATTATTAACATAATTTCCGACCGTCATTTGTCGGAACTGTATATAAATATTCCATATTTGCCACGCTCGCCACGCCAACAATTTGGTTTGCCCTCCGCCTAAAGATGTTTCACATCACTAATAAAAGAAAAAATACATAAAAGTTGAAGTGGTCACGTCATTGTAATCCAATAATGACCCTCTGTCACTGGGAAATACAATGAGAATGAGTTTTCCTTCATTAGGTAGCCCGAATTAACCCATACGATATTAATTTTGTTAATTATCAACCTAAATACCTATTGCAAGTTTGCTACGTAGTAGGTAAGTAGTTAGGACCACTAGTGGAACATTTGTAGTCCTACTACTATATATTTTAGTGATGTTTTTTGACAACATCTAATTCACTACACTACACTACGAATAATAAATTTCGCTTCACAGCTGCATTAATATTAGTTTTAGTTTATGCACTGTGAGTAACAATTTATGCGAGTGATAATCCTGATTAATTTTATCACTAGGTACCTATGCATCGTCCCTGTAGCTCGGGACCAGAATAGTGCTACGGTAGCCCCTGCCTGTCGTAAAAGGCGACTAAAAGGGGACTTCTGGGGTTGCGTGTGGTGAGAGGGGGAGCTCGAACCGTCCATCTTGTGACCCCGGGAAAGACGACGCTGTTTGTGGCTGCACAGCGTTGTGTAAACCGGGAAGAGCCCGTCTTGGGCGCAGCGCTGGAGGCACCGGCGCGTTGTACAAGAGATCCCGGAGCCCTCCTGTAGCGCCGGAGTAGGCCACCGAGCGGGTTTTAGTGGGTGAAAGTCCCACATAACCCGGCGTCGCTCCCACGACGTCCGGGTACCTTTTCAAGGTTTCCCACTCGTTAAACAAAAAAAAAAGGTACCTATACATATAAGTAGGATTTTTACCCGGAAAATTATTAATAAATAATATTTACAATTTTCCGCTGAACCTTTCATTTAAATACTAGCTCTACACGGGGCTCTACACCCGTTGAATTTCCATTTCCATACAATCGACGAAACAAAATATAAAGACCAGCAAAGTACAACAAAAACTGGTTTTCTTCAGGTACAATCTATATTTATATATAAAAGGAGAAGCTGACTGACTGACTGACTGACATATCAACGCAGGGCCTAAACTATAACTAAGGGTTAGAAACTTGAAATTTTGCATAGGGGTTCCTTTTATAACGTAGGGGAGCACTAAGAAAGGATTTTTGTATATTCAACCCCTAAGGGGGTAAAACGGGGGTGCAAAGTTAGTATGAAACTGCCGTTTTTGAAGTTAGTGAATGTCTAAATCCACGCGAGCGAAGCTGCGGGCGTCCACTAGTTCCAGATATACCTTCTATGACATCGTGTAAGCTAGGTACGATATCAAAGAAGTGTACATCAACTTTAAACGGTTTATACTCACCTTTCACTCGCGGGCTTGTGCCTTCAAATACAAGCGGCACGCACAAATGACTTTTCTATGTTGCGATTTAAGAAATTAAATGTCACCTGCTGTAACGATGAAGGAAAACGTGAGGAAATCTGCATGCCAGTTCTCCCATAATGTTCCAGAAAGCATGTGAAGTCTGCCAATCCATACTTGGTTTGTGTTGGACTATCCTATCCTATGCTCCCATTCCGAGAGATCCGAGCCTAACAGTGGGAGTAAGGGTTCTGGTGGACACAGGTTCTTCCACCCAGCACTGCCTTTTCCTGGACTATTAGTGTCATAGATGATCTCAATTGGTCGTAAACGATAGCCATCAATCGATCAATGGTTGATCATAAAATTGCTTGTTTACATAATCATTCTGTTTTCTTGTTAATACGATGATTGGGGGAACAGGAGATACCATAGAAGGTTCTTGATTTCCTGGTATTATTTACGTTTTAATCCCTCGGCGTTTTATACCACTGTCACCCGCTAATTTATACCACTGCCACGTGCTTTGGATTGACCACTTATCCCTCCACCAAGACTATACCTACTACTCCTAGATCCATCGATCTACATTTAATTTTGCTATTTGCGCCTCCTCTGCAGCGTTTGAGAAATCTGAAACCTTTCGCTCAGGGTGAACTGGTAGAAAATGCCGTATGGGCCGTATGGCATTATGTTAAGCCCTTTGTATAGGTACTAAACGTAATACATAAACTTAAATAAATAAATAAATCCTGATTGACTTGTTATTCAAAGTAGGTAATATTTTTGATAGTGGACGCCCGCAGCTTAGCTCACGTAATTAGACATAACAATAGTCTCGTTTACACCTAGTAATATTATATAGCTTATTTCACTCAGTGAAGATGCAGTTTTCTAATGGTGAAATAATTTTTGAAATCGGTCCAGTAGTTTTTGTGTGAAAACATTACAAACAAATCTTTCCTCTTTATATTATAAGTTTAGAATACTATATAAGTAAGTACTATAGATTTATCTATAGAACAAGTTGAGCTGGATGCTATGCAAGTTTTTAATCAAAAAGGGCTTTTTTTGTCTAGTTTTTTTTTTAATATCTTTGTTTATAGCGATTGACCTCAAGGGTACTAACACATCGAAGCTTAAGCAATTACTAACTGGGCTTTTTATAACACGTCTTTTACTAATCGAACTAACTGCATCCTCCCACTTATTCAAGTTGTCAAGAACAGCAGTGAATGTGGTGGGGTGTTGCATGCCCCTTTGCTTTCTTCCATATCCATTAAAATGATTGACTAGCCCGTTGGCGCAATGCCTTCTGCGCCAGGGGTCGTGGGTTCGAATCCCACTCAAGACAAACATTCGTGTGACGAACACTTGTATTTGTTCTGTGTCTGGATGTTAATATTATGTATGTATATACACCCATAGTACAGGCTCTGCCTAGTTAGGGGTCAGATGGCCGTGCGGATGTAATGATATTTTCCATTTTCTTTTTATATTTTGTCAGATAAACAAAACAACATCGTCTATTGTAGTTATCTAGATAGATAATGAAATAACAGCTTACACTTAAATTTCCTGCTCCACTTAACAGCCGGTATTCACCGTTGGTAAAGTGAGAAAACGTTTTGTTTTCCTTACCTACTCATATGAAAAATGTGATTCAATTACCGTATAATAATAGTGAGTGGAATCGTGTGACCAACTGGTGACTTTATCTAGGATGTCCTGAATCTGAATCCAATTAATTCTGAAGCTAATCCAAACCTTCATATACTTGCTCCATTTTTAGGTTTCTGTATCCAGAGTGGGCGGAACCGTCTTTTGTTACACCGAACCGAAGCATTTCAAATTCCCGCTGCTATATAAAACAGGTACTTGTCCTGACTCCGTAATAATAAGTGGGTACCCCAGCATGAGTGCGCATTTTACTTGTTGACTAGTCTTACCTGCCGTTGTCACCTCCTTAGATGTGTCTCAATGAGCTAAGTTTCCTGCAAATGCAAGTCTTTGGTTTTCCTGATGTGAAATATGTACTCTACAGCTATAATGTCTTTTTTATAATTAGGAGGGTGGGCCTGAAAGTTATGGGTTCACGCTTATCTATACTTCTATACTAATATTATGAAGAGGAAACATTAAAGTTTGTAATGTTTTCACACAACTACTGGACCGATTTCAAAAATTCTTTCACCATTAGAAAGCTGCATCTTCGCTTCACATAGTCTATATAATATTAGATACTAGGTGTAAACGAAACTATTTTTGTTTAATTCCACGCGAGCTAATTAATCTGCGGGCGTCCACTAGTAATTACCTAAATAAAAATTCAAGTTACACAAACCCAATAGTCGTTGCCCAACCCGGGAACCCAAGGACCCCTAGTTTAGTAATCGCTTTGCGACCACTACACCAACGAGGTCCCATGTAATATTGTATTGGTATTGAACCTATATTAAATAACCATAAATAAAAATAAAAATAAAAGTTAAAAAGCTTTTATAACTTTTATTTTTATTTTCATGCATTGTCATCGGAACCTAGTATGTGTGCCAAATTTCAGCTCAATAGCTTCAGTGGAAGTGGGTGAAATATTGATTGCAAGATTCCAGGACATACATACATGAATGAATACATACGAGTGAAGTTAAATAAAAGCTTTTAAAAACAATTGGTAAGTAATATAAATAATCAGAAGGATTCGGAAGGCACAGGACCGGTCGGAGTGGTGTCGTTTAGGAGCCTATGTCCAGCAGTGGATCTCGAAAGGCTGTTGGATGGATGAAGTAATTAAATAAAACAGTAAATAGCTTTGTACAAATCACATTTTATTTCTGTATTTACAATCCGTTCGGCCGACGCGCATGCACGCACGCACACATACATACAAAAGACACCACTAGATGGTGCATACTGGGCCACTATGCACCACGCAGCTACTAAGACTATTATTGTGGACCATGAAAAGAAAAATTTAAAATATATGTTTTTAATTACGACCCTAGACTTGTAGGTCTTACCACTTACGATGGATTTCAATAAACTATAGATAGATAGAAATTTGACACATTTTATATAAAATGTGTCAAATTTCTATCTCCGATAGCCAAATCTATCTGTAGATAGGTTATTGAAATCCAGCGTTAGCAGAACTAATCAAAACTGAAACGGACAACACCGAACACTTTTAACCAACACATTGATAACTAGTGAACCCAAAAATCGAGTCCAACAAACTTGTGGTCCAACCACTTAGTAGTACAACAAAACGTAACGGGACAAACACCAGGTAGATTTGTATTTGCAAAACCATTTACGAAATTAATAATTCAAACATATCGCGATTCAATTAACTGGCGATAACTTTAGGATATTTGTACCACCAATTGTTACAATTTTTCTTAACACTCGATGATGTTACTACTTAGTTGGATAGAATATCGTTAAAAAAATAACACTCGGTGGTGTGTTTTACATAGATCATGTGAAACTGTGTAAATATTTTGTATATTAATTGCATTAAGTTAATTACATTTCAGAATCAGTATACTTACCTTTTTAAAACGTCATTATTATAAAATTATTAAATACGCACAATCAATAATAATTATTATTCAGTTACCTATAAGAAATAATTGCATGAAAGTATTGTGAAAATAGTCCTTACAAAAATACAGTCGTCCCATACTAAATGTATGAAAAAGTGTATTTTGTTCATAATTTTCTTTTCCATTAATTTTTCAGATGTTTTAATAGTTAATCTGCCATTCAGAACGCAGACGATTCTATCAAATCTATGATCATAAAAATCTGTCCAGCCGTTCTTCAGTTATAGGTAAGTTTCGTAACGACTTTGCTTAATATATATGTCGCAGGCATTTTGTATGATTCCGCCGTTTACATACTACGTCAGTAGTTAATAAACGCTCGCTGTTATGTAATATGCCGAAGGCAAAATGTATTTTTGGCACTAAGAGGCAGTTGTAAATAGCAGTTATGGTAAGTTAATTTTTTTTATTTATTGTGAGACAATTTAGACTCTGTCACAAATGTCGACAGAACCCTTTTTTGCGTAAATAAACATAGACAAAACCTGAACCTAACCTAACAAATTTGGAGTTGATTGTGTCGTTTTTTATTGGGGGCGAAGCCCCTTTTTTAACGGGGGGGCCTGTGGCCCTCCCTACCCCCCGCTTATCCGCCCCCTACTCTACTATAAAACTACAACCAACGTTGAAATTACAACAATTGAACGAGTTGTCATTTTGCCTTCGGCATATTACATAACAGCGAGCGTTTATAAACTGCCGTAGCCGTATGTAAACGGCGAAATCATACAAAATGCCTGCGATATATATAAATCGATAATCAATCATGCAAATTAAACTATATCAACTCCGTTTATGTGTTAAATAACTTGGCACTTTTTTTATTGAAATATTAGTTATAAAAAAAATTTTTAGTTAAAAATTACAACAAAAACACACTATTGTTTCCTCTCGGACATGTCAGGAAAGTCTAAAATCCATCCCAAACAGGAATTAAGAAGCGTGGTGCATCATGTCCCATTTGCACATAGAGCGGTGTACGAGCCTTCTACCAACCATCCGCTACCCGAACGATCACTTCCACTTAAACTATAGGAATCGATACGTAACATACTTAGAGTCAATTATCCTCAACTCGACTTATCATTTTCACAGTAATTTACTTCGACGTATCTAGTAGATGCCAATACGCACTTGACTTGGTCTTGTACTATTATGTATTCTGTGACGTGGATATGTTGTTGTTAGGGTTTGTCTATGGGCACATTCAATTTGTAAAAAAAACCTCGATTTGGTTGCCAATAATGAAATATGTCTCAATCGACGCAGTAAGTGATTACAATAAAAAACATTTAGTAATTAAATGTCGTGTATTATATACTTTCTGAAATATTTGAGTTTAAAATCTTACAAACGCACAAAATTTCATTGTGGAATACATTTTGATTGTATTATTTCTCTATCGATTGACACATCGTTTTATCATTTGCCGCCGAAACGAGATTTTTTAAAATGGCGGACTTGGGAGTTATGCCACAGAATAACAAGTTGCAATGCCCTTTATGTATCTTGTAGATATGTATTTTAATTTTACTGCACGATTGCGATGAAGTGTGGGGGTTGGATGCACATAAACACTGTTCTGTGTGCATTATTTAAACATACCCTATGTTTCGATATCTACAGATTTTAGAGAGAAGCGTTGTTTGCTTGCATACATTCGAGATGTCGCTTCCGGTGTATAAACGTCAAATGAAAAGAATGTATCATAGAAAAGTAACCAATCCAATATTCAAGCCATATGATTAAATGGGTTAAAAATATTACTGGTTCTACGCATACAAATGCGTCAACTTGGAACAATCATACTTTTGGGCCCTTGTTATACTGGGAGGAGTTTTTATGGAATTTTTACTGCCCCCATTTACGAACACATACATGCCAAATTGTAGCAGATTCAATTATTATTTTTCTTCAGTAAATTACCATGACAACCATAAGCCGACTTAAGAAAAACAGACGATAAATTGTAATTAAATGTTAAGTAATAAAAATAAACACAGTTAAATAGATGATTTGACTGGGGCTCCAGGTTCGACCTCCAGCTTAGGCAGTTGTTGTGACATTATTTGTTCTCACTGTAGTTTAAACAATTATTGTAATTATTAATAATAAAGTAAAAAACTGATTTAAACTGCGCCCAGTCATTATTAGACCATTATTTTCTCACCATGGCGTATTATTAACTTATAGGCATGTTAATTATACGAGCCTTAAGATATATAGTATTGCCTCAAATTACTTAATTCAACAAAAATATGGTCAAAACAATTGATAAATTGTGCGAGATTACAACATAAAAACACTATTACAAAATATATTACATACACAGTAAGAAATGCAAATTTATTATTATTCTAAGTGCGTTTGTGTAACGTGCGTTTTTACGACGCGTTAATGAGCGTTTTGTAGGCGTTTTTATGTACGCGCTTACATTAATTTCTTGCAACTGGGAATCGTATTTTCCCGCCGGCGGACGAAAACGCGACTTTAGAACGGCCAACACTAGGTATCCCCGAGTGATTGGTCGATCCCCTGCTATAGTTACAAACACAGCGTCGACCTAAGCCGATGTCCGTACCCCAGGGGCAGACCTATGGATCAATTTGGACCTTGAAAGAGTTAATCCTTTACCTTTTGGTTTCAGCTCTTTAAAGCTTACCACCCTATTAGGTGACGCCGTAAAGGTCTAAGACCATACAGCAAAAGTCCATAAGAAAAAAAAAGCAATCAAATTATTGCATTTTATGTGCCATTAATATCATACAGGACATAAGAGTTAAGAAGTATACCTCTAAATCGCTAGAATAACCACTATTGCACATAAGAAACAAAGTTCTATTACCAAAACGTTTTTAAAAACGCGCCGATAAAACGCCCGGTACGCAAACCGCCTGCAATGGAATCGCAACTTACGCTACGGTCTGTCCAACGTACACACTACGTAACCAATATTCAACAATACATTAACATATCAAACGATACTAGCCTTTATGACGTAATATAAAGAAACTTAAAATATTAAGGCCTGTAGAGACCTGAGCGGTATTCGCAACCGCTGCGGAGGTATTACTATGACGACATTAGTATGAAGTTCCACGACTAGAGCGAAATTGGTTGGTACCACAGAAATTTATCAAGATAGAACGGCGATCGCGTATTATTTTGATATAAACGATGCGTGGCACTTTTTTCGTCAGCCCCGCCCAAGCCCCGCCTACTGTGACGTCACACTATAGTAATTAGTGAGGCGACACACTCGTTTCAGTTGTAATCAAATCTATAGACAACGTAACGTACCGCAACAATTATCGACGCGCACTGACCGAAATTGCGAGATATCTTGCAGTATATTGCAAGATTGTGAGATATCTTGCAGTATATTGCAAGATTGCGGCAGGGGGTAGGTATATGCCCTGATCACCGTTCTATCTTAATTAATTTCTGTTGTTAGTACCATGTTACCGTATGTAGGCGGAATTGTTTCGCTTGTTCAGACATATACCGCCGGTCGAGGTGACGAGGGAGCGAAAACTTCATGCCTGACCTTAGCAAAAGCGCACATTTTAACCACATCGGTACCGTAATACGCTTTGTTAACAGTAGTATTAGGTACCATGTATCCTTTTGATTTTCCATGATTTTCTCTGCCACAGACGGTAGGGAATACTGCTTAGGTCTGTATAGGCCTTTAAACAGCCACCGGCCGCCGTATGGTAATGTCGGAACTATGACAATATTATCAACCAGCCACTAAGTTTTAAGAGATCCCCAAGTAAAATTAATTAACTTATTTATTAGTGACTATATCAATAAATATATGTAGTTAAATATTCAGTTGTAATTTGATGTTAGCTATAAATATTTTTTTGTAAATTTTGTGTACCCAATAAAATAAAATAAAAAATCTCAGGACATTACGGAAATTCATCAGTGATGTTCCTTAGGGATGGAAGTGTACCCAATAAAATAAAATAAAAATCTCAGGACATTACGGAAATTCATTGTTCCTTTGGGATGAAATTTTCACGCGACCACTAGTAAATTGTAGCAGCAATATCAAACGGACTACTCTAGCGTGAAGTTTGATCAGTATTGTTCAATGAGTTGATTTATGAGTCGATCCTTTAGTAAATAAAGGATCTGTTCAATTTATTTATTGAACAGATCTTTTGAATTCTCTCCCCCGATGATCCGCGAGTCAGGAAGCCTAGGCATCTTTAAAAAACGAGTCAAGGAACACTATCTATCTCTTTCTGTTTAAACATAACTTCTCTGATTACGATATATTTATTGGCTAGTTATGTAAATTATATGCATGTATTATAATATATCTATTGTATTGTGTATGTATGATATTGTATAATATTGTATGTATCGTACTATTATTTATATGTATTGAAATTTATTAGTAAGTAAGTTTATGTAAGTGTATTGCTTTGTTGCATGGTGTGCACTTTATTCTACCACTCATTTACATGTCTCCAGTCACAGGTACGCTGGAAGATATTTCTTAGGGAAATAAGCGTTACCTTTGTACATTAATAATATATTAAGATTGTATTTCCTGATATTGTTCTCCTATGTGTACATAAATGCAAATAAATAAAATAAATAAATAAATGATTCATATCAATAACATAGGTAAGAGCTACTTAGGAATCTCAAAACTGTTATGTGGCAGTTGACAGAATTTAATGATTAATTCGTATTAGACACTCATATATCAAATTCACTACATCTTATTGTATAGTACAACGTATTGTTTCAAACATCAAGACCAAATTTTATCAATATTTTTCATTGATTCACCACCACCGTAGATTTAACACTTCAAACAAAAATGTGCTTGAAATCTGTCGCTTCACTGACATAATTATTACCTTTGAATAACCATATAGTAGTTGAAACGCACAGCCGAATCAAAATGGTATTAAGTGAAGTACCGTGTTTACCAAATTCAACCTTATTTTAAATTATTACGGTAACAATTCCATGTACATGCCGTGTGAAGTTACGTCATTTCATAACCAGCCGCCGACAAATATTTTATTATGAAAATTTTTCGTATTCGTAACAAAAAAATACCAACTTTGTTATCATGCAAATATAGAGCTTTATTTTTGAAGTAAATTTCTTTACGCAAGCTTGACTTGGGGAGTAAGCGAAGAATGTGTCACGTGTTACGGAAAAAAGTGTTACGGAAGTTTATAAGTTAGTGAAGACAGAAAGAGAGAGAAATACGGTATTGGATTGGGCGAGGTGACAGGAAGTTGAGAGGGAGATATAAGTTTGTGAAGATAGAAAGAAATATCAATCATTTATTTTCCAAAAGTGACACCTATCATCCGTTAATCTCATATCTTCTTTTTTATGCCTGGACGTTTATACATTTATTATAATTCCTGAGAATTCCTCACTAGCCCATCCATAAATGATAAAAATTATTGTTTTGGATTGTTTATGTGTAAATTGCAATATTTAAATGCATGATAAGACGTATGTCGTGGACGTGTTTCAATATGCAATAATTAATAAAAAAATATATTTAATAAAAAAATCCTTTTTATAACATTTTATTTTAATTTTATTTTCGTGTATTGTCATCGGAACCTAATATGTGTGCCAAATTTCAGCTCGATAGTTTCAGTGGAAGTGGGTGAAATATTGATTGCAAGATTCCAGGACATACATACTTTACATACATAGATACATACGAGTGAAGTTAAATAAAAGCTTTTAAAATAAAATAAATGCTTGTAAAATCCTATCCGTTCTTCGCAGTTGAAGACTATCGTTTCGACAATTTTACCGCGTACTAAGGCGTTTACGTGTGGAAGGCTAATTACGCACTTTTCAAGCGTTCAACTACGAGTGGTGGTAAATCAATGATATTTTTATTACAAAGGACAATATTTTGTTCATATAACATACACTGTACAGTATTTTCTACCATCAAAGTAGATACACAACTTCTACGAGTAAAGTTTGAAATTACATCTTATAAGGGTCAGTTCAGACTAGACAAAAAGTGGTCGAATATTTTTATGAATAATATTAACCCTATTGTTGATAGTACGTTATTTTTATGTATTTCCATAAAATTACAAGTTTTTCGTATCCAATTGGCATACGAAACTGCTATACTTAATAGCTCATCCGTTTTTAAGTCTGAAATGTCCCTTAAGGTTGGATTCGGTTCCAAATGATCGCGACATAATAACATTACATCCACGTACGTACGGACGTACTTACTCTTGACGCAGTTACGTGTTGTACCGAGATGAGACTTATACCACGAACGTGTATAAATCAAGAGCAATTTTAAGATAGAAATATCCAATAATATTTTACCCGACCCGAGAATTGAACCCAGGACAATATGTGCTTGCGACCGCTAGACGTACCAGGCATTGTACTACATAATAATTCTTACAAGCCCGTAAGTCGCACGACCCGATCGCAGTCGCAAAGAACCAATGACATTTTTATTAAGATCTACGCATACCTAATAAATAGATGAATTTCGTACACATCCATAGTTGAAGTTACCGGCTTACTCGCGTGTGATTTAAGTCGGAAATAGGCCGACTAGTTTCGATCTATTTCGTACAGTGTACGCCGTGACCGCCGCGAGCGCGTTCACTCCTGAAGATGGTCATCGTAATAGATCGAAACTAGTCGGCCTATTTCCGACATAAATCACACGTGAGTAAGTCGGTAACTTCAACTATGACTATAGACACTCACGAATCGTTCAGTAATAAAATTCGCACACATCCATATTGAACTTAAACGAAAGCAGAGATGCTTAATGATATAATTTTTTCGCATGCAATAATTAAGTATTGTTTGACGATGAAAACTACAGGAGTCGTTTATATAAAATCATTATATGTACTTTATAAAAATAAAGTTATAAATTTAAATCATGCGATTTATAATGAATGAACATGTAAATTAATAATAAATTAAGTGAATTTATAATAACCTTAGTCTTCCTTATTTTGTTCAGCCTCAAACGATATTGACTGTTATCTACCGACACGTTAACGATATCGTGTCAATTTAAAAACGTTAAAAGTGACTATTAGTTAAGGATGATTCGATCCGTGGTGGAAAATTTAAATAAATTAATGTTTCTGTTGTTTAACACTTGATAACATAAATAGCGTTGCATTTTTCAATTTGTCATTTTGGTTCTGTTAGTTTGTTGAGAGAGGCCTATGTCCAACAGTGGATTAATGTGGGCTGAAGAGAGAGGGAGAGAGGGAGAGAGGGAGAGAGAGTTAAGCCGAATTTGAATATGCTCCATGATCCATAAAAACCGTCAAAAATTGTACGGTGGAACTATAGGACCAAAATGACATACTGGAAAATGAGATGTTATACGGTATGTGTGCAAGTAAAAAATAATATCACATAATATACCTATAATATTTTTACTTCTTGAAAAAAAAAATATGTTTTTATTTAAATTTCCCGCCACTAATCAAATCACTTTAAATAAAGTATTTAATGTTCAACCTATAAACTTACAATTCAATATTTTCATTATTTATCGTACCATACATTTAACACTAAGGGTTAAATCACATCTGCCTGCACTCTCTCTCACTCATGCAAACAGCCATATTCAAGACCAAAACTCATTCAAATGTGATTGATACCTTAAACATCGTCCAATGGATAAATCTTTCAAAAGTATATTTCTCATAAATTGGTATACCGACATCACATCGACGGCACGTCACGGCACGGCACGTCACGGCACGTCACGGCGCGGCACGGCGGTTACGACGTCATCATGTCGTTGCCGGCCGACGAGCTCGATCCCTTTAGCAGCTCGTTCATATCCCGTCGGAACATAGACAGGTTTTGTGTGAATCTGTTGACGAGGGGAATTGTTTTCATGAGCGGCGTTAGAAAGGTGACATTTTTGGTGGTAGAACCTGCCTGCATATGCAGGTAAGTTCGTAACATTGTGTACGTCACATTGCATGCACGTTTAATAATATCTTAATAAATAGTTTATTTCAGAATTTATGTATCCCAGTATGTATTAGTAAGTGGCATCTTATATCTCAGTCAAAATACAAAATACATTAACGTGCACGTTACTTTTTTACGTGAAATCGCATGCACGTTACGCACTTGCTTCAGCGTACGTAAAATTACGTTCAACTTTGCGCCCTCATGTACTTAAGTATAATTGCTAGAATGAATGATGTACGAAAATAGTGTTCTTCAGTATTTTATTTATTATTTTTAGTTTTTGCAATACCTTTGCTATAAATTATGTGTGCACTTATAATTACTGCGTGCACGCAATATTGTGCATTACCTTGTATCATAATTTTAATACGAGAATCAAAAAATTTCAACCTCTTAGGACGTAAGTGTTTGAAAGATGGCATAGTTAAAGTTTGTATGTTGCAAAAAATCCACTTTGCAAGAAATCCTTGATCAAAGATTAAAATGATCCGGTGAAAAGAAAAAAGATCCAACAATGGGTCTTTTCAATGGATTTAAGTGGATCTTTTTCGTCGATTTAGAAATAGACATAAATGTAGCGTCTATAGCCCAATGGCTCGCGTCGATTCAATATGATTGAAAAAAAATCATGGACGCTGCCGTGAACTTTAGGATATTTGTCCCACCAATTGTTATAATTATCATACACTCGATTGTTGTTACTTACTACTTAGTTGGATAGCGTGTCGCTAAAAAAGAACACTTACTACTTAAAGATCATGTGAAACTGTGTAAATAATTTGTATATTCATCACAACCCTTCCATTGTCCCACTGCTGGGCAACAGTCTGCAGAATGGGAGGGATTTGGCCTTAGTAATGTGAATATTTTATTACTGAACGATTCGTGAGTGTCTGAATATTCATAGTTGAAGTTACCGGCTGACGCAGCTCGAGCGTGGTGAAGTATGCTCTACAGCTGTGTCTGTGGGGGAGACCCGCGCCCAGCTGTGGGACGTCTATGGGTCGCAGCGATGTAGGCCCGTGCCCAGCAGTGGGCATCCAGTGGTATCGGTGTATATAGCACTCACCGGTCCCTGTTCTTGGTGAGCAGGTTGGGCTCGATGCCCGCCATGAGCGGACGTCTATGGGTCGCAGCGATGTAGGCCCGTGCCCAGCAGTGGGCGTCCAGTGGTATCGGTGTCTATAGATATTCATAGTTGAAGTTACCGGCTGACGCAGCTCGAGCGTGGTGAAGTATGCTCTATAGCTGTGTGTGGGGGAGACCTGTGCCCAGCTGTGGGACGTCGCAGCGATGTAGGCCCGTGCCCAGCAGTGGGCGTCCAGTGGTATCGGCGTACATCGCACTCACCGGTCCCTGTTCTTGGTGAGCAGGTTGGGCTCGATGCCCGCCATGAGCGGACGTCTATGGGTCGCAGCGATGTAGGCCCGTGCCCAGCAGTGGGCGACCACTGGTATGGGTGAATTCGTCAATCACTCACCGGTCCCTGTTCTTGGTGAGCAGGTTGGGCTCGATGCCCGCCATGAGCGCGGCGAACCACTGCGCGAGCTGCGGCTGCTTGTCGCGCGGCTGCGCCGCTATCATCTCGGCGCGGATGTAGGCCCGTGCCCAGCAGTGGGCGTCCAGTGGTATCGGTGTGTATCGCACTCACCGGTCCCTGTTCTTGGTGAGCAGGTTGGGCTCGATGCCCGCCATGAGCGGACGTCTATGGGTCGCAGCGACGTAGGCCCGTGCCCAGCAGTGGGCGTCCAGTGGTATCGGTGTAAATCGCACTCACCGGTCCCTGTTCTTGGTGAGCAGGTTGGGCTCGATGCCCGCCATGAGCGGACGTCTATGGGTCGCAGCGACGTAGGCCCGTGCCCAGCAGTGGACGTCCAGTGGTATCGGTGTGTATCGCACTCACCGGTCCCTGTTCTTTGTGCCCAGCTGTGGGACGAGGCCCTTGCCCAGCAGTGGGCAAATCGTCAATCACTCACCGGTCCCTGTTCTTGGTGAGCAGGTTGGGCTCGATGCCCGCCATGAGCGCGGCGAACCACTGCGCGAGCTGCGGCTGCTTGTCGCGCGGCTGAGCCGCTATCATCTCGGCGCGGATGTAGGCCCGTGCCCAGCAGTGGGCGTCCAGTGGTATCGGTGTACATCGCACTCACCGGTCCCTGTTCTTGGTGAGCAGGTTGGGCTCGATGCCCGCCATGAGCGCGGCGAACCACTGCGCGAGCTGCGGCTGCTTGTCGCGCGGCTGCGCCGCTATCATCTCGGCGCGGATACGGGCGAACTGCTCCTCGTTCAGCAGCACCAGCCCCAGCAGTGGGCGCGACATCGACCAGTGGTTGCAGCAGTCCTCGAACATTATCACGTTCAACACCTGCGCGACACGTTACTATTAAATAGTAGGCTAGACCAAATTTAATTAAGACACTAAGATATATCTGTTTGTCTCGTTTGTTTCTGTACAGTAAGAATTTTTTTGTTTTTCTAAGCTATTTCTTTTTATTTTTGTATTTTATTTTTTTATGTTTTTGTTATATTTGTTAGTAAGTACATATGGGTGGTTATCTGAAATTTGGTTAACTTGGTGTTAGCATCAATTTTCACAATATTATAAATAAAATATCCAATATTTTAAACTACTATACGATCATATAAAGTCCATGTAGTTCGGTCACTCATTTTAATGTTTAACATAATATTCTTTATTTCCAAAAATTGCCATTTCTTACTCCAAATATCAGGCCCTAGCCATGTAAGATCTCCCGAATTTAGTATTCGTTTCACTGTAATTATAATTCTATAAGAATAATTTGATCAAACTCTATTTAAATTCGTTTACTATTACATTAATAACATTGTCATTACGATTTAATTTATAATAACAATATGTTTCATCACATTATTTCAAGTCAAAAAGTGTAAGCGATAAAAAATATCAGGCCCTAGTCATTTACGAAATTCACAAATACGCGGCATCCAAGCATAGGGCTTTTTCATACCTCACTCAATACGATAGCATCGGTGTGGAATTAGTTGCAAACACAACCCAGGCCGCGGCAGTCATTTTGTTTTAAGTGCAGTCGCCGACTTTGTTGCCGAAACACGTGCTGTGCCAGTCAAACTTTCAGGCCCTAGGTAAGTCGTTTTAAAGATAGTTAATTACTAATTGACCTCATTTCTTATTGTAACTATGAGTTTGGTCTGCCTTGTTATTTTGTCGGCCTATTGGTTTTGATGTTGATTTTAAATAATAGGTTTCATTTGATTTTGTTTCGTTTTGTCAGTCCCTAGACCGTCAGGCCCTAGTCGTAATAGTGACTAGGGCCTGACGCCACATATAGGGACTGATGGTCATAATGTGTGATCCATGGTTTTAAACATAATACCAATGTATTTGTTGTAGAATATGGCGCCTAGAATGAAAAAAACATTGTCTAAAGAGGGAATTGCAAAAAAAAACGTCTGAACAGGCAAAGAGGTGATTGGAAAAAAATAAAAATGACTCTGTTTTGCTGGCACAGTACAAAGAAAAGGAACGACTAAAATATGTAATGAAAAATGAAAAAGGACAACGGAAATGTGTAAAAGACATGACTCCGCGTGAGCACAGAAAGGCAAGAAAAAGCTATTCATCTGATTATAGAAAAAAACAAAAGATTAGTGAAAATACAGATAAATACGACCAAAATACGCCGCCATCATAGGAAGATGAAATTATTCCTGAGGCTCCTATATTAAATAATGAAAGAGAAGCTGAAGCTAGAAAGAGAAGTATAGTTCAAAGGTAAAAAAGAAATAATTATACTGTAGTCCTTCCTCTAGGAAGGACTTACTTATTGAAAATTTAAAGAAAAAACCTATCAGCGAACAACAAAGAAACGGAGTACTTAAACATAGAATTATAAAAAAGAAGCAAGCACTAACACCAAAAAGTAAAATTGTAGAAATGGCCAACGACCCTAATCAAAAAGTAAAATTGATAAAAAAAGCGTTATTTGGCGATATTATAAGATATGAATAATATGAATAATATCGCCAAATAACGCTTTTTTTATCTTATAATATCGCCAAATAACGCTTTTTTTATCAATTTTACTTTTTGATTAGGGTCGTTGGCAAATTTTAGATAAAAAGATTGAGATACATCAAAAAAAACCTTCATAAAAAAGATTTTGTCCAGTCCACTGACATGATGATATTATAAATGGAGACTTTGAAATAAACCCATTCTTATTACATATAAAATGGATGGGATTTAATCGTACGCTTAAAATATGAAGCTAAGCTAAAGAGAAAGAGAGTTGAAGAAAATCATTCACAAGTTTTATGATGATGACAATAATAGTCGTTGTGCGGCAGGAAAAAAAGAATGCATCACTCGCAAAAAAGTTAAAAAACAATAAAGATATTTGCTATGAACGCTGGCTATTGAAATTGGGTGCCTTAAAAAATGCAAATGTTCTTGACTTTGCAACATATCAAACTGCACTGGAAACAATTTGCTGTGATCGTTACTCGGAAAAATGCTTAGCGAGAACTTGTCAGGACTCCTTGATGAAGATTTTGTCATAATAACTGTGTTTGGCGTCAGTCCCTATCACGTCCCGTCAGTCCCTAGAACACTGATTTTAAAAAATCATAAATTTCTCTAAAAATATCAAGTAAAGTGGCTGGCCCGTTTAGATGCAGCAAAGTAGATGCTATACCCATAGCATAGAATATAAACTGTTCTGATTTTTAACAAAAAACACCACTTTCAAAATGATGTCAGAAGTTAACCAAATTTCTGATAAACACCCATATAGTTGCACCCTGAAACTCGCCAATGCCCGAACTACGCGACAAAACGGAAGTACAGAATATCAGTGCTGTGGCATTTTCTTTGTTACAGCAAATGCTGAGTGCTATCCGTTTTTCGCTAGGACTGCAACAACTGTTTATACATTATTATTTTGTCCTATTTGATTATATCATTGTAAAATGTTGTAGTTGTTAGCGAAAATAAACAAATTTCATTTCATTTCATTTCAAATATCTTGGGACATTCTCACACACGGCCATCTCACCCCAAAGAAAGCAGAGCCTGTACAATGGATGTCATAGACTGATATACCATACATAGATATTTTTAGATACATACTTAAATAGATAATAATAACATTCAGACACAGAACAAATACATATTATTGGATCAAAAGTTTTGATTAATGTGGAGAAATTAAAAGATTATTGGATAAAAAGTTTTGATTACTAATAAATATCTTGGGACATTCTCACACACGGCCATCTGACCCCAGGCGAGCCTGTAATATGGGTGTCAGAGACTGACATACATACATGTATATATATTTTTAAATACATACTTAAATAGAAAATAATATTAACATCCAGACACAGAACAAATACATGTGTTCGTCACACGAATATTTGTCCTGAACGGGATTCGAGCCCACGACCCCTGGCGCAACAGGCAGCGTCACTACCGATTGCGCCAATGGGCCCGTGTATGTTGTTTGCATTTCTATATTTCTACTAGTGGATGCCCGCAGCTTCGCTCGCGTAGAATTAGACCCATTAACGACGTCTGCCCGCGTTCGGGTTGCTCACATGACTTCAAAAACGGCAAAGTTTCATACTAACTTTGCACCCCCGTTTTACCCCCTTAGGGGATGAAGACTGATGCAAAAATTAGATAAAAACAATCCTTGATGCGGATTATATATCATGCTAAAATTTCAGCTCGATCGGTGCAGAACTTTTTGAGTTTTTGAAGCGTACACAAACCAACATAACATCCATACTAATATTATAAATGTGAAAGTGTGTTTGTTTGTTTGTCCGGCTTTCACGTCGCAACGAAGCTATTATATGGTATGGTTTTTGTGTGTGGAGATAGTGAGGAGGGTGGAGAGTGAAGTAGGCTACTTTTTACCCTGGTAAAACATCCCCATGGGAAGATATCGATGTTTTGTTATTTGCTAGATATTTAGTTCCGGATGTTGTTAATAGATGGCATTGTTAATTCCCTTTTCCCACGCGGGCGGAGCCGCGGGTAAAAGCTAGTTTTTATATATATAGATTCGTTTGCATGTGTGTGTGTGTGTGTGTGTGTGTGTATTGTGTGTGTGTGTGCTACTCACGGTGGCTAGGAGCTGCTGCATGATCTCCGGCCGCCTCTGGAGAACCTCGATGAACATGTTGCTCGTCTCGGGCGGCGGCTTGCGCGGGTTGGGCACCTTATTGCTAGCTGGAACAACGTGGGCCATCACTGTCGCGTCGTTGCCGTTCTATTTATTTATTTATTTAACATTTATTGCTATACACATATTTGTAACATACAATTGATACAACATACAATTGATACAACAAACACTTGCACCTTGTTAAGGCATTGCAAGAAAGAAAAGGAGAGAGGCAGACATTTTAATTTGTATTAATATTAACATTTTAATTAATTTAATTTGTTATTGTAATTATATACCTAGGTCAATTTTGTTTAATAAATATGTCATATACCTATGTCATATACTGTTTTATTTATTGATTATTTAACTATCGTTCAGTACACAGTAGGACAGAGAAGCATCATCACCATCAGCCTTTATTGGTCCACTGCTGGACATAGGCCTCTCCTAAACGACGCCACTCCGACCGGTCCTGTGCCTTCTGAATCCAGCGGTTTCCCGTCGCCTTCTTCAGGTCGTCCGTCCACCTTGTCGAAGGGCTACCTGTGCTCCTTTTTCCAAGCCGAGGTCTCCATTCGAGGACTTTTCTTCCCCAACGGCTATCAGCCCTGCGAACGACGTGGCCTGCCCGTTGCCACTTCAACGTACTAACTCTACGAACTATGTGGTGAGCTTTGTTCGTCTACGGATTTCATCATTTCCGATACGGTCGCGCAGCGAAATACCGAGCATAGCTCTCTTCATAGCGCGCTGAGTGACTCTGAGCTTGTGAAATAGGCCGACGGTAAAGGACCACGACTCGGATCCGTAAGTCATACAAGCATACAGATAAATAAGCATTAAAACTGTGAAGTTGAACACAAGTGCAGTGATGTTCACGTATCAGCTCTAGGAGCTGCTAGTGCATTATAAAGAATAATAAAATAATAATAAATACAGTTCTTGTCTTTTTTTAAAGTTCACGGGGCAATATTCAACTTCTTAACCAAAATGATACATTCAAACATAGTTTAAAAAATAAATAACAAATCACGCTTTTGAATGCAATGATTGCTTTGTCATCGTTCCTTGATAAGTGTGCAAAGTTTCAAATTAATCCGACGTTTTTAAATGGGCGAAAATCAATTAGGCAATGTTATATCTTATGTGTGCAAATTAACCATAATGTCAATATTGATGTTTTACTAATTACAACAAAAAAAAAATTCCCGCCACAGAGCGAAGCAACCACATTAACAAGGAAAGGTAGTCAAATACTTACTTTTCTGTACTAATTGCTTAAATAGATATGTGACTATGTGGTCCAGCGTGCTACAGCAGCCTGTACAGACGCTCGTATCTGTAACATAAACCACTAAACATTAAAATATCTATTAAGCAAATGGAAAGTGACAGTCCAGTGGCAATCGAACTCGCCTCTCACTCAAGCGGTCCGGGTTCAAACCCCAGTGGCACGCACCAATGACTTTTCTAAGTTATGTGCGATTTAAGAAATTAAATGACACTTGCTATAACGGTGAAGGACACATCGTGAGGAAACCTGCATGCCTGAGAGTTCATCATAACGTTCTCGAAGGTATGCGAAGTCTGCCAATCCGCACTTGGCCAGCGTGGCCTAATCCCATTCTGAGAGGAGACCTGAGCCCAACAGTGGGACAAAGAAAGGGTTGTGATGATGATTATGATGAAATGGAAAGTTGAACGATGAGTAGGGCCTGTAACGCATGTATTTCCCCGCAGAGGTAGGCACACGCCCGGTTTTTGGCGCTTTAAGGTGGCGGTACACATGCCCATAGCTTTTTTTTTAATGTTAACAGGATAGCAAACGAGCTTGCAGCACCACCCATCCGCTGCCGCCCATGACAACTGTGACTGACTTTGAACAAGACTCAATTAGGGACTGCGATGGTTAGTCCAATTGGTTTGAGAAAGTTAATTAGAACATTAGTTGGTCAGTTCGTTAGTAGGTATGAGGACTGGGGACTGTTAGTGATAGTTAGTTAATATCAAACAATTAAAAATAATAAGTTTTGTAGACGTTGTTTGTGTGTGTGTGTGTGTGTGTGTGTGTGTGTGTGTGTGTGTGTGTGTGTGTGTGTGTGTGTGTGTCGATGCAAACGGATGGTCGACGCGCTCACCCAGGGCCGTGAGCCCCTCGGATATGGAGGACAGGATGTACAGCGTGGCCTCGGGCTGCAGCGACGCCAGGAACGGCATGTGGTCCTGCGCGAGCCGCTCGAGCAGCACGTAGTACGTTTGCGACAGCTTCGGGTACGTCTGAAAGAAAGGGAATACGTACTGTACAATTATTCTTGTCAATTAGGGCTGAAAATCCTTGCTTTACCAATCTAAGCCCTTAGAAATCTTGGGTTAGGTTAATGTTAGTCTATTTTTTTATAATTGGTATAATCTTATGGTTTCGTCGACATCTTCTAGTTTACCTGTATTACGAATACGGATATGGATGATAACTTATATTTTACATGTTATTTTACTTATATACTCACCAATAAATCGCTCTGGGGTATGCTTAATAATAATTTCACGAACATATTGAGTGCGTTGTCTAAAGCCTCGTCGCCGTATAACCTACGAACAAATAGATTTTATTCTTAAAACTTTATAATAGGCATGATGACAGTATTAAAAAAATTGAGAATAAGTGGTTTTAGCGGAACAAGTATTTGAATAATTCAATTAAAAAAAAAAAAGTATAAAATACAGCAATCGGCCACGTTAACTGAAAATCCGATCGGAGCGGATGACGTCACGGCTAAGTAAAAATTCTTTTTGTTGCGCTCCAGTTATAAATACAGCAGCATATTTACCTAGGCGTGACGTCAGAAGCGGACGCCATGACACCTACAAGCGTTTTCGCTCTAAAGTCAAAGTAGATAGGAAAAACTGCAATAAGTTGGTTTATAACTCAATTTATTGATAATATAATGTTTTTTTTTTTAATATTGGATGTGTACCTACATGACAGAAAGCAATTTCAAAATCTGTCATCATGCCTATTATTGAACAACTAGATTAGATTGATAAGATCAGCAATTCGAAGATCAGGAGAGGGATGATCTAGCTAGATTCTAGATCATCCCTCTCCTGATCTAGATTCTAGAAGATACTCAGAAGTGGAATAGCTCAGAAGTAGGATAACTCAGATATAATTATAGATCGAAGTGGAATAACAAGTAGCTCTACCTCAGGTCATACTCAGAACACACCTAAATACACCGAAATTGGCGTAGTTGCCACACAGCGCCGCCTTCAGTATGGAGAAGCAGAGCGATATGCCCTTTAACTTCATGGCATACATTTGTTTCTTGCTGACGTCGATAGTGAGGATCCTGCTACCTGGAACAAGATAAGACAAATTTTATTTGTGGAATGTTCAAGTCCCGCCTGAATAATAACTAAAGATAATTCGGTTCCTGGTGCTTAATTATTCCAAACTAGTGGACGCCCGCAGCTTCGCTTGCGTAGAATTAGACCCATTAACGACGTCTGCCCGCGTTCGGGTTGCCCACTTGACTTCAAAAGCGGCAAAGTTTCATACTAACTTTGCACCCCCGTTTTACCCCCTTAGGGGATGAATTTTCAAAAATCCTTTCTTAGTGCTCCCCTACGTTATAAAAGGAACCCCTGTGCAAAATTTCAAGTTTCTAACCCCTATAGTTTAGGCCCTGCGTTGATATGTCAGTCAGTCAGTCAGTCAGTCAGTCAGTCACCTTCTCCTTTTATATATATAGATAACAGTGTCATAAAGTGTAACTGGCGTCTATGTTACATTTTCAGAATTTTTGCACTATTCAGATAGGGTGTAACACGGACTCGAGGTGGGATATTGAAGCAGTATCTAGCACACGCATTTTGAACACGCTGTATCAGATTTTTACATTACACAGCGGTGACAGCCCAGTGGCTATCGAACTCGCCTCTCAATCGAGCGGTCCGGGTTCAATCCCCAGCGGCACGCACCAATGACTTTTCTGAGTTATGTGCGATTTATTAATTAAATGTCACTAGCTGTAACGGTGAAGGACACATCGTGAGGAAACCTGCATGCCAGAGAGTTCTAATGTTCTCGAAAGCATGTGAAGTCTGCCTATCGGCACTTGGCCGGCGTGGTGGACTAAGGCCTAATCCCTCCCGTTCTGAGAGGAGACCCGTGCCCAACAGTGGGACAAAGAAAGGGTTGTGATGATGATGATGTATTAGGTTTCGGGAACGGACGAGAAGTCGGGGACCGAAAGCAGCGTCTGCATAATTAAGCTTAGACAAAACTAAGGTCTCACATAATGTGAACCGTAGATCGGTACTTATGAAGTTCCTAATCTTATACAGTACTTTGAGACTGTAAAAACAGTTTCGAACTAAGCCTAAGATATGAGCTTCAAATCTAATATATAAAATTTCCGTGTCACAATGTTTGTTGCAGTACTCCTCCGAAACGGCTTTACCGATTTTTACCAAATTTTATATGCGTATTCAGTAGGTCTGAGAATCGACTAACATCTATTTTTTTTCCCCCTAAATGTTAAGGGTAGTCCATCCCTAATTTTTTTTTTTTAATTGTTAGATAAATTTTTATTTTTGTATTTTTTTATGATACAACATTAGAAAATAAATACAACCCTGAATTTTCAACCCTCTACGATCAACCAAAAAGTATTTATATGGCAAAACAACGTTTGCCGGGTCAGCTGGTTATATATATTATATAGTTACTAGTCACCAACCGCAGTGCGGGGGCGTCCACTAGTAATATAATATTATAAAGAGGAAACATTTGTTTGTAATGTTTTCTCACAAAAACTACTGGACCGATTTTAACCGAGTGACATTGGCTATATAATATTACTAGGTGTAAACGAAACTATTATTATGTCTAATTCCACGCGAGCGAAGCTGCGGGCGTCCACTAGTAGTAATATAATATTATAAAGAGGAAACATTTGTTTGTAATGTTTTCTCACAAAAACTACTGGACCGATTTTAAAAATTCATTCACCATTAGAAAGCTGCATCTTCACTGTGTGTCATAGGCTTTATAATATTACTAGGTGTAAACGAAACTATTGTAATGTCTAATTCCACGCGAGCGAATCTGCGGGCGTCCACTAGTATTATTTATTTACAAATTTTATCTGCTACTTACATATCCCACCTTAAAACAGCTGTAATAGAGAGTAACAATAGTTAAAAACATCCCAACTACTATGAATCTACAGACTATTATTTTGGAACAGATATTTGGAAATTAAAAAATTGTAGCGTCCATAGCCCAATGGCTTGCGTCGATTCAATGTGATCGAAAGAGTTAAGCAACGACGGGCGCGATCGGTTTGTGGATGGGTGACCGCTACTGGCAAAATTTCATGGACGCTACCGTGCTTCGGAGGGCACGTAAAGCCGTCGGTCCCGGTTGTTTTCAATGGTGGTAAAAGTCGTTAGTCCTTTCGAAGGCCTTCGGGTGGCTTGAGAATATTCGACACTGGGTTGAATGAATGAATGAATATACATTTATTTCGACAAATTAACACAAGTCTCGTAACAATATGCCTATAAAATAAGTATATAACTATAGGATCTGCCGCACTTAGCTATGGTAGTAGTGAACCACGACCGCTAGTTTTCAGGGCGACCCAGCGTATTGAGCAGTTCGGACAGTATATAGGAAAAACAATAACATTCTTTAAAATTAATTAATTAAATGGTTCTACAATATATCGAAAATAAGTAGTTAAGAAAATACACACACTTTGTGGAAACTAACCCCTCCATCCACCAATCCGCATTGGAGCAGCGTGGTGGACTATGCTCTAGACCTCCCGCAGCTGCGTCTGTGGGGGACCCTGTGCCCAGTAGTGGGACGTCTATGGGTTGCGCTGTTGCAGCGATTTAAAAATTTATGCGGAACAGGAAATGATTTGCTTACGGTCTAGATCTACAACAGAATAGAATCTAGGCTTCAGATATCACGATTCACGACCGAGTTTGCACTCTAAGTCGCATCCAAAAAATCATCCAACATTTAGAGGTCGGTCGTGTAACCTAGAGTCAAAAAACAACAGACTATAAGGATACGCGAAAGACATATCGCCAGCGCGATTCAGAGGACTGGTGCCGTCATCTGTTTGACGTTATCAGAACTTTTGGACAGTACCATCTAGCCGGCCGGTCTGTTAACTACAATTCACCTAATTTATGGAGACCCCTCATCAATTAACCCGACTATCAGTCAGCGCCATCTAGTTGACAAAAGATAAACTACTACTCACCACGTTATTAATACAAGATGGATATTATTTCTGTTTTATTTCAAAGACCAAGACAGAATACGAGCAACACATACATTTTGTATGAGTACACTTATTTATTTTATTTTTTGACGTGATAACGTCTTATAAATTTATGAACAGCATGCGCTGTTCATAAATTACTTTTTCATATGCATGAAAAAGTATCCCGTTCCACTTCCGGTTCCGTTGAGTGTTTTTATTAAATTAATTTTTAATTTTATTAAATTAAATTTACACACGACAACATTGGCGTTTCCATGGCTCCGAAATAGGGAACTGTCAAAATAAATATATAGACTTGTCTGTTGTCTGTTATCTTTGTATTTTCAATTCTCCTTTTTTGTATTGTATAAAATAATGATTATGACGTTATCACGTAAATCTATCGTCTGTAGGTAAACCGACTTTACAGACAACCATTTTTATTTAAATTTTTGTTAAACCTTAAAGGTTAATACATAATGTCATATGGCATTTTCTTCAAGTTAGCCCCGGGTGTTGGTGAGAATGCTATGGCAGGTAAACAAAACAGAAGTAAAAACATAATGTCATATGGCATTTTCTTCAAGTTAGCCCCGGGTGTTGGTGAGAATGCTATGGCAGGTAAACAAAACAGAAGTAAAACAAATAATTTACGCGCGTCCTCCACTCGCTCAGTTTTACCAGGCCTGTCCCACTCCACGTGTAGGTTCAAAAATGTACCTACGCACAGCAACCTGTTAGGGCAGACTAGTCGGGCCTCACGCGCCAGGGCTGTGTGACGTAGGTACGCGTAAGGTTTGTTCCATTTTACCTTGACTATATAGGTACTTAATTTGTTCGTTGCATTCTATAAAACATGGAGAAAAAGAAGGCAAGAATATACTGTGCAGTGTTTAATTGTCATAACAAAGATAGCGATCTTAATTTGACTTTTTTTTGGCTTCCTAAGGAAGCTGAGAGGTAAGATTTTTTGACGTGACAACGTCTTATAAATTGGTTTGCCGGGTGACACTTCAAGAAACTGCGTTACGCTCCGCTCACGTTATGCGCTCACAATGAGAGCGAGTGAGAGGCACGCGTCCCTTCCACTCGGGCATGGTTAGCCCGCCTAAGAGCGAGAGAGACAGACATAAAAAGTGAACAAGTTATTGTTTGTATATTTGTATATAAATACGTATGTATGTGTAAAGGTAAAAATAAAATTTTGTTAATATGAAATTCAGTGCGAGATTCTTTGTATAAATTAATGTTTTAAATATAATTCTTTGTATAAATAAATGTTTTAAATTGTTACTATTATTTCATCCTTCTTCCTACTATACGAATGAATATTCACATTAAAATTATTTTACCACTCAAAGTCGTTGTCACGTAAAACTTTCGCCCGTATACCGACTTTACAGGCAACCAAGTGTTTTTTTTAAAAATTGTTATGATTATTATGAAATTATCATATACCTACTTTACTTTACCCATAATGGTTAGAGAAATAAGTATATATTGAGTAGGTTACCTACTCTATAGTTAGGTAGGTATAAATAAAGTAAAAAAGTAACAGCCTATAAATGTCCCACTGCAGGGCAAAGGCCTCCATCATTGAAATCAAGTCACTTGCCAAATGCGGGTTGGTGATCAAAAACCCCGAACTATGTTCGAAAAAATCTAGAACACATTTTGCTCGAGCCGGGAATCGAATCCGAGACCCTTAGACCACGTACCTAAACCACTCGACCGACGGGGCGTTATGTATAAATATTTCATTAATTATTTAGTACGAAATCAGTCACTCCATATAACTCCTCTGGGAACGCGTCACGACGAATTTATAGCAGCAATGCTGCGGCACAGCGTCGACGTGATGGCGATCAACGAGACGTGGCTGCGGGAGGGGGAGGAGGGCCGCGCGCCCGCCGTGCCCGGCTACCGGCTGCGGCACACGCCGCGCTCCGGCGCCGGCCAGCGCCAGCGCGGCGGGGGGGTGGCCTTCTACGTGAGGCGAGGGCTCTGCGCCCGCACGCTGCCGCACCCTCATACACCGCTCGTTGAGCAAATGTGGTTATCCATCAACGTTGGTGGGAAAAAATTGACCATCGGGACTGCTTATAGGCCGCCCTGGCAAAGTGTTGATTTATTTATTGATGCGTTAACGGCGACTCTTAGTGCGCTGTCGTGGAGTGAAAACTTATTACTACTGGGCGATTTTAATATCAACATGCTTAATCAAACCGTAACAAATACAAAAAAGCTTGCAGGTTTCCTAACCTGCTTTAAGTTATCCCAATGTGTAACCAGACCAACGCATTTTACGGAAAATACTGAAACTCTTATTGATATTATATGCACAGACGTAAAGGTTAACACAGTCACAGTTGATCACATTCCTGAGTTAAGTAGCCATGCGTTTATTACATGCACATTAAATATACGGAAGAATAAACCACCACCGGTTACAATTACACGGCGGTCACTACAACATATAGACGAAAGGGAGTTTGAAAGAGACCTCGCTTTAATTGACTGGAAAGCAATTGAAACACTATCTGATGTCAATCAGCAGGTATCCTTATTTAATACAGCTATTCTCAATCTATTTGATATGCATGCCCCGCTAAAACATAAAACTATAAAACATCAGGAACATCCGTGGATAACATATAATATAAGATTAATGATGGCACGTAGAGATGAGGAATATAAAAAACTTAGAAAGAAAGACAATATAAATCATAAACAATTCTATAAGGACTTAAAAACATCTGTAAATGATGCAATCTACAGAGAAAAACAAGCCTATTTTACTTTCTATGTCAACCGTAACTCGAACAACCCAAATGAAATGTGGAAACATATAAAAACTAATGTTAGATTAAAAACGCAACATGAAATTCCAAATCATATATTCAAGGATCCAGACCTACTTAATAACCACTTTTTGACCATTCCAGGCAATAAGGATATAAACTTATCCCACCTGACGTTTTTTGAGTTTCACTCGGCTGTGGATTGTAATTTTAACTTGAGAGAAGTATCAGAAGCTGATATCATTAGAATCCTCAAAACCGTGAAATCTAATGCAGTTGGCATTGATGGTATTTCACTTGAGATGCTACGAATGACAATACATAGATCGTTGTCTAGCATCACTGCGATGGTAAATACGTCGATTAGGACCAGCACGTATCCGACGCAGTGGCAGCACGCACTTGTAAAACCCATCCCAAAGATATCTAACCCAATGACTGAAAAAGACCTACGGCCAATTAGTATACTCCCTTGCATCTCAAAAATCACCGAAAAAGTAATTTCAGAGCAGTTAACAAAATATTTAGAAATCAACAGTATTTTACCTGAACTTCAATCTGGTTTTAGAAAAGACTATAGCACTTCAACCGCACTGGCCCAGGTGGTTGACGATATATTGACAGCTCGGGACAGCGGTCAAGGTACTCTGCTGGTTCTGTTAGATTTTTCAAGGGCTTTCGACTGTATCAACAGAACTATACTCTTATCTAAACTAAAATATTATGGGTTCAATAGCAGAGCCATACAATGGTTTGACAGTTACTTTAATAACCGTGTGCAAACTGTCGAGTTATTTAACAGTGACACGGGTATCAGATCTAGTTCAAGTCCAAAAACAATTCACACTGGTGTACCCCAGGGCTCAATTCTCGCCCCTACCCTCTTTGCGATATACAGTGCAGACGTCATCAGCTGTATAAAACACTGTAAGTACCATCTTTACGCTGATGACTTACAAGTGTACATATCTTGTAACCCGAACGACACCCTTGAGACCGTGGACAAAATTAATGAGGACCTAAAGAGGATACAAGCGTGGTGTCATTTAAATGGACTCGTACTTAACGGTCAAAAGTCAAAGTATTTAATTATGGGCTCAAAAAAACAAATTAATAATATTGCTGTGCAGGACTTCCAAATAAAAATTGAAGACGCTAATGTCGAACGGGTTACTGAAGCGCGCAATCTGGGTCTACTAATGGACGACAAACTTCAATTTGAAAACCATATTTTAAACATAACTGCTAACTGTTTTTATCGACTTAAAGTGTTATACCTGATTAGAAAATATCTTAATACCAATATACGGGTCAAGTTATGTGAGTCACTAGTTTTATCCAAGTTTAACTATATGGACGTGGTTTATGGTCCCAGATTGCTGGCTCGTACTCGCCGACTAATACAACGGGTCCAGAACGCGTGCACAAGATACTGCTTCTCGGTCCCCCCTCGCACACATGTCACTCCTTACATTAATGAAGCAAAAATGTTAAAAATGGATTACAGAAGACAATTGCATTTGGCTGTTCTGACATACAAAATCGTCAATAATCGAACACCGTCATATTTGGCTACTAAGTTAGTATGGACACGCGAAAGACAATTGAAGAACACAAGAGAACGAAGTACATTACACATTCCACGCCATCATACTCAAGCATTTAGAGGAGCTTTTAAATATGCCGCAGCAAAGATCTGGAATGACATCCCTCCGCCATTGGCCAGCCTCAAATCAATAACATCGTTTAGAACAAAGTATAAAATACACCTCTTGAGTTTACAAGTAAACTCCTCTTAATACTAATTAACATTAACGCCTGATTTTTATCGTTACCTCTTATTATTCATAAATCTAACATATTAAAACAAATACAATTTTTATCCTACGTACATATATAACTCTTAAGTAATACTACTAATACTATACAGATTCACACATAAATTATATATATAATATATATGTATTTAAATATATATATATAGCATGTCCATCGTCGTCCGTGAGTCACCTCGAGTTGGGCTCGCTGAAAATCAGCGCCGCAATCGCTGCGGTATTATGCTGAGCGAGTTCCATTTTCTGCAACTCTAACACATGTGAACATAGTTCCATTAATTTTTTTAGTAATAATCAAATTTTATAATATGTATTTCTTTTTTGTTCTTTAATATCTGTTTTCACCTTTTTTATTTTTTTTTATCTCACTGTTTAATGTTTTGTTTTTTGTTTTGTTTAATCCCGTGCTTTTCTTTTAAATTGCTATGTATAAGGTTTATGTGTGTGTTAGAGTTAAGAAATAAATGATTTTTATCTTATCTATCTTTATCTTATCTTTATAAAATTAAAAGATTGTTTTAGCTAAGTACCTTAGGTAGGTACTTAGCTTACATACAATCGTACAACACGTTACGCGTTTAGCATTTAGGCTGATGACCAAGACTTATGACGAAACGACGAAGTGTCTACCTAGAACAATCATTAAATATCAGAGACTGTTTATGTTTCGTTTGTCGTACATATACCAATGTATTAGAATTAAAGCACTATTAACACCTACCTGACGTTTTTATTTTGAAAGTCATTTGTTCTCTAGAGTACATACTACAATGGTACAAATGGTAATTCAACATTTAGATTCATTTATTTTTTAAAAGAAGACAGCCCCGTTTTTGCCTGAAAAAGTAAGAGTTACGCGCTAGAAAGAGATGCAACCTGTAGGTAACTATAAGCGTAGGATATTAAGCGCTGCGCGATCTGAATTGAACTTAATCGTATCGTAGCTAGAGTCTATATTTCTTTTAAATGACTTTTCGAAGTGGGCCTTCTGTACTTGTACTATTATTCTGTGGTTTTACGTAATAGTGCCCCGTCAAGCAAGTTAGCATTCGGTTCTTAGCGACCGCGACCCGCGACCGCAACCGGGTCGCGCGACCCACTGCTTCGTATGGATTTATATGGAGCACTAAACAAACCCGGCGACCGCGTCGCGCGACCGGTGGGCGTGGACAGAGAGCGACGTGGCGACCGCGACCCGGTCGCATCGGAGGCGGTGCTGTCGCGCGACGCAGGCGAAAAGTACTTCAAAATGGCACTTTTCTTCGTTATAATTTAAATGGCGTGTTATGAGTATTTGATAGCAACCATCTTCTTCTCGTGATGTGAAAATTAAGGTAATTTCCATCCATTTTTTTAAAAAGAATAAATAATATCATCATCTTTTTCATCCTCCAATAACTGCTGTTTTGTCCTAGCTGCGGATAAATTGTACGACATATCGTACTGCAATAGAACACAACCGTAACATAAAAACCACATAAAAACTGCAGGGCCTATTTCGCCGTCGCTGACATCGGAAAGCCATCGGTTGCCCCGCGACAGGCGACCATGGTCGCGTAGTTGAATGGTCGCAGTCGCGCGTCGCGGTCGCTAAGAACCGAATGCTACCTGGTAAGACCTTACAAAGATGTTTTATTTCTCATAAGACATACATACAGTATAGTCACTTAAAATGAGAAACTTGTAATATATCTACTTATACTTATATTATAAAGAGGAAACATTTGTTTGTAATGTTTTCACACAAAAACTACTGGACAGATTTCAAAAACTCTTTCACCATTATAAAGTTGCATCCTCACCGAGTGACATAGGCTATATTATTAGCTGAAAACTTCAATATTTAAAATGAACACAGTTGCTACTCGCAGCTGACGCCCGATAAACAGTGTTATCAGCTGAACGAGGCTGTGACTCACAGCTGTGCGAACCTATTGTTGGTAGTAACCGACCGATGCCTATAAAAGCGAGCGCTCGGTGGATTTTCATTCACTCTCTGCTCAGCCGTCGAACGGTGAGGTTGTCGGTATCTACACTATGGTGTCGGTACCTAACGCTACTTTGCTGTAAGCACGTTCCATCTTTTGGTGTAGGTGATGACGAATCTTATACTTATTTGAAATTATGTTTCTTTTTATTTGTTTTTACCTTCCAGTTGCTAAGATCAGAAGTGGGATATGGATGCCTTTTTGCCGCTTAAAGTCATATCCATTGCTTATTTATCGATCGGGCAGGGTTGGTGCGATACCATCAGTCGTTATACACGTACTCCCTCTACTAATAACCAAATGGAGATTTCAAAAAGATTACAGGCCCTAGAGACAGGCGGTCACGTGGGGAAACTGAGACGTAGTTGGCAGCTTCATGCGGGGAGCATGGCCACACCTTGGCTGTGCCAGGTGCATCGCCAGGCTCTGGAGCACCTTCTTCCGCCAGCCTCGCGCCTACCGGCGCTACGCCGCTACACCTAGTACTCGAGAAATCGAGCTGGCATGCCTCCGCGCCAGCGCGACGTGACGAGCGACGTGAACAAGGCCGCTCAGTGCCTATTGGAAGTGATTGGCTCTTTCCCGGTGAGATCAAACCAGTATTTTGTGTCCGACTTTGACCCGAGTGTTCATGATGTTGACACGTGGTGCGGTGAGGTCAATGAAGCTCTTGATTTGGACCGCTGGGACGATGTTGAGTGCCTCTCTCACGTGGGTCATTGCTTGTGGGGTGATTCTCGTACCTGGCTTGGTCAGTGGACAAGCACTAAGCATACCTGGTCTAATTTCAAACAAAAATTAAAAACACTGTGCAACTGTGAACATTCTGCGTAAGTACTGAATCTGACCAATTCTCCACTTATGCCGAATAGATCTTTGTTAAAACTGCGTATGTTTCAGAGTTTGAGTGGTTAATCGTTAACGGCAATCATTGTTAGGTGTATTACTGATTGGCTAACGCAATAAACACTAAATTAATTAACACCTGATACCGTAATGGAGTATTCGCCTAACTTTTTTTATGAGCACTCATGCTTAATTCAATAATGCCAGAAAGAAAAACTACCCTCATACTAGTGATGCGTCGTTGACATTTTTGCAGTCGACGAAACGAAACTGGTTTATCGTCTACGATAAACTAGTTCAAAAATCAGTTTTGTTTTTGACTAGTGTTGTCATCGTTTATCCACCGTTTAGTGAAAAATCAGATTTGAGATTAGCTCGTTTAGCTTAAATTTGTTTACACGAAAGTACTTGCAAATTTAAATGAACTTCCCTTTTCCTTCATACTTTATCCAGGCTTAGGACCGGCAGGTTGACTATTAAACTTGTGTGTGCGATAAATCACTCATGCGCGTTGCGTCAACTACGCGAAGGCAAAAACAAGTCGAAACGAACAAACACGTGTATTCACGTTATTCGTAATCTGTAATGGAGTTGAACTCTGTGTGTTGAACAGTTGACGTTGACGTCAAATAAGTCGTCGCATTCGTGTGTCGCTCCGATTGTTCGTTTCAAATTTTTTCAAAGAAATACTTTAAAACGGAATACAATCGATTCTACAAATATGCGGTATTATGAATGTAATCGGTTCGGTCATAAGAGTGTCACTTATCGTAAAAGATTGAAAACGGCTTCAGATATTAGTTAGTAACAAATGTTCAACATTAACTGCGTCTACAGTTGAGAAGTGTTTCGGGCATTCGATGGGTAGATGTTTCGCAAAGGAACGGGTAGAATCTAAAAATGGAACGATGTTAACTTTTGTTAAATGAATGGGTATTCCTAAAAATAGTGACATTATTACTACCGTCATACCGGTGTACCGGTGAGTGTGTTGATTGGCAGCGGCTCGTGCGTTTTTATTACTTTACCAGTGGAGTTACACGATACTACGTTGGAGGTAGACGTTTATAGTAAAAAAAAATAATTTTTAAACACCTCCATAATAATTGGTACGGATGTTTTGAATAGGAAGTGTGTTGCTTATGTTCGAACCGGCGACTCAACGTATTATACATAGCACAGTCAAGGACGAGATGACGATAGCTTTTACTTTAAAAAGTAAATACGCCAGTGACAGCCGATATTAAACAGCTCTTACTAAACGCACTGTCGAGTATTCTGACTATTTTTTTAAGTGGTGTTGCTACCACTACTATTAAAAATAGTGAGTTCGTTAATTATTAACCAGTGATGTACCCGTGTACTATTGACCGTACTAATTATCACATGATAACGAGTACGTGTAATTATTAAGGACTTAATAGAAAAAGGAATTATTCGTGAATCTGAGTCAGCGTATGCCAGTCTCATTTTATTCACTAAAAAGAAAAATGGTGGTTTGCATAAATAGCTTTTAATCAAATAACTGTTATAACAGGATAGACATCCTCTTCCGCTAATCAACGACCATATTGATAGGTGAGCCATACTTAACCTGGTGTTTAGACTTAACTCGATGTTTTAGTGTACTATGGTTTCTGGTTTACATCAGATAAGTATTAGTGAGAACTCAATTGTATATCAAAGCTGTGTCTGTGGGGAAGACCCGGGCCCAGCGGTGGAACGTCTATGGGTCGCAGCAAGAACGAGTAGTTTTCATGCAACCCGTTATGGCTACGCCTTTGGAAATGTTGCAGTTTTGTTTTGGCTGTGGTTAATCTGGTTCTGGGCCACCAGCCACCGCTCCAAAGCTGATAATTGGCCTTATCACTGCAGTGTATAGCCACTTGACAACAAACAAACACATAGACAACAAGTGTTTGTTCCATAGTAGTTTATCATCCAGGATCACTCCCAGATATTTGACCTCTTTGGTCAGGGGTAAGGTTCTTCCTAGAAGTTTTGGTAAGCGAAGATTGGGTAAGATTCGCTTCTTTATGAACATTACCAGTTCTGTTTTTGATGGGTTTACAGACAGTCCATGGTACGTGCACCATCGTTCGACAATAATTAGAGCCCTTTGCATGAGTTCGCATAGGACTGGCTCAATCCTTCCTCTTACGAGGATTGTTACATCGTCTGCATAGCCTACGGTATAGAAGCTGGCCTAGTTTAGCGAACTAATTAAGTCGTCCACCACAAGGTTCCACAGTAGTGGCGATATAACCCCACCTTGTGGGCAGCCTCTCGACACAATAGCTCGTGGCTCGTGTGAGCTTACGAACGCCCCGGTTTTTTCATCATAAAGACTTTTACGTATTTTATTGCAGCGGGGAAAGTTCTCGTGTACGTGGATGACGTGTGGTTTCCTAGACATAGCCGTCGCAGTGAATTAGGACGCAACCATAGGCGTGGTTCACGATCGCCATGCGTTCTCGCCGTGTTGGAATTCATTCGAGGTCACGCTATAGTGGAAATCGTTTGTGTTCGCGTCGTGACAGACTCGCTCGCGTTCATGTGGTGACATGACTGGTTCGCGATCGCATCGCGGTCGCTCGCGTTATTAGTCACGGTCAGGTTAGGCCGAGACGGTACTAAACTAAAGCACTAGTCATTCTCAGTCCGCTGGGAAGCTCAACCCTGGCATGAGGGGTTCATACCGCGTAACTAAAGTGTTACCAGGCTACCGATATGAGTTTATACTGCTTAGTGGTGCAGATGGTAAAACAACAGGCCGCAGGGTACACACACACATACAGGGTGCCTTGGATGAAGGTGTGGTGTCCTGAAAGGTGCACCGCATTCTTTGAAAGTGAGTTTACGCTCCTGCTTATGTTTTGTTTGTTTACAAATGTTTCCAGGCCTGATGTGATTGTGTGAGCGGGTATACCGATCACTCTTCACTGTGAAGAGGCGGAGAACTAAGCTGACTAGTTCTTGCTGCGCACGCACCGCAAAAGCGAGCTCTGCAGCAGCTGCTCTGCTGCCTGGCGCGTTTGGGACGTGCCCTGCAGACGTGTCTTTGACGCGTGTGGGCCCTGCCTTGCGGACGCTGCCTACGCGTATGACCTGCTGTTGGAGGGGGCTTTTGCTCCATGGACGCGTACCGCGTATACGCCGCGGGTTCAGCTCGCAATGCGTGTGCTATCTGCACGCCACGGGTGCTGCCCAGAGCGCGTGTACTGTCTGCGCGCCACGGGTGCTGCCCGGAGCGCGTGTGCTGTTTGCGCGCCACGGGTGCTGCCCAGAGCGCGTGTACTGTCTGCGCGCCACGGGTGCTGCCCAGAGCGCGTGTGCTGTCTGCGCGCCACGGGTGCTGCCCGGAGCGCGTGTGCTGTGCTGCGCCTTGGGTGCTGTCCCGGAAGGCGTGTGCGTGTCTGCGCCTCGGGTGCTGTCCCGGAAGGCGTGTGCTGTGCTGCGCCTTGGGTGCTGTCCCGGAAGGCGTGTGCTGTGCTGCGCCTTGGGTGCTGTCCCGGAAGGCGTGTGCTGTGCTGCGCCTTGGGTGCTGTCCCGGAAGGCGTGTGCTGTGTATGCACATCGGGTGTTGTCCCGGAAGTCGCGTACTATGTATGCGCATCGGGTGTTGTCCCGGAAGTCGCGTACTATGTATGCGCATCGGGTGTTGTCCCGGAAGTCGTGTTCACTGAACACGCATCAGGCGTTGTCCTGGCAGGCGCAGTCCTGGTGAATTTGTACAAGTTCAAGTATGAGTATGAATGAGATTTAAGGCAGGCGCAGTCCTGGTGAACTTGTACAAATTCAAAGTATGAGAAAGAATGAGACTCGATGTGTGAGGAAGTATGCATACTCCTGAAAGCGAAGTGTTTTAGTTTGCGTTGTGAAAGCGTATCTTTGTATGAGGGCCTTGTATGCGTGAAGTATGACAGAATAGGCAAAGGTGTATGTCGTCACGTATAATTCACAACTTGTTTATTTTCACACAGATTGCAATGACGACGACCCTGACGATGTTAGCGACGATGTATGGAGCCTACAGGTGCTTCTGCTTGCTGCCTACTGGTACTGCGAGTACGGACGAGCAGTGCTTTTGAAGAAGAAGTCCCAGGTGCAGCCGAGGACGGCGCACGATCAGGAGAGGCCGTATTAGCTGAAAACTTCAATATTTAAAATGAACACAGTTGCTACTCGCAGCTGACGCCCGATAAACAGTGTTATCAGCTGAACGAGGCTGTGACTCACAGCTGTGCGAACCTATTGTTGGTAGTAACCGACCGATGCCTATAAAAGCGAGCGCTCGGTGGATTTTCATTCACTCTCTGCTCAGCCGTCGAACGGTGAGGTTGTCGGTATCTACACTATGGTGTCGGTACCTAACGCTACTTTGCTGTAAGCACGTTCCATCTTTTGGTGTAGGTGATGACGAATCTTATACTTATTTGAAATTATGTTTCTTTTTATTTGTTTTTACCTTCCAGTTGCTAAGAATATAATATTACTAGGTATAAACGAAACTATTGTTATGTCTAATTCCACGCGAGCGAAGCTGCGGGCGTCCACTAGTAATATAATATTATAAAGAGGAAACATATGTTTGTAATGTTTTCTCACAAAAACTACTGGAACGATTTTAAAAATTCTTTCACCATTAGAAAGCTGCGTCTTTACTGTGTGTCATAGGCTTTATAATATTACTAGGTGTAAACGAAACTATTGTTATGTCTAATTCCACGCGAGCGAAGCTGCGGGCGTCCACTAGTAATATAATATTATAAAGAGGAAACATTTGTTTGTAATGTTTTCTCACAAAAACTACTGGAACGATTTTAAAAATTCTTTCACAGAAAGCTGCATATTTACTGTGTGTCATAGGTTTTATAATATTACTAGGTGTAAACGAAACTATTGTTATGTCTAATTCCACGCGAACGAAGCTGCGGGCGTCCACTAGTATTATTTATTTACAATTTCTATCTCCTACTTTACTTATCCCACCTTAAAACAGCTGTAAGGCTCTGCGCAAACGGGCCACCGACCACAGCCACCGGTGGCCAGCGACAGCCACTTAACATAAACTTTTTAATATTTTGTATAGACGCCGCACACGTGTAGCCGGTGGCGGCCACTCGCTCCGCGACGCGCCACTAGTGGTCGCTACGGGCCACACAAAACGCCGACACCCGCCACTAATAGAGAGTAACAACAGTTCAAAACTTCCCAACTACTATTAATCTACAGACTATTATTTTGGAACAGATATTTGGAAATTAAAAAATTGTAGCGTCCATAGCCCAATGGCTTGCGTCGATTCAATGTGATCGAAAGAGTTAAGCAACGACGGGCGCGATCGGTTTGTGGATGGGTGACCGCTACTGGCAAAATTTCATGGACCCTACCGTGCTTCGGAGGGCACGTAAAGCCGTCGGTCCCGGTTGTTTTCAATGGTGGAAACAGTCGTTAATCCTTTCGAAGACCTTCGGGTGGCTTGAGAATATTCGACACTGGGTTGAATGAATGAATGAATATACATTTATTTCGACAAATTAACACAAGTATCGTAACAATATGCCTATAAAATAAGTATATAACTATAGGATCTGCCGCACTTAGCTATGGTAGTAGTGAACCACGACCGCTAGTTTTCAGGGCGACCCAGCGTATTGAGCAGTTCGGACAGTTTAAAGGAAAAACAATAATATTCTTTAAAATTAATTAATTAAATGGTTCTACAATATATCGAAAATAAGGAGTTAAGAAAATACACACACTTTGTGGACACTAACCCCTCCATCCACCAATCCGCATTGGAGCAGCGTGGTGGACTATGCTCTAGACCTCCCGCAGCTGCGTCTGTGGAGGACCCTGTGCCCAGTAGTGGGACTTCTATGGGTTGCGCTGTTGCAGCGATTTGGAAATTTATGCGGAACGGGAAATGGTTTGCTTACGGTCTAGATCTAGAACAGAATAGAATCTAGGTTTCAGATATCAAGTCGCATCCAAAAATATCCTCTAATATTAGTACGTAGCCGGTCACCATGTAACCTAGAGTCAAAAACAGACTATAAGGTTACGCGAAAGACATATCGCCAGCGCGATTCAGAGGACTGGTGCCGTCATCTGTTTGACGTTATCAGAACTTTTGGACAGCGCCATCTAGCCGGCCGGTCTGTTAACTACAATTCACCTAATTTATGAAGACCCCTCATCAATTAACCCATCAATCAGCGCCATCTAGTTGACAAAAGTTAAACTACTACTCGCCACTTTATTAATACAAGTTGTACATACATATCATTTGTTTTATTACAAAGAACAAGACAGAAGACGAGCAACACATTGTATGTACAGTCACGAGCATAAATATATTTCTATGGACAAAACAGCAATAATATGGCAGATATTATTGATTATTGCAAAGAATGCGTTCAATAATATCTGTCTCCACGGACGCAGCAAAAATATCTGACCCTTCATAGGCAGCATATTAAAGTAACGACAAAATTATATTCAACAAAATTTTTTTTTTTAAAAAGCTTTTATAACTTTTTTTTATTTTCATGAATTGTCATCGGAACCTAATATGTGTGCCAAATTTCAGCTCGATAGCTTCAGTGGAAGTGGGTGAAATATTGATTGCAAGAAATCGTCAGATTATTGAATGAGAGCTTTTTTTAGGTTCACTTAACATCCCCTTAGAAAATCTGACGCGCTCTTTTTTTTTCATTTTCAACCCTTACGTACGACCACCCACATCATGCAAATGATCAGATTAACATACGTACAATATTAAAAATACGTAGGACATTGATGCTATCAATATCTGACGCGCTCGAGTAGCCGCTACCCCCAACGATGAAAAGGGATACATTATATAAAAAAATTCTTCTTATTATCCAAGCTTTCAACCCAATAGGTCTCAATGACGCTCGAGTAAAAACCCATTTAGCATCGTGGTGATCGTGGGCTCCCCTACTATTGGAAATATACGATTGAGAACAAGCCCGTGCCTTATAGCTGGACAAAGAAAGGGTTGTGGTTATATTATTTTTTAAAATGAAAATTACAAGCTATTTTCGTATTCACATCGAATAAGATATAATTTCAATGGCATGAAATATTTAAAAAGCTAACACACCCACACCCGCGGTAGTCGCACGCCTGTGTTGAGTGTGGCACACAGGAAACACAATTTAACATCCAAGACCTGAGTTCAAATATTTTATCTGCGAAATAAACATCAATCTCAGCCGGGATTCGAACCCAGGATCTTCAGCTCTGCAGTCTGCATCTGCACTCACCCACCACCTCGGAGCCGTCGTATAAGGCAAACAAACAAACGACAAGAGTAAAACAACTCTTGTCGTATTCAAAAATAACTAGTAGTATAAGTATAGTAGTAGTACGATAAGTATAGTATAGTAGTAGTGGTAACTATAGCAGTTGGAAATTTCCCATCTAATAGAAAAGCGACAGTACAGTCGTTAACGCGATTTAAAGTACTACTAGCGCCATCTCTGTGAGTTCATCAGGACTAGCGCGCAGCGCCATCTATCTAACACGGTCTTAACTACATTGTATCTCTACTACATGGTGTATGTATATGTACATGTACTCTACTAGTGGACGCCCGCAGCTTCGCTCGCGTTGAATTAGACCCATTAAAGACGTCTGCCCGCGTTCGGGTTGCCCACTTGACTTCAAAAACGGCAAAGTTTCATACTAAATTTGCACCCCCGTTTTACCCCCTTAGGGGATGAGTTTTCAAAAATCCTTTCTTAGTGCTCCCCTACGTTATAAAAGGAACCCCTGTGCAAAATTTCAAGTTTCTAGCCCTTATACTTTAGGCCCTGCATTGATATGTCAGTCAGTCAGTCAGTCAGTCAGTCAGTCACCTTCTCCTTTTATATAATATAGACTTAATACTATTTATTACATTACTTACGCTGGAAAGCGAACCGTAACAACAGAATAGCGTGTATTACGTTCATGAATACTATTTCTATTGATAACTCCCGCCTTTTTTGTGGCGTCATGTATGGTGCGATGTAGATTTTGTCATGACCATAATGACAGTACATAATCATAGATTACGTTCATAATAAAATTTAAAAACATACTTATAAATAAAATAAAAAAACTTACTAATGTACGAGATATACAAGAAAAGCGTCATTATTGTGTTTTGTGTCTCGCATATTATTATACGCATGGGGTGGTCGTTCAAACATCACGTCGCACATTAAACGAATCGCTGCGACCCATAGACGTCCCACTGCTGGGCACGGGTCTCCCCCACAGATACTTCTGCGGGAGGTCTAGAGCATACTCCACCACGCTGCTCCAATGCGGATTGGGGAGGGGTTAGTGGCCAACCCAGTGTCGAATGTTCTCAAGCCACCCGAAGGTCTTCGACAAGGCTTAACGACTGTTTCCAGCATTGAAAACAACCGGGACCGACGGCTTTACGTGCCCTCCGAAGCACGGTAGCGTCCATGAAATGTTGCCACTAGCGGTCACCCATCCACAAACCGACCGCGCCCGCCGTTGCTTAACTCTTTCGATCACATTGAATCGAAGCAAGCCATTGGGCTATGGACGCTACAATTTAAACTGCACGCTACAACGCTACAATTAAACGCATATTTCGATATAAAACGAAGAAATTGGAGCTCTCTACTAATCAATAGAAGCACGATTAACTTTTCTTGACAATTTAAATTCAGTGCATTCCATTCTGTATTATGGCATAATGCATACATGGGAGTAAGAAAAATTATTCACTTTCGTTTTTGTTGTGTGTCACAAAATTGAATGTCACACGTAGGTATGTACAAATTCACTCGTATGTATGTATAGATAGTCTATCGTGACTTAGAGCTTAGCTTAGTGGTAGGTAATTATTGTAAATTTGCCATAAGGCAGGTTAGCTCATCCTTTGCGTTATATTAATCAGTTTAGAATAGCAATATATCTCTTCTCTTTAAGTAGTTTGTAGTTACCTAGACTTTCGTTAAGCGTGTGTAATCACCTCATAGCGAAATAAGTTATTTGAATTTGAATATGTATGTATGTATGTATGTATGTATGTATGTCCTGGAATCTAGCAATCAATATTTCACGCACTTCCACTGAAGATATTGAGCTGAAATTCGGCACATATATTTGGTTCCGATGACAATGCACGAAAATAAAAATAAAAGTTGTAAAAGCTTTAAATAAAAATTACAAGCTATTTTCGTATTCACATTGAATATGATATAATTCCAATGGCTTAAAATATATAAAAAGCTTACACACCCACCACACCCGCGGTAGGGCCATTTTAACATCCAAGACCTGAGTGCAAATATTTTATCTGCGAAATAAACATCAATCTCAGCCGGGATTCGAACCCCCAGCTCTGCACTCACCACCTTCTCGGAGCCGTCGCATAAGGCAAACCAACGACAAGAATAACAATTCTTGTCGTATTCAAAAATAGTAGTAGTTATAATAGTATAGTGGTAATGGTAACTATAGTAACTGAACATTTCCCATCTAATAGAAAAGCGACAGTACAGTCGTTAACGCGATTTGAAGTACTACTAGCGCCATCCCTGAGAGTTCATCAGGACTAGCGCGCAGCGCCATCTATCTAACACAGTGTTAACTACATTGTATCTCTACTACATATTTTGTACTCTACTTTTATTTTTAAAAGCTTTTATTTAACTTCACTCGTATGTATCCATTAGTATGTCCTGGAATCTTGCAATCAATATTTCACCCACTTCCACTGAAGCTATCGAGCTGAAATTTGGCACACATTTGGATCCGATGACAATGCATGAAAATAAAAAAAAGATTTAAAAACTTTTTTAAAAAATAAAAAAATTTAACGGTATAATTATGACATTAATACTATTTATTACATTACTTACGCTGGAAAGCAAACCGTAACAACAGAATAGAATAGCGTGTATTACTTTTTTTTTTTTTTATGGGAAAAAGATAGCAAACGAGCCTGCAGCACCACCCATCCGCTGCCGCCCATGACAACTGTGACTGACTTTGAACAAGACTCAATAAGGGACTGGGATGGTTAGTCCAATTAGTTGAGAGAGTTAATTAGAACATTAGTTGGTCAGTTCGTTAGTAGGTATGAGGACTGGGGACTGTTAGTGATAGTTAGTCCTGTTAGTTGTTGTTAGTAATAGTCCAGTTAGTACTTGTTAGTAGGAGTCTCGTTCTAAGTCAGTCACAGATGTGTTGCTACCCTTGAGGACTAAGATGGTCGCCTCTAAAGAAGTGTAACCGGAATCCAATTACGTTCATGAATACTATTTCTATTGATAATTCCCGCCTTTTTTGTGGCGTCATGTATGGTGCGATATAGATTTTGTCATGACCATAATGACAGTAGATAATCATAGATTACGTTTAAAATAAAATTTAAAAACATACATAAAAATAAAATAAAAAAACTTACTAAGGTACGAGATATACAAGACAAGCGTCATTATTGTGTTTTGTGTCTCGCATATTATTATACGCATGGGGTGAAGTCGTTGAAACATCACGTCGCACATTAAACGATATATATAAAAGGAGAAGGTGACTGACTGACTGACTGACTGACTGACTGACTGACTGACTGACTGACTGACTGACATATCAACGCAGGGCCTAAACTATAAGGGTTAGAAACTTGAAATTTTGCACAGGGGTTCCTTTTATAACGTAGGGGAGCACTAAGAAAGGATTTTTGAAAATTCACCCCCTAAGGGGGTAAAACGGGGGTGCAAAGTTAGTATGAAAGTGGGCAACCCGAACGCGGGCAGACGTCGTTAATGGGTCTAATTCTACGCGAGCGAAGCTGCGGGCGTCCATCTATATATATAAAAGGAGAAGGTGACTGACTGACTGACTGACATATCAACGCAGGGCCTAAACTATAAGGGTTAGAAAGTTGAAATTTTGCACAGGGGTTCCTTTTATAACGTAGGGGAGCACTAAGAAAGGATTCTTGAAAATTCACCCCCTAAGGGGGTGAAACGGGGGTGCAAAGTTAGTATGAAACTTTGCCGTTTTTGAAGTCAAGTGGGCAACCCGAACGCGGGCAGACGTCGTTAATGGGTCTTAATTCTATGCGAGCGAAGCTGCGGGCGTCCACTAGTTTCGATATAAAACGAAGAAATTGGAGCTCTCTACTAATCAATAGAAGCACGATTAACTTTTCTTGACAATTTAAATTCAGTGCATTCCATTCTGTCTTATGGCATAATGCATACATGGGAGTAAGAAAAATTATTCACTTTAGTTTTTGTTGTGTGTTACAAAATTGAATGTCACACGTATGTACAAATTCACCCGTATGTATGTATGTATGACCAGATAGTCTATCGTGACTTAGAGCTTAGCTTAGTGGTAGGTAATTATTGTAAATTAGCCATAAGGCAGGTTAGGCACCTGTGTAGGATTAGCTATTCATTCAAGGATCAATAGCTCATCCTTTGCTATAGATTAATCAGTTTAGAATAGCAATATATCTCTTCTCTTTAAGTAGTTTGTAGTTACCTAGACTTTCGTTAAGCGTGTGTAATCACCTCATAGCGAAATAAATTATTTGAATTTGAATATATGTATATGTATGTATATATGTATGTATGTCCTGGAATCTTGCAATCAATATTTCACCCACTTCCACTGAAGCTATTGAGCTGAAATTCGGCACATATATTTGGTTCCGACGACAATTGTAAAAGCTTTAAATAAAAATTACAAGCTATTTTCGTATTCACATCGAATAAGATATAATTCCAATGGCTTAAAATATATAAAAAGCTTACACACCCACCACACCCGCGGTAGGCCCATTTTAACATCCACAAGACCTGAGTGCAAATATTTTATCTGCGAAATAAACATCAATCTCAGCCGGGATTCGAACCCAGGAGCTTTGCTCCTACAGCACTCACTCACCACCTCGGAGCCGTCGTATAAATAAGGCAAACAAACGACAAGAGTAACCTTGTCGTATTCAAAAATAGTAGTAGTAATAATAGTAGTAGTTAGTAGTGGTAACTGTAGTAACCGAAAATTTCCCATCTAATAGAAAAGCGACAGTACAGTCGTTAGCGCGATTTAAAGTACTACTAGCGCCATCTCTGAGAATTCATCAGGACTAGCGCGCAGCGCCATCTATCTAACACGGTCTTAACTATATTGTATCTCTACTACATTTGTACTCTACTTTTATTTTTAAAAGCTTTTATTTAACTTCACTCGTATGTATTCATTCATGTATGTATGTCCTGGAATCTTGCAATCAATATTTCACCCACTTCCACTGAAGCTATCGAGCTGAAATTTGGCACACATTTGGATCCGATGACAATGCATGAAAATAAAATAAAGATTTAAAAAGCTTTTTTAAGAAATAACAAATTTTAACTGTATAATTATGACATTAATACTATTTATTACATTACTTACGCTGGAAAGCACACCGTAACAACAGAATAGCGTGTAATACGTTCATGAATACTATTTATATTGATAACTCCCGCCTTTTTTGTGGCGTCATGTATGGTGCGATGTAGATTTTGTCATGACCATAATGACAGTACATAATCATAGTTTACGTTTAAAATAAAATTATAAAACAACTTTTAACTAATGAGATACCTTAATCAACAGAGCACGGGATCACCCACTAGACCTAGCATAGTTGGGATAATTGGGATTGTACTCATCTACTTGTACTGAAAACCAGCGGTCATGGTCCGCCACGGCTAATGCTGAGTACGGCCCCTTTTCGACAATTTCTTACTTTATGTTAAGTAGCTTTTAAGGTCAATGTATTTTTATTTTTGTTGTGTATTGTATGAAATTTGTCGAAATAAACTATTCTTATTCTTATTATTCATCTGAGATAAGCACCTATGGACATGAGCAACACCAGAGGGGTCATCTATCGATATGCCATGTGATTTACCATTCCACACACCCTGTATAGCCGTGGCCCACTCACCGTAGGCGCAGATGAGCGCGGACAGGTCCCGGAAGAGCAGGATCCCGTTGGGGGAGCTCACGTCGAAGTGCAGCCGCTGGTTGCGGTTCTGGGCGAGCTACTGCCGCCAGCTTGAACCAGACACACCCTGTATAGCCGTGGCCCACTCACCGTAGGCGCAGATGAGCGCGGACAGGTCCCGGAAGAGCAGGATCCCGTTGGGGGAGCTCACGTCGAAGTGCAGCCGCTGGTTGCGGTTCTGGGCGAGCTACTGCCGCCAGCTTGAACCAGACACACCCTGTATAGCTCGTGGCCCACTCACCATAGGCGCAGATGAGCGCGGACAGGTCCCGGAAGAGCAGGATCCCGTTGGGGGAGCTCACGTCGAAGTGCAGCCGCTGGTTGCGGTTCTGGGCGAGCTACTGCCGCCAGCTTGAACCAGACACACCCTGTATAGCTCGTGGCCCACTCACCATAGGCGCAGATGAGCGCGGACAGGTCCCGGAAGAGCAGGATCCCGTTGGGGGAGCTCACGTCGAAGTGCAGCCGCTGGTTGCGGTTCTGGGCGAGCTACTGCCGCCAGCTTGAACCAGACACACCCTGTATAGCTCGTGGCCCACTCACCATAGGCGCAGATGAGCGCGGACAGGTCCCGGAAGAGCAGGATCCCGTTGGGGGAGCTCACGTCGAAGTGCAGCCGCTGGTTGCGGTTCTGGGCGAGCTACTGCCGCCAGCTTGAACCAGACACACCCTGTATAGCTCGTGGCCCACTCACCATAGGCGCAGATGAGCGCGGACAGGTCCCGGAAGAGCAGGATCCCGTTGGGGGAGCTCACGTCGAAGTGCAGCCGCTGGTTGCGGTTCTGGGCGAGCTACTGCCGCCAGCTTGAACCAGACACACCCTGTATAGCTCGTGGCCCACTCACCATAGGCGCAGATGAGCGCGGACAGGTCCCGGAAGAGCAGGATCCCGTTGGGGGAGCTCACGTCGAAGTGCAGCCGCTGGTTGCGGTTCTGGGCGAGCTCGGCGGCCAGCTTCAGCACCGGCGTGCTGACGGCCGGCTCCGCGAACCAGATGGACATGCCGCGGAGGAGCACCTTCATGTACACCGGGTAGCTGGAATTAAACATAGACATATACAGTGGTGGTCACAGAATTAGAAACACTTCTTTTGAATAAAGAAAGTATAACTTCAATGTAAAAATGTTCGTAAAAAATATATACATTCAATATTTAATTATCATACAATAATATAGCCACTCAAATAAAAAACTCATTAAATGCATAAAATATAAAACCTATTTTACTTTTAATTAAAAAATGAGTCTTACACATGAAGGAGTTTATTTTCTGCTGATTGCCGCTTGGACGCCTAATTAGAAACATTATAAAAAAACATCCATAGCTCGTTTTTTTTTTTAAATTGGAGAATATCATTTCATTCTTGGCTTTTTCTATTATTTTGGCGGTAATTCAAAATTAAATCTTTATTTTATTTTGTTTGAAATGGGCAAAAATAAAAGTTGTGACGCGTCAACTAGGCAAATAATTGTTAATTTACATTTAGATCATAAGTGGGCATACACAAGAATAGCTGAGCATTTAAATTGTTCTGTTAAGAAAGTTTTTAATGCAATTGATCATTATAAAACACATGGAACTGTTGAAAATGCTCTTAATAAGGATCGGTTAAGAAAAACCTCTCCCAAAGAAGATACGCTAATCGTTCGTGTTGCTAAAAAAGACCCAAGTAAAGGCTCCAACCAGATTAAAAATGAAGTTTTTTTCGCCTGATGACCCGAGAAACATCTCGTCAAGACTGATACGCCGAAGATTAGTGGAAGCTAAATTGTTTGGAAGAATCTCTCGATAGGTACCGATTCTTACCAAGGAATACCGAGAGAAGCGATTATTATTCGCTAAAAAATATGTTATTTGAACGGTATGAGAATGGGAAAAAAGTGTTATTTTCCGATGAAACAAAAATAAATATGGTAAATTCCGATGGAAAGCGCTATGTTAGACGTCTTGTAAACAATGCTTTTAATTATAAATACACAAGGAGTATATAGGCGGTAACATTAAAGTTTGGGGGTGTTTTACCGGATGTGGAGTTGGACCCGTTGGGAAGATTGAAGGTACAATGGATCAATGGCAATACAAAAATATCTTAGAGCACACAGTGATTCCCTACTCGGACGATCATTTGCCTGTAACCTGGATCTTTCAGCATGACAATGACCCTAAACACACGGCCAATAGCGTCAAATGTTTCCTTAGCGAACAGCGTATATCCGTTTTAGACTGGCCACCAAATAGTCCGGAATTAAACCCGATAGAAAATCTCTGGTATATTGTTAAAAAGAAAGTCTCAAACAAACGTAACACCAGTAAAAACGAACGATATGAAGCATTTGTTGAAGCATGGAATTCAATCCCCCCTAGAAAAATGTATGAAATTGATTGAATCAATATCCACGTCGTTGCAGTGCTGTTATTAAAAATAAGGGATACGCCACTAAATATTAATTAACTATTGGTATGCTGTGGATAGTAACTATTTCGTAAATAACAATACTAATTACTAATACTTAAAAATATATTGTTTTTAATACTTTTTTGTTGTTGTTTCTAATTAGTTGACCATTACTGTTCATACCTTAAAACTGATTTAAATGTTTGTCAGTAATGTAATATTGAAACTGCACTTGTGTACTGAGAATTATATTGCTTTTCTGATAAATGATAAATCGTTGAACATATTGTTACCCTATTTATTGTTTAATTTCAAAATACAAACGATTGCGGTGAAGTATCTTGCACAATGTCAAGGACCGTTGGTAGTGTTTCTAATTAGACGTCCACCACTGTATATATTTTTTATATATAATATAGCTCTCGATATCGTCTATCGATCAAACTAGCTTGCAATAGGGCCGTACTGAAAATCAGCGCCATATTTCCTTTCCGAAGGATTATGGCATAAGCTGAGTGCGGTCCTATTTCGCTTTGTAATTATGTAAGTAGAAAGTAGTTTTAAAATTGTAGTAAATAATTGTATATTACAAAGTGAAATAAAAATTTATTCTATTCTATTCTATTCTATTCTACATAGACATAAGTTTATTTCGACATACATACAACACATAATTCAATACAATTTTTTTTTTTTTTTTTTTTTTTTTATTTCTTAAGAAAAAAGGGCTTTTTCGTACAAACGAATATGTCGCCCACGTACATGCTACTTTTTCTTACATATACACTTCGATCAATAATCATATACAGCACAACATCTAAATTAATGAGTTAATCAATATTGGGTCTGTTTAAGGCAAGTTTGTAAAGTATTCTGGCGGAAGCCGACAAAGGTTCCGCCAGAACACTATTACAGATGCCAATCAAAACACAGTTCGGATCAGATTGTGGCCTGAGGTGGCTGTTCCGAGCACATTCTGTAAGAATATGGTGTACATCATCCAACATATTACAAGATGGGCAGTTTGGGCTGCTAGATTTTTTCATTAAGTACGAGAATTTATTTCCAGGAATGTGCCCGGAACGCAACCTCAGCGCCGTTACAGTTTCCATCCTATTTGTAACCGCCTTCTCAAACCATGGAGCTTTCAATGGATGTGGTTGGATTGTTCGGTACCAAATACCCTTTTCTACCGATCTCTTGTCAAAGTACTCCTTCCACCACTGATAACATTCTTCTTTGACTGCACTAATGTAGTTGGCATAAAAAGGTCTATAGTGATAGATTTCCCCGTCAGAAACAGCTTGTTTAGCTAGTAAGTCTACCGCTTCATTACCCTCAAGACCAGTGTGCGATGGTATCCACTGGAGCACTATTTTCATGTGTCTGGCTTGTAATTTTGAAAGCTGGTCTAATATTGTGTAGGCTATCGGTGTTCCTCGAAGAGTCGAGGTACACTGAGCCAAATGCTGAAGCGAGCTCTTGGAGTCAGTTAAAATAACAATTTTGTCTTGACCCGTGTCATTCAGGTACGAGAGTGCTTCCGAGATAGCTATCAGTTCAGCTTCCATTATACAGATCTTAGCTCTAACTTGAAATTTCATACTGAGACCAGTTTGAGGGTCAAAAAAGGCTGCTCCAACAGCTCCTTCTAATTTGGAACCGTCGGTGTAAATTTTGTAAAAATTATGATATTCATTATTTATGTATTTAATACAAACATTTTTCAATCCGATAGCTGGATAATTTTTCTTAGGATAATTTAGGTCTTTAATGTAAGAAACTATGCTATCATTTAAATTTAAATAACTAACCCATGTATCTAGCGCGAACATATTGAATCTATTACTATTGTGTATATTGACCATGTTAAACTTTTGAAAAGATTGGGTAATTAAAGGTTTCTTTTTGTTTGTCCAGTATCTAGAATTGCATAGAACTGATAATTCTGAGATGAGGTTATAATTATGGTTAGGCTGCCTTGATTTCAGTTTCAAAAAATATTTACCAGCTAAGTAAAGCCTACGAAGGTATAGCGGATATAGGCCAACTTCGCTTTCCATCACGTGTAAAGGTGTAGACTTGAGAAAACCCCCAATAATTCTCATAGCCTGGTTCTGTATTTTATCAATTTTAAATAAATGAATCTTCGCACTACAGTCATAAAAGAAACTTGCGTAGTCAATTCGGCTTCTTATCAATGATATGTATAACTTCCTAAGGTGCTTAGGATGTACACCCCACCCAGGGCCACATAAAACTTTTAAAACATTAAGATATTTTAGGGCCTTCTCTGCCACTTCATCAATGTGCTTTCTCCACCTTAACGAACGATCCAACCACATACCCAAATATTTGACAGCGTCAACAACTTCAAGATGGTTACTTTTAAGATTAATATTGACATGCAGTCTTCGACGACTTTTACTAAAAATGCATAATTTACTTTTTGATGACGAGATGCTGAGACCGAGATTTCCAAATAATAGATTTAATTTATCAAGGGCACATTGTAACTGAGTAGATGCCTGTAAAGAATCTTGTGCAACTATGAAAATGGCAAAGTCATCTGCGTACTGAGTAATGTTTACAATGTTTGTTACTGCTTTGCATATGTGAATCGTGGCTATGTTGAACAATAATGGAGACAGAGGGTCTCCCTGAGCCAAACCACGTCTGGCTATCCTGGAAATTGATACATTCGTATCTTTAACGCATAAATATCTTTCTTTTAAGAATGACCACATGTATCTGCAGAATTTAGATCCCACGCCCAGTTTATCTAATGTTATTAACAAGCCTGTAACATCTACATGGTTATATGCGTTGTCAATATCGATAAAGCATGCTGCGGTAAAAAGATTTTTAGAAAAGCCTATTTGTATGTTTGTAACAAGTATGTTTAAATTATCTAAACAAGAACGACCCCTCCTAAAGCCCACCATCTCTTCAGGGAAAAGGCCGTTGTGTTCCATATACCACTCGAGTCTTTTGTTGATAATAGAATGGAGAATTTTGCAAAGACAAGATATTAAAGATATGGGTCTTAGAGCTGACTCCGATGTTACTTGTCGGCCTGGCTTCGGGATACAAATAACTTTAATCTGTCGCCATTGAATTGGCATGAAACTCGATGCGAAAAATATATTGTAGAGTTGAACTAAAATGTAAATAGCATTTTCTGGTAGATTTTTAATCATAGAATACGAAATTTCGTCAATACCAGGTGCGGTGTCTTTGGATTTTAATGCTTTATTAAATTCATGAGCCGTTATAATATCTTCTAGTTTACTATTTTCTGAATAGAAAGACGGTTCAGGAGGACAAGTAAAATCTGGTGTTAAATTAATTAGAACGCGTTCTGTAAGCAAAGGTTCTACAAGAGTTTTGGAACATCGATGACCTTTTAACCATCTCATACGTCGCCACATATCGTTTATGGAAGTACTTTCATCAATTGTGGAACAGAATTTATGCCAACTTTCACTTTTAGCGTTTCTTAGCGATCTTTGAGCTACACAGATTTTTTCCTGTAATATATTTAAATTATCAGGTGTAGGGTTTTTCCTAAAATTTGCCAAGGCTAAACGTCTTTCAGCTATTACTTTTGATAGAACTGGTGACCAGTACGGTTTAGGGTTGAAGTTGCTACACGGGTTTTGATTAAATTTATAGTAAGGAATGCTCAAATCGGCAGCTTCATAAATTATTTCTATGAATTTATCGTAAGCATCTTGTGGATCATTGGGAATAGTAAAATCAAATAATTTATTTTCAATATAATTTCGATATGAGTTCCAGTCGGCTTTTTTGAAGTTTCTTTTCTTAATGAAATTTGGAGGTGCATAGTATGTCAAAAAACAATGAATAATGAGATGATCGCTTCCAAGCGACTCATTAGTAACTTGCCAATTAAAATTGAGGCTTATATCCGATGAAATTATAGACAAATCTGGAGAAGTTTTATGTAGAACACCATTCACCAGTTTTATTCGAGTTGAACTTCCATCATTTAAAGTAATAAAATTTTTATCCAATAGGGCATCAAATACTTGGCTACCCCTGTGATCCGTTTTATAAGACCAGTTCGAATGGTGGGCGTTAAAATCTCCAAAAATAATTGTTTTGGCACAAGCAATTGAAAAAACTAACTCCCAGTCCGCGACCGATGTATGTATAGATGGTGGGCAATAGAGAGATATTACGTTCTCTATATATTGACAATTAAAAACTTTTACATGTAAAATCTCAATCCCAGACTGACGTATTTGCGTACTTTTGCAAATGCACTGAGTAAAGGGGCACAACTGAGCTTTAATTGATTTGTGTGTGAGGACAGCTACGCCTCCGTAAGAATCTGCCCTATCTCTACGGAATACATTGTAGTCTTTTATGGAAAAATGGCAATCTGAACTTAACCAGGTTTCACAAAGAGTCGCGATATGAACTTTACCATTGACAAGAAGTTCTTCAAAGTCTGTTTTTTTGGGGTTTATACTTTGTGCGTTCCATTGATAAATATTTAATTTAAGTTGTTTATCCATAATTAAAGATTTTTCCCAAGAAAGAGAAATCTTTAGGTATGATACTAACTAACACTATACACAACCATTCAATACAAGTTTTTACAATACATATTATCTTTTCGTGCAAAATCATACCCTTCGCTGAAATAATTTCTCGTAGTTTTTCTAAAAGTCGACTAAAACTATCATTTTTTTCATCTTCTTTAGTTTCTTCATCAGTTTCTTGTTCTATACTTTCTTCTTCTTCTTCATTTGTCATATCCCACATAAATTTGTGTTTGTTTTCCTTTTTGTTCTTTTTGTTTTTTTGTTCTTGTGTTTTCTTGCTCCTTGCACTTGAATCTCTCTGTTTATTTAAATTTTCCGTCGAGTTTATTTTAGCTTCTGAGCGGACGACACTGGAATAAGTTGTCTGTCCAATGATCACTCTTTCCGGCTGTATAATTGACGAATGATCCACAGTGGGATAAGGCACTTCTTTTGGCTCTTCCGTTGGGGGGACGTACATTTCCCGAGCCTTTCTGTAGGTAACATTAAATTCGGCCATTATATCTCTTATTTTTTTTTCTTTTTTGAAAATTGGGCAGCTTTTATCCAATGCCATGTGTTTGTTAGTACAGTTAACGCACTTGTATGACGTGGTCTCGCAGTTTTCATGTTTTCCCCCACACTTAGGGCAGACAATTTTCTTCGACGGGCATAACTTGCGAGTGTGGCCAAAACGCCAACATCTCGAACACTGCGTAACCGGAAATATATAGGGTTCAACTTTGATCCTCATATCATAAATAAATATATGGGTAGGTAACGACGACCCTTTAAAACCTAATCGTACTGTCTCACTCTCAATCCATCCTGTTTCCGTCTTATTTCTACGCTTGAGGCGCTGTACGACAACAACATGTGAGGGACTAGTAATCGACTCCAACAATTCCTTCTCAGATAGGTCAATCTCGATATTTTTAATAACTCCGTAGGACAGTGAGACCTCGTAGGGCCGATGAAACTTCCACCCTTTATCCGATAAATCTTTGCAGGTAGTCAACTTCTCCGCACTGTCATCGTCACTAAATTCAATTATTATTTTATAAGGGCTTACGTATTTTACTTTGGTGATATTGGATATATTTAAACTTTTTAATAACTTTGCAAGTGCGAATTGCTTAGGAAATGTATCACTGCAGGTAACGTATAACTCCATCGCTCCTCGTAACTCCTGCGTTCTTTGCCTTCGACTTCTAACTACACTCCAATCTTCCTCTTCCTCCATTCGGGCCCTTTTAGAAGGTCTCTTTCCACTCTCGGTTAACTCTTTTTCTTGAAATAATACAGATAAGTCTTCAGATTGCATAGTTTCACTCACATCGTCATTAATTAATACATCACATACTTGAGATTCATCTATATCGCCCCTACTCATTTAGAGTAAGGTTTAGATTCGCGTAACTGCTATCCGTCGGTCCGGCCGCCGCCGGCCGCGGTAAACAATTCCGAGAACTGATAAGCGTACCGTGGTACAATACAATAACACGTCTAAACAACACCAGATGTGCTATAACACCTAATACAATTTTTAAAAGCTTTTATTTAACTTCACTCGTATGTATGTCCTGGAATCTTGCAATCAATATTTCACCCACTTCCACTGAAGCTATCGAGCTGAAATTTGGCACACATATTAGGTTTCGATGACAATGCATGAAAATACAAAAAAAGTTATAAAAGCTTCTTAAAAAAAATTTTTTTTACAGTATAATTAATTTTAATAACGATGCCGAAATAGGAAGTCCTCAGCAAATGGCTGTGGCAAGCCAGCAGCCGCTGATTTTCAGGACGACCCTCGTAGGGAAGTTCGTGCCAGTGTGTTCTTATTTTAATTTTTATGTACATATATGTATATCATTAATAAAAAATAAAATAGAAAATTTAAAGTAAGTACCTACCTATACTTAATAAGCTACACATGATATTATAAATTGTTATCTATACTTCTATCCTAATATCGCTGCGACCCATAGACGTCCCACTGCTGGGCTGGGCACGGGTCTCCCCCACAGACACTGCTGCCGGAGAGCAACTCCACCGCGCTGCTCTTATGCGGATTGGTGGAGATCGTAATATTATAAAGAGGAAATATTTGTTTGTAATGTTTTCACACAAAAACTACTGGACCGATTTCAAAAATTCATTCACCATTAGAAAGCTGCATCTTCACTGTGTGACATTGCTTATATAATATTACTAGGTGTAAACGAAACTCTAATGTCTAATTCCACGCGAGCGAAGCTGCGGGCGTCCACTAGTCTACTATAAACTCACATCCACTCAAACAGCATCATATACGTGGTCTTGGTGTTGAACGCGAGCGCGAGCCCGCGCACGTCGCGCGCCAGCCCGATCAGCGTCTTCTTCACCTCCTCCGACGCGAACATCGGGCTCTCCGACGTACCGAGCACGCCGATTATGCTTTATATATATAGATTCAACGCGAGCGAAGCTGCGGGCGTCCACTAGTCTACTATAAACTCACATCCACTCGAACAGCATCATATACGTGGTCTTGGTGTTGAATGCGAGCGCGAGCCCGCGCACGTCGCGCGCCAGCCCGATCAGCGTCTTCTTCACCTCCTCCGACGCGAACATCGGGCTCTCCGACGTACCGAGCACGCCGATTATGCTTTATATATATAGATTCAACGCGAGCGAAGCCGCGGGCGTCCACTAGTCTACTATAAACTCACATCCACTCAAACAGCATCATATACGTGGTCTTGGTGTTGAATGCGAGCGCGAGCCCGCGCACGTCGCGCGCCAGCCCGATCAGCGTCTTCTTCACCTCCTCCGACGCGAACATCGGGCTCTCCGACGTACCGAGCACACCGATTATGCTTTATATATATAGATTCCACGCGAGCGAAGCTGCGGGCGTCCACTAGTCTACTATAAACTCACATCCACTCAAACAGCATCATATACGTGGTCTTGGTGTTGAATGCGAGCGCGAGCCCCCGCACGTCGCGCGCCAGCCCGATCAGCGTCTTCTTCACCTCCTCCGACGCGAACATCGGGCTCTCCGACGTACCGAGCACGCCGATTATGCTTTATGTATATAGATTCAACGCGAGCGAAGCTGCGGGCGTCCACTAGTCTACTATAAACTCACATCCACTCAAACAGCATCATATACGTGGTCTTGGTGTTGAATGCGAGCGCGAGCCCGCGCACGTCGCGCGCCAGCCCGATCAGCGTCTTCTTCACCTCCTCCGACGCGAACATCGGGCTCTCCGACGTACCGAGCACACCGATTATGCTTTCGAAGGCAGCTGTGGACAAATCCATACTAATATTATAAATGTGAAAGTGTGTTTGTTTGTTTGTCCGGCTTTCACGTCGCAACGAAGCTATTATATGGTATGGTTTTTGTTTGTGGAGATAGTGAAGGAGGTTGGAGAGTGACGTAGGCTACTTTTTACCGCGGTAAAACATCCCCATGGGAAGATATCGATGTTTTGTTATTTGCTAGATATTTAGTTCCGGATGTTGTTAATAGATGGCGTACCTTACGTAAGTACCCTTTATCTGCGGTCAGCATTACCTCTGGTTCCTCTAAATATCTTTAACTGTAATTATTCATCCACCACAAATATGATAAACAACTAATTGTTAATTCCCTTTGACCACGCGGGCGGAGCTGCGGGTAAAAGCTAGTTTGTATATACAATATTGTAGTATTTGACCCTCCACCAATCCGCATTGGAGCAGCGTGGTGGAGTATGCTCTAGACCTCCCGCAGCTGTGTCTGTGGGGGAGACCCGTGCCCAGCAGTGGGAAGCTATGGGTCGCAGCGAGCATTTGACTAAATTGAATTCGGGCGTGATATGAAAATAAAATTTTATTAGGGACTTTTGTAGTTGTTTTCTTTATTAGTTTCGCTTCTGACCGTAGTTTCCTTAAACTATACTATCTATACTACTCGCTCGCTTCGATCCATAGATGTCCCACGGCTGGGCACGGTCTCCCCCACAGACACTGCTGCGGGAGGTCTAGAGCATACTCCACCCCGCTATCTTTAAATGACATTAATATATCATATACATATAATCATATATCTATACTACAACATTTGTTTGTAATGTTTTCACACAAAAACTACTGGACCTTATCTTATTATGTTTTTATTTTTTTTATTATGATTTTAATATGCTTATTTAGCTTTTATTTTGTGTTTGTGTTTTTTTTTTAATCTGTATGTCTGCGTCCATGTGTGTGTGAGTAAAGATTTATTTCTTTCTTTCTTTCTTATCACTACTCTTAAGTTTATCACAGTTCTCAGTGTCGCGGACGGATGGCGAGTGCGGTGCCGCATGCCCGTTCGCTACCCACGCACCGGTGAGCGGCATCATGAACGCGTGGAAGCGCTCCTCGTCCTCGCCCAGCTCCACCATCAGCAGCCGCCCGAGCGCCGTGTACAGCATGGTGCGCGAGCGCATCTCCGCCGAGCCCACGGCCGATATGCCCAGCAATGGGAAGTGTTCGCTACCCACGCACCGGTGAGCGGCATCATGAACGCGTGGAAGCGCTCCTCGTCCTCGCCCAGCTCCACCATCAGCAGCCGCCCGAGCGCCGTGTACAGCATGGTGCGCGAGCGCATCTCCGCCGAGCCCACGGCCGATATGCCCAGCAATGGGAAGTGTTCGCTACCCACGCACCGGTGAGCGGCATCATGAACGCGTGGAAGCGCTCCTCGTCCTCGCCCAGCTCCACCATCAGCAGCCGCCCGAGCGCCGTGTACAGCATGGTGCGCGAGCGCATCTCAGCCGAGCCCACGCCGGATATGCCCAGCAATGGGAAGTGTTCGCTACCCACGCACCGGTGAGCGGCATCATGAACGCGTGGAAGCGCTCCTCGTCCTCGCCCAGCTCCACCATCAGCAGCCGCCCGAGCGCCGTGTACAGCATGGTGCGCGAGCGCATCTCCGCCGAGCCCACGGCCGATATGCCCAGCAATGGGAAGTGTTCGCTACCCACGCACCGGTGAGCGGCATCATGAACGCGTGGAAGCGCTCCTCGTCCTCGCCCAGCTCCACCATCAGCAGCCGCCCGAGCGCCGTGTACAGCATGGTGCGCGAGCGCATCTCCGCCGAGCCCACGGCCGATATGCCCAGCAATGGGAAGTGTTCGCTACCCACGCACCGGTGAGCGGCATCATGAACGCGTGGAAGCGCTCCTCGTCCTCGCCCAGCTCCACCATCAGCAGCCGCCCGAGCGCCGTGTACAGCATGGTGCGCGAGCGCATCTCAGCCGAGCCCACGCCGGATATGCCCAGGAATGGGAAGTGTTCCGCCTGGAATTTAAAATACATAATTATGCTAAATTCGCTGCGACCCATAGAAGACTGTATAGTATATATATTCCGTCGTGGCGAAGCGTTGCCACGGCTCGCCACGACAAAACTCTGGTTTACCCTCCGCCTAAAGATGTTTCACATCAAAAAAAAAAAAGAATAATGGAGCCGAACATCAGAGGTGGGATACCGACCGTGTGGTGCGTCAGCATGAACTGCACCTCGTCCAGCTTGACCAGCTTGCGCACGCACGAGTACCCGCTGGACAGCTCCGAGAGCAGCCCCAGCGTCTTCGAGATGATTTGCTCCGAACCGCCCCAGTATTTGAGGTTTGTTATGCTGTGGACAAATTCATATGACGTGTGAGTACGCAGAATGATTAGCCTAGCTTCTCTCTGCTTATCCCAAAGGTTAACTGGCAGAAAATGCTCTCAGCATTAAGTCCGCCTTTTGTACCATATTTAGGTATAATATAAGGTATAAAGCGTTTATAAATAAATGATTCATTGTCAAGTTTGGGACGCGATTCCAACGGTGCGTTGGGAATTACGTGCGCGAATCCGGGTCCGTTCGTAAAGTCGCGCGCATGTCGCACCGTGGGAATCACGTGCGCGAATCCGGGGCCGTTCGTAAAGTCGCGCGCATGTCGCACCGTGGGAATCACGTGCGCAAATCCGGGGCCGTTCGTGAGTAAAGTCGCGCGCATGTTGCACCGTGGGAAACACGTGCGCGAATCCGGGGCCGTTCGTAAAGTCGCGCGCATGTCGCACCGTGGGAATCACGTGCGCAAATCCGTGGCCGTTCGTGAGTAAAGTCGCGCGCATGTCTCACCGTGGGAATCACGTGCGCAAATCCGGGGCCGTTCGTGAGTAAAGTCGCGCGCATGTCGCAACGTGGGAATCACGTGCGCGAATCCGGGGCCGTTCGTAAAGTCGCGCGCATGTCGCACCGTGGGAATCACGTGCGCGAATCCGGGTCCGTTCGTAAAGTTATTAGTTATCATAAAAAACCCTAGAAAAAGAAACGTTGAACACTAATCACTTGTCTTCAGACTTCACACATACATCACCACTCAGCTCGGAGTCCACCAATACGCCACCACACTCACATCTTCCTCACGATGACGCTCAGCAGCTGGGACTCGTCGCCCACGCCCAGCACGTCGCTCAGCCGGCTGTACACCTTGGGGTTCTTCTGCACCTGCTCGCCGACGTATATCCGCCGGAAGTGCTCGAAGAACGACATCATCGCCATCTCCATCTTCTCACAGCTGCCACCCTGAAGGGAGATCCAGAGAAGATAAGGCGACGGGTAGGAAAGATAATTTAGGCTACAGTTATTCACAATACGACTTGAATCCATCCGACTCAACAAGACATACAAGGCAGATGTCTTGTATATGATGTTGAGTCATGATAAACATTTATGGTGATTTATGCTGGATTTCAATAACCTATCTACGGATAGATTTGGCTATCGGAGATAGAAATTTGACACATTTTATATGGAACTTATGTCAAAGGACGATGGACAAAAATGTATGGAACCTGGTACCGGCACCAATCGAAATGTATGATACACCGTTGGAAAGATCTTTTAGTGTAGAATAACAATAACCAAGGCGCCAGTCCCAGTTTGCTGTCCGATCGGAGTAAACACTCCTTGAAAATTATTAATGTTTCCTAATAAAGTATTTCAATCAGGTCAATTTCTTCTCCATTTTGCCATAGTATTAATGTTTATTTTTTATTATAAGGTTAAATAATAAGCGGTGACAGCCCAGTGGCTATCTAACTCTAACTAAGTACACATCGTGAGGAAACCTGCATGCCTGAGGGTTCTTCATATCGTTCTCTAAGGCATGTGAAGTCTGCCAATTCACACTTGGCCAGCGTGGTGGACTAAGGCCTAATCCCTCGCATTCTGAAAGGAGACCCATGCTCAACAGTGGGACAAAGAAAGGGTTGTGGTGATGTGGTTAAATAAAACATTGAATTTTAATTATCATTTTATTTATTTCATATACAATACTTTTTTTATGAATTATTAAATACAAATAAAACTATAGTTCATACTTATTGTACATGTTTAACAGGACGACGCACGGTAGGGGTCTGTGCGCACATAATTTCTATTGTTTGGTACTTAGTGTTCGCTAGACACAAAGATTTCACTCTTCTCACACACTCGTCCTGCTAAACATGTACAATAAGTATGAACTATATTTTCATTTGTATTTAATAATATTCTTAATTGAAGTTAACTATCGGCTTACTCACGTGTGAAATGTAAAATCACATTAGTTTCGATCTATTACGATGATCATCTTCAGGAGTGAACGCGCTCTATTAAATAATACATTAAAAAAGTATCGTATAAGAAATAAGTAAAATGATAAATAAAATTCAATGTTTTATTTAACTACATCACCACAAACATTTCTTTGTCCCACTGTTGAGCACGGGTCTCCTTTCAGAATGCGAGGGATTAGGCCTTAGTCCACCACGCTGGCCAAGTGCAAATTGGAAATAGGATATTTTCAAGCTTAAAATCAAGCGCAAAAGTAATCACAATCGGTTAAAGTAAATTGGAGATATAAATCTTTATCTATTTGGAGCTAAAAATCCAGTATCTTCTGAAGCGTATATTTCAAAACGGACAGCTATTTCGGACATGCCGTCATAGTATTTTTTTATACACTTGAGAAGAGCTATCCAATGGTGCGTGATTCATCTTGATTGGACATGGGTACCAAAATGACCATCCTCCTTTCTATCTCCGATAGCCAAATCTATCCGTAGATAGGTTATTGAAATCCAGTGTTATTCAGATCATTGTATCATCATACCATTTTTCGGACAGCAGCAAGTTTTTAGTATTTTTGAGTGACTCGAAGCGTCCATAGCCCAATGGCTCGCGTCGATTCAATGCGATCGAAAGAGTTAAGCAACGACGGGCGCAGTCGTTGTGTTTGTGACGGAACGTTGCATGCTGCGTGACGCATTTCCGTTTCATCGAACGTTGCATGTTGCGTGACGAATTTCCGTTTCATCCGTAAAAAAATTTACCCTCAAGCGCCAAAGAAGTTTCACTTCAAAAATATTCTATTCTATTCTATTCATTGAATCGACGCGAGCCATTGGGCTACGGACCCTACGCCCCTGCCCCCTGCCCCCAGCCCCCACTTACCCTCGCCAGCCTCGTGTCGGTGAGGTCCATCAGCTGCAGCACGCGGCACACCAGCTCGCCGTCCATCGCGTCGTTCTCCTCGCACGTGTTGAGCGTAGCGCGACCGCCGATCGCAACTTTTGGTCTTAATTTTTTCCGTCTAACCCCCTTTCGCAACGCGCGATAAGGAACTTCGTTCCGATAAAAAAATATTCTATTCTATTCATTGAATCGACGTAAGCCATTGGGCTATGGACGCTATGCCCCTGCCCCCACACTTACCCTCGCCAGCCTCGTGTCGGTGAGGTCCATCAGCTGCAGCACGCGGCACACCAGCTCGCCGTCCATCGCGTCGTTCTCCTCGCACGTGTTGAGCGTAGCGCGACCGCCGATCGCAACTTTTGGTCTTAATTTTTTCCGTCTAACCCCCTTTCGCAACGCGCGATAAGGAACTTCGTTCCAATAAAACAATATTCTATTCTATTCATTGAATCGACGCGAGCCATTGGGCTACGGACCCTACACCCCTGCCCCCAGTCCCCACTAACCCTCGCCAGCCTCGTGTCGGTGAGGTCCATCAGCTGCAGCACGCGGCACACCAGCTCGCCGTCCATCGCGTCGTTCTCCTCGCACGTGTTGAGCGTAGCGCGACCGCCGATCGCAACTTTTGGTCTTAATTTTTTCCGTCTAGCCCCCTTTTCGCAACGCGCGATAAGGAACTTCGTTCCAATAAAACAATATTCTATTATATTCATTGAATCGACGCGAGCCATTGGGCTACGGACGCTACACCCCTGCCCCCAACCCCCACTAACCCTCGCCAGCCTCGTGTCGGTGAGGTCCATCAGCTGCAGCACGCGGCACACCAGCTCGCCGTCCATCGCGTCGTTCTCCTCGAACGTGACGCCCCTGCCCCCTGCCCCTCAGCCCCTACTAACCCTCGCCAGCCTCGTGTCGGTGAGGTCCATCAGCTGCAGCACGCGGCACACCAGCTCGCCGTCCATCGCGTCGTTCTCCTCGAACGTGACGCCCCTGCCCCCTGCCCCTCAGCCCCTACTAACCCTCGCCAGCCTCGTGTCGGTGAGGTCCATCAGCTGCAGCACGCGGCACACCAGCTCGCCGTCCATCGCGTCGTTCTCCTCGAACGTGACGCCCCTGCCCCCTGCCCCTCAGCCCCTACTAACCCTCGCCAGCCTCGTGTCGGTGAGGTCCATCAGCTGCAGCACGCGGCACACCAGCTCGCCGTCCATCGCGTCGTTCTCCTCGAACGTGACGCCCCTGCCCCCTGCCCCTCAGCCCCTACTAACCCTCGCCAGCCTCGTGTCGGTGAGGTCCATCAGCTGCAGCACGCGGCACACCAGCTCGCCGTCCATCGCGTCGTTCTCCTCGAACGTGACGCCCCTGCCCCCTGCCCCCAGCCCCCACTAACCCTCGCCAGCCTCGTGTCGGTGAGGTCCATCAGCTGCAGCACGCGGCACACCAGCTCGCCGTCCATCGCGTCGTTCTCCTCGAACGTGACGCCCCTGCCCCCTGCCCCCAGCCCCCACTAACCCTCGCCAGCCTCGTGTCGGTGAGGTCCATCAGCTGCAGCACGCGGCACACCAGCTCGCCGTCCATCGCGTCGTTCTCCTCGAACGTGACGCCCCTGCCCCCTGCCCCCAGCCCCCACTAACCCTCGCCAGCCTCGTGTCGGTGAGGTCCATCAGCTGCAGCACGCGGCACACCAGCTCGCCGTCCATCGCGTCGTTCTCCTCGAACGTGACGCCCCTGCCCCCTGCCCCCGGCCCCCACTTACCCTCGCCAGCCTCGTGTCGGTGAGGTCCATCAGCTGCAGCACGCGGCACACCAGCTCGCCGTCCATCGCGTCGTTCTCCTCGAACGTGACGCCCCTGCCCCCTGCCCCCAGCCCCCACTAACCCTCGCCAGCCTCGTGTCGGTGAGGTCCATCAGCTGCAGCACGCGGCACACCAGCTCGCCGTCCATCGCGTCGTTCTCCTCGAACGTGACGCCCCTGCCCCCTGCCCCCGGCCCCCACTTACCCTCGCCAGCCTCGTGTCGGTGAGGTCCATCAGCTGCAGCACGCGGCACACCAGCTCGCCGTCCATCGCGTCGTTCTCCTCGCACGTGTTGAGCGTAGCGCGACCGCCGATCGCGGCGCCTATTATGTACACCAGCCAGGTGAGCTGACCTGCAAGCGAAAACAGTTTCTGATGTAACAATGTATCGTATATCTATGTTGATGACATTAAAAGAAAGGCCGCGCGGTAGAACTGATATAGCGCGGAGTATCTCGCAGTGGCATGGAGTATCTCACCCTGGCATGGAGTATATCACCTTGCAATATGAGTATCTTCTGCGGCTGCGTCTCGGCGCTGTAAGAGTCCTTTCACACGGCAGTCCAGTTTTTTGCAGGATCCCGTTTGATGGCGAATGTGTTTATATGCTAGCGTTCACACGAGCATCCCGCATGCGGGATCCTGCAAAAAGCCGATCCGGTCGAATTGTGCCATTCGGTTTTGTCACTAGAAACTGGATCCGTAGTCCAGTAAAAAGCCGGATCCCGTTTAATCACACACATATTTCAATAGCAGTGTTCCCACGGCTTCCTGCGTGCGGTTTTTTGCTGGACTCTGTTTATTGAGGGATAGTGGAGTGGTGGCAGCCCCGTAAATAATTGAAAAATGTTTTATTTATTTATTTAATAGACACAAACTTAAATCTAACATTACAGCCTGAACCAATTCGTTAGATAAGTACATAATTATAATATAATCCAATGTCAAAACAGTAATAATAATAATTCAATAAATAATTCGTCAATAAATAGTCAATAATAAAATATTCATAAAATTACAAGTAGGTACATACATAATTAATTCTATACAATGTCAAATAAAATTAAATGTCATGATTCACTATGTCAAATTACCGGTGATGTCAACAATTAAATTTTTCAAAGACGAACACAATTTACAACAAATTCTCGTGAACTCGTCCAGTGTGCAACCGAACAGATCTATATGGCATGCCGCCGTGTTGAGCGGGGGGCAGCGCCAGCAGCGGCGGCGCTGTTGACTCATCTCTTCTCAAATCGCTCATAAGATTCAGAAAAATTCCCAAATTCGAGCGTTGTGTCAGAATAGGATGAACCCAGAATCTAAGTAGTTCCAAGCCTTCTTTTATAACACCTTATATGTACACATACTTTAACAAATAAATGCATTTCATTTCATTTCTATTTCGCTGCCGACGCCGATAATACCAATAGAATATTAGGAAAGTATTCACGTCCATTTCACCTGATAACCGGCGTAGGAATGGTCAAAAAAAAGGATGCAACCGTGTTCATACGGCAGTCCAGTTTACTGCTTTTTACTGGATCGTACAAAACTGAACTGTGTGAACACAGAGTCCAGTTTTGCAGGATACAGTAAAAAGCCGGTCCTGCAAAACTGGACTACCGTGTGAAAGGCGCGTAAGCAGCAGCCGCGCGGTCGAAGTGCGTCACGAGCAGCTGATACGACATAGCGCGGAGTATCTCGCACTGGCGAGGAGTATCTCACCTTGGCATGGAGTATCTCACCCTGGCGTGGAGTATATCACCCTGGCATGGAGTATCTCACCCTGGCACGGAGTATATCACCTTGCAATATGAGTATCTTCTGCGGCTGCGTCTCGACGCTGTATGCGGCGGCCGCGCTGTCGAAGTGCGTCACGAGCAGCTGACACGACATAGCGCGGAGTATCTCGCACTGGCAAGGAGTATCTCACCCTGGCATGGAGTATATCACCCTGGCATGGAGTATATCACCTTGCAATATGAGTATCTTCTGCAGCTGCGTCTCGACGCTGTAAACAGCGGCCGCACGACCGAAGTATTCCACGAGCAGCTGACACGACATAGCGTGGAGTATCTCGCACGGGCAAGGAGTATCACACCCTGGCATGGAGTATCTCACCCTGGCGTGGAGTATATCACCCTGGCATGGAGTATCTCACCCTGGCACGGAGTATATCACCTTGCAATATGAGTATCTTCTGCGGCTGCGTCTCGACGCTGTAAGCGGCGGCCGCGCGGTCGAAGTGCGTCACGAGCAGCTGACACGACATAGCGTGGAGTATCTCGCACTGGCAAGGAGTATCTCACCCTGGCACGGAGTATCTCACCCTGGCATGGAGTATCTCACCCTGGCATGGAGTATATCACCCTGGCATGGAATATGTCACCTTGCAATATGAGTATCTTCTGCGGCTGCGTCTCGACGCTGTATGCGGCGGCCGCGCTGTCGAAGTGCGTCACGAGCAGCTGACACGACATAGCGCGGAGTATCTCACCCTGGCATGGAGTATCCCACCCTGGCATGGAGTATCCCACCCTGGCATGGAGTATCTCACCCTGGCATGGAGTATCTCACCCTGGCACGGAGTATATCACCTTGCAATATGAGTATCTTCTGCGGCTGCGTCTCGACGCTGTAAGCGGCGGCCGCGCTGTCGAAGTGCGTCACGAGCAGCTGACACGTCTTGCCGTACTCGCAGCGGCCGATCACTGAGAGCTGCTCGAGCTGCTGAGTGACAGTGCCGGCGTCGTCTAGAGGGTCTTCCAGGCCTTCGCTGAAAAATGGTTTAAAGATTAGACAGACAGACAGACAAGTTCCTTTATTGTACACCAAAAGGATAAAGATACAACATATTTTGTACTTTTTAGACAAAATCCATATCCATACTCCATACTAATATTATAAATGTGAAAGTGTGTTTGTTTGTTTGTTTGTTTGTTTGTTTGTTTGTTTGTTTGTCCAGCTTTCACGTCGCAACGAAGCAATTATATGGTATGGTTTTTTTGTGTGGAGATAGTGAGGAGGGTGGAGAGTGACGTAGGCTACTTTTTACCGCGGTAAAACATCCCCATGGGAAGATATTGAAGTTTTGTTATTTGCTAGATATTTAGTTCTGGGTGTTGTTAATAGATGGCGTTAGTAAAATTATTTTACAAGTTTTAACCTCAGTATCTTTTGATCGTAGAACTGTCACTATTCATCCACAAAAAATGTGTCATGTATGATAAACAACTCATTGTTAATTCCCTTTGACCACGCGGGCGGAGCCGCGGGTAAAAGCTAGTAATAAAATATTAGCTTTTTGCAACAGCAAACTTGTTCGTTTTGCTATCCGCAACCTATCGCCTGGGCCCATGACTTCGAAAACTTTTACTCAACTATGGTTCCTAACCTGTATAGTTATGGATGTAAAGGTTATGGTTTATGGAAGTAAAGGTGAACTCTTAGGCATGCAGGTTTCCTCATGTGTCCTTCACCGTTACAGCAAGTGACATTTAATTTCTTAAATCACATAACATTACTCAGAAAAATAATTGGTTCGTGCCGCTGCGGGCTTTGAACCCGGACCGCTCGAGTGAGAGGCGAGTTCGATAGTCGTCGTAACTATTTATGATGTTTACAGAAATAATTAAATATAATATATTATATTTAATGTAACTATTTTTATACATCAAATACATTTATGCATTGTATTTATTATGATAATATATATTCCAAAAATTCATACTGTTTACATACGTTCACGACTCTCATCTGGCTGCTTAATACAGCATCTTCATTGTTTTTCTGTATAGTACAGTGGTTAGCTGGTAGAGAATGCATTATGCATTAAGCTCGCCATTTGTCCCACTTAATTAATTCTTAATGTGGTTCAATAAAGTTTAAATAAATAAATAAATAGAAATAGCCACTAAACAATAATATTTTCATATTTATGTCAAAAAAAAGTTGTTAAACATGCTGTAATTTTTCTGTCCAATAAAAGCTTATTCTATTCTATTCTATTCTATTCACTGTGCCACCGCTGTGTTTCTTCCCCACCGGTCACATTGAAGTGTTTACCTCACAAGCACGGGCACAGAATCCAATCTCGAGTTGATGTAAGCTGTGGTGACGCCCGGGGCATACCGCTCCAGTAGATGGGGCTCCGTCGCCTTGATGTAAGGGACCGACGCCACCATCCGCTGCCATAGAGACAGCAGATAGTGGACCGAGTTCGGTGCAAATTGCATCATCTGGTAAAGAATAATTATTATTAAAAAAAAAAAAAAAGGTTTTTATATCTTTTTATTTTATTTTCGTACATTGTCATCGGAACCTAATATGTGTGCCAAATTTCAGCTCGATAGCTTCAGTGGAAGTGGGTGAAAAATTAATTGCAAGATTCCAGGACATACATACATACTTACATAGATACATACGAGTGAAGTTAAATAAAAGCTTTTAAAAATGTTACTTTTAGTTAAGTCTATTACTAGTTCGAACTGCGCGCCAAATTGGGTCGCACTGAAAACCAGCGGTCGTGGTCTGATTTAGCTACGGCCAACGCTAATTGCGGCCCCTTTTCGTTAAGTATCCAACACAATTTTATTAAGCTATTGCATAGCTTCTATCGCGGGCCTGGGGTGGAGGGGTCTATAGAAAGGACAATGCCCATCTTACTAGGGGGTTTGGGCCCACCCAAAAAGTTGTTATGTCCCAATTATTTTTATTTTATTTTGTAGCTTAATAATTATCTTTTTAAAATATCCAAACCATTTCCATTTATTCACCCAGGTTTAAAAGAAATCTCTATTTTTTGTGTCCCTAAATAGAGGATATGCCTAAATGTGGTGTAAATTAATCTGTATTAGATTAGTGGTTAGAGAGCCTGGCTTTCTGTTTGGGATCACTAGTTTGAGCTCTGGCGTTATAGAAAATTAAATATAACTTGATTTAATGGAAACAGGAAATCTACTGAGTTCAGACTATACCTGAGTTTCATCTAATGCTCATAATGGCGTGTGAAATTCTACCAATTCACTAGACTGGGCCAGTGCGGTAGACTGTGGCCTTATCCTTCGTGTTATAGTAGAAGACTCGTGCATAAGGGTATATTAAAATAAAAACAAGTTAAAGACATGAATGTTTATTCGTCATAAAATATATTATCTAAAAACTATCTACGAAGATTAGGCGTTAGACGCAGGGAACAATTGATACATCTGCTTGAGAGTGGCCGATCTATGCGATCTCGACCCGGTGTAGACATTATCGATATGATAAGAGTCCAATGCTCACTTAAACTAGTTTAACACTATAGCGTCCAATCGCTCACTTAAAACTAAAAGAAGAGTCTAATATCTCACTGCTCACTCGCGATGAACGAAAAAACTCAACTTAATTACATTTAATCGTAACGTAGAAGTAAGTAGGTAAGTAAATACAGAGGAATATAATTAAACTCAAAACATACAAAGGACACGAAACGATCATGCAATTTGGCAAGTTGACACTTTGACAGATAGTGCCATAGATCCGTGTCAATAATGATATTTGGTCTGGCAATATCAATAATGCTTTTGTCAATCGATTATTTATTTTTGTTTATCGATTACTGAAAAAAGCAATACTTGATTTTTATAGGAAAAAGTGATAGGTTTAAGATTTTATAATAAGTATATTAATATTTGAATTTCATTTCTCACCGTTGCTAACGCCCCTACTCAGAGACACTATCGGTTACTTTAATCGCTCCTTAGTGAAGAATCACCATACAAATTCTGTACTAAGGAGCGATTAAAGTAACCGTAACTGACTCTGGGTTGGGGTGTACGGCGTAAGAGTCGTAAAAAGGTATTCAAGCTAGACTCCGATATTCGATACTCCGACTTTTTTGAATTTAAAAAATGCGTAAATGTATCGACATCGTAATCGACTTTTTTATTATTTGTTCGAAATATATTTGTACTAGAATAATCTGTCTCCTGGCAACATTGAAGTTCTGTTTGGTTCTGTGGTGTCGTAGGCGGATATTGTAGATTCAGTAAAACAAATATTTATTAAATGTTTCAATGCTAGGGTGAAATAAATGCTAATATAAAATTAAATGTTAAAAAATACAACTTGTTTTTTTAAATAAATATTGTTGTGACACGACTCCATAAGGTGGGCCCGTCCATGGGCAATGTCCTTTCGTAACGATATAACGAAAATAAAAACCTTACACCTTACTACAAAAGTGTCGTGCAAAATTTCAGCTATTGCATCACCTGCCTCAGTGGCGCAATTTGCTAGCGCGTTCGGTTGTTTTTATCTATCGTTTTTTTTAAAAGATCCCCTCCTCCAGTTTTCTATAAAGGTTAAGAACATTCTAGACTTTGGCCATGACAGCTTACCTGCAAACTCTGCACTGTGAACTTCGCTACAAGCTCTATGAGGCGCGGGTAGTTGTCAACAACTACCATCTCACCCAGCTGGTAGTTAGACTTGAGCCGCGCGAGTAGACGACAGAACTCGTGGTAGTTCGTGGGATCTGATAGACCCTGGAAAGGAGAGTAGACTATTAATACCTACTACTACGCTACTACGCTACCTACTACTACGCTACTACGCTACCTACTACTACGCTACTACGCTACCTACTACTACGCAACTACGCTACCTACTACTACGCTACTACGCTACCTAGTACTACGCTACCGTTGAACTCTACGGTAGCGTTAGCAGAAAGCGCGGTGTGCGTAGAAAGAAGCGGTGACAGCCCAGTGGCTATCGAACTCGCCTCTCACTCGAGCGGTCCGGGTTCAAACCCAAGCGGCACGCACCAATGACTTTTCTAAGTTATATGCGATTTAAGAAATTAAATGTCACTTGCTGTAACGGTCAAGGACACATCATGAGGAAACCTGCATGCCTGAGTTTTTCATAATGTTCTCGAAGGCATGAGAAGTCTGCCAATCCGCACTTGGCCAGCGTGGTGGAATAAGGCCTAATCCCCTCGAGGTCGAAGTCAATGTGGAGTAATTTCGAATTTATTTAAATTCCATTTGGCATATTAACACAAATATTTCCCATTTCAACTATCACCACCACCACCATTTCAACAACACTTGAACTCCTGTGCAAAATTTCAAGTTTAAAACCCTTACAGTTTAGGCCCTGCGTTGATATGTCAGTCAGTCAGTCAGCTTCTCCTTTTATATATGTATATAAGATACCTGCGTGTCCTCCAATATGCGCAGGACGCCGCAAGCGAGCCTGTTCAGGAACTTGGCCCGCTCCGCCGTGCTGAACAGCGAGCGGCGCACCGAGGCGAGCTGCACGAGGCACGCGAGCGCGAGCCCGCCGAGCGAGCCGCGCACGGTGTGGTACAGCTCGAAGAACAGCTCCGGTGTGCCGGATTCATGTGTGATATACCTGCGTGTCCTCCAATATGCGCAGGACGCCGCAAGCGAGCCTGTTCAGGAACTTGGCCCGCTCCGCCGTGCTGAACAGCGAGCGGCGCACCGAGGCGAGCTGCACGAGGCACGCGAGCGCGAGCCCGCCGAGCGAGCCGCGCACGGTGTGGTACAGCTCGAAGAACAGCTCCGGTGTACCGGATTCGAGGAATGTCGGCCGCCAGGACGGTGGGATCTGGAAGGGAATAAAACATTGACAGGCCCGTTGGCGCAATCGGTAGTGACCCTGTCTGTTGCGCCAAAGGTCGTGGGTTCGAATCCCACTCAGGACAAATATTCGTGTGACGAACACTTGTATTTGTTCTGTGTCTGGATGTCAATATTATCTATTTAAGTATGTATTTAAAAATATCTATGTATGTATATCAGTCTCTGACACCCATAACACAGGCTCGCGCCTACTTTGGGGTCAGATGGCCGTGTGTGAGAATGTCCAAAATATTTATTTATTTATTTATTATTTTATTGAAGCTTGTACTTCAGCAAAAGGTCTTGTAAACCGGGCGTCATTTGAAGTGTCACAGATAATTATTTTTTTTCATTGGGATACAAACATAGTAAGTAATATACAAGACGTAGGGATCTGGAAGGGAATAAAAACATTGAAGCTTGTATTTCAGCTAAAGACAGAGGTGTCTTGTAAACCGCACGTCATTGGAGTGTCACAGATAAGAAATGTTTTTTTTTTCATTGGGAAAAAAAGCGTAGTAATATAGACATATTCACAGATAAATAAATGATTGGAGCGCCAAAGAAGCTGAATGATGTTAATAAATGTTTTTTTTTTTCATTGGGAAAAAACGTAGTTACATAGAAGACGTAGGGATCTGGAAGGGAATAAAAACATTGAAGCTTGTATTTCAGCAAAAGGCAGAGGTGTCTTGTAAACCGCACGTCATTGGAGTGTCACAGATAATAAATGTTTTTTAAAAGCTTTTATTTAACTTCACTTTTATGTATGTAAGTATGTATGTCCTGGAATCTTGCAATCAATATTTCACCCACTTCCACTGAAGCTATCGAGCTGAAATTTGGCACACATATTTGGTTCCGATGACAATGCATGAAAATAAAAAAAAAGTTTTAAAAAGCTTTTTAAAAAAATAATAATTTTGACGGTATAATTTTCATTGGGATAAAAACATAGTGACGGACCTGCACGGTGCACAGGTCCTCCGAGGACTGGTCGCTGGTGGTCCCGATGAAGTTGTGCGCCAGCCGCAGCACCATCAGGTGTCGAGTGAATCAGAGGTAGGATGAGACCTACCTGCACGGTGCACAGGTCCTCCGAGGACTGGTCGCTGGTGGTCCCGATGAAGTCGAACGTGAGACAGTTGTGCGCCAGCCGCAGCAGCGCCGCCAGCAGCGCGTGCTGGCTCTCGTCGGCGAGCTCGAGCGACTTGCCGCGCGCGGCGCCGAGCAGCGAGCAAGCGAGACGGAACATCTCGAACAGCTGGCTGTCTCTGCGAGTTTGAAACATAAAGCCGTGAAATAATAAGAAAACAACTGGCACGAACTTCCCTACGAGGGTCGTCCTGAAAATCAGCGGCTGCTGGCTTGCCACAGCCATTTGCTGAGGGCGTCCTATTTCGGCATTGTTATTAAAATTTAAAATTGTATTGACTAATGTGTTGTATTTATGTCGAAATAAACTTATGTCTATGTCTATGTCTATGTCTAAATGTTGGATTGTAATGTTGATACCAATAAAGCGGTGACAGCCCAGTGGCTACCGAACTTGCCTCTCACTCGAGCGGTCCGGGTTCAAACCCCAGCGGCACGCACCAATGACTTTTCTAAGTTATGTGCGATTTAAGAAATTAAATGTCACTTGCTATAACTTTATGAATAGTGCGCTTGCATTTGATACATTGCTACCACTGTAAAGTTCTAATCTATATACAGGGTTATTGGTAATTCGACGTATTCCCGTTAGGAGGTGATAGGGGTGACTATTTGTGATAATTTTAACCCCCATATGCATTATGCAAAAGTGAACCATTTTTGAGTTATCATGGTTTTTAGCTTTTTTCAAAATAAGTCGAAAATGCAACATAAAAAATTTATTAAAAATAAAGTATCAATTTAAATCTAATTTTTTCTTTCCATTTATAAAAACGATTAAACAATGCTTATTTATCAATATTAAAACAACAGTTATCGGTCCAACTTTAAAAATCCGACCTCTTTTGTGGAGGCCTCGGGGCTGAAGCCCCTGTTGCCCTCACCTAAAGCAGTTCCTTTGTACACGCTGTTTCTTTTTGTCATTTTCTATTTCATTTTCATTTCTATTTCTAATCTACACTAATATTATAAAGAGGAAAACTTTGTTTGTAGATTTGTTTGTTTCTAATGAATAGGCTCAAAAACTACTGGACCGATTTTAAAAATTCTTTCACCATTCGAAAGCTACATTATCCACGAGTAACATAGGCTAAATTTTATTTTTGGAAAAAATAGGGTTCCGTAAGATATTTGGGTTCTTCGGACACAAGGTGTAAAAAATCAACCAGAAAAGTTACTTATTTTGCGTACGCTGCCTAAACTATAAAAGATAGAACGATAAAATGTTCTAATTAATTATGTAGATCTTATAAATATCTACAAAAAAGACCGCGACACACTATACCTTTTTTACTATTTTTTTATCTTGAATTTTTTTTGGACTACATTTACAGTTTATGTAATGAATCCGTAAATGTTATCCATTTACGGATTCATTACAAATTTATGGAGCTAAAGTTTACGCATTAAGAAGAAACTATTATTATGTCTAAATTCCACGCGAGCGAAGCTGCGGGCGTCCACTAGTGTAAATAAATAATAAAAAAAATATGCGATTTACCTGAAAGAGGACGCGATCTTCCTGTGCTTAGCCAGCGAGCGGTTGGCGTCGGCCTCCGAAACCTGGTTCATTTCCACGACCAACTGGGAGAGCAGCTGCACTCCTATCGTGCACATCTCGGCCGGGCCCTGCGAGATTTTTTTATTTTTATGGATACAGGATAGCAAACGAGCTTGCAGCACCACCCATAAGCTGCCACCCATGACAACTGTGTCTGACTTTGAACAAGACTCAATTAGGGACTGGGATGGATAGTCCAATTAGTTGAGAAAGTTAATTAGAACATTAGTTGGTCAGTTCGTTAGTAGGTATGAGGACTAGGGACTGTTAGTGATAGTTAGTCCTGTTAGTTGGTGTTAGTAATAGTCCAGTTAGTACTTGTTAGTAGGTGTCTCGTTCTAAGTCAGTCACAGATGTGTTGCTACCCTTGAGGACTAAGATGGTCGCCTCTAAAGAAGTGTAACCGGAATCCACACCTTTCCAACCGGACCACAATTGCTTTAAAAACAATTATTACACGGCAGAAATGGTACTAGGTACCGTGGCGGGCGGTGGTACTGCCCCGGGCGAACTCTATATGGAACCAATTAGCTTTCATATAAAACCTATTTGGTTCCCTATAGGCTCTACCACCTACAGAGATACAAACAGGCATAAGAAACTTACCATTACCACGGCCTAAGGCTACTTGTAGCGTCCATAGCCCAATGGCTCGCTTCGATTCAATGTGATCGAAAGAGTTAAGCAACGACGGGCGCGGTCGATTTGCGGATGGGTGACCGCTCGTGGCAAAAATATCATGACGCTACCGTGCTTCGGAGGGCACGTAAAGCCGTCGGTGCCGGTTGTTTTCAATGCTGGAAACAGTCGTTAAGCCTTGTCGAAGACCTTCGGGTGGCTTGAGAACATTCGGCACTGGGTTGGCCACTAACCCCTCCACCAATCCGCATTGGAGCAGCGTGGTGGAGTAAGCTGTAGAGTTCTAGACCTCCCGCAGAAGTGTTTGTGGGGGAGACCCGTGCCCAGCAGTGGGACGTCTATGGGTCGCAGCGAAGGCTACTTGAAGCGGTGACAGCCCAGTGGCTATCGAACTCGCCTCTCACTCGAGCCGTCCGGGTTCAAACCCAAGCGGCACGAACCACTGGTGCTGGCTTGGCCACTACCCCTCCTTGGTGGAGGATTGGAGCAGCGTGGTGGATGAGTATGCTTTAGACTACCACAGCAAGTGGGAGGGACCCGTGCCCAGGAGTGGGACGTCTATGAGTATGCAGCAGAGCCCTCATTTTTAATTATTTTTTTAACCTTTTTTATCTTGCACTGTTTAGTAATATAATTTTTGTTTTTGATTAATCCTGTTTTGTTTAATTAAAAAAATTAAAAATGTTTGTTTGCTTATGTGTTAGTTATCTATATTATGAGTTTAGGAAATAAATAATTTTTATCTTCATAGTTGAAGTTACCACAGTCAGGTAAGAGTGTACGCCGTGCCCGCCGCGAGCGCGTTCACTCCTGAAGATGATCATCGTAATAGATCGAAACTAGTCGGCCTATTTCCGATTTAAATTACACGTGAGTAAGCCGGTAACTTCAACTATGAATATAGACACTCACGAATCGTTCAGTGATTTTTATCTTATCTTTTTATCTAATAGGGCTAAGAGCGCTTCGTATATGTATATAACTCACCTGTAAAAAGCTTGTAATGTCGTTCATAACGTTGTGGAAGACAAACTCCTCCTTCACCATGTCGAACCATCCCAGCTTCGTGATGCGAGCGAAGAGCGACACCAGTGCCTGCGAATACAACACAATAAATAAATAAATAAATAAATAAATAAATAAATAAATAAATATCTTGGACATTCTCACACACGGCCATCTGACCCCAAAGTAGGCGCGAGCCTGTGATATGGGTGTCAGAGACTGATATACATACATAGATATTTTTAAATACATACTTACATACTTAAATAGATAATAATAACATCCAGACACAGAACAAACACAAGTGTTCGTCACACGAATATTTGTCCTGAGTGGGATTCGAACCCACGACCCCTGGCGCAACAGACAGGGTCACTACCGATTTCGCCAACGGGCCTGTCGTACAATGAGTACAATCCCAGGTAGCGGTGACAGCCAAGTGGCTATCCAACTCGCCTCTCACTCCAGCAGTCCGGGTTCAAACCCAAGCGGCACGCACCAATGACTTTTCTAAGTTATGTGTGATTTATGACATTAAATGTCACTTGCTGTAACGGTGAAGGACACATCGTGAGGAAACCTGGATGCCTGAGAGTTCTTCGTAATGTTCTCGAAGGCATGTGAAGATAGCCAATCCGCACTTGGCCAACGTGGTGGAGTAAGGCCCATTTTGAGAGGAGACTCGTGCCCAACAGTGGGACAAAGAAAGGGTTGTGATGATGATGACGACGATATTGGAAAAATCAGCTCTGATGTTCACGTTTCATTATACCGTAAAGTATTTGGGCTGCATTATATTATATATCAATTTACACAATAGATTTTACGAATCTTTCAATAAAACGTAGTCTTGGCACCAGTTGAAACTATACTACTACTACTATAAAAAAATAATTCAATAATAAATTTCAACACTTTACCTGCACGACAAAATTGGCCAGCTTGTGTCGCGTGGCGAAATAATTGAGCACATAGTTCCGAATGTCGAGCCGCTGTTGCACGGACAGGCTGCTGTTTGACCTGAAACAAACATAAAATAATATATTTTTTACCTCTATAGCATAGTCAAATAATTTATTTCGCTATTCACCTTGAATGGACACGCTTATGGAAAGTCTACTTAACTACAAACTTCGCACCAGGCCTAACCCCTTTCATTTCAAGAAGAGACTTGTGGCCAACCAAAGGTTTAGGTTGTGGTAGGTTACCTGCCTTTAAGAAATTTAATGTCACTTGCTATAACGGTGAAGGGCACATCGTGAGGAAACCTGCATGGCTGAGAGTTCTTCATAATGTTCTCAAAGGCATGTGAAGTCTGCCAATCCGCACTTGGCCAATCCCTCCCATTCTGAGAGGAGACCCGTGCCCAACAGTGGGAGTGGGACAAAGAAAGGGTTGTGATGATGATGATGATGATGATGATGAGGTTACCTGCTGATGAGCTTGGCGAGCGTGGTGGCGGCCAGGAGCTGCGAGTAACTCGAGTCCGCCCGCTCGAGCAGTGCCTGACATTTGCTGAGGGTGTCCGGTGATTCCTTGACAGTGGAAAGTTAAGTCATTTAGTAGGTCATAATATCCTTGTATATAAATGTGAAAGTGTGTTTGTTTATTTATTTACATTTGTCATTAAGTACAGGTAACAAGGATGGTAACAAAGAATGTAATTAACGAGCCTATGTACTTAGCCACTGAGTGGCATACAAATATTTGTAAGAAGTTAGTTAATTAACATTTGATTATAATGTCAATTTATAATTTGTCAATAATAATGTTCAATGTACATAAATAATAATGTCAACATTTTTTAAAATCGTATTCTAAATACTCTTTGACATTATAAAATATGAATTGAGAAATAAAATTCGAAAGCCTCCTATAAAACACCGGCAGCTTATTATAAATGTTGGTTTGTTCTCCGCCTCAACAGAAAGATGGATCAACTTGATATTTTGCATGGTTCCCATCAAATAGGCAAAACACTTTAATAATTATTCGATTTATAGTCGATAATTATCTATCAATACATTTTTAATCGATTGATATCAATGGCTTTCTAGGATTATGATCGGATGAACTGCGGGTGAAGCTAACTAGATTTTTATTAGTTCAATATTTTCCCATGAAATTTACAAAACACTGAAATATTTTTATTGATTTTTAATCAATTGATAAATTTTTAATTGATTGATGTATATCTCGGATTATGAATGGTCAAACTATGGGTGGAGCTAGAATTTGATTTGTGATAATTTTTGGTGTAACTTGCCGTTGATAAAAGTTTATTGATGTGAAACATCTTTAGGCGGCGGGCAAACCAAATTTTTGGCGTGGCGAGCGTGGCGAGTGAATATGGAATATATATACTATAGTTCCGACAAATGACGGTCGGAAATATAAAATATAATTTTTTTTTTTTTTAATTTTTTTTTTCTTACATGTTTTAGTTCCTGTCATAATCTGTACTTTTGTGCATATTACTTGTACAAAATAATTTCGATGTTTCACATCTGCCAGGCGTCCTGTGACGGCTCACAAATTTTTTTTATAATATCTATCTAACTAGTTTATTATAATATTAACTATCCCTTTTTCGCAGACATAATACTGCATGGAAAACGATTTGATGCGGACATGCGGACATTGTCAGAGCGGGAATAGTGCAGTCAGATTTGTTACCTGGAATGCTACCACGGCCTTCTCCGCTTGCTCTCGGATCGCAGGATCCTGGGATTCGTACAGCTGTTTGCATAGCACTTCTATCTGTATCACCTCCTGTGTATCAATAGTAAATATTGATTGATTGATAAAATATTTAATAAAGCAGAATACAATTAAAATTTTAAAATGAATTGAGAAAGGTCAAGTTTATTTGTATAGTAGACAAGACAATTGTTTAATGGGTTTTATTGTAGTGATCGACGATTGTTAAAGTTGGGAAGCAAAAATTTAATAATTCACGTGTCAGTCAAGGTCAATAAAATGGATAGATCAGAAAAAATATACTGAATAAATAAAATATTTAATACTAGTGGACGCCCGCAGCTTCGCTCGCGTAGAATTAGACCCATTAACGACGTCTACCCGCCTAACGACTTCAAAAACGGTAAATTTTCATACTAACTTTGCACCCCCGTTTTACCCCCTTAGGGGGTGAATTTTTAAAAATCCTTTCTTAGTGCTCCCCTACGTTATAAAAGGAACCCCTGTGCAAAATTTCAAGTTTCTAGCCCTTATGGTTTAGGCCCTGCGTTGATATGTCAGTCAGTCAGTCAGTCAGTCAGTCAGTCAGTCAGTCAGTCAGTCAGTCAGTCAGTCAGTCAGTCAGTCAGTCAGTCAGTCAGTCAGTCAGTCACCTTCTCCTTTTATATATATAGATTAATAATATTGATTACGTGAAAATATTTAAGTTAATTTATAGTATGAATGCTACCATGATTCTACCAAAAGGTGTATCAACATTGTATGTTAATTTCATCACCGTTTTTTGTATCAATAATTATTTAAATAAATTAAGACACTAACACAATTGTCGGAACTCTGAAGTGTTGGTTCAAAAAAAAAAGATATCATGGACATCCATCACGGCCATCTGAACCCAAACTAGGCAGAGCCTGTAATATGGGTGCAAGAGTAGAGACTGATATACATACACAGATATTTTAAAACATATATTTATATAAATATTAAGAGTTGGACACAGAGGAAACACAAGTGTTCATCACACAAATGTTTCTGATGAGTGGAATTCGTACCCACAACCCTTGGCGCAGAACTACTGATTGCGCCAACGGGCCAATCAACCCCAATAAATTCCAATCGAAACTTCCAATAGTAACACAACTTAAATTACTGGTCAGAAGTGTAAGTAAATATAATACCTCTTTCCCAAAGAGGTATTATAGTTGACATGTTGTTGATGTTATGTCTATATTCGACCCAATTTTCTTAGTTCTTATAATTTATTATATTTATTGCATTTGCGTTTATAAATAATTATTTATTTAAATATATTATAGTATAAATATTAAATGTATTTTATTACAATTTTTTTAGTTCCTTCTCTTTAATTTTAACATATTTTTGTATTGTGTTATTTTAATTTACTTTTCTACCGCCTTTGCGCTTATCTGCTTGGCCCAAAGGTCGACTGGTAGATAATGCTTTTAGCATTAAGTCCGCATTTTGTACTACAAGCTTTTTGGTATAATAAAGAATAAATAAATAAATAAGGTACGCAAAAATTCTCAATAAATAGGTACGACACAACCAAAAATATTCTTGACCCTGTGCTAGATGAATGAAGTGATCAATATAGTTTAATAATCTACGTGTGGGGAACAATATCAGGGTTCATTAGAGAAAAATATGGCACAGGAAGTCAACTTCAGTATTCATCACAATGAAGCGGTCAATTTGACGAGTCGATTTCAAGGGTAGGTGTATTCCTGTCAATCACAACAGTATAACCAAAGTGCCGGCAAAATTGCCGCGTCGTTAATCACAAGAATTACTCGAAGCATAAGTTTTCCAAGTCATATCAAACGCGAAACTAAAAAAATTTAATAAAAGCGTAGAAAGTTATCGGAACGCAACACTTTGAACCTAAATTTTTACCCCCGAAAAACAGCGCCGAACACATAAATGCAACCAAAACTAGTATAGAAACATTTGAATTTCCTGTTTTGAAGTCGCCCGAGAAAAAGCAATATGCAGAATTATGTTAAAATTACATAAAAAACGTATTATTTTGATACTCACCTGTTCTTCAGCCATCTTTGTTATTTTCATGCATTTGAAGTGACGTTTCGTCTATGTTCAGCGCACAGAATATTTAAAGTCGAATCGGTTATTTTCATTGATAATAAAAAGGATGTGAAATAAGGTCACGTGATTTGAAGCCGATGATGTCCACAATATGGCGTCAACTTTAGTATTGTACTCTTATAGTTTAGACTGTCCAAATCAACAAAACGTTTATGTAATTAAAGTAAAAAATTAAAAAAAAGTTTTGTATCATAAAATGTGGAGGAAAAACTAATTATAAAACAGACTATCTAGTGATAACTTATTCAACTTGAGTCAACTTGATGACACCGAAAGCCTGTGAATTTCTAAAATGGCGTCCATAATCAGCTATAAGGCGGTTCTTTGGTGGTACAACGTAAGATTTTACTAATTTAATTGAATGTGTAGGTCACACTCTTGTACTTTTTCTACAAATACAAATTGTGACGTGTAAGAATGAGATAGTAATATTTTTGTTATTATGGTTAATATTTAAATGATATTTCTATGACGAAAAAATATATAGGCAAAATAGAGCCTATCCTCTTTAGTTCTGTTGTCAATGGTAATTTTTTGGTTCTATTGGATTAGAAGTTTTTGAAAAACTGGTCGTACTTTCTTTCAATGTGTAATTTAACCCTCATTTGAACTGGCTGAGTGAGAAACATATAAAATTTCATATTAATAGAAAATAACGCTGGCATTTCATAAATCTCTAATCTATCAAACACAAGTCAGAAATAGAACAAAATTTTTAATCAATAATCATACATACAGAATTTGAGTGGTGGATCTTTTAAATTCTTTATAATACAGAACCGACTTAAATTCATACAAAAATGTAATCATAATTTCCCTGTTTATCATTTAATCATTTCAAAACCAATGAAGCAAAATGTTAAAAGTGGCAATGTCTAAGATCAAGAAGATTTGCAGTATTGCCCTCATACCGCGTATTTTGCGGGATGAGGTCAGCCTTTCACCAAGGAAATTAGGCAAACGTAAGTTTCTGTAGCGCATTATGTATAAAATTAATATTTAAGGTTTTTTTATTTAATGATCACTATCTACTAAAGTTCTAGAGGTGGCTAATAACTTGTTAGGAGCAGCTTGGCTCAGCGTTGGTGTCCTTCTGGATAAGGTGGTTATGTACATCATTAGGTACTTTTAACAATTCATTCCATGACCATTAATAAATTAAACCCTCAAAAAGTTAAATTCCTTGGAAAATTTCACATTAACAAAGGTAATCGTAAGACTTCGGTACCACACTTGATTGGGGAAATGGGTAGACAAGACAACGCGATTAACCGAAATGCGTTACAATTCAGTACACTAGATACATCAATAAATAGACCACATTATATATCATTATTTTAAACTTGTTCCATTATTTTTAGGACCTATCGATGGATTTTGGAAAATGTCTAAATCTACCGACTCTAAAGACCGAGATGTGCAATGTGAGAAATGCAAGAAGCTTATTGAAATGGTTTTTGGTCCTGAGAAACCAGATAGTGTAATTAAGAACGTTGAAGCTAACTTAGAAGATGTAAATTTGGACAAAATTCAGAAAATTATCGCACCAAACATTCCTGTTAATATCAAATCAAATGAAACTGACAGCCTAAACACTACAAGTTTGTTACCGGTCAAAGATACTGAAAAGGAAATAGATCAAAAGGAAACAATTTCTATCAATGAAACAATCCTACAAACTACAGAGAAGCCTTTGCCTATAAATGATATATTAAAATCCACTACAGCTAAAACAGAAGAAGAACATCTAGCACAAAAGATAGAAACCATTGAGGAACCTGGATTTGTAGAGAATACGACGCCTAAAATAGATGGTTGCCACACTAAAGTACTAGGTAGCAAGGCAAATTTTAATGAAAAAGAATCTCTTTGTACTAAAATCGCGCCGGAGTATGACGCCATGGACGAAATAGCAAAAAAGTGTCTAGGATCTCCACCAGATAAAATTGATGAACGCATTCTTGAAGAAATGAAAAGCTGTGGGATGTTAGGTAGAGGGCGAAGAAAACCAACATCAAGAAGAAGTGGTCATCATCATAAAAAAACTGATGAAAAGAAACCACTACCACAAGAAGAACAAAAAAGCAATATATATTTACTTGGACAACAAAAACCAATTGAGCCCTTACATGATCATCGACGAATTCGTAGTAGGAACATGAAGTTTGCCCGAGATATTCAAAAGCAATATTTCAATAACATTCCCTTAAATTTAGTTGAAAAGGAAAATTCAGTGAGGGAAAGCTTTAGAAAGTGCAGTAATATAAACGCCATACCGACAGAAAATAAAGTTAATGAAAAACCTGAGTTACATGAAGTAGCTACATCAGAATCAACGAAAATGGGTGACGTGTCTGACCATAAAACTGATCATTTATATAATTTTAAGAACGAAGAACCCCGTGAAGTTTTAGGAGAAACAATAACTAACGAGGAACAGGCTCAAGAAACAAAAGAAAATGTAAAAACAGGGGTAGAGGAATTAAGAGTAACAACAGCAGATACTACCCGCTTAAGTGTACCAGGGGAAACAGAATGCGAGCTAAACGTCGATCATAGACCCAACAGACCGGAAGTATTGACGTGTAATCAGATTCTTCAAGCCACCGAGACACAATTAGACGAAAAGACATTTGAACCAGATAACCGTGAACGTGTTGTGTATGCGGATCCAAACCCTTTAACTGATTCACCATTAGACGCACCAGATCAAAAATGGAACATTCGAAATACCGCTATCTCAGGCACGTATCCTCAAATTGGGTCTGATCTAGAACCAAAAACACTACAAGATACAGCTATATCTTCAGTACAAGATCCTGCAGAATTTTATGAGATATTGCATTCCTACATGGGAGAAGAAAATTTGGAATGGCTAAATGGTAATTATGCCATTAACCCTTCAACAATACGACCGATAGTAGCATACCAACCATATACTATACTTTCCTCAGCAGAAGAGGTTACAGAATCTGAATGCATATCATTTTCAACTAAAGGGAGGGTGGAAAACGAAAATTTAGACTTTCATTGCGATCAATATGCAATAAATCCTTCAACAACACGACCAATCGCGGCATACAATCCATATACCATAATTCCAGAGGAGGTTTCGGAATCTGAATGCATATTATTTGCGACTAAGGACACACTTAACGTATTAACACCTGACTTAGAAACTCCCGTTCATGTTGAAGTACAAGAGGAGCCCAAAACAGTGAACAAAAGCATATCAGCCACAATGGGACCATTGCCTGTATTAAAAGAACCAGGTGAAGAGATTTCCTTGACAGAAATGTTAAGAAGGGTACGAGAGAGGAATCGCTTGCAATACATACGTGATTGCGATGCCAAGGCATTACAATTGGAGCCTGCTGAAGCCAATAAAAATCAACCTCCTTGCCCCGGGAAGGGGCCTCCTAAAACTCTTGGACCGCAGCCTTGTAAGCCGAAGCCCCCCTGTCCTCCGCCACCCCCTACATGTCCACCGAAGGAACAAAACCCATGCAAACCCAAGAATCCGTGTGCGAAGTTTACGAAATCCAGCTTGATAATAGATAAAATTAAGGAAACCTTCACGCTCGTCTTGCAAGTAGGTTTCAAGCCGTGTACGACACCTGTACTGACTTGCAAAAGAAACATAAAGGCAGAGGAACCTCTCAATGAAATTCTTACTAACGAAGATTTCCATCGCATAGAGAAGCTTAGTTGTTTCTTGCTTAGCACTCGCCCTATGAGAGATATGATTGTATCTGGCAATGATGACGTAACACTTGTGCGGGATTTTGAGCCTTGGTCACCGATGCCTTCGTGGCCAATCCCGGAAAAACCTAAGAAGGAGCCTTTTGTATGTCCGAAAGAGGGTTGCAAAATTATACCTCCCCCTCGTCTAAATCCCCCATGTAAAGAAAACCCTTGTATAAATTTGCCCAAGAGAAAGATTTCGAAGTTTTCTCCGATTAAGTTCGAATACGAAACCTTGTATTCGACAACTTTCCAAGATAAATATGAATTATAATCCCTTAAACATATTCTAGCAATGAAAAGCAGCGAAAATAAAAAAGAGTTAATATATTTGGCTTTTTATTTTGTTAGGTAAAGTTGGGAATTTTTGGAAAGTGGTCGTTTTGGGAATGGTCCTTTTGGGAAGTGGACGTTTTAGGACTAACCCGTTCTACCAATGTCGCGAGTTCTCAAGCACGATGAGGCATGCAAGTTTTCTCCCAACGCTTTCTTGGTGAAAGCGTCGGCAAAAAACTTGCAAATTAAATTAAATTCTTAAAAGCCACTACTCGAAAGACATTGGGGCGTGCCCCTTTGATTTGAACCCGGAACGGTGAAATACCTAAGCGTATGACAAAGTACCACCACTACTCGTATGATAAATTACCACCACCATGAGGAAACGGTAGGTAAAGACCTTTACGGCGTTTCCGAATAGAACTCTGCGTAGTCCAATCTAACTATTTGTACTAAGAAGTGGGACCACATCGAAGTCTATCAATGCATTTTTTATTATTCCAAGGTATGTGAAAAAATTAAAGTCTAAGAAAGAATCTACTACTACATGTGATATTGTTTATTTAACATGACAATACATTATTCTTATTCAAATTCGGGATAAAAAATAAAAAATAATTCAGTTGGTTGTTATCATTTAATGGGTTGTATCGGCTGATATTGTGAGTGGTTTCCCATGAGGATCATCGTAACGATCATTAGACTGACAGTTGTACAATACGATTATACCGTAAGTCAGTATTCCTATACAAATGAAGGATACAAACAGACACGCTAATATATTTGCGTTGAAATAAGGTCCGCAGTTCACTGAAGGACCAAACGTGCGTCTAGTCGAGGCATCGTACGAGTTTTCAGTCACATTTTCCCCTAAACGCTGCACGTGCTCGTATAAATCAACTTTTTCTATAAATGGCTGAATCTGTAAAACAGACAAAAATATTTGAACCCAGGAAATGAGCAATAAATTCTGTACATGGTTTAACTGACACTTAAAATATTGGCTACAACATTACCCCACAGTACGGTTCTCTTATCACAACTGAGAAGAACCTGGACAATGATTCTTCAGGTTTGTTCCAGTGTGGATTGGAAGAATAAATGAATGGCTCTGATTGTTAACAGGCCGTAGGTACGAAGCTCTGGGACATGGGTATAACAACCAAGACCAACGGCTTAACGTGCCCACCGAAGCTCGGAAGCTTAAGACACGATGCCACTAATGGTCGCCTATAGAACTGCTGGAACCGGTGTCACTTAAACTGTCGATCGATTTATAATGAATTATAATAATAATAATATCTTTTATTTCAGGCAAAAAGGCCACTCACATAAATACCTTAAAGACTAACATACATATCAATTTATAACTTAATTCTACGTCGCGTAAGTTGACACCCGGAGGTCACCGACGTCCGCGTAATTTGCAGCACACGACCCCTTTCTGTTGGGACGCATACAACTAACGAGCTGAAGTCGACAGCGTTCCGCGCTTCCAGCTTTTCGACCTACAAATGGAACATAGTCTTCACCGCTTTCGTGGTGAAGTGGAGCCGAGAGACGTAAATATACGTACACTGGGACTGAATGAATCACGCACTTGTCGCGATTAAAGCAACAGCATTATGTTTCAACCAAAAGTAATATCGCCTCACTTGGTACTGGGATATGGTGACAGCACTGCCGTCGCGCATGTTCACAATGACCAGCGGCTCCCCGCACACGTACGAGTAGCCCCAGGGTGCTCCAGCACGCAGCTCGGTACGTCCGACCTCTTCACCACCTTCCAGAAGTTCCACGGCATCTGAGATAAATTGCTTATGATAAAATAGAAGTCTAGAAGACATTGGAAGGACAGACCGATAGAGTCGAGGGTAATCTGCTGCGAACTTAAAGAACTCTAATAATCTTTCAAGAACTCAGATCAGGGACAAGGGACGAGCTCTCGTGTTCTAAGACTAAGACTCAGTTCGGGCTTGCGGCGCCAGCAGAATATGTAAGAATATAAAATATCGATATTATATGTATGCCATATTTTAAGTTGATATGAAATCAACTGCCGGCCTGACTGAATAATAAGTATTACGTGAATAAATTATCAATCCTCATTGGGGCAGTGTTGAATGCTCTAGACTTCCCCTCAACTGTAACTGTGGGAGGAATCTGTGCCCACAAACGAATTACCATTATTTCTGACTTTATAGTTTTGAATTCTGAATTCTATGGGGTGTCGATATATCCCCGGTGTATTGCTGGTTGACAGGGCTGTCTATAACATACACCTATCTCATCTCAATACATGAGAATCAAACATTACTGGTGAAACGTGGATGTATTACCATCTCTCCCCTACCTTTCGGTTAAATACAGGCGTGATGTTACGGTTGAACATGCCAGCTACGGCCAAGTTACCTACACTCGATAAAAAATATTTTACAGATACCTAGATAGTTATATAAAAGAATTTCTCACCAAAAGTCCAAACGTCTTTTTCGAACCTAAATTTGAACTGCAATTCAAAATCACTATACGCCATTCTAGTGGACAAATAGTGCTTTGTCCATGTCTCCTCAGCAACTAGGGGTATTTGGCTAAACATGGACCGGCGGTTACTGGAGGTAGTGTAGACACCTGAACATTGAATTTTATAATGAAAAATCTCAGTGCTCAAAACATAATCACATGAATAGCGAACGGCAATTAGTTGCAAGCTACGATTAGTTGTTTTTATTAAAATTTAGTTGTTTTTATAAAAATGTTTTCGCAATTTTTTTAAGCAATTAAAAATATAGTTAACCATACCCAGAAATAAAATTAATGGCGATTTTCATTAAGCGACTAACAACACTAACCAATCAACCGGAACAGGGCGCCAGTACTTCCGACCGTTACTCCCGGATTCCGTCGAAGAAATGTAGGTTTCACAGTGATAAAATTCATTTTTTGCGAAGGAATCGGATTGATTTTCCCCGTATAAAACGCGACAACAGGGCCGGAATATTTTTTACGAACACCCGTATATACCTCTTGAATAATCAAGTCGTGTTTTCTCAACGCTTCTGCTCGGGTATCCTTATCTTCATCTTGGAATAATATATAGAAATATTTTGACTTTCCGTCATACACTTGAAGTTTAGTCGTTAAGCTACTTAAGTGGAAGACGTTGAATTGCTGCTGGGGAAACTGTTGCTTTAGGGTTTTAAAAGGCTGCGATACAGCTGGGATATACATCACTTTTTTCTTACTCAATCCATCTCGCAAATTTAAGAATGGAGATCCTCGCTTGTCTTTCATACTGATATCTTCAAAAGAAAAAGTATCTTCAATGAAAAGGATAACTACTTTGCTGTTTTTTTGAGCATCATGAATTATTTCAACGAACTCGGCGGTTGTCAGTTTGGCAAATGGGTTGGGTTGGATTAAAATGTTGGCCATTACTTTATCAGAGTCCAATAGGAATACTGGGACAGCATCCCTTTCAGACTTAATGCCATGTATCATTGTGAATGCCACAATAAAGCAATAAACCCGCATTTTGCAGCAAGCAACAAGATAAATACTACACAAATTCACTAGATTGTAGATGAAAGATAGATTTCTACGAGACAGTGTCATCTAATTTTCCTCAGACATCCCAAAAGAAATATAGCCATGCAGTAAACAGTCATTTGCAAATGACTATTCACTGTAACAGTAACAACAATATTTTATGCATCTTTATAAAAATCTATAATAATTATACACATCATGTAGTACTTTTTGAATTAATAAATTAAAAAAGCATGTTAAAGCAACCCTTCATCTACTTTCTTAGTTGGCATAATTTCCTAGATATCTTTGTTTCGTCATATTAAACATAAAAGTTTGTCTGTTACCTACTCATAAATTGTGCTACCCGCAAAATATGGGCATGGAAGTTGAAGCTTAAATTTTTCCCAAATTAGTTTCATTCGAGCACCTCCTACTCTTTTTGTCAACGTTTGATTGAAAATATCAATGGTGGTAAAAAAATAAATTGGAATAGTGAATTAAATAACTGACACGTGAAAATATCGATTGTCGATTTTGGTTCTAATTAACTACTCTTCTTTGCTGGTTATATTATGGAAGTTTTTGCATTTGCAGTGGCAGCATTATGAACCATAGAGTATCGTCTAAGTAATCATATGATCAGTTCTGTAAATAGTCTGTGGATCACTTTTCACATGACTGTCGGTCAATCGTACCTCCCATTTTCCATCTTTTTTTATGAAAATTCTGAGCTAAACCAGTGTTTTTAGTCTGAATACGTCCATTAAATTAATTAAAAATTAACTAAAATGGCGTTTAGCCGTTCTGTGTTCGTCTTATTAGTGTTAAATGTCGTGTTTTCTTACGCGACTGTTCCCGTGTTTTTGTGGGGTGACCTGGATGGCAAAGGGCCCAAATCCAATCCACTCACGTCGATAAACGAGCTTGAATTCGAAGGTATACTAGAACAGCAGTTCAACGGAGATCCTTTCATCGCTGTGGTTCTGGACAAAACGCTGTCCGTCGAAGATTTATCCTTGAAAAATGAGGATGGTGAGACAATGTTCCCTTATTTGCACTCGAACATCGGCGATGCGCTGTACCTGCCTGCCGTTGAGAACCCCTCGGAAACGTTGGAACGCTTTGCCGATTCTAAAAAGACTAACTTCCTCAAAGTGACCAATGGTCTCTCTGATGACATTGAAACTCGAGACCTCGAGGTGCTATTCATAACACTAGAAGACGCTATTGACGGTGAATCTAGGGCCGACTTATTGAAGCGTCACAACGATCTGATCGAAGATATCTTCACCAGGCTTCAGGAGAAGCATGACAGGGTGGTAGCAGTTTACACAGCTCGTCAGCCATCATGGATGGTTTCCCATGCCCGCTCTCGTCGGCAGGCCGTGGAGGAAGCTTCTAATGGGGACTACAACCTGAACGGTCTCCGGCTGTATGTGAGCAACCTGATGTTGACAGCCAACGGTCAGGTGACGAACCTGACGTCGCTGTCTGCCAGCCAGAGTAATATCAACGGTAGTGTAATGAGCACCACAATGGACTTTGGTGATAACAGCTTGACATTAAACTTCATGCAGAAGATGGGCTATTGGTACTTTGGTAAGTTATAAATGTTCAAAATAAATACACCCTGCAGTACCAGCCAAGCAATAAAAGCGTAAAAGTTTTATATGTGCATATTGTATACACTTTAGCCTACTGTCCGTAGCAAATTTCCTGTCTCGGGTCTACTGGAAGAAATTTCATAAGAAATAAGTACCATTTACTTTCTTTTTTACTCTATTAATGTATTCTATGCTGAAAAGTGTGTACATAAAATATTAAATCTATATATATAAAAGGAGAAGGTGACTGACTGACTGACTGACTGACTGACATATCAACGCAGGGCCTAAACTATAAGGGCTAGAAACTTGAAATTTTGCACAGGGGTTCCTTTTATAACGTAGGGGAGCACTAAGAAAGGATTTTCGAAAATTCACCCCCTAAGGGGGTAAAACGGGGGTGCAAAGTTAGTATGAAACTTTGCCGTTTTTGAACTCAAGTGGGCAACCTGAATGCGGGCAGACGTCGGTAATGGGTTCTACGCGAGCGAAGCTGCGGGCGTCCACTAGTAAATGAATAAATCAGGAAGATTTATTCACTCAGGGCAGATATTTTGGGTTTTTTTTCACTTGATATTTCCATTATTATCTCGGCGTCTGAAATTACCTTAGATGTAAACATAACTGTTGAAAAATAGATGTAATAAACACCATTGCATACATATATATATGTATAATATATACATACATATACATACATATACATACATATAACATATATATATAAACACCATACCCTTATAATATTAAGTCATGGTGTTATCTTAATTTACCACAGAATCGGTGACAGTCAAAACGCCAGCGTTCACCGAAGAGCTGCACGGCATGAGCAATGTGCACTCCTTGATGGGCTTCTCGTATCGTTGTGCTCAAAGGATCACCTTCAGCAGCGTCAACGATACCAACCAGGCCTCTGTGGTGTTCCATGACTTGAAGGTAAGATAATCTTAGCTTTTAAGGTCTATTTCTGATAGTTTCTATGCCCATATTCAAACAAGTTTTAACTGAACAAAAGAAAATCACTGTCTAGGCCTCTAGGCTACCATATTGACTAGGTTAGTTTTGGTTAGTTTTCCTTAGCTTATGCATAAAAAAAGTCTGTCTTCAATAATACAAACATTCGTTATAGTGCTAAATTTTGAGTAATAAGTCTAAAATTGATTTTGACATAGGACCCGTTCAAACCCATTTCTGTAGTCAAGGGGTTTTGACCAGTACTGTAACTAATATTTTTAAACATTACATATTATTATATGTTACAGTTCACCACACCTTGAATTCTGTGTCTGTTATGTAATAGTAACTGGAAGGACTTAGATTTAGATTCACGTTCATCTTATTTAATCATAATCAGAATCTTCCATGCATCTATTCTTAAAATTCAGATTTTAAACTTAAATTTGCAACTAAAGTGTAAAATTTTAAATTGTAACCGACCATCACAATATGAATTTTGTGCTCTCCGTTGATTGTGTGTACACGACTGCAAGATTTATTTATACGTGTACATGCGTTGCATTTAAAATACGCATCGCATAGGTACACGCATAGATGGCGCATTTCAAATGTTTGTCTATTTAAATACATCTTCTTAAAAATATCAATCTTTGTATGTATTTCCTCTATGAGATCTTAAATCAGATTGCGATGTAACTAGTAGGGTGTTCTGAGCACGCCTGTAAGGGCTCCTGGCCCAGAAAAGTCTCGTTTTAAATGAAACTTTTTGAGATATGGAATATGATTCACTAAACTCAAAAACTTAAAACTGGCCAAGTGCGAGTCGGATTCGAGCACCAAGGGTTCCGTACCATTATCTATAAAAACGGCAAAAAAATTAATGTCTGTTGTATGGGAGCCCCCCTCAAATTTTAATTTTTTTCTGTTTTTTAGTATTTGTTGTTATAGCGGCAACAGAAATACACCATTTGTGAAAATTTCAACTGTCTAACTATCACGGTTCATGAGATACAGCCTGGTGACAGACGGACAGCGGAGCCTTATTAATAGAGTCCCGTTTTACCCTTTGGGTTCACCCTAAAAAGTGACTCGTAGTTTCCACTATGCTCAATAGTTCTTTTTCTCGCAAGCGAAGCTGCGGACGTTCACTAGTATTAAATAATAACTATGTTACTACATGCACTTTCATGTAGTTCATTTAAATTTTAACTGTGCACCAAATTTTATATCTTTTTAATAAGCATTTTAAAAAAAAACGTATTTGTCACTTTGTTTAATACTTATTTCTCAAATTCCAGCTGCAACCATACTTCGAAGAGACCAACAGCACCCAAGTCTTCGGAGACTCAATAAACTGCGTTGGTTTCTTCTCAGCGCCCATCTGGTCTGGTCTATTTGTCACCTTCATCCTGCTCGCGATCACCTTCTATGGCATTATGATGATGTTGGATATCCGTACCATGGACCGCTTCGATGATCCCAAGGGAAAAACCATCACCATCAACGCTGGAGAGTAATGGTAACGTGAAAATGAAACGGTCAGTGCATAGTTTTGTATTTTTAATTTAACTAATGGTCGTTGTAGGGACGCGGATAAATAAAAAACGCCTTTGATCACTCAATAGGTGGAGTAGGTAATGCGTCCGGCGCACGTCCGAACTTGCTCACAGCTAGCGCGTGACTGTCCGGCCGCTGCTCGGACCCACATACACTACAGTCGTTAATATTGACCTCTCAAAATTAATTTATTAAAATTGAAGTTCATCTATGAAAATAGTGACCTTATACGCTCATAAATGGCTCTAGTGGTACATTTAATATAAGAAAATCAATTTGTTTCAAAAGAGATACAATAATAATGATTCAGGTATTAGTACAGTACATTCAGACTGCCTCTTTATTATTAGTTGTTGCAAGCGTAACTGCTTAGCTTAAGATCTTGGGATGGATTCCGGGCTTGGGCAAATATTATTTTTCTAACTTAACTTTCATGTTGCTATGAGTCTGAAATTATGCCCTGTATGAAAAAATATTATATTTATCATTTGCCATAGAGCATCAACACCATAGACAGGTTTCGAATATTTCTGTACCTACCTACAAAATTTGTAAATATGTCAAGCACAGACGCACAATATATTCCTCAATAAACAAAGGGATTTAACACTCAGTGCTTTGATATACTGATAAAAATACTATTATTTTAATTTTACAAAACTATACATCTGGCCTTATTTATGGCATGGGGGTACCTTATTTTGAGTACCAAATATTAACTTTTGAAGTGAAATGATAATAAACACAGAATATTGATCAAGTAGAAATGGCATTTACTCGTATGTATGTATGAATGAATCACTTTGAAAAAAAGTAAAACGATAAAGAAAAGTAATACATTTTCCCACATACATTACATACCTTTAAATATATATTCTATGATTGTAACAAAGATCTAAATGTCAATAATGAAGCTTAATAATGCTATATATGTAATATGCTATAAATATCTACATATTGCATACTATAATAATCATTTCTACTTGATATTTGCTCTGTGATAATTTGTAATAAGTCATAGAGCTCAAGTTATTTAAAAGAAACAAACAATCAAACAAAAACAGTACTATTATATTAGTCTTTATATAGCGAATCATCTGCCTCGTAATATACATTATATAATATTTATAAGATAAAATATATAGTATACTATTATATTATTATGTATTATTATTAATTTGAATGCTATATTCATTGTTGTAAAGTGTATATTTGAAATGGTTATGCTTAGGTTTTGATTGACAATGTTACTAAATTATAACAATACTATTAGAATATAGAAAGTTAACTAATGTTATACAAAAATCGCATATTGAAACGGCTACAATCATTGACAAAATGTACGTCATAAAATTGATGTCATTTTTCGTCTTGTTTTCAGTGGGGGCCCTCAGTTCGGATGAATTGTGTAGTGTATGTTAAATTTAGTAGTATTGTCGAACAAATTCAATGCTTAAAATTGTATTTAAAATAATGTAGTGATTATAAAATGAGTGCTCGCCAGTGCTTTTTTTAAAATATTTATTCGAATTATGGATTGAATCGGTGTACGAATGATAATGAATATAACTAATCAATACAAGCCAGTTAAATTATTATTTTTTTGTTGAAAGACCTAAACACAATTCAATGGCTAATAAATCGATTCACTGGCGAGCGACCATAAGTCCTTCAGCTAAAGCTTCAGAATACGCATTAATTTTGTTCGAAAACCGACTATGTGCCTACATGAAAACGAAATTTGTAGATAATAATAATTTATAATCGTGTATTGTGATGCATATAGATTATTATATAAGTAGGTGAATATTGAAGATTTATTGATTGAAATTGTTTTTGGAATCAAAATTAGGTTTTTACATTTCTTTTTAAAATACTGAATACCAATAAAAATATACAATAAGCCTGATATTATTCCAAAAACAATTTACCAATGATAAATAATATAACTCCCTTCAATATTTAGTAATGTAAGTAAAATTGCGACTATATAATGTTCAATGTGCTTTGAAAAAAAATATACTTATACCAAGATTATAATTAAACTATTAATAAATTTGTGAAAAATTATGGAATTGTCATACAAGTCTGACGCGTGTATTTTAACGTCGTAAGTTTAAGAGACTATGCAAAAACCGAATATCTATTATATTTTTTGTATTATTATTGCCTTATTTAGATAAACAACAATACTGTTCAATTTTTTTTAGAATTCTTTTTTAAAATATTTTTTATCTAGGTATATATTTTTTAAAGGATCGAGAAAATATTGAAAAACTCTTGTAATTTATCTTTTAATTTTTTTTAATGATTGGTTTTAAATTCGTAAGCATAATGTGATAGCGGTAATCTGCTTACTTACGGCGTAATATACAAAACGAAGTGTACTAACACAACAATTGCAATAATTTGGAGCTTCAAATGCGTAAATGTTTAATATAAATAATAATAAAAAAAGTATTTAAGAAATTGAGATCCCTCCATATTAGTGCCAATTTTCATTCCAAGTAAAAAGTAACTATTGTGAAATTAATGTAACAAAATAGTTTAAGACTCGTACAATGGATATTGGGTGATTTGGATTACGTTATGAAGTTTGGCATAGATTAAATAGAGTTTGAAGAACTGTCAGTGTAACATTCTGACAATTAATGTCTCAGAATGTTCTATCCCTTTCTTGCGAGGCGGGAAATCAAAAGCGAAAAAGAGATGGAGGTTTTAATTCAAAGCGTAATCAAATGTTACCCGACTTGAATGTAAGTGAAGTGACCTTCACGTCCTACGGGCGGTAGTTTAAGAGAAGTTTCCAGAATTTTAATTCTCCTCATGTAAATATTGTTTCGTTTTCATTTACAGCATTTCTATTTAATTTTGTTGTTATTTTGAGGAAGTATTAAATTGTGAGACCAATAAAATAACATTGTTTTATTTCTCTTCTACGGCTGTATACATTCATTTATTTTACCTTGAAAAAACACAAGTGATATTTTCACTGTCTATGAAAGGCTGGGTGGTACCATTGACGTTTCGCTAAGCAAAGGCTTTTGGTTAGAGCAGTCTCAGTATCAATGCTATGGGTAGTGGGTTCGAATGCCACCAGCTGTGAACTTTTTCAAGGTAAAATAAATCTGCTTTAAAAATATAGTATAGGTTGTATCCATGTTGTAAAGCTAAAAATCCTGGGTTCGATCCCCGGGTCGGGCAACAACTACTAGGCTCACCACCAATTACATAGAACTAAACGTAGCTCGTGAAAACCTCTGCCTATCCCTTCAGAGAAATACAGGCGTGTTAGTGGCTTTTTTATAGAACTCGTCTGTTAGCAAAGCTCAATGTAAAAAGAAACAAATTAATTATTTCGAGTTTCTGAAATATGATGTAGAAATCAAATTGATTTGGTGAGAGTAGTGTGAACATTACTACTTTAACAATCTTATAACTAACTGGATTAGGGTCGACTCACACTGGCGCAGAGTCGAAGCGACGCGATACAGCATATTCAGCTCTATTGCTCTATTATTAAAGCACAGCTCGACTCCAGCCCGCTCGACACCAGCCGCGCGTCGACGCGCGCCACCATATTTACATAGCAGAAATTTGTACTTAAATAATAGAGCAATAGAGCTGAATATGCTGTAGGCGGAAAAACATGACGCGTCGCGTCGCTTCGACTCTGCGCCAATGTGAGTCGACCCTTACTCTCCTAGTATCTACGGGACTGCGTGTTCGTTTGCTATCTTCACAAAACCGATGTCAATCTCTAACACAGCTCCAATGAGAATCAAATGACATTAAGTAATGAAAGTACCGATTGTGTTTCCTTACGACTCGACTAATGATACAACCACTTTAAAATATCTATTAGTAAGCAGACAACTAACTATCTTTATTGGAGACATTAAAGGTGTTAATTTGTGTTTAATACCTTTTTTAAATCGGCTATACCATTACTCTGTCAATTGTGAACGCATATGGTGCGATTTAATGTAGGTAAAAGTTATGTCTGAGAAATAATTTTCAAATTAATACGGTAAGACAATTTTGCTATACTAAATCCATACTAATATTATAAATGCGAAAGTAACTCCGTCTGTCTGTCTGTCTGTGTTGCTTTCACGCCAAAACTACTGAACCGATTTAAATGAAATTTGATACACAGATAGTCTACAGCCTGAGAAAGGACATACTTTTTATTTGGAAAAAGTGTTGTAAGTGATTGAAAAGGGGGGTTGAAAGGTTCTATGAAATTTTTATCATTTTCAGAACTAGAAGCATAAAATTTATATTATAGGCTGTTGATTACATATACCTACCTAAATAAATATGGCACTCAAAGTTTGTAAAAATTTTGTAAGGGTGTAATATAAACATACATACATATGTATATTATTATGTCTAATTCCACGCGAGCGAAGCTGCGGGCGTCCACTAGTCTGAACTAAAACATAAATGTGAATGAAAGCCTATGAATAAGAAAGTATAGAAGGTGATTCAGTTTTCTCAGCTGCTTTACCACAAAATAATGAGAGACCTAAACCGAAGACTCTTTATACTATGCCTAAACAGATACCCCGTACTAGTGGCGTTCCAGACCTTATGAATGTGCAGCTATCTTCAACTGATACGTGAATAATCTATCTATACTAATATTATAAAGAGGAAACATTTGTTTGTAATGTTTTCACACAAAAACTACTGGACCGATTTCAAAAATTCTTTCACCATTAGAAAGCTGCATCTTCACTGAGTGACATAGGCTGTGAAATATTACTTGGTGTAAACGAAACTATAGTTAAGTATGTCCATAGAGTAAGGATATTGTATGTAGTCCGTGGTATGTCTAATTCCACGCGAGCGAAGCAGCGGGCGTCCACTAGTTTGTTAATAATTTCCAAGTTTCTATTAAATTTGAATGTTTTTAATGAACATTACCTAAACCTAGTTTGACTGGTAGTAGGTAGTACCTGGGAATATAGTTATATCACGGCTGCAAACATTTTACTGCGACATGTACTTTAACATGCAGGTTAAGTTGTAGGTAAGTTTACTGGACATATTACTAATATAAGGTTTACTGTTATAATGTCTGTTATAGTGTTTTTGTGTGAAAATAAATATCTTCTTCTTCTAACAACCATTTCAGATGTTCACACACGCGATTACCATTGCTTTGTTGGTGACGCTCTCTCTCTGGCCGAGCCGTGGGGAAGTACTGACACCAACAGAAGATGTTTTACAAACAGGAGTTTTTAGTAAGTTTTGAATACTTCATCAGTCTATGGTCCCGTTCCTTCTCCATACTTACCAACCAAGTTGTAAGGACCCGGAATAATCAGTGAGGACTGAGGTACATAAACATTAAAACCTACCTATTACTAGTGGCGCCAAAGTTTAGCGCTGAACGAAATCGGGGATTTATTAATTCAAAACTAAAATATTTATGTAGGATTCAAAACTGACATTTGCGGGAAAAGCTATGAATAACTAATATTACAGACCTTTTTTCCCCAATCTACCTATAATAATAAATCAATAATAGTATGAAGCCTAATAAGCCTCGACTTTCAAATATGTAAATATGTACTAAAATTTTCAAATCTAGAGCGTGTGTGGTTTATTACTGATGCTAGCTAGTTAATATTATTATAATGTTTGTAATCTTCTGTGTACATACCAATAAAAGAAATAAAAAATAAATCAAAACGCGGCGGTGTTTTTGCAGCCAGATTTTTAATACCTAGGTTTTTTTTTATACCTAGGAAATTCCACGAAGACCAAGCGATCAGACTACTGTCTGACCGAGGACGGCGAGCGTGGGGAGTGCCTGCCATATTACCTCTGCGATGGGGGCGTCGCTAGCACTGATGGCGCCAACGTCATCGATATACGGTGAGTGTAGCTTGAACTGACTATTCGGTGACGCCGTAAAGGTTTTTATGAGCATACAGTAGAAGTCCGTTCGAAAAGGACCAAATTATTGTTTAAATATAGATTAAAAAATATTAGATTTCATAGGAAATAAGATACCTTTGTTCATGTATAAGTTTGTATTTCCTGATCTTTTTCTCCTTTGTGTATTCCTCGAGGCGCGAATGTTTAGCGCTGAACGAAGTCCGGAGAGGATAGGCTGCGCATGGGGAATCAGTGCGGGGGACATTACGCTCGCCCCGCGCCAGATGATACCATAATTTCGACTTCATCAAGTCTGCACTAGACTTTGATGCCAAACTCTATACATGAATGCTAACTAAAAAAATTGTGAGCCGTCACGGGACGCCTGGCAGATGTGAAAAAAAAAAAAAAAAAACAAATTTAATTATTATATTTTAATGATAAAATAATTTCTGACTGTCATTTGTCGGAACTGTATAGTATATATGTATATTCCATATTCGCCACGCTCGCCACGCCAAAAATTTGGTTTGCCCTCCGCCTAAAGATGTTTCACATCAAAAATGATTCCTTCTCGTCTTTTCTTAGCATCGCCGGTGGCGAGACGTCCTGCACTTATTTGAACGTGTGTTGCTTGCCGCCAGACGTCCGGGACACGACCAATCCTATCAAGCCTACGATACGGAAGGTATGGTCATAGAATAAAGTCGCTCCGAACTCCGAACTTATACAAAATCTCGCTGTGCCTCGCAGTACGCAGTCGGGGTAACCCCGCACGACGCCGCGCGCTTCACGGTTTTTCGAGACCGCTAACTGAATTAAAAATGTGTGATTATCGCAGGAGAACGTATTGCTGGGTGTTTGGGTGTCATAATAATTCATCGATTCCAGAATTGTCTCTGTTCAAATTATCTGTTGAACTTTTGTTACTTTGGAGCTGTCAATTGATTTGCCGCTATTGCTTTGTTTACGTTTAGTCAAGCCGACTTCTCAATATAGGTACTGTAGTGCTCCGTGTCACCCTTGTCATAAAGGGTACGTTAATTGGCTCGTTACCACACCAGTGCGCAGTAAACGTCCGTTCTCGCTCGTGGCTAATACGTGACTGTTTACCTCACTCCCGTGTGCTCGAGACAACGTCATGTTTAACAGATTATATATATATCACATACACTACATCCCTTCCTTATTATAAATTTATTAATCGAGAACATAGTCCACATTAAGATAGCAAACGAGCTCGCAGCACCACCCATCCATTTGTTAATTAAATTAATTTTTTTTTTTTTTCAAAGTTCACTAACATTGCAATTGGAGAATTAAATATTTCAATCTTACTTACATATGAAATGCATACTTCTATGTATTTTCATTCTAAGATGAGTTACCTTCTGGTACTGTATACGTAACCATAATTATTTGTCTAATTAACACCAAATGTACGCTTTCAAACGTAAGATTTAGAAAAATAAGCAAAATTTGTTTGTGAACGCCGTGCCCGCCGCGAGCACGTTCACTCCTGAAGATGATCATCACAAGAGACCGAAACCAGTCGGACCATTCTCGACTCAAACCACACGTGAGTAAGCCGGTAACTTCAACCATGAATATAGACACTCACGAATCGTTCAGTAATAAAATTTGTTTCGTTTACAACTGACGTTGGGCTTATACCGGCTGATAGCGTGTACGCAATGGTCTCGCTTATCTTTTTCGCTCTAACATAATATGAGTATCTATGTTATTTTTCTTTCGCATTGCCAATCTATTAAGTATTATAAACCTATGAAGGACACCAGTTGATCAGATCGTTAGTAACAGTCCAGCCAGCAACCGTCAGCAAGTCGCTTCATGTCAGACATAAACACGACACGCGCCGCGTTTGATGCGTTGGTGGCGTATTTACCTCTTGTAATATAATGAGTATTGTTTTTTGGATTAGTCATCAACGGATATCATATACTATATAGTCGCAATTGCAGTCAGTAGGAAGTACTAGGTTTCTAGTTGTGTTTTCACAAAGCCTAAGATTGTATTCGATCTTGTAAACTGGCATGTTACACCATCCGGATGTCGATACTATATATTCAAGCATGTTTTTAAAATGTCTATACATGCATATGAGACTCCGACACCCATAGCACAGGTCAGTACCCAGTTTAGGGTCCATGATTTTTATTTATTTTTTATTTAATAAAGTATCGCTCTAAAATCCATATGTAGATCTCGTAGATTTATGAAACAACTAGAAATAAATGAGCTAGGTACCTATCTCACGACGAGTAAGTACATTCCTTACTACTACATCCATCCTTCAAAAAGTGTTGGATACTCGGCGTGCCGTTTTCTATCACCATTACAATGGCCCTATCCCAATACATAAGTCACAAAAAGGTATTGAGTAAAGAAAAATATCAGTATAAAATAGACATTAATTGATACGGACATAGGCCTTTCCCAAAATGCAGGCCTCCAAAGCAATGCCTACGGAATGTGTATTAGAATTTATAATAAGATATCCGAACCTATACAAAACTTGTTGATTTTTTTTTTTTTTTTTGACAGCATAATCTAAGTGACCCATTAATTTACCTACTATGACATTTGCATACCACAAAGTGGTAAGAGTGAGGGACTACCTTTAATTGTAGCATCAAATTGTGCTACTTAAAATATGGAACGTACTTACAGCAAAGCAGCGTAGTTTCCGACACATAGCATAGGTACCGACAACCTTACCCTTCGACGGCTGAGCAACCATACCCTTCGTTGGCCGCGTTTGGCTTTTTATAGGCACGGTCGGGTAGTTGACCGCTTAGTGAGGGTCGATCGTGCACCGTCCTCGGCTGCACCTTGGACTTCTTCAGGAGCATTGGTTACACCACTTTTCTTTAGTAGGTAGGCATTATCCAATCATTTGTAACCACTGGCTGTTGCAGCTGTCACCGTAGCACCGCGACCGCCTAGCGCACCTGTAACACGACGCATCAAATGCGCCCGTCCGACGATGCATCTTGTGCAGACACGGGTTACCCATTACAAGTGCTATATCCGATCTAGGCTTAAGAGTACGTACGCGGCGCCAGCATGGTATGCTCTGGCGGCGCCACGCAGCTCAAGCGTCTCCAGGCCCAGCCTCGCCCTGCGAGAAATCACAGGAGCGGGGCGCTACGTCCGGAACGCGGTGATAGCGCGCGACAGCAGGCTGGACGTGTTATGTATAACCGCGCCGACAATGGGCCACATCCTCACCTAAGGGGGACAGCGCCGCTGCACGCGCGCAACCCTGAAGGCCGACCGCTACCTAGAGAGCTGTTGGACCTTCTTCCCCCCGACCATCTAGGGGGAATTCGCGACATACGGCTAGTCGCGTGCGCGACGTACGACTGGCTCTCACGCTCAACAGCGGGGAAGTCACCGACGGGGTTTACCCCTGGAGCAATTTCCCGGATAGAGGGGATCTCCCCTTATTCCGAATTCCCTCAGCGCAGGAGTGCCTACAGCGCCGCGCAAGAGGCGGAAAGGTGACAGACCTGTCTGGTATTCCCACTACGAATCCTGTGCAAAAGGGAAACAACCTGGTGACCATCATCTTTTCCATTGCTTAAATCTTAAAGCAACTGTAGCGTTGTCTCCTTCGAAATCCAGCTTTTCCGGAGCTGGCAATAAGTTTGTAATTTTCGTGGTAGGTAGATATGGGGCGACCTAGAACTGAAGTAAATCTTGGTAACTACAAGTTTACAGTATATTATTAATTCATCCCCACATCTACATACAGTCAACTAGTATCATAATGCATTTACTGCCTAATACGCAATCACGTACGATTTACAATTTCATGTAGGTTCGCACTACCTAAACACATGATCACATACGATTTACAATTTCATGTAGGTTCGCACTACCTGAACACACGATCACGTACGATTTTCAATTTCATGTAGGTTCGCACTACCTAAACACACGATCACGTACGATTTTCAATTTCATGTAGGTTCGCACTACCTAAACACACGATCACGTACGATTCACAATTTCATGTAGGTTCGCACTACCTAAACACACGATCACGTACGATTCACAATTTCATGTAGGTTCGCACTACCTAAACACACGATCACGTACGATTTTCAATTTCATGTAGGTTCGCACTACCTAAACACACGATCACGTACGATTCACAATTTCATGTAGGTTCGCACTACCTAAACACACGATCACGTACGATTCCAATTTCATGTAGGTTCGCACTACCTAAACACACGATCACGTACGATTTTCAATTTCATGTAGGTTCGCACTACCTAAACACACGATCACGTACGATTTTCAATTTCATGTAGGTTCGCACTACCTAAACACACGATCACGTACGATTTACAATTTCATGTAGGTTCGTACTACCAGTTACACACGATCACGCACGATTCACAATTTCATGTAGGTTCGTACTACCAGTTACACACGATCACGCACGATTCACAATTAATGTAGGTTCGTACTACCTAACACACGATCACGCACGATTTATAGGTTCGTACTACCTAACACACGATCACGTACGATTTTCAATTTCATGTAGGTTCGCACTACCTAAACACACGATCACGTACGATTTTCAATTTCATGTAGGTTCGCACTACCTAAACACACGATCACGCACGATTTACAATTTCATGTAGGTTCGTACTACCAGTTACACACGATCACGCACGATTCACAATTCATGTAGGTTCGTACTACCTAACACACGATCACGCACGATTTATAGGTTCGTACTACCTAACACACGATCACGCACGATTTACAATTTCATGTAGGTTCGTACTACCAGTTACACACGATCACGCACGATTCACAATTAATGTAGGTTCGTACTACCTAACACACGATTACGCACGATTTATAGGTTCGTACTACCTAACACACGATCACGCACGATTTATAGGTTCGTACTACCTAACACACGATCACGCACGATTTACAATTTCATGTAGGTTCGTACTACCAGTTACACACGATCACGCACGATTCACAATTAATGTAGGTTCGTACTACCTAACACACGATCACGCACGATTTACAATTTCATGTAGGTTCGTACTACCAGTTACACACGATCACGCACGATTCACAATTCATGTAGGTTCGTACTACCTAACACACGATCACGCACGATTTATAGGTTCGTACTACCTAACACACGATCACGCACGATTTACAATTTCATGTAGGTTCGTACTACCTAATATATTCTTGCTATCTGCGAAAACTATTGATGATAGAATAAAAATTAAATAATGTACTACGACTTTGCAGACACCTCATTATTTACAAAAGTGTCGCGATACCATATATCCAACTACTGTAGTTATGCCACTATAACAACTTTTTTTTCATTTTAAAAGTTGATATAATTTGCTCAATATAATCAAACCACATTATTCATACCTCTGTATCAGTCCTTATCGCATTAAATGATATTTTATTAAAGACCGTTTCAATACCTGTAAAATACAAATTGTTAAAATCGGAAATTCCATTCAAAACATACCAATAACGAATTTAAAATGTCCGTCTAAGGAAAATAATGCATTTATAAAATAAAGCGGTGTGGGTGGCCCCGCGCAGCGTAGTCTCAGATATATTACTTAAAGGATGAATAGAATTGATGAATTGCTTCATATTAGCAACAAATGTTTGCAGTAGAATTAATTAATAGAAACATAGGATATGTAGGTACCCTTAATCTCGATGATCCCCGAAGAGTATCTGTATCCATGTTACATGTCACACATGTCCACAATACAGATTAAAATCTTTTCGTTTTACACCCATATGAGCAATCCTTCAGGTAGGCAATCCATTTCACACAGTACAGATTAAAATCTATACGTTTTATCCCTTTAAGAACAATCCTTCAGGTAGGTGTAAGTACCTACCTGGTTATGAGTTTATGATACAATTTATTTATTTATGATTTTGTTATCACTGAAATAAGAGCCTATATCACAAAGTAGATATTAGGTACAGAGATTAAGCTTCTTAAGAACATGCAAAATTGTTACCTATTTTGGTAGGGTTGTCACAACAGGTTAAGAGAAATTAAAGAAATCATTTGTTAAATAGTTTTATTATTCAGAATATAAAAAGAATACTACAATAAGAACCAATACAGAATAGAAAATAGAAAATAACATACTTTACAAATTTCTTACTCTAATAATTTTATTTTTATAATTTTTATTTTTTAATATTTTATTATTTATTTTTATGGTATGGAAAATTCTAAATCTAATATATAGTTTTTTCAAGTAATGTATCAGGAAACACTCACATGGCATATCAAATCCTAGCTGCAGCGTCAGGTTATAATCTATCATATTATTGTACTGTCACCGAAGTTACGCAGGAAAAATTTCAGTTCAATAAGACATCTGGATGTGGTTCAAATCTCACTTGCAATACTTAAATTTAAAACACATAGTACGTACCAACCCACCCACATACCTACAAATGTTTAGTAAAAGCTTGTAATAATAATAAAAAGGTAAAAACACACCGTGTAGTACACATTTCTTATTAAAAAAAGGATAATTCCGTAAAATAAAGGTACTTACTTGAAAAAGTAATAATCAAATATTTACTTACCTATTGCACTCCTTGGGATAGTTAAAGTGTGGTTAAAGTATGATATATTTTTATTTTTTCTAGCATTATTCATACACACAGTACAATATACAACCATTATTATTAATACCACGTTTTTATATTAGACCAGCTGACCCGGCAAACGTTGTTTTGCCATATAAATAATTTTTAGTTGATCGTAGAGGGTTGAAAATTCAGGGTTGTATGTATTTTCTAATGTTGTATCATAAAAAAATACAAAAATAAAAATTTGTCTAAAAATTAAAAAAAAAAAAAATTAGGGATGGACTACCCTTAACATTTAGGGGGATGAAAAATAGATGTTAGTCGATTCTCAGACCTACTGAATACGCATATAAAATTTGGTAAAAATCAGTAAAGCCGTTTCGGAGGAGTACTGCAACAAACATTGTGACACGGAAATTTTATATATAAGACTAGCTGACCCGGCAAACGTTGTTTTGCCATATAAATAATTTTTACTGAATATTTTGGGAGAACTTCATGTAAGTGTGTGGACTACAACTACCCCTACCAATACCCCTACCACTACCCCTACCACTACCACTATTACAACCACTACCCCTACCACTACCCCTACCACTACCACTACGACTACCATTACTTATAATCGAAAACGTTCAATAAAAGTAGGAAATTATTAAAAATAAAAATCGCGATGGAAAAATAGGGGTTGATCGTAGAGGGTTGAAAATTCAGGGTTGTATGTATTTTCTAATGCTGTATCATAAAAAAAAAATTATCTAAAAATTTTTAAAACAAATTTGGGGTGGACTACCCTTAACATTTAGAGGGATGAAAAATAGATGTTAGTCGATTCTCAGACCTACTGAATACGCATATAAAATTTGGTAAAAATTGGTAAGGCCGTTTCGGAGGAGTACTGCAACAAACAACACATTGTGACATGGAAATTTTATATATTAGATTTATATCTATATCTTTATCTTATATCCATACTAATATTATAAATGCGAAAGTGTGTTTGTTTGTTTGTTTATTTGTTTGTTTGTCCGGCTTTCACGTCGCAAGGAAGCTATTATGTATATGGTATTGTTTTTGTGTGTTGACATAGTGAGGAGGGTGGAGAGTGACGTAGGCTACTTTTTACCGCGGTAAAACATCCCCATGGGAAGATATCGATGTTTTGTTATTTGATAGATATTTAGTTCCGAATGTTATTAATAGATGGCGTTAGTAAAATTCATTTTCAAGTTCTGAATCACGTATATGATACACAAGTCATTGTTAATTCCCTTTGACCACGCGGGCGGAGCCCCGGGTAAAAGCTAGTCTATTATATTAGAGTATATATATTTATACTTATACTTATACTTATACTTGTACTTGTACTTGTACCTGTACTTGTCCTTGTCCTTGTCCTTGTCCTTGTACTTGTACTTGTACTTGTACTTGTCCTTGTCCTTGTACTTGTACTTGTACTTGTACTTGTACTTGTCCTTGTCCTTGTCCTTGTCCTTGTCCTTGTCCTTGTCCTTGTCCTTGTCCTTGTCCTTGTACTTGTACTTGTCCTTGTCCTTGTCCTTGTCCTTGTCCTTGTACTTGTACTTGTACTTGTACTTTTACTTGTACTTGTACTTGTACTTGTACTTGTACTTGTACTTGTACTTGTACTTGTACTTGTACTTGTACTTGTACTTGTCCTTGTCCTTGTCCTTGTCCTTGTCCTTGTCCTTGTCCTTGTCCTTGTACTTGTACTTGTACTTGTACTTGTACTTGTAATTGTCCTTGTCCTTGTCCTTGTCCTTGTCCTTGTCCTTGTACTTGTACTTGTCCTTGTCCTTGTCCTTGTACTTGTCCTTGTCCTTGTACTTGTACTTGTACTTGTACTTGTACTTGTACTTGTACTTGTCCTTGTCCTTGTCCTTGTCCTTGTCCTTGTCCTTGTACTTGTACTTGTACTTGTACTTGTACTTGTACTTGTACTTGTACTTGTACTTGTACTTATACTTATACATACTTATATTTATTTTTATATTTATATCTAGTGGACGTCCGCAGCTTCGCTCGCGTTACACATTCACTAACTTCAAAAACGGCAAAGCTTCATACTAACTTTGCACCCCCGTTTTACCCCCTTAGGGGATGAATTTTCAAATTTTTCTCGCCGTAAAAACCATCCTTGAACTTCAACGAACATTTAAAAAAAAGAATTGGCCAAATTGGTCCAGGCGTTGTTGAGTTATGCGCTTACCAACACATTTTGCGATTCATTTTTATTATATAGATATTCAAACTTGCAACTAACAAAACCAACAATGTGCGTAGCGATTACCCTGCGATTTTCAACTTGATGTGACAGCGTCAACCGGTTTTTTCCACTCTCGCCGCGTACGCGACAAGCGGCCAGTGGCCACACATAGATGTCCCGCGTGCTTGTAGGAGTGCAACCGATTTGCACGTTCCTATGAAACTTAATCTCTGTACCTAATATCTACTTTGTGCCTATATCATCTTGTCTACTTGAAACTTATATAATAATAATATAACTTAATATAATATGCCTTGGCCAAAGGCAACGAGTTTTTTGTAGTAACTTACATAAAAAATGCTGTAAATTCAATCTATTTATAAAGCGTATTTTTTTATTATGTATTGGAATGAAATACAACACAGGTAATACAACAAAGAGCCTACCTACTCTTTTTGAAATTCATAGGTATTTGTGAAATTTAAATTTTTATTATAACTAGGTAAATATAAATAAAATTTTATTTTTGAAATTAAAAGTATTTGTGAAATTTGTGTAACGAAAATTGTAATTATTGTGCTTGTATTATTTTTCATGGAAATAAAGGGCTATTTTATTTTTTTATTTTTATAATATAATATGCATGTTCTCTGTTTAAGTTGTGCTTCCTTGTAAGTGACATTTTCACTCTGGCACACAACACCATTTAATGTAATTCGTATAATAATCTGTGAAATGTTGTTAGGATGCCTTAACTCTAATAAATACAACAAGAAATCAACCTATCTAGGTCAATACTTAGTACCGTTATGGCTTATTAAATTACCAACTTTAGTTGTAATTCATTAAAATTATTGATTACTAAAGTCATAGCCTCGAATAAATAATAGCATAACTAGTGTTGCCGCTGTTGTTCCGGTATAATATTACTCAAAACAATATAAAACCACCACACAGTTTACGGTAAGTAGTTGTAATGTATTGGAAAACAATGGCGGTTACATACATGTTACGTACGGACAATTCGATTGGTCGCGTAGCGGTCCCACGAACAAGACATTCCGTGCCTAACATTGGACGGGTCTCTCACCACTCTAGATTTAGTTTAGTAATAAGTTAAAATGTAATTTTCTATTGAAGAAAATTAAATAGTTTATAGAACTTAACGTCTCGACCACCTAATTTCACCCTGCCGCCGATATGTAACTTACATACCTACACGATACATAATTCTAAGTGTTCACTGAGTGCGATGCGTTATAGTGAAGAGTAGGACGCGAATCATACATGAGTTTGTAAGAGTAGCCTATTTTTTTTGTAATGAGCGCGCACAATGTCCCACTTCAAATGAGGCGAAGTGTATATTGTTCGTCGCGATACATTTGAAGTACTGACTAGAACAACTAGGAATTCGAACTCAATTTTATGAATAATAAAAACTGTAATAATTTGTTTACAATAATCTGCCGCGATACCTGCCTACCGCATAGCAATGCCGCGACACGATGATTAGGTAATCGGGATCCTTATGGACAGAGGTATGTATATTTATTTTATGTTGATCCATCAGTAATTTAACAATCAATCATAAAGTAATAAACATCCAATGCATAAAGTTCTTAGACCATCCAATTTTATTTATGTACCTACATACTTATTCAACCTTCCTCTCTCCGTATTTCGAAAAAATATTTTTAAAATTTTTAATTTACCACTAACCTTTTATTCTCGTCGCCATATGTAGTGCTCCGTGTCACCCTTGTCATAAAGGGTACGTTAATTGGCTCGTTACCACACCAGTGCGCAGTAAACGTCCGTTCTCGCTCGTGGCTAATACGTGACTGTTTACCTCACTCCCGTGTGCTCGAGACAACGTCATGTTTAACAGATTATATATATATCACATACACTACAGGTACCTATTGTAGGTGCAGTAACTAAGTACCTACTTACACTTAGGAAATCGTAATTAAAAATATGTAAGTAATTGACTAGATAATTATTTTAACTAGGTATTTATTTGTTAGGAAAATCATTGTTAAACTTTAATGACTAATGATCACTGAATTAGTTATACCTACAGAGCTGAATCTTTAAAAATAGGTAATGAATTGGTAAACAAACAGTACAAAATACAACTATCGACCCTAGTCAATACTTAGTACCGTTATGGCTTATTAAATTACCAACTTTAGTTGTAATTCATTAAAATTATTGATTACTAAAGTCATAGCCTCGAATAAATAATAGCATAACTAGTGTTGCCGCTGTTGTTCCGGTATAATATTACTCAAAACAATATAAAACCACCACACAGTTTACGGTAAGTAGTTGTAATGTATTGGAAAACAATGGCGGTTACATACATGTTACGTACGGACAATTCGATTGGTCGCGTAGCGGTCCCACGAACAAGACATTCCGTGCCTAACATTGGACGGGTCTCTCACCACTCTAGATTTAGTTTAGTAATAAGTTAAAATGTAATTTTCTATTGAAGAAAATTAAATAGTTTATAGAACTTAACGTCTCGACCACCTAATTTCACCCTGCCGCCGATATGTAACTTACATACCTACACGATACATAATTCTAAGTGTTCACTGAGTGCGATGCGTTATAGTGAAGAGTAGGACGCGAATCATACATGAGTTTGTAAGAGTAGCCTATTTTTTTTGTAATGAGCGCGCACAATGTCCCACTTCAAATGAGGCGAAGTGTATATTGTTCGTCGCGATACATTTGAAGTACTGACTAGAACAACTAGGAATTCGAACTCAATTTTATGAATAATAAAAACTGTAATAATTTGTTTACAATAATCTGCCGCGATACCTGCCTACCGCATAGCAATGCCGCGACACGATGATTAGGTAATCGGGATCCTTATGGACAGAGGTATGTATATTTATTTTATGTTGATCCATCAGTAATTTAACAATCAATCATAAAGTAATAAACATCCAATGCATAAAGTTCTTAGACCATCCAATTTTATTTATGTACCTACATACTTATTCAACCTTCCTCTCTCCGTATTTCGAAAAAATATTTTTAAAATTTTTAATTTACCACTAACCTTTTATTCTCGTCGCCATATGTAGTGCTCCGTGTCACCCTTGTCATAAAGGGTACGTTAATTGGCTCGTTACCACACCAGTGCGCAGTAAACGTCCGTTCTCGCTCGTGGCTAATACGTGACTGTTTACCTCACTCCCGTGTGCTCGAGACAACGTCATGTTTAACAGATTATATATATATCACATACACTACAGGTACCTATTGTAGGTGCAGTAACTAAGTACCTACTTACACTTAGGAAATCGTAATTAAAAATATGTAAGTAATTGACTAGATAATTATTTTAACTAGGTATTTATTTGTTAGGAAAATCATTGTTAAACTTTAATGACTAATGATCACTGAATTAGTTATACCTACAGAGCTGAATCTTTAAAAATAGGTAATGAATTGGTAAACAAACAGTACAAAATACAACTATCGACCCTAGTCAATACATAGGCACTGAATTACAATTTAGCTAAAAACCCTCAGACTGTAGGCAATTAAATTGTGGATTTGGCCGGAGATAACGTACTTGGTAGTCTTTATTATACTATGGTATGGTCACCCTACAGATATACTAGCACTAGTGGACGCCCGCAGCGTCGCTCGCGTGGAATTGGACATACCAATATTTTCGTTTACACCTAGTAATATTATATAGCCTATGTAACTCAGTGAAGATGCAGCTTTCTAATGGTGAAAGAATTTTTGAAATCGGTCCAGTAGTTTTTGTGTGAAAACATTACAAACAAAAATGTTTCCTCTTTGTCACCACGCTGTTCCAATGCGGATTGGAGGAGGCGTTAGTCGTCTATTCAGTGTCGAATGTTCTCTAGCCAACCGACGGTCTTCAACAAGGCTTAGCGATTTTTCCACTTTAAACCATACAGACATGACATCCACCACTACAAACCTTTATTTGTCCCACTGTTGGGCACGGGTCTTCCGGATTGTGAGGGGTAAGTGTAACAAGCCGCATAAAATGCCAACTTTAAACTATTACAGTAGGTATTAGTATTATAGGTATAGGCTATAGGTATTTGAACTAAAACATTTTTGAGTGATGTTATTTTAACGGCTGGTCGTCTTCAAACCGAACAATTAGTATGCACTTACGGCCGAAATTAATAACCTATCTTTGGATAGATTTGCTTAACTGAGATAGTTATTTGACACATTTTTTATGGAGCATACGAGTAATTCAAATATCTATCTCTGGTAGGGAAATATATACATAGATAGGTTATTAATTTCCAGCGTTAATCGTCCTTATATAATCCTCAAAGATCGTTCGAACACTCTTTGAAGACTGTAGTAAAACATTAAATTTAATTCAGGAATTTCTACAACTACTTATCATTACATTGAAATCCTAATGTCTGTCTGTCTGTCTGTCTGTCTAACCGACCCTTTCCAGATTATAACGTGACGTGACTTGACTATAGACATTAGACAGATATGTATTCTGTTCCTTCAAACAAAAGGTTTCAAAAAAATACTTAAAATTTGTGTTTATAGAAAGAACGTGAGATGGGGTATGTATATGTAAGAAAATAATACGCTGCAAGACTAATAAAAATAAAGTAATAACACAAATACATACTTTAAAATCTTAGAAAGAAACATCTTCAACTTAGCGAGTAGCGAGTACCAGTAAGGGTACTGCATCCAAAAATTATTAACAAGTTGTAGCAATGTCTAATTGCTAGTAACTAAAGAACGGCTGTGTAATACTTATAAAACATCAAGAAGTCTCACCAGCGTGATCCAGCCGTCACTTTGCAACGCCATCTATTGGACGGCCGTGTAATCCACCACGCTGGCCAAGTGCAGATTGGCAGGCTTCACACACCGTCGAGAATATTTTGGAACACTCAGTCATGCAGGATGTTTTCTTACCGTTACAACATTAATATTTTAAATCGAGGTGCGTGCCGCATGGATTTGAACCCGCACCCTCTCCAGTATGATAGGGGAGTTCGATGGGCATGGGGCTGTCACCGTTGTGCTTGCACTTATACAATACATTACAAAAATACTTTATTGTATACCATAGCAAAAAACATCGCTCGTTCGCTCGCTGCGACCCAAGGACGTCCCACTGCTGGGCACGGGTCTCCCCCATAGACACTGCTGCCGAAGGTCTAGAGCATACTCCACCACGCTGCTCCAACGCGGATTGGTGGAGGGGTTAGTGGCCAACCCAGTGTCGAATGTTCTCAAGCCACCCGAAGGTCTTCGACAAGGCTTAACGACTGTTTCCAACATTGAAAACAACCGAGACCGACGGCTTTACGTGCCCTCCGAAGCACGGTAGCGTCCATGAAATTTTTGCCACTAGCGGTCACCCATCCACAAACCGACCGCGCCCGTCGTTGCTTAACTCTTTCGATCACATTGAATCGAAACGAGCCATGGACTATGAGCTATGGACGCTACAAAACACATACATACAGTAAATTACAGCACATTTCGGTGAACAATGATTAATATAATGAGTTAGTATTGCCGAGTATAATGAGTTATATAGTATAGTTAGTATCCTGTTCTTCCAGCGTGAAGGATGTGGCTGGAGAAACCCCAGCGGCCTCGGCTTCAGCATCACCGGAAACAACGCGAACGAAGCCGAATTCGGGGAGTTCCCTTGGATGGTTGCTATTTTGAGGTAGGGAGATTATTGAAGAGAAGTAACAAAAACTGAATACTACTACTTACTACTACTACTTACTACTTACTTACTTACTTACGGTACTTTTTCTGTCCATTGAGTAAGTATATTTTTAAAAGTATTTTTTTTTAAAGTTTATGTACCTAAAAGCAATTAAGTATTCTGTGGTAAAAGTAAAAAAATAATTATTTCGCTATGAAATGAATGAATGAAAATTTTTATTTTTGCGGACAACAATGATCCATGGATGTATATACAGAAGACTTATAAAGCTGTGTTAGTAAAAAAATAAAATACACACATACGATAATAACAGAAAATAAGATTTAAAAAAAAAAAACTATGGTACCTGCGAGGCACTCCGTGAGGCAGAGTCGGACCAAAGAAAGGTCTGCTTCCGTTTCCGTCATCGCCCGCACGAACTGCCCTTTATAAAGACGTAGGTCATATTGTCCAACTAAAATTTCGATAAACCCGTTCTAGACCAATGGTGATCAACAACCGCCAATCAGCGTCGATGTACATCGGCGGAGGGTCCCTCATCCACCCGAGCGTTGTTCTGACAGCTGCACACATCCTGAACACCAGCGCCTCGGTGCGTGTGCGCGCCGGCGAATGGGACTCGATGTCTGACGACGAACAGTACCCGAATCAGGAGAGAAATGTCGCTGAGGTGGATATACACGAGTCGTACAACAGAGGTAAACTCTTATTTGTTTCTTGTCGCCTGGTACTTAATACATAAATTTCTATAGTAGGAAAAATACGTTGCTTCTAGCTAGAGCATTTCTTCTTGAATATCATGTAAACATGCTATCGCAGGAGCTGTACATGAGTCGTACGATAGGGGTAAACGCTTGATATTTTCTGTGTTTACAGACCAAGGCAGATGATTCAGCATTTTTTGCTACAGTCTGATTGGCTGCGATATTTTTTTATTTTTCATTTATTTATTTTTCATCAACATCTTGCTTACAGTTTAAAAGATACCAAACACAAGTGTGAATTTATGTACATATACATTTATATGGTAACATCTCAGGGTAACATTATACTAAATCATATACATATCCTACTGTCAAAGGGTCCACACGTAATACTGCTGCCAGAAGTCAGTGATTCTGTGTGACGCTTTAAGCAGCACTCACTGACACATTGTGCACGTGAAAATATCCAAGTCAATATCCTGCCTAGATATTCGTATGTCCATTTTCTTAATCAAACGGCCTACCTTCAATCCCTTGTGACAATGAGTAATTTTTTCATCTGTAGTCTGCCTCTAAAAAGATCTTTTTTCACAGCCAATCTTCAATATGACGCAGCCCTGCTGTTCCTAGAGAGTCCCATAGAGCTGGCGCCCAACGTGGGCTTTGCTTGCATTCCCATCAAGGAGGAGTATTTAAACCCCAACGCAGAGTGCTTCGCGACTGGGTGGGGCATGGATAAGTTTGGGAAAGAGGGACGCTTTCAGAATATTATGAAGAAGGTAAATATCATCTCGATTACATCGGCAACAGCAAAGCTCAGCCTGTATTAATAAACCCATTGAGTTAAATTATATATCAATGAATAAACCAAACAATAACTGTAAATTAAAATTTTTAAAAACTCCTGACATAACATGTCATATTAAAAGTCATGGTTACCTTACCATTCTTTCAATATCATTGAAGTCTTATATCAATGATTGAAGTACGATTCGAAATTTGGTACCGTATAATTTCGAATCGATAGGACAGACCCATAAACTTATAACACTCTTCTCTTTTTGCGTCGGGGGTTCTGCCCATTTAAGTCCAGAGCATAACATTCGTGCTGCTAACTGTAGGTTCTATATAGACTCCTTCCTTCACCTGTGAAACCCTACAAAAGCTTCTGTTCAGGCTGTACTTCTATCTCCAGATCCGCATGCAAGTGGTGGACCGCGACAGGTGCGAGGTGCAGCTGCGACGGACGCGTCTGCAGCGGTACTTCCGTCTGCACCACTCGTTCGTCTGCGCAGGCGGTGAAGCGGGCATGGACATGTGCACCGGCGACGGGGGGTCACCACTCGTCTGTCCCATGCAGGTGAGACTGCAGGCTGGGGTCGCTGGATGAGTTTGAATCAATGAATGAATATAAATTTATTTCGACCAGTTAACAAAAGAATCTTAACATATTTCTTGTGCAAGTGTGTATGACAGTGAACTCCTCCTAAACAGCTGGATAGATGTTGATGAAATTTTTTGTGTGTTTTCAATTCAAGGGGATTCGAGGATGGTTTAGATTCACAATATGGCCACATGGAAATGTTTTTATACGGTTTTATTTAAACACGTATTATTTAATACTAGTGGACGCCCGCAGCTTCGCTCGCGTAGAATTAGACCCATTAACGACGTCTGCCCGCGTTCGGTTTCATACTAATTTTGCACCCCCTTTACCCCCTTAAGAGATGATTTTCGAAATTCAATAAAAAACCTTCATAGGTACTGAATTTCATTCCAATAACATCAAAAACGGCAAAGTTTCATACTAACTTTGCACCCCCGTTTTACCCCCTTAGGGGGTGAATTTTCAAAAATCCTTTCTTAGTGCTCCCCTACGTTATAAAAGGAACCCCTGTGCAAAATTTCAAGTTTCTAGCCCTTGTAGTTTAGGCCCTGCGTTGATATGTCAGTCAGTCAGTCAGTCAGTCAGTCAGTTAGTCAGTCAGTCAGTCAGTCAGTCAGTCACCTTCTCCTTTTATATATATAGATTATTATTTAATAATATACTTAACATTAAGTATTTTAGTATTTTTATTTTTAACCATCGTTCATTGACGTGAAGTGTCGCGTCACTTTGAAATTTCATATGGCAGAACAACGTTTGCGGGGTCGCATAGTTTTTCAATATGCCAAATTATAGACTATATTGTGCTGTCTAAATAACGTTCCCAAAAATACGCTATACTGTGGCTCAGTCCTAATGCGCCACGGATATTTTACTGAATCTATTCTTTCCCAGTTCGAGCGCGACCGTTACAAGCAAGTGGGGATGGTGGCCTGGGGCATTGAGTGTGGCCGCCAAGGCGTGCCCGGGGTGTACGCGGACGTGGCGGGGCTCGGCGGATGGATCGACCGCCGCGTGGCGAAGCGCGGATATGACACTTCTGTGTATAGATATTGAATTTGTGATAATAAATAAATTGAATCATTACAACATTGTTTCCTTGCTAAAACTTGCTAAAACGGTGAAGGACACATCGTTAGGAAACCTGCATGCCTGAGAGTTCTTCATAATGTTCTCGAAGGCATGTGAAGTCTGCAAATTCGCACTTGATGAACATTGTTTCCATGTGTGAGATTTCGATGTCAAAAGTAGTTGGACAAGTGACACTTGTAGGTGGTAGAGCCTATAGGGAACCAAATTGGTTTTAAATGATACCTGATTGGTTCCATATAGAGTTCGCCCGGGGCAGTACCACCGCTCGCCACGGTACCTAGTACCATTTCTGCCGTGTAATAATTGTTTTAAAGCAATTATGCGCTGCAAAAGTGAAGCCTCGAATACGTGCCAATTGGTACGTTTTTTGTTTAATCGCCCAGTCGCGCAGAGCAACGAATACAACGCCATGCTCATTTGTTTAGGAGCACATTTTTTAGCACTGAATTCTGGGAAGGTGGCATTTAGGTAGTATGTCTAGGCCAAAATGTAGACCTAATTTATTATAGTTTTTTAGTAAATTTAGTAAATATAGTGCGATCACACACTTTAAAATACGCCTACAGTTTTTATCTGAGCAATCTTTCACTGAACTACACTCGCCAACTAAAACAATTGTATTGATTGTAGGTACAGGCTATTCGTTATACATTAAATTACGTCGATTAAGTGCATTACAAGCGACCATTTTCTGCACTGAACACACGTTGTTTATATTCTCCCCAAAATTACTATTACTTATCTAACCTTGGCAAGGATCTCACAAGCTCGAATTTGGCCCCAACCATCAAAAAGATGCTAATTTGCTAAATCTATGGCTCCAATCCAACCTAATAAAAAGCACATACATACTATTACGTCTGTGAAAAATCATCAATCATTTTGACGTTGGTCATATTGGCCTTTTAAGTAATTCGTCAAATTAGTATGCGCCCATCATAGAAGCAATGAGACTACATGTATTATTTAGTGCTAAGTTCTAGAAGTATTTGATAGAAAAATTAGAAAAAACCGCAAAAAACTAATATTAAGTTCTTTTTGGCGTGATAACGTCTTATAAATTGATGAACAGCGCATATAAAAAAGTGTATCTCGTTCCGCTTCCGTTTCCGTTGAGTATTTTTATTAATTTAATTTTTAATTTTATTAAATTAATTTTACACACGACAACATTGGCGTTTCCATGGCTCCGGGAACTTTCAAAATAAATATCTAAACTTGTCTGTTGTCTGATATCTTTGTATTTTCAATTCTCCTTTTTTGAATTGCATAAAATAATGATTAAGACGTTAACACGTAAATCTATCGTCCGTAAACCGACTTTACAGACAACCATTTTTTTTTCGAATGGACTTTGCTGTATGGTCATAGAAGTTGTGATATGAAGCTTACCCACCCTATTCGGTGACGCCATAAAGATCTGTATGACCAGGCAGCAAAAGTCCATGCAAGAAAAGAGCACTGTGTGTAGCCATGATGATCTACGGATTCGAGTCGTGGTCCTTTACCGTCGGCCTATTTCTCAAACTCGTAGTCACTCAGCGCGCTATCTAGCTTTCTTTAGAATCGGTTCGGTATTTTACAAAGAGTTAGTTAGTCGTTCTTAAGACTGATAACCGTTGGGGAAGAAAAGTCCTCGAACTAGCAGCCCTTCGACAATGTGGATGAACGACCTGATGAAAACAGCGCGAAACCATTGGATTCAAAAGGCACAGGACCGTTGGAGTGGCTTTGATTAGGAGAGACCTATGTGGAATTGTGGACCACTAAAGGCTGATGAAAGCCTGACATTGCAAAGAGTTCCGCGACAAACAAATGTCTACCCACAAACTAATAAAAGGGATAATTATAATATACACACAATAACTTGTTTTATGTAAATGTTGCGTTCCTACTTGAGACTCCAAAAAGGATAGTGGCGTTGTGCTTCATTGTTTTCCGACCACTAACTCCATCGGCCGATGTATCCAAGTACACATAAAATATTCAGAAATAAAACTGACTGATGACTTATACATTCACATAGCTGTTTGAAACCATTTTTGAAACGCAACTTCTACCACGTGATTCCTTTTTTATTTTAGTATGGTAACACTAGGCAGATTTTGATAGAATAAAAAAAGTGGAAGAAAAGGAAAATCGTTCTTTCGCGAAGTTGCGTCATACACATGTTCTGTCCAAAGTGATCTAAAACGAGAAATAAATTAATCCTAGAAATAAAAGTCGTTTAAAAAATGTTGACGGTCACGCGGGTGATCGGCCGCAAGGCCCTGGAAGTGTCGGGACTCGGTACTGAGTTTCATACAAACAGGAATTTTTCCACCATACTCAAAAATGTAAGTAGCAAATTTAATTCAAAAACGAATGAAAATCAGTTGTCATATTACCGGCTAATGTCTAAAACTCTATATAATTAAATTTTTCATTTTGATTATTTGTGCGTTCGTCGTAATAATTACGAAATACGGCGGCCGGAGCCTGAAGGCACATGTGCGTCATATTTTTATAATTCTACTTGTATTTCGCTTATTATTGCAGACCGCAGCCCCCACGGTGCCTATCTACCAACGCCATGCCTTCCAGTACAGACAGAAGTAAGCAATAATCAAAATTTCTTTGAGATTCTCTTCTTAACCTAACTTTAAGCGACCTTTGAATTTATAGTAATTTAAGAGTGCCGTTAACAGTACTTAAAACTTATAAGTATCGAAAAACTAATTACTTTAATTGTATGATTAAGAACGACAATTTTATTGCATAGACGACTTATTTTTGTATTGCACAATCTTTTTGCAGAAATAACTTACTATGAAACTGCACTATGTAGTACCTATAAGATATCCTACACTATATAGAAAAGCATCACTACTCACTAACCAGAATGAGAAGAATAAAGTACTGGCCAAGTGCAGATTGCGGTGCTTCTTTGAGACCACTGTTCCATCATCGTTTTATTCAGCATAGGTTGTATGAGATTAACCTCAGAACTATTAATTTATTATATGAAAACTATATAGGTTCAGTTTAAAGTTCACCTGGGCAGTATCAACGGTGTCCAAGTTACTGAGTACAATTTCTGCCATGTTATAAATGTTCTTTTAGAGTTGGTTGGTGTATGTACTGTTATGATGTGTCCAATTTTGTAAACCAACTTAGTATACTTTCAATTTAAACTTTTTATATAACAACTATAAGATATGTTGCAATACTTAGTTGATGTTGCAATGGATGTAGCAATCGTGCATGAGCTTATATTGTGAGCTATGTATGATAATACTGTGTATCACTGGGTAAAGGATTGTGGTTCCACCAATTATCTCTACTGGTCAAACCACCATGGACTGGTTCTACCACATTAGGGTGTGATTTTCTCTCGTTTTCTGTGTTCATCATTTATAAGGGAGAAGGGTGTGTCTGAAAAACAGCACTGTATGGGTCATAAGCCCTATTCAGATAATGCTGAGACACCTCCTCTTGCCCAAAAACAAGTTCAAGTTTTATTAGGATATATTTTTATTTTTTAGTTTTGTGTAATTTGGGATTTCTATGTGTTTTTTTCCATATGTCCTTTGTTTTGAGTCTTGTATTTTGTGGCAATAAATGAATTTGTATTTATAATAGAGGCATGTGACATGTCCTACTCTGGAGTGTGAATGCACAGAGTTAGTTTACTTATTTAAATTGCAGGTCCGAGGGAGTTAGAGGAGCAGTCATTGGCATTGACTTGGGGACTACAAACTCATGTGTTGCTGTTATGGAGGGAAAGACCCCAAAGGTATGTGCAGAAAGATTTTTTAAATGAGCATATTGTGGAAAATGAATTTCATGGTAATAAACTCAAGATGTAGTAGAGCTCAATAACAATAAAATGACATTTAACCGTTACATGAGATGAAAAATGATGCAGAATTTGACATTTGGTCCATTTGTTCTTGAGTTATAAATAGTGTAACTAATATGATTTTCTTTTATATACATAATAGATACATATTTGTGTTTTTTTTATTAGTCTTAATAGATAAGCTTTAATAGATTAATAGACGGAATAAATAAATTATCTTTTTGCATAAATCTCAAACCAAGGTACATTACGAGAGTAACGGCTCAAGATTGTTTAGTCTGTCTCGACACTCGCGCTGTGGATAGCTACGCACACATACACAATGCTGCGATCTTTTACCTAAACTCGAGCATTGAAATTTTGTGTACTGCCTCTTAATGTGCACCCAGCTTTGGTTCCACTATGAGGAAAACACCTTTACAGTTAATTAACAAAACTTCACATTTAATTTTGATTGCTCATTTTAAATTACATAATTATTTGGTTTTAGAATATATTAATAATAGCTTGTGTTAAAATTTATTTTAAATTGAAGGTCTTGCATACAAACAGATATGTAGTTAAAAGTAATGATATTATGTTGCTGTTAAAATTGCTAGGTATTTGCCACAGATTATTTAATATTTTATAAGTATTAGTAAGTTAGTGTTTTGGGAATCAATGCGGCGTCGATCGGTGTCCACACGCGTGTGTGTCCGCCTTTGCAGCGCCGCGAGAGCAGTGCGCGGTACCAGCTAGTCCCGGCACTGTTGCCGGCGGCTTTCCTAGAAACCGCGCTACAGACCATCTTACCCCGTAGCTACCCCCCTCTGTTGATCTCACCCCCTAGATAATCACGCAATCACGCTACCTCCTTAGATTATAATCCCAACGTAGATCTTACCCCACAGACTAGTGACTAGAGGTTGTATAATAGAAATAATACTGTTCTGTTGATCCTTACCCCAAAAGAAAGCGTTTAGTCAACGGAAAAACATGTTTGAAGCCGCGCTACAGACCATCTTACCCCATAGATATCGCGCTTCAGTCGCTCGTTCTCCATCGACGCTCAAACTGACCACCACACATAACCCTTTCTTTGTCCAACTGTTGGAATAGGAGTTAGACCATAGTCCACCACGCTGGCCAAACACATAAAATTATTAACATCCCACTAGGTTGTCGAGAACAGCGAGGGCTCCCGCACCACCCCGTCTCACGTCGCGTTCAGCAAGGAGGGGGAGCGCTTGGTTGGCATGCCAGCTAAGCGGCAGGCGGTGACCAACAGCGGCAACACGTTCTACGCGACCAAGCGGCTCATCGGGCGCAGGTTCGAAGACCCAGAGGTGCAGAAGGACATGAAGAATCTGTCGTACAAGGTCGTCAAAGCTTCCAATGGGGACGCTTGGGTGCAAGGTATGTTTTGGTATAGTTACCCTCTTATCTTACCATGAGCCCTAGTAGCGTCCATTGCCCAATGGCTCGCTTCGATTTTATGCGATCAACAGAGTTAAGCAACGAGCGACGGGCGTGGTCAGTTTGTGGATTGCTGTGGCAAAAAATTCAAAGGTACAGCCAACATCTTAAAAAAATTTTTTTTCCAACATGAGTTAACTTCATGTGGACTCATGATAACCAAGTTACTTCTCATGAAGCTATTATAAAGTAGTCTACTTAAAGCGACTATTTTAAGGTCTCTCATAACGTGTCTGCGGCGTCGATCGGTGTCCACACGTGTGTGTGTCCGCCTTTGCAGCGCCGCGAGAGTAGCGCGCGGCACCAGCTAGTCCCGGCACTGTTGCCGGCGGCTTTCCTAGAAACCGCGCTACAGACCACCTTACCCCATTGATACTACCTCTATAGTCGATCTTACCCCCCATGTTGCTGAATGTAATTAAGTGCGATTTAAAGTCATGGTGATGTATTTTTATGTCTGTGATGACGAAATTTGGGGTCCGTATTAATGTACCAAACTCAAAATTGAGAACGAAAATGAGTAGCAAAGCGATTTTATACATTTCACGTGCCTCCGCTTTTTATATCGTTAAATGAAAACGTCCTTGAAAATCCTCATGGTTCTACGCACACAAGAGCGGTGCGCGCGTCTCCATATACATATGAACTACATATAGCGTTTTGTGCAATTTTAAAATAAAACAAGTATACCAAACGGAACGTGTATTGGATGCTAAGTAATATACATTTTAAACACTGTTTCCATTGCAGGCACGGACGGCAAGGTGTACTCCCCGAGCCAGATCGGTGCGTTTGTCCTCATCAAGATGAAAGAGACGGCCGAGGCTTACTTGAACACAACCGTCAAGAATGCTGTCATCACGGTGCCAGCTTACTTCAACGACTCGCAACGACAGGCCACCAAGGATGCTGGTAAGCCATACCAACTACCATTTACCACTATTCCGCTTCAGGATTTCAGGTCTTTAAACTGTGAAGGTCTGAAGGTTTAAGAGTTAAGAGAGGTTATGTTTAAGTTTTTATATTTAGATCAAGCCCTCCAGTGGACTCGCAAAAGGTAAATCAAAGGGGACTCAAGAAGACGGGTGAAACGCTGGATTCAGAGGGCACAGGTACGGGAGGAGTGTCTTCTTGTGAGGAAGGCCTGTCAGACCTCAGACCTTCAGAGCTAATGGATGGATGGATGAATTTGAATAATGTGTATGCGGCGTCGATCGGTGTCCACACGTGTGTGTGTCCGCCTTTGCAGCGCCGCGAGAGCAGTGCGCGGTACCAGCTAGTCCCGGCACTGTTGCCGGCGGCTTTCCTAGAAACCGCGCTACAGACCATCTTACCCCGTAGCTACTTACTATACGAGCATATCCCTTATATTGAATAATTAAATTAAGTGCGATTTAAAGTCAATTTAAAAAGAAAACGTACTGCATAAGTATGTCATTATAGACATTAACATTAAACTAATATAACTTAAAAGATTCAATTGACAGCTACGTTATAAAGTCTCGCCCAAGTCTATAAGGAAGTTACGAATAAGCGAAAAATTTATAAATCTAATCTCGCCGTAAAAACCATCCTTGAACTTCAACGAACATTTTAAAAAAAGAATTGTCCAAATCGGTCCAGGCGTTGTTGAGTTATGCGCTTACCAACACATTTTGCGATTCATTTTTATTATATAGACTAGTGGACGCCCGCAGCTTCGCTCGCGTTACACATTCACTAACTTCAAAAACGGCAAAGCTTCATACTAACTTTGCACCCCCGTTTTACCCCCTTAGGGAATAAATTTTCAAATTTTTCTCGCCGTAAAAACCATCCTTGAACTTCAACGAACATTTAAAAAAAAGAATTGTCCAAATTGGTCCAGGCGTTGTTGAGTTATGCGCTTACCAACACATTTTGCGATTCATTTTTATTATATAGATTTACACAACTGTCGGAGCACTGGCGCTTATTCCTAATGTATTTTGATTGCTCTTCAATAGGTCAAATCTCCGGTCTGAATGTATTGCGTGTGATCAACGAACCGACAGCGGCCGCCCTCGCTTATGGCATGGACAAGGCTGAAGATAAAATGTGAGTAAAATAAGCATAGAATACCAATTTATGCCTCTTACCAAAGAGTAGAGATAAACTACGACAATATGGCGCGCCTAATAATGTGTATGCGGCGTCGATCGGTGTCCACACGTGTGTGTGTCCGCCTTTGCAGCGCCGCGAGAGCAGCGCGCGGTACCAGCTAGTCCCGGCACTGTTGCCGGCGGCTTTCCTAGAAACCGCGCTACAGACCATCTTACCCCGTAGACGTAAATTCCCATTGAGTTGGTCCATATCCAAGATTAACTAGTGTTACTTACCCGATTAAAATTGACAGCTTTATCAGGATTGGCTTCGTTAGTGATATTATTAATCTATATATATAAAAATGTTATGTTGGTTTGTGTACGCTTCAAAAACTCAAAAAGTTCTGCACCGATCGAGCTGAAATTTTAGCATGATATATAATCCACATCAAGAATTGTTTTTATCTAATTTTTGCATCAGTTACATATCCGCGAAAAATATTGTATATCCACAAGTATTGCAAAATTAAACTTATATGACATGTATTCTTTGTTTTGTTTCTCATTTCGCATTCAATCACAATGTGCCACAGCGAAGCGTGGCAGGGTACAGCTAGTATATAATAAAAATCGATTATACATTACGATTATAATATCAATTTCACACCAATTTCCATCAAACACACAAAGACATATGAAGTTACTTTATTTGATACTAGCTGACCCGGCAAACGTTGTTTTGCCATATAAATAATTTTTACTGAATATTTTGGGAGAACTTAATGTAAGTGTGTGGACTACAACTACCACTACCAATACCACTACACCTACTACTACCACTACCCCTACCACTAACACTACCCCTACCACTACCCCTACCACTACCCCTACCACTACCACTACCCCTACCACTACTCCTACCACTACCCCTACCTCTACCACTACCCCTACCATTACCAATACCACTACCCCTACCCCTACCCCTACCACTAACACTACACCTACCACTACCCCTACCACTACCCCTACCACTACCCCTACCACTACCCCTACCTCTACCACTACCCCTACCCCTACCACTACCATTACCAATACCACTACCCCTACCACTACCCCTACCACTACCACTACCCCTACCACTACACCTACCACTAACACTACCCCTACCACTACTACTACCCCTACATCTACCCCTACCACTACCTATCACGCACCGGCGCCATCTACTTAAAATATTGGTTTGTAGTACATGCAATGTATCAGAGATGGCGCTGTATGTGAAAAAAGATTTTTCCCGCTTTTCTGTTGAAATTTTTCCTGAATTTTCTTTGCTATAAACCTCACCGAGCCCGAGACCTTTCCAACGAATGCAAAACCGTGGAAATCGGTTCGTGCGTTCTGGAGTTATAGCGTCAGGAAGGAAAACCCGACTTATTTTTATATAGTAGATTACATAGCTGTCATTATACGTCAATTACATAGCTGTCATTTGCGTTTTGTTATTCCGAGTCTGATTCTTTTTTGTTATACCACGTTTTATAGTGACTGACGTTTCATGTCAAGTCACACGGGAACGCTGTCGAACGGGATAAAAAGTATCCTATGTCCGTCTCCTGGCTCTAAGCTACCTCCCTACCAATTTTCAGCCAAATCTGTTCTGCCGTTCTTGAGTTATAAGTGGTGTAACTAACACGACTTTCTTTTATATATATAGATTCGTTTGTGTTTAATTCGCAGTATCGCCGTGTACGATTTGGGCGGCGGCACCTTCGACATATCCGTGCTTGAGATCCAGAAAGGTGTGTTTGAGGTCAAGTCCACCAACGGAGACACTCTTCTCGGCGGGGAGGACTTTGACAATGTCATCGTCAACTTCCTCGTCGACGAGTTTAAGCGCGACGTGAGTATCAGTTTTTAATATCTTCGAAGTCATCATCGTATTCGCATTATGTATTTATCTTGTCTATGCGGCGTCGATCGGTGTCCACACGAGTGTGTGTCCGCCTTTGCAGCGCCGCGAGAGCAGCGCGCGGTACCAGCTAGTCCCGGCACTGTTGCCGGCGGCTTTCCTAGAAACCGCGCTACAGACCATCTTACCCCGCAGATACCGCTCTTACCCCGATATTGTCGGTCTTACCTCCCAGTTAATACACGCTAGAGTTGCTTACACTACAATAAAAGTTAGTGAAAAAAACCCCTAGATTATGCCAAAGTTCTGACACCCTAGCGGCCTAGACGCTATGCTACATACTGCTTTCATGAGTCAGTCAGCTTTTTAGGTTGTAGAGCGTTTTTGGAGCCAGATAGGTGTTATATGAAACCTATTTGTTTCCATTTAGAGTTCACCCGGGGCAGTACTAGTTGGTACCCTGTAATAAAAAACCGTGTAAAGTAAAGTAATTATGGTCAGGTTGGAAAGGTGGTTTTTGGTTACACTTCTGTGGAGGCGACCATCTTAGTCCTCAAGGGTAGCAAAACATCTGTGACTGACTTGGAACGTGACTGAGTCTTGTTTAAGATCTATCACAGTTGACATCGGTTGTAGCGGATTGGGTGTTGCAAGCTCTTCTTCTAGCTGGATATATCCATTAAAAAATTTAATTGATGTGTTAAATATAATTTTTTTCACTATACAAATCTATTTTCTGTGTCTCAAACATTACAATTTCTCTTTCAACAGCAAGGCGTCGACATACGCAAGGATGCGATGGCAATGCAGCGACTGAAGGAAGCAGCTGAGAAAGCCAAGATCGAGCTCTCCGGTTCCCTGCAGACTGATATCAACCTGCCGTACCTTACCATGGACGCTTCCGGACCCAAGCACATGAACCTGAAGGTAAGAATATCGAGATCGCGCAAGATCGGGAGATGTAGCGACGAATGAGGGAGGCCTATGTCCAGCGGTGTACCCGAATAGGCTGATGTATGGATGGATTGGATGGATGGATTTAAAAACGTGTGTGTTGTGAAACTTTTTGGCAGGACATACTTTTTTATACCTTATCAACTCTATGGTCCACAATAAATAAATTTGAATTTAAAAAAAATAATTTTTTAATCTTACATCATCCGTTTTCCAAGTCTATTTTCTAATATGAATTGTAATTTTAAGTTTAAACTTAATTCGGCGTCGTTGTTTAAAGGTGTTAGTTTTTCGTGAATGTATGGACCGTGGCGTGGGGCAGAAATCCTTGATAAATTTATCATGCATCCATACATTTTTTTATACATAGTAGATTTCATTACTTAATTTGAAACTTGTTTTGCAGCTGTACCCTGCCACGCTTCGCTGTGGCACATTGTGATTGAATGGGTTCGAAATGAGAAACAAAACAAAGAATACATGTCATATAAGTTTAATTTTCCAATACTTGTGGATATACAATATTTTTCGCGGATATGTGACTGATACAAAAATTTGATAAAAACAATCCTTGATGCGGATTATATATCATGCTAAAATTTCAGCTCGTTCGGTGCAGAACTTTTTGAATTTTTGAAGCGTACACAAACCAACATAACATTTTTATATATATAGATTATTATTGACCTATCAGAGAGGCTTTATTCAACTGAGGCAAAGCTATGTCCAGCAGTGGGGGCATTGGTAGTGATTTTAATTTTGATAATAAACATTCTATTCCCATTCGCAGATGACCCGTTCCAAGCTGGAGTCACTGGTGGGCGATCTCATCAAGCGCACGGTGGCGCCGTGCCAGCGCGCGCTGCAGGACGCGGAGGTGTCGCGCACGGACGTCGGCGAGGTGCTGCTGGTCGGCGGCATGACCAGGATGCCCAAGGTGACTAGTGTGACATGTGTGACATGTGTGACAAATGACCCGTTCCAAGCTGGAGTCGCTGGTGGGCGATCTGATCAAGCGTACTGTGGCGCCGTGCCAGCGCGCGCTGCAGGACGCGGAGGTGTCGCGCACGGACGTCGGCGAGGTGCTGCTGGTCGGCGGCATGACCAGGATGCCCAAGGTGACTAGTGTGACATGTGTGACATGTGTGACAAATGACCCGTTCCAAGCTGGAGTCGCTGGTGGGCGATCTGATCAAGCGTACTGTGGCGCCGTGCCAGCGCGCGCTGCAGGACGCGGAGGTGTCGCGCACGGACGTCGGGGAGGTGCTGCTGGTCGGCGGCATGACCAGGATGCCCAAGGTGACTAGTGTGACATGTGTGACATGTGTGACAAATGACCCGTTCCAAGCTGGAGTCGCTGGTGGGCGATCTGATCAAGCGTACTGTGGCGCCGTGCCAGCGCGCGCTGCAGGACGCGGAGGTGTCGCGCACGGACGTCGGCGAGGTGCTGCTGGTCGGCGGCATGACCAGGATGCCCAAGGTGACTAGTGTGACATGTGTGACATGTGTGACAAATGACCCGTTCCAAGCTGGAGTCGCTGGTGGGCGATCTGATCAAGCGTACTGTGGCGCCGTGCCAGCGCGCGCTGCAGGACGCGGAGGTGTCGCGCACGGACGTCGGGGAGGTGCTGCTGGTCGGCGGCATGACCAGGATGCCCAAGGTGACTAGTGTGACATGTGTGACATGTGTGACAAATGACCCGTTCCAAGCTGGAGTCGCTGGTGGGCGATCTGATCAAGCGTACTGTGGCGCCGTGCCAGCGCGCGCTGCAGGACGCGGAGGTGTCGCGCACGGACGTCGGGGAGGTGCTGCTGGTCGGCGGCATGACCAGGATGCCCAAGGTGACTAGTGTGACATGTGTGACATGTGTGACAAATGACCCGTTCCAAGCTGGAGTCGCTGGTGGGCGATCTGATCAAGCGTACTGTGGCGCCGTGCCAGCGCGCGCTGCAGGACGCGGAGGTGTCGCGCACGGACGTCGGGGAGGTGCTGCTGGTCGGCGGCATGACCAGGATGCCCAAGGTGACTAGTGTGACATGTGTGACATGTGTGACAAATGACCCGTTCCAAGCTGGAGTCTCTGGTGGGCGATCTCATCAAGCGTACGGTGGCGCCGTGCCAGCGCGCGCTGCAGGACGCGGAGGTGTCGCGCACGGATGTCGGCGAGGTGCTGCTGGTCGGCGGCATGACCAGGATGCCCAAGGTGACTAGTGTGACATGTGTGACATGTGTGATAAGTGATCCGCCAGAAGTTTGACGATAGACGGCGAGTTGACAGCCCAGTGACTATCGATCTCGGCTCTCCGTCCGGGTTCAAACTCAAGCGGCACGCACCACTGACCTTTCAAAGTTATGTGAGATTTAAGTAATTAAATGTCACTTAATTGTATCAGGCGTTACTTTGCGGAACTCCATTATTACAAACCAAGAATTAATCTACTTTGCAACTTTGTTCGTGGATTGTTGCAATGTAGATTAATTCTTGGTTTGTAAATGTCACTTGCTGTAAGGGCGAAGACATATCGTGAGGAAACCTGCATGCCTGAGTTCTTCATAATGTTCTCGAAGGCATGTGGAAGTCTGCCAAATCCGCACTTGGCCAGAGTGGTGGACTAAGGCCTAATCTCTCCCATTCTGAGAGGAGACCCGTGCCCAACAGTGGGATAAAGAAATGGTTGGTGGTGGTGACAGGTGTGACAGATGACCCATCGGGGTCGGGGACGTATCGCTGCTGGTTGGTGGTCTGATCAAGAGGCCCAAGGTGTCCAGTGTGATAAGTGTGACAGAGCGGTCAATTGTTTGTTCAAAATTTTTCTGTTGTTTGTGTTGTTTAAAGAAAGAACGCTTTTATTTCGTTGTTCTCTGTTTCTTTCACTGATCTTTTATTAGATTGTGTCGCTTGGAGTTTCCAAATACAGAGGGTTTGAAGCTGTTTAGAACTGAAATGGTAGAATGTTGCTTAACATCCTTACTATGCTAGGCTAGGGTGTTGGCACCGTAAGCACAAGTCAATGCCAGTTCCTGTAAGACTGGCTGGGCTGTCTGTACGACCGGTGCCAGATTAAAATGGAGACATATTCCCTGCCTGTGTCTGTACGCTTGCGGGTTATAATCTCACAGACATAATTTTATGTTGATATTTATGCGCTCATAATCTCATCGACTTGTCAATAGGACAGATCGAACGCAATGGTAGCTTCTTGAATACTTGGTCTTTTTACGCCGTTGAATTACGAAATTTTAAGTTCTAAGATGTGAAAGATATCTTTATACAGTGCAGATATTTTAAATTTTTTGGCCACAGCATGCCTTTTGTCAATTTATAGCGTGAACTTAAGCGATTGATGTGTTAACTTTACTCGCAGTGTGTATTTGCTCGCACTCTTCTCGTATGTGAAATATCCTCAAAAAATTACAGTTTCCCTATTACTATAATGACATAATATAGATGACAGGCCCGTTGGCGCAATCGGTTGTGACCCTGTCTGTTGCGCCAAAGGTCGTGGGTTCGAATCCCACTCAGGACAAATATTCGTGTGACGAACACTTGTATTTGTTCTGTGTCTGGATGTCAATATTATCTATTTAAGTATGTATTTAAAAATATCTATGTATGTATATCAGTCTCTGACACCCATAACACAGGCTCGCGCCTACTTTGGGGTCAGATGGCCGTGTGTGAGAATGTCCAAGATATTTATTTATTTATTTAAAGATATCTTTATATCTACATTGCAGATATTTTAAATTTTTTGGCCACAGCATGCCTTTTGTCAATTTATAGCGTGAACTTAAGCGATTGGTGTGTTAACTTTACTCGCAGTGTGTATTTGCTCGCACTCTTCTCGTATTCAAATTCAAATAATTTATTTCGCTATGAGGTGATTACACACGCTTAACGAAAGTCTAGGTAACTACAAACTACTTGAAGAGAAGAGATATAATGCTATTCTAAACTGATTAATATAAAGCAAAGGATGAGCTATTTATCCTTGAATGAATAGCTAATCCTACACAGGTGCCTAACCTGCCTTATGGCTAATCTATATTATAAAAATGAATCGCAAAATGTGTTGGTAAGCGCATAACTCAACAACGCCTGGACCGATTTGGCCAATTCTTTTTTTAAAATGTTCGTTGAAGTTCAAGGATGGTTTTTACGGCGAGAAAAATTTGAAAATTCATCCCCTAAGGGGGTAAAACGGGGGTGTAAAGTTAGTATGAAGCTTTGCCGTTTTTTAAGTTAGTGAATGTGTAACGCGAGCGAAGCTGCGGGCGTCCACTAGTTTACAATAATTACCTACCACTAAGCTAAAGTATGTGAAATATCCTCAAAAATTTACAGTTTCCCTATTACTATAATGTCATCGATTTGCCACAGGTCCAATCGACCGTCCAAGAGATATTCGGCCGCGCCCCCTCCCGCGCCGTCAACCCCGACGAGGCGGTGGCGGTGGGCGCTGCGGTGCAGGGCGGCGTCCTAGCCGGTGACGTGACGGACATCCTGCTGCTGGACGTGACGCCGCTGTCGCTCGGCATCGAGACGCTGGGCGGCGTGTTCACCAAGCTCATCACGAGGAACACGACCATCCCTACCAAGAAGAGCCAGGTGTTCTCCACCGGTGAGTTTCGAATCCGGCTCGAAGGACCAAGTCTATGACTCTTGCTTCTGGTATTAAGTTCTTGTATTCCCAGACAAGACGAGGTTATGATGAGTTTTATTGTTTATCCATACTAATATTATAAATGTGAAAGTGTGTTTGTTTGTTTGTCCGGCTTTCACGTCGCAACGAAGCTATTATATGGTATGTTTTTTGTGTGTGGAGATAGTGAGGAGGGTGGAGAGTGACGTAGGCTACTTTTTACCGCGGTAAAACATCCTCATGGGAAGAGATCGATGTTTTGTTATTTGCTAGATATTTAGTTCCGGATGTTGTTAATAGATGGCGTTGTTATGTATGATAAACAACTCATTGTTAATTTCCTTTGACCACGCGGGCGGAGCCGCGGGTAAAAGCTAGTACTATATCAATGCGGCGTCGATCGGTGTCCACACATGTGTGTGTCCGCCTTTGCAGCGCCGCGAGAGCAGCGCGCGGTACCAGCTAGTCCCGGCACTGTTGCCGGCGGCTTTCCTAGAAACCGCGCTACAGACCATCTTACCCCCATTTTGTTTGTTCCAAAGTTAAACGAAGGAAGCTGTTTGATAAATAAACACTGAATTAATGATTGGTGGAAAATCTGTTTTGTCTCTGTTTATTGTCGCTTTAAACCATGCCTTTATGTTCAAGATATGATAGATTTAAATTAACCTAAGATATTTTTTTTATCTTAGGTTAATTTATCTTTATTAATTGCAAAAGCTGGCGGAGAACGTCATCAGGAATTATGCTCGCCCGTTGTATATTTTACTTTTGTAAGGTGACAATAAATATATATTTTTTAAAAGCAAGAATATGATTTTTTAAAAGAATAATATGACGGGCCCGTTGGCGCAATCGGTACTGACCATACCTGTTCCGCCAGGGGTCGCGGGTTCGAATCCCACTCAGGACAAACATTCGTGTGACGAACACATGACATGTGTCTGGATGTCAATATTATCTATTTAGGTATACATATATTTAAAAATACATATCTATGTATGTATATTAGTCTCTGGCACCCATAGTACAGCTTCGCGCCTAATTTGGGGTCAGAGGGCCGTGTGTGAGAGTGTCCAAGATATTTATTATAGAAATAAATAACCATATAATAAAAAGTATGTGTAAAAAGTGGTGACGTTTTTGACGTGATAACGTTTATTAAATCGATGAACGCCAACACATCCGAAAAAGTGTGAGGTCATGGTGTCCTGATCTGACGTCACGTGTAGTTAAATCGGATTGTACAACAATTGTACAACATTGTATACAGGGTGTGTGAGACATGAACATTGTATACAGGTTGTGTGAGACATGAACATTGTATACAGGGTGTGTGAGACATGTTTTTTTTTTTTGTATTGTATAAAATAATGATTATGACGTTATCACTTAAATCTATCGTCCGTAAACCGACTTTACAGACAACCATTTTTTAATTTTTAATTTATTTCGTTTCCCCCCCAGCCGCCGACGGCCAGACCCAAGTCGAGATCAAAGTGCACCAGGGCGAGCGCGAGATGGCCGCCGACAACAAGCTGCTCGGCCAGTTCTCGCTGGTGGGCATACCGCCGGCGCCGCGCGGCGTGCCCCAGGTGGAGGTCACGTTCGACATCGACGCGAACGGGATAGTGCACGTGTCCGCCCGGGACAAGGGCACCGGCAAGGAGCAGCAGAGTGAGTCTACTTCCCTTCACTCATACCCAAAGGTCTACCGGCGTGCCCCAGGTGGAGGTCACGTTCGACATCGACGCGAACGGGATAGTGCACGTGTCCGCCAGGGACAAGGGCACCGGCAAGGAGCAGCAGAGTGAGTCTACTTCCCTTCACTCATACCCAAAGGTCTACCGGCGTGCCCCAGGTGGAGGTCACGTTCGACATCGACGCGAACGGGATAGTGCACGTGTCCGCCAGGGACAAGGGCACCGGCAAGGAGCAGCAGAGTGAGTCTACTTCCCTTCACTCATACCCAAAGGTCTACCGGCGTGCCCCACGTGGAGGTCACGTTCGACATCGACGCGAACGGGATAGTGCACGTGTCCGCCAGGGACAAGGGCACCGGCAAGGAGCAGCAGAGTGAGTCTACTTCCCTTCACTCATACCCAAAGGTCTACCGGCGTGCCCCAGGTGGAGGTCACGTTCGACATCGACGCGAACGGGATAGTGCACGTGTCCGCCAGGGACAAGGGCACCGGCAAGGAGCAGCAGAGTGAGTCTACTTCCCTTCACTCATACCCAAAGGTCTACCGGCGTGCCCCAGGTGGAGGTCACGTTCGACATCGACGCGAACGGGATAGTGCACGTGTCCGCCAGGGACAAGGGCACCGGCAAGGAGCAGCAGAGTGAGTCTACTTCCCTTCACTCATACCCAAAGGTCTACCGGCGTGCCCCAGGTGGAGGTCACGTTCGACATCGACGCGAACGGGATAGTGCACGTGTCCGCCCGGGACAAGGGCACCGGCAAGGAGCAGCAGAGTGAGTAGACTCAGTCTTACGGTACACTAGTGGACGCACGCAGCTTCGCTCGTGTGGGATTAGACGTGCCCTCCAAAGCACGTTCGCTGCGACCCATATACGTCCCACTGTTGGGCACGGGTCTCCTCTCAAAATGGGAGGGATTAGGCCTTAGTCCACCACGCTGGCCAAGTGCGGATTGGCAGACTTTACATACCTTCGAGAACGTTATGATGAACTCTCAGGCATGCAGGTTTCCTCACGATGTGTCCTTCACCGTTATAGCAAGTGACATTTAATTTCTTAAAACGCACACAACTTAGAAAAGTCATTGGTGCGTGCCACTGGGGTTTGAACCCGGACCGCTCGAGTGAGAGGCGAGTTCGATAGCCGCTGGGCTGTCACCGCAAAGCACGTTAGCGCCCTTGAAATATTGGCCACTAGCGTTCACCCATCCACAAACTGACCGCGCCTGTCGTTGCCGATTACATTGAATCGACGCGAGCCATTGGGCTATGGATGCTACATAACTATTCGATTATGGTATAGTTTTTGCTCTTATTGAAGTAAAACAATTTTACACACGCTTGACTTAGTGAAGTAAGCTGGTGAATGCGTGACGAAAGCGTTACGAAAAGTGTGATCGGGCGAGGCGAACGGCAGTTTAGAACGAGCTATAAGATGGTATATATACTTATAATGAAGCGTGAGCTGAGTACTAGAAGCCAGTATGTATATGTATATACATGTATATATTATACATACTAGTGGACGCCCGCAGCTTCGCTCGCGTGGAATTAGACATAATAATATATGTTTATTTTACACCCTTACAAATTTTTTACAAACTTTGAATGCCATATTTATTTATATCTAATCAACAGCCTATAATATAAATGTTATGCTTCTAGTTCTGAAAATGACAAATCTTTCATAGAACCTTTCAACCCCCTTTTCAACCCCTTACAACACTTTTTCCAAATAAAAAGTAGCCTATGTCCTTTCTCAGGCTGTAGACTATCTGTGTACCAAATTTCATTTAAATCGGTTCAGTAGTTTTGGCGTGAAAGCGACACAGACAGACAAACAGAGTTACTTTCGCATTTATAATATTAGTATGGATTTACATACATATAGATGGAGCTAAAGAAGTTTTACTTCAGTCGTGTGGTTATAAAATAAAGCACAGTCGTTATATTTTTTTGTACGATGTACGGACGCTACAAAGTCACACCCACCCTCGTTCCAGTCGTGATCCAATCGTCCGGCGGCCTGTCCAAGGACGAGATCGAGAACATGGTGAAGGCGGCCGAGCAGTTCGCCGCCGCGGACAGGTCGCGGCGCGAGCGCGTCGAGGCGGCGAACCAGGCGGAGGGCGTGCTGCACGACACCGAGACCAAGATGGACGAGTACAAGAGCCAGCTGCCGCAGGACGAGGTCTGTGGATACATTGACACGTTCGTGTTGATGGATGTTGCGTAGAGTATGGATCATGGATGGAGTGTGATTGGGTAGAGTATGGATCATGGATGGAGTGTGATTGGGTAGGGTTTGGATCATGGATGGAGTGTGATTGGGTAGAGTATGGATCATGGATGGAGTGTGATTGGGTAGAGTATGGATCATGGATGGAGTGTGATTGGGTAGAGTATGGATCATGGATGGAGTGTGATTGGGTAGGGTTTGGATCATGGATGGAGTGTGATTGGGTACGGACAGGTCGCGGCGCGAGCGCGTCGAGGCGGCGAACCAGGCGGAGGGCGTGCTGCACGACACCGAGACCAAGATGGACGAGTACAAGAGCCAGCTGCCGCAGGACGAGATTTGTGGATATGTTACAGCCAAAGTAATAAATCCAGATATTATATATACTATCCAGCTATTATAAATTATATCTAATCAATTTAGACAAAGTGATAATTGAGACAGAATTAATCACTTTAACTAGCTATTTTATAAAATATCTTGGACAACTTGGATAAAGTAGTAAAAAAGTAAGTATAGGTGAAAATACAATAAAATAATTATTATTTATTCTTCCAAGTAAGGCTCTTATGACATTTTGAGTTACACAAGAGGCTTGATGGAATGGCGGGACCCCTCTGCCTCCTCATTCCGTTGCCACATGCAAGTCGGACCATAAATATTTGGCCTGAAATTAACTTAAACGGCATACAAAAAACAAACACAATTTGGTGAGCAAAGTATCCATTTTGGTAGATATTTTGAATTTATTGGAAGTAATTTATGTGCATTTCTGATAGTCATTTAAACCATAAGCCTATATTTTATTAATTTGACTGACTTTCTCCTGCTATTATAAATAATATCTGGATAAGGGGATAAATATAGCACATTATCTAGACAATTTAGTCATTATATATAATCACCAGTCATTATGTATAATAGCTATTTAATCACTATGACTGTAACAGATAAATAAATAAATAAATATCTTGGACATTCTCACACACGGCCATCTGACCCCAAAGTAGGCGCGAGCCTGTGTTATGGGTGTCAGAGACTGATATACATACATAGATATTTTTAAATACATACTTAAATAGATAATATTGACATCCAGACACAGAACAAATACAAGTGTTCGTCACACGAATATTTGTCCTGAGTGGGATTCGAACCCACGACCTTTGGCGCAACAGACAGGGTCACTACCGATTGTGCCAACGGGCCTGTCAAATAGAATGTTTATTATCAACATTAAAATCACTACCAATGCACGTCCAAAGATACATTGACACGTTCGTGTTGATGGATGCTGCGTAGAGTTTGTGATGTGCGTGGATCATGGATGGAGTGTGAACAGGATGTCGAGCGAATGAAAGAAAGAAATTATTTATTTGTAACTAGTGGACGCCCGCAGCTTCGCTCGCGTGGAATTAGACGTAACATTAGCTAAATACAATACTTTTATACCTACTAACTTTGCACCCCCCTTTTACCCCCCTTAAGAGATGATTTTCGAAACTAAATAAAAACCTTCATAGGTACTGAATTTCATTCGAATAACATCAAAAACGGCAGTTTCATACTAATTTAGGGGGTGAATTTTCAAAAATCCTTTCTTAGTACTCCCGTACGTTATAAAAGGAACCCCTGTGCAAAATTTCAAGTTTCTAGCCCTTATAGTTTAGGCCCTGCGTTGATATGTCAGTCAGTCAGTCAGTCTGCTTCTCCTTAGATAGCTTAACTTAACTCGAAAAATAGTGTGCTTTGACGCGTCTTTTAAATGTGGAAATATTTTTAGACTCGCGAATGTCTAATGGTCTTTGTGTAAGAAAGAAATGTGAAAAGTGCACTCAATCTAAACCTCTCGGCTGCATTGCTTGAGGCAAACATGGGTGCTAGAACAATGACATCCGTTATCACCCACGGGCTTCCGTGTTCATGTGCCAGTGGGACGATTCATGGTGTCTACAAAATAATGTACTACTGCTGAAAGCATTTAGAACTCGAGATATTAAGTATGTGAAATTTAAGTACAACAAATCTTTGGTGGAAGATGGCGATCAATACACCGTAAATAACCCTAACCTAAATAATTGACAAACAACCCTATTCACCCCATTTTAAAAGCTTTTATTTTAACTTCACTCGTATGTATGTATGTCCTGGAATCTTGCAATCAATATTTCACCCACTTCCACTGAAGCTATCGAGCTGAAATTCGGCACACATATTTGGTTTCGATGACAATGCATGAAAATAAAATAAAAAGTTATAAAAGCATTTAAAAAAAATAATATTTAACAGTAAGTATAATTAGATTTAAAGATAAGATGACTTTTTAGTCAAATAAAGTTAGTTCAATTTTATTACCGGTAAGCATTACAAGGAAATAAGTTATAAGAGCGAAGATTATTGTAGTGTGTAGGATTAGCTATTCATTCAAGGATCAATAGCTCATCCTTTACTTTATATTAATCAGCTTAGAATAGTATTATATCTCTTCTATTTAAGTAGTTTGTTTGTTCTAGACTTTCGTTAAGCGTGTATAATCGCCTCATAGCGAAATAAATTATTTGACTTTGACTTTGACTTTAACTTTGAACCGTGTCTCCGTCCGGCAGTGCGACAAGCTGCGCGAGGAGATGGGCAAGGTGCGCGAGCTGCTCGCGCAGAAGGACTCCGCCGAGCCGGAGGCCATCCGCGCGGCCACCGGCCAGCTGCAGCAGGCCAGCCTCAAGCTGTTCGAGCAGGCCTACAAGAAGGTACACTAGATATAACATCATTATTTATTGGACTACTAGTGGACGCCCGCAGATTCGTTCGCGTGGAATTAGACATAATAATATATGTTTACTAGCTGACCCGGCAAACGTTGTTTTGCCAATCATTCCTTATTAAAAATAAAAGTCGCGATGGAAAAATAAGGGTTGATCGTAGAAGGGTGAAAATTGAGGATTGTATGTATTTTTGTATGTTGTATCATAAAAATAGAAATTAAAAATTTGGTCTAAAAAATAAAAAAATAAATTTAGGGGTGGACTACCCCTAACATTTAGGGGGATGAAAAATAGATGTTGGCCGATTCTCATAGATACCGGATAAGCACAAAAAATTTCATCAAAATCGGTCAAGCCGTTTCGGAGGAGTATGGCAACGAAAACTGTGACACGAGAATTTTATATATTAGATTTTACACCCTTACAAAATTTTTACAAACTTTGAATGCCATATTTATTTATATCTAATCAACAGCCTATAATATAAATTTTATGCTTCTAGTTCTGAAAATGACAAAACTTTCATAGAACCTTTCAACCCCTTTTTCAACCCCTTACAACACTTTTTTTTTCAAATAAAAAGTAGCCTATGTCCTTTCTCAGGCTCTAGACTATCTGTGTACCAAATTTCATTTAAATCGGTTCAGTAGTTTTGGCGTGAAAGCGACACAGACAGACAGACAGACAGACAGAGTTACTTTCGCATTTATAATATTAGTATGGATTAGGTCCAACGCTGTAGGGTGTGATGGTTAATGAATAATAACATGATGAAATTCTAACCTCTATTACTTATGTCATAAACTTTATTATCTCTGGCCAGTACCCTGCGGTTTGGAAAAAAGTTTTTGTTAGACCTCTTCCGAAAATACAGAATCCTACATTGCCTAACTAACCATTTACGTCCCATTTCTATTCTATAAAAATTGGCAGACTTCCTTGGAGAACATTCAAGGGGCCAGTCTCAGGCATGCATGTTTCCTCACGATGTTTTCTACAGTTTTACAGCAGGTGATATTGATTTTTTTTTGATGTTGTTCCGTATACAACACATAAACAACTTATAAAACACTTCAAAGCAAAATAAAATGTATTTATTGTTTTTGACGATTCTCAGATGGCGGCCGAGCGCGAAGGACAGTCGCAGCAGTCAACGGAACAGCCGCAGGAGGAGAAGGGGGAGAAGCAGGAGGAGAAGAAGAACTAGAGAGGAGATGGAGAAGGACGGAGAAGGAACCCGAGCGATGGGAGACTGTTTCATGTAGGGGAGTCACTGTATTATGACCTGAGGTATGTCGGTACAGTAACATAATATTATGTAGTTACAATGTTATGTGTATAATTCTTTAAATTGCAGAGCTTTTACTGTAGACCGGATGTATGAAAATACTACATGTGCTTTAAACTAAAAGTTTCATAAAGTCACTCACTTCAGAATTTGAAAGTGACAAAACACTATAATTTTTTTATTAATAAGATATATATTTTTGTCCTTATGTTTTTCGGTCTATATTATAAAATAAATATCTACATTAGCTGTTTTTTTTTGCTACGACCCATAGACATCCCACCGCTGGGCACGGGTCTCCCCCACGGACAGCTCGGGGAGGCCTAAAGCATACCACTATATCCACCACGCTGCTCCAATGCGGTGATACTCCATTTAATACACACAGATGAAGCCTTGCAATTTAAAAAAAATACCCGCTAAGTTGTATTGTTAAGCTGTAGTAAATTGGCACATGATTACTGCAATTTGATGCTACTGACTAAATAAAGTTTTTTATGTGCTTTAAATTATAACAGTCATATAGTTTGCATCTGTGGAAATTCCTCAATATATTCTTGATATGATTTATCAAGTAGAAAAGAGATAGATGTGTTTCTGGACATTAGAATCCCACATGTACGTATAGATGCGATACTAAGCAGTACAAACTCTGTCCCCTAAATAAAGGCAACTGATGAAAAGTGGGTGTGAACACCTCTGCATAACCCTTCTGACTAAATACAGGCGTGATATTATCTTATGTTATGAATGTTTTAGGTTTAGGGAGCTCCACGGATGAATGATGTTAGCGGTAAAGGATTTATGGTTGCAAAATGTGGTATGAATTGCACCTTTCAGAGTGTATCTATGTTTTTTACTTGATATATTGTAACAATAATATGTTGAGCAATATATCACACTTAATTTTAATAAAATATGTATGGACATGGCTCAAACTTTGAATAAACCAGTGACTTAGAGTTAAGTGACTAATATCTCGCAGAAAAAAATGTCTTGGTATAAAGAGATCTATTTATTAATATTGTCAAAGTATAAAGATTCTTGAACTGGAAAGAAAATTATATTATGTAATTTATAATTGTCATTTTAATATAAATTCTATTTGTTATTACATAATTGTTACGTGTAAGGAAATAGGCTCACCATTTATATGATACGTAAACTTAACTAGTAAAATGTATGTGCTACAAACTTGCATACGACTTTGGGTTACCCCAAACTATTTGGGTTAACCCACAGAGACTATTTTGTCAAAGATTTCTTTTAAGCTATTGCATAGCTTCTATCGCGGGCCTTGAGCGTGGAGACCGAATCCAGAAATTCCGTAACGAAAATAACCTAACACCCCCCACTCCGACCGGCACAGCGGTGATACTTTTTAGTTTTGCCATCTATCGATGAATAGCAGAACTTTTAATGACTTTTTGAAATATCACGCTTGTCTCTTTAGTTCAGCAACTCGCCTCTAGGTGGCATTGGTTGTATCGGCGTTACTGCGCATGCGTAATCCCCCTCTTCGCCCGCAATCTCAATCAAAAACAAAGTAAAAAAAAAATACTGCATAAATAAAATCAATAAAAAATTATAATTGCATAAGTTGATAAAAAATGCTATGCAATAGCTTTACCGCGGCAGTCTCCGAGTGCCACACGTCTATTTTTTATATTAAGACATTTATTCAAATAGATAAATTTATACTTTACCTTTGATTTAGATAATGATGTGCCCTGAGACGATTTTAGTCGCTTAACGTCTTAGAATTTACTTTCCTTATAACGTGAAGTGAATAATTGATTAATTTCTTGAATATTGAAATGTGCAATCTTATCATTGGAGGGAGAGAGAATAAAACCAAAATTACAGAGTAGCATTATGCAAGTAATGTAGTTGATTTCATATGGACTGGTTTCCTTTAGTTAAGATGTTAGTGAACCTTAATTTGTAATATATTTTTAAATTTAATTACACTGTATGTATGTCTTGTGTTATGTACGGACCAGTTTTGTGGGTATTTTCTTTTGATATCAAAATATGTATACTGATAACATTTGATTGGTGTGTTCGTTTGGAGGTCTGTATTTGACTAAGTTAGCTGATTGGCTGGAACTAAGCCCAGCCTAGGAACTATTTTAAGTGCGATTCGTTTTAATAGGTAATCAGTCTGGTAAATAAAGGTCATCGAACCTCCTTCAGGGAGATTCCTTTTATTTTAAATTAAAAAAGCTTAACCTTAACCTAACCCAACTATTATGTTGGTAGACGGGATTAGACGCAATTCTTTTTATTGTTAAGATTGCAAGAACTTTTGTGCCTAGCTATATCCAAGTGTGTGTGTTCGACACGAGATTCAAACCTAATATGTTCCTCGCTAGTAAAATTATGCACAAAAGTGATTTAAAACGTTAAGTTGCAGTTGACTTTCTAACTCTAATATAGATGACGTGCATTTATGTAGTAGTGTAGATCCAACTCTTACGAAAATCTTTGAAATACCCACAAAAATGTTCCCACAATGAGTACCTTTGTTTTTATTTCTGTTGTGTTTTTTAAAATTAAAATTACAAGACATGTATTTCATTGTTTTACAATATTCTAATTTGTTTTATTAGCGAAGTGGGGCTTGCAAAAAATCTTATTGTTCCTGAATAATTGTGGGCTTAACTTCAACGTCCCACTGTTGGGCGTAAATATCTCAATCTGACTGTTGTAATATTTTTGTATAAAACAGTTTTGTAAGAATTGTTGAAATTCATGTTATTATTTCCTGTGTATTTCGAAGTTTATTTTAATGAAATATATGTATTGTAAATTATTATGAATGTGATTTGTCGTTAAGGTAGCTTCACACGCTTGTCAACTAACAGTGAGAATTTAATTTAACCTCAACTACAGAACAAAATAATTGACGCCATATATAAAACGAGTCAGTGAATATACTGCCTAATATCTTATTCACTTTGATATTGTATTAAAGTTGCAGAGTATTTATAATATCAATTTTGTCAGTCAGTTTTTAATTGGCAGGCGTGTGATGTCCATGGTTGAGAAATTGTATGTGCATTTGAGTTTAGATTAGTGAAATATATTATTTCAAGCAATTTATCTTGTTTTATTTCTTTGGTCTACCAGTGATTGAGCGACGATAAATAAAAGGTGGTTCGAATCAAGGTATTATTTATTTATATACTAGTGGACGCCCGCAGTTTCGCTCGCGTGGAATTAGACATAATATAATATGTTTATTTTACACCCTTACAAATATTTACAAACGTTGAATGCCATATTTATTTATATCTAATCAACAGCCTTTAATATAAATTTTATGCTTCTATTTCTGAAAATGACAAAACTTTCATAGAACCTTTCAACCCCCTTTTCAACCCCTTACAACACTTTTTTCCAAATAAAAAGTAGCCTATGTCCTTTCTTAGGCTCTAGAAGACTATCTGTGTACCAAATTTCATTTAAATCGGTTCTGTAGTTTTAGCGTAAAAGCGAGACAGACAGACAGAGTTACTTTCGCATTTATAATATTAGTATGGATATTCATGTACACGACAAAACAAAAATACCTGAATTAATAGTAATTTAGTACATAGGTCCTGCTTATTCCAAAAAGAAATCTTTTCCAGCAGGCCTTATTGAGTTAGTGGTTAGAATCTTTGAAATGCCCAGCATAACTGGTTAAGAAATTAAATGTCACCTGATATAACGGCGAGGAAAACCTACATGCCCGAGATCTCCATAATGTTTTATTGTTCTAAAAGGAATGTGAAGTCTGCCTATCCGCCCTTGGCCAGCGTGGTGGACTAAGGCCTAACCCGTCCCATTCTGAGAGGAGACCCGTGCCCAATGTATGGTGGATTCATACCTGGTAACAAGTGGGAGTATTACACACTATTATATTAATATTATTAAATACTACATCTTAAAAAATGCTGTGCAGGCGAGATGATCTAATAAATCATATGGATGGGTGGTGCTGCAAGCTCGTTTGCTATCTTATAACCATAATAAAAGAGTTTCAAAAGATTGAATGTACTTTTTGTATAGCTTTGGAATGTTGAATGTACATAGTTCCGCTGTGCAGGCAAATTCCAGTTTATTTGCACTGCGCTACCTGTAATATGTCAGTTTGATAGAAAGAAAAAGAAAACATTAAAAAGTGAAAATCTTCGATCAAGTCAAATTAAATGATCAATATTTTTTGTTCTGACATCGAAGACAGAGCATTTATTTTGATTAGTTTGATCAACGCTAGAATTCAATCAGGGCTCCATACATTTGTGAAGCATCTGATTGAAATCTACTGATCTCATCTGAAATCTAGCTATAGATCTGTCACTGGGTAAGTGTTTTTCAAATTAATATTAGAGCTGGTCATAAAACAGCACATAGCCTTTTAAATTATCAGTAACATTTCCTGGTTCTATACTAGTATACCGTGCTTCGGAGGGCACGTAAAGCCGTCGGTCCCGGTTGTGTTCAATGCTGGAAACAGTCGTTAAGCTTTGTCGAAGACCTTCGGGTGGCTTGAGAACATTCGACACTGGGTTGGCCACTAACCTCTAGACCTCCCGCAGCAGTGTCTTTAGGGGAGACCCGTGTCCAGCAATGGGACGTTTATGGGTCGTAGCGATACTAGTTCCTACTTCTATAGCAACCACACCTTTCCAACCGGACCATAACTGCTTTAAAAACAATTATTACACGGCAGAAATGGTACTAGGTACCGTGGCAGGCTGTAGTACTGCCCCGAATTTTAATTTTAACGTATGAAAGTTCTTAAGCTGCAGTGAACTCTTCTATTTCTATCTTATATCCGTTTTTTTAATGCACCAATGTTGTTTTTAACCAATGTTTTGCATTTAGTACTGGCTGGTGCAGCGGGCAAGATGCTCTCCATCAGCAGGGCGGCGCTCACGCGGGCGGTGACCGCGACGCGGGTCAAGGAGGTGATGTCGCAGCTGGGCTGCGTCGCCACCGATCACCTGTTCCTGGACGCGTCCCGCCCGAACACCAGGACGAACGGTCAGCATGAAACGGAATTTAAAATTATACCGTTAAATAAAAAAAAAGTCTTTATTAACTTTATTTTCGTGCATTGTCATCGGAACCAAATATGTGTGCCGAATTTCAGCTCGATAGCTTTAGTGGTAGTGGGTGAAATATTGATTGCAAGATTCCAGGACATACATGCAATAATAATAATATGAGTGAAGATAAATAAAAGCTTTTATTAAAAACAAGTAAGTAGTCGAACATTGCACCTGTTTTTTTCGACGTTGGTTAAGAAATTAAATGTCACTTGCGGTGAAGGACACATCGTGAGGAAACCTGCATGCCTGAGAGTTCTTCATAATATTCTAGAAGGCATGTGAAGTTTGCCAATCCGCACTTGGCCAGCGTGGTGGACTAAGGACTTCCTCCCGTTCTGACCCGTGCCCAACAGTGGGAAAAAGATAGGCTTGTGATAAATGATGATGATGTTCACACATCCATCAACACATCCACATCCACCACCGACCGACCGCGCCTCTCGTTGCTTAACTCTGTCGATGACATTGGGCTATGGACGCTGTAATTACTTATCAGTTATCATTATTATTACTTCCAGAGAGCGACCCCACCAAGGAGTTCCCGGTCGTCTGGCGTGACCAGGTCTCGGCCAACATCCAGCTGGCCTCCACCCCTGAGGGTCGGAGCCTCACCAGCCTATAAAACGAGCCACAGAGTACTTTAATACGGGAACTCGATGCAGACTAGACAACGCTCGCTCGCGAACCATGCCGCCCAATTCCGGACACTAGAGGCGACCATCTCAGTCCTCAAGGGAAGCAACGCATCAGTGATTGGCTCAGAACGAGACTCTTGCCAACAATAACTAACTGGACCATTACTAACACACTAACAGCGCTAACTATCACTAACAGTCGTAACTCATAGCTAACAAACTGACCAACAAGTTCTTATTGACACTACCGTCCTTTCATGCCAGTTTGTGATCGTGTTGTGTGTGTTGTGTACAAAGTCCCAGTTGTCATGGGCGGCAGCGGATATCCATAAAAAATACGCTCGCTTAAACCTCGTTTCGATCACGACTCGTCGAAAAATTCGTGCACGAAATAAATCACAACAGAGTCAATAATGCCACGCGTTTTTTTTTAAAGATTTAAAAATGCTGCATGCTTTATGGTCGAAATAGCGGGAAGAATTAATTCAAATGAGCAGTTGCTCGTCTAGTCTATGTCGGCATTCTGTTTGTAAACTGTATGAGCTTACTTATCCAATTGTTATACTTTTATAGAGCATAGCAAACTTAATAGTAAAATTAAGTACCTTTTCTAATTTGTTTTATTTTCTACCGCTTGGAAGACTCTTGGTCGTTCGAAAGGGCATTATCTTTTTTTCGATGAGCGAAGGGTAAACTACAACCGCTATAACCCGCCATCCCACTGTTGGGCACGAATCTCCACATACAGAGCTGCGGGAGGTCTAGAGCATACACCAATTTGCTCTAAAGGTGGAGGGGTTAAGGTTTATTTATACCTAGGCTTAGCAATTGTTTTTACAAGTGAAAACATCCGGTAAGAAGCTTAACGTGCCCTATGAGGAACAGACCCTCCGAAGCACAGAAACGGCCATGAAATGTTGCCACCAAATAACCACCTCCAAGGATAAAAACTGCGCCCGACGATACTTAATTTGGTCGATCGCAAACGATGGACGCGAGGTACTCGTACTTGTATTGGGTTATGAATTTTACGGGCGTTTCCGTGCTTCGGTCCTGCTTACTTATTAAACATTAATAGAGTCGAGTCAAAGAAATCTCTTTTCCATTCACTACTACAATATCTTTGATTCAAGTAAAATACCAAATGGGTAAAATATAAGTTTTAATGAGAATTAATTTAATTATTTAACATTAAATAGTATTATTGGTATATATCTACAGCATGGATCCAAATACTTCTGAAAGAATCTGAAAAAGACGAAGAGAAAAAGAAAAGAAAGATCTTAATATTGAACTGCACAATTTAATTCGTGACAACCAAAAACAAATTCTATTTAAGTATACTGATAGGTACTGATTTTGAAATAAATCGTAATTTATAGAATAAACAATTTTAGGTAAGTACTGATAGATACTGATTTTTAATTAAATCGTAATTAATAGGAGTCTTTGGTCAACTCATCCCGTTTAAAACTTATCCCGCGGGATAAGTAAAAACGGACCGGAAGAGACTTTACTAGAGACTAACTTTTACGTCCTGTGTCACTTTTACACCATACAGATGTATATGGAATGTCATAATTATTGTCAGGTGCACCATGTTCTCAAGGTATAATAAAAAGACGTCTGTAATTTATTGACTCGTGCAGTTTTTATTAATTTTATATGAATTGAGATTGAGGTGATATTACGGCAGGCCAAAGAAATTAGACTCTGGATTCTTTGTATTCTTAGATGTAATAAGTAGTCATATGTTCAACAGTGGACTTTGAAAGGCTGATAGTTGGATGGATGGATGGATGGAATAAGTGGTCGACGAGTGGCTGAAATTTGACCGTAGGCTTATTGTTTTCTCTGGCGCGCTGGGCCCCAAATAAATAAAAATTAAAATTAAAAAAATACTCTACATTACATTTCCAGTCCCCTTTTGTCTTTTCGGGACACTGCATGTTCGTTTGCCATCATATAAATTAAAAAAAATTGAAGTCAAACAGACAGTCGCAAATTTTATCTAGTGTGTTCGCAGCCTATAAAAACAATCATTAGATAAATAAGACACTCTGTATAAAACTGGACGGAGTATGCCCCAGGCTCGTGAGACCCTACTGGGTAGAAGCCTGGTTCCCAGACTAGGATATGACATAGGTGCTTGTATCCAGTTGCCTCCCCTCCATCTCCTGGTTGACCCAGGTCAGGAGGCTTGGGATCTTGGCGTAGACTCCTGGGACGCTCTTCTTCCCGCAGCTGACGCCATACACCACCATGCCATAGACTGCATATCTGGTTGAGTCTTCGTCAGCCTGCAAGATAAGTATAGCATTTGCATTTGGGAACAAAATGGCTATAGGTTACTCTTATTACTGATTAGTGGACGCCCGCAGCTTCGCTCGCGTGGAATTAGACATAATAATATAATGTTTATTTTACAATTTTACAAACTTTGTATGCCATATTTATTTACACATAATCAACAGCCTATAATATAAATTTTATGCTTCTAGTTCTGAAAATGACAAAACTTTCATACAACCTTTCATCCCCCTTTTCAACCCTTCACAACACTTTTTTCCAAATAAAAAGTAGCCTATGTCCTTTCTCAGGCTCTAGACTATCTATGTACCAAATATTATTTAAATCGGTTCTGTAGTTTTGGCGTGAAAGCGAGACAGACAGACAGAGTTACTTTCGCATTTATATTAGTATGGATAACTGGAGGTAAAAAGAAAAAGTAAAAAGAAAACGTCGGAAAAAAGAGCATCCTTTGACAAGTCCGGTCTGACGAGTCCGGGCGACCTGAAAAATAAGCTGGCATCAGTGCATCTTGTTGCGCAGCTGCCACGTCACCGGGTCTATCACGTCACGGGGTCTACCATTGGTCCACTGGCGAGCGTACCTTAAGGGGACACACGAGCGAGGAGCCGCCGTCCCCGACGCACGTGTCCACGCCCGCCTCCCCGCCGGCGCACATTTGCGAGTGGTGCAGCTGGTAGTTGGATCCCAGCACCGTGTTGCGCAGCTGCCTCTGACACGTCACCGGGTCTACCAGGGGCAGCTTGACCTGAAGAACAGGATTAGAGTAAGAATATTTGCCTGGCCTTTAACTATCAAGATAGATGTTACTTTGTTCGTCAGCCTTGCCCAAGGTGACACACGCCAAGGTGACATTTTAGATCGATTTAGTTCGATAACGTATCGTTACATGTATCGATGCGCACTGACCGATCTTACGAGATATCTTGCAGTATATTGTAAGATTGCGGCACGGGGTATAAGCCCAGTTCACCGTTCTATTTTGTTACTTTCTGCATGTATGTATATTCTGTATGTATAAGTATGTATTCAAAAATATCTGTATCTTGTATATACCTACATACTAAAAACAAACAGAAACAGATTGCAAGTGGAATCCGATTTGATATTACAACTTATTATTAAAACCAACCCAAATAAACATAATTTAGTTTTAATAAAGCAGCACCAACCTTCACCCTAACGTATTTTTTTAAGTCTTTTTTGTATTCTTAGAATTAAAATAAGTGGTCCGATTTTTTTATTTATTTAATTTATTAAAGGGATCCTTGAAATTTTGCTTGATTTCCTAGGGGTCCGTGAACTGAAAAAGGTTAGGAATCGATGCTCTAGGTCTTATGGGACTGATATGGCCAAGTACCTTTAAAAAGTATCAATAACAAAAGGGACAGAACTTACCTTCTTGAGCAGATGAGCGTAGGTGTTGTCGTTGAAGGAGCTGCCCCAGCCCATGCTGTAGCAGAGAGTGCCGGGCGCGGGCAGGGCGCGCGCGAGGCAGCCCAAGCCGATGTGGTACGCGCCTTCCAGGATGAATGGCGTTTCCAGGAACAGCAGGGCTGCGTCGAAGTACGCGCGGACTGGAAGGGATTGGGGGTCTAAGAGCACAGGAGTCAAGATGCTACGAACTACGCAAAGGAAAACAATATTGCCAGTGATGGTTACAGCGAACTCGAAAAGGTTCCAGGTTCACGTCATTGAGCGGCACGTAGATTAAGACATTAAAATTTGTAAGTCATGTGTTGCAATTGAATGTAACCTGCTGTGAGGGTTCAGTCAGCTGTGGAAGGTCTAGAGCATACTCCACCACGCTGGTTCAGTATGCTATAGACCGATTTTCTAACACATGAGAGCCTCCGTTGTTGCCCATGACTGGCCGATTTTGAACAAACCGTCGAGCCGCGACCACTAACGCTTTTACATATCTTCCACCACAACACACTCGGCTCGAGTTACCTCTCAGGGTTAGGCGTTAGTCCACCACACTGGCCAAGTGCGGTTTGGCAGACTTCATATGCTTTCGAGAACATCACGAAGAACTCTCAGGCACGCTGGTCTCCTTACGATATTCCTTCACCGTTACAGCAGGTGACATTTAATTTCTTATCGCACATTTTGAAAGCTCATTGGTGCTTGGATTTGAACTCACATCCCCCGAGTGAGAGTTCCTAGGCAAAACTTACTGTTGTTAAAGTCTTCGTGTATGACTATCTCCTCGACATCCCGGTCCTGGTGGGGCAGGAGTTCCTGTTCGGTCTTCGTATCCCATTCTCCTGCGCGACATTTAATCTAGAAAACACATAGGTAGGTACTTGGTAGGTGTCGTCCCTGTAGCTCGGGACCAGAATAGTGCTACGGTAGCCCCTGCCTGTCGTAAAAGGCGACTAAATGGGGACTTCTAGGGTTGCGGGCGGAGAGAGGGGGAGCTCGAATTGTCCATCATGTGACCCCGGGAAAGACGACGCTGTTTGTGGCTGTAATGCGTTGTGTAAACCGGGAATAGCATGTCTTGGGCGCAGCGCCAGAGGGGACCGGTTCTACAAGAGATCCCGGAGCCCTCCTGTAGCGCCGAAGTAGGCCACCGAGCGGGTTTTAGTGCGTGAAAGTCCCACATAACCCGGCGTCGCTCCCACGACGTTCGGGTACCTTTTCAAGGTTTCCCACTCGTTAAACAAAAATAAAAAGGTACTGGGTAGTGGCTCGCGTCGATTTTAAGTGTTCGACGGTCGGTTTGTGGATGGTGACCGCTAGTGGCAATATTTCAAATCAAATCAATGTATGCTACTTTTTTCTTTTATTAGTTGTATTTTCATACTAGTGGACGCCCGCGTGGAATTAGACATAACAATAGTTTCGTTTACACCTAGTAATATTATATAGTCTATGTCACTCAGTGAAGATACAGCTTTCTAATGGTGAAAGAATTTTTGAAATCGGTCCAGTAGTTTTCGTTTGAAAACATTACTCTGCGTCAAGGAGTCTGGTAAAATCTTAACGTTCCTTTCTAGCGACGAGTTGGTGATGCGAGCCTACCTCGTCAGCAGTCCTCGTGTCCACCTTGTGCGCGACGGTGAGCACCACGGACGGATGGATCAGCGTGCCGCCGCCGATGTACTGCTCCCTGGTCCACGGCTGCGAGGTTATCTTACTACACAAATGGAAATTTCATGTATATTACTACTCTTACTCTTTGTCGCATATTTAGATTCTACCGAACGGTTTTCTGGTAGTGAAGTTAGTTTTAATTTATTTTGCAACAACGGAAGTTGTTAGTTAGTTTTAATTAATTGTATCAGGTGTTACTTTGCGGAACTCCATTATTACAAACCACGGACTAATCTACTTTACAACAATCCGCGAACAACGATGTATGTTGGTGTATACCTTCATGCACGCAGCAACTCCCTCCCTCCCACACAGGAAACATGCACACACGATTAATGAATAGTACATAGTTACACCAACACACACACCAATACGTGTTTCGCCCCAAAACAAGGCATCCTCATGGTGTAGACTCGACGACGTTTAATCGCAAAGTCAAGTTAGTTTTAATTTATTTTTTAATACAGTTGCTCAAAAAGTGGCGTATTTACAGGGACGTATAGCGTTCGGGAAGTGAGCTATTACACACTCGTGCTTTTTCTTTACCTTTTCCGAATCCGAACTAGTGCGTTCTCTTTCCCAACTTTCAAAATAATGTCTATTAAAAAGAAAAAACCAACCACGAAGATTTTACTAAAAAAAAAATTCATCGAAGTTTTTATGATTCATGCAAATATTTCTAAAAAGAAGCTACTAATTTGTTTCAATATCAGATTTAATGATTTGATTCAATGAGTTAAGTAAGGTTTTATTTCAATTCATCTCACTAAATTTCTTGTCAATAAAAATTTCTACTGAAGACTTGGCTGTATGGGCATAGTTCCCTTTGCCTACCCAGAATGGGTGAAGAAAACAAAAAAAAATCTCTGCAATACTCTCACTATTCTGTATTCTTTTACCTACGGTTGGCGCCATTTTCCAAAAATGTTCTTTGCGAGTTTAGTTTGTGTTTTTATTATTTTATTAAATTGCTACCCTTACTCTATGTATACCCTCGCCTTCGGCTCGGGTAGACATTTGTCGGAACTCTTTGCAATGACAGGCTTTCCGCACTTGTAATGAAATATACTATTCCGGTTCACAACGGAATCGCGCTTAAGGTTCTATTCCTTATAAGTTCAACTTTGTGATGGGTGACTCACGTAAGCAGAGCCACCATCCAGGGGAAGTCCCCGAACTCGGAGTCCTGCCCCGTGGACCGCAGGCCGTAGCCCCCGGGGTTGCTCCATCCGCACTCTGTGGGTATCTAGAACATTCCAAGAACATTGAAGGTTGGTAAGTTTATACTATACTTGTGGACGCCCAGCAGCATCGTTCGCGTGGAATTAGACATAATAATAGATTCTTCTTAACGAGTTAACTTTAGCTCCACAAATTTGTAATTAATCCGTAAATGTGTTATCCCGCATGTTTATTTTACCCCGCTCAAAGGTAACATGCCAACAAACTTTGAATGCCATATTTATTTATATCTAATCAACAGCCTAAAATATTTTATGCTTCTAGTTCTGAAAATGACAATACTTTCATACAATCTTTCATCCCTCTTTTCAACCCTTTACAACACTTTTTTCCAATTAAAAAGTAACCTATGTGCTTTCTCAGGCTCTACCTAGACTATTAGTGTACCAAATTTCATTTAAATCGGTTCAGTAGTTTTGGCGTGAATGCGAGACAAACAGACAGACAGAATTACTTTCGCATTTATAATATTAGTATGGAAGTGAACATAATACAGCTGGCGAGCCGATCAGCGCTTACGACTGACAACCCGCTCGAATTCAAGGACAGATCTACGCTTTCGTGCCGCCATCTGTACAAGAGTACTTGGAGCAGGAGTGTCACAGTTTTTAGACATTCTACTCACAGTCTTTGCTGGTTTAGCCTTTTCTTCAACCTGATCCACAGCACAGCAAGTTAACAGGTAGTGGCAGCTGTTCTCTCTGAAATATAAATGTGTGAAATGTGGAGTGGCGACGATTGAGGGAGGCCTATGTCCAGCAGTGGACCCAAAAAGGCTATTGGATGGATGGATTGATGATAAAGTATAGGATTTAAATTTATTCTCTGACAGAGACAAGTAATAGTTCCAGGCATTTTATTGTAGATGTCCTAGTTAGTGTTAGTAGTAGTCCAATTAGTAATTTGTTAGTAGGAGTCATGTTTTAAGTTGTTGTTGTAGCTTGGGACTAGATTAGTCCTACGGTAGCCCCTGTTACCGAGGGGTAAAGGGGGCTTCTAGAACTAAATTCATATTCAAATTCAAATGTTTTATTGTCATTAAAAGAAATACAATGAAAATACAAAAAAAAAATTTGAACAAAATAAAATAATATAATTAAAATAAAATGATTAAACTACGGACGGCAAGGGTGTTTACTTTACATTAAACAAAACCTCCTTAATAAAGCTTTCTATAAAATAATCATACTAAAAAAAAAAATTTTTTTTAAAAAGCTTTTAGGTATAACTTTTATTTTTATTTTCATGCATTGTCATCGGAACCTAATATGTGTGCCAAATTTCAGCTCGATAGCTTCAGTGGAAGTGGGTGAAATATTGATTGCAAGATTCCAGGACATACCTACTTACATGAATACATACGAGTGAAGTTAAATAAAAGCTTTTAATTAATGACTACTTGAACGATAGAAATGCTTGGTGCGAATTATCTCCAGCTCCACTTGTTCAATAATAATGTAATGTGATCAAATTATAAAAATTGTAAATTTTGAAAAGTGTAACTATCGAGTTTCTTGCCGTGTTCTTCTCGGTAGCATCAACTTTGTGAACCGGCGGTTGATAAAAAATGTTATGACGTTCATTAAGTGTATACAAAAAATACCATATAATGAAAAATAACTGAATCTGAAATCTGAAACTTTTATCAACTAACAGTCCCCAGTCCTCATACCCATTAACGAACTGACCAACTATTGTTCTAATTAACTCTCTCAGCTAACTGGACTAACCATCCCAGTCCCTATTTCTTGTTCAAAGACAGTCACAGCTGTCATGGGGGTTTCAAGCTCGTTTCCTGTCGAACATGGTAAAGTCGTGACCCACCTGGAAATGAACAACATGCTTGTATTCTGGGCATCTGGCTCTCGCCTGCAGAACTGCGGCTTGACGCACCTGCCTGCGCGACCGGCAGACGTGGTGCAGTCTAGGAGAGGATCTATAACAAACATTACTCATCTCACTCATCCATACTAATATTATAAATGCGAACCCTGTCTGCTTGTCAGGCGTCACTACTCCCTACCTGTGCATATAAGGAAAACACCTAGTAAATATGCATTTTATGCTTCTAGTTCTGAAAATGACATTACTTTCATACAACCTTTCATCCCCCTTTTGAACACGTTACAACACATTTTTCCAACTAAAACGTAGCCTATGTCCTTTCTCAGGCTCCTCTAGAGCCTAAAAAGGACATAGGCTCCTCTAGAGAAGCATAAAATGCATATTTACTAGGTGCTTTCCTTAAATGCACAGGTAGGGAGAGTAGTGACGCATGAATTGTGAAGAATTTGTGATAAAAACTGGTACTATGCAGTAAAATATTTATGTATGTAGAAACAAAAAATAACACCTGTAATTCCCCGAAGGGCATCATCATCCATCCATACATATCCACATTTCATCTGACAGCGGTGGCAGCCCAGTGGATATCTACACACACGCTATAAGTGCGACAGGAAATACACAAAGCGTGAGAGTGAAAGAGACAGCTATTTGTAATCAGTATAATTAGCGCGCGCGCTCACAATGACAGGTCACAGCTAGACTGACTGCAATGGTTACAAGTGTCACCAATTCACGGCACGCGTTTGGTGCGTGATGGTATTCAGTATCTACCTCTTGTAATGTATTTAATATCATTGAAATTAAATATCATCTGTGTAACGGCGAAGGAAAATCTTGAGGAAACCTACATGCCTGAGAGTTCTTCATAATGTTCTTGAAGGCATGTGAAGTCTGCCAATCTTTACTTGGCCAACGCAGTGGACGGTCATACCTCTCCCATTGAGTGGAGACTTTTGCTCATCAATGGGCTTAATTGCGATGATGACGTACTGCGTTCCTGTCGACTCTCGTCGTCTCCTATGGGATCCTGAGCTGCCTTCCGGTTACGGGATGCTGGATCAAGTTCTGTCGTATGCTTTCGGGACGCCTGATCCGGTTCTGTCGTCCAGGGTTCAGGTGCGTGATCCGGTTCTGTCGTCAGGCTTAGGGGCACCGGGTCCGGGTCTGTCGTCCGGTTTCCGGGCACCGGATCAGATGTAGCTTCGATACCGAATATATTTTTTATATAGACGTCCAACGCTGGATCTATGGGATCTGGCGCTGCCTTCCGGTTACCGGATGCTGGAGCCAATTCTGTCGCATGTTTTCCGGATGCCTGGTCCAGTTCTGTCGTCAGGCTTAGGGGCGCCGGGTCCGGGTCTGTCGTCCGGTTTCCGGGTACCGGATCCGATGTAGCTTCGATACCGAATATCTTCTTGATATAGAAGTCCAACGCTGGATCTGTGGGATCTGGCGCTGCCTTCTGGTTACCGGATGCTGGAGCCAATTCTGTCGTATGTTTTCGGGATGCCTGATCCGGTTCTGTCGTCAGGCTTAGGGGCGCCGGGTCCGGGTCTGTCGTCCGGTTTCCGGGCACCGGATCCGATGTAGCTTCGATACCGAATATATTTTTGATATATAAGTCCAACGCTGGATCTATGGGATCTGGCGCTGCCTTCTGGTTACCGGATGCTGGAGCCAATTCTGTCGTATGTTTTCGGGATGCCTGATCCGGTTCTGTCGTCAGGCTTAGGGGCGCCGGGTCCGGGTCTGTCGTCCGGTTTCCGGGCACCGGATCCGATGTAGCTTCGATACCGAATATATTTTTGATATATAAGTCCAACGCTGGATCTATGGGATCTGGCGCTGCCTTCCGGTTACCGGATGCTGGAGCCAATTCTGTCGTAGGTTTTCGGGATGCCTGATCCCGTTCTGTCGTGAGACTTAGGGGCGCCGGGTCCGGTTCTGTCGTCCGGTTTCCGGGCACCGGATCTGATTTAGCTTCGATACCGAATATCTTTTGAATATAGAAGTCCCACGCTGAATCAATGGGATCTGGCGCTGCCTTCCGGTTACCGGATGCTGGATCCAATTCTGTCGTATGCTTTCTGGACGCCTGATCCGGTTCTGTCGTCCAGATTTCGGGTGCGTGATCCGGTTCTGTCGTCAGGCTTAGGGGCGCCGGGTCCGGGTCTGTCGTCCGGTTTCCGGGCACCGGATCCGATGTAGCTTCGATACCGAATATATTTTTGATATATAAGTTCAACGCTGGATCTATGGGATCTGGCGCTGCCTTCCAGTTACCGGATGCTGGAGCCAATTCTGTCGTATGTTTTCGGGATGCCTGATCCAGTTCTGTCGTCAGGCTTAGGGGCGCCGGGTCCAGGTCTGTCGTCCGGTTTCCGGGCACCGGATCCGATGTAGCTTCGATACCGAATATCTTTTGAATATAGAAGTCCCACGCTGAATCAATGGGATCTGGCGCTGCCTTCCGGTTACCGGATGCTGGATCCAATTCTGTGGTAAGCTTTCGAGACGCCTGATCCGGTTCTGTCGTCCAGATTTCGGGTGCGTGATCCGGTTCTGTCGTCAGGCTTAGGGGCGCCGGGTCCGGGTCTGTCGTCCGGTTTCCGGGCACCGAATCCGATTTAGCTTCGATACCGAATATCTTTTGAATATATAAGTCCAACGCTGGATCAATCATTTGTTGGGCGATGCACAGAGTAGCCGATAGGATGAGGAGAATGGTCCTGGAAGTATGTATATATGTAGTTAGTTATATGTATATAAAACGAGCCTGCAGAAGCCGTTCATGATACTGCTACAGACTTAGAAACAAGTCTTAATTTTACTATTTAATTTATAGATAAACTTAGTTTAATTAAATTAAAAGAGCTTTTTAGACAGACAGTAAGACGGAAACCTTTATGTTGTAGAGACTACTGGAGTACCTACATGTTTTTATTGCCAGAACAATTCTGTCGTACCTGTAGCTCGGTACCAGAATAGTGCTGGTAGCCTCGCCTGTCATAAGAGGCAACTAAAGGGGACATCTGGGGTTGTTGGTGAGAGTGGGAGCTCGAATCGTGACCCCGGGAAAGACGCTGCAGTTTGCACAGCGTTACCCCCACGCTGGGGGTAATGTTGGTCATGGTCAAGGAAGACCTGGAATAGCCTTGGGCGCAGCGCTGGAAGGCTCCGGCGCTCCTAAGTCCCGGAGCAATCCAGAAGCACATTTTTATCAAAAATCCCAAGTCACGTTTTCAAGGTTTCCCACTAGTTAAACAACAAGACCAATTCTGTGGACCCAGAATCATACGCTTATAAGCTTCTAGTGTACGCCCGCAGCTTCGCTCGCGTGGAATTAGACAACAATACATAGTTTCGTTCACACCTAGTAATATTATATAGCCTATGTCACTCAGTAAAGATGCAGCTTTCTAATGGTGAAAGAATTTTTGAAATCGGTCCAGTAGTTTTTGTGTTAAAAGATTACAAACAAATCTTTCCTCTTTATAATATTAGTATAGATTAAATCGTTATGTCTTTGATGCGCAATAATATTATTATAGACGACTCACCTCATCGTTTTTGCTTCATTAAAAACTAGTTCTAAGTAAAGGTCACGCCAGGGTGCCAGACCGGTGTCTACTGAGACACTAAGCGGCTTGTGGCCGACAAATTAGTTACATTGAAACATTTTAGAAATCCTCAAAGATGTAATATTAATATCCTGTCAAGTAAGTGTCGACCAAGACGGTGTACGGTTCAGTAGGTGGCCGTAATATGTGTACGTGTTACACGATATAATAGCCGGAGAGCTGGCACCAATTTTTCGGTAGGTATTTGAGGCAAGCTGAAAACTTGTCCAACGCCTCTCCTATTATACCCCAACACGGAACTGCAGACCTGGCTGGTGAGTAGCGGGACAAAATCAAAACCTATATAAATTAAAAAAAAAAAAAAATTATTTCCAAATTTTTTTTTATATTCTGTAAACATTGGACTACAACTTATAAAAATTACATATTGCCTCAAATATATGTTTGGAATTTTATTTCCAATTTTTTTTTAAATTTATATGGGGGTTGATTTTGTCCCGCTACTCACCAGCCAGGTCTGCAGTTCCGTGTTGGGGTATAATAGGAGAGGCGTTGGACAAGTTTTCAGCTTGCCTCAAATACCTACCGAAAAATTAATGCCAGCTCTTGGACCATAACGAATTAAATCTAGCTTTTGCCATCACTTTATGCGCGTTTAATTTAGCTAATGGCACTCGATTATGTAGCTTGTGGTCTGCCAATCCATTATTGACAGTAACAATAACACGACTAGCCCGTTGGCGCGGTAGTGACCCTGTCTGTTGCGCCGGGGTCGTGGGTTCGAATCCCACTGAGGACAAATATTCGTGTGACGAACACTTGTATTTGTTCTGTGTCCTGGATATTAATATTATCTATATAAGTATGTATGTATATCAGTCTCTGACACCCATATTACAGGCTCGCGCCTACTTTGGGGTCAGATGGCCGTGTGTGAGAATGTCCAAGATATTAATTTATTTATTTAAGTATTCGTCAATCAGACTTGGCTGCACATCTCCCTGCGGCTTGACAATAATCGTCTTTCTTCAAACAATTCGCTAAACTGCTATCTCCAGTATTGTAGGTACTTTTCCTCAATATGAAACCTGCATGCCGAGAGTTCATAATGTTCTCGAAGGCATGTGAAGTCTGCCTATCCGCAATTGGCCAGCGTGGTGGACTAAGGCCTAATTCCTCCCATTCTGAGAGGAGACCCGTGCCCAACAGTGGAACAAAGGGGAAACATGAGAAATAAGTGTCCCTGGTGGTCCCATCTGTGGGAGTGGGTCTACGAGAAAACTTATGGTGGGGTTATATTATTATAACCCCACATAAAACTTTGTGGGGCTTATTATACATACATACTTATATGTATATATGTAATACATATATAAAGGCGGATCAGACAGAGTTATATTTATTATTTATTGCTATCAGACGAAAATGAAAACAATTTTGATTGCAAAATATTTATTGAACAATAGGATGTTAGAAGATAAAATAAGTAGGTTAGGTACGTATGGTCGTCTATAGCCCATGGCTCGCGTCGATTCAGTGTGATCGACAGAGTTAAGCAACGACGGGCGCGGTCGGTTTTTCGTTGGGTGACCGCTAGTGGAAAAATTTCATCGACGCTATAGCTATATTGCTTCGGAGGGCACGCTAAGCCGTCGGTCCCGGTTGTTTTCAACGGTGAAAACAATCGTTAAGCTTTGTCGAATAACTTCAGGTGGATTGAGAAGATTCCACACTGGGTTGGCCACTTATCTCCACCAATATGCATTGGGAGCAGCGTGGATGCTTTAGACCTACCGCAGATTTGTCTGCGGGGGAGACCCGTGCCCAGCAGTGGGACGTCTATGGGTTGCAGGTAGGAACGTGTGACGGTACAGTGTAAACTCTTTATTACAAATTTCAAGGGACCGAACATTTTCTTTCGTTTTATAGTGTTTACGTTATACGGAGAGAAGAGAAAAAATAAACCAAAACAATTTCTAATTTTATTACTATCAATAAAATAGACGAACTATATAGAACGAATGACGTTATAAAGAGTTTACACTGTATTTTACAATGGATACAAATTTTTAGAGGTAAGTTGTTGTAGTTGATTTGAAGTTAGTATAATCTACCTACATTGCAACAACACCACAGATAAAAACTCGATAGTGCACGAAGGCCCGAAACTTCCGAAAAACCGTTTCGGTTGAACAAAATTCGACTCGTAATCGAGCAATCGATGCGCGAGCGATTAAAAAATATAATCTTTGATCACGATCACGGAAGAAAAAATTGCTGCTTATATAGAGGAAAGATTTTTGTTTGTAATGTTTCCGAAAAATCTTTTCGTAAATTTCGAAAAATCTTTTATAATTGAACTAGTGGACGCCCCGCAGCTTCGCTCGCGTAGAATTAGACCCATTAACGACGTCCGCCCGCGTTCGGGTTGCCCACTTGACTTCAAAAACGGCAAAGTTTCATACTAACTTTGCACCCCCGTTTTACCCCCCTAGGGGGTGAATTTTCAAAAATCCTTTCTTAGCGCTCCCGTACTTTATAAAAGGAACCCCTGTGCAAAATTTCAAGTTTCCAACCCTTATAGTTTCGGCCCTGCGTTGATATGTCAGTCAGTCAGTCAGTCAGTCAGTTAGTCAGTCAATCACCTTCTCCTTTTATATATACAGAAGTAACTTTTGGTGACACAGTTTGCGCTAACGCAGTATCAACATTTCTTCTGTGATCGAAGATTTCAGTCATTATGGTGTATGGAAAATATGACATGGAGTAGATCCTAAACATTCTTGGCTAGCTCCTGGGACTTGGCGATGACGTCTTCGATGGTGCCCACCATATAGAAGGCCGCCTCTGGTATGTGGTCGAGCTCGCCCGCTAGAATCTATGGAGAACAAGAGATAGTTCAGTTACGCGTTTGTCCACCACCGCCGTCACCGGGACGTCACGTTCGTCCGGTTCGAATAATATCGTTTCACGGTGACGTCCAAGTGATGACGACAGGTGGACAAACAACCTTACAACATGCTTCTGTTATACGTAAGTATTCTTTATGTGTATTTTCTGTTAGTACACACCTCAATCGCTATCTAGCGCTTCCAACCAAACGGTCATCTGAACGTTTGAAATATTTTAATTTAATATGTAGTATATATAACCATGATACATATATTTCTGTATTCATTCATTCATTCATTTCATTTATTCACTGTAAATGTGGTACAATTTGGTTATGTGTTATGTAGATGAATGGTTCCTCAAATTAGCTAGTACGTAGCATGCAAATATTGGCAATGTACAAAGGAGACTGGCGGTTTTCGGCCTGAAGACCTACAGGAATAACACTTATGCATAAAAATACAGTATTTTTTTCTGGTTTAGAATGTCGTATTAGCATTTTTGTAGAACTTGTCTGGCTTGAGAAAACATTTTTTTTATATTTTGTAAATCGATATATTTTGTTAATCGATTTATGTATACATAAACACTTTTCGCCCAGTTATTTTCCACAATAAAACTGTCTTTATCGTATGCACTGATCAATTTATTAATTTACCTTCTCAATATTACAGCTACACAATATTACAGCTTACAGCCGAGAAAAATGCATTTTTAGTAATCTTGAAAATGTGTGGATCGATAGGATGAAGATAGGTCGATCAATCTTATCGATGCGTTTATGTCATATCGTGTCTGTGGTTTCGTTTGACATGTTATGCGGTCGGTGCGTGACAGCGAGCGAAATAAATAATTCAATTTAACAGATTTAAAACTATATCATTTCATTTATGTTGATAATGCTACTTCTTGGATATTTTAGTGTGCTCTCTTTCCCGTGTTTTTTTTTGTTTTACTTTGGCTTTTGAATTTCGGACTGTGGATTCTGCATAAACATTGACCTGGCGAGTTTGATTGGACCTTGATATTCTTAACGATTTAGATTTCTAAATAATGGAACGCAAGCGTTGTGCTAATTGCACTATATCTATATATAAGGCATGCGCTGTCGTACCCGGAAAATAAAGATATATTGCCTTTATTAAGGCAATGGCATCCTAATCGATGGGTAAGTGTTCTATGTATTAGACAATACTCAACATTATACCTATCATACAGCAAGATGTGACAATGTCCTGTACTATGATGTTTTCAAAAATCGATCGACCTGAAAACTAACGCTTCTATGCTATGCTATTTATTAAAAGCATATTGAACTAAATAAATGAATTATTATTTACAGATTGATACTGCAGATCACATCTGCCATAATTGTTGGGTATTGATGAGCCCTAATTTACAATCTCCTGTTTTTGGGCATCATAAAGTATGTGTGAATTGTGGTTGATCACTACTTAAAGTTCGCTGCCATACTCTGACACAAACTTCTGTGCGGGAAAGACATATTTTTAATGTTATTTCAGAATGGATTTTACCAAATCGAGTAAATATAATTAATTCAACAGCATTGTTAAATCTAACTGATCTTTTAACTGTTTTATAGTGTTTTCATGGTTTTTTTCCTTTCAAGGTTCAGAGCAATAGCCAAATATGTCATCCTTGTTGGATGAGAGCAGATAAACATCACTATTCTGCCCCATTAACCTCACAAGCGACGGCTTCAACCATTGAGCAAGAAGTTGATGGTGAGGCCACCGTGTTACCACCCCAACCCAATGAAGAAACCTTAAGACCTATCAAATAAAACAAGCTCATTCATATTATGGTGAGCACATAAAGGCTAATGGTCGGTACGTTATAGAAGTGTTCCGTGAGGTAGAAAACCTACCTTTACGCCTCAACGAAAATGAATGGTTATTGAGAGGCAAAATCTAAAGCAGGCATGTTAGTCGAAAAATATATTTTATATACATTTTAATCAATAATAACTTCTCAGGAAGGGAAGCCATTAAACAATACTATTGGAATTGCATATCAGGGAGGCGTACAGTAGGTTGTTGTTCACATACTGTATATTCATATTCATGAAAGTATTTCAAATTCTTCTCCTTCTAATGTTTGGAAATTTCTCAAATCCTTGGGGTTTGGAAAACCACAAAATTACAACTTTGACCCTTTCCTTGATCCCGACACTATAAATAAACACTTTGCCTCTTCTTTGCTAATGGACGCTTCTCTTAAAACTCAATCTCTATCTTCAATCGGTTCTTTGCCACCGCTTAATACTCCGACCTTTCAACTTAAGCCAGTGAATCAGATGGAAGTAAGGAGGAGTATCTTAGCCATTCATTCCAAGGCTGTTGGATTCGATGGAATTAGTAGAAATATGGTAGTTCCTGTTCTTGATTTTCTTTTACCTTTGATAGTTGAAATAATCAACAGCTCTTTATGTTCTGGACAGTATCCCACTATGTGGAAAAAGGCCTTTGTGCGTCCACTTCCTAAAACCCCGAATCCTACCCTTCCAAATCACCTACGTCCAATCTCAATCCTCTCGTTCCTCTCTAAGGTCCTAGAAGCCTGCGTGCATAGACAGCTCTCTTCGTTTGTATCTAAGCATAACCTACTGTGTACATACCAGTCTGGGTTCCGTCCTAGTCATAGCACCACTACAGCTTTAATCAAAATCACCGATGATATACGTGCAGGTATGGACGCCAGAAAAGTAACTGTAGTGGTACTCATTGACTTTTCGAATGCGTTTAATACTGTCGACCACGATATCCTTCTAGCATTCCTTACCCATCTTAACTTCGATCCAACTTCAATTTTGTGGTTTTCATCCTATCTTCGCGGTCGTCAGCAGTCAGTGCGCTTTGAGCAGAAAAGCTCTACGTGGGCTGATCTTAAGAATGGCGTTCCGCAAGGCGGTATACTATCTCCGTTACTTTTTTCGTTGTTTATTAACTCTATCACTACTCTTTTTGATTGTTCGTACCATCTTTATGCTGATGATCTGCAACTTTATGTCCAAAGTAGCATTGAAGACCTTGATAGCGCTATTAGAGCTATTAACCGGAATCTAATGGCAGTTAAGAACTGGTCAGATAACTATGGGGTGGCTGTTAATCCTCTCAAATGTCAGGCGGTCATAGTGGGTAGCTCGAGGCTTATGTCCAGGATCAATACGGTCAATCTACCTGACATCGTTTATAATGATACTATTATACCACTAAGCACCTCTGTAAAGAGCCTCGGATTAATGCTGGATAGTACCTTGAGCTGGAAAGTGCATGTCACTGACGTATGTCGCAAGGTTAATGCAACTCTTCAATCGCTTTATCGACTTCGGAGATTCCTACCGCATGCCACTAAGGTCATGCTCGTGCAAAGCCTCGTGCTACCCATGATCGATTACGCCGATACGTGTTGCCCAGATCTAACTGAACAACTTCTTGATAAACTGGAGCGCCTGCTTAATAATTGTTTTCGTTTTATTTTCAATTTGCGCAAATACGACCATGTATCTCATTTTCGAAGCCAGCTTAAATGGCTTACTATTCGTCACAGGCGTTACTCCAGAATTCTCTTGGTTTTGTACTCAATTCTACACGAACCAACTTCTCCTTCTTATCTTAAGGAAAATTTTCAGTTCTTCCGTCCATATAATGACAGAGAACTACGCTCATCGCAATTCATGAAAATTAACTTACCTAGTTTCTCCAGTGATTTCATGCACTACTCCTTCACCGTTCAGGCTATACTGCTCTGGAACGCCCTACCCGTTGATATCCGGAAAGCCCCTAGCAGGTTTAAGTTTAAAAAGTTAGTCCGGGAACATTACCTTTGTTGCCAACCTACCGCCTGAGCTATTTCTAGTGAAACCAATCTAAGTTTTTATTTTATTTTATTATCATTATTTTATTTTTATGTATGTATTTGTATGTATGTATGCATGTATGTATGTATGTATGTATGTATGCATGTATGTATGTATGTATGTATGTATGTATGTATGTATGTATGTATGTATGTATGTATGTATGTATGTATGTATGCATTTATGTATGTATATAATATGTATATATGTATTTACATATAGTGTAAGTATGTATGTGTGTAATTTTGTACGTTAACATTAAAATATTTTTTTTTTTACTTAACTTTATATTCATATATGTATCAGTTTTATCTATGTATTAAGTATTTTATGTATGCGGTTTTTATTTTGCTCTCAATATTATTATTTTTATTGTTTTACCTCTATTTTGTTTACCTGCCATAGCATTCTCACCAACACCCGGGGCTAACTGGAACAAAATGCCATATGGCATTATGTGTGCCCTTTGTAACCTTTAATTATTAAGGTTTTACAAAAATTAAAATAAATAAATAAATAAATACTATGTCTATTATATGGTACTTGGGTTGGGCAAGGTGGCAAGGAATAATATTATACCTCCGGCACCTTTCTTGGATGAAATATTATTGAGTTATGATAGTGAATAAAATATAAGTATCTGTTAAAGAAAGCATTTTCATTTGACACCTCCAACCACTGAGTTAAATATCCTCCAACACACCGTATAAGGAGCCAGATTTTACAGACAGGTTTTATAGTACTACCTGCCATGGTACCTGGTCTAATACCATTTCTACAGTGTAATATTTTTTTAAAGCTAACTAAAACTAATGTTCTTATGATATAACTGCAGACTGGACTAACCAATACCCTATTCCTAACCCCTATTCTAAGACTGAACTTTTTCAAAGTCTGTCACAGTTGTCATGGGCGACGCGGATAGGTAGACTCATAAAATGATGTAATTAAATGTGTCTATGATGAGTTTAACTAAATTGAGTATTACTACATTACATACATACACAGTTATGTTAACCATTTCTTTCGTAGACATAACCTCTATTGTCAAATTGACACTGTCAATGTCGTGTCAACGTTAACTGTCAAATGTTAACTTTAAATATTAATTTTGTAAAACTGACAAGTTCTTTGAAGAAATTACAATTTAATATTCGTTTCTATTGACCTACGCTATCAAAAAACATTAAAAGTATCCATGTAGGTGACCAGGCCGAACTCTCCTAGGAAAACCGCCAGTCTCCTTTATGTTTGAGTTATAATTGTACTGCACTTTTATGTATTTCATTTTCTTCGTTTACCACTAGCCACAGTAAATACACAGTTAAACGTTAATAATTAACGCTTCCACACTCGCAACACGGGCCGTGTTGCGAGTGGCTGTGGTGGACAAACACTGAAAACATCACAATTAAACATCCACGACCGAGTACTTATCAACAAGTATTTATCTGTGAAATACATATACATCTATCGTGACTTTTGAACACGGGACCCGTGGTACCGTATTCAGAGTCACTGTTACCACCGCACCGCACGGTGTCGTCCAACCGAAGGTATGTACATACCCTTTTAAATCCCTTGATAGTCTCCTCCAGTTTGACCAACTTCCCGACGTGACCCGTGAACACTTCTGCCACCTGTGAATAAATGGAGAAAGACTTATTTAGACCAGAGGTCGTCGAGCGGTCGATACCAGACCGATATTACACCATAATTCATTTAAAAGACACTCAGAAATAAACGATATGACGGCGCATTCGAAGCCATTTGTTAAATTAAATATGAAGGAACTAGATTTTGACAGTTGTCAAGGTCTAGCGAATCGTCGTGTTGATGGTCAGCGCAGCCATGTTGGCGGATTCAATTTGATACTACAACGGCGAGCACACCACTTTTCGACGACACAAAAAACATAAAAAATAAAAATTCAAGGGAGCTCCTATGATTTTTTTGCCGTTTTTATAGATAATATAAATAGGTAATAATAATAATAAATATCTTGGACATTCTCACACACGGCCATCTGACCCCAAAGTAGGCGCGAGCCTGTGTTATAGGTGTCAGAGACTGATATACATACATAGATATTTTTAAATACATACTTAAATAGATAATATTGACATCCAGACACAGAACAAATTCAAGTGTTCGTCACACGAATATTTGTCCTGAGTGGGATTCGAACCCACGACCTTTGGCGCAACAGACAGGGTCACTACCGATTGCGCCAACGGGCCTGTCCCCTGTTATAATGGTACGGAAACCTTCTTGCGCGAGGCCAAATCGCACTTGGCCGGTTTTTTTTACTCAGTTAACCACAGTAGCCTGAGCCATCATCTACAGTCTGACCTGGAAGGGCTGCGACAGGAACCGCTGGATTTTCCTGGCGCGCGCGACCGTCAGCTTGTCGTCCTCTGACAACTCGTCCATGCCCAGGATGGCTATGATGTCCTGCAGCGACTTGTAGTCCTGCACGGGCGGTTATCTCAATCATTGGAAGAGCCATAAGATAAAGATAAAGATTTCAAACTAGTAAAGGCTCATTACTTGAGTCCTGAGTTTGTGGACTGATATAAGTATTTTATTATTTCTCTTTATATATCTTATTCATTATATATTGTGTATGTATGTATAATAAACTTTATATATGTTATAAATAATGTTTGCCTATTTCCATTACCCTGTACACCTATTCCCTTTTCCTTTATTTAACTTACTATCGTCTCTACCCAAAGGTTGTGTGGAAGAAATCGCTACTGTAGCGATAAGGCCGCCTTTTGGCCACCACTGGTCATCGTTTGTTTTTATTGTATATCTTTTATTGTTTTATTGTGGTGTACAATAAAGAGTATTTGTATGAGTATTTGTATTTGTATTTCATTTATTTGCTCTCACAAAAAAGTAGTCTTATTTAAAGGTACAAGTTGTGTGAATACACAACTGGTAAACATTGGTGAATACCAAACCATACTTTGTGAGAGTCATATAAGGAAAGTCATATGACTGTAGGGTTTGTGATCTATAATCTAGTAAACATGACGTTGTCTCGAGCACACGGGTGGTGGTGTGAACAGTCACGTATTAGCCACGGGCGAGAACGGACGTTTACTGGCGCACTGGTGTGGTAACGAGCCAATTAACGTACCTTTTGTGACACGGAGTACTACATGAGCAAATAAGAGCATTCAAAGTGGTTTTTTATGTTATAACTAGTGGACGCCCGCAGCTCCGCTCGCGTGGATTTGTACTGCGGTAGGTTCGTTTATAGTTGCGACATATTTTAATTACGGACATCTACTAGCTCTACCTATTGAATCATAATTTTCCTGAATTAAAATTAAAAAAAAAAAATTATCAATGTACAGAAAAAGTTCCTCTTCTGTTTTATTATACAGGGTGTCCCAGGAAATAGTGTCAAGCGGTAGCCTAGAGATAGAGCACCCCTAGGGCTACCCGAATCACCCCCATGTATGTTCCGCAACTTTTCGTAGTTTTCGAGTTATGATTTTTTTTGTATTTTTTTTTGATACCTTGGTTTATTTGACATTATTGGTCACAGAGGGATAAATTGTTGAGATACAAGCTTGATTTTTTTTTCTGAAATAGGTGAATAGTACTTATTGCAGATACAAAAACAATTGTGGGCCCATATGCTACTATTAAGCCATAAAAAAATGTTGAACTCTAAGTTTGTTAAAATTTTAAAATTAAGGATCTCTTTTAGGACGATTTAAAAAAAAACTTATTCTAAAAATGTTTCCAAAATCTCTTTCAAAAACTTCCCAATCTCATCAGCTATTTGCCATGTAAATTTTATTGAGGTATCTCTACGGCTTCCTCCTTGAAAGAATGTTTTAAACACAGTAAGTCGAAAAAACTTAGTTAAAAGATCGGGCTAAATAAAACTAAAAATTAATTATCATTGATTGTTCATTATTAAATTACAAAATGTCTCCCTTCCTGCGCAATGGCAATCCTACATCGCCTTAAAAAAGTCTTTATTTTTTTAATACGATTTTGTGAACAGACGAATTTCATTTTAAACGTTGTAGAAAGGCGATGTAGAATTGCCATTGCGCAGGAAGGGAGACATTTTGTAATTTAATAATGAACAATCAATTATAATTAATTTTTAGTTTTATTTAGCCCGATCTTTAAATTAAGTTTTTTCGACTTACCGTGTTTAAAACTTTTTTTCAAGGATGAAGCCGTAGAGATAGCTCTATGAAATTTACATGGCAAATAGCTAATGAAATTGGGAAGTTTTTGAAAGAGATTTTGGAAACATTTTTAGAATAAGTTTTTTTTTAAATCGTCCTAAAAGAGATCCTTAATTTTTAAATTTTAACAAACTTAGAGTTCAACATTTTTTTATGGCTTAATAGTAGCATATGGGCCCACAATTGTTTTTGTATCTGCAATAAGTACTATTCACCTATTTCAGAAAAAAAAATCAAGCTTGTATCTCAACAATTTATCCCTCTGTGACCAATAATGTCAAATAAACCAAGGTATCAAAAAAAAATACAAAAAAAATCATAACTCGAAAACTACGAAAAGTTGCGGAACATACATGGGGGTGATTCGGGTAGCCCTAGGGGTGCTCTATCTCTAGGCTACCGCTTGACACTATTTCCTGGGACACCCTGTATAAATTATTATACCTTATCAACAGTCTAAAATACAAGTTTTATGCTTCTAGTTCTGAAAATGACAATACTTTCATACAACGTTCATCCCCCTTTTCAACCCTTTACAACACTTTTTTCCAATTAAAAAGTATGTACCTATGTCCTTTGTCAGGCTCTAGTACCAATTTCATTTAAATTAGTTCAGTAGTTTTGGCGTGAAAGCGAAACAGACAGACAGACAGAGTTACTTTCGCATTTATAATATTAGTAAGGATTGTGTACTTAATTATTATTTTTATTTGTGTTACTAAATAAATCATTTCAAATCAAAATTAAACCAAAACATAGGTGCAACAATTCATGGTTAATCCAACCTGCAAAATCTTCTGGACGCCCCTAGCGACACCATAGTGCTCCGGGCCGATGATGTTGGGGTCCATGACACGCGAGGTGGAGTCCAGGGGGTCCACGGCGGGGTACACGCCCAGCTCGGCGATCGCCCGCGACAGCACCGTCGTCGCGTCGAGATGGGCGAAGGTTGTCGCCGGCGCGGGGTCGGTCAGGTCGTCTGCCGGGACGTATACCGCCTGCGATTGAAGAAGAAAGAAAGAAATAATTTTATTCACTAGTACATAAGTTACAATTATACATTATACATACATTTTCAACACACTTAAAACTAATAACATAATAGGTAACTTAGTACTAAAACGAAAAGGATCCTGCTCAGCATATGCTGGAGGTTCAAGACCAACCAGCGCTGATCTTCCGCAGGACCCGTAGGAGTGACATCACGGAGGCTTTGACAAATATGTATTTTTTTTACTTTAGACCAATAAACTATACCGAACCTATATACCTAACAATTTTTGATGTACTATGATTGGGAATGATCATCATCATCACAACCCTTTCTTTGTCCCACTGTTGGGCACGGGTCTCCTCTCAGAATGGCAGGGATTAGGCCAAGTGCGGATTGGCAGACTTCACATGCCTTCGAGAACATTATGAAGAACCTTTAGGCATGCAGGTATCCTCACGATGTGTCCTTCATCGTTATAGCAAGTAACATTTAATTTCTTAAATCGCACATGACAAAACATTTATTATTCCTGTCAACCGCGGATTTTTATCGAATTCGAAATAAATCTGAAAAGAAAAAAAACATAATGCTGCAGTTATCACACGAAAAACAATCAACTCTCATTGAATTTTCAAAATGATTAATTCTTATCACGTTGAATCCCGAAAAGATGAATTCGTAAAAAGTTGATGTTTTATACAACCCACAAAAAAAAATTAAACATTTTGCAAATTCTAAATTGTGGTCCAGAAGGGCTAATTACTATGTTGCAGGCGCTAGGATACGTAAAGAAAAATACAATTTAACATCCATGAACAGAGTACAATTATTTATCTGCGCTGCAAAAAAAGAATTAATAAATGAAAATGACTTATATAAATTATCATCTTTATTACAACCGCATAAAGAGATAAAAAAACGTTCACCAATTACAGTGAGCAAAGCAGGGTCAAATCTCTTGTTAAGAAACAAAGCCGTTCCACTTGCAAACTCTAAATGTATTTCGCTTATAACTTTTTTATTTATAGTTCTACGACAAAAAGTTACTGAACCAAAGTTGTAGAGAATTTAATTAGCAACAAAAAATGTTGACAATTTTTTTTATCAGATAATTAGTTTAAAGAGATATATCGTAAAAACCATTTCAACCCCTATTTTCAAGATGGCGGCCGTGGGACAAGGGTGGCGACCCCACAAACTTGGTTTTAGCTTTACACTGACTCCCCCTACACATCATCATCTATCCGAGGTGAGATTAGATAATCTTTGTAAACCTTAAGTTTATTACCTACCTGCACACTGGTGATGGAACCAGTTTTGGTGGTGGTGATCCTCTCCTGCATGGTGCCCATGTCGGTGGCGAGCGTGGGCTGGTATCCCACCGCTGACGGGATTCTTCCCAGCAGAGCTGACACCTGCGGTAGTATCATTTACCGTTACAAATAAAATCACTCGATGCCCGTAAGTTTAAACTGCAGTTGAAAGCATGGCTATTTATTAATGTTTTTTATGACCTTAATGAATATTTTCAATTTGACACAAGAATGCTATGAAATTAACCATAGAGGCAATAATAATTAAAAATTCAATTTTGTATAATTAAAATTAAGTTAATATTACTACATTATTTCGATGAAATTATTGTTATTATTGTATATTTTTTTGATAAATTGTATATTGTAACTATGTATATTATTTCATAGAAAAATTGCATGCCCGAAGCGGGTAAACTGTACCTACTTACTATAAGGAATGTCACCTCAATGAATTGTAAACAGTTTTTAAGCAATAAATATTGATTGATTGATTGAAGGTATAAAGTTCTATTCAGATACTACTGCGCTACTCACAGCGTCAGCGAATATTGCGTAGATATCTGAAAAGGCCTTAAAACTCGTATAGGAGGTAGGAGCAAAAACTTTGCGTGGTCAAGAATGTGCCAAGATATTTCAAAAGTAAACTAAATTACTAGTTAACTTAATTAAATAGTGAGTTTTTTTTATTTGCCAAGCAATTTTATTCTTTTTTTTACATTTATTTTTAACATTTTTCCTTTTTATTTTTTGCTGAAACCTTATGTCCAAATTACTACGAAGGACTCATTGAAAATCAGTGCTGTATTTCAGCTTATATGCAGAGTGAGATCCTTTTTGTGTAAACTGCTGCAGCACAAAATACTGTTACTGTGTGTGTGTGTGTACACAGTGTTAAAAGAACATTTTTCAACTTGCATTACCAACTTATGATATTATTATAATGTGTACCAATAGGAATAAATTAAGACTTTTTTTTTATAACCTAAACAAGTACACACTGGCCCACGCTGCCCCAGCCCTCACCTCGGAGCCAGCCTGCGTGAACCCATCCTTGTCCCGGAAGTGCTCCGCCAGGGTGAGCCCGGTAAGAGCCATGCTCGCCCTCGCCCCGGGCGGCTCATATCAACCTGTACAGTAACAAGACCACACTGGCCCACGCTGCCCCAGCCCTCACCTCGGAGCCGGCCTGCGTGAACCGGAAGATGTTGTCCACGAACAGCAGCACGTCTTGCCCCTCCTTGTCCCGGAAGTGCTCCGCCAGGGTGAGCCCGGTGAGAGCCACCCTCGCCCTCGCCCCGGGCGGCTCGTTCATTTGCCCGTACACCAGGGCTACCTGCGTCATACGTGACATTAGAGGAAGAACACATTTATTTTGTGTTGTATTACAATTTATAAACGACTAGTGGACGCCCCGCAGCTTCGCTCGCGTAGAATTAGACCCATTAACGACGTCTACCCGTCTAACAACTTCAAAAACGGCAAAGTTTCATACTAACTTTGCACCCCCGTTTTACCCCCTTAGGGGGTGAATTTTCAAAATTCCTTTCTTAGTGCTCCCCAACGTTATAAAAGGAACCCCTGTGCAAAATTTCAAGTTTCTAGCCCTTATAGTTTAGGCCCTGCGTTGATATGTCAGTCAGTCAGTCAGTCAGTCACCTTCTCCTTTTATATATATAGATAAAAAATTATGTTGAATTGGCTACTTGATGAAAAGGGGCCGAGAATTGGCCGTAGCATTACATTAAGGTCGTATTTCCCTTATACATATTAAAGTTTCTCCTAACACCAATGTTTACCACTATTTACGTGGTCAGTGAAGTTCAGGATGAACTTCTATCATCACCTAAAACTGATACAAAGTATGTTGCAGACAAACCCATCACGACCCTTTCTTTGTCCCACTGTTGGCGTGCCCAACTTCTCTCCTCTCAGAATGGGAGGGATTAGGCCCTAGTCCATAGCCCAATGGCTCAGGTCGATTCAATGTGATCGAATGAGTTAAGCAACGACGGGTGCGGTTGGTTTGTGGATGGGTGACCGCTAGTGGCAAAATTTCATGGACGCTCAGTGCTTGGGCACTGTAGCGTCCATGAAACGTAAAGCCACGAGGGCTCGGTTGTTTCCAACGTTGGAAACAGTCGTTAAGCCTTGTCGAAGACCTTCGGGTGGCTTGAGAACATTCGACACTGGGTTGGCCACTAACTCCTCCACCAATCCGCATTGGAGCAGCGTGGTGGAGTATGCTCTAGACCTCCCGCAGCAGTGTCTGTGGGGGAGACCTGTGCCCAGCAGTGGGACTTCTATGGGTCGCAGCGACAGCGACAGCGACTTACATCTACTTATAAGGTCGACAGGTACCTTGGAGCTCTTGTAGTCGTCCTTGATAACTCCGCCCACTTTCATCTCGTTGTACAGATCGTTGCCTTCCCTCGTCCGTTCGCCGACACCAGCAAACACCTGACACGTAGGCATAGTATGAGACAATTAACAAAATAAGTTTTTTTTTATGGCAATAGTTTTAACTTTATGCCAGTTCCAAGTGAAAAACAACAAAAAAAATTAATTAAAATTACTAAAAGACAAGCCTATAAGATAACCGAACTGAAAAAATAATCCTTTTTTTAATTATTTCATTGTCATCGGTTTGTGATAAGTGTGGAAAGTTACAAAATATTCAGACGTTTTGAATAGGTATACATACGGATACATATATGGAGTATATACTCCATTTATGAGTATATATTGGATTATATTATAAAGTTAAATGACTTAGTAGCTAATAAAAGTAAGTGTATATTAATTAGTGATTAAACGAACTTACCTTAAGTGAAGTTCTATCATAATTATGCGAGGGCTTTGTCCGAAGAGATTAGCATGGATTACTTGTAGTACCACATAGGGTGTCGCCTTACTAGCACTATTTTGAGGGTAGAAAAATAATAAAAATTTCAAAAAATATAAAGTTGGTAGATACCTAATCTTCTTACTCGCCTCGGTTCCCGGCAGTCATCATTTAGTTGAGTACCTACCTACTGAGCCTGTTGACATTTGATCTATGGGAAGGGACCAAGGTCGGGTGGGATGCTAATCTCTTCGGACAAAGCCCTCGCATAATTATGATAGAACTTCACTTAAGGTAAGTTCGTTTAATCACTAATTATACTCGTGCTTTGTCCTCGAGATTAGCATGGATTACTTGTAGATGTTGAGAGTAACATGTATGAAAATGTCAACTTCTAATTTATATCAAATATTTGTTTATGTAAAAATTGTTTTACTTACTTCATTGGAAGTAAACATTCTAGAAAACAAAATAAAACATAAAATCACATTTGACAAATTCTTGTACGATTGACAAATAATATACCAGTCAAGTTTAATTTCATTATTTTCTAATGAATTAGGTATTGGCTGCTCTAGCAAAATCACAATTGTTATTTTTGGACTATTGCTCGATTCTAAAAAACGTCTAAATAGGTACAGCAGCTAGGCTACTGCTCCAGTCTGCTGTACTTCTGATTAGCTCCACGCTAACCCCTAGCCGGTGCGTGTGACGTAGCGGCGTGTCGGGTATTATGACATATGAGCAGTGAAGTGAACATCGATGCCAAAATCATTAAGCGTTGCCTTTATCCACCTGCTAAACGATTGTGAGGTGATAGCTTTGTAAGGTTGTATTATATTAATGAAAAGTTCATTAATACCGCCACGAAGAATTTGTGTCAGCTGTAAACACGATTCAAAAACGACTACCGTGCATTCAGGCGGAGCACTAAAATGTGAATGATGACTGCCGGGAACCGAGGCGAGTAAGAAGATTAGGTATCTACCAACTTTATATTTTTTGAAATTTTTATTATTTTTCTACCCTCAAAATAGTGCTAGTAAGGCGACACCCTATGTGGTACTACAAGTAATCCATGCTAATCTCGAGGACAAAGCACGAGTATAATATATCTAAAAAAGCGTAAGTAAGGTGTTAATATTTTTATTGCTGTTTACTTCTTGTACTGTAGTCTTATAGTGGTTAATTTTCTAGCAAGCTATACGACTACAACCTTAGATAAATTGAAATGAAAGACTAATTTGTTTATCTGTCTTATAAGTACTACCTACTATAACTTTAAACCCTTTCACCAAATATTTTAAAGGGGAAACATTTGTTTGTAAGTAATGTTTTCACACAAAAACTACTGGACCGATTTCAAAAATTCTTTCACCATTAGAAAGCTGCATCTTTACTGACTGACATAGGCTATAATAATATTACTAGGTGTAAACGAAATTATTGTTATGTATAATTCCACGCGAGCGAAGCGGGGGTACAAAATAAAGTGCATTCAGCGCTTTAAACAGCGTTGTTTTTAAAAGCTTTTATTTAACTTCACTCGTATGTATCTTGTAAGTATGTATGTCCTGGAATCTTGCAATCAATATTTCACCCACTTCCACTGAAGCTATCGAGCTGAAATTTGGTACACATATTTGGTTCCGATGACAAATGCATGAAAATAATAGTTTTAAAAATTTGTTTTAAAAAAAAAAAAATTACTTAACGGTATAATTATTTTACCGAGAATCCACCATGAGCCTTCGCGACGTTGTTGATCAGCTCCATGATGAGCACCGTCTTCCCGACCCCCGCGCCGCCAAACAGCCCGATCTTGCCACCTGCACCAAAATTAACCGTGGCGACAAAAAGTACAAATAATAATAATATGTTGTACGATTTTGGGCTCCTCAAAAATCCCAACAACCTCAACGCGCTAATTCTACAAAGCGCCACCGCCCGCTGTGGCGCTAGTGTGCGAGTTGTCAACCTCGAACTGACATGCCGTGTGCGCGCGCTCCGCTAAATATTAATAATTAAACCAAATTAAAGTGAAAACTGTACTGACTAAGTGTATTGTGTTGATGTGGTTATAATCCTGACGCATCTTAAAAGAAGAAGCGAAGAAATATCCTCCAACGGTGAGTGAGCCCAAAACTTTTCAAAGTACTAACTGAGCTATCGTACTTATTGTGGTCAAAGAAACAAATTATTCTCAAAAGAAATAACATTTCACTGAATGTTTATCTTCTATACATATCTATATATATAAAAGGAGAAGGTGACTGACTGACTGACTGACTGACTGACATATCAACTAAACTATAAGGGTTGGAAACTTGAAATTTTGCACAGGGGTTCCTTTTATAACGTTGGGGAGCACTAAGAAAGGACTTTTGAAAATTCACCCCTTAAGGGGGTAAAACGGGGGTGCAAAGTTAGTATGAAACTTTGCCGTTTTTGATGTTAGTGAATGTCTAATTCCACGCGAGCGAAGCTGCGGGCGTTTACTAGTACCAATTATACAAATTGACATTACGTTCACTAGATGTGTGCACTGTTCAAAGTAAATATTAGTTTTGGGTTGATAATAAACATTTTTCGAGTTCGACTCGCACTTCGCTGCGACCCATAGACGTCCCACTGCTGAGCACGGGTCTCCCCCACAGACACAGCTGCGGGAGCTCTAGAGCATACTCCACCACGCTGCTCCAATGCGGCGTATTTTATTTGTTTTCAAACTAACCCTTGACATACGGAGCCAGCAGGTCTACCACCTTTAGTATTTTATTTGTTTTCAAACTAACCCTTGACATACGGAGCCAGAAGGTCTACCACCTTTAGTATTTTATTTGTTTTTAAACTAACCCTTGACATACGGAGCCAGCAGGTCTACCACCTTTAGTATTTTATTTGTTTTCAAACTAACCCTTGACATACGGAGCCAGCAGGTCTACCACCTTTAGTATTTTATTTGTTTTCAAACTAACCCTTGACATACGGAGCCAGCAGGTCTACCACCTTTAGTATTTTATTTGTTTTTAAACTAACCCTTGACATACGGAGCCAGCAGGTCTACCACCTTTAGTATTTTATTTGTTTTCAAACTAACCCTTGACATACGGAGCCAGCAGGTCTACCACCTTTAGTATTTTATTTGTTTTCAAACTAACCCTTGACATACGGAGCCAGCAGGTCTACCACCTTGATGCCGGTGACCAGGATCTCCTGCTCCACAGACATGTCGACGAAGGGTGGCGCGTCAGCGTGTATCGGGGCGAATTTGTCCGTCTCTATTGGCCCGCGCTCGTCTGAAATAATTTAGACATAGACTATAGATAGCTCAATGGATCGCGTCGATCCTATGTGATCGACCGAGTAAGCAACGTTGGACGCGGTCGGTTTTGAGGGCACGTTAAGCCGTTGGTCCTGAATAATCATAACATATATATTTCTTGTGTAAAAAATGCATGTGACTACTAAACCACGAGACAGTCAATTATAAGAACCTACATAGTAGGAAGGTACCTGGCGGTTATATCCGAGCGTTAAATATCCGATCACGTGTACGTGTGTATGACAGTGAACTCCTCCTAAACGGCTGGATAGATGTTGATGAAATTATTTGTGTGTGTTCAAGGGGATTTGAAAATGGTTTAGATTCACAATTTGGTCCACTGGAAAATGTATTAAACACTATTTTAGTATTTTTATTTTTAACCGTCGTTCATTGACGTGAGGCGTCGCGTCACTTTAACATTTCATATGGCAGAACAACGTTTGCGGGTTCAGCCCAGTATTAGTATAAATTTTTGTCCCACCCACACGGGTCTTGAAACCTGCATGTTTCTGAATTTACCGTAATATTCTTGACGACATTTGAAGTCTGTACTTGGCTAGCGTGGTCAACTATGGTCTAACCCCTCCCATGAAGAGAGGAGCCCCGTTCCCCATTGCGAAACGCCGTCCAGACACTACCTCCAGCAAGCACTCACCGATAGGCTCCCCAATCACGTTGATGATCCTGCCCAGCGTGGGCTCCCCCACGGGGATGGTGATGGGCGCGCCAGTGTCCACTATGGTCTGACCGCGGACCAGGCCCTCAGTACCGTCCATGGCTATGGTGCGGCAGGTGCTCTCGCCGAGATGCTGCGCAACCTCGAGAATCAACTTCGGCGCTGGGAGTAGGATTGATTGAGTCAATAGTTAACTGAGATAGACAGACTAGCGTTTTATACGTATCATCATCATCATCAGCCTTTAAAGGTCCACTAATGGACATAGGCCTCTCCTAAAAGACGCTACTCCGACCGGTCCTGTGCCTTCTGAATCCAGCGGTTTCCCGCTGTCTTCTTCAGGTCGTCCGTCCACCTTGTCGAAGGGCGGCCTGTGCTCCTTTTTCCAAGTCGAGGTCTCCATTCGAAGACTTTTCTTCCCCATCGGTTATCAGCCTTGCAAACGACGTGGCCTGCACATTGCCACTTCAACCTACTCGTCACTTAATACCTCGTCTAAATTTTTTACACATCACTATCAAGACGAAAAATTGACTTCAAATTAATTTTTGTTGTCACTAAAAAACCTGAAAATAATTAAAACAAAGGCGTGTGTTTCATGTTTTTTGAAAAAAAAAATAGGTCTACGTTCAGCCTGTGCAACGGAGTGGCAAAAGACAGGGTTGCTTGTTTTCAGGATTGCCCTTTTTTCGTCTGGTTATTCACCACAGACTGTTGTATCAGTGGTTGAATAATTATGCATTAAAAATTGTAAATTCAGTGTCAGTCAACCTGATTCGGTCGATTGGAGATGCTGATTTTTGGCAACTGACCCAAATCATGTTCCAATTGAAGTAAGAATTTTATCTGAATCTGACCGATTCGGAAGTCCCCCCAAAATACATTGCTTAGGCTCACGCTTGCGTCCACTACACCAACGACGCAACTAGTGGACGCCCGCAGCTTCGCTCGCGTAGAATTAGACCCATTAACGACGTCTACCCGTCTAACGACTTCAAAAACGGCAATGTTTCATACTAACTTTGCACCCCCGTTTTACCCCCTTAGGGTGTGAATTTTCAAAAATCCTTTCTTAGTGCTCCCCTAAGTTATAAAAGGAACCCCTGTGCAAAATTTCAAGTTTCTAGCCCTTATAGTTTAGGCCCTGCGTTGATATGTCAGTCAGTCAGTCAGTCAGTCAGTAAGTCAGTCAGTCAGTCACCTTCTCCTTTTATATATATAGATTTCAAGGGATAACAGACAACTCACTTCGTCCTGGCACTTCCAAGGCGTTCAGAATAGGTGGCAGATCTTTGTCGAACTTGACATCGACGACGGCACCAATAACTGGAATGAAAAAAAAAAAAATCATGGATATCCTCACACATGGCTATCTCAAAGGAAATGGAACTAGCCTAATAAACGCTGATTCTACCACATAAACGTCCAACTGTTGCCAACTACGTGAGGTCTAGAGCATACTCCACCATCCTGCTCCAATACAGATTTCTGGAGGGGCTAGCCAACTCAAAAACCACCCGAAGATCGAAACAACGACCGTTTTACAATTGAAACAGCCTAGCGACGTTGCGTCCATAGCCATAGACATAGACGTAGAGCCCATATCTCTATGGCTCGCGTCGATTCAATGTGATCGACTGAGTTAAGCAGCGACGGGTCGGATTGTTGATGGGTGACCGCTGGTGATAAATTACCATGCTTCCGAGGGCACGTCGATTCGTGCGTCGTTCCCGGTTGTTTTTAATCATAAAAACTATCGTTAATCCTTGTCGAAAACCTTCAGGTGGTCTGAGAACATTTAACACTGGGTTGGCCAACAGGCTTCCATCAATTCGCATTGGAGCAGCGTAGTGGAGTATGCACTAGACTTCGGAGACCAGTACCCAACAGTGGGACGTCTGTGGTTTGTAGCTAGCTAACTAAATAACTTCAAACTTTTCAAAATAGATGATAATACTACTAGTTCCAGGAACATACACAAAAATGTTATAAAGTTTGTTTTCTAAGTTAATACCTATCTATAAATTGTGTATTTTTTTAAACTATTACTCTTTTATCTATATACCTATGTATATTTCGATAATTAAGTTTCATGTTAACTTAGTGTCTAATATAATGATAACATCTCATCGTCCGAATACTGTCTCCAAGGCTGCGCTACGGTTACTGCCGTAGCATATGCTGAGTGCACGCCTTTTGGGACAGAGGTGCAACTTAATAAAAATTAGTATATAAGTTCTTTCAAATGTTATTGTATTTTTCTTCTGTTGTTGTATTTTCTGTACCCAATAAATATTTTCTATTTCTATTTCTAACAGTGGGACAAAGGGGGTGTTGGTGGCGAGCACCTGCGATGATCTTCCCCTGCGCCCCAGCCGTGGCGGAGCGCGGTGGCTGCCCAGCGCCCTGGCCCCCGCCGCCGCCTTCCTTCTTCCCCGGCTGTTGCTGCTGTTGCTGCTGTTGCTGCTGCTGTTGCTGCTGCTGCTGCTGCTGCTCATGCTGCCAGCTCCGGCACGACGTCGTGAACTGGTGGCCCAATACTTTAGTCAAAGTCAAAGTCAAATAATTTATTGTCAAATAACAGGTAAGAATTATTACAGATGTTAATTTTAAAATATTGCGCTCTGTTAAATACCCCAGGGGTGTACAATATTTAATTACATAATTATATTTTTATTTAACTAGAATGGTTTAATGAATTATAAGTCACCCAAATAATTATTATGTCAATTATTACAAAAATATGTGCCTACTAATGTCACTTATACTCTAAGCTATCATTTAAAAATTCATCAACACTATAATAACATTTTAATAATAGTACTTGTTTAAGTTTGAGTTTAAACTGGTTGTGACTCAAGTCCTTTAGTTGGTCAGGAAGGTGATTAAATAGTCTAGGTCCCATACCTACTATATACACTTTTACTCATACATTTAGTTTTAGACTCTATCGTAGGGAGTATATCATATTTACTCCTAGTGTTTCTAGGCCATTTTGTTTGCCTTATTAAAAACAAGTGTAGATTTTCCTTTACAAAAACACATACATACTTCATAAATATATATCTAGACATGGAAATGATAATATTTTTAATTCACAAAAGAGTAGCTTACAACTATGCCTTTGGTTGACACGAAACATTCCACGGATACATTTTTTCTGAAGCCTAAATGCACGAATATTATCTTACTTCTTTTTTTATTGACGTAACCCCTCATTTTCTTTTAGCCCCAGCCGCTGCTCCTCACGCTACCGGCCTATTTCTGGCACTGTCGGCCATTAGTCGAATCGAGAGAAGTGTTTATTTACATAATAATTTTGGCAATGGAAGAAGTTAACGTAATTACAGTTTCAATATGCAAAATATACAGTTTCAATATTCATTGCTTAAAAAATATCAATCTCAAAAAAAAAAACAGTGTCGCAGAAGAAGGTGGATGATAAAATATCCATCAGATTGCAAAGGTGTGATTGTTGCATTATTGTGACCACCATTTAGCACGCTTTCACAATCTACGGGACTCGTAGGTCAGTGCTACTCCTCTTTAGTCTCTAAAAGAGCAATGGACTGAGAGGTCTTTTTATTTTTCATAATTACCACGGATATTACTAAACCCGCTCTCGACTGTCAGGTCCCACCAAGCCGGTGTGGTACAACATCGGATATCGCTGGAATCAAGGTGAGGACCGGTCTAATGGAGAGGCTTATATCCATTATTGGACCTCAAAAGAATGATGGATGGATTACCCATTCCGCATTGCCGCTCACTCGTGCGCTGCTATCACTAAATATGGTAGCACAACACATTGACCTTTTTAGCTTAGCACAATGAACGAGTTCACCATAGCCATGTTGTCCATGTTGTAATATTATTTTAAATTATAATTATGATGAATTATTTAATTTTGACATATATACCTATATTATTATTATTACTAATTGTTGACTAAGTTATTAACTACACTAGCGCATTGGGCGCAAGGCCTGTTATGTTAGATGTAAGGTATTGTAAATAAATAAATACATAAATAAATAAATAAATAAAAGAAACTTACATTCACAGATGGTACTTTAATATTGGCGCAAGCACCAAACTGGGGATCTCGCCTCATTCGCTCCAAAGAGTTTTTCAACTTCATCTCTTGATAACTGCCTCGTTGCATGACGACCACCTTGTACTTCCCAGAAGACCCAGCGTTGTTCTTCTCCGCGAGGAATTGAGAGGTCGTGTCTGTTGGTTCCGCATCTTGCTGGGCGAGTTTCTGTGTCCGATTGATAGATGGCGTTGAATCGCTATTGGCAGAATTTGAAGTGCAGCGGGAGTTTCCTAGTTTGTTCCAAACTGTAAATAAAAGAGATAAATGGGAGAACATAAATAAATAACTTATGTTGTTTCTTTCTTATCATTATTCTGATTGACAGACAGAAAATCAATGGTTGACAGAAAATCAGTGTTGTAGTTTTCTACATTTACGATGAGTATAGATCTTTTTTACAAGCTTTTATTTAGTTTCTCCTGTCCCGTTGTCTAAAATGTAAGTTGTAATAAAATCTTGCATGTTAAATTTTTCGTAGTCGTACCAGTGCCATATTTTTTGTTTTATTTTTAATTAATACTATTTCTAAGCAGCTTACCAGCATTGTTTCCTCGCCTATAAATACAAGTCGAAAAGCCGGGAAATTTCTTCATTTTCAGATCGATATTAATAAGTCAGAAATTTTTTTTGGCACCTCATTAATTATTTTGCGGTGAGTTCTGTCAGCTGACAAATATTGTATTTTTTCTTTTTTATTGCTTTTTGTTTATATGACCAGTACCATCTTTGGATTTGGAGAAATTATTATATAGGTTGGTAACTTGGCGGCAATCCGTTAAAGGTATGTACTAATGTAAAGGGAACTACACTTGCAACAAAATGACCCCTTATGACCCACAGATCACCTAACTGTGTTAAACCTATGCAAATGTCAACCATTTTCAAGTGACATTTTGTGTTTTTCGATACCTGCCGAACGCAACTTCAGAAGTTAAATTTAAGAAAACGAATGCATGTTTTTATTTATTATTATTTATTATTATTGTTATCTGTCAATTAACAACCCAATACTTAATGACAATTATTTATTATTTTTATCTGCTAACACAATTATCAACCCAATACTTAATGACAATTATCTCCAACATTTTTTAAATCAGATCTTAACAATTCTAAGTTTTTATAAGTTATAGAAGGTTGTATTACTAAAATGGTCGATTTATGACCATCTTTTCAGCTATCCAACAAGATACAATAAGATACTAGAAATTAAGAATTGGTTAAACGACGGTTTTTATTAAAAAAAAGTGTGAGTGTACTTAATAAGTACTGTATTGTCATTAAGTACATAATATGTACATTGTACACGCGTTAGAAGTTATACTTCTTTGGCGTAACAAGATAAAAATCTTTTCAAAAATTTTATCTGTCGCCTTAGAACTACTGTTTACGTTTGTAGAAAATCGACACTAACAATAGAAAAAAGGAATTTAATACATAAAAATTTTATTATAACGCATTATCTAGTTAAATAAAGTACTTATACTGTTTAAATATCACAAAAAATCACCGGAATGAGCCCACAGACTCTGACAATTGAAAGTGTCAATGTCAAACCATTTTTTGACAATGTTGACTATAGCTAACTTCATGGTGTCGGTTTTTTGTGACGGTGTGCGCGCGCATCGTAAAAATTTACTCTCATCATTTTACCCTAACGCGCCAAAAGAAGTATAACTATAATAGCGGTTTCTCAAGTATAACCCCAGCCTGTCATCACACAGTGCTCTGTGTGCCATGACGTCACATTATGAATATGGAGGGCCAACGATGTGTTGCCAGCTGCAGGTTCCCACATCGCCACCCTTTCGCAGCGGTTGCGATGTGTCCGTTGCTTAGTTTTTCAACGAGCAAACAGCCCTGGTTCAACTGTCAATATGGATGTTGACTAATTACCTATTGGAATTCGCTCGACCCATAGACGTCCCACTGCTGGGCACGGGTCTCCCCCACAGACACTGCTGCGGGAGGTCTAGAGCATACTCCACCACGCTGGTCCAATGCGGATTGGTGGAGGGGTTAGTGGCCATGAAATTTGCCACTAGCGGTCACCGCTCTACAAACCGACCGCGCCCGTCCTTGCTTAACTTTTTCGAACACATTGAATCGACGCGAGCCATTGGGCTATGGACAACCTACGCAATACTCACACTAAAGCTGTCTCGACAAGCCACCGAGCAATGAGCACTTCACCATTATTACACCATGATACGCCACCTAATTCTGAGTAAATTTGTCTACGGGCAACAAATAAAAGATTAACCGAACCACGTCGATAGCTGCGCGACCTGCTAATGATGTTATTAATTATTCAGAGAAAGTGGTTGCATTGTACGACACGACACGATAATGTTTCCGGCGGGCGATATCCGTGCCGTGTAGACCATATCATGTAGTGTCATCCAATTGCAGATTGCTTCTTCTATTTAGATTCGGTATATCATTTTTTTTAACTGTGCAGGATAGCATGCAGTCGTTGCAAACCGTAATTTAAGATATAAACGCAAACGAGCTTGCGGCACCACCCATCCGCTGACACCTATGACAACTGTGACTGATATTGAACAAGACTCAAATAGGGATTGGGATGGTTAGTCCAGTTAGCTGTGAGAGATAATTAGAACATCAGTTGTACAGTTTGTTAGTGGACTGGAAACTGTTAGTGATAGTTACCTACACCTTTTAGTTGGTTTTAGTAATAGTCCAGTCGTTCCAATTCAGTCACAGATGTGTTGTTGCCCTTGAGGATTAAGACGCTCGCCTCTAAATAAGTGTAATAGGAAACCACATATTTTCAACTGAACCACAATTGCTTTAAAAACAATTACTACATGTATAAATGGTACGGTGGTACTGCACCGGGAAAACTCTATTGAATAAAATAGGTTTCATATAAAACGAATTTGGTCCCCTATAAGCTCTTTACCCACCTTTAATTGCCTCATCATCATCACCAGTCTTTAGTGGTCTACTGCTGGACATAGGCCCTTAAATAAAAAAATATTAAATTGCCCCAAATACTACTTTGACAACCCTCTACAGCTGATACACATTAGAAATGCATGCTATTTTCTTAACCTAAGCGTACAGAGGATAATTTCTAAAGAGGGAGTTTGTCCGGGACAGAACCACCGCCCGCCACGGTACCAGGCCTATTTCAGGCCATGTACTTGCGCTTAATTGGTACTTCTACTTGCGTTTGCGCGATAATTACGTAACGACCGCCAGGCCATTAGCGCCCTTTTTCTATGTCAATTGTGCCGCGTAGCCGCGTAGCGCTTTCGTACTCGTAACTACAGCATATATTTCGTTGAACTGACGTGCCTACGTCCATATTCTTATTATATGGCTATTAGTTGTACATTATTTGCAGTTGATGGATGTAGTTCTTGCGACCACTAGACCACCGAGGTTCTCCGATAAACGTTTTTAACATTATCGTGTAGTGCAATGCGAACGGGACAAGACCCATATTACACGTGGTGTTACGATCGCGCCATGGAAAAGCCAGGCGTGGCGGCGTCAGCCAATCAGCGATGTGGAAATTACATAAGACACGTGAACCCACCAATCAGAGGCGAGAGATTTTAGCCAATTAAAAGATTTTCCGTGTGCCGTAATTCAGTTCACATAAGAGTGGTGTGTGAAGTGGTATAACACGGGCGGTTGTACCACGGCTGTGATAAGCGCTCACGGAGCTGCGAAAAGTTGAGCAGCGTCGGCCGCGGTCGGTAATGCTAGTCCGTGCTTTTGCAAGCAGTTTTTAACGCTGAATGAGATATATTTTAGGGCGATTCCTACGTAAAATTATCAACATCTCATCCAAGATCATATACATCATATCGTATTATATAGTCCCCCGCCGCTTTTTCTGTATGTACGCGATAAACTCAAATATTAGTACTGAACAGATTTTCATTCTGTTTTCACCGATAGAATGAGTGATTCTTTTCAGATTTAGCAAAACAATGTATGCATCAAGCTATTTTTACAAGCTCGCGCGAAAGATAGTAATCGAGTACTGGTCTACTGAAGCTAAAGCCTTGTAGCCTTCATGCAACAAGGCTTACCGATTGTTAATATCACTAACAGACCCTTCCCTAGTCCCCGTGTCCACTAACGAACTGACTGAACTGGACCAACCATCCCAGTCCCTTGTTCAAGGTCAGCCACATTTGGATCGGTGGTACTCACTCGTTTTCTATCTTACGTTCCTTCGATCAATAATGTACATTGATCAAAGTTACATCCATAAAAAACACTTCAAATTAATTACACACATACAGCGTGGTTCCTGCGGCCCTCAACCACATAATATTGGACAGCATGGTTAGCTCTGGCGGCGGTGTCGCAGCGCAAGCGTCTTCAAGCCAGCACAATCACAGATGCTGGGCGCTTTGCCCAGTGATCGCTCGCGACTGCATGCTGGAGTCGCTGGATGAGTTTGTGGTCCGGTTGGCGCGTGTTATGTATAACCGCGACAATGGGCTACATCCACATCTAAGGTGAAAGCGAAGCGAGCAGCGAAAGAGGAGGAAGGGTTTTGTTCCCACATGAAAGGTTCTGAGAGTTTAAGATGGTATAATCCAGCATTCATGGCAAACGAGAGTACAGCCCTCATCCGCCGCCCATGTCAACTGTGAATATGACTCATAAAGGGTAGAGTAACGATAGTTGGTAAAACATGTACTATGAACTTAAGTTGCTCAGGACGAGAAATGAGGTAATGACAAACTACGGACAAAGATTGTTAATGGATATAAATATACAGAAAAATATCAAAAAAAATGTTTGCTTTTTATTTTAAAAATTACAGGCATTTATAAGAAAATCGAGAAAATATACCTACGCCCTGTGACGGTCTTAAAAAAAGTAGCAACAGGAGTTATAAGACCACCACAGATTGTAGACTCACAGTTGTTCACAGTGTAGATTTTCTCGATTTTTTTTATAATTGCCTGTAATTTTTAAAATACAAAGCAAACATTTTTTTTAATATTTTTCTGTTAACTATTATGACTTGACCTACCACCCGATTCCGGCTTGACGTCGACTTCCGGGACACCATGTATAATCCTTTAAAACTTTGTGTCCTTAACGTTAGCCAATCTTGACTTGGCAGCGGTAGAAAGGAAAAAGAACATCCTAGAGAAATAAAGAAGGAGTAAAATTTGCGAACGAACACCCATACAAACTTTGTATCGTGTCATACCGTTAGCCATTTGTGACGTGGCAGGGGTAGGAAGGAAAAAGAACATTCTAGAGTGACAAAGAAGGAGCATGGAGCAGAGTCATCCTCTGTATGAGCTGGAGGGCGCGTCTTGTGGCTCGCAGCACGGCGCGCTGGCGGCGTGGCGTCTGTTAAGGGATTACAACCACCTTCTGGTGCCACCTGGTGAGAGCCCTTACTAACTACAATCCATAGACATTTATTTAAATATATTCTAGTTTAGATGTATTAAATGTTGTTTTTTTTTAGTTCCTTCTATTTCATTTTAACATATTATTGTATTGTGTTATTTTAATTTACTTTTCTACCGCCTTTGCGCTTATCTGCTTGGCCCAAAGGTTGACTGGTAGATAATGCTTTTAGCATTAAGTCCGCCTTTTGTACCACAAGCTTTTTGGTATAATAAAGAATAAATAAAATAGACATACCACTGTTGGGCACGGATCCCCCATATAGCCTCAGCTGCGAGAGGTATAGAGCATACCCCAATTTTTTATGAGTTGGTCCAATGCGGATTGGTGGAGAGGTGGCCAACCCAGTGTCAAGTTGTCATGGGCGGCAGCGGATGGGTGGTGCTGCAAGCTCGTTTGCTATCTTTTATCCATAAAAAAAAAATGTTCTCAAGCCACACGAAGGTTTTCGAAACGGCTTGACAATTGTTTTTATTAACTAGTGGACGCCCGCAGCTTCGCTCGCGTGGAATTAGACGTAACATAACCTAAATGTAGGTATATACGAAAAACTTTTGTACCTACTAACTTTGCACCCCCCTTTTACCGCCCCTTATGAGATGATTTTCGAAACTCAATAAAAAACCTTCATAGGTACCTACTGCATTTCAGTCGAATAACATCAAAAACGGCAAAGTTTCATACTAACTTTGCACCCCCGTTTTACCCCCTTAGGGGGTGAATTTTCAAAAATCCTTTCTTAGTGCTCCCCTACGTTATAAAAGGAACCCCTGTGCAAAATTTCAAGTTTCTAGCCCTTATAGTTTAGGCCCTGCGTTGATATGTCAGTCAGTCAGTCAGTCAGTCAGTCAGTCAGTCAGTCAGTCAGTCAGTCAGTCAGTCAGTCAGTCACCTTCTCCTTTTATATATATAGATTGAAAATAACCGGAACCGACGGCTTAACGTGCCCTCCGAAGCACGGTAGCGTCCATGAAATTTTGCTAATAACCACAAATCGACTGTGCCCGTCGTTGCTTAACTAGGATGGTCACATATAATCGACGCTATCCATTGGGATATGGACCCTATGGATCCTTACTCGACAACTTGGGGAAAATCAGCAATTTGGTTGAGTGCTGTCCCTGTTGGCCATGCAGCTAGTTATCGAATTTTATTTCTTTTTCATCACCTGTACTTGTATTTTATTTTTGTTGTGTGACAAAATAAATAAATTCAGGGACGCTATAGATCCAATGTTTGCGGCAAGATGAATATACGTGAACATGTAAAGTATTTTAATGTTCAGCATTGCGTTTCAAAGCAAAATTACCATAACCCGGGAACGAGCGAGAACTAACGGCAGACAATCAAAAGCTAGTTATGAATAAATAACGCGCCATAATGACTGATAATCGCCGTACCATCTTCGTGGTGTCGTAATTAAGTGCAATCAGCCTTGCGCCCCCATCTTTGGGGTGATTATGAGTATACCATTTCCCCTTCGTGCGCATGTATCCGGACTTATTTAACCCTTTGCTCGCTTTTGACGCTGTCACTGTTCTGGCGGGAAAATTGGCGCCAAAAAGTGAATACACCAAAGAGTAAATACTAACTGTTACCTAATCTATGACAGTATGTAGTGACCGCGTATTTAACAATTATTTTAAAAGTAGCCGAAGGAAATTATATCTTTGCGCAACAAGATCAATTATACCGTTAAATTTTTTTTTTTAAAAAAGCTTTTTAAACCTTTTTTTATTTTCATGCATTGTCATCGGAACGAAATATGTGTGCTAAATTTCAGCTCGATAGCTTCAGCCTTTAGGCCTTTTAGCCTTTTAACGAGAAAAGGCAGCAAGGAAGTGGGTGAAATATTTATTGCAAGATTCCAGGACATACATACCTACAAGATACATACGAGTAAAGTTAAATAAAAGCTTTTAAAAACTGCCATAATATGTACGAAAAATATTTTTGGTATGGAAGGCAAAATTTTGAATTAAGTCCGGATATGGATTTCAACGAGAATTTAAAATTTGCTTATGTATTTCCGATTTTCGCTAAGTCGGTAATTTCAAAATAAATAAATGATTGATTAATTGATGGAGCGAGCTTTTCATTTGGCGATATTACCTATACCACTATACCTATAGTTTATCTAGATAAAATAAATGTAAACAAAGAAATGTTCCTGCCAAAGTTATGTTTCGTTTCAGTAATAGTGAAAATTTTCGTGCAGTTTAAAATGGAAAATAAAATACTTTTAAACACTGAGTTAAATACCATATATATCAATGCTTTTAAACAACAAATCATTAAATCTATATATCTATATATATAAAAATGTTATGTTGGTTTGTGTACGCTTCAAAAACTCAAAAAGTTCTGCACCGATCGAGCTGAAATTTAAGCATGATATATAATTCGCATCAAGGATTGTTTTTATCTAATTTTTGCATCAGTCACATATCCGCGAAAAATATTGTATATCCACAAGTATTGCAAAATTAAACTTATATGACATGTATTCTTTGTTTTGTTTCTCATTTCGCAACCATTCAATCACAATGTGCCACAGCGAAGCGTGGCAGGGTACAGCTAGTTGTTCATATTTTATTAATTTGATAGACAATTTCCTTTAATTTTTTACCGAAAATGTATGGGTGATTATTAACAATTTGGTTTGATTAGGACCAATTTCCTGAGTAAAACCAAAAGTAAAGAAGTAAATCTGAAACATCCATCGGTACAAATATAATGTGCATAGGAGCGAATCTGATTTACAACACATTGGCAACCCACAATAAATCCCATCAAATGGTGACCCCACTTTCCCCCATTAAGCTATTGAACACCGGCAGTTTAACATTACGTGGCGGTCGTGTCGAGCAGGTGCTCGATCCCACCAACTGTACAGTCGGTGACAAAAGTGTTCTGAGGTTTTTTTTTGTATATTTTTTTTATAGCACCACCCAGCCGCTGTCAACATGAGAACTGTGACTGAATTTTACAAGACTCAAATACAGACTGGTTTTACTTGAAACTGGCATAAAGTTAAAACTATTGCCATAAAAATAAAAAAGAGATACTGGGATGGTCAGTTCAGTTAGCAGAAAGAGTAAATAAGAACATTAGTTGGTCAGTTCTTTAGTGGGTGTGAGGACTGGAGACTGTAGGTGATAGTTAGTCCTGTGAGTTGGTGTTAGTAATAGTCTAGTAGTATTAGTAAGTTAGTATTAGTAAGACACTGGTTCCATGTCAGTCACAGGTGAGTTGCTATCCTTGACGATTAAGATGGATTATTTTAAACATTGAAAACAACCGGGACCGCCGGCTTAACGTGCCCTTCGAAGCACTGTAGCGCCCGATTTCGCCACTAGCTGTCATCCATCCGCAAACCGACCGTGCCCGTTGCTTAGCTCTGTCGATCACATACAATCGACGCGACACATTGAGCTATGGACGCTACAATTTATGCTATTATGCTATTATAAATGGTTGTCTGGAAGAGATCGCTTTTTAGTGATAAGACCGCCATTTGTAGTACCACTCTAATATTTTATTATTTTTGTATGTACTTGTTGTATGTTGTATCTTTATCCTTTTTGGTGTACAATAAAGGAACTTGTCTCTCTGTCTGTCTATTATATATCCAACGTGCTTTAAACGCTGTCGACAGGCCCGTTGGCGCAATCGGTAGTGACCCTGTCTGTTGCGTCAAAGGTCGTGGGTTCGAATCCCACTCAGGACAAATATTCGTGTGACGAACACTTGTATTTTTTCTGTGTCTGGATGTCAATATTATCTATTTAAGTATGTATTTAAAAATATCTATGTATGTATATCAGTCTCTGACACCCACAACACAGGCTCGCGCCTACTTTGGAGTCAGATGGCCGTGTGTGAGAATGTCCAAGATATTTATATTTATATTTATTTGTCTGGTCATTACCTCGCAGTATTACAGTAGACAGAATACATTTAATAATGGTATTGCTAAAAAAAATCACTTAACCCTTCCGCGCGCGCCTGTACTAGGGGTGCGCGCACCTGCCGGTGATGGCACAGGTAATTAACCCTCAACAATACACTCTTGCCCTGTTTGCTACCCAACTTACTTTGTTTGGTGAACTAAATGTTTGTTTGCACCGGGCACACTCACGCTGGCCGTGTCACCCACTGCCGCCCATAGGTGGGCATGGAACCTATGTTTAGTTATGGAGTTCGCTCGGCCCAGTACCACCGCCCGCCACGGTAACTTCAACCATTTCTACGTGTAATAATTGTTTTCAAAGCAATATGCATGACTAGTGGACGCCCGCAGCTTCGCTCGCGTAGAATTAGACCCATTAACGATGTCTACCCGCGTTCGGGTTGCCCACTTGACTTCAAAAACAGCAAAGTTTCATACTAACTTTGCATCCCCGTTTTACCCCTTAGGGGGTGAATTTTCAAAAATCCTTTCTTAGTGCTCCCCTACGTTCTAAAAGAAACCCCTGTGCAAAATTTCAAGTTTCTAACCCTTATAGTTTAGGCCCTACGTTGATATGTCAGTCAGTCAGTCAGTCAGTCAGTCAGTCAGTCAGTCAGTCAGTCAATCAGTCAGCTTCTCCCTTTATATATATAGAATGACAGTATTAAAAAAATAAAGAATAAATGGTTTTAGCGGAACATGTATGTTGAATAATTCCTAAAAAATTGTCAAGTTTTAATAAAAACATTGAGATTAATAAGATTTTCATTAAAACAAAAGTATAAAATACAACAATCGGCCATGTTCACTGAAATGCCAATCAGAGCGGATGACGTTAAATAAAAATTCACCTTTCGCTTGGGCTTGTTGAATACAGCGGCATATTTACCTAGGCGTAACGTCAAGCGGACGCCATGACACCTATGAGCGTTTTCGCGCTACATTCAAAGTAGATAGGAAAAACTGCAATAACTTGCGTTAAAACTAAATTTATTGCTGAAATCATGTATTTTTTTTTTTTGGTTTGGTTGTTCTTATTTTTCAAGGTTAGTTAAGGTTTCTTATTTGAGCAACCGGAAGCTAATTATGTTTTCGTTGTCCCAGATGTTCGCGGCATGGTGCCCCTTCTCGCGAGTCTGCCACCCCCGTGCGTACCAACATACTGCCAGCATGTACCATTGCGAGCGCCGCGTAAGTATACAACCAATACTATTGTATTTTGCAATTTTTATAATTTGATCACATTACATTATTATTGAACAAGTGGAGCTGGAGATACATCGCACCAAGCATTTCTATCGTTCAAGTAGTCATTAATTTTATAGACAGCTTAATTAAGGAGGTTTTGTTTAATGTAAGATTTATATTTATTATCTGAGAGACAAGTTATATTTCCGGGTATTTTATTGTGAAAGCGAACACATATGGAATCAAAGTAGGTACTCGTCAATACGAATGAAACGAGCCCATACTCGATGGGGTTGTGTCGTTTTATTGCGGAGCTCCTATGGCCATCTTCCAGCTGCAGCATCAGATCAACCCCATGTCATCATAATATTGTATGGTCACGCAATATAAATATGCATGCAAAATTTGAGCTCAATCGGAAACCTAGAAGTGGGTCAAATTTAACTTGCAAGATTTCATTACAGAAGGGACAGGGACAATTAATGAAAACTTTTTAAAAACTAAAAAAAACACTCTTTTGTAGATAACCGAACTAAAATGTAGTTTTTTTTTAAATATTTCTTTTAATTATAGCATTGTCATCGGTCCTTGATAAGTGTGCACAGTTACAAAATGAATCCCACGTTTTGTAATTAATTTTAAGAGTGTAATTTTTTTTCCCATAAGTATCCTTAGTTATAATAAATTTAAAATTTCATTTACTGTCCGAACATCTCAAATACGCTGGGTCGCCCTGATAACCAGCGGTCGTGGTTCACTGCGACCATAGCTTAGTGCGGCCCCATTTCGTCAGATCCTATAGTTTTTACTTATTTTATTTTATAGGAATATTGTAACTATACTTTTGTTAACTGGTCGAAATAAATCTATATTCATTCATTCATTCATTTTGAAGTGGGCAAAAACGTTCAAAGATTCCGTTACATACGAGTACATAAGTAAGATAAGATAAAAATCATTTATTTCTTAACTCTAACACACACATAAACCTTATAAATAGCAATTTAAAAGAAAAACACGGGATTAAACAAAAAATATTATAAGGACTTACTTTGTTGGATAAATAAAGATAGGGTGGAAAAGGTACCTGGTTCAAATATACCCCGCGCCGAGATGGTGATGACGCGTCGGAGCCTTACCTTTCTTAATTGTCCATTGATGATTTTGCTGAACACCAATTTCACGTATCACCTGTGGTATCACTGTAGATGCACTAATACGTGACACTCAAATAATGTTTTTGCTACTTTGTAGCTTGAGATGAGGGTAGGGTATCGGATCGGTTGCGTTCGGAAATAACCATCACATAGATACGTACCTACATACAAAGAATGTTGCTTTATTTAATGACAGTAGTGCCATACTAAAACACCATCGTTATGTCTTAAATGCCAGTAAAAAATCTAATACATTGTGTAGTGTATAAAACCCTTGGAAGTAATAAATCCGCCTTGCGAATTGATTAAATCGCTTTTCGTGATTGTCTAGTCTAGCCCAATGGTTGGCTAGTAGAGGATGCAAATGAACAAAAAAATATCATGGAATTAATCACCCCTGATTTAAATGAGTAAAAAAATATCATGGAATTACCTTTTTTTTGGTATTTGTAATTTAGTTCATAAACATTTTATTTTTATTTTTTAATAATGGTTACATTTGCAAGGAAATCTTATATTAAACAAAACATCCATAAAAATAACAAAATACATTATTACAACTTTAATAACCTACAACTAAACAATGAAACATTTAAAACTAAGTAATCACCAAATAAAATATGTCATCTAGAAACAGAATTTGTGGCAATGTACCCAGAACTCAGACCATTTTTTCTTGGTCTGAGACCCAGAACGCTGGCAGCATTAAAATACAAATATTTAAAAAAAATAGTTTTACCTACCCTATAGGGGTACCTCCCTCCATACCCTACCCTAAACTCAAATACCCCCATTTCCCCCCCAGTACCACCGGTGACCCCACCAGCGCTCTCCGTGTACGAGGAGGCGCGCCGGCGGGGGGAGAAACGTCCCATACCGGCCGAGCTCAAAGACGAGAAGTACTTCGAGCGACGCAGGCGCAACAACCAGGCAGCCAAGAAGTCAAGGGACGCGCGGCGGATACGGGAAGACCAGGTGATTGGTATTCAATAGATATCTATCTAATCTAATCTCTTTAAACGAGCAATTCTTGTATACGTACATATAATTGGAATTCGGAATCGGCTCCAACGATTTTCATGAAATTTAGTATACAGAGGGTTTCGGGGGCGATAAATCGATCTAGCTAGGATTCATTTTTAGAAAAAAATTTTTTTTTTCGTGTTTTATCGATAATCAAAAATTGTAGGCGACGCACCTTATTATAGAAAAATATAAAACTGTATACATATAAGAAAAAAGAATAAAAACGTCAAGGCGCTGTCGCGCTGAAGTATCAAAACTTTTCGGTGGCTTTTATTTTCCATCGCAAATAATTCTGGGTTTCTGTTAAAATATGTTAAACAATCGCAGTACAATTTCATGCGAGCGAAGCCGCAGGTGCCTCTAGTATTTATTAATCTGTGTTTAATCTGCGGTTGCCTATAAAAAACTAACCGCGTTTGGCTTTTTATAGGCTCGGTGGGGTAGTTGACCGCTTAGTGAGGGTAGCAGCTAATAATATAGCCTTTCGAAGCGACGCTTCCATAGCCCAATGGCTCGCGTCGATTCAATGTGATCGAAAGAAATAAGCAACGACGGGCGCGGTCGGTTTGTGGATGGGTGGCCGCTAGTGGCAAAATTTCATGGACGCTACCGTGCTTCGGAGGGCACGTTAAGCCGTCGGTCCCGGTTGTTTTCAATGCTGGAAACAGTCGTTAAGCCTTGTCGAAGACCTGGGTGGCTTGAGAACATTCGACACTGGGTTGGCCACTAACCCCTCCACCAAACCGCATTGGAGCAACGTGGTGGAGTATGCTCTAGACCTCCCGCAGCAGCGTCCGTGGGGGAGACCCGTGCCCAGCAGTGGGACGTCTATGGGTCCCAGCGAACCATCATCATATCTATAAATATAAAAGGAGAAGGTGACTGACTGACTGACTGACTGACATATCAACGCAGGGCCTAAACTATAAGGGCTAGAAACTTGAAATTTTGCACAGGGGTTCCTTTTATAACGTAGGGGTGCACTAAGAAAGGATTTTTGAAAATTCACTCCCTAAAAACGGGGAACGGTAAAACGGGGGTGCAAAGTTAGTATGAAACTTTGCCGTTTTTGATGTTATTCGAATGAAATTCAGTACATAAGTAGGTTTTTTATTGAGTTTCGAGAATCATAGCGTAAGGGGGTAAAAGGGGGGTGCAAAGTTAGTAGGTATAGTTTTTCGTATATACCTACATTATTTCAATGAAATTTTGTATTTAGGTTATGTTACGTCCAATTCCACGCGAGCGAAGCTGCGTGCGTCCACTAGTTAGTCAATATAGTGGAAGGCCCGACGTGTTTCTGTTTCGATTAACATTGATACACGAACTCATTTCGTTCCCAGATCGCCTGGCGCGCTTGCATCCTGGAGCAGGAGAATGCATCGCTCCGTGCCCACGTCGCTGCCTTGCGACAGGAGGCGCTGGCCCTGCGTGCCCTGCTGGCCGCCAGGGACGACCAGCCTGTCCCATCGTCCACCACAGCTGATTAGAAGACTGAGATGCTAACTTTGCACTTTAATACTGGAAGCAGTGTCTGTCTGCAGAGGTATAATACCTGGATGCCGCTCTGTGTTCTCCACCAATCCGCGTTGGAGCAGCGTGGTGGAGTATGCTCTGGACCTCCCGCAGCTGTTTCTGTGGGGGAGACCCGTGCCCAGCAGTGGGGCGTCTATGGGTCGCAGCGATCCAGGTATAATAAGCTGTGATGGTACCTATATTGGCAAGCTTGCTGTAGTACGCTCACGGAGGACTGAATCCGGGGATAATCGAGCTTGTGAAAGTGGACGATACGAGTATATCATATTTGAAATGAAATGAAATTTGTTTATTTTCGCTAACAACTACAACATTTTACAATGATATAATCAAATAGGACAAAATAATAATGTATAAACAGTTGTTGCAGTCCTAGCGAAAAACGGAAAGCACTCAGCATTTGCTGTAACAAAGAAAATGCCACAGCACTGATATTCTGTACTTCCGTTTTGTCGCGTAGTTCGGGCATTGGCGAGTTTCAGGGTGCAACTATATGTACTTACTAACAAATATAACAAAAACATAAAAAATTAAATACAAAAATAAAAAGTACCTAATAGCTTAGCAAAACAAAGAATTCTTACTGTACAGAAACAAACGAGACAAACAGATATATTTTAGTGTCTTAATTAAATTTGGTCTAGCCTAACTTTAAGTTAAGTGAGAATAGCATCATATATCATATATATCAATTTTAGGTATTACGGAAAGGAATATAAAATTAAATTTATACTGGATGCTTATATTGGAAGCTGAGATACTGATAAGAGACTCACTCGGTGTTCTGATTTAATGCAAGAACATAATTCCACGTATAAGTGTCATGACTAATCTCCCATACAAACTTCTTCCACCTATTCTACCCCGTTAGTGTGTGAATTCAAAGAATGAGATTTGAATAATTTTTAGATATTTAATCCTTAAAAATAGAGATATAAATCGATGCTACAGTCAAAGTCAAAGTCTAATAATTTATTTCGCTATGAGAAACCACAAACTACGCTATAATGCTATTCTAAACTGATTAATATAAAGCAAAGGAGCTATTGATCATTGAATGAATAGCTAATCCCTACACAGGTGCCTAACCTGCCTTATGGCTAATCTATATAATAAAAATGAATCGCAAAATGTGTTGGTAAGCGCATAACTCAACAACGCCTGGACCAATTTGGCCAATTCTTTTTTTAAAATGTTCGTTGAAGTTCAAGGATGGTTTTTACGGCGAGAAAAATTTGAAAATTCATCCCCTAAGGGAGTAAAACGGGGGTGCAAAGTTAGTATGAAGCTTTGCCGTTTTTGAAGTTAGTGAATGTGTAACGCGAGCGAAGCTGCGGGCGTCCACTAGTTTACAATAATTACCTACTACTAAGCTAAGCTCTAAGTCACGATAGACCATTTAGGATGTTTATTTCCTTAAATTTTTCTCTTAAGGAGTCTTTACTTTTCATTTTATATATGGAACGGATAGCCCTTTTCTGCAGAATAAAAATAATATTAGCATCAGCTGCATTGCAGCATGCCCAGAGTAAAATGCCATAGGACATTACACTGTGAAAGTAACTAAAATAGACCAATCTAGCGGTATCGACATCCGCTATCGTTATTATTTGCACAGAACAGATAAATTATCTGTTCTGTGATTATTTGCCTGTAGCCCAGTAGGACTACGCCCTCATGCTGGTATTCCGTGGTTCCACTAGGGTATAATTGGTGAAACCACGGCCCCTTTAACGTAGGTGCTAGTTTAAACTGTCCAAAATTAAGTTGTCTAACAAAGATGTTGTAAATATTGTTGTGTAAAATGTTTGATAAGTTTTAATTATAGAACTAGCGTTCGCCGATGTTGTTTTACGTGCAGAATTACTGTTATTATTAAGAGCTACTATTATAGTAATAATAGTTATATTATGTATTCTGTGGAGCTACGAGTACACCAAAATTCTAGGTTCACAATCAGTTTGGTCGATCACAATCCGAGTTAGCCATCAATCGATTAAAAATGTATCGATAGTTAAAATTAAAAATCGAATGATTATTTCAGTCGTTTGTCCTTTTTACCCAACAAATTTTTTGCATAGATGTTGAATAGGGCCTGCAACGTCTAAAGCCCAATGGCTCGCGTCGATTCAATGTGATGTATTGTGGATAGGTGACCGCTAGAGGCAAAATTTCATGGACGTTACCCGTGCTTCTGAGGGCACGTAAAGCCGTCGTCCCGGTTGTTTTCAATGTTGAAAACAGTCGTTAAGCCTTGTCGATGACCTTCAGGTGGCTTGAGAACATTCGACACTTGGTTGGCCACTAATCCCGCATTGGAGCAGCGTGGTGGAGTATGCTCTAGACCTCCCGCAGCTGTGTCTGGTGGGGAGGCCCGTGCCCAGCAGAGGGACGTCTTTGGGTCGCAGCGAGGGTCTGCAGCGTGACATTGTACACACACGTGACACATTAATCGACTGATCGGTAAAATGTTAATCGTGATCGTATTCTAACGGAACTGTGGGTAAAGCTTGATTATAATAAGCTTTTATTTAACTTCACTCGTATGTATGTATTCATGTATGTCCTGGAATCTTGCAATCAATATTTCACCCACATCCACTGAAGCTATCGAGCTGAAATTTGGCACACATATTAGGTTCCGATGAGAATGCATGAAAATAAAAAATAAAAGTTATAAAAGCTTTTTAAAAAAATATATTTTTGCAGTATAATTAGTTAGTAATCTTTGGTGTAGCGTGCTATAGAAATAAGCTATACAGTTAATATTTTTAAAGCATCCGTTTTTGGTACACGGAAAGCGATTAAACAAAAGCCACGGGTAAAGCTAGTAGTAGTATGTATATAATATTTACTCAATCCGTCCACTGAAGTTCCAAATATGAGTTAGGTACTAGTGGACGCCCGCAGCTTCGCTCGCGTGGGAGTAGACATAATATTAGATTCTTCTTAACGCGTTTACTTTAGCTCCACAAATTTGAAATGAATCCGTCAATGTGTTATCCCCTATGTTTATTTTACACCCATAAGGGTAACATTTTTACAAACTTTGAATGCCATATTTATTTATATCTAATCAACAGCCTAAAATATAAATTTTATGCTTCTGATTCTGAAAATGACAATACTTTCAACCCCTTTTCAACCCCTTACAACACTTTATTCCAAATAAAAAGTAGTGTGTAGTAGTGTCCTTTCTCAGGCTCTAGATTATCTGTGTACCAAATTTCGTTTAAATCGGTTCAGTAGTTTTGGCGTGAAAACGAGACAAACAGACAGACAGACAGAGTTACTTTCGCATTTATAATATTAAGTATGGAAGTATGGATGTTGGAGGGTGGACTTAGAAGGAGATGGGCTATTTAAACACTCTCACTTCATGATATCATATATTAGAAATACTGTACAATTACACTTTATTATTACATTTATAATATTTATGTTTACAAATGGTTCAATGACATTATGTCTACCACAATTCGTGTCTCAGATAGAAGTACGTACGTCACAACATAAGACATTCTGTTATGACGTTATTTAAATATTCTATTATTCTAAAACCATCTCAGTGTATGTGTGCATGTGTTGCCTGCCAATACTAATACCTTACACAATTAAAACTCCTAGAATGGATAATTATTTTTTTAATAAATAACATAGACATCTGACCCCAAACTAGGGCAGAGCCTGTTATGTACTATGAGTGACTACTATACATACTTAGACTACTATACTTAGATTGTATTTTCAAAATCATACTTAAATATATAGTAACATTAAGATACTGAACAAACACAAGTATTCGTCACACGAATGTTTGTCCTGGGATTCGAACCCACGACCTATTGCGCCAACGGGCCCGTGTAGTAGGTACTATTAGTTAGATAGTTTTAATGTTTGTATATGTAAATAAATATAAATATATTTGTTGATTTATTTTTCATTGTTTTATTTATTCAATTTTCTATTTTTTTCTGTCATCGAAGTATTGCTCATCTGAGCACTATCAGTGTACTTCACTGTAGCGTCCATAGCCCAATGGCTCGCGTCGATCGTATGTGACCGACCCTGCCCCCTCGACTTTATTAAGACTTTATTAGCATTAAAATTAAAAAGAGACAACATAGGACTACTCTCAGCCTGTGCCGTGGTACTCGGAGAGAACAGCGGCAGCTGGTTTTCAGGGTAGCCCCTTGCAATACAATAATAACAATACAATAACAACAAAGCAACTAAAATAATATTAATAACCAGTCGCTCGCTGCATGGCTGCGACCCATAGACGTCCCACTGCTGGGCACGGGTCTCTCCCACAGACACTTCTGCGGGAGGTCTAGAGCATACTCCACCACGCTGCTCCAATGCGGATTGGTGGAGGGGTTAGTGGCCAACCCAGTGTCGAATGTTCTCAAGCAACCCGAAGGTCTTCGACAAGGCTTAACGACTGTTTCCAGCATTGAAAACAACCGGTAACGACAGCTTTACGTGCCCTCCGAAGCACGGTAGCGTCCATGAAATTTTGTCACCCATCCACAAACCGACCGCGCCCGTCGTTGCCGAACTCTTTCGATCACATTGAATCGACGAGAGACATTGGGCTATAGACGCTACTAAAATTAAATATAACTGGGGAAAAGTCGGTGTGTACACACCTCTGGCTACCCCATCGTTGAAATACAGGCGTGATGTTATTTTATGTAATCTCATCATACATAGCAAGCTCCTCCGTGCAATGGCAAGCTCAGGCGATGTAGAACAATTCAATTCCTTACAGACAGCAGAGGCCTACTAATAGGGTACCGTTTTTCAATCTGGGTGCGTAATCCTTTATGGGTTCCGTACTCATAGCGTGTGGTATTTACCTACTTACTAAATATAAACAAATAATTGCCATATGGGAATTTTGAAGTGCAAGTAATATAAAACTCTTATCTGGCAGATGCCCTCTTCGGTCAGCGGTATTTTGTCGCGGGAACGTGGTCAATTCGTACATTTAGAGATATTTCTATGGTACTAAACGAAATAACAGGATCTTGAACGTAACAAATGTAGTGTTTTAAATGACGGATAGGTCCTTCCATCCATCCATCCATCAGCCTTTCGGGTCCACTGCAGGACATAGGCCTCCCTCAATCGACACCACTCCTTACTAAGTATGTATTTAATCTTATTGAAAAAATGAAATAATTTGAAATAAAACCTCTTTGGTTAGGATATAGAAATATTATATTACTTGTATTTACGCCGTTGTAACATACATACATTGAGAACATTCGAAACTGGGTTAGCCACTAACCCCTCCACCAATCCGCATTGGAGCAGCGTGGTGGAGTTCGCTCTAGACCTCCCGCAGCATAGTCTGTGGGGGAGACCCGTGCCCAGCTATGGGACGTCTATGGGTCGCAGCGATGTTACAACAGCTTGTAGTATACTTTAACCATTTCACACAGTATTAAGTCTTATGGCATGGGCCTTATGGCTTCTGTGTTTATCAGTCTATGTATGTATGTATGTATGTATGTATGTTTGTTCCTCTATGGCGTTCTAGAGAGCAAACGCGTAAGGCGATTTGTAATGATTCTTACGTCAAACGATTTGACATAACCTTGCAAGTGTCACTAAAGAATTGACAGTAACCAAAATTCACCATAGCGACAACTAGACGCCATGTAAAAATGAAAACAAGTAATTGACCAACTACGAAGTGGGTTTTTGTTAAATAGACATTTAAAATCATATTTAGGTTCTTTTATTTAGGTTTATTTATATTAATTATTATTTTTCATTTTAAATGACAGTTTAGGATATTATGGTCAAGCCACAAACTATACAATTTTCCCGCGTGCCTCAACACGACATGATATAAAATTTAGAAAAAGAACGTTTCGTTGTCCTGTTCACCACTCCGCGTGTCTCGGTGGCCGGCACTCTCGTGTGACGTGTTAACTGCTGTGATCTTAAATAACTAGTTTACAAAGAAAGAAAAATGCGGTAAGTCCACTACAATTTTATTTCGTGTTTACATTTTTTATGTTTCGACTAAAAAATAAATGACGCTTCATTTAGGTTTAGGTACATACTTTATATATTGTTTATTTACGCTGTGAACACTAACCCTTGTATTTATAGCAAATTATTTAGCTATAGAGTAGTATTAATGTTTATTTATGTGTTTTGTCTTCTTATTTCAAACTCAATTAAGAATTGGGTAGAAAGTGAGACGAGTAAAGACTTTATGTATTTAATAGGCTTATCAATTTGTTAGGAATAAATTAAAAAAGCATTAACGGGTTAAACTATTATATTTTACTAATGTATAATAATACTATATCTAGGTACCTACTATGAATAGGTACTGAAAAATTAAATTATAAAATAGTTAAAATAATAGATAATATATTATCTCATTTAACACCGTCCCAAATTAATCAATTTTAATTTTTATGCACATTTAGATCATTTCATTTGTGCAAATCGTATCTGTCGGATCACAGACAAGTGCTGTAAGATTGTTTATAACACATTTGCTCGTAAAGGGCCCCTTATTTCACCAATTTCAATATCGTAATGTATCTCATTACCGCACTTGTGCGTTTTACATTACATTACCGCACTTGTGCTGTAATGTAGGTTTTTTTTTATAAGGTAAAACGCACGGTCTAACAAGATGCTCCGTCTAAAACGAACAGTACTTTTTCAATCTTATCAAAGAGTTTTTATGCCAGAAAAGTGGTCAACATTTTATGAATAAAATTAACTTTGGGAGATAGAACACTTTATAGATATAACATTTAATTCTTTAATTTAATTAATTTTGAAAATAAATTACAATAATTTATCTGTAACAAAAACAAAAACATATTAATTTACTTTAAAATAATACTGGCTGTTTTTGTGTCTTTGCCTTAAAAAAAAGTGCTGATGCGCGCGCATCGTTTTGTGAACAAGTAAAAATTATTCCGCGCGCTTTTTCTTTTCGTTGCATTGTTTTTATTTGAAAATGTCATCAAGTAATGATGAATTTATTAATTTATTTCCTCGCAAATATGTTATAAAACGTCGTATGACACACGTGCGCTTTGATAATTACAGCCTCTGCTTTCTTGTAGCAATATCGCCTCGGCTGTAATTTTCAACTTACCGCACTTGTATCATAATGTACCTACTATTACAATAATTTAAAATGTTTATGTTATACATATAGTTAAATCAGACTAGTATTATGCAAATGTGATAATCTTGCCCTTATGACCTTTCTGTAGGCATAATATTATTAAAGTAGAAACATCTTTAGGCACGATAAGACATATATGGATAACTCGATAAAGCCGTAGGCACGCGTTGATCTTACGCGAAATGCCCGGTAGCAGCTCGGAGTCTGGATTTGTGCCCGGCGTATGGCAATGGGACCTAAACATAACTGGTGAAATGTGTCTACACACCTAATCTAAGCCTATCCTTTGGGAAAATACACGCGTGACGTTATTTATTCTTTTATTACTTCCCAGGCTCTTTATCTTCATCCTACTCACCACGTTGTGCAGCTGCACACCAGCTGATGATACCTTGAGCTGGGTGCTGAACGCGGTAGGAATTGGAAACCAACCGGATCCGGCCGCCGTAACCGAGACTAACACCGGAAACCAGGTCACCACACCGTTCAAATTGAACCCTGGTAATCGACTTATAAGCAATCGACTTACCGATAGTAACTAAGACAAGCGGCAAATGTTTTTAAATCTTAAAGCGAAGCGAACACAGTATAATTCGAGGCATGAAAGTCTAGGGAGCGGTGCAGGGGACTGTGTTTACATATTGGTAAACAAGTCGTCGGTTAAATAGAAAAATGACGTTATTCAAAAACAGTAAATTTTACAATACAAGCATTTAAAGTTTTTAATTTTATTAAATTTCATTTTTCTTTTTAAGTTTTATATTTACATGTAAGTGTTATATATCATTTTAAAGGATTAACATGAAGATTAATATGCTGTATTTATTTTAATCGAATTATAAAAAAGGAGGCTTTTCTAGTAAGAAATGACATTTTTCTACATAATTAAAAAAAAAATGTGGCACGTATTTTCTAAAAAATTTAACACAATAATGGAAAAAATATGGTTTTTTTAAGTACAACGTATTTATAAATTGAGGTAATAATAGTATGGTACATCAACTTAAAATTATATGAATTAATAATCATAAACAAACCTCTATATTAAAAGTAACCCCTACTTATTACACAAATCAATGGCAACATTGAGGCAATATTGAGGTCACTGAGTTTGAATTTAAATCTACCCATATTTTTTTTTTTTAAAGAATATTTGTATGTTAAATTAGCAATGGGCAGGCGACGTCGTTCGCAGTATTGATAACCCATCCGTGGGGAAGAAAAGTCCTCGAAAGGAGACCTCCACTTGGAAAAAGGAGGACAGGTCGCCCTTCGACAAGGTGGACGGACGACCTGAAGAAGACGGTGGGAAACCGCTGGATTCAGAAGGCACAGGACCGGTTGGAGTTGCATAGTTTAGGGGAGGCCTATATCCAGTAGTGGACCACTAAAGGCTGATGATTATAATAAGAATATTAAGAAATTGAAGGCGTTCTTTTCTTATCAAATTTTTTTATTATTATTCGTTAAGTATTACAATTATTTTGACTTGCTGTATTTTCTTGGCCATTCATTGTAGTGCTTTTATCTCCCGAAGATGTTGGTGACATAGCAAGATCTCCACGTAGTAGAAAATCGGGGTCATTATCGACATTGTCAGACGAAAAGTCCTTTTGGCTATTAGGTATGGAGGTGAAGGAATTATTGCCACCTTCCTCAGAATCCGATTCGACTCCGGCTCGACGTCGATAATCTCACACATTGTAGATACTTTTTTTGGTGGGTTCTTTCTCTTAATAGCTGAGTTATGGGCTTGAAAATCTAGACCTGGCTCTGTATTAACTGCTTTCATAAAATCAGTAGTCGTAGTCAGGTATGCCAAATAGTGGATCTTTATTTAACTTTAACGGAACCAAATTAAGCTCCACTGGATTCCCCATAGAAAAAAACCTTATACATAATTTTTTTTTCACTATGCTTCATCCTAAAAAATTTTTTACATAAAACTTTTCATTCTAAAGGTTAAATCAAAATATTTGTATTTCATTCGATTAAATTGACTTTGTACTGAAAGTACGTTAAAAGTAGTACGTTAAAATGTAGTATTTTTAAAAGATAAACATCATAATTTAAAAAAAATTCATACAATAAATAAATAGCACAGTCATATAGGAAATTGTTACAATAAAAACCTTATAGAAAAATGTCATATGTACAAATAAGTCTTGTATCAATAACTTAATTTCACAAAAAAACAGTCATATTTAAAAAAATGACATTTATCTATACAAGTTACAAACACAATCGCAGTAAATTTTTAAAGAACAAACGTAATTTCTCGAAAAAATACGTTTTTCTATTAATTTTTCTTATCTTTTAAAATCGTATACAGAAACTATTTTGAGAAATATCATCTTTCTATAAAAATACACATGCATTCAGTTTCGTGGCTGGGTTTCAAATGGCAGAGTGACGGTTATCTACAGTAAATAAGGCGGAAGACCACAAAATACCGAAATGACACTTGTGACATCTAGTGAGCTTGGCGTGTAATTTTATAAAGTGTCTTTTATCCATATAAAAGAAATGTTAATAACAGGCTCTTTTTAGGAATAACCTCACTTTACGAAAATTTTGAAAAATGTCATTTTTCCATTTAGTCGACGAAGTGTCTGTGGCGTGTGTAATTTATAACCGCGCCGACAATGGGGAGCATCTTCATCTAAGTGGGATAGCGCTGCTGCCTGCACGTCCCCTGAAGGCCGACCGCTCCCTAGAGAGCTGATAGACCTTCTTCCCCCCTACCATCAGGGGGAAATAGCGGCTAACGGCTGCAAAAAGATACCGTCTCCCACGCTCAACAGCTGGGATGTCACCGACGGGTTCACCCCTGGAGCAATTGCGCGGCTCGAAGGACTATCCTTACATCCGAATCCCCTCACGCAGCGCCGCGAAAGAGAAGGAAAGGTTTCGTTCGCCTACCGTTACTCCTTAACAGGTCGTCGCGGTGAGCGGGAGTGTGTGTGATTATATTGTTTTTTATTGTCATTACTGTAATTTCTACTACCAGGCCACATTTATTGCGAATATTCGCCGAACTGCGATAATGTAGTCTGTAAGTTTTTGCTCTAAATATTTGTCCCTGATAATGCCCGGCATAAGTTTTTACTCTAAATATTTGTCGATAGAGCCAAATTCGGACTGCACCACTCCCGCGGGAGCTGCCGGAAGATGCGTCAAGCCCCAGTTCTGCCAGAAGGACCCTGAGCCCAAGGACCCCACCACGTTGTTCACCCTCAGGTTAGCTCCAACTCTCTCTTCTATTTCTTAAAGCTAAAATAGATACGCTAGGAGTCGTTCGAATCCCACTCAGGACAAATTCGTGTGACAAACACTTGGGTTTGACTCACGAATTGCACTCCCTCAAAGACACTGCTGCGGGCAGGTCTAGAGCATACTCCGCCACGTTGCTCCAATGCGCATTGGTGGAGGGGTTAGTGGCCAACCCAATGTCGAATGTTTTCAAGCCACCTGGAGGTCTTTGGCAAGGCTTACCAACTGTTTTCACCATTGAAAACAACCGGGACAAAAGTTTAACGTGCCCTCCGAAGTACGTCCATGAATTTTTTGCTACTAGCGGTTACCCATCCACAAACCGACCGCGCCCGTCGTTGCTTTACTCTGTATATCGTACATTGTATCGATGCGAGCCATTGCTATGGACGCTACAACCGTGCTATAGCATATTGTTATGTTAATAATAATAAGATATGCTATTTAATATAATATAATAACAATGAGATATATATTGTTATTTTTCAGGGAGAAAGGATGCCATTATCTGCTGCAATGTTGCGCTCTGGACCAGATCAAAGACACTCCAAAACCAACCAGGACTGTAAGGAGCCATTGTTCTAAATGTAGACCTTGGAATTTCCTTATTTTATTTCCATAGATGTCCCCTGTCCTCTGTTCCCCCACTGTTCCCCCGCTTGTCCCCCACTGTTTCCCCCACAGACACAGCTGCGGGAGGTTTAATATTTGCTAGATTGCAAAATTATTTGGCGTACATAATAGGTACATTTATTGATTGATTGGTTATTAATAACATACTTAAAATAAAAAAAGTACGGGCATAGCTTAGATCCTATCTATATACAGGGTGTCCCAGAATGAATGGATAATCCTTGAGCCCCGCACAGAACAGCTCTCCAGCGCTTAGAAAAAAATATCAAAAAAAAAAATTCCAAGTGATACCCAAAATATGATTTTTTTTAGAAAAACATTCGTTATTTTAGCTTCACTTCACATTCATTTACACAACTGCCACAAATTAATGATATTTTTGGCGTTTTTGGTGTCATTTTATTTCTGATAGACTATACTACTAGAAATACATCAAATAATATAAGTATCTGTGATACTTTTTTTATAAAAAAAATAAGAACTTGAATTTTTAACATGAAATTTGATACCAAAATAATTTTGACATAGTTTGAGAGTGTTTCATGTAAAAAAAAAGTATGAAAACGTAAGTGTCCAGCTATTTTAAAAACATGCGCAGTTAATACAGATTAAATAATGGTATAATACATCATTTTATCTAATACTACTACGAAGTTATTGCTATTGAGATGCAAAACGAGTAAATACGACTAAAATTAATTATTTCTCAAGCCACCCGAAGGTCTTCGACAAGGCTTAACGACTGTTTCGTAGGAGGTAATGGAATCCCATTGGTTACAGAATGATGGCTGCCCTGCATATTATGATACAAACGTCCGGGCTTATTTAAATGCCACGTATCCAAACAAATGGATTGGTCGTTTGGGTCCTATTCTGTGGCCTCCTCGATCTCCAGATTTAAACTGTCGGGATGTTTTTTACTGGGGCTGTCTAAAGGAAGAAGTGTACTCGAAAACAATTTCAAATGAGGAATTACGCAGCCGTGTTCAAGAGGCCGCTTCAAAAATAAATGAACGACTCTACGCACGGTTTCTTAGTAGAGCCTATAAAAGAAGATGTCGAGCGTGTATTAGAATCGGTGGCAGACAATTTGAACACCTGTTGTGAATAAAGATTGATGTAATGTACACCTGAAATGTAGCGTCCATAGCCCAATGGCTCGCGTCGATTCAATGTGACCGAAAGAGTTAAGCAACGACGGGCGCGGTCGGTTTGTGGATAGGTGAGCGCTAGTGGCAAAATTTCACGGACGCTACCGTGCTTCGGAAGGCACGTAAAGCCGTCGGTCCCGGTTGTTTTCAATGCTGGAAACAGTCGTTAAGCCTTGTCGAAGACCTTCGGGTGGCTTGAGAACATTCGACACTGGGTTGGCCACTAACCCCTCCACCAATCCGCATTGGAGCAGCGTGGTGGAGTATGCTCTGGACCTCCCGCAGCAGCAGTGTCTGTGGGGGAGACCCGTGCCCAGCAGTGGGACGTCTATGGGTCGCAGCGACACCTGAAATGTTTTATTATTATTAAAATGTATTAAGACATTAACTTTTTAATTTTAGTCGTATTTACTCGTTTTGCATCTCAATAGCAATAACTTCGTAGTAGTATTAGATAAAATGATGTATTATACCATTATTTAATCTGTATTAACTGCGCATGTTTTTAAAATAGCTGGACACTTACGTTTTCATACTTTTTTTTTACATGAAACACTCTCAAACTATGTCAAAATTATTTTGGTATCAAATTTCATGTTAAAAATTCAAGTTCTTATTTTTTTTATAAAAAAAGTATCACAGATACTTATATTATTTGATATATTTCTAGTAGTATAGTCTATCAGGAATAAAATGACACCAAAAACGCCAAGAATATCATTAATTTGTGGCAGTTGTGTAAATGAATGTGAAGTGAAGCTAAAATAACGTATGTTTTTCTAAAAAAAATCATATTTTGGGTATAACTTGGAATTTTTTTTTTTTGATATTTTTTTCCAAGCGCTGGAGAGCTGTTCTGTGCGGGGCTCAAGGATTATCCATTCATTCTGGGACACCCTGTATATAAAAGGAGAAGCTGACTGACTGACTGACTATCAACGCAGGGCCTAAACTATAAGGGTTAGAAACTTGAAATTTTGCATAGGGGTTCCTTTTAAAACGTAGGGGAGCTCTAAAAAGGATTTTTGAAGTTAGTATGAAACTTTGCCGTTTTTGAAGTCAAGTGGGCAGCCCGAACGCGGGCAGACGTCGTTAATGGGTCTAATTCTACGCGAGCGAGGCTGCGGGCGTCCACTAGTTCTATATAAATACATAAGAAATAATGAAATCGGTCCAGAGTTAGAGGAGGCAACAGGGAACTACGAAAGGACGATTTCATCAATTTTAGGCAGGTAAAATTAGTTCGGGCTGCACCTCTCTATCGCACGCCAAGGCCGATCGGTGGAACTCAGCGCGACATCAATATGTTTGGTAAATGCCGGCAGTATATTGCAAGATTGCGGCACGGGGTTATACGCCCAGTTCACCGTTCTATCTTGATTTTTACGTGGCTTCTCCCTTATCGCGGTCTTAAATCTATACACCAACTTGACTTGCTTGTGCGTGTTTCAGTTACCCAGTGGGTGCGGGTGGAGCAATCCGGGAGGCTACAGCCTCCGGACCACGGCGAAAGGAGGCTTCGCTGACTTCGGAGACTTCCCCTGGATGGTCGCTGTCCTAACGTGAGCTTAATTCAACCTTATCCTTATCCTTACTAAAATATAAATGGGAAAGTGTGTTTTTTTTTGTCCTTCTCTTACTCAACGGAATGATGGGTCGAGGCGATATTTCGCATACGGCCTGGAGAATAACATTGACAACACGGTTCCCGTAAAATTGAATAAAAACGAGTCCACTTAGATTGTTAGTAACAGTCTCGTTTTGATTCAGCCACAGATGTGAGGGCTAAGATATCTAAAGAAGTGTAACCGGAATACATCCGGTGTTCCATCTTGGTATGAAACGCTCACTAAACTCATCCATTTTCCAGAATAAAAATAAAAAAGCATATTGTATCAAGTGTTTACACAACTAATAAAACATTTCATTCAACAAACGCCTCTCCTAAACGACGCCACTCCAACCGAACCTGTGCCTTCTGAATTCAACGGTTTCCCGCCATCTTCTTTAGGTTGACGGTCCACTAAGTCGGAGGGCGGTCTGTACTCCTTTTTCCAAGCCATGCTCTCCATTCGAGGACATTTCTTCCCTACCGGTTATCAGATGCGAACGTCTTGGCCTTCCCATTGTCACTTCTGCTAACTCTGCGAGCTATTCTCTGTTTACAGGAAGATAACCTCGCAGCCGTGGACCAGGGAGCAGTACATCGGCGGCGGCACGCTGATCCATCCGTCCGTGGTGCTCACCGTCGCGCACAAGGTGGACACGAGGATTGCTGATCAGGTGGGCTCGCACGCTTTCGAGAACTTCATATATAAACAATACACACTCACATCCCAATGGTAGACCTAGGCCCGAGTTGCGAGTGGCAGACACACACAGAAAACAACACAATTCGACTTCCATGACCCAAGTTTTTATCTGCCCCTGTCGAGATTCGAACCCGGGCCCCGCAATTTGGCAGCCATGGTAACCAACATGAATATCAGAACATTCATGGCCATACGATAACAAGTTTTTTGTTTTCAGATAAAATGTCGTGCAGGAGAATGGGATTCGAAGATTGAACAAGAGATTTTGCCTCATCAGGACCGCGATGTCAAGAAAATTTCCATACACGACGATTATAACAACAGTAAGATAATTTTCTCTTCCAATCCGCTTGGAACAGCTTGGTAGAGAATGCTCTAGACCTCTTGCAGCTGTGTCTGTGACCCGTGCCCAAAAATAATGGGTCGCTATGCAGTAGCTAAAATAATTTTGAAATTCTCGTATCCGTACATATTGAACTTCAAATGAGATCGCCTTTATAATCTTGAAACCAACCTACATATACGTGATTCAGATGAAGAAGAGATCACTCAAAGACTCAACTCGGCTGGTCAGCGTTGGAAGATACGAGATTCGATGTCAAGGAATCTACCTCAACGCTATGTGTAGTACTAGCATTTTGTCACGATTGTGCTCGGAATAATGTGCAGTGACAGTGCCAATAATTTCATTTTGGCTTACCCAGATATTTCTGTACAACCGTCGATGAAAATCATACCCTAATCTCTTCCAGTCCGCCAGTACTTCGACGCCGCCCTACTGTTCCTGGACACGCCATTCACCTTACAAGGCGCGTACCACATCGGCGTGGGCTGCCTCGCACGTGACATGCCCGTCCCCGGCACGCTATGTTACAGCATGGGCTGGGGCAGCTCCTTCAACGACACCACCTACGCTCATCTGCTTAAGAAGGTAAGTTGTGTAACAGTGTAACCACAGACGCTTTTAGCTTAGCCTGGTAGCTTCTACCTGTCGTAAAGGGCTACTAAAAGGGTACTTCTGGGGTTGCGGGATGCAGGAGTGGAAAACCGGCCATGCTGCCCTCTTACCCTGGGTCGAATGCCCGCACAGTGTCTTCTAGGATAGCACAGGAGTTGATGCCTAAAACCGGGTAAACCCTGTGATGGGTGCGGCGCTAGAGAACAGTGGATACCGGTGCGTTCTAAGTTCAAGCGAGTTGAAGTGTGTGAAAATCCCACTTAGCCTGGCGTCGTTCTCGTGATCTCCGAGTACCTTGAAAGGGTTTCCCTCTCGTTCAAAAGAAAAAGTGGTTCAGGTATGCCTCTAACTAGCTTACTTTGTTTCCAGATTCGTCTGCCACTCGTTGATCCTATGACGTGTCAGAGGCAGCTTCGCAACACGGTGCTTGGACCCACCTACCAGCTGCACCACTCGCACATGTGCGCCGGCGGGGAGGCGGGCGTGGACACGTGCGTTGGGGACGGCGGCTCCTCGCTCGTGTGTCCCCTTAAGGTACGCTTGCCAGTGGACCAATGGTAAACCCCGTGACATGGTAGCCTCCGTGACGTCTCAGAGGCAGTTACGCAACACGGTGCTGGGCTCCAACTACCAGTAGCAGCTCTCGCATACGTGATGTCCCTTAATCGGTGCAATTCCCTTAATCGATGCCACTGCTTTCCGTCCCATGGCTGAATCCAGCAATATCTATAAAAATATCTGCTCCTCAGGATCAAGGTTCCACGACCCGATATGCAGTGTACGGTATGGTGGTTTATGGCGTCGGCTGCGGGGAGAAGGACGTGCCTGGAGTCTACGCGAAGGTGCCGATTCTCCTGGACTGGGTCAAGCGGGAGTTGGAGGGAGAACAACTGAATGCAAGCACCTATGTTATATCCTAGTTGGCTTAGTGCAGCATAGTCCGTATCAATGTTAAACATAGGTATAGGATTACTGTAAGTTGACACGTGCACACTACACTAATCATTTCTCAAGTATCTCACCCCTATCCCTATTCAATGTCGGTCCATTTCTATACTTCCGTTCCTATCAAAAGTTCTGGAAACCTGTGTTCATTAGCAACTAATTTCACATATAAGTACATAAATATAACCTATAATCTGAATGTGAATTATCTGGGTTCCGCTCTGGTCACAGTACCACCACTGCTTTAGTCAAGGGTCACTGATGACATCAGATTGATGATTAATGACAGAAACTTAATAGTGGTGGCACTTGACGACTTTTCTATCGCTTTAAGCCCAGTCGACCACGAGATTCTTCTCTCAATCCTGTCCCAATTAAGATTCAATTCCACTGGCTTGGATTGGTTTTTTTTTCACTTCGCGGGCGTCATATGGGTAATATATCCTCTGGATGGGCCAACAATGTAACTGGCGTACCGCAAGGCGGCATTCTCTCTGCTATATTCTCCAAAAGAAGTGTATCCGTATTCTGGCTAATATTGACTCAAGGGAATCCTGTCGACCGTATTTTAAAGAATATAATATTTTAACTGTGACATGCATGTATATTTTAGAAACCTGTAAATATGTAAAAAAACATAATAACCTATTTAAGTCAAAAGATGTTAGTAAGTTTAGCCAACGCCGACCATACCATCTTGCTCTACCTAAATCTAATTTGACTATGTTCGGATCTGGACCACATTCAATGTGTGTCAAAATTTTCAATAAACTCCCAAAAGAAATACAATGTGAAAACACACTGAAATCATTCACAAGTAAATTAAAAATTCTTTTATTATCAAAATGTTATTACTGCCTGAAAGAGTATTTCAATTAAATACAATTTAAAACCAAAAGCAGATAAAAGCAGTAATAAATTTTGGGTTATTACATCAAATTTAAATAATAATATTTTGAACAAACTAATTAATTATTTATGTTGACATTACAAATTATTTACTTTAAATTATTTACTTTAAATTATTTACTTTATTATTTACTTATTAAGCTTGACATTTTAAATTTATGTTGTATTTTTATTATTAAAATTATTAAGTTTGACATTTAAATTATTAATCATGACATTTTAAATTATATAGCATTGACTTTATTAAATCATTTAATTTTCTCACTTAAATGTATAGAATCAATTGCAACGCCCTAACAGGGTTTCTTGATGTAATATTATGACTAAGAACTGTAATGTTACAATTGAGAAATAAAGATTATGATTATGATTATGATTATTGTATTCTCTGACGATTAGCCGTTTACGCTTATACCGAGGTTGACAATATTCAAAGTGCGAAAAACTTAATCAACCAGAACTTAGCTGCTTAATTCAATCCGTCTAAATTATTAGGCTTACTTATAATATAATATATCGATATTATTGGCCAAAATTGACTATGAATCGTTAACCGGGGTTTTTATAACAGTACTCACATTCTCTTTCACAATTCAGTTAAAAACTAAGTTACTCAAAGATAGCTCAGTTGGCAAGTAATTGAAATCAGCAGAACAGTTAGTACTACATTATGTTCTTTTTATCGGTTAAAGAACTTTTCGCCAATTAAGAATAAGTTTGAGCTTCAGCTTATCAGACTCATAAGTCATAACTCTATCAGATCACCTACCTTACATCACTTTTTCGCTAACCACCCAGGGTTGACTGAGATAGAATGCCATAAGGCATTGTTAGTTAACTTTTTGTAATTGTGACAATAATTTAATTAATAAAAATAACCAAAGCAATTTGAGTTGTACAGCATGTATTAAAATACTTAATTTTTTTCTTATGCCGGGGATACATTATCGGGACTAGGCGTATATTCGCACTATCATGATAAATGTGCCGCCGCCGCGAAACGCCCGCTGCGAACATTCCTGAAGGTGGTCATCGTAATTGACCGAAACTAGTCTATTTCCGATTTAAATCACACGTTCAAATCGCGATGTATACGGGCAAACACGACTGCTTGGCACACAAAAGGGTTTTGTCACGACACGAATGACACTTTTACAATGTTTTTATCGGGAAAACGCGACACATTAGCGCGATAATGTGGCCCACCTCCCCTATATAGATAAGTAATCTATAATATCTATATATATATAAAAATCAATTGCTGTTCGTTAGTCTCGCTAAAACTCGAGAACGGCTGCACGGATTTATCTTATCTTCGTCTTGAAATGTTCGTGGAGGTCTAGGGAAGGTTTATAGTCTAGTCAACAAGTGCCTTTTAGGTCAAAATTTTTGCGCCTTCTCCGAAAATTATGATTGAGGTGTCATTCGATTCGGAATGGCATGTAGATAGTTTTTGAGAAAATTCGAAGCCCGCTCGCAAAAAATGCAATAGTTATAAACAATTAAGTGAAATAAAAAAAGGGGGTTTGGTATTTCATTAATATCTCAAAAACTATTGGAGAAAATTTAAATTTGAAAAAAGATTCAAAAAGAGGAAGAAATTTCCTAAAAATAGTCTCGACTCCCAAAATTGTCGGACTAATGTTTATAATGTTCCCAGAGGGTTGAAAATACGCTCGAAAACGGGTACTCCGGCTTGCGTAAGCCACGGCCCCATCGGACCTGTAATGAATAAATATTATTTAAACTTATTAAATATGAAAATTAAAAATTGAAAAAATTCAGGCGCCTGTAGGATAGATCAATGAACAATAATCCGTAATCAAAAAATTTTTATCGCGATTTTTCAAAAAGTTATCCATTAATTAATTAACAATTTTTTGTAGCATGAACATTAACATTGCAAGTGCGATAATTGTTAAACTATTAATCTGAGATTTTTTTCCTTTCGTGGAGCTATTTTTCAAAGGTCTTAGAATAGATTCCCGTTGGAAAAATTCAAAAATTGTTAATTTTCGTTTTGTTATTAACAATTTACTGAGGGAAAAAATTATAAAGCTTAATTAAACATTGAAAAAAATTCTTTTTTTGTAATATTATTATTGGTCCATTTTCTTATGATCAGAAGCTACTTAAAAATGATTTTTAATAATTTTTATCTCCTATTGTTTAAAAAATTGTTATAAACAAATGCGTTGTTTATGAGATAATTAAATTTTTTTTTTGATATCATAATCTTTGATGATAATTATGATATTTTTAAAAAAAATCGTTTCTCTAAAAAAATTTTTTATTGCTTAAAAACGCATTTGTTGAATAACAATTTTTTTTTACCACTTATTATGAAAATTAAGGTTCCATTTTTTTAAAAAAAATCATTGTTTATCTTGATCTTTGATAGTAAAAAAGAAAAATCGATAATTATTTAAATTTTCATTGTTTATTTAATACACAATTTGTTATTAACAAATTAATTGTTTCTTTGTATTTTTTTTCTTTTTCTACTTAAAAAAACAAAAACAACCATGTATTATTTTTTGAAAAAAAAAATTGTTTATATTTTTTATTGAACGAAATATAAATAAATTTTTTTTTTCCAAAAAATAATACATGGTTGTTTTTGTTTTTTTAAGTAGAAAAAGAAAAAAAATACAAAGAAATAATTAATTTGTTAATAACAAATTGTGTATTAAATAAACAATGAAAATTTAAATAATAATCGATTTTTCTTTTTTACTATCAAAGATCAAGATAAACAATGATTTTTTTTTAAAAAATGGTTCCTTAATTTTCATAATAAGTGGTAAAAAAAAATTGTTATTCAACAAATGCGTTTTTAAGCAATAAAAAATTTTTTTAGAGAAACGATTTTTTTAAAAACAATCATAATTATCATCAAAGATTATGATATCAAAAAAAAAAATTTAATTATCTCATAAACAACGCATTTGTTTATAACAATTTTTTAAACAATAGGAGATAAAAATTATTAAAAATCATTTTTAAGTAGCTTCTGATCATAAGAAAATGGACCAATAATAATATTACAAAAAAAGAATTTTTTTCAATGTTTAATTAAGCTTTATAATTTTTTCCCTCAGTAAATTGTTAATAACAAAACGAAAATTAACAATTTTTGAATTTTTCCAACGGGAATCTATTCTAAGACCTTTGAAAAATAGCTCCACGAAAGGAAAAAAATCTCAGATTAATAGTTTAACAATTATCGCACTTGCAATGTTAATGTTCATGCTACAAAAAATTGTTAATTAATTAATGGATAACTTTTTGAAAAATCGCGATAAAAATTTTTTGATTACGGATTATTGTTCATTGATCTATCCTACAGGCGCCTGAATTTTTTCAATTTTTAATTTTCATATTTAATAAGTTTAAATAATATTTATTCATTACAGGTCCGATGGGGCCGTGGCTTACGCAAGCCGGAGTACCCGTTTTCGAGCGTATTTTCAACCCTCTGGGAACATTATAAACATTAGTCCGACAATTTTGGGAGTCGAGACTTTTTTTAGGAAATTTCTTCCTCTTTTTGAATCTTTTTTCAAATTTAAATTTTCTCAAATAGTTTTTGAGATATTAACGAAATACCAAACCCCCTTTCTTTATTTCATTTAATTGTTTATAACTATTGCATTTTTTGCGAGCGGGCGTCGAATTTTCTCAAAAACTATCTACATGCCATTCCGAATCGAATGACACCTCAATCATAATTTTCGGAGAAGGCGCAAAAATTTTGACCTAAAAGGCACTTGTTGACTAGACTATTAAACTGAAACCTAAGGACGCGCGCGCTGACGTCGTTCCTGACGTATCGGCTGGCCTGCTATTTTATAATAATTCAAGAATGATAACTAATTGTATCAGGCGTTACTTTGCGGAACTCCATTATTACAAACCAAGGGTTAATCTACTTGTCAAAGTAATTTTGTGATAAACCGTCGTGGAGTCTACTTACCCTGAGGATGCCTAGTTTTGGGGCGAAACACGTGTTTGTTTGTGTATTGGTGTACCTACGTTTTCACTAATCGCGTGTGCATGTTTCCTGTTGCGTGCATGTAGGTATACATACATCACCATACATTTTTGTTCGCGGATTGTTGCAAAGTAGATTCAAATTCAGATTTATTTATTTTTCATTATATGGTATTTTGTATACGCTTAATGAACGTCATAACATTTTTGTATTTACCGCCGGTTCACAAAGTTGATGCTACCGAGAAGAACACGGCAAGAAATTCGATATTTACTCTTTTCAAAATTTACAATTTTTAAAATTTGATTAAGGTACATTATTATTGAACAAGTGGAGCTGGAGATACATCGCACCATATAATTTATTAATCCTTGGTTTGTAATTCAACACTGGTTTACTGCAGGAATTTCATAACATTGAAAGGAATTTCATATAGAACGATATTTAATCTCTTTTTCTTATGGTCCAAGAGCTGGCATCAATTTTTCGGTAGGTTTTAGTAGGTAGTAGGTAGGAAATAATTTTTTTTTTTAAATTTATATAGGTTTTGATTTTGTCCCGCTACTCACCAGCCAGGTCTGCAGTTCCGTGTTGGGGTATAATAGGAGAGGCGTTGGACAAGTTTTCAGCTTGCCTCAAATACCTACCGAAAAATTGGTGCCAGCTCTCCGGCTATTAGTTTATATCCAGTGTCGAATCTAGTCAAGCTGAACGAGATCCTTGATGAACGCCTCGTGGTAGTGCAAGTCCGTGAACGAGGTCCGCACGTTGGCCTCACACTCCTTGATTCCGCTCGGTCTGGGCGCGACTGACACAATCCCTCTGAGATAGTACCGCTGGCTCAACGGCTCCTCCAACGGGAACACGAGGCCACCGCCGCTGTCGCCCTGGCAGAGCGCTGCGGCGCCTGCCATTAAATATGTAAACAGTGAAATTAGGATTAATTACACCGTGTAAGAAAAGTTTTTATTTCTTAACAAAATACTTTACTTCTAAAACAACAACAAATTACAAAATAATAAAACACCCTTGTCCGCACTAACTCCGTTCAGTCACCTTCTTCCGAATCCACGCTCGCGATTCAAAATGCGCGGCAAAACAGATGCCGCGCTCTGATTGGTCCTACGCATAGATGGAGGACCACAGAGTATGGCCCGTTCCCTTTATGCGTTCGAATAAAAATAAAAGGAATGTGTTCATATTCATTACAACCGTTAAAAATAAAAATAAAAAACATTTTGTAACTTTTTTTTTCGTGCATTGTCATCGTAACCAAATATGTGAGTCAAACAGCTCGATAGCTTCAGTGGAAGTGAGTAAGTGAGTGAAATATTGATTGCAAGATTCCAGGACATACATACATACATACATATATAGTACATACATACATACGAGTGAAGTTAATTATAAGTTTTTAAAATGAAAAATATATATAATGACTTAGAACTTATATATATAATGACTTATATATATGATGACTTATATATACAGGGTTATTGGTAATTCGACGTATTCCCGTTAGGAGGTGATAGGGGTGACTATTTGTGATAATTTTAACCCCCATATGCATTATGCAAAAGTGAACCATTTTCGAGTTATCAAGCTTTTCAGCGTTTTTCAAAATAAGTCAGAAATGCAACATCAAAAATTTATTAAAAAAAAAGTATCAATTGAAATCAATTTTTTTCTTCTGATTTATAAAAACGATTAAACAATGGTTGTTTATCATCATTAAAACTACAATTATCGGTCCAACTTTAAAAATGCGAGACGATTAAAGATATTACTTCAATATTTTTAGAGATTTTTGTCCACTAAAATGCCTTAAAAACAAAAAAAACTTATATCAAACTTGGCTTGCAGATTAGTTTAAAAACATAACCGTTTTCTTAGCTTTCCAACAAGGCATAACAACTATGAATTTATTTAAAAAAAACTGAGAAAAGCCGATCACAAAGGAAGCAGGCGGAAATTTGTATTCGAACTAAACTTATGGTCGTTCTTTAAAATTTCAAAAAAAGTAGTTAAAAACAATGCCCAATGTAAATAAAACAAAAAATATAAATATAAAATTAAATTTAGAACGAATAAAAGGTTAGTAATAATAACAATTAATAATAAGTAACAATTAAGACATTTTGTTACTTTGCCTAATTAAAGTTCATGCTCGAAGGGACTTCCCCTATTACGTACGCAGTCTCATTCTTTTTCTGAGGTGTAAATTAACTGATAATAATTAATTAACGAAGTGTTCTAATTATTCCGAATCACATTTGCAGGATATCTGTCTTGCTAGTATATCATGTTTTCCCTTATAGCCAAAGGCACGCCTTCAAGCATTTCATTTGGTAAAAAAAATTCGTAAGCGAGCAAAATTGGTTATCGATAAATTCTTGCACATATTGCACATATTGCAGAATAATTTGACTACTTCGGTAGTTAAGTTACACCTCGGAAAAATAATGAGACTGCGTACGTAATAGGGGAAGTCCCTTCGAGCAAGAACTTTAATTAGGCTAAGTAACAAAATGTCTTAATTGTTACTTATTATTAATTGTTATTATTACTAACCTTTTACTCGTTCTAAATTTAATTTTATATTTATATTTTTTGTTTTATTTACATACATTTTATTTACTACTTTTTTTGAAATTTTAAAGAACGACCATAAGTTTAGTTCGAATACAAATTTCCGCCTGCTTCCTTTGTGATCGGTTTTTCTCAGTTTTTTTAAAATAAATTCATAGTTGTTATGCCTTGTTGGAAAGCTAAGAAAACGGTTATGTTTTTAAACTAATCTGCAAGCCAAGTTTGATATAAGTTTTTTTTTGTTTTTAAGGCATTTTAGTGGACAAAAATCTCTAAAAATATTGAAGTAATATCTTTAATCGTCTCGCATTTTTAAAGTTGGACCGATAATTGTAGTTTTAATGATGATAAATAACCACTGTTTAATCGTTTTTATAAATCAGAAGAAAAAAATTGATTTCAATTGATACTTTTTTTTTAATAAATTTTTTATGTTGCATTTCTGACCTATTTTGAAAAAAGCTGAAAAGCTTGATAACTCGAAAATGGTTCACTTTTGCATAATGCATATAGGGGTTAAAATTACCACAAATAGGCACCCCTATCACCTCCTAACGGGAATACGTCGAATTACCAATAACCCTGTATATATAATGACTTATATATATATATAATGACTTATATATATAATGACTTAGAACGAGACTCCTACTAACAAGTACTAACTGGACTATTACTAACACCAAATAACAGGACTAACTATCACTAACAGTCCCCAGTCCTCATACCTACTAACGAACTGACCAACTAATGTTCTAATTAACTTTCTCTAACTAATTGGACTAACCATCCCAGTCCCTAATTGAGTCTTGTTCAAAGCCAGTCACAGTTGTCATGGGCGGCAGCGGATGGGTGGTGCTGCAAGCTCGTTTGCTATCCTGTTTCCATAAAAAAAAAAAAAAATACAGTGCCACTAGCTCCCACACTAAGATTACACACAAAGTTTGACTGGTAGAAAATGTCATAAGGCATTAAGTCCGCCCATTGTATATCTCTATAAAGGTGTCAATAAAGTTGAATAAAAAAAAATATTTAATTGTGTTGTTTTATGAAAACTGAAACTGACGTGAAACTTTTTTTCACATTATAGACATTTGACAGACATTAGCCGTTCGAAATATATGTACCTATCTAAATTTCAACAAATTCTATTAAGTACGCTTGGTCGAACGGTCGAACGGTTGGTAAAAACAACCTTCTACGCCGAGAGTGCCGGTTCGCTACCCAGTGTCTCAACAAAATAAAATTTTAGATTCAATTTTAAAATTTAATGTGACATGTAATGCGACATGCGACAGACATACCAAAATTTTCAGAGCGATGTAATAAAAGTTTCACTTAAAATATGCGACTAGTGGACGCCCCGCAGCTTCGCTCGCGTGGAATTAGACATAGAACAATAGTTTCGTTTACACCTAGTAATATTATATACCCTATGTGACTCAGTGCAACAGCTTGCAGATGCAAGATGCAGCTTTCTAATGGTGAAAGAATTTTTGAAATCGGTCCAATAGTATTTGTGTGAAAACATTACAAACAAATTTTTCCTCTTTATAATATTAGTATGCAAAATGATTTTTTTCTTTTGTTTTGTTCATTTTTATTTAAATGTAAATTTATACATATGTGTGTAATTGTGTATATAAATATTAAAATAAATAAATATACATGACATACGACAAAATGACAAATGACAAAAATGACATGTGAATAAATGACTAATGTCAATAATGACATACGACAAAATGACAAGTGATGTCAAAGACTGACCGTTCGTGTAGCCGGCGCAGAATTTGTCCGCAGCGAGGAACTGGCGGAAGTCGATGGGGGTCTCGGCGAAGCATACGTTGTACGAGACGAACGGCATCTCCACTGACAGAAGCACCGGTGACGGTTGACCGTCCTCCGCTGTTCTGCCCCAGCCGGCCACCTGATCAACATCGACATTATTATAGTGGGAAAGTGTGGTTGTTAATTTGCCCTTCTTCTCCTCATCAAAAGTGGCCTGGCGAGTAATATAGGCTACATTTTATCCCGAAAAATTGCATGGTTCCCGTGAAATGAACAAAATAGTGAAATAATCGTTCGAGTATCTAAATATATATCAACAATTTACTATCGATCAATTTATAATCGTTTGATTTATATCTCAGATCATGATCTACCGATCTGCGGGTGAATCAAGATTTTTAAAGTGAAACATATTACATCGTTCTGAAAATTTTGGTATGTCTGTCGCATGTCGCATTACATGTTGCATTACATTTTAAAATTGAATCTAATATTTTATTTTGATGAGACACTGGGTAGCGAACCGGCAGTCTCGGCGTAGAAGGTTGTTTTTACCAACCGTTCGACCGTTCGACCAAGCGTACTTAATAGAATTTGTTGATATTTCGAACGGCTAATAGTGTAGTGACGCTTGTTATTTTATTTCCCATTATCATTCAACTTTTCCAAGTATAAAATTAAGATTGATAAGCGATTTTTATACCCTTAATGGAATATTATTTCAAAATTTTTTAGTTAAATATCTATAATGTGAAAAAAAGTTTCACTTTTACCGTGGTTGTTTTTATAAAGTTTTCGTGAGAGGGATTGAAGTGCTACATCCATGAAAGTACATACGCCTTGTTGCAAAGTAAGTCGACTGGGCCCCGATTTTTGAATTTCACCGATTCAAATTTAGATTATGTATTCGTATGCAAAACATTTGCGTATGCGAATTTCATAACGAATAAATTGTGGGCTTACGAAAAGTAAAAAAATTAAACTGAAACACTGCGAATTAAATCTACTCATTAAATTAACACTATTGCCGGGCGAATTGCTTATCGAATACCTTCCCATTATTCCTGTCCTTGTCTATGAAGTCGACGCAGACGGGTCTGATTTATGACTAATATTGGATCTCTTGCCCCAAGAGCACAAGAAATACATCAAGGATGAAACAGCGTTGCTTAACGAATACCTTCCCCTTGTTCCCGTTCTGCAGCTGAAGCGAGCGGTACGTGTCCGTGAAGTCGACGCAGACCGGTCTTATATACGGCTGATACTGGATCTCCTTCTCTAGGACCAGCACTGCGATATCCTGTTGGTAGTTGGTGGACGAGTCTTGATACTTCTCCGGGATGTGGATTGTTGTTATCTGAAAGTTGTGATTAGATTTCGAGCTGAATTAAATGATATTATACGGTTAGCGACACGAAAGCCTAGCTCTCTGACCTTGCTCTGCACTGAAGTTGAAATTCATATCGGAAAGTCATATAGGGGGAGCAGGTTGTCAGTCGTAAGCGCTGATAGGTTCGCCAGCCTTATTATGACCCCGCATTTATACCCGCTATCTATGTTAGGGATGTTGCGAATATTCGCATCCGCATCCGCACATGTGGAACATCCGCATCGATTTTGACATCCTCATCTGCATCCGCATCCGTATAAATCGATGCGGAGCTGATGCGGATGCGGATGTGTAGCAGGTCGCGACAAGAAAGAAAGGGGAGGGCCCGGCGAGTGGTGCGTGTAGACCGCACGTGCTGCCAGGAAAGCGATAATTTTGTTTTGGACTTCGGTGAAACGGTGATGGTGACGCGGCTCGCTATTGTTTTGTTGTGACAACTGACAAGATCTGACGCGCGCGTTTGTTTTTATTGTGGTGTAGTTGCATACATCTAAGTAACTGTATTGTTTACATACGTATTTACGTAAGTATTGTACTACGTATTACGTTAAGTAAAGTGAGTGCTGCTTTTTTAATTCAAATTGACTTTTGTTAACGTCTTAGACAAGTAAACTATGCCACCACCTACGCAAAGTGAAATTTGGATCTATTTTAAACCTGTTGAAAATGACCGGGATAAATCTCAGTGTAAAATATGTAGTAAAACATATTCTCGAAAGGGTCGAACTACATCGTCGCTAAAAAATCATCTAAAATCAATGCAACCTGAAGAGTTCACTTTGTTTGAAAAAGCGAATAAAGAAAAACAATTACAGAAAATAAAAACGGATGCCGGTAAGTTGTATTTTAAACAAAATTACCTAATTTATTTAGGTACTTACTTAGTTATACTTGTATTGTATATTATAGCTTTTGATATTGTAGTAGTTTTGGGTAATTATATACGTATCTAAAAATAACGATATAATTTGGCTAAACGTAATTTCCCTTATATGGCCCGAGCCTATAGTCGTAAAACTGAGTTTTGAATCTGAAATCTTAGATTTGTCATATAAACTCGAATTTAGTTAAAAGTGTAGTAGGTACAAGAATGTTAAGTTTTTTTATACAGATCCGCATCTGCATACGCATCCGCGGATGTGAGCCTCTTAAAATCCGCATCCGCATCCGCATTCGCGGATGTGGAAAAAAGTGGATCCGCAACATCCCAATCTATATCTATATGCACAGCTAACCTCTCCAAGTTTCTTTCAGAGCTACACTTTCGTTCCGATATTTTTACACGGCAGTGAGTCTAGGCACCATGGCAAGCGGCACTGCACCAGGTGAACTCACTCGCTTACTGTAAAAAGAGACTTCCATAGCTCACAGAAGACACGTCTCACCTTCTCACGCGTTGTTCTTGTGAAGTTAGCCCTGTTGTTATTTCCACAGGAACTGGAGTGTTTCGGAACTTTCATTCTTGAATCGTAGCGACCATAACCCAATGGCTCGCATCGATTCAATGTGATCGAAAGAGTTGAGCAACGACGGGATCGCTCGGTTTGTGGATGGGTGACCGCTACTGGAAAAATTTCATGAACGCTACCGTGCTTTGGATTGCATGTTAAGCTGTCGGTCCCGGTTGTTTTTATTATTTTCAATGGCGGAAATAGTCATTAAGTCCTGTCGAAGACCTTCCGGTGTCTTGAGAATATTCGACATTGGGTTTACTACTAACTCTTCGACCAATCCGCAATGGAGCAGCGTGGTGGAGTATGCTCTACACCTCTCGCAGCTGTGGCTGGGGGAAGACCCGTGCCTACCAGTGGAACGCCTATGGGTTTCAGGTTATCTTGAAAATAATTCTGAACAAGACCCCTACGTTGGAGAACTGAGCGTCCTTATCGTGCACCCCGTCCCACGGCCGGTATATCTTTCCGAGCGCCACCGCATAGTTCTCGGCCGGTTGTTGCCCTTTCTCACCCCAGAAGCAATGGGCGGCTGGAAATAGAACAACACACATTGTTATTGGGGTGGTACGGCCCCTAGGATCGGTCTGACTCGCGCTTGGAGCTCGGGATCATCACTATATTATGAAGAAAAGCTTTGTACGCATTTTTAAGCTTTACGTTGGGCAGAGGTGTGTGAAATTTGGCACAGATAAAGTAAAAAGGAATGGAGATCGCGACTCGGAAAAAGGAGAACAGGTCGCCCTTTGACAAGGTGGACAGACGAGCTGAAGAAGACGGCGGAAAACCGCTGGAATCAGAAGGCACAGGACCGGTCGGAGTGGTGTCGTTTAGGAGAGGTTATGTCCAGCAGTGGACCTCAAAAAGCTGATGGTTGGATGGATGGGAAGTTAAAAGAAAGTTAACATGATATGAACTATCATATTACATGCATTTTTAGGAATAGGTACTGACATTGAATAAATAAATCAGAACATTACACCTAACCTAAGGTCTCTACGAAGATTTGGCTCTGTCGGAATTTTCTTTATTTCAATTGTCTAAATTGACCGGACTAACCCCCTTGTAAATAACGTTCAAACTTTGCGACTAGTATTTGCGGCTATTAAAAACTCGGTTCTACGGAGCCCTGCCTGTCGTAAGACATGACTAAAAGGGGGACGGCAAGAGTGGAAGCTCGATCCAACTTTTATTCATAGGTCCGTGTGCGTGATGGCGTGATCGGTGACAACCTAGTTGCTGTCCATTGCGCCTCTCACTCGAGCGGTCCGGGTTCAAATCCAAGCGACACGCATCAATGACTTTTCTAAGTTATGTGCGATTTATGAAATCAACTGTCACCTGCTGTAACGGGGAAGGAAACATCGTGATGAAACCAGCATGCCTGAGAGTTCTCCATAGCATGTGAAGTCTGCCAATTCGCACTTGGCCAGCGTGGTGGACTTAGGCCTAACCCCTCCCATTCCGTGATGTAAAGTAATGTAATAACCTGAAATGATGGTTTTGGTATTAACCAAGGACCCCCCACATTTCTGTTCGTATTCCGTGTTGTTCCTGCGGTAGATGGCCGCGTGCCACGGCAGCTCTCCGTGGCGGACGCGCTTCCCGCCTATGGCGTACGGCTGGCCCTCAGGGGTCACCTTGCCGCATTCTGGAAAGAAGATAAGCAAATATAGCGAAAGGCAAAGTCTAGTGACGACCTTGAATCGACATTTAGGTATAGTGAGGCGCGCGGCGAGCGGGTTGATTGGTTCACCAGACGTATTATGTACCCCGCCCTGTTCCCCAGCGGTGACAGCCCAGCGGCTATCGAACTCGCCTCTCACTCGAGCGGTCCGGGTTCAAACCCCAGTGGCACGCACCAATGACTTTTCTAAGTTATGTTACGTTTTAAGAAATTAAATGTCACTTGCTATAACGGTGAAGGACACATCGTGAGGAAACCTGCATGCCTGAGAGTTCATCATAACGTTCTCGAAGGTATGTGAAGTCTGCCAATCCGCACTTGGCCAGCGTGGTGGACTAAGGCCTAATCCCTCCCATTCTGAGAGGAGACCCGTGCCCAACAGTGGGACGTCTATGGGTCGCAGCGATCAGCTGTTCCCCATGCGCACCTATCCCCTCCGGATCTCCTCCAGGGCTAGACTCTCGCGCCGCGAACTGTAGTTGTTTTCAGAGACCGATTCATATTCATTTAGATTCTCAGGTATTGTTCATGTTTGTACTAAGTTTCAAATCTGTTCGGTAGATTTTGAGTCCATCGCGCTTATGGATAGACAGACAATTAATTTGAATAAAATATTTCCGAAATCAATCTTAATTAAGTACTTTCTGTTAGTAATTACATACGATTAGTATCAAATCCTCACATTAGGAAAAGAAAGGATACCTAATAATTTATTGGGTAGGTAGTTAAGTTAGTTTAAGACAAACTAATTACATATTATTTATACTTACATTTTAGTCATTCTGCCTTAAAAAAGCAGATGGAGAAGGTCAGTAGGTAAAGGAATCTAAGGAAGAAAATTATTGCACAAGTAAGCGTTTAAAATAAACTAATTTATTGTTGTTTTAAGAGACATAGTCAATTATTTTTCTACGTTTGTATTAATAGAACAACGAATAACAATGTAAAATTTGAATACATTTCAAACATTTCTCAGAAGGTCGGAAGTCAAAGTAATTTTATCTGGTACACCGAACATCAATTTCCTATGTGCACGATCGTATTTCCGACTGTCGCTAAAATTTGGCGATTACCGACTCCCATAACCTTCTTCCTCAATATGGTAACCTTGACATTATGTTCTGGACTTACCCTACCTTCCTCAGTCATATGGTTTCCTGTATTGCCATTATTAGCCCCAAAACGCCTATCCGTTTCACATGAATCATCCCTCGATCCTATCTCTTTTGGGGGCAAGATGTTTATGTTGACGTATTTAATAGTACTGATGTATACCTCCACGTTATCCTTTACAGATATTGTAATATTGGTGCCAGTCAAACCTGCTTTGCATTTTGCTTGGGTATCCCAATATCCACCCACGCAGTGCATGTATGAAGGGGATCCGTAGTAGTTGGGCTCGCGGCATTTAGGTATGACGATGACTCCAGGGAACTCCTTGGTTTTACACGGCCTGGTTGTCTGAGACGTGTCATCCTTTGTAAGACATTCGTACTCCACGCTGGGATGCTCAGGAAGCTCGCAGTAGCCTGAAGAAATGTTTCTTTTTTTACAAAGTTTGGCAAATGGTTATCATTAAAAGAACCTTCATAATTTTAAGAGGACCGCTAAGTGTGGAAGAACTAGTATGGTGAAATTAAAAATCTCAAAAGATTTTTTATTTTTTACTTTTTATTTGTAAGTGGAATTTGCATTAGTTTCGTTAGTACAAAACGGTAAAAGAAGATACATACGTTCACATTTTGGTCCGTCCAAATCGACGCCCTGGCACAACAGCATTAAAACTGGATTCTTGAGGGCGTACCCTGGGTCACAGGTCGAGTTAAGGGCCACCACCTGGGTAAACAGCATGCCGGGAACCATCCGGCTGTCCCCCATCACCTGGTACCGACCGTGCTCTGGGTACGGTGGTAGAGGGCACATTAGAGAGCCGCTGGAAGACACGGATCACACTAATATTATAAAGGTCTAAGAAAGTTTGTGAGTACGTGTTTGTATGTTTGTAACTTCTTGACGCTCAAACGGCTGGATTAATTTTAATAAAATTTGGTATTGAGGTAGCTGACACCCTGGATTAACATTGAAAACAAGCGGAACCGACGGCTAAACCCAGACCCATGAAAGTTTTCCACTAGTGGTCACCCATCCACAAACCGACCGCGCTCGTCGTTGTTTAACTCTGTAGATCACATGAAATCGAAGTGAGCCAATTAGGCTGTGGTCGCTACCCATTGGGCTATCACATCGATCTATCGTTCCGTTGAGAAAGGAGAAGAATGACAAACCAACATACACGCTTTCTCATTTATATATTAGTAACGATAAGGATAAATAAGGTGTGTGTAAAGTTGTGTGTACATAAAATATTAAATAAATAAAATAAAAATAAATAAGGAGAAGAATGGATAATGATATCAATGTGTGCTTAGATACTGGAAAATTATAATGTACTAGCTTTTGCCCGCGGCTCCGCCCGCGTGGTCAAAGGGAATTAACAATAAAGATAAAGATAAAGATTTTTATTTGTTTGCTCTCACAGAAGTATTACAATAGTCTTAACTAGTTAAAGTTGTGTACATATTCAAACCATACTTTGTGAGAGCCTGGTGACTGAGGTAGGTTTGCAAAAACCTGTGGTTCAGTTCACCAGCGCCCTCCCGCAGGACGATTTAGTATACTTTCGGTACACTCTAAACTGACGGTTAACTATAAGTTACTATAAGTTACTGAGTTGTTTATCATACATGACATAAGGTCATGTATGTTAATCAACTCATTGTTAATTCCATTTGATTTGTGGTGGATGAATAGTGACAGTTCCACAGTTAAAAGATACTTAGAGGAACCTGAGGTAATGCTGACCGCAGATAAAGTGTACGTAAACTGACTTACTGGAGCAAATAAAAAACCATCGATATCTTCAAATGGGGATGTTTTACCGAAGTAAAAAGTAGCCTACGTCACTCTCCACCCTCCTCACTATCACCACACACAAAAACCATACCATTTAATAGCTTCGTTGCGACGTGAAAGCCGGACAAACAAACAAATAAACAAACAAACACACTTTCACATTTATAATATTAGTATGGATTACTGAACGATTCGTGAGTGTCTATATTCATAGTTGAAGTTACCGGCTTACTCACGTGTGATTTAAGTCGAAAATAGTTCGACTAGTTTCGATCTATTACACTGCAGTGTACGCCGTGCCCGCCGCGAGCACGTTCACTCCTGAAGATGATCATCGTAATAGATCGAAACTAGTCGAACTATTTTGTGATACGTGAGTAAGCCGGTAACTTCAACTATGAATATAACATGATATATATTATTATGTGATTGTCACATATAAACCTGAACCCCAAGGGCCCGGCGTCTCCGTTCGTCAGGGTTACGGTAGCGGCCAGGGTAACTGGGCCAGGGGCGATAATCACCGGCAGAGATCTAACTAACATCATCACAAACAGGTCGCTCTTCGACAAGGTGAACAGACGAGCTGAAGAAGACCGGGAAACCGCACAGGCACAGGACCAGTTGTAGTGGTGTCAGTGTATATATACATACATATTTTAAAATTCACGTTTCATAAAAAAATTAACTATAGTACTACTTCGCTTGCACACAAGGCACTACTACTCTGATTTAATTTTCTTAGTTAATAGTTTAGTTTAGTTAGTTACTTGTTGTTAATTAAGTCTTATGTTAACCTAGTGTCCATCTCATCCTCCGAATACTGTCTCCAAGGCTGCACTGAAAACCAGCGCTACGGTTACTGCCGTAGCATATTATGCTGAATGTATGCCTTTTTGGGACAGGAGGTGCAAGTTAATCTATATATATAAAAGGAGAAGGTGACTGACTGACTGACTGACTGACATATCAACGCAGGGCCTAAACTATAAGGGCTAGAAACTTGAAATTTTGCACAGGGGTTCCTTTTATAATATAGGGGAGCACTAAGAAAGGATTTTTGAAAATTCACCCCCTAAGGGGGTAAAATGGGGGTGCAAAGTTAGTATGAAACTTTGCCGTTTTTGAAGTCAAGTGGGCATCCCGAACGCGGGCAGACGTCGTTAATGGGTCTAATTATACGCGAGCGAAGCTGCGGGCGTCCACTAGTTATTAGTATATAAGTTTTCTTCAAATGTTACATGTTGTATCTTCTGTACCAAATAAATATTTTCTATTTCTATTTCTATTCTACTTCTATTCTATGTCCCAAAAGGCTCAAAAAGATGGATGGATGGTCGGATATGGCAATAGGCTCACTATATTACACGGGATCCAATCTCTGTAGCGTCCATAGCCCAGTGGCTCGCGTCGATTCAATGTGATCGAAAGAGTTAAGCAACGACGGGCGCGGTCGGTTTGTGGATGGGTGACCGCTAGTGGAAAAATTTCATGGACGCTACCGTGCTTCGGAGGGCACGTAAAGCCGTCGGTCATGGTTGTTTTCAATGCTGGAAACAGTCGTTAAGCCTTGTCGAAGACCTTCGGGTGGCTCGAGAACATTCGACACTGGGTTGGCCACTAACCCCTCCACCAATCCGCATTGGAGCAGCGTGGTGGAGTATCTGGTGAAAAGTGGGTGTACTACACACCTCTGCCTGCACCTTCGGGGATGTAGTGGCTCATGTTATGCTTACAGAACGGCTGTGGTGGTGGGCGCTGGTTGTGGGGTGGTCACCACCGCTGTAGTCACCACGGACATCCGATCGCACAGTTCGTCAGACTCGTCGGAATTGTCAGCGCAGTCTTGTATCTGTAATATTTGTTTTTAAAAGCTTTTATTTAACTTCACTCGTATGTATGTACTCGTACCTATTCATGTATGTCCTGGAATCTTGCAATTAATATTTCACCCACTTCCACTGAATGAAGCTATCGAGCTGAAATTTGGCACACATATTAGGTTCCGATGACAATGCATGAAAATAAAAAAAAAGTTATAAAGGCTTTTTAAAAAAAAAAAAATTTATAGTATAATTATTATCTATCATAAGTTTTTAGTACCATTATGGTATTGATGCGAGGGGCGCCAGCCGTAATGTCCGCAGAGCTGACACCCCAACCCCATGCGCACCTATCCCCTTCGGGTTTAGTTCAGACATACCTACACTTTTGTGCCGCGAGGAAAAATAGGTAGGCTGGTAGAGCCCACAGAAAGTGTACGAAAGTGACACTTTATTGCTATGGGATTAATTATTAATTTAGTATGAATAACATGGTACATTTGTAAGCTATTTAGTTTCATATAGAGTTCGTTCTTTCTTTAGAGACGAGACGAGACATCTTAGTCCTTAAGGGTAGCAACCCATCTGTGGCTGACCTTGAAAGATACTGTTACTAACAATTACTAACTGGATTATTACTAACACCAAATGACAATCACTAACAGTCTCAGTCTCAATCCTTCGTAACGAACTGACCAACGAATTTTCTTAGACTAAACCTCTGCTAAATGACCATCCCAGTAGCTCTCACTATAGTCGGATGGGTGTGCTGCAAGCTCGTTTGCTATCATATATATTTCTTGTGTACGTGTGTATGACAGTGAACTCCTCCTAAACGGCTGGATAGATGTTGATGAAATTTTTTGTGTGTGTTCAAGGGGATTTGAGGTTTAGATTCACAATTAGCTCCACTGGAAAATGTTTTATTCTATTTTTATTTTTACCTGTTGTTCATTGACGTGAAGCGTCGCGTCACTTTGACATTTCATATGGCAGAACAACGTTTGCAGGGTCAGCTAGTACCTATGTACTTATAGAAGAACTCTATTGACATACCCTATTACAGTCGGAGCCCTCGTCTACGCAGGCGCCGTTGGCGCACTGGAAGAGGTTCTGAGGGCAGGCCCAGCCCGCGCAGGCCTCCAGGGCCTCGTCCGAGCCGTCGGCGCAGTCCCGGGCGCCGTCGCAGAGCTCCATCGCCGAGATCTGGTGGCCATTGGTGCAGGTGAACTTGTTCCTGGAAGGAAATTGAGTAAGAAAGAAAGAAAGAGAAAGAAAGAAATTTATTTGCTCATAATTACATAAAATATAAAACAAGACAACACAACATTGGTACCACTACATTTTCATACGTGAGCAAAATGGGTCCGCACTCAGCATAATTGTCATGGAACACCATGACGCTGATTTTCAGTGCGGCCCGTAGAGGGTAGGAGGAGGAGAGCACCATTTTATCTTAATTGAACTAGTGGACGCCCGCAGCTTCGCTCGCGTTACACAGCTTCATACTAACTTTGCACCCCCGTTTTAAACCCTTAGGGGATGAATTGTCAAATTTTTCTCGCCGTAAAAACCATCCTTGAACTTCAACGAACATTTTAAAAAAGACAGACAGACAGACCTTTCCTCCTCTCACGCGGCGCTGTAGGCGCTCCTGCGCTGAGGGAATTCGGAGTTAGGGGAGATCCCCTCTATCCGGGCAATTGCTCCAGGGGTAAACCCCGTCGGTGACTTCCCCGCTGTTGAGCGTGGGAGCCAGTCGATCGTCGCGCACGCGGTACGCGCGCGCGCTTCTACTAGCCGTTAGTCGCTAATTCCCCCCAGATGGTCGGGGGGAAGAAGGTCCAACAGCTCTCTAGGGAGCGGTCGGCCTTCAGGGGGGCGCGCGTGCAGCGGCGCTATCCCCCTTAGATGAGGATGTGGCCCATTGTCGGCGCGGTTATACATAACACGCGCCAACCGGATCACAAACTCATCCAGCGACTCCAGCCTGCAGTCGCGCGCAATCACCGCGTTCCGGACGTAGCGCCCCGCTCCTGTGATTTCTCGCAGGGCGAGGTTTTGCTGGGCCTGAAGACGCTTGCGCTGCGTGGCCGCCGCCAGAGCATACCATGCTGGCGCCGCGTACGTAAGCCTAGATCGGATATAGCACTTGTATATGCCAAGTTTAGTGCGCAGTGGTAATCGGGATGTCAACACGGGCCGGAGCATCGCTCTCGCGGCTCGTGCCTGGCGGTGCGCATGCACCACCATGGCACTCATCGTGAGTTTACGATCCATGTGACATCCCAGATACCGAACGGTCTGCTGCCACGCTAGATCTTCTCCATGCAGACGCAGCGGCGTCGGCATTTTACGCTTCCGGCTGAAAAGTATTGGGACCGTCTTTCCGGCGTTGACGGCGATCCTCCACTTATACAGCCAGTCTGACAAGCGGTCAAGCAAGCGCTGCATTCTTCTGACCGCCAGTTCCGGATCACGCGACGATGCGAAGAACGCGCTGTCGTCAGCGAACAAAGCGAGGACTACATCACGTTCCCACTCCGCGAGGTGCCCGTCGAGAGTGGGGATGTCGTTAGTGTAGTACGCGTATAGGAGTGGCGCGAAACAGCTCCCCTGCGGCACACCTGCGCGTATGGGACGGGGGGCAGAGGTGCTGTCCTCAACCGACACAATGAACTCCCGCCCCTCCAGATACGAAGCTATCAACCACACCAGCATCGCTGGCAAGGGCGACTCCAACAGCTTGTACAACAGGCCTGCGTGCCACACACGGTCGAATGCTTTCTCTATATCGAGAAAGACACCAACCGTGTGCCGCCCGCAGTTGGCCTCGAAAGCCAAGTGGTGGAGCACCCTTGTCAGCTGAAGTGTTGTCGAGTGACCGGCCCGAAACCCAAACTGCTCATCCCTTAGTTTAAGGAATGGCCGAATGCGAATCAGTGCCAGCCTCTCGAACAACCTTGCCAGTGAGGACAGCAACGTGATGGGGCGGTAGTTAACCGGGTAACGTGGATCTTTACCCGGCTTCGGGAGAACAATCACCTTTCCCTCCTTCCACGCAGCCGGGAAGTGTCCCGTGCGCAGGATGCCGTTATAGAGTCTAGTCAGACTGACTAGAGCCCTTTGGGGGAGCATGGTCAGCGCCATGTTCGAAACTCCATCAGTGCCTGGCGCTTTGCGTTTATGTAAACGCCTCGCGACCTTCCGAGCCTCCGAGGGCGAGATGAACTCGTATCCCTCGGGCTGCGGTGTCGGGCCACTGATGAAGTCCGCTACACGCGTCTCCACACGCACGCAGTGTTCAGCCGCTGCAGCGGTGCCGACGGGGTTTGGAGCGAATTGCTCTTCCAGGTGCTGTGCAAGTACATCCGCCCGGCCTTGTGCTGAAAAGTGCCGGTCGCCCGCCCTATCGTAGAGCGGGCTAACGGCAGGCCTAGCGCGGGTAAGTGCACGGTTGAGATGGTGGAGTGACGCTTCGGACTCGCTGGCCTGGTCGACTCTCGTCTCCCACGCGGTCCCGCGATGCTCCTCCACTACAGCCGACACCTTCGCAGCCTGGGCGTTCAGCCTACGCTTGACCCTGGGGCAGCGTGTTTCCGCCCATAGCTTATGAAGCCGCCTCTTCTTCCGTTTCATCTCCTCGATATAGTGAGGCAATGGTTCTCGCACCCACACACGAGGTTTTTCGGTCGTGGCCGCCGTCAGGGCCGTACGAATCTCATTCGTAATGGCCCGGGCAGCGGTCTCTATTCCTCCCGGCGTGGTGAGTGGCTCACTATACCGGAAGTCGGTCAAGGCGGCTTGGTAAGCACGCCAGTCGGTTACCCGCGTCTGGCGAGGGAGGCTCGTACACTCTACCCCAAGGCCAAGCGTAACAAGTATGGGAAGGTGCTGTGTGTCGAGGTCATACAGCACCTCCACATTAACCGGGCAGTGTATGTTCTTACACAACACTATGTCCAGGACGTCGGGAGAATGGCGGGGGTTAGACGGCAAGTGGGTGGGTGCTTCGGGCCCAAGCACCTCATACCCCTTGGTCTCCGCGTCGTCGAAGAGGCGGCGACCTACTGGCGTGACCACTCGGGAGCCCCAAGCCGTATGTTTGGCATTGAGGTCCCCGGCTATCAGGGTCGCGTCAGACGCACGCCTACTCGACATAATATTCTCAACGTCCTGCGGATAGAATTGAGGACCGGGAGGGCGGTAGGCCGCAAACAGCCTAAGCTCTCGACCGGCCATGCTCACTGTTGCGCCTATAGAGCGCAGACTAGTGTAATCCGGGAGAGGCAGTTCCTCGTGCACCACATCGCGACGGACGGCTATCGCTGTGCCTCGATAGGCAATGCCCGCGGGCGATGTCTCGTCGCGGCGGTACACGAAGTAGCCGGGCAACCGGTATGACTCATTTGGTCGGAATTTGGTTTCGCCCAGCAGCACGACGTGAACGTCTTGCTCCCGGACGAGGGACCTAAGGCTACGGGCGTGGGGCGAGAGTCCCCCCGGATTCCAGTATAGCAGTCTAAGTTGTACTACCATCTTGGTCCCCGAGGATACTCCGGACTAATTCGCGGATTGCCCTCAGCAATCGCGGGTGCTTCGCGAAGGCTTCACTGACGGTGGCCGCAGCCTCCGCCAGCGCCTCCGCTGAAGCGTTTATCCCCAAGACGGCCAAAGGCGCATCCGCGGGAGGGAGGGAGCGCGATTCGCGTTCGGGGATTGTGAGGAATACAGGTGGGGGAGGGGAAGGGAGAGTCACCGGCTCGGCCACCTTTGCCTTCTCAGGCTGTTTGGACCCCCTAGGGGGATGTACGGCAGAGGTTCCTGCCACCGCGGCTTGTGACGCCTGCGGCAGCGGGGGGAATACTGTCAGGTCCTCCGGAGCGGGCACAGTAACGGCACCCGACTGTTGGGGAACTTCAGGCTTGAGAGGAGGCTGCTTGCGGGGGCGCCGGCGTGTCCTCCTGCGGGCTGGCTTAGGTGCTGGGGGCACCGGGGCCTCCGGGGTTGATTCCGCCAGTGGCTCCTCCTGCAGTTCAGCCTCCATGTCCACAGTCCCAAGCCGTTCTCGCTGGGCCGCCCTGCGCTGCGCCCTCGTGGGCAGCTGCGCTGGGCGGCCCACAGCTGTGGCGCGGGCTGTGGCCTGCTGTGTCGCCGGCCGCGTCGATCGGCGCATGTTCCCACGCATTATCGGCGGGTTTGCAGGGGCCATGAGTGAGGTCCCTGTAGCGGGTACCGGTCGCTCCTCGGTCCTGTTGGAGGAGAGGGGACCCATTGTGGCTAGTCGGCGCCGTCTAGTACGCCCTTCCGACGGAAGAGGGCGCTGCACCGCGTCGTGTTGGGGGGCCAGCCTAGGTACGGCCGGTATCGGTGGAGAGAGCTCAATGCCCCTAACTCGCGCCATCCGCTGTAGGTATTTGCACACCTTGCTCATGGCAAGGTGCGCACCCTGGCAGTTGGCGCATTTGTAGGGGCCCTCCTTGGGTGTGGGGCAGTCCCGAACAGCGTGCGGCCCAGCGCAGCGGACACACATTATGGGACGGTGGCAGTTGGCCGAGGAGTGGCCCACTGCTTGGCAGCGGTGGCACTGGTGGATGCCGCCACGACGGCCTTCCCATCCCTCGACCACTACCCCGGGCATGTATAGGAGCTCGTCCACCGCATATAGGCGGGCGAGCTCTGCCTGTGACAGGTGGTCCAGCTGCACGTGAAACACGGTGCCGGGCCTACCTTTCCTCGGCGGTATCGGCCGCACATAACGGACCGGGAACCCCTTGTCCATCAAAGCCTGAGTGACGTCACCCGGGTCCGTGTCCCGGGGGAGGCCCCGGACTGAGACCTTGGAAGGCCGTGCCTCCCTAAGGTCATAACAGTACCACGATACACCGGGTTCCGTCTTCTCCAGCTCAGTCAGGTACCGCTGCACGACGCGGTACTCATCGACAGATTCAGGTCGGAAACGCACGCCCTGATTGAATGGTCTGGCGCTAGGTGCGCGACCTAGTAACTCACGAAGGGCGGCAAAGTGCCTAGCCCAATTGGGCAGGCGTTCTGCCACAATGGGGGGGTAGCCCACCTGCATGCGGGCGCCCGGGCCCTCGTTACCCGCACGCGCGCTCGCAGCGGGCTGTCGGGGTTCGGGCGGGGGGGGGGGGGACGAGGGGGCGCGGGAGTCGCCGCCACCGCCGCGAAAGAGGTGGATGGGCCTGCATGTGCCGTCCCTACACTATCTACATTAACATCCGTATAGTGACTTAACGTGGTTATGCCCTTAGGGGTCGCCGGCACTGGTGAGACTGGGGGGGTGCGTAATGCCCCCCGAGGGGGGACCGCTGTGTCCCCTGGAGTTGACGTTGGTGTCGGTGCCAGCACGACATAACTGGTCTCATCCAGTGCCGGTGACCCCCGTTGGGCCTGCTGGGGCGAGGGAGGGGCGGATGATGACGGGTGGGGGGAGTGAAACACTCTCTTCCCCACGCGTGGTACCACCGCCTCCACCTCCTCGTCCGAATCTGTCTCGTCCGACGATCCATCCTGCACTGCGCGCATCTTGGCCGGGGGGCTGCATCCGTCACCGCTCGACACCCGTCGGGCCGCTTTCGCCGCTCGAGGGGCGGAGGGGGCGACGGGTCGCCACTCCAGGTCGCTGCCGCTGCTCGCTTCTTCTTCACTGCCGTCGTCGCTATCGGTGGGGCAAGGGTCGCTGATACCTTCCTCCAAAGCCGCCATGGCATCAGACGAAGTACCTGCTTGCCCTGTCCGCTGGGGGTCCGCCGTCGGTTCCGCTAGTGTTTCGACTAAGCGAGTGGAGCCCGTGAGGATATCACGTTCCACCACCCGTTTCTCGTCCCTCTTGCGTCTTCCGCGTCCCTTTTTGCCGGTGGGTACAGGCTCCATCGATTTAATTTTTTATTTTTTATTTTCAATGTTTATCTACCCGCGTGGTCTGCCGGCGTTCCGGACTCGGAACACAGAACCACCGACACCACTGCGGGTACTTTCCTTTTTTTTTTAAATTTTATCTTCCCACCAGCCACCTCTGCCCTTTTATAATAAAAGGGACGGGTGGTGGTTTGACGGACGAACACTCACTACACGCACTCCACTCACTGTCACTTTTCACTCGATTCACCTGATTTTTTTTCTTTTACACGGAAAGTGCCTCAAGTAAGCCGCGTGCCCACGTGAGACCGTCCGAACGCGACGGTAGCCGCGATCCAAATTTAAAAAAAGAATTGGCCAAATTGGTCCAGGCGTTGTTGAGTTATGCGCTTACCAACACATTTTGCGATTCATTTTTATTATATAGAAGATATATGATTTATTTTTACATACTTACATTTTATTTATACATTGTGTTTATATAATAATGAGTTAAAATATACTAAAAAAAATGTAGAGTAGAATTATATAAAAACTAGTGGACGCCCGCAGCTTCGCTCGCGTAGAATTAGACCCAATAACGACGTCTGCCCGCGTTCGGGTTGCCCACTTGACTTCAAAAACGGCAAAGTTTCATACTAACTTTATGGGGGGTGGGTGAAAATGGGATTCCAGTATATACTTACTAATTTTATAAATAGGAATGATTTGTTTGTAATATTTTCATACAAAAACTAATGGAGCATTGTCAAAAATTCTTTCACCACTAGAATGCTGCATCTTCACTGAGTGACATAGGCTATATAATATTACTAGGTGTAAACGGTAGGTCTAAACGGTTACAGGAGTGGTAGAGCCTATAGGGAACCAAATAGGTTTCATATGAAAGCTAATTGGTTCCATATAGAGTTCGCCCGGGGCAGTACCACCGCCTGCCACGGTACCTAGTACCATTTCTGCCGTGTAATATATGTTTTTAAGGCAATTATGGTCCGGGTGGAAAGGTGTGGTTTCCGGTTACACTTCTTTAGAGGCGACCATCTTAGTCCTCAAGGATAGCAACACATCTGTGACTGATTTAGAACGAGAATCCTACTAACAAGTACTAACTGGACTATTACTAACACCAACTAACAGGACTAACTATCACTAACAGTCCCCGGTCCTCAAACCTACTAACGAACTGACGAACTAATGTTCTAATTAACTCTCTCAACTAATTGGGCTAACCATCCCAGTCCCTAATTGAGTCTTGTTCAAAGTCAGTCACAGTTGTCATGGGCGGCAGCGGATGAGTGGTGCTGCGAGCTCGTTAGACGACGAAAAAGACGAAACTATTGTTATGTCTAACCATGCGAGCGAAGCTGCGGGCGTCCACTAATCCCATATAAATACACGGCTACTCACTTAACAGTTCTGGTCCGGTTGAAACACTGTGGTAGCAACTCGTCGGAGCCGTCAGCGCATTCCTTTTCGCCATTGCAGGGAGCGGTACCGTCGACGCAGGCGCCGTATGTGCACCGGAAGAAATTCTCATTACACCTGAAACATTCATAGTTGATTGTCAGGAAATAGGCCGACTAGTTTCGGTCGATTACGATGACCATCTACACTACAGGATAGAACAGCACGCCGTGCTCGCCACGATCGATACTGCTCTCGTTATCTCAGAGACGTTGACGAATTTAGACATCGTATCGCTACAAAACGATTGCAGCGGCCACACATGGAGTACCTACTGCTACCACCTCTGGGCGGGTGCTCCGGCTTACCAGCTGAATCCACTTGACTCCACACAGCGACGAGCGATACGAGTTGTTGGCGATCCCAATCTTACCGGTAATTTGGAGGACCTGAGTCTCCGGAGAGACATAAGGCTCTCTCTGTGTCCTCTACCGTATTAAACATGGTCGGAGGAAATTCATAACTTAATTCCACCGACCTCATTCAACTATCGCACTACACGCCGAGGTCAGAAGTTTCATCCACACCGAACGACACATGGCCTAGTTCCACCGTACGTTTCTCGCGGTCTTTTTTACGGCAAACTGGTCTTCTGTGGAATGAGCTTCCTGAGGTCTTCCCTTCGAGCTACGACATGGAGCGCTTCAAAAAGAGTGTGAACGCTTCCTTCAAGGCAGGCAGCGCACCTGTGATAGCCCTGGTGTCGCACGTGTCCATAGACGACGGTGACCACTTACCATCAGGTGTGTGTCATCCGTATGTCTGTTTGTCCGTCTATATTATTAAAAAAAATACTTGCCTAAGGCCCTGGAGCTACTCTTTCGTGCCGCCTGTATACTTACGGTGTGTTCCTGCATAGTGGGTGAGTCTCATCGCTACCGTCGGGGCAGTCGACCACCCCGTCGCACTTGCCAAAGTTTTGGATGCAACTGCCGTCTCGACATTGCCACTGGCTTTTCCTGGGAACATAAATCCCGATCATTTCAGTTTTCAAATCAAGAAAACCGCATCAAAATCGGTGCAGTCGTTTATGAGATAGATGCCACGTTTGTTACGCTGCGACCCATAGACATCCCACTGCTGGGCACGGGTCTCCCCCACAGACACTGCTGCGGGAGGTCTAGAGCATACTCCACCACGCTGCTTCAATGCGGATTGGTGGAGGGGTTAGTGGCCAATGTCGAATGTTCTCAAGCCACCCGAAGGTCTTCGACAAGGCTTAGCGACTGTTTCCAGCATTGAAAACAACCGGGACCGACGGCTTCACGTGCCCTGTGACCATGAAATTTTGCCACTAGCGGTCACCCATCCACAAATCGATGGGTGATTACGTTTGTATAATAGATTAGTATCTGATAGAGCTTCTAGCACGACAATGTCCTTTGTGGAGCTAAAGTTAACGCGTTAAGAAGAATCTATTATTATGTCTAATTCCACGCGAGCGAAGCTGCAGGAGTCCACTAGAATGTTATATTTATGTAACTCACTTAAGATTTACTAGTATGACAAGAGAGGTGTAAGGTCAACACTCATTGATAAGTTTATCCTCAAAACTTGATAAGCACGACGCGCATATATCTCGACGAGCTGTTAGTAGCAAACGAACTAACCAACTGACCAACTATTGTTATTATTTATACCTATTTAATCTCTCTGCTAACTGGACTAACCATCCCAGTCCCTATTTTAATCTTGTTCGAAGTTGATCACAGTTGTCATGGGCGGCAGCGGATGGGTGGTGCTGCAAGCTCGTTTGCTATCTTGTATCCATAAAAAAGCATTACCTGCATTTGTGAACTTCTCTTTTCAAAATACCCGACAAACTGGGACTGACGGCTGCAACAAACCACATCCCGTTAAACCGTACCACCACCACCGTTAAACCATTACATCACGCTTGTACTTCCTCTCAGGAGTAGGCAGGAGTTACGTTATCACCACACCACACCCCCACGCTGCTCCAATGCGGATTGGTGGAGGGTTTGTGACCAATCCAGTCTCGAATGTTCTCAAGCCTCCCGAAAGTATTCGACACGGCTTAAAGATTGTTTCTAGCATTGAAAGCAACCGTGACCTACGGCATAACGTGCCTTCCAAAGCACGGTAGCACCATGAAATTTTGCCACCAGCAGTCAGCGGTCACCCATTATGAAACCGACCGCGGCCGTCGTTGCTTAACTCCATCGATCACATACGTTCGACGTGAGAAATTAGGCTATGGACGCTAGGTTATGTTTAAGTCTACATTGTCTACGTACATTGGGCACAATTCCAAAGTTCAAGCTGCTAATTAGGAATTCTTAGTCAAAAACATTACTCCCTACTTACACAACTCTGTCTATCCCTTTTGGGCAAATATAGATGCAATGCTATGTTTTATTGTGGTGAAGAAGAAATAAAATACTTGAGGATAAGCTTCAAATGATTGAAGACTACTTACCCAGAGTGATTATGACTAGAAAATCCCAAATCATAATTGTTTGTTACACTTTATTCACTTAAATAAGATTCAAGCTTTAGCCATTTTTAGCAAATAATTAAATTGTCTCTAAAATATCTCTTATATTGTGGAGTAGAAGAAATAAAATACTTGAGGTTGAACTTCAAATGATAGAAGACTACTTACCTAGAGTAATTATGACTAGAAAATCCCAAATCATAATTGTTTGTTACACTTTATTCACTTAAATAAGATTCAAACCATCTTTAGCAAATGATTGAATTGTTACTAACATATCAGCATATTTTAGAACAAATTAATCGACGAATGAGTTCATTTATTAACTAATAAGCTCAAATGTAATACCTAATCTGAGTAACCAGCGCCGCTCAGTAGATAAGTACTTAAATAATACATATTCATACATAAACAATGTTCATCATTCGCCTTCAGTCAAATCTAGGTAGGATTGCCTGGCGGTTGTACTATTAAGTATTCTGTGCTCGCGGCAAGAAAGTTTAACGTTGAACGAAATCTGGAGGGGATAGATGCGCATGAAGTGTCAGTGCAGGGGACTTAACACGTTGGCTGTCAGTGCACTATATGTAGGGCATTGTGTAGTTAGTCATAGCGTCCGTGCACTATATATAGGACACCACTCCGTTCAAACTTAACGTGACTTCTTGAACGAACTACACTATTGAATTTGGGATGGACGCGTGGATTAGGAATTGTGTAAAAAAAACCGCGAAGGACTTATGAGAATTTCTTTAAATTTTGCGGAAGCTGAGGGAATGTTGATCGAAAATAATAAATAAAAACAATAGGCCAAATCAAAAATGTTTATGTAGTATTGCGAAATCAGTAACTAAAGGAAATAGGACTAATATTAAAAAGAAAAAAATATTTTACACATTCAAAAAAATATATTGTACTAAATTAGAGCTGAGGAGTCCGTGGACATTACCCAAAACTTTGGAGGTAGTAACGTTATCTCAGGAAGCTAGTAGCATCTTTTTTATCAATTTAATCTAAAAAAAAAAGTGAGCCGTCACGGGACGCCTGCCAGATGTGAAACATCAAAATTATTTTGTACAAGTAATATGCACAAAAGTACAGATTATGATATATATGATGATGATATGATATATATACATATATACTTACTAACAATTAGGTACTAACTGTAACTTTCCATCCATCAACCTTTCAAGGTCCACTACTGGACATAGGGATCCCTCAATCTACACCACTCCTAATCCTGTGCCCTCTAAATACTGTTACTTTAACAACTAGCAATGATGATTGATTGATCGTGGGACAATTAACAGGGTGCTACCGTGCTTCGGAGGGCACGTTAAGCCGCCGGAATACCTTCGGGTGGCTTGAGAACATTCGACACTGAGTTGGCCACTAACCCCTCTCCCAATCCGCATTGGAGCAGCGTGGTGGCGTATTCTCTAAACCTCCGCCAGATTTGTGTGGAAGACCCGTGCCCAGTAGTGGGACGTCTGTGGGTTGCAGTTAAGAACTAGCAAATGACTTTTACCTTGAAATGGTTATGTAATTTCAAGAAACGTGGTGAGGAAACCTGCATGTCTGAGAGTTCTCCATAGTGTTCTCAAAGGCATGAGCAGTCTGCCAATACGCACTTAGCCAGCGTGGTGGACTATGGCCAAAACCCGAGCCCGGCAGTGGGAGTGGGACAAAGAGGGTTGCGAAAAAGACCTAAAACTTATAACTTTATTAACAAGGCGGAAAATTAAATTTTTATTCATGGCAATTTAATCTGTAAGGTTTGAATTGATTGCTGCTGATAATATTGAAATTGAATTATGAATTTCAACTGGCTGCTAAAATGTATTTGCATATTTTTTTGTAAGTAAGAGAAATCGTAACTTACTTACTAAAGTTACTTACTAATACAATCAATTGTTTTTAGGAAACTATTATTTTATTTTATCCGCGTATGTACTACGTATTAACAAAGTTATTAACTATTTTAATATAGGTAATTTAAAAGTATTAAATATCAGTACATCAAACCAACTAACCGTCTATCAAACCAATTAACAGAAAAAATAATATTTTTTATATAATAATATCTTTCTAACATATCAATCAATCGATGTAATTATATTGCTTGTATTTTTCATGGAATTAAAAGGCTATTTTATTTTTGAAGTGAAAACTTCTTTAGCGGCGTTGAGCACTTTTTCTGTAATGGGTATAAAATCTTAAACTCGCGTCAGGACACGTGACCTGATCGAAAAAGCGTAAGACGGATGGAGAGTAGACAGCTATCCCCTCTCTATTTATTTTTATCTTTCTAACATATCAATCAAATGTTATTGTTATATTTTTTTCTGGTCATCGATTGTAATAAAATAATTTGTATGTCTGAAGCGCTCCCAAGGCTGCTTGAGGTACCAAAACGCCAGTTGGCTTGTTAACCTCCATGTTTCATGTTCGTTCATATTCTTCTTCCTAGATGGCGCTGTTAGTTTAATTAGAAATGCAAAAGATGTGACAAAATGAGAGAGGCCTAAAACATAGAATAAAGAGTCGCTCCGCTCTATGCCTAAAATGATGTTGATGATGATGACATTCACCTACATTCATGTAATTTGTTCGCGCTTTTTTTTTGTATAATTTAATTGTTTTGTTTAATATCTACATGCAGTCTGTCCTACCTCTGCTGGCCGGCTCTACTGAAAATCAGCACTAGAATTGCGGCCCTAACTTTAATCAGTCATCAGTACATAACAAAGTACTCTATGCTTTAAGCTGAGTGGAGGACCATTATTATATAGGGCGGATAACTTCAGATAGTTATGATTTTATTTTATTTATATATTTTGTTTCGACTACAGGACAATAACTAACAGACTAAGGCTGATACCTAAATGATCTTCCACCTACAGCCTTATAAATATTTATATATTGTTCTGTTTACATACTTACCACATATAAGTCCCTTTTGCCAATGTTCTACAAGATGAAATTGTTGAATTTCATAATCTAAGTTTAACATATATATTATAATAAGTACTTAAAACCCATCAAATTCTTAATTAAATTCAGTTACAGTGCTTAAAAGTAAAGAAATTCAAGTCGAAAGCAAAGAAAACACAGATCTGTCGTCAAGTGAAGTTGTATATTTGCTTCAAAACGGAAATCGAAGAGCTTATGTTTTCTCCAAAAATGATGTTAAGATGTTACGATCTAACACTCAAGTTAGAGGGTTTGTTAATTTCAAACACTTTCCGTCTTTGGTCAATTAGACTACATAATAGATTGCATAAAATATCTCCTTTTTCCTGTGTTTTTCTTTGGTTAGCTGCATGTGTAGGTACTTTTAATAATGAAACGTAGACCTATATTATAACCAACGATCATAATGTATATTGTTTGTTATCTCTATGTATAAAACAAAGTACTCTGTGACCGAAACTTTACCGAGACTTCAATTATTGTAATTTTTAGTTAAATTGTAGGCGAATTCCAATATAACTCGTACCATCCAAGTCCGTGACTCGGACAAGACATGGGCCAAAATAATAAATGAACCAGCATTAACCGTTTTAAGCGTAGCACCAGGATCCATAAGATAATTTTTGACAGGCGTTAAAACAGTTATTTACATTTGATTAATCGAATAATTACTACACGAGTTTTTGTATTGTCGAATTTATGTACCTACTTCAAAAACATTAGAAAATACACCTCTTATATTCTAATCCCATTTTACCAAAAGACTTCTTTTCTTTCCTGAAATTAATATTGTTTTTATCTAGAACTACTCGTAAAAGAGTTTTCATTTGAATGCATTTATAGCTGTTGGCTGTACTGGCATTTGCAGCGTCACAAAGGCATTTGTAATAATTCCGATGTGACGAACTGGTATTGGTGTACGCTTAATTACTGTCATTGAATTTGTAAGCAGCATGGAATTATCTAATCAGTGAAATTGAAGCGTGTGGAATGGGTATTCGCAGAGAAATTTGAGATTTTGGTTATTCGTCTATTTGAGAAACATTATCTTGATAGCGCGCACCAAGGGCACGTTTTTTACTGACGTGATAAAAAGAATAGATAACGAATAGAATATAGAATAGATGAACGCTGGCCGCACGCACGAAAAATCGTGACCTAGGCCTAGCGTTCCGAACGTGCAAGCGAGAGCGCGGGACAAGCACGAATCCATCTCTCTTCCACTTCATCGGCTGAATGCACGCCATGGTATCGACAATACAAAATCAGTGGACATTATTTAGCTTCATTCAATTTTAGTCCGTAACCCATAGCAATAGAGTGAATAATCGGTTGCACTAATTATAGCACATGGAAATGACACTTAAGATTCTGTATAATGTTTTGTTGTTGTTTGATACAAAGTTAATTTGCATTCTCGCAATACATGAGCAATAAATGAGTGTAAATAAATGAGTATAAATAAATGTCGCGTTCCTACTTGTGACTCTAAATAGTGGCGTCTTGCTTCATTGTTTTCCGACCACCGACTCCATCAGCCGATGCGTCCGAGTAGAATAGAGACAACGCGGCAGCACACAACCTACACGTGAACTGTTTTGTCAACTAATAAAATAATTAATTGTTTTTTGTCAACTGTCTAAAGTGAAGTGAAGTGAAAATATGTTTTCATAGGACTTTATCACGTAAAATTACCGTATGTTAACCGACTGTACAGACAACCATTAATTTTTATCATTTTTTTAACAAACACCTTGTTGTTTGCGCCTGTAAGGTGTGTGACAATTACAGGGTATTTTGGTGTATAATACGGTTACTCACATTTTATTCAGAAGCAAAATTAAATCTTAATCTAACTAAGGGCGGTCACTCACATGTGCGCACATACGCGAACCCACATGTGTAGGACGACCTTCGCGAATGCTTATACGAAGTTTTCGATGCATTTGAGGTTTTCCAAGCTGTGTCGGTTTCGACGTAATAACGTCTTATAAATTGATGAACATCGACAGCGCATATGAAAAAGTATCCCGTTCCGCCTGAGTGTTTTTATTAAATTAATTTTACACACGACAACATTGGCGGTTCCATGGCTCCGAAATAGGGAACTGTCAAAATAAATATATAGACTTGTCTGTTGTCTGTTATCTTTGTATTTTCAATTCTCCTTTTTTGATTTGTATAAAATAATGATTATGACGTTATCACGTAAATCTATCGTCCGAAAACCGACTTTACAGACAACCAGTATTTTGTCAAACATCAAAGCGCGCGAACCTTCGCGTAGTCTCCCACACATTCGTGGTGTGACCAGTTGAAAAAAAGAAAGAAAAACTATTACTTCATAGTACTCTGACGCATGTGTAGCAGTTAATATTGGATAACTTGGCTTTGTAAAGTTGCGCACACGATTGCAATTTGCAAAGGTGACGAATGTGCTAATTTATCGTAGTTTGTGGCGTCTAATCTTATAATCTTGTATTAAAAATGGATTGGAATAACGATAACATATTGGAATTTATTGAATTATTGCAAAGTGAACCCTCTATTTTGGACCCTGAAAAGAAGTCCTATAAAAACAGGCTATAAAAATAATGAATGGTGCCTGGAAGAAAATAATTAATAACAAAATCGCGAGCAACACTGGACATTCATGAACTCATTTGCGAACCCATTTGCATAAGAATTCCTGGCCGTCCTTCACATTCGTGCAAACATTCGAACAAATGTCAAACGTTTGCACACATGTGAGTGACCGCGGTAAGGTATAGTGTATAATATATAGTACGTCCTTTTTCATTTTTATTTTTTTTATCCGAAAACTATGTAGGTATGTAGATATTTGGAACAAATATCTACGAACTCAGGGTGCGAAAATAAATAAATAAACAGTATTTTTAATTTCTCGTTTTACAAATTTTGAAATCATGTAATTTATTGCGTCTAGTGTGTGGCAGAATCCTCATTCGGACTATATTTAACCTGTGCAAAGAACTAAAGTACAGGTGACGTCAGTAATAGTATTCAATCTGTGATCTCATATATTAATCTGTGCAGCTCTAGCTAGTTTGTGATCTGGTGATCTGTGTTGTGATAAGCTATGATTAATTAGAATCTATAAAACGTGTGAAATCAATCAAGGGACTTGTACCAGTTCTACCAAGCGCGAAGTGGTAACAAATTCAAGAAAACAAAGTGCATTTGGGACCAATCCTAAACCTTAGTGACCGTGATAGCCACTGTAGTAACGGCCGGATAGTGACTAAGAAAATCTATTCCGCAGCCAAGCAAGTGTAGTTCGGTTATGTATTACTACCGAACTATGCATTTAAAAATAAGTCAATATCTTCAAAATGTCAAATAAATTCCGTAGCAATTGTGTTCGTAATATTCTGTGTCGTCATTGATATGCATATTTTGCATAAATCTATTCAATTAAAAGAACCAATTACGAAAGCAAACAAAGAGCAAAAGGGTGAAGTTTAGCAAGCGCATAGAAATAAAAGGAGTTCTGTCAAAGGACAAATAACTAAATTCAAGAACATTCTGCCACGCCTTACCTCCAAGCCAGTGTTGTCTTATATTGAATAATTTTGAATGGTTATCAAAATTTGACGACTTGTAGGGTCAGATACAGGTTCTTGAATTTTCCTACAGTAATTTGATGAAAGGGAAGATATTGAACAGGTTCATTAATAATATTAGCTCAATGCTTAGTTACAATGGAACACGGAGGAGGCAAGTTAGCAAATCAGAGGAATTAAGATTTATCATTGCTATTTTCCAAAGAACATGCATCAAAATGCATAACAAAAAATTGATATTTAAAAATTACCACAAATTCAAATAGCATATATACACAATAATGAATGCATTCAACCCATTCAAACATTTAATTACCTAGTAAGCTGTCTAGAACAATGCTGCTAGAATTATATACACCTTGAAAGTTTCAAATGACAATTGGACCTATTTATTAGAGGTGTGTACTGGAGGCTATTTTACTTTCCGGAGATTTTACAGAGATTATTATTGAATAACTGGAGATTCTCAGGTTTCAAAAATTCTTGTATGCCCAAGGCCCCCTTAGAAGATTTGAAATTTGGGGCCCTTTTGGAAAGTAAAAAAAAAGAATTATAATAACATGTTTTTACTAAGTGTGATCATTTATTAACTATAGTTAATCAAATACAGTATGATATTATATGTCATTAATGTTATTAGAATGCTGCTGGTTTTTTGGTTACGATTACGATAGTGGTTTCTTTCGGGATTTCTGTTGAGCAAAATCTTCTATTATATCCTTAAAATCAATTTTTTGAAGGATATTACTTTCTATGCACATAATTGACAAATTACTCAGTCGTTCTTGTAACATTGTTGTTCGCAATTCATTTTTTATTCTCTTAAGCTGCGAAAATGACAGCTCCTCTATAATTGGTAACCATAAGGCAAAGGTATATTCTTGTAGCAATTTCGACATTTGGAAAAGTTTCTTCCAATTCATCTGAGTTTATTAGGTTATGTAAGGTTGATATATTTAAATCCGCTGATTGCATTGCTATGTTTTTTAAATATTGGCTTAAATGAAAACATTCTGAGCTCATATGTCTTCATTTCACCAGATTCGATTGTTGTTAACTGTCAAAGGAAACTAAATCGACTGTCAATTTCTTGGTATGCTGCCGAACGTTTTTTTAAATGTGTTACACGAAACTTTTTCTTGCCTCTCAACTGTGCAGTCTCTTCAAAAAAAAGTGATGCGTGTGCTCCGAAATATTTTTCTTTCAAATGTATCTTTTTCTTTAGCAGCCGTTTCGTTCTGATCAAAAGTATTATGTGCGGTAATGACATAACTGATCCCCTGATCAGTTATGTCATTACCGTATCGTAAAGTTTCTTTATAATGTCCATGGTCATACTGCTATTCTATAAACTTAGACTCGTTTTATTCATAACTCCCAAGATCTAGGACCCCTCCCATCTTCTTGGATTATGTCTTGAAATTCTATCTTTCATTGATTTACATAAATATCCCAGATATCCTTGCCACTCTTTACTACCTTTATAGAGTTCAATTAGCCAGGCCAATATAAGTGTAGCAATCAATTTAATAGAATTATTTAAAATAGATAGATGTGTAATAATCTATCTAATCGATATTTTTTTTGTTTCCTTCTAACAGAGTAGGTATTTATTATATTTTTATTATGTGTTTTATTTTATTTCGTTAATCGATTCTCAATAAATCTAGGTATAATAGAAAATCTGTCACTTCACCGAATTACTGGTTGCGTTTACAAAGACGGCTAAAATAATGGGCCACAAAGGATTTTAAAAAATATTTTCATTTGGCCATTGCCCACGAGGATGAGTTTGATACAGAATAATCAAGAAAAATAGACGATTTTTATTGGTGTATATTTTATTCGTCAACATTCAGGCACAAAACCGGGTTTGTTCTTTTGTCAAGTGTTTTTCTTTGTTCCCTTGTAGTACCATCATAAAACATCATAGTTCGGCAGGCCTATTACCTAAATTAGCAATCGGTAAGCGACCAACAATAATCGAGTAGTGATCGAGCGATCAATTGCTTTCCGTCAAAAAAAATCGTATTACATAAGTAATTGCTGGCAAATTGTTCGCTGATCGCTAGTTGCAATTTTGCGACGGAACTAGCGCCATTAGCAATTTAGTAGCAATCACTGAAACTAAAAAAATGTTAAACAGATGTTTCCAACAACTTATTTTAACTAAGCGAGTAATAATTAGGAGAAAGGGACTTGTGAAAAAAACACAAGTAAAAAATAACATGGGGGCTGTTTATTTTGGTATATACATATATTGGTGACGAACTCGGGCTCGGACAGTGTACCTCCTATATTTGAAACCACTAAACTAGCGACGACAGTTCTCTTCTTTCTAATAAAATCAAGACGAGAGTTTCACGACGAAAAAGTTTGCCTTTCATGTTGTGTTTGTGGAAAACATATATTATGTACTATATATGTACATATACTATGAGAATTCAATGCCATTCAGAAATTAAAACCTCTGGGCAGACATGGAAAGTCCAAATATTTTACAGAACCACCATCCGTTCCAAACAACTCTTCAGTGTTCAGGTGGCTATTTTCGCTCCAGCTAATCGTTGCAATCCTATCAAGCAATAGGTATATCTTGTTGAAATCAGTCTCTCTTGCATTTGTTTCTCTGGCATAATTATTTGGTATACTTGACAATAATATCAATTATAGTGTCATCAAAGAAGTGTTTCCAAATTTCAAGAGGGTCCTTTTCTGTAGATATAGCCCGTTTAGGTCCTGGTTACTGAGTTACTATATTAAAGCTTCTAGTAAGACTTCTAGTACTTTTAATTGCATATTTTTCAATGATTTCGGAGTCGGGCACTGCACTTTTCAATAGTGTTGTTAGATGAGTCAAAGTATTGAAGGAGATATTGTACTCAGCTACAAAACCACACAACTTTATTTCGAGAGCTTGAGTTGCTTTGACTTTCGCAGCATTTTCATCGTTTTTCGTCATAAATGTTGAAATCGTTGGCTGAGCTGCTAGAGGCTTACGAAGATGAGTTTTCAACGCCAGGTGGTTTTTGAGTTAGCTCCGAACTCATTACCACGTTGCACGTACGGCACTTAGCTTTGTAGTGATCATTCAACACTTTGACAAGCCATTGTTTGTTATTTATTTTTCATTTGTAAGCCCAGCGTCTAGGAATTTCTGTTGGCGGTTTTTGTTGCTAATATCCAGTTTTTTCCAGTTGTCCTCCTGTGCCCCTTTAAAAAATATATTAATTGCATTACACCAGTAGTGCAAACGCATGAGTGATTTAAAAAAAATATTTTACAAAATTACTGTGTAAATTTGGTGGTGCTTTTCCACCATGCGGGAGCGGGGTTATGGGGTATATGCGGGGGTTAAGAATAGGAGTAGTTGCTAGTTGCGCCAATCTCACACCCAACTGAAATGCTAGCAAAACCGACACTGCACTTACCATATCCGGGTGGAAGACGAGAGACGAGAACGACAGCGTGTCGATGACAACTCAGCGGAGCGGCGCGGGCGCAAACCAGCGTGTATATGCGGAAACTTATAAGCGGCGCGGCGGTGCGGGGCGCACACAGCGGGCGTGTGCGCGATGTGACGGCCGAGAAGCGACTGCGTACTGCGTTTCAGGATGTCCGGTAATTGGCTCGTACAGTATCAAATGTTACCAACAAAACAATTTGAATGCAAACCATCATTTACATGTAATACATGTAGGGGTAACTATGTTATGAGTGCTTTCTTAATACTATTGCCTATATTCTTGTGAGCACAATATTCATTTAAAAATCGTGGATAATATCCTCCTCTCTCCTCACAAAGCTTTCAAAGTTTGTTTTCCAGCCATTAAGGGATGGAACTCTACTAATCGAGATGCTCTCAATAATGCAATTTTGCTATTGTTGTCTTTAAATTTTTTTTATAGCTTCAGCCCAAAACGTCAAATGTGTTTTTTTTGGTTTCACGGCTCTCCTTAGCTTTCCCTTTTCGCTCCCCAAGGATACCAATTGACACTATCTAATAGAGAATCAATAAATTCCACGACTTCAGCAGTTGTCGCCATTGATTTATTTATTTGTTAAAATGCACATTACTAGTATTTACTAGGAGTTTTACCTGAAAATAACATTTTTAATTAATCTTGTGACATGTCCTGTGTTCATATCAAATAACATAATTACTATTTTCCACCATACAAGAATACCATACCCATACTCAACACATAACATCAATATATTAACTGAAAGACTGAAAGAATATATCAAAAAAAAACTGAAGACTGAAAGAAAAACTGACACTGAGCCCTGAGGGACCCCTGCCTTTAGCTGGCGTGGGGAAGAAAGCACGCCTTCGTGTCTAAAACGAAAGGTACGGTCCTGTAGCTAGGAAGCTATTACGCGGACTAAACGATCTGGAAGGCCTAGTATATACAGTTTGTATACAAGTCCTTCATGCCAGAAGGACTTGTATAGAAACAAGTCCTTCCCCATCTCTCCTACTGATCTGGGTAATGGGTAGGAGACACGGGGCTTAGGACTGCTAAGTCCAGGGTCTTGACTAATCTGCGGAGTTTTGTACCGTTACTGTTTGTAGATAGGCATTTCCAGTCGGTATGTTTGGAGTTGAAATCACCGAAAAAGATAACTGAGTCACCTAGTGCGAGAAGCGCCTCTAGGTCACTTTTGAGAGGAGGCTTATCACATGGGAGGTAAATTGGAGTACAGTGTAGAGATCTCTTGTATTAAATGGCCGTGAAATTGCATTTTAGATAATTAAATTACTTGGTTACATTAAGAACCATGTCCTGTAACATTCCATCATCTGATCACAAAGATCAACTCCACCCATATTGTGATTGTAGTTCGAAACAATAGATGGACAAGTCACGTCTTTGTAAAAAAAATTTTATCCCAACGAGATACCACTGTTCTTGGTTCTGCTCCTTGAATGTTCGAAACAATTAAAACACTTTTATTATCCATCCATTTGACAGCGCAAATATTTCCATCCGGACTACGAACTTCTTCCCATTCACCTCTCGACATTTTGCGGTCCTTATATTCTTATTAATTAATTATTCTTCTTAAAATTTTAATTTAAAAACTAAAAAACTAAATTTTAAAACCACTACGTGACGCCATTTTGTTTGTTTCGATCAACAGCGACGCGCGTGGTAAGAAACAGAACTAAATACTTCAATTCGCCACGGCATTATGTATATGGCGATTCAATCGTCAATCAAATGTTTAGGCATATTAGATAATGACACGGCATTATACATTTTGACTTCGGCATTTTACATAACAGCGAGCGTTTGTAAACTACCGACGCTGTATGTAAACGGCGGAATCATACAAAATGCCTGCGACATGTCTGCTACGTCGTTTTCAGACTTTATTTCGTTTTCGTCCCAGTAATATTCAAACGATCGAAATACTGATTTGTCCATCGGCTTCAACTCATGTGTGGTGTTACTACGAAGGCAGAAAAGTTTGATGTCGAATTTTTCTGCGTCCTCAACAATCGAATAGTCCAAGTGACATTTGTCACCATCGAAGATAAGTATACAAGGTCCTGACAGTTTAAATTTCGAAAAATGGTGAATCCAGTTCACAGACGTTTCAGAGTTCATACTCCCTTTGGGTGTCATTTGGACTATTGAGCCGGTTGGTAAACAATCTACCCATTCCGGCTTCATGCGTTTGCCTTGAAAGAGAATCATGGGTGAAACTGCATGGCCTAAGGCATTGCCACATGAAACTATTGTAACGTTCTCGCCGTGTTCTGGTGCTACCAAATGTACTCTCTTGGATCCACGTTCAGCCAAAACTACTGGTGATTTGTGCATATTAAGCTTGCAACCCTTTTCGTCTATATTAAAAATGCGTTCCGGTTTGTTCATAATACTTCCATGACTTTCCTTACTTACTAGCAAAATAATCGGAAACAACCATTTCATTTAGCTTTTGCGTCCTTGCTGGATTTAGGTTTTGTGCCTTTCGTCTGCTGATATTCTTATGACGTTTCATAAATCCTCTCAACCAATCTCGTCCTACGTCGTCATTAAGTTGCCACCTGACGCTAAAATGTTATTTCGATCACAATGTCTTTACGCATCTACGTAGTACACGCTGTATCAATGGGTATCCCACATTACACAGGCGAATAACATGGGATGCCAAAATCTTCTCTTGTTCAGGGTTAAGAAGTGGTTTTTGGCCCAAAGTATTACTTTTTTTTAGATTTAGTGTCCTTTTTTTCTTCTAAATAAGCCACAACAACACCGCCATCACCATGATCAGTAATTTGAGGCTCAGCATCACCACCAAACACCACAGTAAGGCCCTCTCCAGTACTGCCTAATAATGTTGCTACACGGTCCAGGATTTCATCAGGAAGAAATTATCCCGGTGGCCCACCTCCAGTGTGAAACAAAAAATGACATTAAGAAGAGGTAATAAAAAAACTGTATTTGATTTCTTTTTTAATATAAACTATTTCAATACTTACCGTTCCATCCGTTCAGTTCAGTACTACGTTTGCGTGATTTTTTTTTAGTTTCCCCCATAAGACGAAGCTGTTGAGGAGTACGGGACAGATTCCTATGATGGTGGCATTGAAGGAATCTGCAATTCTTGCCCATTCATTATCTTTCATTTTGTCGCTGGTGGCATTAGTTTTCTTATTATTGATGTGAAACATCTTCAGGCGGAGGGTAAACCAGATTTTTGCGTGGCGAGCCGTGGCGACGCTTCGCCACGCTATATTATGATGGAATATATTATATACTATACAGTTCCAACAAATGACAGTCGGAAATTATTATTAATAAAATATAATAATTATTTTATAATTATTAACTTGTACAAAATAATTTCGATGTTTCACATCTGCCAGGCGTCCCGTGACAGCTCACAATTTTTATTTATCTTGCATCCCTCAATCAAGGAAAGCAGGCTTTTTGTTTCATCTTTGGTGAGAGCTTGTTTTTATACTGCAAACAAAAAAGCTTATTAATTTTTATACAGGGTGTCCCCACACACAGAAGGAATGGATAATCCTTGAGCCCAGCACAGAACAGCTCAAAAAAAGCTTAGAAGCTTAGAAAAAAAAATCTAAAAAAAAATCCAAGTGATACCCAAAACATGTTTTTTTTTTTTTAGAAAAACACGTTACTTTAGCTTTACTTCACATTCATGTACACAACTGCCACAAATTAATGAAATTTGTGGCGTTTTTGGTGACATATTATTCCTGATAGACTATACTACTAGAAATACATTAAATAACTAGCGGTCTGCCCCGGCTTCGCACGGGATTTTATAAAAATTTCAAAATTATAATACACACACATATATAAACCCTTCTATTTGCGTCAAATTACAAAAAAAATTATACAGAAAGTTTGAATATTATTATTTTAATGAACTTTTATTTTTATTTTAATGATTTATTTTGTTATTATTTTAAATTTTATTTTTTATTTCTAATCATCACGACTTTATAATCATTATTTGGCATGCACTCCACTGTTACAGACACAATATATTCATTTCTATATAATGTTTTTTTAGACCAATAGTCATTTAAATGAGGCACTTTGTTCAGACCCATTGCGAGTACTATCCCCAAAAAATTGTGCATTTCTATATCATTTGTAGCTTTCCATAATAATAATCGGGATTTTCTTTTTACTTCGTTACTATTTTGCTTTTCTGTAATGTATTTTAACGCATATTTATTAGTTTCTGTAACCATTTTATTTCATCTGTTACAAATAAGGAAAAAATACCGGCCGGAGATATGTCGTCTATAGGAATATTGAAAGTGCTTTCATCTAAAGTACACTGCCAGCTCTGGTGCCAAGTCTGTGATAGCATCCAATTCATTGTCGACACTACCATACTGATCATCTCCCTCTCCCTCTATAATATCTGTATTCGATACAACTTCACTAAGAGAGTATTCATCACTCTCATCATAGCTTGTGTCACTACTTTCTTCCTCTTCACTTTCCTCATCAGTATTTTCAGTTTTTTCCTCTCTCTCTGCTTCTAAAGGGTGTCTCAGAATGTTTTTCGTTTTTAGATGTTAAATAAAAAACAAATTATCAATTAAATCTCGTTTTATTTAATGTTAATTTAAAGAGCAATTCTTGAAGTTTATTTATGAAACACAACCGTTTGCAAATGCGCACCATTCATTTGTTCACACTCATTTAACCTGGAGCTAAAATTTTCAATAACTCGGTGGAGCATCGCTCTTGGAATAGAGTTGATTTCTTAAGTGATTCTTTGCTTCAAAACATTCAGGTTGGGTGGCAATGGATTGTAAACTTTGCTTTTTAGGTAGCCCCATAGGAAGAAATCAGCAGGCGTTAAATCAGGGCTCCTCGGTGGCCAATTGATGTCCTCGACGACTTATCACTCTTCCAGGGAATAAATCGTGAAGACCAGCTAATGAGTCATTTGTAACATGAGAAGTGGCTCCATCTTGCTGGAAAAAGGTGTTGCGGTTGTAGCCCTTCTGGTTTTGAATTTCTGTAGCCAAAAAAATCCGGATCATATGGCAAAATCAGTTCCAATTCCAATCATCTGTTTAATATTTAAGTTGTGACTCTCTAAGCATGATACCAGGCCATTAACGATTCCCCTAGCATCTGCACTCTCAATTGAAACTAGATCCAGGAATTAACTTACTATCTTTTCCTGTGCGGCACTGTAATACCTAATTATAAGACCAAGGTGTTTACTGACACTGACGTCTGTGGACTCGTCCATAATAATACTAAACTTTTGGTTTCCTATATCATTATCTCCGTACACTTAGTTCGATGCAATTTTAGCTCCTGTGTAGCTTTGGAGTCTTTGAAACACATTTTGCATATTCAAATTCAAATATATTTATTCATTATAGGTATACACAATATCACTTAATGATAGTCACAAAATTATTAGATTACTTATGTCAAAATTTTATTAATTCATTAATTGTGCAATTTTCCATGCATCTTTATCATTTATATATTCATTAACCGTGTAATAACCTTCTAATATGAGTTGTGCTTTAACTTGCTGCTTAAAACTGGGAGTAGACAAATTTTGCATAGTCAAAGGGATTTTATTAAACATTTTTACACTTAATCCCATGAATGACTTCGAGACCTTATGAAGGCGATAATAAGGTGTGATAAGTTTAAGCCGATTTATCATTTGTCGCTCTTGGATTTCGCCCTTTCGCTTGTATAGATCCATATTCTTCTTCACAAACATTATATTTTCGAATATGTATTGAGAAGCTACTGTGAGAATGCCTATTTGTTTAAATCTATCACGTAATGACTCACGAGATTTTAACTTATATATGGATCTTATGGCTCTTTTTTGCAACACAAATACGGCATTTATATCAGCTGCTCCACCCCACAATAATATACCATAAGATAGAAGGGAGTTAATTTTCACCTACGCCTATTTCGGCGAAATAAACTAGCCTCGCTGTTGCAACATCAGTTAATTATCTGACTTTTCGAATGGCAAAAGCAGCTGAACTTAATTTTCCCGAGAGAGCCTCAATATGATTACGCCAATGTAGTTTATGATCCAGAGTTATTCCAAGGAATACTGTTGACTCGACTATATCTACATTTTCATTATTTAATTGCAGGGTTCTACTTATTGTTTTTACATTTGGCATAGCGAACTCAACACATTTAGTTAGCATAGTTTTAACATTTAGTTAGCATAGTTCACCTAAATGGTCTGCACTTAATATAGAACAGTGCTCAGCGATAAATAATGTCAATGCGCCTTCAGATTCATCACAAGGTCTATAATACGAATGGCCTTTTGGTACAATTTTAAAGGGAATTTCTTTATAGGCACCAAAGTAGGGACAAAATTAATATATACAAGTATAAAAATAAAAAGTTTCGTGAATAGAATGAAAAATTAATTAAATTACTGTTACAAATTTTTGAGTATGCCACGTTTTCTCAGGTTGCGCTTTCGTTAGCCAGACCACAAAGTAGATATTAGGATAATAATACCTACTTTGTGGCCAGACTGTTCATAAAAAAATCTAGATCGTAAGCATATATGGTCTGCAATATTAAGTGATTTTATCTGTGACAAAATTTATGGTTTGTGTATTCTATTCTCTATGGATTTTCTCTCTCTCTGCCTTGACGTCAATGTAAGTAGCCTGCTTGTGTGCCATAACGAAATAAAAGCCTTTAAATTAAATGATATTTTTGTTGGTTTCCCAAACAAATTTGGTGCCGAAACCCGGGAAACCTCAAAAAAAGGTATAGGCAAAATAGGACCCAGCTGTAGTATAGAAAAATAGTCGGCTGTTGTGCCGGGTTGCTCGGCGCACGAAGAGCAATCGGCCATTTTGGTGGGTCGTACGGCGGCAAAAGCCGCAAAAGGGCTTGAACACAATCACGAGGTTACAAAACCCAGCCTTTAAATTCGTCCATATTTTCCCACTCCTGTCTGTATTTCTGTGCGTACGTTTACTTTCTCAAAGGTAAATCCATTATCGAATAAAATTAAAACAGCGAGCATTCAATTCAACAACACAAGGTAGAATAACTGAATAAGAGTAGCGTGTACTATTTTGGTTTAATAAGGATCACAGAACAAAGATAACACTATACTCCTTATCAGGCATTACGTTACGTCACAGCCCAGCAGTCAACGGGGAATTTCCGGCCAATGCCGACCTGTACCTACCATAGTACCATGGCATCTATGGCCATACGCGAATATGTTGTTTTAATTTATTTTCACGTCCTTCATTAAGTCCTTTTTCAGTATCAACTGTAGTATGACACTTATAAACAGATGCCAAAAATACTTCCATGACATCGTAATACAGCCACACTGGCTTGTAAATATTATCTTCCCCTGCGCCGGATTGTATCGATTGTTTTTTGCGTCGAAGATGCTGGCGAAAGGTTGCCATGAGAGAATTTTTCTTATTTTTTAGTTCGGTTGGAGATCTACATATTTCTTCAAATAATTTCGCCCATGCATCGTTTACTTTTTGATTATTTTTGTGGAATTTATGTTTGGGATCCCAAATTATCGGCACCTTCGGCGCGAATGTAAACACCAGGCTCGCATTGGTCGTTAGGTCCTTTGACTCGTGACCAAAAAACCGCTCCGGGCGCGAGCGGTGCGAGTCGCGAGGCGAGCCGCGAGCGTCTATTCACATTCCTGTCTCGTGGCTCGCCTCGCGACTCGTACGCGAGTGTAAATGAGCTAAGAGAACTGCGGTTAAAATGAGATCCAACATTCCTTAAAAAAACTTCCACATATCTCGGAAGCTTGAGACAAGCTTTAGAAGCCAGTAAATGATATGGCAGCTACACTTTAAACATGCAATGTGTGGTACTTTTTTTTTTAATTGGCTGAAAACGAAATTATGGTATGGTATTATGCCCAACCATACTATTTCTGGTGTCAGAAGCAAAGCCAACGAAGTTTTTAAATGGTATCTTTTTATTTTCAAGCCAATTCAATAGTGCAGTTGTTAAGTCTTCGGCTTTTCCTGAAGTAACTTCGTAAATGTCTAGGAATTTTGTACAAACTAAGAATAGAATAGTTCCCAAAAAATGTTCCCAACAGTGGACAAACAAATAAAACAATATTTAGTATTCAGAGCGAATTCAAAAAAAATGATGAAGAATAAACTAGATAACCATACTAAGAGAGCAGCTGATAGAGTGGTGAATGTTCAATTTGATAAAATGGCCTGTAAAACCCCATAGGTTAATCGAGAGACTACCACACTTTGTTCTATTATGAAAGACCATTTGTGTTTCAAGAAAAAGAAAGCCAAAAAGATTTATTACAATGTGAAAGCCTAGAAAACCAGATAAATGACTGAGGTGGAAGGGCAAGACAACGATTCGCAACTCTGTTCAGGGTGAAGTTTGACAGGTGTTGCTGATCTCGAGTAAATGAGATTCTCCCATCTCTTATAGAGTGATAGTCACTACGCTTTGCGGGTCAGGCATTGATGTTGTGTGGTTTTTTCTTAATTTCGATCTTCTCGGGGATTTTATTGATCTCATGATTTTGATGCTACCTTCTTTATCCCCTATTTGTCTTTCGTTGTGTCTGGTGGGAGTTGTGAGGTTGTCATGGTTGTAAAAAGAGAGAGATCATTTTTCTCACACTTGTATTTGAGATCTGTACAAAGAGAGAATCTTCTCATAAAAAGGACCAAGATTGTGTTTCTTAAATTTAACATCATCTTGAGGGAGTCTACCACTTCTAACCCAATTTAAAATCTCATGATGATCTGAGGCTGAATTACATAAAAGTGATAAAAGTTTGATATCTCGAGGCCACCAGGACGGATGAAGCTCACCAAATAATTCAGGAGTTCTTAAGGGTTGATCAACAAACTCTGGATCTTGGGTAAGTATATGTCTAACTTTCCCCATTTCCTGGAATAAGAATGTTGTTTTGATCTGGTTTGCTAAAGACTTGAAGGAGATCAGTCTGAATGGAGATGATAAGATTAGATTTGTAGGTAACTCAGATAGAATTGTGGATCCAATGCGGGTTCCTTGAGCGTGGTACAACAACAGACCCCCATCCTTTACTGTTGCCATCACCTGCCGCACATTAACTCCTGAGCAGGCCCCCCATAGAATAAGCCAAGATGTGCTCAACTTAGCCAGTTTAATTCCTGAACACCGAATTTTAACTTCATGCCTCCTATTTAAGAGTTTTTGCTCCGGTGTGGCCAAATTAAGAGATATCCATCCTAGTAGGAAATATTGCCATTTCCCAGGTGATTGGAGATTTAGGAAAATAGAGGGGATAGGGCTGAGAGAATGAGTGACTAAGTCTAATTGTCGCACCTCTAGCAATTCAGCCATTACTGCTATAGCCCCACTAAGATAAGCAGTGTCCGATTGAACGGCAGTAGTGGTCATAAGGTTTATGAAGTGTGAACATTGTCTTTGAATCTCTGAGAGAGAAGTGTCCAGAATGGGGACAGTGTTATCATTTCTCAAAGGGAGAACAGAACTTCGACTTTCATTCAGGTCTCCTCCTAGTAAATAAATCTCACTATTTGTTGAGCTAGAATACATAGAGCGTGAAATCCTGATGTGATCATAGATTGAACTCATCACCTGAGTGGCCATCCCTAGCAAGGACACATCATAAGCATAAAATTTTATAATTAATAACTGGGTTTTTGCTAGAGCTGCGAGTCTAGTCATATTCTCAATTAGTTTCAATTGGGTGAAGCCATCTGGAGAGACAGCCTCCGCGTCACAGGTGATCACTTGTATTTCTCCCTGGTATGACTTTCTTAATTGCAAAACAAATCTTGGGTCCAGCAAGTTTGTCACCCCCTCCTCTAACAGCCTTGTGCATAGTGTTCTTTTTTGTATATTTGGTCTCCCAGCTAGGGCCGGGATATATGATTGAAGAGGATTTTGCTCTACTTCATCCACAGGTATTTTGAGTGTATTATAGATTATTGAGCATTCACTATCGAGTGCTCCAAATGTATAGGCAAATCCACCCGCACCGTCTGCACATGTTGCCACAACTCTGAGATTTTCTGGAATCATGTGTAAATTATCTCGCAGGATACCTATTAATTTAAAACATGAAGAGGAGGGGAGAGATGACCATTTATACAACCACCAAGAGTGGTCTTTTATATTGATGCAGGGCCCCATAGTGTCTTGAGTGAATTTCCGTAGAGAAGTAACTCTTGAATCCCTGGGCAAAGGGATTCTCTCACTTGTGGATGTACCTTGTGGAAACTCTCTGACTGAGTTCTTGAACGTGACCATTTTTTGAGGGTCTAGAGGCTTGTCCATCTTTAATACGGTTAAGGGAAACTTTTTGCAGTAAGAGTCAATATAAAGCTCATGATATCCTGTCTCCAGATGTAATCTCATGGTCTCCAAAAGACTTGATGCCCTGCGTCCAAACATATTGAATATAGAGGCCTCTATCATCAAGATCCCCTGGACTGTTTGGGTCTGGTCATTTTTTCTCAAATTCAAAAAGTGCCTCCTGACCTGATTGTAACATTTAACCCACTTTATCTTCTCTGTTGGAGATGATACCATAACTTGATAAGCCAACAATAGTAATATAGGAACTTGATCAAGAGGACACGTCACTACAGAGTAGAGAGAAAGAGGGGGAATAGACTTCCCAAAAGTCAATGCATCCATAATTATCTTCTGTATTATTCTTTTAAAATAAAAACCAACAGTTCCCCTGGGTAGGGACGGGTCTGAAACTCCCCCTTCAGCTAACCCTTTATTGATGATGTGATCAAAAAGATTGGGAATATTCAGCAGACCATCTAGATGAGAGAACCCAGAATTATCAAAGCTGTCTATGAATAAGGTTGCTTTCTTGATTAACAGTTGGAGAGTGGTTGTTTCATCTGCTAGACAAGACAAGCACATAGATAATAGCCTGAGGGCAAAATTGTATAGCAAATCAATGGGGTCAACCCTCACAGCCCAATTGTATGGAAGTAATCCTCCTGACTGAGAGGGGTCTCCCTGGTCTATCAGATAAAACCTCCTGGCAAGCTTGGTGCAATGTTCAGGGATTTGTTTAAGTCACTAGTGCACACTAATGATAGTCTAGATCAGTGGTGGGCAAACTTTTTTAATGGCGGGCCACAAAGGCTTAGAAATTCTAGAGGAGGGCCAGAATTATAGAAAAAATGCATTTTGTGTTAAAGCTTTTAATATAATTTTATAAGACATTACAGCATTAAACACAAATATTACAAAATACCTTTTACCCTAAAAAATAATAATCAATTTAACTTTTATTCGAAGGCTCTGCCTTGTTAGGCGTGTGAGACATATGTAATTGTTTTTGTTTTTCCATAATATTTTCGAAAGCTGTTTCCAGCTGTGTGGACAAAAACTCGACTGAAAAAAGTTGTTCAGCTCATTTGGAAAATAAATTGGGGCCAGGGGGCCTCCACTCCTTTGTTGCTCGAGTCCTCCACACCTCTAAATCCGGCCCTGCGCGTATTACGCAACACATGAACTACGCGGCTAGTTTAGCTTCACCTATAGGTTATGCATCTATTATTCTACTAAGTAGACTACTTTTTCTTCTCGACCGTCAAAACGTAATTATAACGGGCCATATACTATCCATGTCGACGGACCCTCGGCGGGCCGGATTAAATACTTTCGCGGGCCGGAGATGGCCCGCGGGCCGTAGTTTGCCCATCACTGGTCTAGATGATGTACAGAAGCTGCACTATTTAAAGAGTTATTTGACCGGCGAAGCGGAACAATTAATTCGTCAAATACCCACAACTGCAGATAATTACAAAAATTGTTGGCAACAAATAGAAAAACGATTTGATAATAAAAGACATTTGTGTAATTGTATTCTTAAACGTTTGTTTCATCATAACACCTGTAAATCTGAATCTGCCTCGGCATTGAAGGAACTTTTGGATACCACTAATGAATGCTTACATGCTTTGAATAATTTGGGTATAGATACAAAGTCATGGGATATAATTGTTATCTACATCGTAAGTTTAAAATTAGACACGGAATCGCGGAAATTGTGGGAGGTTAAAATTAGCGAGTTGTCCAACGAACTTCCTAAGCTATCTAATTTTACGGAATTCTTGGAGCATCGCTTTAGATCACTTGAGTTCCTCGATGCCAAGACAAAAACCACTTATACTAAGAATTTAAAATCACTTCACATTGTTACTCCATCTTGTACTTTTTGTTCTGATTCGCATACGTTAATCAATTGTAAGAAATTTGCAAATGAAAATGTCGATGCGCGCCGTAGTTTTGTACAAGCCAAAGGTTTGTGCTACAATTGTTTAGGTGAAAATCACACTGTGTATTCATGAGACCATCTTCTCCAGAAGTCCTGCATTAAGCGCTGTGTAAGATGCCATCGTTTTAAACTACTTACGTTAGATGTCTCAAAATTATAATCTGGAATAGAAAGAATGAGGATGAACCTCATCAAAAAATATCACTGCTAGTGCACATTGCTTTTTAACACTAATGTCTGTAGTCTCATCCATGATAATACTAAATAATGATTTTCTAAGTTTCAATACAAGTTCTTCGGTCACTATTGGACCAAGAAAAGTTTTTATGATGTTAGTTGATTTTGTTCTATTAAATTAACTGAAAATCCATTCATTTTTCGTAGAGGGAACAGTATAATACTGAATGCCGATATCGTCAATTTTTATTTATTTATTTATTTATTTAAGCTTCTTGTACACATGTACAAAGGGCGTACTTAATGCCGGGCGGCATTTTCCACCAGTCAGCCCTTGGTGATGGTTAAAGCTTGGTGGTAGGTGGACAGCTTAAAATTAAGCTTGATAAAAACTTTGGTAAATTTAAAAAAAAAAAAAAAAAAACACAAACATACTTAAATTGTACATACATACATACATACAAACATACATACATAGATACATACATTTACCTACATACATACTATTATATTTACATAACTAATATATTAACAACTGATTACACACATAACAACTGATTTTAAAATTTGAAAACAAATACATACAAACATTTGCTAAAACTAATCAGCCTGGGCAGCAGAAGACATATGCTCACGTATTCTCCTCTTGAAGGACCATAAGTTAGTCGCTTTCCTAATTTCTTCAGGTAGGTTGTTCCAGTGTAGTATAGCCTGAGTAGTAAAAGAGTAATGGAAAAAGCCAGATTTATGCGGTAGAATTCTAGCCCTTAAGTTTGTAGATGATCGAAGTACCCTGTCATGAGTGTCACAGACGTACTGAAAGTTCTCCTTAAGATATGGAGGGAAAGCTGAATTATTTAGGATGTTAAATAGAACATGGAGAATTCTGGAGTTCCGTCTTTGTCGAATAGGGAGCCAATTCAGTTGGCGACGATATTGGGAGACATGGTCATACTTGCGTAGGCCGAAAATATACCGGATGCAATTGTTGAGGAGGCGCTCTAATTTATTCAGGAATTCTTCATTGAGGTCTGGATAACACACGTCACCATAATCAATTATGGGAACTACTAGCGAGTTAACTAGCATGAGTCTAGTTTTCAAAGGAAGAAAATTTTTTAGTCTGTATAAAGAATGGAGGGCACCAGTGACTTTTTTGCTAGTTTCAATTATATGCACTCTCCAGGACAAGCTGCTATCTATATGTAAACCTAAGTTTTTGACAGATTCACTCAGAGGAATGACAGCGCCGTTGTAGATTATTGGATGCAGGGTAGTTTGGTCAATCTTAGCCAGGATCCTTGAACTGCCCACAATAATCGCTTGACATTTCGATGGGTTTACCTGCACCCCATAATGTTGTGACCATTCCTGCAACTTTGTCAAATTCCGGTTGATTATTGAAATCGTGCTTTGAAGGCAATCTGCGTCCGAAGTTACGTATAGTTGGAGGTCGTCAGCATATAAATGGTACGAGCAATCCAGAAAGGGTGTGAGTTGGTTAATAAAAATTGAGAAAAGGATTGGAGAGAGGATTCCACCTTGGGGCACGCCAGTTTCAAGATTAACCCATTCGGAACATTCTTGTCCCGAGATGACTGCTTGCTGACGGCCACGTAGATATGATGTAAACCATGAAACAGCTGTGGAAGAAAACCTGAGACGTTCTAGGATGGAGATTAGGATATCGTGGTCGACAGTGTTAAAAGCATTAGAAAAGTCAACGAGCACCAGCACAGCCACTTGTCTGTTATCCAGACCACGTCTAATGTCATCTGTCACCTTTAAAAGAGCCGTGGTGGTGCTGTGACCTGGACGGAACCCAGACTGATATTTACACAGTAGGTTATTTTTGGCTAGAAATAGTGAAATCTGCTTATGTACACATGCTTCCAGAAGTTTAGATAGGAAAGGTAAAATGGAGATAGGACGATAGTGATTAGGTAACGTAGGACTTGATACTTTAGGGTAAAGACGAACAAAGGCTTTCTTCCATAATGAGGGATATTGGGCAGAGCTGAGTGAGAAGTTGATAATATGAGTGATAGCTGGAAGAAGGTTCTCCAATAGCATGACAATCATAACTCTGTTTACCTCATCACAGCCCACTGCTTTTGAACGGATAGATGATATAGCCTTTCTAACATCCTCTTGGCTTACAGGTGTTAGGTCGAACGGAGTAAGTGAAGTGGGCGCAAGGGGGTTTATAGAAGCAATTACATGTGAGCGCGTAGCGAGGTCCAAGGGAGATGATGATCCAGCAAAGTGACAATTAATTGCATTTAATGATAGAGTGGGATTGCAATCGACAACTGATGGCTTGCGAATACCGAGGGATTTTAAAAATTTCCAAATATTAGCAGGAGAGGATTGAGCAATATTTTCCTGAATATAGCGACGTTTGGCATTGCGAACGATTTGATTGCACCTGTTTCGAGCTTTTTTAAATGACAGCCAAAGTTCCTCAGTGCGATTCCTTTTAAATTTCCGAAATTCTCTGTCTCTTCTAGCCATTGCCATTTTCACACCTTTTGTCAACCATGGCGCAGGTGGGCGTTTAAGCTTAACTTTATGCTTGGGAGCATGAGTGTCATACAGATTAATAATGGTGCTGTTAAGAATAGAAAGTTTTTCATCAATTGTATGACATTCAGCTATACGTGGAAGAAGTTTTTTAGAGGCCGCGTCGTTTCTCAGCATTTCTAAATTTATTTTGGAGTAACTACGTACAAAAGCACTTGTGGGAGCGTGTTTTGGGGCGTTGATTCGGTAAGAGACATAGAGAAGATCGTGATGGGAAAACCCCGGAGCCGGTAACTGCCCGAATTTTTCAGCGCGCTCAGGATCTGATGTAACTATATGGTCAATCCAGGTATCTTGCGTATAGATATTACGATGTGTTGGTGTTAAAGGTAATAACGAAAAGTTAACCGACTCAACAATAGAACGGAGTTTTTGCGCTCGTTGTGTATTCTGTGACAAGTCGGTGTTGAAGTCCCCCATTATAATATGGTGTGCGTATTGAGATCCAATGTTGTCAAAGGCAGTTTCTAGGGAGGCAAAGTAGTCAATAGAGGGAGGACAGTATACTACCCCTAGAACAACCTTTATACCTTTTACATCAATTTCAAGAAACAAGTGTTCCGACGAGGGAGCAGATGAAGGAGAAGCGGAAAGAATTTTGTACTTAATGGTACTTCGAAGGTACAACGCGACGCCTCCAGCTCTCCGACCATCCATGCGGTCATTCCTTATTAGAGTGAAATTAGGAAGTGGGTACAAAGCAGATTGCAGACTTGGTTTTAGCCAGGTCTCCGAGATTAAAATAGCATGAGCATTGCTTGCCGAAAAGGTGGCTTCTAACTCAGAGTAATGGCCTGGGATGCTCTGAGCATTAACATGACAGACATTTAAGAACTTATTTGTATTACTGCAAAAAACATTGTAAAGTTGAGTTCCTAGGCTGTCTTCATCACAAGAAGCAAATGATGCATCACTATTAATGGCTGACTGAAACGAATCATCTGACATGTTCATAGGGAATATGTATTATTAAATATTACTGTAAAATATAATAATATAACTTAATAATATATAATTATATATATAGTATTAACAAAAATATAAAAAAGTAAATAAAAGATAAAATAATAATAATAAACAGTAGTAATACAAAGTGATAACAGTAATAATAATAAGGTAACAACTAAAAAAGATCATTACCTGCAATACCACACCTTAAGACCCTCACCAAAAGCGGCCAGTTTACAGCAAATACATATTAAAAAAATAAAGAAAAAATAAAAAATTAAATAGAGAAGAGGAGGAAAATTACAAGTGTGTTGTAATACTAGGACATTGAAATGCTATACAAATATTATGGTGAGCAAATCCGCAGCGTCAACACAATTTTTGTAATTATGAACAGTAGTTCCAAGAAATCCGTAGATCCCATTTACTTTCCGGTTTGGTTTACATCTACAATAAGTGCTCAATGCTATACAATATGTGTAAAAAATAATGTTTATCTAGTCTGTGTCACTGTCAGTCACATATTGACAGTTTGGTTTCACTCTTCAGATCGTTACAAACAAATACAAAGACAATATTATGCAAAATTTACAAATGAGACAGTTTTTTTTTTTTTAGTACTACCGGAGAAATTTTGAAATAATTACTTATTAGATCGTTATTACAAATACAAAGACAATATTAAACAAAATTTACAAATGAGACAGTGATCTATAGTACTACCGGAGAACAATAAACTGTCAAATTTTGTTTAGAAGTTTTGGATCTTTTGGAGCACTTTATTTCTTAATCAACAGAAATAAAATTCATAAATAGATTGGTAGTAGATTAAACATTCTGATATAAAGTTATATATATAGGTACATCATAAAAATACACTTTGGTCTGGCTCATAATACCGACAAACTTAAGGAACAAGACCTTGTTTTGAGGAATATGTCTAAGATGGAAGTTTGTTTAGAAAGGGTTTTACAGGATCATGACCACTCTCCATATACTAGCAAATTTTACTTAGCATTCTAAAATAGAATTTTAAATGTGAATTAATATGTGCCTAAATAAAATAAAGTAATATTATAAGTCTTGGTACAATGTGTTTTAAATTAGTTTAAGCCCTCTATGTATTAGAATTCAGGAGCTGTGTTAGTGTTTGACATCAGTTCCCTAGTATTAATTAATCTAATTTGTGCTATACAATAACTAAAATAATATTTATTCTAGTGAGTTAGTAACAGCAGTTCATATGAGTTTCTTATAAACCTTAATAATTACCTTAGAACTACACCTTTATTTTGAGGTTTTACTATATACTTAGTGACTAATTTAGGAACATTCACAAGAGAAAGTTTTATATTTTACTATTTAAGACTACATTATCAGGACGACTGAGATACAAAAGTTTAATTGACACAAGAACATAGGAGTCATTGAAGGTATTGTTTACTATTATGAAAAATAAAGCCAAACATTACTTCTTGTTAGGACGTCTCGGTCTTTTTGACTCCTCAACTGTAGGTACTGCTGCCAGCTGAGCCCGGCTATGTACTTGCTTAGAGGAAGCATGAGAGGCTTTCATGGCCGTGGTCTCTCTTACCTCAGGGTACTTAGAAATAAGATGCTCTATCTCTGCTTCACTGATTACTTTCACACGGCTTCCGTCTGGGGTTTTGATATTAACAATACCATCAATGGTCCAGACACTTTTCAGGCCAAAGTGGCTCCGTGCTCTCTTGTGGACTGTTTGCCTAGTTCTGGTTAGGAATTCAGTAATAGAGTTTGAGGTTCCTTTTAATTTTGATTTCGAACTCCATACCTCAGTTTTATCACTGTGCTCACGGAAATGAACAAGGATGGGTCTGATCTTATCACCCGCTGTGGCTCCAAGACGGTGACACCTCTTCAGTGAGGAACTTGTGATATGTGAGAGACCCATAATTTTATGAATAACATCAAGAATATCCTGTACTGCATCTGCTTCAGAGTTTTCAGCAATGCCATTGAATAGTAGAATTTTTTGGCGCTGCCTCATATCGATCACATCGATGGCCTTTGCACACTCACTAACCTGCTGACGAAGAACACTGAGCATCCCGGTGACAACCTCCTTAAACGAGAGAAAATCATTCACTAGCTGCTGAGACTGTTGAGAGTGATTAGATCCACCCGCAGCAGTTATCGACGTTAGTCTTGTCTCAAATTCATTCATCTTCTTTGTCCAAGTGGATTCCACCTCAACTATATTGGGTATATTCGCCATTGAGCGAAAACACAGTTGATAGCGAGGATAATGCGTATAAGTATTTATAGGTTAGAACTCGACAAGGTGTGGGTGTTGCTTTAGTGTTTAGTAGTCACACATTATATCAAATCTAAATTTTACACATTTATGTCCAAATTTAAATTTTGATTGGAGCAAAATAAGGACTGAGATTATATATTAATATCATTTAATTAATCATTACTTTTAAATAGGTACACCTGACACCTGTCACCCACACAGATTTTGTGTATACTATCCAGTATTATCAGTCCTAGCTGCAGTCCTCCCGCTCACGTTATAAGGGGTGAGACGGAAGGGTCAACTAATACGTACACAATCAGTGATACGTCGTAGTCGATAAATTGTATACTCGTATTGATATAGTATAGTGTTGTACGCGGTGGTAGTAAGAATTAAGGACCAGCACATAAGTACCAATGATTTTTTTAAGAAATAAAACTAAATGTGGCGTGATTCAGTCGCCAAACAGCTATAAAATACAAACCAAGAATTAATCTACTTTGCAACAATCCGCGAACAAAAATGTATGTATACTTTCATCCACGTAGCACCTAACCCTCCCACACAGGAAAACATGTACATGCGATAAATGAATACACACCAACACGTGTTTCGCCTGAAAACAAGGCATCCTCAGGGTAAGTAGACTTCACGACGGTTAATCACAAAGTTACGTAACTTTGCGATTACATGTACCATGTTTTCCTGTGTGGGAGGGAGGGAGGTGCTACGTGCATGAAAGTATACATACATCACCATACATTTTTGTTCGCGAATTGTATTCGTGTGAAAGTAGATTAATTCTTGGTTTGTAATAATGGAGTTCCGCAAAGTAACGCCTGGTACAATTAATTAGCTATAAAATGGCTTGCACAAGCAGTTATCGGGCAGTCTGCGAGTATATTTGTTCTGTGAGTCTGCGTCCGACTACCGAGGCCGTCACTACACTAGTGTAGTGTAGTGACGGATTAGCATTAGAAAGTCGTAATTTTAAAGTGCAACTTGTAACTATGATTAGGAATTTCTAATGAAAAACATATTAATATTTATTTAATTTCTCCTCTCTCTTTCTTTTAAATGTCGTGGTATGCGCCCGTCAATTATTTCGGGCAAAAGGCAGTCGTAGTAAAAAGTTTCTAATATCGGTTCAATTTTATGCCAGAATTGGTCATCTTTTTCAATTTTTTCATAAAGCAATCCTTTTGATTCCACACAATAAAATAACAGAATTTTCTGCGAGTTATATGTAACTGTCCCTGAATTTGGTAATAATAATTGTATTTCCTTTTTAATTTTAGAATGTTACCGTCGTCAATTGTGCAGTTACCAATTTTTTTTTGCTGGATTCCCTCTTGAGGTGTCTTATCGGCTATTTTAAATGGACATTTTATTTAATTTATTGCGTCATCATGACTGAGGCCATCAGGACTTGCTGCTAAAAGAAACTTATTTTTACCAACAAATATTCCGCATTTTTCTACGTTGAACCCCGTTTCTTTAGTAAATTTTTCTACTGCTTCGTTTTCTTTTTCTTTTCCATAATTTGTGGCAAGAGTGCCCTTAAATTACGAGTATAAAAGGGACTTTAAAATGCCAGTAGCTGAAGTGTTGCTTCTTAATTTCGAAATTAGGCCAAAGTTGGATGCTGTAAGCCTCTTTCGTCTTTCGAAAGCCCACTACCTATTCGTACTTTGGCCTATCGTGGTACGTTCGAGCTTCTCAGGGTCCGTTTGTGAAAGTTCACGTAAAAACGCTTCTTTTTTTTCATTAAATAATGAAATCGGCAAATCTGGTTCGGTATCTAACAGCCCATAATTTTCGTCCGGCCCTGAAACTGTTTTCTTTTTGGTGTTCCTATCATCAAAAACGAGTTTTCGCTTACAGCACGTTGCGGTTTTATTTTAATTTCCGTTTTTTTTTTCTATATACCGCTTTGTATATTTACCAGGACTAACATCTTGGATTTTTTTTGCAGTCGTGAATAGCTACGAGTATGTCACTATTCCATGAAATAACAGCTCCAAAACTTCTCGCTTGATACGAACCTCTTGAATAAAGTTTACTCTTTTACCACCAATGAATTTTGCAATAACGTTGTTGAATTGTTCAACTGTATTTTATATTGGTTATGTCTTTAATAAGGCTTTCCGCATTTGACGCGAGGTTTAAAAGGATCTGTCCATAAACCACAAGCTTGAAAATCGGCACCTAAATTTCTATCATTTATATAACTTTCTGGCTTACAATAGTATGATTCACAATTTTTGTGATCACCAAATACGTGGTTAGCTACATTTTTTATCTCTTGATATTGCTATGTATATCAGTCTCTGACACCCATATTACAGGATCGCGTCTACTTTGGGGTCAGATGACCGTGTGTGAGAATGTCCAAGATATTTATTTATTATTTATGAACCACACGCTGCATGAGTAAAATATTATGTACCTATATGAAACAATAATAATTTCGGGATTCACTAAAACGTGGCAGTTTAATATACAGTGGGATAAGTACCTTGTACCCGGTTAAGTACCTCCAAATATGAGCCCCATATTATAAGGGTAAAGGATAAATGATCAGATTAGTAAAAAAAAAATATCATCAGAAATTCTCGAGCGCGTCAGATTAAGGTGATGGTGAAAAACCTCCAAATTTTCTCTCTAGTGTACGATGCTGAATGATCTCGGTCCAACCTCGGTCTCGTTCGTCGGCAAGTCTCGGCCACTCTCGTTCGCGGTGTCATCGGTAATGCTCGGCTACGATCGTATCCTCTCGCCGTCTGCGCTTGTGCCTTTGGGCACTGGGAAGCAATATGGCCGAAAATGAACACTTGAAGCACTTTGTTCCACTGAACTTCTGCGGACACGACTTCAATGCATGGTCGTACTCACCGCAGTTATAGCACTGCATTCGATTTCTATGTTTTTCAGGCTGCTGGCTCGCTGCGCGCTGCTGCTGCTTGCTCGCAGCAAGCCGGCACTTCGCTACACCGCTTCGTAAATCTTAATTTTCTCTTTCAGCTCCGGGTAGGTAGTCACATCATGATCTCGTGATCGATGATGCCTTCAACAATATATTGAATAGCGATGTAATCGGGCAGCTTACTCCTCTTTTCGAGCTCCCGCATGGTCAGCATATACTCGTAGCATGTTTCTTCTTTTTTCTTTTTCCTTGCCGCCATGATTTCGTGTACCTCCTTTGGGTTAATCCGGTCGGAAAATTCGTTTATTGCGCCGTCCGAACTCCTCGGACGTCTTAAACGTTTTCTCCGACCTGAGCGATCGCCGAGAGTTAAAAATTTCATAAGGGGTGTCAATTTTCTAAGAATTTCCAATTTTATTATGTAGTTTGGAAAAAAATCGAGATAATTTTTGGAAGGGCGAGCGAGTGGACTGTATATTTGGATGGTGGTAAGAGAAAAATAGGAAATTAGGGCGTGGCGAGACGTAACCAGGAAGAGGGGTTATGGATTGCGGTGCGGGATCGGCGGATTATAAAGGACTCCAAGGAGAGACAGAACTAACCTGTAGTTTCTTGGTGTGCTTCTTGTTTCTTTGAGGTGTCCGCGGTTGAAGAATTTCACATCAGTCTCACATATACGTGTGAGAAATGCGGCGTTTGCGATGATGGTGGCGGTTAGATGTACGAAGAATGACGCAAGCAGCGGGCTCTCACGATGACGTTTTTAAATGCCACTAATGTCATGCGTCACTGTCAACGCTGGCGGGTGGACAGAGTAATTAACACTGCCTTCTTGCGGAGCGCACAGACGAATGCAACACCATTTTTGTTGTCTGTCTCAAAGGAAGGGTTTGTGATAGGATATATGTCAAAAGCGGCGCGTCCATCTCCCCCCCTTGAGGTTACCTCAACAAGCGATAATAGGTAAATATGTAATACATAAAGACAATGCGGATATAAATGATAATTATATGGAAATAGCGGGGCGGTATCAAAATATATGATGATAAGCAGAATGGGTAAAACTTACGCATCTCTACTTATAATGTTCATATAGTCTGTCACCTTTAATGTTGTCACAGTATCCCGTGAACAACAACTCGTGATTTACGATCCCATTTCAATCGTTTTTGCTTTGGAATGTGAACCATAGCCTTTGACCCAAAAACTTTCAAATGTGAAATGTTAGGTTTCTTACCAAACCATTTTTCATAAGGTGTGTTACCTCAGCCAGGACTCGAGATGGTGACCTGTTTATTATGTAAGCCGCAGTTGCCACAGCTTCAGCCCAATAGCCTTTATGTAGATTTGCATCAAACAGCATACACTTGGCACGCTCCACCAATGTCCTATTCGACTTCTTTAGAATTCGGATCAACAAGTGCCCACAAATCTTCATGCTCTAAATATGTTTTAACTGCAAATTTCCACGTATTGAAATTTTCCCTGCCGGTTAACCTTTCAATCTGAAGGTTATGCATGGCGCCATTCATGGCCGACGTGGTTTTCTTGTATCACTATTATCACTATTCGGAAAAGATACTTTACTTTTTTTGTTGCAAATCCGGTATATGGGACGGCCCATAACCTGTGGGAAAATAATACTACCGGTTTGTACAACTAGTTATATTAAATCAAAGTAATTTACAATAGGACACACTTTTGCAGTACGAGAACATAAGGGGAAGGGGCGAACCACAGAGAATACAACATAGTATAAAAATTTGACTTTGAGTCTACAAAGGCGAAGATTACATTCAGCAACAATGTTTGGAGATGGTGATGGATGTATCGGAGACTGGTATGTTTGGTGCTGTGGTGACGGAGATGGCGACGAATGCAGTTGAGACCCGTAGTTTTGGTTCTGTGATGACGGAGATGGTGATGGATGGATGGGAGACTGGTATGTTTGGTTCTGTGGTGACGGAGATGGTGATGAATTCAGTAGAAATTGATGTGTTTGTTCATGAGATTGAGGCAGCTGCACGTTTTGTTGGGTAACAACATTTTCCTTCTCTTCGAAGTCCATGTCTGACATGCAAAATTGAGTTAAGTGTACCTAAGGACATTCGATTCCTCAGTTTAGTTTTGACCAAATTCATTTGGCTAAATACTCTTTCAATTTCTTCATTGGAGTGTGGAAGACAAAGGATGGGGATGGACATTACTAAAGATGCCAACTTCAGAAACGGATTGTTATCAGCAGAGTCTTTGTAGTCAAAGACCACTGACCAGAACTCATTCGTCGAATTTTTGTTTTTCCAGTCTATGTGACTAATGTTTCGCCATTGCACTACAATACGCTCTATATGGACTGTGGTATAACCAAACTCTTGAGCAATGTCAATTATTTGTGGGTTTTTTTTAAAGCTTCCCGTACAGAAAACAAACATTTTTTGCAATATTTGAACAACTTGGCAACCTTGATCGCATTTCCTGGACGAGCTTTAATGAAAATTGTTTACAACGATATCGTAGATTCTGAACTGATTCTGATGAAAGTTGGTATTCAGTAATTCGGCTTTCTACACCGAAACCCATATATGGATCCAGGCAACTGGAAATATTATCAGCTGTCAAAATATCTACTCTGGCTAATGGCATCAAAATTCGTCTTGCCACCGACTCAACCAATCCAACCAAATCATTAAGGAGTTTGGTCGGGTCTCGGTCATTGCTTTCAAAATGCTTATTCACTTTTTGTGCTTCATCTAAAATTGGTAACAAATACAGCAGGTGCAGATGATTGATGGGATCATTGTACATAAAGCATTTCTGTCATATAGCAGTTTTCCTTTTGCTTTACAATTTCAAAATGTGTTTTCAGCTCTAACCATTGATCAAGTATTCGGCGGACAGCAGTTTCAATGGACAACCACCTGGTTTTACACATTTGAGTAATTTTTAACGGTTCTTTGCCACAGTTTATAGTTTTGTAAAGTTCTTTGTAGAACAATTGCCTATTGGAAGAATGGCTGAACCAGTTGTGAGTTTCTCGGATCAAGAATTCGATATTTCTTGGTAAAGTTTCTTCAGACGCATGAGTAATAGCTTACTGTAAATAATGACATAGGCACCGCACTAATACTAGATTATTATTGCCAGTTTCAGTTTTGAGAAGGCTGTGAACGCCGTTGTTGACACTAGTCATAGAAGTAGCATTGTCGGTTCCAATCCCTATTAAATTTCCTATATTTTGGGGTTTCAAGACGGATCGACATCTTAGGGAAATTAATTTTTCTTTGACTTTTCATGGGCTCAGCAGACTTCACATGTTTTGTGGTTGAAATGTGTTGTTTTAAAAAGTATTGTTTTGCAATAATATTACACTTAACAATATTTGCAGTAAGCTTTCGTGGCATCATCTTTGACTGGTGCTGGCACCAATCCTTAAACTCGCTCATCTGTTCCCATTCCTCACGATAATGTTGTGAATATTTGGGAGACATGATTCTCAAACAAACAACAAACTAAACATAACGAACAAAAACCCTCTTCCTCTTTTAAATTTTGCAGTTCACAGTAGACTACAGTTACTAGTTACTAGATTTTTTTTCACCGAATTTCAACTTTGCCACCTCGTATCTTTGCCGCTCCCACGCCATATTGGAAAAAAGCCCCTAGGAGCAGTTTTTTATAATAACTCCTTTCCGACGCATTTTACAGGAAAAACGACAAAATAAATACAAAATAATTGCAGAGACAATTTCCTACAATTTATGTCATATACTTTTTTTTCCTAAAATTAATAGTTTCGGCAGAAATACTTATTTCCACACCACAATGAGGTAGACAATAGAGGAGAAAAAAGAAGAGAAGAGAAGAGGCGCGATTTTTTATCGTGGTATCCCAAGTAGAATTAAGAAATTAAATGTCACTTGCTATAACGGTGAAGGACACATCGGGAGGAAAGGGCTGATCAAAACATGGCGGACCGCGCGAAGCTCTCTTTCCAGGTGTTGTGTATTAATTTAAACACAGTTTTAATTTAAAAGCAAACTTTTATTTATTAATTTAAGCATACAGACAAGGTACTTGGTGATTTTAAACACAAGTAAAAAGTAGCCATTTTGTACGCTAACCAAAACCACAGACAAAATATCGTTCCGGATACCACACTCTTTACCCCCATAGAAATTTAATTGATTATTTTTATTTTATTTATTTATTTAATAATTTATGTACACACTTTAGTTAGGAAATCGTTACAATATATAACACAGGAAGAAAATTACAATTATATAACAAAAAAACGAACATGGCACTCCACCACCTTAACAATACTATTTAGTATATACTTAGTACAGTAATATTACAGTATTTCACTCAGATAAACTCTTATTTACATTGTAACATTTGGTTAACATGTCTTTTCCAATGACATCCTTCTACATCAATTATATAAGTAACATTTGGTATCGATTCTCTTATTATAATTCCTTCAATCCATGGTTTTCTACCCTTACGATAATCCCTTACCATAACTTTCTCACCAACAATAAAATTAACTCTGCTCTCTACAGCCTGTTTTGTTTGTTTTTGTAACCTTTCATATGAATTATCCAGTATACATGAAGGTCTTAATAATGAAAATCTTGTTCCGAGTTCCCTACCGAACATTAATTTTGCAGGTGTACTCCCCGTAGTACTATGTGGTAAGTTTCTATAATCAAAAAGAAATAGATTGATTGCTGAAGAAATTGAGTTTCCACTTTCTTTAATCTTGGTGACATGTGTTTTAAAGGTTTCTACAAATCTTTCAGCAACTAATGGTGCCGAGGGATTAATTGGTATCCCATCCTCGTCGCCAGCTTGTTGTGTATTAATTTAAACACAGTTTTAATTTAAACGCAAACTTTTATTAATTAATTTAAGCATACAGACAAGGTACTTGGTGATTTTAAACACAAGTAAAAAGTAGCCATTTTGTACGCTAACCAAAACTACAGATAAAATATCGTTCCGGATACCACACCAGGTGTCATAAAGGTTTTATATATGATATAGGGCGGTAAAAGCACCCCATCAGCAGAACCATAAATCATAACAGACATTGCACTTTTAGAAAAATGTATTGCTTTGTACAGATTTATGACACCTCTCCGATATATCTCTGTCTTTTTTCCTGGATCGTCACTTAAGTTAGATTCGTCGTAGTTGAAGATATTTGAGTCAGGCACATCTTGCAAAGTGTTTTCCAGGTTGTTGAAGGGGATACAGCAGCTCGAGCTCGTTTAATGTTAGCGGCAACCCGTTGAATTTTAGCGAACATGCGTAAATCCACGGTTGTAAGGGGAAATCCCCACTCAGCACGTTTAGCACAATATTTTAATATAGATTTCTCCTCATTTCCGGAAAATACTGGCTGAGCTCCCAGTTTTTTTATGAATTTCCCATGGTATTTGTTGAAAACCGTATCATACGGGATATGATATTTTTCAGAGGCCGCTCGTAAGGTCTTACGGACTTTCTGCAACTGCTGTTATAGCTCGCTCCAATATCTCATTACTTGTTGATTGTTGAAATAAAACTCCTCTGAATTATCTTGATTTATTTCTTCCTTAATTTATCACTATTATTTCTTCCTATTATTCTTCCTTATTTTTCTTCCTTATTTTCTGTCTTCAGTGGTGATTTATGCTTAAACCACAATAATTCGTTGCTTAAGTGCGATTTACGTTCGCGCAACTAGCGGGGTTTACGCGGAGCAGCGCCTTCCCGTTCCGCGCATAGTGAGACGTATTCTACATCGCGATGTCCGTTCGCATTCCTGAGTGAGACGTATTCTACCTCACGATGTTCATAATATTTTTTATTATTTATTTTGACCCTTTTTATTTACATTATACTTTTTTTTACTTTAACTCAATGCTAATTTGTACAAATGTTTTTAACTATTTCTATTAACTAATTATACAAATTTTCAATCATTCTTATTAATTAAATTATACAATTTTGCCATTCTTAATAATTAAATCATAATTATTTAGCCGTCCGTAATATTCTCCCCCGGCGTAGAGTTCTCGAAGCCTCTTCTACTTGAAGGACGGCGATCTTCGTTGTCGGTCGTCTGAAGACTCCTCCATTGGTCCGCACGTCCGCCGATCTGATGACGCCGTCTGGTCCTGGGTGTACAGTGCCTGGGATCGTCGCCACGTGCTGCGGTCCGCCTCCTCGCAGGGTCCCGTTCGTGGAAGTCCCGTCGACGACCCGATGAGGAAGTGATTCGGAGTCAAAGCTTCTTGGTCTTCGGGGTCCACTGGAACGTGCGTGAGGGGTCTTGCATTGACACTATACTCGGCCTCTGTAAGTAGTGTCTGCAATATCTCTTCTCGTGGCGACTTTTCTTTAAGTGTGATGCTCAGCGCGGCTTTTACTGAACGCACCATCCGTTCCCATGTGCGGCGCCCCTGGGGGAATGAACCGCCAGTCGGTTTTATACTGAAGGCTGAAGTCACGCAGTTCCGGAATCCATTCTTCGTAGCTTTTCCTTAGCTCGACGTCAGCGCCTCGGAAGTTAGTCCTGTTGTCCGAATATATGATTCGTGGCCATCTTCTTCTGAGAGCCATCCTTCTCAAGGCCATGATTGCTGAGTCGGTCGAAAGTGAATGTACCAATTCCAAGTGTATGGCCCTTGTTGTCAAGCAGGTAAATAAGGCAAACCATCTTTTTTCGTGTCTTCTTCCAATTGTAACTGTTAAAGGACCGAAGTAATCCACGCCGCAGTAGGAAAGGGCGCAGTGTCCTGGGTCCAGTCTCACTTCAGGCAGGTCCCCTTTCGACGGTTTCCTCGGTGTCGCCTTGTATATACGGCAGAACTGGCAGTCCCTTGCTGTCTTCTTTACGGCTGGTCTCAGACGAAATATTATGTATTTTTGTCGTAGTTCGTTGACCACCCTTTCGTTGTTCAAATGTCCAGCGTTCCAATGATAGTCCATAATCATAAGTCGAATGAAGGGGTGTCCACCATCCAGAATAATGGGTCGGTTTGAGTGCGTTGCCAGACTCGAAGCTCCTATTCTGCCTCGGGCTTTCAGAATTCCATTTTCCAACACCGGATCCAGTTTCTTCAGCTTGCTCTGCTTGTATAAAGGTTGACCGGCTATCAAGCTGGCTAAGTCGTCTCCGTATATCACGTCAGGTCTTAGAAATGTAGGGTATTAAATTAAAAGCATTACGTTTAGAATCAGAACACCCGTCTAAAAAGACTTTTTTCCAAAAACAACTACCTTTCTTGTAGTTAGTTGAAAATTTATTAATTACAACCATAGATTCGTTGTGCGCCACAACGATTTCTCTTGCTTCTTCTCTTAAGCGAGCATTTTTTTCAAAAGTCTGGAGACTGGAACCTAAATTGGCCTTTTTCCTTTTCTTTGTTAATGATAAATTCTGAGATTCTGATGCAGTTTCTAAAGTTTCACATGCCACAATAGTAAATGGTATTAAATCTACTCTGTTCATGTCTAAATATTTAAGTCGTCTAAATCGTCCAAAGAGGAGTGCAAATGATCTCTCAATCACCTGCATAGTTTTAGCTTGCACAGTGTTAAATTTTTTTTGTTGTTCTTGTAAATTTCCTCTATTAATGTATGGAGCCATACACCATTTCAATACTGGGTATGCTTTGTCCCCAATAATAAATTCATTATTAACAAAGTATCTGTCTATATTGGATGTGATATTTGCGTAGATGTCACTATTGACCAAAATACGCCTGTACCGAGCTTGGATATCCAGCAAAACAATCTGTGAATTTCAAGGAAGGTATAGCAATAGCCTGTAAAGTAACAGCATGGGTGCCTTTTCTGTTAACGTAACGCTGTGCACTTTCTTTTGGGGCTTTTATATTTACATAAGTCCCATCTACTGCCCCAATGACTTTATTTAAACCGGCAAAAGCTGCAAATGCTGCTTTGATATCTACTCGCTCTATCTCTGTTGGCCATCTTTTAACATCATGTGCTATTAAGTTTAGGGCTTTGATCACCCTTGTAAATGACTGAAATGCCTTTGGACATATCAAATCTTTCTCCAACTGATCTGAAAATTGAGAGTTATGACTAGCTTAGGTATCTAGATCAAAAAAATGCTATTTTGGAGAAAAAAATAGAAGAACAAAGCACAAAAATAAGCAACCTAGAAAGACAAATTAGATGCAAAAACCTGGTCATGTTTGGGGTGAAAGAATGTGAAAAATCCTACCACGAATTAGAAGATACACTGATTGATATACTAAACAAGTACTTCAAACATTATCACTGCGTAGTATTTTTATTCTTTTGTCGAGTGTATTTTCTACCAAATTTTTAAATTCAATAAATTTCTCAAAGACTTCTGATTTATTTTTAATTGTGTAAGCATGTACTTTGCGTGAAAAATCATCTGTAAATGTAACAAAGTACCTTGCACCACCAATTGATGCGTTTTGCATTGGTCCACATACATCACTGTGTACAATTTCAAGTAGATCTCTTGCTCTGGATCCTTCTTCGGGGAAGGCAGCTCTAGTTTGCTTTGCTTCCATGCATGAAATACATTGAATTTTATTATTATTTTTAGATAATTTTACACCTGATGTACAATTTGGAATTTTATTTACATCCTGGAAATTCAGGTGGCCCATCCTCTGGTGCCACAGGTAAATATCATCCATTCCACTCATAGCTGACATGGCCACTGTGTCATCCATTGTGTTTAAAATGTATGTATCATTTTTTAAAATTGCTCTAGCAACTTCTTCTCCACTTGGGTTAAATATTTGACACCCATTTTGATCAAATTCTATTTTACATCCACTCTTTATAATTATACTAACAGACAATAGGTTTGTGGACAGATCCGGAATATATAAAACATTTCTCACCTGTATGGTTCCATTAGAACCTCCCACAGTGTTAAGTATAGGTACGGCTACCGTTCCACAGCTCAGAACTGATAATACCTTATCATCTGCCAATCTTATTGTCTTGACAGGTGGTGCGGTCTCGTCTTGTAGCCAATCCCGGTGCATCGTCATGTGCATGGAGGCACCTGAGTCGAGATACCATTTTGTGGAGTCATTCGCAGTCATTGCTGAAAAGGCTGCGAGAAAGCTTTGATTATTATCTTTATTTTTTCTATGCCAACAATTTTTACTGAGATGTCCATGTTTGTTGCAGTTAAAACATCTTGGACCTTTTGACTTCGGAGGTGGCTGACCTTTCTTATGAGAATTTTTAGAACTTGTATAAAGTGCACTAATTTCTGAACCTGTACTTTTAATTTCTTGTAATAATTTTGTTTTAATTAGATCAGCATTTATTTTTATACCGGAGTTCTCTATACCCAAAATCATAGGTTTGTATATGTCGGGCAAACCTGCTAACATCAATGTGCCAAGCCACTCATCATTTATATTGAATTTGATAGATCTTAATTTGTGCGCCGTACTCATTATTTTATTTATGTAGTCTTCAATACCGTTTCAAGATTCAAGGCTTGTATTTATAAGGTCTTTAAGAAGACCTACACGCCTTGTTAACCCAGAAACTTGAAATGCTTTGGTAAGGCTGTCCCATACTTGTTTGGCTGTTTTGCAATCCTGAATGTGAACATAGATTTGTGGATCTAATAACAATATTAACTTAGACTTAGCTTTATTATCCATCTTCTCATCGGTTACTGCGTCGCTTTCCAAGTATTGCGTCAGCTCTTCATAATCAAATAAGGCTTTTACGGCAAAACTCCATGTGGTCCAGTTCTCTCTACCTCTCAATTTCTCAATAGAAATGTTATTATTACTCATGTTGGGCTGAAAAAGGTGAAAGAAATGCCTACGAAAGAAAAAATTTTTTCGCGACCGCGTGGCCAGAGGTTATAAAATTTTATACTTTCACGAAAACTGATATTCCACTAAAATATATCTGGGCCCATAACCTGTTAGGCAGGTTATTCGCAATGAAAGGTGGAATGTACTGACTGAGACTATTTATTGTTATATTAATTAATTACAAACGGAATACGGAATAATGAGGCGCGTACACAGGTCAAGCGGAGAGCCAAGAGAGAGACGGCACGGGCACAGACTACAGAGTCAATCAGCTGCACAGACTATGTAAAGAATGTAGAATGGGTATGCAATTCTATAATCCAACACTAAATAATTATCATTAGGCTTGGATGTCCAGCAATCTGTCGTAATGCATACAAGGCGTCTTTAGAATGAAATGGGAATTAGTGTATGAGTCGTTTTCATTCCGAAAAAGGGTAAGAATTACATTTTCATTTTTGAAATTAATGTGACCCAATAGGTTTTAGGTCGATACTCTTCCGAATAATGACAGAATATTCACGACTTATTCGTGCTTACGGTACTTTATTACTAAAAATTGTTTTGTACGTCATGACTTAACAACAAATAAGTTACTTTTCTATTAAACTTGTCGCCATGATCTATGTCCTATTATGGATTAAATCGCTTTTATATTAAAACGGCTATCGGTAAATGTTTTTTTATCAATTCAGCTATTGTAAACTTAATGCAGTTTAATTTAGAAACGTAATAAAAATAACTGGTTTCGCCTGTTGGGCATTTAATTATCGCTTGCAGGTCATAAACTGCACAAATATTAGTTTCATTTATATTATTGCGATCTTCCTTATTTTCGAGCCGGAATATTATTTTTTCTGTTATATGCATGTCATAAGTCTCTTGTAACATTTCTTTTTGTTGACTTGACAACACATATTGCAAACAAAAATCGCATTTATCTTTTTTCGGTTGGTAAAAGCTTATGAGCAATTTTCGTGTTTTTATCGGGATTGCCCGACTAGTTTCGGACTCAACCGGAGTCCTTTATCATGAGCTGACGCGGCGGCGGGGTCACGTCGCGAGTCGAAACCGCTGCAACGATATCTCATAATTAAATACATAATTAGGGGTCTAATTATATCCACTGCTTCTATAGCTATACAGGGTGGAAAGATCGAATGCCACATGGATGGCAACTACCATAAATATTGTAAACTAGCTGACCCGGCAAACGTTGTTTTGCCATATAAATAATTTTTACTGAATATTTTGGGAGAACTTAATGTAAGTGTGTGGACTACAACTACCACTACCAATACCACTACACCTACTACTACCACTACCCCTACCACTAACCCTACCCCTACCACTACCCCTACCACTACCCCTACCACTACTCCTACCACTACCCCTACCTCTACCACTACCCCTACCCCTACCATTACCACTACCCCTACCACTAACACTACACCTACCACTACCTCTACCACTACCCCTACCACTACCCCTACCTCTACCACTACCCCTACCCCTACCACTACCATTACCAATACCACTACCACTACCCCTACCACTACCCCTACCACTACCACTACCCCTACCACTACACCTACCACTAACACTACCCCTACCACTACTACTACCCCTACATCTACCCCTACCACTACCTATCACGCACCGGCGCCATCTACTTAAAATATTGGTTTGTAGTACATGCTATGTATCAGAGATGGCGCTGTATGTGAAAAAAGATTTTTCCCGCATTTCTGTTGAAATTTTTCCTGAATTTTCTTTGCTATAAACCTCACCGAGCCGGGAGACCTTTCCAACGAATGCAAAACCGTGGAAATCGGTTCGTGCGTTCTGGAGTTATAGCGTCAGGAAGGAAAACCCGACTTATTTTTATATAGTAGATTACATAGCTGTCATTATACGTCAATTACATAGCTGTCATTTGCGTTTTGTTATTCCGAGTCAGATTCTTTTTTGTTATACCACGTTTTATAGTGACTGACGTTTCATGTCAAGTCACACGGGAACGCTGTCGAACGGGATAAAAAGTATCCTATGTCCGTCTCCTGGCTCTAAGCTACCTCCCTACCAATTTTCAGCCAAATCTGTTCTGCCGTTCTTGAGTTATAAGTGGTGTAACTAACACGACTTTCTTTTATATATATAGATAGCACATTCTGTTTAAAGGAGACATTCCTTTATTTTCAAAAACAATAAATTCTGCATTTATGGATTTATGAAAAATCACCTGCCTCAGTCGGGACTCGAACCGGTCAAATGTGACAAAAAATAAAGTGACGTATTTTATGATGCAGATTGAAAGGGTTACTGATAGGGTTTAGTTTTCTCTAAATAACAAATACAATCAAAATAACGGAAGGCCATGAAAACTAACAAGTACTTTTTAATTTTGTTTTCACCCGTCACGTGAAAACCCGATGCGTACACGTGAAACTAAATAAAATAATCAGGTGAGATTCTCTTTTAACGTTTGGTGCGGGTAGTGAAGAACAGGGTTGTTATGGTTCACATATTTAATTGTGAAGGACAACTGAATACAGTAAAATACCTCTAAATCCTGGGACCTATTGCGAAATGCGTTAAATTCTCTCCCCGAAGAAGACTATAATTTCATATAAGTCACTATAATTTTCCAACAAGACGGTCTTTGATTATTAAATAATCAAAGAAGACGGTACACCAGCACATAGCAGCAGGTTATCGACTACATATTTAAATAACCATTTCCAGACATGGATCGGTACAAACGGGAATATTAAATGGCCGGCCAGATCTCCGGATCTAACACCATTGGACTACTTTTTGTGGGGATATGTGAAGGATGTTATTTATAAAGGAACTTACGAAAGTGTAGGCAATTTAAAAATCGTCCATGCAGCTATTACTAATATTCATCACAATTCACTGCCACGAGCTACGAGAAGTCAATTCCTCAAAAGATTAAATTAATGCATACGAGAAAACGGAGCTCATTTTGAACAGTTAGCAAGGTTTAAGTAAGTTTATTATATGAATATTGTTTTCTTTTGTGTGTTTTAATTGTTGGTTTCCAATTCTAATGGCCTTCCGTTTATTTTGATTGTATTTGTTATTTAGAGAAAACTAAACCCTATCAGTAACCCTTTCAATCTGCATCATAAAATACGTCACTTTATTTTTTGTCACATTTGACCGGTTCGAGTCCCGACTGAGGCAGGTGATTTTTCATAAATCCATAAATGCAGAATTTATTGTTTTTGAAAATAAAGGAATGTCTCCTTTAAACAGAATGTGCTATTTACAATATTTATGGTAGTTGCCATCCATGTGGCATTCGATCTTTCCACCCTGTATGTATATATCTATTACATAAGTTGAAGGAAGGAATAGCAAGCACAAATGGAAGGGCACACTGTCATTAAATTGGAAGGTGCATGAAATTGGAAAGTTTGGAAGTTTCAGACCGTGGTTCTATTGAGAGGCCAAGGACTAATGCAGATAGTGGATGGAAGTGCAACAAAGCTAAAGGATGGTGATGCACAAAAAGATTGGGAAAGGAAGGATGCAAAGACTCAAACCGTGCTAATTACTAGAATGAACGAGGAAGTAATGTTACACATAATTACATGCACAACAGCGAGTATGTGGGATAAGTTGGAAAGTGTGTACGAACAAAAAAGTGAGACCAGCATACACATTGCACAGCAAAGATTTTTACAACTCAAGTATGAAGAGGGAATGCAGATGGCATTCTTCTTGTCCAAAATTCAAGAAATATTCGTATTTCTTGAATTTACATTGGTATGTTGGGTCGATTGGGTGAAACGGTGTCAGAAAAATTTGTAATAACCAAGGTGCTTATGTCATTGCCAGATGCTTACAAGCACTTTGTCTGTGCGTGGGAGATCTTGTTGCAAGGTTACTCATAGAAGAGGAAAGGATAAAAGTGAAGAGTGAAACACTATCACTAAACATTACTAAACTTTTACTGGTTCTAAATTTAATTTTATATTTATATTTTTTGTTTTATTTACATTGGGCATTGTTTTTAACTACTTTTATTGAAATTTTAAAGAACGACTTAAGTTTAGTTCGAATAAAAATTTCCGCCTGCTTCCTTTGTGATCGGTTAATCTCAGTTTTTTTAAATATAAGTTCATAGTTGTTATGCCTTGTTGGAAAGCTAAGAAAACGGTTATGTTTTTAAAATAATCTGCAAGCCAAGTTTGATATAAGTTTTTTTTGTTTTTAAGGCATTTTAGTGGACAAAAATCTCAAAAAATATTGAAGAAATATCGTTAATCTTCTCGCATTTTTAAAGTTGGACCGATAATTGTAGTTTTAATGTTGATAAATAACCATTGTTTAATCGTTTTTATAAATCAGAAGAAAAAAATAGATTTTAATTGATACTTTTTTTTAAATAAATTTTTGATGTTGCATTTCTGACCTATTTTGAAAAAAGCTGAAAAGCTTGATAACTCGAAAATGGTTCACTTTTGCATAATGCATATGGGGTTAAAATTATCACAAATAGTCACCCCTATCACCTCTTAACGGGAATACGTCGAATTACCAATAACCCTGTATAACTGTACGCCGAAACCGGCCTTACCAAGAAAGTGATGACCACCCCACATCTTATTTTTGCATGAATGGTGAATCTACAATGAGTATGCTCGACCATGATCCACAAAGCATCAATGAAGCACTGGCAAGTAGCTCAGCAAGCAAGTGGAAAGAAGCCATGGATTGTGAATATGATTCATTAATGAAAAATAATACATGGATTTTAACAGACAGGCCAGAAAATGCAAAGGTTATACCTTGCAGGTGGGTCTTCAAGACTAAAAGGGATGAAAATGGTCACATTGAGCGCTACAAGGCTAGATTGGTAATAAAAGGTTTTCAGCAAAGGCAAGGCATAGATTATCATGAAAAATATGCACCAGTAGTTCGTTATTCTTCTGTAAGATATCTAATTGGATTGGCTGCTAAATATAACCTAAAAATTAATCAAATGGATGCTGTTACTGCATTTTTACAAGGGGATATAGACACAACTATATACATGTCTCAGCCTCCAGGCTATGAAAGTGGAGAACAAGTGTGTAAACTACAAAAATCAATATATGGCTTGAAACAAGCCAGTAGACAATGGAATCAAAAATTAATTCAAATTCAAATTCAAATACTTTATTGCAATCTGTTGGTAGTTGGTAGATGGTACAGTGACAAATATGCTCCTTAACAGAAACCCTGTGCGGGTGTACAATACATGGTTAGATTAACTAGGTATATAATATTTTAATTAATTAATTTTGATATACAATAAACTAATTTTTAAGGCACACAATGATACAATAATACAATAATTTACGATTTAATTAGCTATAGTCATTAATTTTACATTGAATATGATACCTACTTATTTGTCTTGATCAACTATGAAATCATTCACTGCATAATAGCCTTTTTTAATTAGCCAGGGTCTTAGTTTATTTTTAAATTGTGGTGTCGGTAAGTTCTTTATATCACCTGGCAGAGCATTGTAAATTTTCCCACACATTGCGTAGCAAGAGTTGCCATACAGTTCGGTACTGATTTTTTTACCCAGTACAATTCGGTCTGGATTCCGAGTGTTCCTGATATATGTGTCTTTGGCTCTTACAAAATACTGATCATTATTTTTTAAAAATAGAGCCAGTTCAAAAATATACATAGAGGGTAATGTCAGCACATTTAACTCTCGGAACAATGGTTTGCAAGATTGCCAGGGTGGAATTCCACAAATGGCTCTAATACATTTTTTTTGTGCAATAAATGCTTTATTTATGTCTGGTGAGGTGCCCCAAATGATAAGACCGTACCGAAGTATGGATGCAACGTATCCATGGTAGGCAGTCAGTAATGTAGATCGTGACGATGTATTTTTTAATTTGTGAAGTACGAATACAAATTTGTTAATTTTGGAAGTGATTTTCTCAATATGGGCTTTCCAGTTGCACTTATTATCCAGTGTTATACCAAGAAATGATGTATGGTTGACTTGTTTAATTAAAGTATCTTTATATTTTATGTCTAGTTTAATTTCTTTTTTATTTTTAGTTAAGAATTGTATATAATTAGTTTTTGATAGGTTAACTACTAAATCATTGTCAGTGAGCCATTGGATAATGTTTTCTATAGTATTATTAGCGTCAATTATGTCTTTTGCAATGTCATTAGTTAATGTCAAAATAATACAAATGTCATCCGCAAAAAGAGTACATGGTTTTTCAGTAATTTCAGGTAAGTCATTAATATACAATAAGAATAACAGAGGTCCAAGGACACTTCCCTGGGGAACTCCACGCTTGTTATGTTTAAATGTTGATTTATATTCAACTAGTGGACGCCCGCAGCTTCGCCCGCGTAGGATTAAACCCATTAACGGCAAAGTTTCATACTAACTTTGCACCCCCGTTTTACCCCCTTAGGGGATGAATTTTTAAAAATCCTTTCTTAGTGCTCCCCTACGTTATAAAAGAAACCCCTGTGCAAAATTTCAAGTTTCTAGCCCTTATAGTTCAGGCCCTGCGTTGATATGTCAGTCAGTCAGTCAGTCAGTCAGTCAGTCAGTCAGTCAGTCAGTTAGTCAGTCAGTCACCTTCTCCTTTTATATATATAGATAATTTCATTTTTATCATTGAGACCTGTAACTGAAACACACTGTATTCTGTTTTCTAAGTAACTTCTTAACCAATTTAAGGCCTGTCCCCGGATCCCATATTTGTCCAATTTATTAAGCAATAATTCATGGGAAACTAAATCAAATGCTCTCGTCATATCAAAGAAAATTCCGACAGCCCTTTTTTTAGCGTCCAGAATTTCAATTATACGGTTAATCACATTGTAACATGCTAAGGTTGTGGATTTTCCTTTCTGAAAGCCGTATTGTTCACTTTTAATTAAATTGTTTTTAGAACAAAATTCTAAAATACGGGTATACATAGTTGTTTCGAATATCTTTGATAAAATAGAAATGAGGGTAATGGGCCGATAATTGGTCATTGAGGTTCGGTCGCCTTTTTTATGTAAAGGCTTTACAACCGAATTTTTCAGCATGCTTGGAAACGATCCATTTTCAAAGTCAAAGTCAAAGTCAAATAATTTATTTCGCTATGAGGTGATTAGACACGCTTAACGAAAGTCTAGGTACCTAACTAAAAACTACTTAAACTACTAACTGATCTATATAAGGCAAAGGATTAGCTATTGATTATTGAATGAATAGCTAATCCTACACAGGTGTCTAACTTGCCTTAAGATAAATTTACAATAATTACCTACCACTAAGCTAAGCTCTAAGTCACGATAGACTATCTATATGGTCATCGGCTTTAGGAAGAATTTACAATATTCTTATCCTATGCCCTAGTGTAGGCCGAGAGAGAAAAAAGCCGGAGGAAAAAACTCTCGGTACTCTTTTAAAATTCAAATTAATTTTTACAGAAAAATGCACAGTATGACCATGACATGATTAAGTCAGACACGAGACAGCCAATCGTGTATGCCAAGAATCACCCCATATGCCACCTGCTTACAATTTTTAGTTTAATTAATACAGAAGCATAGTGATAGCCTGTCAGAGTTTAATTCAGTCCCATGCCTTTATATCATCCAAATACTCCCGAATATTATAATAAGCTTTTCGACATAATGTTTGTTTGATGGTTTTTTTAAACCTTTGTAAAGGCAGAGACTGAACCGCAGCCGGGACTTTATTGAATATTAGAATAGACATTCCTATGAAGGAACGACTTTTCTTACTAAGCCGGCATTTAGGAAACGCTAATTTGTGACCGTTCCTTAGTGTTACATTGCGTAAGGCATTTAGGTCACTACGACTTACAAACTGATGCCTATTTTTACGAATATACATAATATTCTCATAGATGTACTGCGATGCAAGGGTTAGGATGTTTATTTCCTTAAATTTTTCTCTAAGGGAGTCTCTACTTTTCATTTTGTATATATAACGGATAGCCCTCTTCTGCAAAATAAAAATAATATTAGCATCAGCTGCATTACCCCAGAGTAAAATGCCATAGGACATTACACTGTGAAAGTAACTAAAATATACCAATCTAGCGGTATCGACATCCGCCAAACAGCGTATCCTTTTAACCGCGTAAGCTGCAGAACTTAGTCTATCCGCCAGTCGACAGATATGGGGTCCCCACTGCAACTTCGCATCAATGGTGATTCCAAGGAAAACAGTCGAGCTAACTAAGTTCAGTTTTTCACCATTTAGTTCCGGTTGCTTATCTACTTGTTTCACATTAGGTGCTGAAAATTTTATGCAATTGGTTTTATTGCTATTTAAGAGTAGGTTATTTACGCTAAACCAATGCACAACTTCAGAGAGAGCATTGTTTACATCGTCATAGTTAGTTTGATGCCTGTTTAATTTGAAAATTAATGAGGTGTCATCTGCAAACAATACAATCTCGTTATTATTCTCTACCATATAAGGTAGATCGTTAATATATATTAAAAACAGGAACGGACCCAGAATCGATCCTTGTGGGACCCCCATCTGTACTAAAGACCCAGACGATCTTGTACCGCTTACTTCGACTTTCTGAGTTCTTTCGCTGAGATAAGAAATCAGAAGATTCAGCGCGGTATTTTTAATGCCATAGTGATTGAGTTTCCTGATTAAGGTTTCATGCTGTACACAATCAAATGCCTTGGACAAATCACAGAATATGCCCAGAGCATCCAATGAATTCTCCCAAGCATTGATAATATCAGTAAATAATTCAACTCCCGCATCAGTTGTTGAACGGCCTTTTGTGAAGCCAAACTGTTTGTTATGTAGGAGTTTATTACTTGTAAAGTAGCTAAGAAGTTGCTGGAGAATTATTTTCTCAAATATCTTACTACAAGCCGGTAAAATGGAAATCGGCCTATAGTTAGTTGGATCTGTGCTATTTCCGGACTTGAATAAAGGTATTACTTTGCTTTGCTTCATTAGGTCAGGAAACTCTCCACTTTTAATACAGTTGTTAAATATTAAAGCTAGGTGGGGTGCTATTACATCTATAATTGTACTTATAAGTTTAACCGATATACCCCAAAGATCTGTGGTGTTCTTAATTTCTAATGATTTAAACATTTTGATAATTTCATTGGCGTCTGTGGGTCGGAAAGAAAAAATACCCTTGCATGCATTTACATTTTTCTTGAGCAACGATTCGGCGACGTCGGGAGAAGACCTCAGTGATTTAGTGGTTAAAACTGGAACGTCAGCAAAGTACTTTTCAAATGCTGATGCTATCTGTTTATCGGTTTTAATATAAGAATTGTCAATGAAAAGCTCACTGACACCATCGCGTTTTCTGACTCTTCCAGTTTCCGCATTAATAATATTCCAAGTCATTTTAATTTTATTACAGCTATTTCTAATCTTGTTTCTTATGTGAATCGACTTGGCCGTGGAACATACTACCTTAAATATTTTAGAGTAATTTCTTACATAGTCGCTAAAGGCTTTACTTGTATTATATGACTTCTCATGTAAAAGGTCATATAACTTTTGCCTACTTCTAAAGATTCCCGTAGTCGCCCAATCATTGAACGATTTACAATTCTTTGGAGAGATTTTTTTTGCAGTAAATACAGATTTATAGGCGTTATTTATATGAAAACATAATAAACTATATTGCTCATTTACAGTTTCATTCAATGGTATTGTAATCCGGTCCGTAATCATGTTTCTAAACCTCTCCATTCGTTTTTTAGTCACAGGAACGACCACTGCTCTTACTAACCTGTATAGCCTTATTATACTTAAAAGAAACCAACTGACCACTGTGATCAGAACTGAGTTTATGGATAATACCCGAGTAGACAGGTGTTCCATCTGTGAAAATGTTAGCAATACATGTTGCTGTGGTATCTGTTATTCGAGTTGGTTCTAAGAACTGGTTAATAAGATTATTACATTTGAATAAAGATAGAAATTTAACACTTAAAGATGTATTGTCCAATAAATTAATATTAAAATCTCCACACACTATTATGTCCTTGTCTTTTTTTCCTGATACTTTTAATAATAATTGTTCCAAAACTAATTCAAATTCTTCATAACATGCACTAGGTGGTCTATAGATACTTACTATAATACAATGCGTTAACTCTACACAGGCTATCTCTATAGTTCGTTCAATGGAAAGGCTCACAATGTCTTTACGGACCTTAAATGTCAGGTCCTTTTTTAAAATGATTAAAGAGCCACCGTGTATCGCTGTCTTCCTACTAAACGAACTCGCAACTTGGTGCTTGGCAAAATTGAAAACAATTTGGCAATCTTTCAGCCAATGCTCTGTAATGCAAATTACATCAATATTATAATTTCCTAAAAAAAGTTCTAACTCGTGTTCTTTGCCTAGTAAGCCTTGCATGTTTTGATGCACCAAGTTTAAACAATTTTTATCTTTTAATACTAAGCTTGACAGGTGGTTGTTACTACATAAATGATCGCGAGAGACCGATGCCTCTGTTGTCGTATTTTTTAATTTAAATTGCTTTGGGTAGCGCCCAAACTTGTCATAAGATTTGTAGTAGTACTACATGTATTACTACATAATGTCAGTATATTATGCTGCTCAATAGAAGCAGTGGTCAAATTACATAAATAATTTTTTATGTCAAATTGTAAATAGTAAAATAGCAATTTTGCTAACTGTGTAAAAAATATATTTGATAGATGCAATCTATCATGTCTAGTCAAAAAAAAGTCATTTTTAAATATACTATTAATATCAATTAAATTAAATAAAATGTCAGTATTATTAAGACATGTCACATTATTATTTCCTATATTATTATAAAGCAGTAGATTTAATTTATTTCTTATTCTATTCTCATGGTAGTCACCCTTAATATATGGTAGTGTGAACATGATAATTTGCTTTACCTTAAGGGCTTGTAATTTTTCTAAATAATATGCCAGCTGGCGTTGCTTAACGTTGCCCCTACTACCAAAGAGCAATATTAAGACTGTGGTGGGGTCATATGTACAGTTTAGTACCTTATCCATTATTTCTCTTACAGTAGCACCTGGCATACAATAGTTGCAGATTGGGTATCCTGTCAGATGATATAATTTTGTACCCATATTTTTACCTAACTCGTCACTATACATTAATACATTGTGTTTGGGTATAGACTTAGGGACTACGGAGCTGACATCAGTTTTCTGTTTTATTACACATGAAGGCTTTGTATGAACTATGTTAGAGCGTTGACATTCTTGATGGTGTACAAGAGATTCGAAGCGCTCCTCATTGTATTTGGAAAGCTGAAGGAGTTCATCCAAGGCTGATTCATAATCACTGATTTCCCTTCGGGCAGAATTGTATTTTTCTGTCAACTCGCTAAGCGAACAACTTAGGTTACTAATTTTTAAATTTAATGTGCTGATTTCAGCTTCATATGTTTGCCTAATTGATTCAAGGTCTAAATTCGACTTTTGACATTCCTGCACCACTTTCTTATATTTTTTACATAAATACCCATGATTTTTTATCACATTGTCCTTTTTAACTAATTTCCTAGTCTTCTTAATGAAGTTTTGCAACTTAACATATTTTTTAAGTTTATTTCTGCTACTGAGGCTGACCCTCGCTGGCGTTACACACGCTGTTGAGTCGTCGGCGGTTAAGTCAATGGTAACAGGTTGGCTTGACGCTGAAGAGGTGCCAGGTGCATTCATTAATTCCATATATAAACTTTGCGTACATTGTGATGAGGTCTTTGATGCCTCTTGTTCGAATTGTTCGACGCGCTCCAGGGCACTCGCGAGTTGTGAACGGAGCAGGGCTATTGTTTTTAAATTACTGTCATATTCAGTACAGCACTGGTCAAAGTCCCTCGACTGCCGTTTGAGACGGTCCCGTTCTTCTCGAGTCTCCTGGAGCTGCGCATGTAGCTCAACCATATCATTTTTGATTGAACTGTTTTTCTTAATAATTTCTATAATTTCTAATTCACTATCTTCCCTCTCTTTTACCAATTGCTGGCACTGCTTCTTGTACACGCTAAGCTCTTGGAGCGCGACCTGGAGTTGGCTTTCCAGCTGACGAGCCGTAGTGCTGCGTGTGTTCATTGTTGTTACCTACAGAACAGGTGAAATATGTGAGCAGCTTAACTTGACTATTTACCACAAACAAATTTCCTGTGTGAATTTATTGTGTACCTGTATTGTACCTTATTTAGGTACTATATGACCTACACTTAATGTACAAATGTAAAGAATTAACCAGGTCAGCTAGATTAAAGGACAATTTACACTAACTAGTAACTAGATACCAAGATATTACTTGTAACAGTTTGGTGGTAACAAAAAGCAGGTTAACCACGTTATATTGTGCAGTGTTTAGTGTTTTAAATGTGTCTGTGTCTATGTGTCTATTTATTTGTCTTCAATTTTACTTCCACTGTTCGTCAAGTAAAAAGAGTCAAAAGGCACCAATGTGTGATTATGAACGTTTCTCACACTTGTGAGACAGTGTAAAGTAACAATGGACTGTAATAATTAGTGTATGTGTAGTATTTAATCAAGTAAGCAATACTCCCCAGGTTTACGCCGATGAAAATCCAATTAATTATTGCGAGGAATTTAAACTTGACAGTTACAAAATGGTTACAACGAATAGTCGTCGTTGTCGGTATACAATTAAGTATTTCACCACATATATCCTTGTTTCTTGGCACTTTAATTGATGTCTCAAGGAAGTAGGTAACACATTTAAAGCAAAATTATAGTAATTTACACGTTAATATTAAAATTATTTAATTAAATTCCAATACGCGCGGGTGTGCCGCAGGGGAGCAGTCTTGCTCCACTCCTGTACGCATTCTACACCAACGACATCCCCACTCTCGACGGGCACCTCGCGGAGTGGGAACGTGATGTAGAGCTCGCCCTGTTCGCCGATGACAGCGCGTACTTCGTGTCATCGCGCGATCCGGAGATAGCGGTCAGAAGAATGCAGCGCTTGCTTGACCGCCTGACAGACTGGCTGAGTAAGTGGAGGATCGCCGTCAACGCCGGAAAGACGGTCCCAATACTTTTCAGCCGGAAGCGTAATATGCCGACGCCGCTGCGTCTGCATGGTGAGGAATTAGAGTGGCAGCAGACCGTCCGGTACCTGGGTTGTCACATGGATCGCAAGCTCACGATGAGTGCCATGGTGGAGCACGTGCACCGCCAGGCACGAACCGCGAGAGCGATGCTCCGGCCCGTGCTGACATCCAGGTTACCACTGCGCACTAAAATCGGCATTTATAAATGCTATATCCGATCCAGGCTGACGTACGCGGCGCCGGCATGGTACGCTCTGGCGGCGGCCTCGAGGCGCAAGCGTCTTCAGGCCCAGCAAAACCTCGCCCTGCGAGCAATCACGGGTGCGGGGCGCTATGTCCGGAACGCGGTAATCGCGCGCGACTGCAAGCTGGAGTCGCTGGATGAGTTTGTGGTCCGGTTGGCGCGTGTTATGTATAACCGCGCCGACAATGGGCCGCATCCTCATCTAAGGGGGATAGCGCCGCTACATGCACGCCCTCCTGAAGGCCGACCGCTCCCTAGAGAGCTGTTGGACCTTCTTCCCCCCGACCATCAGGGAGGAAACAGCGACTAACGGCTGCAGATCCGCGCGCGCGGTACGCGTGCGCGATGACACACCGTCTCCCACGCTCAACAGCGGGGAGGTCACCGATGGGGTTCACCCCTGGAGCAATTGCCCGGATAGAAGGACCATCCTTAAATCCGAATTCCCTCACGCAGGAGCGCTCACAGCGCCGCGAAAGAGGAGGAAAGGTTTCGTTCGGTTTCGTTAAATTCCAAATGAAATATTAACTAAATAAGTCACGATTGGTGCAAGTTCGCGACAGCAATATTTTAAAACTTTTGTAGATATTTCATCGTATCCAACGGCACTTGTGTTTTTTAGTTTCAGTTTTATTATTTTGGCAATTTCATCTACGCTGCAAGGGCGCAGAAAATTAAACATAGCTTTACTTGAGATCGGGTTGTCAAGGTCTAAGATTGACCCCTGCATTTATTATAGAATTCTACATGATAAAGATATTATTTTTATAACTGTTTATGTTGATGATTTATTATACTTTTACAATAATGAACAAACTGCATCTATGATAAAGTCAAAATTACAATCTAAATTTCTAAATATTGTATTGGATTTAAAATAACTAGAAAACAAAAGGAAATACACTTGGATCAATCAGCCTATATCAAAAATGTACTGGAACGCTATAAAATGTCTGATTGCAAGGAAGTTACTACACCAGTTGATTCCAATGTGAAGTTTATAAAAGCAGTAAATGAAAATGAGATTTTAAGAAACATACCAAGAAGTTATTGGTTGTTTATTATATTTATCGCATGGAACAAGGTATCTAGTGGACGCCCGCAGCTTCGCTCGCGTGGAATTAGACATTCTCTAACTTCAAAATCGGCAAAGTTTCATACTAACCTTGCACCCCCGTTTTACCCCCTTAGGGGGTGAATTTTCAAAAAACCTTTCTTAGTGTTCCCCTACGTTATAAAAGGAACCCCTGTGCAAAATTTCAAGTTTCTAAGCCTTATAGTTTAGGCCCTGCGTTGATATGTCAGTCAGTCAGTCAGTCAGTCAGTCAGTCAGTCAGTCAGTCAGTCACCTTCTCCTTTTATATATATAGATGGCATTGTTGGATATTGTGATGCAGACTGGGCTAGTGACTCTGAAGACAGACGGTCCTACACTGGATACATATTTATTTTTCAGGGTGCAGCTATAAGCTGGTGTTCTAAAAAGCAACAAACTGTTGCCCTATCCAGCACAGAAGCCGAATATATGTCATTGGCTTCAGCCATTCAAGAGGCTATGTGGTTTAAGCAGCTGCAAGAAGATATGTTTTCAAATCTTTCAGGTACCTCTCTCATCCTGTATTGTGATAATCAAAGCGCTATTAGTCTTTCAGGTAATGACATATACCATGCCAGAAGCAAACACATTGATGTCCGCTACCACTTTATGAGGGAGAAGATCCTTAGCAATCAAATAAGGGTTCATTACAAGAAGACTGAAGACATGATTGCTGATGTCCTCACAAAAGGCCTGCAACGTCACAAACATGAAGCCTTCACGAGCAGAATGGGTCTACATTCAGAGGAGGGTGTTGGATTATAGAATTGCATACCCATTCTACATTCTTTACATAGTCTGTGCAGCTGATTGACTCTGTAGTCTGTGCCCGTGCCGTCTCTCTCTTGGCTCTCCGCTTGACCTGTGTACGCGCCTCATTATTCCGTATTCCGTTTGTAATTAATTAATATAACAATAAATAGTCTCAGTCAGTACATTCCACCTTTCATTGCGAATAACCTGCCTAACATTTAGCAATAACAGTACATTTTTTTAATAATCAGACAGAATTAAGGCAGTTTGCAGACAGGCACACGGCAGAAAACCTGGTACAAGAATTGAAAAGAATTACGGACTACTGGGAAATCTCCGACAAAATAACTTGAAAGCTGCAATACGGATGAATAATAAGAAGCAAATACCTTGTTTCGCACACACTCTTAACCTAATAGTCCAGTCAGGCTTAAAAGAACTAAAAGATACCACCACCAAAATTAAACATAGTCGAGCTACTCGTATTTCGGAGAAGTCCGCATGCTGCTAAAAGACTCAAAATAATGTAAAAAAAATTAGAACAGCCGATATTAAAACTTAAGCAAGATGAACTCCGCGTGTGACATGTTCAAATTCTTTCCTTTTTTAAAGACGTGACCGAGGAAATGAGCTCCGAAAATGTTAGAATTATTATCTGTGCAATGTCTATGACCAACTCACCCTTGGCACTTTTTGTGTCACCAATCTAAATTGTTCCGGTTAATTTGTTACTCTGTTAGTGTCCGTCAGTCAAGTCAAATATACAAAGTTAAAAAGCTAAGTTGTCTCAATAAATCGACCTGCATCTCAACATCTACACCAACACAGAAAAGGACATCTTTATTAGGTTATGGGCCCAGAAAATACGAAGAGAAACCAATAATTATTTCAAGCTTACATACAAGGTCAGTCGTAAAATATTTAACTTTATAATAATTCATGATAAAGGCGTCAAGTAACGTGCAATGTCTGCCCATATTACGAGTCTAAAATTTTAGCAACTGGCTTTTCGATAATATTAGAAAAATGAGTCCTATATCTTGCAGAAAGAAATAAGTGAAATATGTGACGAGATTAAGAAAAGGAATTTCTCAGACTTGATGTCACCGCCAAGTCATTAGTAATCGCGTGTCTTAGCGATGTACGCCATAATTTGATAATAGATTGTACCACTACCAAAGAGATGATTGATAAATTAACGCAAAACTTTCAAAGAAAATCCATTCTATCCAAATTTACCTGAGAAGGAAACTTTTGAGTCTGAAATCTAACGAAAATGAAAAATTTGTCATACTTCCAAAAAATCAGCACATTTATCGAAGATTTATGCAACAATAATGAGATAATTAGTGATATAGACAGAATCTATTACTTACCAATTGGACTGCCTGCAAAATGTGAACCTGTAATAACTGCTATTGAAACAATAAACAAGGAGGAGATTAAATTTGATCTCGTACTGGCTAGATTATTGGACGAGGAGCTCAAACTGAGTGCAAATCAGAAAGAACCAGAGAACGAGATGGCTTTTATAATTTGTTATAAGTGTCACAGGCTAGGACACATATCGATCAACTGCAAATCGACTGTTGTCGAACATATAGAGGTCAAGGACAAAGATACTGAGGAAATTTGCAGAATTCTTCTCAACCGAGCAGCAATTCTTTTCAGCAAACTTTTCAGCACCCAACTAGAGGACCAGGTTAAAATACAAGGAATCGAGGACCAATGAGGCAATAATTAATTACAGTGAAGGGAAACAGTCCGAGAAGAACTTCAATTTCTACGGTGGTATAAATAACAAGTATAATTTGGTATGCTTAGAAAGCTTATATAAAAAACTGAGTTGTTTCAATAAATCGACCTGCATCCCCCAGTTCTACACCACCACAGAAAAAGAGTAACCTTAATTGTATTCAATCATTTCCTTGTTGATGTTTTTCTTAAAATATACACACCGGCACAATTAGCGGAACAGAAAAAAAAGTGAGACTATGAGATAATAACGCATATATTTGACGAAAATGTAATTAGACACAAAATAACAAATTGATTAACATCTTTTAACAACGACTTTGAAAAGTCTTCGTTATTTTTTATTGAAAAATAAAGAAATTTGAAATAAGTGAAATTTTTAGATGATTATGAACCATCACAAAAAATAAAAAAAAGTAAGCATTAAATGATTTAACAATAAAATTAAAGCAAAATTAATAACGAGTGTTTCCCCCTCTTGCTCTGATTACGGTTTCCATTCGTCTGGGCATGCTACAGATTATGTTATCGATGATTACTCGACTTACTCGTACTCCTCGAACGTCTTCCAGTTCATTTCGAGCTTGTACAGCCGTTAATCGCGTATTCCTACGAACTCCAAGTTGTAAAAAACTGCCATCTCGCCTCGATGTACATCTTTTTCTACCTTGACCCCTCCTCCTCACAAGAGAATTAGACGATCTGTACCGCTGGATGCTGCGATGAATCGTTGATACTGGTCGACGAAGCCTTGAGGCAATCGATCTGTAGGTATGGCCATTTCTTCTCATTTCATCAGCCCTAATGATTTCCAGTGATGTTAAGTCAGGCATAATAAAGAGCTTTTAATAAACAAAATTGCCTATAGAATAACAAATTTATAAAAAACCATTAAGTGCAATTTTTCAAAAAAATTACAATTACGTAGTTATTACTCGAACAAGTTGACAAAACGTATTGTTCGGGAAAATAAAACAAATGAATGAAAAAAGTGTATGTCATCTAATTTTCTATTTTCAAATTTGACAATAAACTAAAAAAATATCATAACTGGCCAGTTCCTCAAGTAAAAGATTTTAAAATCCTGCTTTTTTTGTGTTCCGCTAATTGTGCCTGTATAGTTTTTTGGTATTTTTTGTTCAGGTTAATAATATCAAATGCCCTTAAAAAGAAATGTGTGCAATTTTTATCTTCAATACATCACATCCTTCAAGAAAGGGAAATCCAAGCCTGGCCAGAGGTTATGCCAAACCCTGCGCCCGTGGTGAAGAGCCACGCTGGGTCAGGCGAAGCGCAAAAGCCGCAACAAGAGGATTTGAGCATGTCCGTCAATGCTTCGGAGGTCGCCGATTTAGAAGGCATCTTCCACGCAGACGGAACTGTTTCAGCTCCTTCCGGCTTTATGGGCCAAATTATGCGTTATGTGGCAGAGAAAGCTCTCTGCCCGTCGGTGTTCAATAAATATTCTTTGACCCAACATTTTCTGCGTCTTTTTTATTAATAACTACCTTTTACCCGCAACTTCGTTTGCGATATTGAAATAGTTATATACTCGTAGGCCTACAGTAGATCGTCTTTAGACATATTTATAAAAGTTTTTTTTTCAAGTAAAACTTCTTTAGGCGCGACTAGGGAGTAACTCAGATTTTTGATTCTGACGGAAGTTCTGACGTTTATTTTCTGACGGATGTGACGCTTATTAAACTATTAATTTATTTTAATCAAACGAGTACTTTTTACTTTTGGAACGAAGTTCCTTATTGGACGGATGTTCCGTTTATTTTCTACGAGTACTATTTTTACTTTTTGAACGAAGTTCCTTATCGCGCGTTGGTGGTCGGTCAGTACTGACTCCCGGGACCGCCGTTTTCCTTGCCTTGCCACATTTGAATGTGGAACGCAAGATTCCATAGAGTAATGCTCGCGTTGAGACTTCCACTTTGTGAATTCTTAATTCGTGATGCATCTCCCGTCCACGACATGTTTGAAAAGTTAAGTTTATAGAATTTTGAAGGAATAAACTAAACCATTATTTCTTAAACCTTTTTCAGCTGACCGTGTAGTTTATAGACTATTTGACTGACTGACTGACTGACAAATCAACGCAGGGCCTAAACTATATAAGTATATAAAAATCAAGTACCTGATAAGTTTTACTTCAATCGCGCGTAAAGGTTACACGCACACACTTTTATTTTGATTTTAAAATCGTTCTTTTATAATTAAATTAGAATCATTGTATACATATTTTACTAAATTATTAATGAAAGTAGGAGATATAAATAAATATAGGTACATGTTGTTTATAAAAAAATATTACAGAAGATTTTCTATAATATTTCTTTAAACGGTTTTAAATATTTATTTTCCCAAAAGATTAACAAAATAATCACTTACAGAGAAAATACAATACAATTTTAGTATATTATTTGCCGACAGGGTTTTAACTTAATGTATAGGTAGTTACATAAAAGACAGTAAAACAAAGTAGTCTTTCGCTTCAATTTACCTAAGGGTGTAGTCGTATAGTTTGCTATAAAATTGTTCGCTATAAGACTACAGTACAAGTTTAGTGTACAACAATAAAAATATTAACACCTTATGTGTTTTTTAGAAATATTAATATACACTTACTTTTATTAGCTTGTCATAATATAAAGATATGTAATTATCTATATATATAAAAGGAGAAGCTGACTGACTGACTGACTGACTGACTGACTGACTGACTGACATATCAACGCAGGGCCTAAACTATAAGGGCTATAAACTTGAAATTTTGCACAGGGGTTCCTTTTATAACGTAGGGGAGCACTAAGAAAGGATTTTTGAAAATTCACCCCCTAAGGGGGTAAAACGGGGGTGCAAAGTTAGTATGAAACTTTGCCGTTTTTGAAGTCAAGTGGGCAACCAGAACGCGGGCAGACGTTAATGGGTCTAATTCTACGCGAGCGAAGCTGCGGGCGTCCACTAGTATAATATATATAGATATATACGTTATTAATAATGTATTTTTAGTTATGGCACAGAATAATAGTACAAGTACAGAAGGCCCACTTCGAAAAGTCATTTAAAGAAATATAGACTCTAGCTACGATACGATTAAGTTCAATTCAGATCGCGCAGCGCTTAATAACCTACGCTTATAGTTACCGTCTAGTTGCGTCTCTTTCTAGCGCGTAACTCTTACTTTTTCTGGCAAAAACGGGGCTGTCTTCTTTAAAAAAATAAATGAATCTAAATGTTGAATTACCAATTGTACCATTGTAGTATGTACTCTAGAGAACAAATGACTTTCAAAATAAAAACGTCAGGTAGGTGTTAATAGTGCTTTAATTCTAATACATTGGTATATGTACGACAAACGAAACATAAACAGTCTCTGATATTTAATGAATGTTCTAGTCTAGGTAGACACTTCGTCGTTTCATCATAAGTCTTGGTCATCAGCCTAAATGCTAAACATGTAACGTGCTGTACGTGTGTAATAGATCTCTTTAGGTCGCAGTGGCTTGTGGGCATAACTGCCCACACCCCCGTCCTATAAATAATAATAATAATAACGTGTTGTACGATTGTATTTTTAGATACATACCTACCTAAGGTACTTAGCTAAAACAATCTTTTAGTTTTATAGGGAGTGACTGACTTCGTACTAAATAATTAATGAAATATTTATACATAACGCCCCGTCGGTCGAGTGGTTTAGGTACGTGGTCTAAGGGTCTCGGATTCGATTCCCGGGTCGAGCAAAATGTGTTCTAGATTTTTTCGAACATAGTTCGGGGTTTTTGATCACCAACCCGCATTTGGCAAGTGACTTGATTTCAATGATGGACGCCTTTGCCCTGCAGTGGGACATTTATAGGTTGTTACTTTTTTACTTCATTTATACCTGCCTAACTATAGAGTAGGTAACCTACTCAATACATACTTATTTCTCTAACCATTATGGGTAAAGTAAAGTAGGTATATGATAATTTCATAATAATCATAACAATTTAAAAAAAAAATCTTATCTCAGCGTCCTTAGGAAGCCAAAAAAAAGTCAAATTCGGATCGCTATCTTTGTTATGACAATTAAACACCGCACAGTATCTTCTTGCCTTCTTTTTCTCCATGTTTTATACAATGCAACGAACAAATGAAGTACCTATATAGTCAAGGTAAAACGGAACAAACCTTACGCGTACCTACGTCACACAGCTCTGGCGCGTGAGGCGCGACTAGTCTGCTCTAACAGGTCGCTATGCGTAGGTACATTTTTGATACCTACACGTGGAGTGGGACAGGCCTGGTTATGGGTGAAATGTGAATTTTAGGAGTGTGAAAGTTATAAATATTAGTGTAAAATAACTACTTATAAATATGTATACATATATATTATACGCATTTATGTATCTTTATATTTATTTATCATTCAAAGTATGCGTGTTTATATTATTATTGTAAAGTATTCTGTAAAGAATTTCTTTTTATGATTAAAATCACCAAAGACCATTATCTTGTGTGATTACCATCCACTGAGCAAGTAATCACTTACCATCACTCAATGTTTCTTTTGCAAATTTTATATGGGTACCTAACAAGTTTATTTTATGTATTTTTCAAATAAACACTTTTTTCTAGTTTTTTTAATTGCTCTTTTATAATGGTAGGATTTAATTTAATATATTTTATGATTAAATCTGTCTCTCCGCTTTCTAAGTTCTTCTCTAAGATTTTGCATCATTTGGTATTGCATTGGTGTCTGATCGGAATAAACATTAACTTTACCACCTTTGATCTCAGATCGTTTTTTCAAAATCGTTTTAGCTATTTCTGTTGATGCAAAACATATTTTAAGAGGGAGTACCTTCATTCCGTCATACTTTCCTAAGCGGGTTATTTTACCTGGTTCGGGACACAGCGGCCAAATTGTTTGTAGGGTATTCTTTACCTCAGTTCAATCATATTCTCTTTTTTTGCCATATCGGTCATATGTGGGTCAGAAATTCGGTGGCTGCGTTCGCGCACGGTGGCGGTGACTCGGTAGCTGTCCCTTTCAGTTGTGCACTTTAACTGATTTTTAACTCAGTCCGCTGCGTATGAAAGTAGCCTTTTTTACTGACACAGTAAGGTACAAAACTTGTGAACACTTTGTTAGTACAATTTTAAAATTATTTCGCACACGTCTGCTCGCTACCCCGGTCGGCTGGCAAATTTATAAACACTTTGTTAGTACAATTTTAAAATTATTTCGCACACGTCTGCTCGCTACCCCGGTCGGCTGGCAAATTTATATACAACATTTTTGGTCATTTGATGGTGCTATACCAGTATAACCAGACTGGAAGGCAAACACCCACGTGAACACACAACATAAAACTGGCCGTATGAAAAACAGGGCTGCCTTAAGTCAACCCCTTTGGCCCTGGGATTTATTTTAGGTCATGGCAAAGCAAACCTTTAAAGGAAACTGTAGTCTTTTGAATTGGAAAGGAAGATCATTGGGGATTAGCGGAATGCGTTGAATATAAACTGATTCACTTTGGGCAGATTCTGTTAATATTATTGCTTCTATGAGATTATTATGTAAAGCCTTCACTTGCAGTTTGGTGTCATTACACAATTTAGGTGGATTTAAATTTCTAAGTAACATCACAGGTGTGCAGTCTTTTGAATTGGAAAGGAAGATCATTGGGGATTAGCGGAATGCGTGGAATATAAACTGATTCACTTAGGGCAGATTCTGTTAATATTATTGCTTCTATGAGATTATTATGTAAAGCCTTCACTTGCAGTTTGGTGCCATTACACAATTTAGGTGGATTTAAATTTCTAAGTAACATCACAGGTGTGCCTACACGCATTCTAAGTTTATGATACGGGAGACCAGCAGGATTAATTGTGTTAGGAAACTCGACGGGATAATAAACAGCTTCATCTGTGTTAATTACTGTGTCTATTGAACTATATACCATTTCTTGACTTTGAAATGATTTTAGTAAAATATCATCACTGTGGCTTGTTCATTTGTAGGTGTCATAATTGCTCTTTCACGGATCCATTCCAAAGGCTTATACTTTATTTGAGACACATCAGGGTAATTTTTTTCTATCAAGTCTCCGACGGTAGTAACTGCAGTGCACAGTTCTTCGGGTATAGCTATCAACTCGTCTATTTCCGGATATATACCATTCCCTATTTTAAGTAGAAGATCTGAAAATTTGAAATGCACTCTCATATTTCTGCTTAATTAATTACGAATGGCCATAGAACAGATATTTTAATACAAGACATATATTATATATGTACTTAATTTTGAGCAAATTACTTATTGGGATTTTTTTAATAAATTAGCTTTTTCTGTGTTTTTTTAATAAAGGAGTTGAGTTTCATGTACTTTTTAAATTTTTTATGACTTAAAGAAAAAATGTGCAGACTCATTTATGGCCTTCAACTCATCACATAAAGAGACAGAATGAGAAGATTCAAATTCTGTCTTCTCTTTACAAAGTTCAGCTAGTTGTTGGTGTGCTTCGAGAAGTTGCTCGTCGAGAAGCTTGCAGCGTTCCTGTGTCGAGTCAAGTTTGGAGTGGAGATCCGCATAGCCAGCCAATGATTGCTGAAATTCCTCAATTTCTTGTTGGGCCTCATCATAAGAAGAACGTAGGGAGGACAAGCTATTTGTAAGGGACAGATTTTTCATTTTTATTTTCTTAATCTCCTGCTCCAGTTGGTTCCTTTCACTCAGAGCTTGCCTCTACTAAGTCAATCTGACTTTTTTTTAACTTCTCAAGAGCATCAGCAGCAGCCTCTCTTTTATACATGCTTCCAGACATTGTTGTTACCTACAGAACAGGTGAAATATGTGAGCAGCTTATCTTGACTATTTACCACAAAGAAGTTTCCTGTGTGAGTTTATTGTGTACCTGTACCTGTATTGTACCTTATTTACTATATGACCTACACTTAGGGTGGATTGCACCGTAGGCTCTGTTATAGCTTCCGTCAAAGTTAACTTTAGCGGTAACAATAACGGCGACAATAGTATTTAACAATTGTGTGTTGCACCGTGAAATTGTTCGTGATTGTCAAAGTTAATGGGGTTGCAAATTTATATACATATTTTGATATGGCAAAACAAAACAGACAGGCCCGTTGAGTGAGAATGTCCAAGATATTTAAATAAATTAATAGATTTAAAAAAAACTAGAAAAACACGCTTTTATAAATGCACATAAAAACCAATAATAAATTATGGATCGTTCAAGTTGTCTCTATTTCTGGGCTGAAGTGTAAACTATGTTCCTTTAATTATAATATTTGATTGTAAAAGCGTGGGGCGCTGGAACAGGAAAGACTTTTCGTATAATTCAGTTCTCACTTCTCAGTGTCAATTTTAGTAATGAGGATATAAATAGACTGCAAAAACTTGTAGACAATCACAAGAATGTGTTAATGTGCAAGAACTGTTTTCTTGCGCCAAACAAAAATGGAAGTAGCGCCAAACAAAAAGACCACGCTTGGTGCTCCATTGAGAAAGAATTTAATGCCATTGGCCTAACTAGTTTTACTATAAAAATAAAACATTTTTTTTTTTAAAGCATTAGATGAAGTTAATACTTCGATAGTCGCAGGTAACTCACCCATCGCTTTTGATCGTAGTAGATTAGTCTTTATCTCACTAACACTAGAATCTAATTTCAAAATTTGACGAAGACTGTCAAAAATACAGTTCCCATCACCCAAAGCAGTGCCTATACGTAACTCATCATCATGAGTTTCAGAGGAAATAACACTATTAGTCTTATTAATATCATTTGTTCGGTGTTCTTCTTCGTCTGATAAAATTTTTTGCTCTTCAAGCATGCAAGCTTCATCAGATAACAGACTATCGCGCATTATATCATCATCCGAAATAATCGGAAACGAAGGCAGATAGTTAACTTCTAAAGTTTCAAGATCAGAAAAATCACTGTCAATTATGTTTTGAATTTCCAAAAATTTTACTGCCTCAGTAATATGAACAGCATATTTTTTTGGATATGCTGACCATTCAATCAAACGTGAGTAGTATCTTTCATACCAAGATTTACCTAGATTCAGAGGAGGACTCCCCTCGAAGGGGACGTTACCAGGGTTATTTACGACGTCACTAAACATAATGTTCTCATCACACGCGTTCTTCTTAGATCCATTACTTAATTTGTTCCACAGTCGCGACATGATTCTACTGAAACTCAAACCTTCGCTCTCCCTCAGTTTAATTATCTCACTGGTGACTTCCGAAGTAGCCTTGGTTATACCGAACCGGTCAACGAAACATACTAAAAATATGGCACTGGCAAGTTGGAAAAGCCTTTTAGGCTCCATGTCATACGCTACTTGCGATACAGCTTTAGTCCCAACCACTCTAGTCGAGAACGATTTAATCGCTTGATAAATTGTATTAACCGAAAATTTGTTGTGGTCCAGTCCATAGGCATATGCGATAACGTCGTTTACTAATTTTTTGGGTGCATGAAATCTCACTAATCTCATGTGGTTTTCGTTCGTATCGTAACCTTCAGCCATCCAATCGTATGTTTGAATGACAACTTTATCTTCATTGTCGAACCAGATCCTGTGATTTAAACTACCAGGAAGTATATTTTTTGATAATGCCTTAGTTATTTTAAAGAAAACTATAGAATTTCGCATCGACATGATATTTACAAAATAATGTTGACCATTACTATCTTTAATAACCGGATTCACAAGTAAAGCAATGTAAGTATCTAAACGATGTTCGTAACACCAAGATGAATCACCTCTAAAACCTACTGTAACATATTTAACTTTCCCTTTATTAGAAATTTTGTAATAAGCACCTAAATGCGGGATGATACCCTCACTTTGAACTAACATCGCGGAATCAAACATGAACGATCCAGTAGCCAATTTTGCATCTGCTGAGGTCATGGCGTTAGCAATATCTGTTGTTGTCCTATCGTAAGTAGAGTGCAAAAAGGTCATGAAAGGTGCTTTGATATCACACCTTTCGGACACTTCTTTGCAAAAAAATTTCTTATCGTTATTATCAATAGTACTATTGTATGCGTTCAGAGCTTTACGTTGAGATTGAGACAATTTTTGCATTGTTGCGATGGCCGCCATTCTAGACGCGTCTCTTTGCTGATCATAGATCGATAATACGGGAGAGCAACAATGAAAATTCACACGACCCCGTGAAATCTGCTTGAACGGATCACCACCAGAATCCTTTACAAGCACATCGTAACCTTCCGGTACTGGGACATTACATATTCTTTTTAAACCTAATCCGATTATATTAATTTGCTCTTCTATAATTCTTGAAGCAGCGGCAAAAGTGTGGGGATGATAAATGTCATGTTTGAATTCTAATTTTAATTCGGGAAAAGTTGCAGTAAGTACCGATTCTTCTTCCGCGCTGAGTTTATGTCTGATAACTAATTTATCAGTTTTACACAATGGATCTACTAATCTCTTCGCATCTTTAATGATAGAGTTTCTAACCATCTCAGATAGAGCACTCTCACCCTGCGCAAGATCTCGAGCTATAACCTTTGATACTTCAGCTTGATAATCTAAACCGGCACGTTGACATATCGCTGGAATGGCACTCGTTGGAATGTCAAAATCAGCTCCTATTCTATAATTCAAATGTTTATATACATCTTTCACTTGAGAAAATGTCATCTTATACGAACGACCATCTACATGGAGACAATTTTCCCCTGAAACATTAGGTCTCAAGATTATTGCATCATCATCTAACAACGTATCTAAAAATCTTAAAACATCATTAAATCTGGGATAGGCACCGAAAACGTCAGCAATAATAATAATCTGATTTATTGAAAACCCCAGGTTTCTAAAATATAACAAATAACAAAAACCACTTTTGCAAATCATTTCTGATTTGACAAGCGCAAACTTACCTACTTCTACAGCATTTATGTCAGTGTAGATTAACATTTTATTTTATATATTTATTTTATATTGTACTTAACTGTGTTTATTTAATAAAATATTATAAGATATATACTACATACATACATACATATAGCAAAGTACAGCATAATACAACATAATACCATTAATGCTTAATGTAATCTACCAAAATAGTTATTATCAAAGTATTCCTATTATGCTCGTCGTTTGTCCTATGTGTACCTATACAATTCTTCTTCATCAGGTGAAGATGAATCTGATGAATCATTGGTGTCATTGAGTGGTGATGGCATTGGGTCCCTGAATTTCTTAGACATATTGTGGAGCACAGCCATTGCTACGATAGCACATTGAGCCCTTCTTGTGTTTGTCCGTAGTTTCCATGCTAAAGCAGGAAACCTTTTGTTCCAACAGCCAAATGTTCGTTCTACAACATTTCTAGTTCGTATATGGCTTTCATTGTAGAGCTGTTGTGCTTCTGTGACAGGATTACGCAAAGGCGTGAGCAGATACGGTTTCACAGCATAGCCTTTATCCCCTAGTAACCTTCAAACTCACCATCTTCTAGTCGTCCTTTAATTACAATGCTATTAAAAATGTGGCTATCATGAGTGCTTCCAGGCCAACGTGCGACAATAGTAGTTATATACATATCTGAATTTGTAATTGCCTGTATATTTAGTGAGAAAACCTGTTTCCTATTTCTATATCTTTCAGCATCTGTCCCACCTGGAGATTTTATTGGGATATGAGTGCAATCTATAGTTCCAATTACTTTAGGAAAGGCACTAATTACATAAAAATTTTTGGCCTCCGTTTCCATTTCTTGTGTATTTCGAGGCATTGATACCCATGCTGATCTTAGCCCAGCAATAGCTCTGCTCACTCGATGTATTATCCGACACACACTAGATTTATGGACACCTGCAGCGTCCCCGATGCAACGTTGGAATGAGCCACATGCATAGAATTGTAGGGCCATGAATATCTGTTGCTCAGGAGTAATTGCGAAATTCCTGAAAAAAATAAGTATAATTATTTTATTATTTTTATAATAGGCCGATAAGCAGCGGCAGTTTAAAAACTGATATCGCTATCAAATTTTCACACAACACCCGGCCCGGCGGCTTGCGTCGATCCTGTGATCGACAAAGTTAACCGATTCGTAGCGGCACCCATTTTGGAAAACTTTTCGCCATGGCTGGGAACAAATTTTCTATGACACGACTGGCGTGTCAAGCGCCATAGAAGTCCATGGCACGCCTAGTGTGCCATCAGCCACGTGTATAAAACTACATGTATTTTACTTTTTTACTGGTTTAGACTTGATTCAAGTTTAGTTGGAGTCAAACTACGGGAGTGCACGGCACGATACGTTAATTACATTGGTTTTGCAGAGGTAAACTACGTGTTATTCCTGAAATGGAAGGTAAGTGACTTTACTTATTCAGATGTTTCAAACCTTTTTTGATATTGTTTATTATTTTTCGGTGTATTCACGTAAGTGGTCAAGGAAACTAATGTCTAATGTGTGTAATATATACTATATTTGTATAAGGTAATAAATAGGTACATATAACATTTAAAAGCTAGGGTTATGAGAGGTATTATTTTATTTATAAAAGCATTGAATTACAATTTATTTATAAACAAACAACAGCTGGTCAGATAAAACACATAGGACTTTGTAACGCGTTAATATTGAACTACAAGTGTTTACCGCGACGCAGGGAAATTTTTAAAATTTAAATTAAATCGTCGTATGTACTGCAAAAAGTCATTACTGCCAAAAGTAAGATTCGAGATAATTGCGATTTAAAATTTCTGTGTTTTTATAATGCGCGTATTTCGTCAATCCTTACAAATTCAAAAATTATTTCTTTGAATAAAATGTTAATATATTTATCCTGCACAATAATGATTTTCATTGTTTTTTCATTATTTTACCGTTATAGAGAAACGCATAAAAAGTAAGTTAGTTATTTCTAACGTTTTTTTTTGGTCAGTTAATAACTTTTTTTGTCACTTTAATTACTTTTCATTTTAATTAAATTAGCGTTTGTTAATTTTCGTACCTATATTTATTTAGATATATATGTATATAAATATATGTATTCAGATAGGTATTTTTGTCATATTTTCATAAGGTACCTAGACCTACTTTAAAAATACTTTGACATCATGAACTATTTTTCACTAAAAATGTCACTGTGACTTTTCGCAGTGCAGCGACGAAATATTCAGATTATTTTTTTAAATTGACCAACTTTTTCTAGATTTAAATCGAAAACGCAAATACATTCCTGAAACAGAAAACTATGATAATGATGAAACTCAATGTGAAAATGAAGAAGAAGCTTTGAATTATATTTTTGAACAACATTCACAATCATACTCAGATGTTGGAACTTACAAGCCTCAAAAGAAATTTAAGAACAGTGGTACATGCACAGAAATTGTCGATAAAAATAATAAATCAGTACCCTCCGTAATAGATGTTTGATTTGATGTTGACCAAAGATATACAGGGTGATTGGGAATAGGTGTAAAAGTTTTAAAGGGGTGAATGTATAGCTCATTTCCTATCAAATAATGTATTATACACCCTATCCAAAAGTCAATGGTTCTGGAGTTATTAATTTTTTTAATATTATTCAAAAAATTCCCGATTTTCTAGGAAAAAATTCGATGATTTAATTTCTGACTTATTTCTACACAAATTTTAATGAAATAATTATTGTTTAATCATTGCTTTATTAAATTTCATTAATAGTCATCACTTAGAGGCTAAAACTTTTAAATTAGGTTCTCTGAGAGTCGTGAGAGTAAAAAATAAGACGTCATACTTTCATTTTTATTTAATCGTAAAATAAAATTTTATTATTAAAGAATACGTATAAAGTGCATAAATAAATACCTGACTTCAATACCTATCCAACAAGGTATAATAATGCACATAAAGTTTCTAAAATTCAGATAAAAAGACATGGTAATAAAATCAAGTACCAGGAAATACCAAAATGTAGAGATTCACAAAAGTAGTAGAAAGTAGATGCGAGTAGTCGGGTCTCTAACAAAGTGGTCTATGATTCCTTCTTCCTCTTCAGTATCGTAGATGCGCGGCCTACCTGCGTCATGTCGCCTCTGTTGAACGCTGCCAGTTTCCCTGACGCGTTGATACGCCGCAGCAAAGACTATGACTTGGCAGGTGACGATTTGGAAAACGTAGCTGATATGCTCTTCGTGCTTGTAAAGAATTTCCATCACTAAGTCCATAACAATAGAAAATGTCAGCGTATTCTTCGTTACTGTAATCCGCCATTGAAATTAAGTTTATTTCGTATGGAAAAGAAAAACTTATAAGAAGACAACGATAATGTACGTCCGCACACGAAAGTAGTTAAATTTTAACTGTCGTATTGACTCATTAACTAAAAACGACATTGCACATGTTTTACAATGAATCCATACTAATATCCATACTAATATTATAAATGTGAAAGTGTATTTATTTGTTTGTTTTTTTGTCCGGCTTTCACGTCGCAATGAAGCTATTATATGGTATGGTTTTTGTGTGTGGAGATAGTGAGGAGGGTGGAGAGTGACGTAGGCTACTTTTTACCGCGGTTAAACATCCCCATGGAAAGATATCGATGTTTTGTTATTTGATATTTGAAATTTAGATATTTAGTTCCGGATGTTGTTAATAGATGGCGTTAGTAAAATTCACTTGCAAGTTCAGAATTACGCTAACAAATGATACATGTAAATTAATTAAAATAGTGCTCTGTTCTGTGTCCCAAGCCGTGTATGGCTGGAAACACTTCAAAAGAAAAAATCACACCTATTTGGAAAACAAATCACACTTATATGTGCTCTCCACGTTAGTATTGCCTGTAAGCAGTACGTAAGCAGGATCGATGGATCCTGCATCAATCTTCACCAGCACACTTCTATTGAAGTTAGCTTAAGGCTCCAGTAAGTCAGTGTACGTACACTTTATCTGCAGTCAGCATTTCCTCTGGTTCCTCTAAGTATCTTTTAATCGTGGAACTGTCACTATTTATCCACCAGAAACGTCATCATGTGTCATATGTGATAAACAACTCATTGTTAATTCCCTTTGACCACGCGGGCGGAGTCGCGGGTAAAAGCTAGTTCAATATCTAAAACGATAACAATAAGCTCGCACGCGTTACAACAAACACAAAAGGGTCAAGATAAGGGCCGGCGCGGGCGGCATCTACTTTTATGAGTCTCTACATTTTGGTATTTCCTGGTACTTGATTTTATTACCATGTCTTTATATCTGAATTTTAGAAACTTTATGTGCATTATTATACCTTGTTGGATAGGTATTGAAGTCAGGTATTTATTTATGCACTTTATACGTATTCTTTAATAATAAAATTTTATTTTACGATTAAATAAAAATGAAAGTATGACGTCTTATTTTTTACTCTCACGACTTTCAGAGAACCTAATTTAAAAGTTTTAGCCTCTAAGTGATGACTATTAATGAAATTTAATAAAGCAATGATTAAACAATAATTATTTCATTAAAATTTGTGTAGAAATAAGTCAGAACTTAAATCATCGAATTTTTTCCTAGAAAATCGGGAATTTTTTGAAAAATATTTAAAAAATTAATAACTCCAGAACCATTGACTTTTGGATAGGGTGTATAATACATTATTTGATAGGAAATGAGCTATACATTCACCCCTTTAAAACTTTTACACCTATTCCCAATCACCCTGTATAGTAATGCAAAACATTCTCGAGGTACTGAAAAACGGTGATAAGAAGTAAAAAAAAACGAAATTTGACATGAAGAAATCATTTATTAAGACTGATTAGTAAATTGAACAATTTGACAATCTTATGATAAGAGAAATTAAATATTAAGATTGATTAATAATTATTAAGTCTCAGGTCAAGCTATTAAGCATAGCTTGGTGGATTTTAATTTTAATCTTTTCTTTCAAAAAATCACACTTAAAATAAGTTTAATATTAACAATCGTCATTCCCAATTTTAGGGAATTTCACAAATATTGAGTTGTAGTTGCAACTCAATATTTGTGAAATTCCCTGAAACATTCAAGGCACAGTCCTGGGAATCCTGGACAATCGGGGCATCCAAATATTACAGACACTCTTTTTTGCGCTTTGCTATAGCAAACTCGACACCTCTTCCTTATCGTCTTCCCTTCTCTTTTCGGCAAGTTCGCCGGAAGATGAATTTTTACTTCCGATAGAGGCCGAGCAAGTTCCGTAATATTTGGCATTGGCAGTAAAGTTTCAATTATACTCTTTCTGTAATCATATAATGATAATATTCAATTGTTTTTATTATATAATAAAAATCCATTTACGAGGCATATTTGAATCATATGTATAATTACTTTTTTGTACCATCTCAGGGTCTTGTGTTCGCAACAATAGTAGCTAAGTAGTTGGTCGTGCTTATCTATTGCTCGCATATATTTGTTGTAACGTGCCTGAACGCCGGCTTATATTTGACTGTACGAACGCGGCGACTCGTAGTCCCTTCATAATTACTTTTGTGCTCCGTGCATACAAAAAAAATTTCGTGCTTGTCTTTCCATTTCGTTATAATAATTTTCTTATTATTATGTGCAATGCATGACTCCCCCAATGATATTGGAGTATTTTTTACTACCGCAGGATTTCCCACCCGATTTGGTCGAAGGGTTCCGGTCAACTCTATAGCAGTACCCTTTGAGATTGGCTGGCAGTCTAATATGGCATTAACGTGATACGTGATTATCAAACATTTATTGTTATATCTATTATTTAATAAATCTAAAGCTTGTTCATAGGATTCATTGACTAATGGCAGGCACTGAATTAATAATAGAGGATCACCTTTGAGATACTTCCTCAGATAGCGTAGTTTTTGCAGCGGTGTCACACTTTCATTTTCGTCCACGACGGCCTTGAAGAGGTTGATGAATGGCGTGTACGCTGTCAGGTCTGTCCCATCGAACGATGATATGTCCAGCTGTGGCAGCTTGTTGTTGTTATGGACCGTAGATGTTGCTGAAGGTTGCGGCCCCACACCCGTGGTCTCCGACTTTTCATTGTCCCGGACAATTCTTCTGAGCCTTGCCATGACTTCATAGTATTTTTCTTCTGTGTCCTCATGCTCTCCGGTGTCGCATTGAAGTAGTAATTCGGAGTGCCACTCCTTGAATTCTTGTAGCCCTCTCTGAAGCTCTTCGATCCTTGTTTTGATGTTTTCTACGTCGACAAGCACTTGCCCCTCCTGTTCTTGTGCGAACTTGGCCGCCCGAGAAATGCGCCCTTTGAATTGCCCAATGTGCATTTTGAGCTTTTTGATGGAGGTGCATTGTTTGTCGTTGTCGCACGGATAAGTGTAAATTTTTCGCACCGTGTACGACAAAACGGCGAGTTTTGTAACCTCGTGCTTTGTTCCAGCCCTTTTGCGGCTTTTGCCGCCGGCCGAACGAACCACCAAAATGGCCGACTGCTCTTCGTGCGCCGAGCAACCCGGCACAACAGCCGACTATTTTTTCTATACTACAGCTGGTTCCTATACCTTTTTTTGAGGTTTCCCGGGTTTCGGCACCAAATTTGTTTGGGAAACCAACAAAAATACTTTTAATTTAAAGGATTTTATTTCGATAAGGCACACAAGCATTGAGTTAAATATACTAGAGAAGCAAACTTCATCAGAATGCCTCAAATATAGCGTAACCACTTTTTAACCGCGACGACGTAGCTTTGAAATCACTAAACATTTGAATGTAAACATATATCTGTCTCACTTACACAAGTCACAATAACAATTACCGTCGCGTAGATTAGACAAAGATCGCAATATTAACATGCAATTACGGGAATCGGCGCGACAGGGTTGCCTACCCACGCGAAGTTTTACCCAATTTTTTTAAGCCATAGAAAAGTTTTAATACTAAATTAAATTAACTTTAAAATATTTGAATTACATATGTAAATAGAATCATACTCCGCTTTATAACATAAGTTTTGTATACAATTGCCTTTTAGACTCTTTTTTGTAAGTTTGAGTAAATAATTTGCTTTCGTAATACAATCTTATTTTAAAATATTTGTAAATTATGGAATCTATACTAATATTATAAAGAGGAAACATTTGTTTGTAATGTTAAAACACAAAAACTACTAGACTGTTTCCAAAAAATCTTTCACCATTAGAAAGCTGCATCTTCACGTTCTGACATAGGCTATATAATAATATTATTTGTGTTTTTGAATGTAGGTTTGTAATGTTTTCACACAAAAACTGCTGGACCGATTTCGATAATTCTTTCACAATTAAAAAGCTGCACCTTCACTGAGTAACATAGGCTATATAACATTTTTTTTTAAATAGGGATCCTTAATAAAAATGCAATAATATTACCCAAGGTGTGAAAATTACCTAAAATATTCTTTACATCGCGTGCGCTGCGAAAAATATTGATGATAGAATAAAATAATGTACTACGACTTTGCAGATCACATCATTATTTACAAAAAGTCGCGATACCATATGTCCAACTACTGTAGTTATGCCACTATAACTACTTTTTTACATTTTAAAAGTTTATAACAGTGCCGACAATAATCAAACCATTATTATTCATAACTTTGAATTAATCCATATCCCATTAAATATTATTATATTAAAGACCGTTTCAATACCTGTTAAATACTACTTAAATTATTAAAATCCGAATAACGAATAAAAATATATAACGAATTTAAAATGTCAATCTAAAGAAAATAATACAATAATAAAATTATACGGTGTGGGTGGCGCCGCGCAGCGTTCTCTTAGATATATTACCTACTTAAAAGATGAATAGAATTGATGAATTGCTTCATATTAGCAACAAATGTTTACAGTTGAATTAATTAATTAAAATGTAGGATATGTAGGTACTTTTCATCTCGGTGATTTTCCACAAAAATGAAGTTCGAAGGACAAAATTCGATCGATAGTGTCTTTGAAGAGGGTGGCAACTAGGTGTAAACGAAACTATTGTTATGTCTAATTCCACGCGAGCGAAGCTGCGGGCTTCCACTAGTTTACTAATAAAAGGGAATGATCAACTAGTATTGAGGATATGTGATCTCCCGGGTGTATCGCAAATTCTTTTAATATTTTGTAGGTAGCCATTCTGTCTCTTTTCTCAATAATCGAATTATTTCCACCCACTTATCACGGCGTGCTGCATCTTTAGGTACACTGCAACGTTGTTATTATTAAAAATATATATATTCACTTATTCCATAATTTAAAATTCTCCCAGAATTGTGGGGATCTAAAACTAAGTTTTAAGTGGTCACACTGAACCTATATTTCAAAATTGTACAATTTATTTATTTTATTGCGTTTTTGCGTAGATGTAAACACAGAAACAATAAAATTACGTGTGGAAAGTAATTTTAGTGGACTTATTAAGTTTTTCTGATCTTGAATCGCACTTTATCACTGTGCATTTGCCCATTTTGAAAATATTTTCTGTCAGTTCATCTCGGCCGGCGTCACACAGAGTACTGAACTGACGTTAGCTACGATTAAGACCGTGGCCATAATTCCAGTGACAACGCTTTGGCGCGGTGATTACTAATCTAGTGGTAACATATATATCAATGCACACAAGCAGGTTACTTACATCGACGTCAAGGCAGAGGGAAAATCCACAGAGAATAGAATAGACAAACCATAAATTTTGTCACAGATAAAAACAATTGATATTACCGACCTTAAATGCTTACGATCTAGATTTTTTTATGAACAGTGGACGTTAAAAGTTCTTAAAAGAACTGGATTAAAAGGAACTATCCAACGATTGTCAATATCCATGCCGTTTAAGTGTACCGTTAACCCACCATTGTCTGGAGAACGTCTCCTGTAATGTGGATTATCATTAAAATAGACACCATTGCTAAAGCAATGCCAACTTTCTGGTGTTTTGATGGTGTCATATTCGTTTAGCGGTCTTCGAAAGATGCGGTCTGGACAACTATCACTACCGAAATGAAAGGAAGTTAAACTAACTAGCTTTTTTTACATATATATTTAATTTACTATTGCCCTTTATTTTATTATTAAACATTCTCAAAATTTGATAAAATTTGCTTAGGACAGTCTTGTGGACGAATTTCCAAATATTAGAGAAATACCCTTATATGTATGTTATTGTCTGCAGATGCCTTTGGACAGGGGATTAAATGATGAGGAAATCCGCCTCATAATAAATCAGGAATCAAATGATGAAGATCTGGTTAGTGATTGTTCATTTGCCGAAGAATCTGATGATGAGCCTGATGGTATTTTAGAAGATTTTCGTCATTTAAATGCGGATGGCCAAGGAAATGTTGATGAAGATGCCTCTAGTAGCGATGATGATATGACCTTGTAAAAGATATCGCAGGATTTAACACGTCAAGGAAAACTAAGTGTTTTGAATGTTCCTTGCTTATGCTTTTAACGGGAAAGGAAAAAATAATAGATACAAGTGGAGTGGTGGAAAGCCAGAAATATGAAGGGTTCAGCAGCGCATTATTATTATGCATTTATGTGGGAGCAAAGGTGAGGCAAAAAGTATTATATATGTCCTTGTTACAAGTTGTTGAAAGGCTTCTAGAACAACTACCAGCATTGAAACTATATTTTCAAAGTGCTGTTTTAACTGACAGATTGTTTTCAGCTCAGTCAATCCTTGATAAATGTATGGAACCAACAACAGATTTATATTTATAGTTTTTAAGTTTTGTGTTGCCATACTTCAATGGTTTGAACAATTCAATCAATGGATTGCAATCTGAAAGCCCAAATGTTTTTTGAAGCCAGAATATTTGGAATTAACTGAACAGGAAAAAACAAGCATTCATGTCTATGACAGAGTTGCAGCATTGGAAACAAAAATATTGAAAATAGATTTTGAAAAAATTGAAAACCATTTGGACCCCTGGAAGACATTTACTTAAGAGGCAATGTTGCTGCTCTAATTATAATGACCAAAACATTATTCATAAGACAGTTAAGTCAAAAATGTCTTGAATTTTATATTGAAAGCTTTATCAAATAAAAAATCGCTTCCCTTTTGAAGATGAGCATAGACAAAGGTTGAAAAATTTAAGGTTTTTAAACCCTGAAACATAGCGCACAATGTGCGTTTAACGAAATGTGTTGTGATTTATAGTGGCGGTGTAAATTACAGGAATCGTCTTTTTTGCGCCGCAACGAGAGGATTTTGTTCTTTTGTTAGACGTCAAAAAAAAATAGCCCAAGAGCCCACGACGGCCAGACCTTCGTTATTTTATAAAAGTTGAAAGTTTCTCTGTACATGTCTCCTATACATATAAGAACAACCAGCGAATATAGAGTTTGGGTTGTGGTTACCTGGGCAGATAACAGGTAGTAAAGGTGTAAAAAAAAGTACTTAAAATTCGTTAGACTATAAAGCTCTTTTTTTTATATTTTCTTCGGGATAACTTTAGAAATCTCGTCATCCATTGCCGGACACTTATGACAGTTGCTACCCCCTGCCAGACACCCCTAAACTTTGATAAATTACAATTATACTTTCGTTATAGTATAAAAGCTAAATTTTATATATGTTACTTGGGGACCTATAAAAAGATGTTACCTCAATAGCCGGACAGTTTTCATGGTTTTTACATCTTGCCAGACACATCGAAAGTCCACTGTATAGTCCGGTCAATTTAGACAATTGAAATAAAGAAAATTCCGACAGAGCCAAATCTTCGTAGAGACCTTAGGTTTACCACAAGGAATAAAGTGTCAAAAGTCCCCATCAATCCCATGTGTGCGTCGGGATTTATTCGGGTCCTAAGGTCAAAATTTTAGGTTTTTGGATTTTTATCGAAAATGGTAAGTTTTATCGAAAAAGTACCTTGGAGCAAAGTTGTAGATCTTAAAATTCTCTATAAAAATGGTCCCTATGATTTTTTCTCTAAGACCCACTATTTCCCAGATATTGCGCTTGTAAGAATCATGTTCTACATAGTATGCACACATATGCCACGTATATACATATTTAGGTACTCAAGCAAGCAAAAATGCCTACTCGTGTCTCTTTTATGTATACATTATACTATTCTAAGAAAATTTACTCTAAAATGACCGCCGGTCCCTTACCGAATCCCCTCTACTTGAATAACAGATATTTAACATTTGTAAAAAATACACGAAACAAAAAGCAAGTACAGCTATCTTGTCTTCCTCCGAGTTCCTCCAACATCGGCATCTGCTACTCAACATTTGTTTCGAGTATACTATCAAGTTCAGACATGGCAAGGCAATGAACTGAACCCTGAAGACTGGGCTTGGAAATTGATAAATAATACTTTGGAACCGATTCGAACTTTACTGCCCCCTGCTTCAGAAAAACTTCTTAACACTATTTTTTGCAATTGCAAGAAAGGTTGTAGTGCAATATGTGGCTGTAAAAAAGTAGAGTTGCAGTGTTTTCCAGCGTGTACCAATTGCCAAGGTGTCTCTTGCTCATATGTTCAATTAAATACAAGAGAGGAGAGCAGGGGCCAGTAAATTCGAATCGGTTCCAAAGTATTATTTATCAATTTCCAACCCCAGTCTTCAGGGTTCAGTTCATTACCTTGCCATGTCTGAACTTGATAGTATACTCGAAACAAATGTTGAGTAGCAGTACCTAAATATGTATATACGTGGCATATGTGTGCATACTATGTAGAACATGATTCTTACAAGCGCAATATCCGGGAAATAGTGGGTCTTAGAGAAAAAATCATAGGGACCATTTTTATAGAGAATTTTAAGATCTACAACTTTGCTCTAAGGTACTTTTCGATAAAACTTACCGTTTTCGAGAAAAATCCAAAAAACCTAAAATTTTGACCTTGGGACCCGAATAAGTCCCGACGCACACATGGGATTGATGGGGACTTTTGACACTTTATTCCTTGTGGTAAACCTAAGGTCTCTACGAAGATTTGGCTCTGTCGGAATTTTCTTTATTTCAATTGTCTAAATTGACCGGACTATACAGTGGACTTTCGATGTGTCTGGCAAGATGTAAAAACCTTGAAAACTGTCCGGCTATTGAGGTAACATCTTTTTATAGGTCCCCAAGTAACATATATAAAATTTAGCTTTTATACTATAACGAAAGTATAATTGTAATTTATCAAAGTTTAGGGGTGTCTGGCAGGGGGTAGCAACTGTCATAAGTGTCCGGCAATGGATGACGAGATTTCTAAAGTTATCCCGAAGAAAATATAAAAAAATAGAGCTTTATAGTCTAACGAATTTTAAGTACTTTTTTTTACACCTTTACTACCTGTTATCTGCCCAAGTAACCACAACCCAAACTCTATAGTCGCTGGTTGTTCTTATATGTATAGGAGACATGTACAGAGAAACTTTCAACTTTTATAAAATAACGAAGGTCTGGCCGTCGTGGGCTCTTGCTCTAAAAGTATGACTGTTAAAGGACGTCGGGGACGTTATGCCGATTCACAATTAATTCAAAACGACGTCGTAATACGTTGATCACGCGAACGTGCATTGTTATGAAATAAATGACTTTTGACTTATGATCTACTCAATAATAGAACAATTAACAGTATGATTAATAATTATTTCGTTAAACAGTTATTATAAAATCACAACGTAAAGACGACTTCAGCCGATCATGCCGTGATGAAAAAAATAACCAGTCAGTAGCGTAAATGTTTAACTTTTTTGGGAGACTGACTGCCCAGGTTACGCAATACGATTATTTTAAATGTGTCGTCACCCATGAAAGCCCTTCAATATATATTTGTATTCTGATTGTTTTCGAAAATATAACCAGAGCAAATGTAATTGCGCAAATGGACAAATTATTCGATAGTGTGAATGCGTACACACCAGATCTTAGAAGGGGGGAAAACAATGTTTAAAGGACAGTACAAACCACATGAAAAGTTTTAAGGAAATGAAGGATTTTTTAAGAAATTTTACTTTTTGGGGTGCAAACGTTCTCCCCTGTCCAAGTAAGATTGGGTTTGGAGATTGAATGGGCTGGAAATACTATGGAAAAATCTTAAAGAAAAAACACAAAACAAATTAAAAGTTTATCAACAAGAACAATCCAGCAGGACCAATTGGAAAATCTGTTTGGCTGCATTCGAAGTTATTGTTAAGCTAACACAAACCCAACTACTGAGCAGTTTTTTTTTTTGAAGTGAGTGTGACTGAGTGTTTTAAAACTGCTGTCCTGAGTAATTTATCATACTTCGGGTCAGGAAATGTAAGGTTTATGAAAATGATGTGACCCTGACATTCAAGACCCTCTTGAATGGCGAAATACAGACTTGTGCCTATGTCTTTGGATTTAACGTAAAAAATAATCCCAATAATAATTGTGATAATTGTAAAAATGTGTTTGTCTCACTAATGTAAGAATAGATAATATGATGGAATAAATTAATTCCCTCACATACGCCTCAAAAGATTTAATTATTTATATTAAAATTGTGCTACATCAGTAAATAAATTCCTAGAAAAAGAGGCGTATAAAAGGAAATTAAAAATTGCTCTTATAGGATTATTAAAACAACCCATAAAATAGTTTTTCCTCAAATAAATGTGATGAACACAAACAGCATAATATTTCTTATGTAATAAATAGCGTATTTCATATATGTATGTATGTATAAAAATATTTAGTATATAAAAAATCGACAGTTCGCAAAAGAAACAAATAGAGATTCTCTAAAGGGAAAAATGGATATTTTTCGACACAAATTATTGTTTCGTGATTTCGTGGTCGCGGAAAAACATTCCCTGTGTCTATGCAAGTATTGTAATAAAGAAAGATGGTGAAGGGAAACCTGAAGCTATGACACACTTTGAGCCTACATACGTAGCATTTCGTAGTGGAAAACATCCTTCATCTAATGCGGAGAGTCATGCCACAGACATTCATACTTTCTGAAATACCTTCTTTCGAAAAGTTTACGAGAACTCGAGAAGGATTTGTAAAACCCGTATTTATTTTTACTTGCGATGGCGGTCCAGACGAAAATCCACGATACGAGCGAGTTATAGTTTCCGCTATACAACATTTTAAAGATTTTGATTGGATGCTATTTACATTATCACAAATAAATCCGGGAAGAAGTGCTTTCAATAGAGTGGAAAGATGAATGGCGCCTCTTAGTCACGAATTTACTGGTGTTGTATAAAAACATGACGATTTCGGTTCACATCTAGATTCCAGTAATCGAACTAGTGATTTGGAGTTAGAAAAGCGAAACTTTGAGAAAACATTTTGATGATTTTCCTGTGGTTGCAGAATACATTGTGCCAACAGATAATAGACAAAATGTTGAACAGGCTAAAAAATTGAAAAGTGATGCAACTTGGTACGCAAATCATGTGCGTGAATCTCAATATTTATTACAAATAGTTAAAATGCGAGGTTGTCCCATGTTGTGGTGTGCGACGATCCAGTCTTTGGCGACTATTGCGAGAGGGGTTCTTACCACCACCTGTTTTAATTAGTCAGACGTCAAACGGCTACGTAACGACAAAAAAAGATGACTCCGAAGGTAAATTTGCTCCACTGTTACTTCAGTTAGCTTTGGATCTCCGAGCGTCATCACATTTGAAGCAAGTTCCCTATGATAGCTATTGCCCTAGCATCAAAGCATACTTGTTTAAGCGATAAAGTGGCATCTGTGGTCTTTATTTTGCATCATACAAGGCCAAGTAATAAAAGTAATAAAATATAATAATTAAGTAATTAATTAACACAAGTAATTACATAATTACTTTACTTACATAAGAGGCTGAGAGAAGTTTTACCTATCGCGAAGTTTCGTCCTCAAAGAATTGCTGCCAGTGCCAGAGAACTTCTTTGTGTGGTCTGTCAGTCTGTGTAGATTGCTCCTAAATGATAGCTTTTTTTTTTTCAATCAATTAATGATGACATAGGTCGCCTTAATTCATAGCCTAACATGCCTTGCAGGAAAAGGGTTGGGTATGCATGCCGAAACCCCACATAATATCCATATGAGATGTATTGCGTTATTAAGGTAGCTGTAAGACGCAATATATAAGAATGATTTCGACTATAATAAAACAGTAACACTAACAGCAGCCGTTGTTTCAATTAATCGGAAGCGCCAACCTCACATGGCGACCGTGGCACAATCGCGGGTCGCGACCGCGCGTGACATTATTTTAAATAAATAAAAATAAAATCGTATAAAAATGGTAGGCTCGACGTCTAGAGATGCAACTGTACTTGAACAGACAGCTAGCGCAAAAATTACAAATAGTTAACACCAAAAGAAAAATATTCTGCTGACAGTAATATGTAGTGTTTTGGCTCTTGGAGCTATTTATGTACTATATAAAACAGTGAACTAGAGTAATGGACCGGAGGATAAATGAAAACATGCTAATGCGCTATGCCAGCATACTGCGGAGGAGCCAGCAGGATGCTATTGAGCAGCCCGGCCCCCCGCCTGCTTAGTGATCACCTAGTGGTGGCCCGCAGCCTGCCCAGTGGTCACCTAGTGGTGCACGTGAATAGTGGTGTAGTGCAAGCGGACAGTAAGTGTGCGGAAGTAAAGTGAAAGCAAGAAAAAACGACATATCTAACCTGAGATAATTATCGTCGATGAATAATATTTGTAATGACTTTGACTTGTATAAAAAAATCTCTTTCTTGTGTAGAGTAGAAAATAAAAGGGAAACATCTTTCACGATGGCTGTGGATTCTTTCGATTTGAAGACTGCATTGAGCCTCATTCTGGCTATGTTAGATACAGAGGATAATACAAATCAGCTAATTTATAGCGTAGATTATTATAATTCCCTATTGAATTCAACTCAATGTAAAAATAAATTAATAGGTACAATTTGTTCTGAAAAATATATTATCTCAGCAGGGAAAATTGAAATTAAAACATTAACACACAAATATACGAAAGTGTTTATAAAAGAAAGAATGAAGGAAAGAAAGACTTACATTACCAAAAAAATATTTACACAAAAGGAAGTAAGTACACATTATCGTAAACTTTCTAAGTTATAATATAGTAGTACAGGAAGGAATTTGATTTTATTTTCAGAATAAAATGCCACAACACAACCACAAGCATCTGAGGTATAAAAAATAGATCTCGACGTGGGTGACTTCATTTTGGCTGGATTTCGTCCAAAAGGACGTATAAATACTTTTGCCCGCGGCTCCGCCCGCGTGGTCAAAGGGAATTAACAATGAGTTGTTTATCATACATGACACATTTATTGGTGGATGAATAGTGACAGTTCCACGATTAAAAGATACTAACTACTTAACTGCTATACTAACTACTTAACTAAATTTTCGCTAAATAAACGCCATCTATTAACAACATCCGGAACTAAATATCTAGCAAATAACAAAACATCGATATCTTCCCATGGGGATGTTTTACCGCGGTAAAAAGTAGCCTACGTCACTCTCCACCCTCCTCACTATCTCCACACACAAAAACCATACCATATAATGGGCGGTTTTCCATTACCCGGCCCGGCACCGGCACCGACGCCGGCGCCGACGCCGTGCCGGTGCCGGGGAAGCAAAAACGTAAAGAAATGTATGGCTTGCTTTTACACCTACCGGCAGCTGCGCCGGCCCGGCGTTGAGTCCCGCCGGCGCCGTCGCCGTCGCCGGGGCAGCAAGCTTCCCAGTCGTGCCGGCCCGGCAAAACTGCATGTGTGTTGTAGCCGTGTGCGTGTGTGAATGCGCGGGCGGGTAGGGGGACGAGGAGCGAAATTTTTTGGGGTCCATTTTCAACTTTTCAAATAAGGTATAATATGTTCCTTCTAGGTATCTGACTTTTAGTATTGGATGAATCCAAAATTTGACGTCTCTTCATCGGTGTCGGCGTCGTAGATGTAAAAGTTATAACAAATATAGAGTCGACGGCTTGACGATACCATTTTGTTAAAACAGCCTGGTAAAACGCGTTGTACGTGTCGTCGTGCTGAAGTCCGTGACAGTACTGTACCACTCACCGGCATCGACAACCGGCGCAGTGGAAAAACGAAGCCCCGGTGCCGGTGCCGGTGGACGGCCATGCCGGTGCCGGGCCGGGTAATGGAAAACCGCCTAATAGCTTCGTTGCGACGTGAAAGCCGGACAAACAAACAAACAAATAAATAAACAAACACACTTTCACATTTATAATATTAGTATGGAGTATGGATATTAACCAAGAAAAAATTGTAGTCAAAGGACTCCGTTAAAAGGAGGACTGAGCCCTCCGGCCCGGGCCTCGAGCCCTCCCGCAGGAATATCAACAGGAAGCGGCGCTGCGACTCCTACGATAGTGAGGAGAGCTGCAGCGCGCCAAAGAGGTCGAAGATTGTGAAGAGTCTGCCAATCCGCACTTGAGCAGTGTGGTGGACGACCTAACTTCCATTCCGAGGAGACACAGTGGGACAAAGAAAAGGATTGTTGTCAATTTAAAAATAAAAAATTAATAAAAAAAATTTTTTTTTTAAAAAGCTTTTTAAAACTTTTTTTTTATTTTCATGCATTGTCATCGGAACCAAATATGTGTGCCAAATTTCAGATCGATAGCTTCAGTGGAAGTGGGTGAAATATTGATTGCAAGATTCCAGAACGTAGTGATTATATACTCTTTGGATTCCAGGACATACTTACATGAATACATACGAGTGAAGTTAAATAAAAGCTTTTAAAAAAGGTAATAGAGAATTCAAGTTCGTCGAAAACGACATTTCCATAATAGATATAGAAGATGTGATTTCATGTTTGCCCAAGGCCGTGTAAATAAACAAAAAGATACAGTAATATTTCCTTTTAAAGTAGAGGTACGAGTATATGAATGTAAATGATTTCCTATTTTATTTTATTACTTTTTTAATATGCAAATATTTCAGATAGTAGATAGGTACCTACTAAAAAAGGTCTATGAGATAAGACTGTTTTTTTTGCCAGAGATAAGTATAAATGGCTGTTTGATTACTAAAAGATTACCTATTGTAATTACACCTTAGAAGTATATTAAATTTCTTCAATTTAAATAATTATAAATGTACGATGTCGTCTTTTGATTAAGTTCAATATAAACATCTATAAAACTGTATTCCTGACTTTTAATTTTACTACCATGCCAGTCGATAAACCCACAACAAGGTTCCCAACACTATTTGTAGGTAAATAGTTGCAATTATCGGACCCATGTCAAGCCCAAAGTGATTTTGAGCAACATTGAACGTTATTACCAGGGCATAGATATCAAAATATTATGAAATATTGAACAAGGTATATTTTTTCAATATAACGGTAGCAGTACCCACAGAAAAAAAGTAAAAAAAGTAATTAGTTGCAATTACCCGTCAGGACGGATAATTGCAAATATTTGTGCCTGTGTCAGAAATTTATTAAAATAGATTTTTTTTATTTACAGCTTTCCTTTATTTATGACTATGATATAAATCTACATAAAATTTACTTAATAACGAATCTTTAAAAAAATGTATTTTGCTTATGAATATAGAATTATCAACCGGAGACGTAAGGCCTCCAATATTTTTAGTTGTAATTACAAGACTCGACCTTATTACATGTATTTGGCAACTCTAATGTCCGATACCTATAGCAAAAACAACGAATATTTGCAATAATTTTCTGTGCCAAGTATAGGGATAAGATAACTTTTATATCTCACATAACTGAGACACAATTTGTTCATGCCAGTTTGATTTGAACCTGAACAGGTCAAGTGAGAGACAAGTATCAAAAGTTCAACGCATGGAAAATGTGAAACTTATGACAAACCTTCCCATTTACAAACTTTCCTCAAAAGCTTTTAAGAACTTCATCCAAAAGAAAACCACGAGATCCTCCTTTCCTTTGAATGCAAATAACATTCACCTTCTCCAAAGATTTAAAATTGCACCATCATTAGAGGTTTAGATAGATTTTTTAAATAATATCAACCATTCTAAGAGGCATTTGAGAGATGAAGAAATTAAAGTTGATTTGCTTTGATTGGCAGACATCTCCACTCTACAATAAAACCAATGACACAAAATAGGAAAATCAAGTGCCCTGATAATTCAGTCAAAAATAAATCCAGCAAGTAGGAAGCAAGTTTACAATCGATATATGGGAGAGATCTAAACTTAATCTAGACTCAATGCTTGGTTATTACCATTTTGGTATCAAAGTTCGAAGCAAATGGTACCATAAAATAATTTTCCATGAGTAAATATAGTTAGGATTTTCTCCACAAATCTATATTGGTGGAGAGTGGAGCTCTAGAGATGCTGCACAGCTGGCTCACTCAGGACAGGTGGGACAGTTTCTGAGGCACTGGATTAGCCTTCACAAGAGAGCTAGTAGGCAAACCTAGGGATGGGGACTAGTTGTTGTGTCCAGTTAGGTTTACTATTAATTAGTTTTAGTTATCGTTTCTACTAACATTCTTTACGCTACATATTGCCTGAAATAAATAAATAAATAATAATAAATAATAAATTTATGGGGTGGAAAGATCCATTTCCAAGAGTGGAAAGTTGGTTGGTTGGCTGGCAGGTATTACTAAAACTTGGCTCCCCCCTATTATGTATTTCATCTTAGTCGGGAGAGTACCCTGCAGTGGGACTGACAGTGGGTTGTTAAAGACCCACCCAGTCAACTGTCAAATGAACCTACAATAGCTCTTCAATAGAAGTGGTATATGTTTTTTTTTTTTTTATGGATACAGGATAGCAAACGAGCTTGCAGCACCACCCATCCGCTGCCGCCCATGACAACTGTGATTGACTTTGAACAAGACTCAATTAGGGACTGGGATGGTTAGTCCAATTAGTTGAGAAAGTTAAAATAATTAGAACATTAGTTGGTCAGTTCGTTAGTAGGTATGAGGACTGGGGACTGTTAGTGATAGTTAGTCCTGTTAGTTGGTGTTAGTAATAGTCCAGTTAGTACTTGTTAGTAGGAGTCTTGTGCTAAGTTAGTCACAGATGTGTTGCTACCCTTGAGGACTAAGATGGTCGCCTCTAAAGAAGTGTCACCGGAATCCACACCTTTCCAACCGGACCACAATTGCTTTAAAAACAATTATTACACGGCAGAAATGGTACTAGGTACCGTGGCGGGCGGTGGTACTGCCCCGGGCGAACTCTATGTAACCATAAACCCATTCAATCCATTCATCAATAGAATGGTTTGATGAAATATGCATTACCATTACGTGTCCACACTTAAGCGGCGTGGATTACACTCAAAGCCTTCAGTCGTGAGAAGAGACAAGAGACCCGCAATAGGACGGTGATGGGTTGCATTCACAGCCAGCCAGCCATGGGTAGGGCGAATTCTGACAACATCCATGAGCCAATTGAGCCATATCCCACCGATCAAAATACTTTATAAACGGGATAGGCTCAGCTTTAGAATATGCAACACCACAGATCGGATATGTACTTATTTCTTTCACAGCTAGAACAAAAAAGACGTCAATTCACAAAATATCTCAGTGCGGAGACTCAAAAAAATTAAAGTTTTTAGACAACTTAATACACAACCACGATTAATAGACATACGCCAAATTATGAAAATAATGAATGAAAAATAGGGCTACAGTATGTAAAATGTACTCTGTGGGTGGAGGCTACACGCAGTATTAAACATCTAGCACAGAGACATCTAGACAGTAAACATAAAATGTACTCTGTGCTTATAAATCTATCTGTGCTACACGCCATCCACAGGCTAGGTAGAGATACTACGTATGACGCCATCAGCACTGTGTCCACAGAATAATTGTTATCTCTATTAGTAGCTAGACTGTGCCTAGACATTCCTGTATCATTGTTAGCAGAACTAAAGAGGATAGGCCCTATTTTGCCTATATATTTTTGAAGTGAAAACTTCTTTAGCGGCGTTGAGCACTTTTTCTGTAATGGGTATAAAATCTTAAATTCGCGTCAGGACACGTGACCTGATCGAAAAAGCGTAAGACGGATGGAGAGTAGACAGCTATCCCCTCTCTACGGCGCGGCGAAAATGTATGCCTGGGCCTACTGTTTCGTTTAGGCAGGAAAAAGTCGTTGAAATTATGGATGAAAGTTGATTTTTCGGAGAGATAAACTTTTTAATGTAAAATAATTGCAATAGTTTTAAAGTGTTAAATTTTTAATGTAATATAAATTGTCATGTTTGTGTACGATAGCGCAATAAATGAATATTGTATTCTACCACATAAATGATAGTACTTTTATACTGATAAAGCAATTGGTGCAAAATTATTCCCTAACCATTCCAAAATATCAAACATGCTCAACGTTAATAATCAAGTTTTCACTTCTGCCGGCACTCCCGGAGTGCAACCCGTCTTAATTTCATTAAAAAATATCATGCAAAATATGAACAACAATAACAAAAATATAACTATATCATTCTTACACGTTACAATCTGTACCTACTTGTAGAAAAAATACAAGAGAGGTCACACATTCAATTCAAATAATAAAATCTTACGTTGTACCTTGGTGGTTTGGACGCCTTGAAGCTGGTTTTGGACGCTATTAAAAAAAAAAACACCGGAACCCTGCGAGAAATTATCACTAGATAGTCGTTTTTTAATTAGTTTTTCCTCCACATTTAAGAATACAAAACTTTTTTCTATTTTTGACGTGACAACGTCTTATAAATTGGTTTGCCGGGTGACACTTCAAGAAACTGCGTTACGCTCCGCTCACGTTATGCGCTCACAATGAGAGCGAGTGAGAGGCACGCGTCCCTTCCACTCGGGCATGGTTAGCCCGCCTAAGAGCGAGAGAGACGATACGATACGAGACGATACTACTATACGAATGAATATTCACATTAAAATTATTTTACCACTCAAAGTCGTTGTCACGTAAAACTTTCGCCCGTATACCGACTTTACAGGCAACCAATATTTTTTTACTTTAAATAAACGTTTAATCGATTTGGACATTATAGACTTTATGAGTCTATTAGGAACCAGGGGGCGGTATTTTAGGCGGTTGATTGGTGGAGTTGACGCCATATTGTAGAGACAATTGGCTTCAAATCACGTGACCTTCTTTCCCATCCTCTGTAGTTCTATAATCAAAGTCCTGTATACAAAACTCTTTGGTATGCTATGATCACAAACTAGGTAGAGATGGATAAGATCGATTACTCTGTGGTTATCCCTGGGATGCGTTTCGTTTCACTTTTTTTTTAACCAAAACCACAGAATACAGTACAACCAAAACCGAATTTTTTTTAAGCGAAAAATTTATGACAAAAAAATTTTGTTAAAAATATGTGAGGTTTAATTATGCTAGGTTCATTTTTTTGTTTAACTAAATTTGAATTTTGTTTGAAAAATGACGATGATTATGAGAAGTTTCAATTTTTTAAAACGTTGGCTGACGTCTTGTTTTTCTCCAACATTTAAGACGTAAGGAGTATGTCTACCTAGTCTGTGATTATACGTGATTTTGATTTCACAGATAAAATCTCGTTTATATTGTACAAGTTGGCGAGGCGACCATTGACCAAAAGTGTTTGAGCTGCTATTGTCGCCCGGACGTTCGAGTGGTAAAATATAGATATTATTTGTTAGATAGGCGTCGTAGCATAGGCGTAGTAGCATAGACGTCCCAATGCCGGGCACGTGTCTCCCCCACAGACACTGCTGCGGGAGGTCTAGAGCATACTCCACCACACTACTTAAAGGGCGACACACAAAGCCCTGTTTGCATGGCCCTGCTTGCAGTGCCCCTGCCAATCGTATCGTGTGTGTGCTTGCAGGGCCGATTTTTTAATTGCTTACCCTGCCGCAGGGAACTTGTTCTGTTCTGTTGAACTTTAGTTCTGTTATCAAGATCAAGAATGTGAAGTCTGCTAATCCGCACTTGGCCAGATTGGTGGACTAAGGCCTAATCCCTCCCATTCTGAGAGGAGACCCGTACCCAATAGTGGGACAAAGATAGGGTTGTGATGAAGATGTATCTTAAGACTATCAAGATCTATTTCTTGCATGTGTCAGACAAGTCCCTTTCGGCCCGTTCTAATAGCGGTTTTAACTTATAATACGTTAAGGTGTCATAAAAGCATGGCAGTTGATTTATTTTTGTTTGTCACGGTTTTCGCAGTGAACCATCCAGTATATTATTATAATCTATGATATTAATAATCTATTAAAAAAAAGCATAATCTATGGGCACCAACTCAATTTGTATATTTTATCAGTAATATAGTATCTCTATGGTTATTTCAATATAGATTGAGATTAATAGATCTAGATTTATATTAGATTGTGTTCTGTGCTTCGATCTACGTTAGTTTATACTTCTATGCTTCGATCACGGTACACAATATAAATACATAATCACTACGTTTTATTTATCTAGCTACTATAATATTTATCTGTGGCTTTATTATACTCTTTGGTTGACGATTGACGACATTCTATTCTACCTTGTTTGTGGCACTGACTGCATGCAATGCAATCTACAGTATTCTACAGTACAGACAGAATTTTAATACACTAATCTGTGCACAGAATAGATAGAATACATTTTTGATATCGAAAGAAAACTACAATTTTATAATGTGCAATTTTCACTAGTATTAGAAGTGAGTGTACTGTGTAGAATTAAGTTGAATTAACTTCCAAAAAGATCTTTTAGTGTAGAACTGGTTCCACAGAAATGTCAACAAATTACTTGAGCAAGAACGCAAGAACGGTCAAACAAGATGGCTAACTGCAGAAAAATACGAGATATAGAATTTGTTTGTTGTAGTTGTAAATAAAAAGCGTACGATGTGGTCGCAATATCCATTATATTGCTTGATGATTTAGGTCTTCAAATCCAGTTAAAGATGATTTCAATTTTGTTATTGAATGATTCCTCCAACTGCGTTTATGATCACTGTCAACCGTGATCAAAATATAAAAAAAAGTTAATTTTTGAAGGCATTTCGGGTCTTCTAAATATTTCCGAATACTCATCGTTTCATTCCGAGTTTTTGCTAAGCCCTGCATCAATTTCCTTATTTATCTTTGTCGGTTTAATAAGAGATCCGTAAGAGAACTCGAAAGTGAAGATGTTACACATATTCACTTTGGAGTTCTGCTCCATAATATGGTAATTTGTTACTATACCTCGTTTCATTTTCAAATCTAGAGCTATAAATGGTTCATGTTCGTTTAAACTGTTTATAAATATTGTATTAGGCACCACTTTTCGGTATCTTAGCAATGCTGCTTCATTGATATGAATTTTTCACTCTCCATTTGCAGCCTTGTATTGGTTTGTCACAGTGTAAAATCGAGGATTAGTATTTGTTATTCTCACTTTCTGTACCCAACTGTCAGACTCAAACAGATATATTTTTACATTTTAATTCTATGTTTGAATGAAACAAATCACACTCCATGTGACCTGTTTCAAAGAATTTGTGGTCAGTTATCTCCAATGTAGGATGTGCTTTTAATGTTAGCAAGCACATGAAAGAAAAGTGAAAGTATTTCTATTGATCGCCGCATCCAGCTGACATCATTCTGAAGGTCCTGTTGCTGAAATTTCAACAGTCCAACGTTTTCCTTCCGTTTCACCCCACATGTAGCACTCGATGTTTTGATTTCCTAAATTATAAATGTATTATTAGTATTAACAACTAACTTTTGCACATATAAACATGGACCACTTGCTTCTTTAGGTGTATTTAGAACTCCTTGCAAATCAAAATTAAACAAGAGTTGTTTCATCATTTTATGCTGTTATCTTATTGATAAATGTTGTACATTTTGCCTGTTTTCATCCACTTAATGCAGTTGGCAAGTTTGAAGGAGAAAATTAAAATGTTGCAGCAATAATTTCAATGAAACTTACATGAGGGGTCTAAAAGCAAACTCTGCTAAATTGTTTTCTGAAAATTCTTCTCTATTTAAGCGGATTTTGATGTGAACAGCTTTTGAGGCTTGGATGCCGTTATGCCTAATATTTTGCAATCATAATATTATTGCATTGCATGAAATCTCATGCTATTTATGAAATAAAATCAACCATACATATTTACAGAAACTAAATTATTTATTTTTACATAATATTATTTAAGATATGGGAGTTAACATCTTCAAAACCAAATTCACACAAATCTGGTCCATTCTCTCGAATGACACTGTCATTTTCTATGTTTATGTAGGGATCTTTCCTCAATTTTTTTTATAATAGTCATCGACCATCGATAACATCATTCTCAGTATGCCTAGACGGGTAGAAACTTTAATAAGAGCACGTGGAGGAAATACGCGATATTAATCACCATTTTTCTAATTTAATTAATTGTTATTTTAATATTAATTTTCACTTTTCCCGGTTACATGAAAAGTTCAAAAATGTACCATTTTTCATAAATAGCCTTTACTCGCAAAATCTGTTCTTAATGTGATCTCATTTTAAGTAAAACAAATGAAACTTTAAATAACAAAAGAAGTGTAGTAAGTAGATTTTAATAAATATAAAAAATTATATGGTCAGGTGGGGTAAGGGGGACTACGGGGGAAGGGGGACAATGGTTTGTAAATCTAGAACAATAGACTGTAGCTCTGTGATTTGTCGGTCGAAAAAGCAGTCATTAGTATTTAGTTCCAAAACAAAAACAAGGATGGCGCTAGGTCTAATCAGTGCATTTTCTGAGAAGATTTACTATAGTAAGATATATTTTTTTTTTCACCATCGGAAAGTAGAGGTTTCAACGAACAGAAAGTATACCAACTTTTTGAAAAAAGCTGATATTTTGACGGGTGAATTTTCGATTGAAAATTAGGGTTCTTTTTCGATATTAATTCAAAATAAGGTTGAAAAAATAAATATTTCTAATCAAATAAATTACAACGTATTTGGGACATAAAAAGGTAAGTTTTCACCAAATTTCGTGAAAAAGAAAAATTTTTCACATACATTTTGAGATTATGTGAAAAAAGTGTATATACAAAAGTTTTAGATCTTTTTACTATCTACAACTTTGCCATTTGACTTTTTTCCATAGGACTTTTAGTTTTGCCGGAAATCGACATAAACCGTTTCTTCCCCTTAAACACCCCCCCCCCCTTCCCGTTCCCTACCTCAGATCGCCCGGAATTTATTTTTCCTTTAATGTTTATAATATTCTCCTCCTTTTCTAATAGGTTATATTCTACTATTATTTTTTTTCACTTTTTATTATTTTTAAAGGCTTCTGCACTGGTCTATTACGACTGCCGATCATTATGAAATTTTGCATACACGTTGTCAAGGGTAAAGAGCAGGACATCGGATTCCCGACATTGTCATGAACAATTTAAAAGTTCCTATGTCAACGTGGACGAAGTCGTGAGTATTTAGCATATTCATTCTAAGGTTGGGATTTTAGAACAAAATTATATAACAACGATTACTATTACTAAAATATTTATTCTGAATCTGTATTTTCTTCATCAGAATCAGTTGATTCTGAATCGGAATCATTTACATTTATAATGAGGGTATTGTCTGTTACATTATCAACTATATGATCTAGTTGGCAAAACTTTTCTTCTTTCTGTACATGTTCTACACATCGTCGCTTCTCATGAATAGTGTACAATCTCAAAGTCAGATTACTTTACAGGAGAGCGTTTTGAAAATTGAACCGTTAATAAAAGCATTATCTATAAAGTTCGACAGTCGCTCTTATTTAAAAAAAAAAGTTCAACCCTTCAGCTCATAAAATAACTTATTGTTTGTAAGTACATATTTAAAAAGCGAAGTCATGAATTTTTTTTTAATTAAGTCGTTTTGGCTTAGCTACTTTTTTTAGAAAGAAATTGCTCATAATTTAGATATTCGATCGTTATTTTAAAGTATTAAAGCAGTTATAAATGGCGTTTTTTCAATGAAACAATCATACATTAATTCAGTTTTTAATGGAAAATCACAGAATTATAATAACTGACTGTTTCAGTCAAAAAACCATAAAATACTATCAAAAATATGTATTCTCTTGTTGAATAAGCACGTGTATAATGGCTTTCTACTCGCGGAATTGACTTTGGCAGTCTCTGGCACTATTTTTTATGCGATCATCCACATGACGATGGTTTTCATGTTTTCCTCTTTTGTCATCTAGTAAAGGCACCGGGTCTTGGGTTTCAAATAATCTATTGCGTACTGTTTTTACTATTGATAAGAGACATAAAGGGTGTTCAAGAAAAACTTTTGACAGACACGATTTTTGCGGTTTTCACTATCAGTAAAAAAATGCTAAATTATGTTTTCTTCGCCTGTCATTAAATTTATATTTGTATCTTGGCTTTATTTCTTCTAGGTAATGTGCTATGAAGTTACGTTTGTGTAATGCGTCAGGTAAAAGATAGTCAAAAATATTTTTCCGTTGTTCTTCTGAAAATGTCGAAACACATTTCTGTCTACATTTTCCGTCACAAGGAGGCTTAATTGACCTTTCTCTTTCAACTTCTCTTATGTTGATAAGCTCTTACCAGCATGTCTCAGCCATTTATTAGGGTTAGGTTTTTGCTTGCGTGATTTTTTTAGAGGTGAATTTATTTGTTTTGCTTTTAATGGAAATGTGGAATGTCTCTGATTGACAGAGCTCTGACTCAGAATCACTTCGAGAATTTTCAACTGGAATGCTGTAGTTTAGATCTGCTACACTGTCATCTGAAGAACTACTAGATAACAACTCTTTCGTACTAGATGAGCTTGTCGACGAAGAACCTCTTGAGGTACTTGAATCGGAGTCACTGTCAGATGAAGACGAGTCTAAAATAACATTAAGCAATTAATTTGAGTGAGTAGCAACTTACTATGGTATGTAAAAAAAAATACAAACATGAAACTTGTCACTTAATGGGTGAATTATTTTTTCTAACCTTAAAGATGAAAAGAAAGTAATTGTGGAATTAAACATTTTATTTTGCCAATTTTATCATTTAAACTAAACGATCAAAAATTTAAACTTTAATTCTTACAAAATTCATCGTTAAAAACGAACAATCAAGAAATAATAAATAAATTTACGTTTCTAGGCAAAAAAATTACTCAACAAAACTGTTCAATTTTGAGATTGTATAGTGTTTTAGAGAATAATTTGTTAAGTGTTAGGTCATCCTTTTGGCAAAAACCATTTAAATTTGATTTAACACAATATTACAGAGAAAATGAACTTACCTTTAGGTCGTAATTTCGTTTTTTATTCGTTCAACTAAAGATTGTATCGTTTTTGAGCGAAAGGGACGTAAAATCGCGCCAATTTTGTACCTGACACACAAGGAGGAGGGAGAATCATTTTAATGTCACTGAGTTTCACATTAGCCATATCGGGTTCTAGAGGAAACATAAAGGTTTTATTTAGACGATCTTTTAATTTTAGATACGAAACGCAATATTTATCGTCAGTTTCTATTTCCAGAATCTTCGCAACGTAATAAACAGTTTTTTAGATAGCAGCAAGACTAGGACGTATTCGTTAATCATTGGCTTACGCTGTAAATCAGGAAAATCTTCATTAATAATTTCATATCCTTGGTCATCTTCCTCATCCGATTCTAGGTCCGTTTCACTTTCTAGAATTATATCTTCACCTTCACTGGTTTCACTGTCTTCATCTGGTATAACTATTTTTTTATTGTTTTTCTTATATGGTGTCGTTCTGATTGTACTTGTTAATGGAAGCATTTTATTTCCACAGTCTTGTAGAACTTTTCTTTTATGCTGACCTTTACTATTTAATGCTGCAGTACGTTCCTCAGCTACTCCTCCTCCTCATCTCTGTATTTTCTTAATTTATATTGGGTACAAATCACCTGATTGTCACCTTGTGCCAGAACCTTCAATTGTGTATTTCTTGTTTTACCTTCTCTTCTAATAATTAAAAGGTTAACTATGCTCCAACCCTTTTGTCTCAACCCTTCAAGTCCTCCCCTTTGACCCCTCCAGCACACCCTATTATCATCTGATATGTTCACTATGTCTCCATTTAGTATTGTCATTAAATCTGCTCGTTGGTTGTAATAGATTAGGCTCTTTTCGAAGAACTCGTGGGTTCTAACAAACAAATTGGGATAACCTAAAAATTCTCCCATCACTTTAAACACCGGATTATTACTCTCTCCTCTTTGATGATTATTCCACTTTTCATAATCTATATGGTTTGCCAAGCTGATGAATTGATAATCATCTAACCCCTGACCATTGGAGGTATCCAACATTTTTTTGAGAACCTGGTTTAAATCATCCGCCATTGTCAATCCTTTAAACAATGGAATGTAATGTATCTTGATCATGTATTCCGTAATTACAAAGTATTCTCTTAATTTCCAAGACATCAGTGCAAAGAACCTTCCTATTCTTTTTATTTCTCTTTCTTTCCCTTTCAGACCTATTACCAGGTCTTCTTCACTCAAGCCATAGTCATTGATCTCTTGGAGAAATGCTTTCCAATCCGTAGCCCTCTCTTTAAGTAAGGTGTTCAAAACTTTGAGTGAAGGAATCGGTTTACTAGGATCTTTAGCTAGATGATTCTTAATTGCACTCAAGGTCAAAGAATGACTCTTATCTGCATAGATGAGGGTAGGATCAATTACATCAGGTATTTCAAAACATTTAATTAAAGGGAGTTTATTCCAAATAGGACCAACATCCTTAATAGTGTATGAAATAGGCCACGTGGAATCTTTGACACATTTATATAACGGATGACTTTTCCGCATCTTGGTGTAGTCGACAGGCCACTTTTTGGTTTTATCAAACTCTGATTTGATCACTATGTAGGCTAAATCACTGGCCAATGCATCAGCATATTTTACATCGATATTCTTAGGTAAAGTAACTTGATCATATAACTTCTGCAATCCCTCCATGTAGTCGAGGAATGGATGACCCCAATGCCTAAAAGACCCGTATGCGGTAAGAACAAATTCCACCCTATCTGATGTTCCAATAATGTCGAATATCTCTAATAAGTAAATCCGGAGGAAAGCATCTTTGTTTATTGATTCTTTAATGTGAGCCTCAAAGTTTCTTGATAGTGGGATGTCAGGTCTGTATCTATTGGCTAGTTCTATTAGTCTCAAATTACATATCGGTTCTTTTAATTTAATTCCATCATAACCACCTTTTTTTAAGTTTCATAAGAGTCTATCCCCTATCTCATATAACCTCTGTAAATTAATAATGTCATCAGGTATGAACTCTTTGTCTACTCTATTTTGCATGGCTGTAAGTGACTGGAATCGTGAATTGCATACATCTTTCATCATCAATATCATATTTCTATCACAGATTATCTTCCATTTGTCAATGTAAACAATTCCATGAGTTATGATTAACTCACCGAAATTAAGCAAATTTATCTTTACACTATGACTCTTCTGGAATATATTCAAATTCCCTCTCAGTAACTCGGTGAGAGACTTCCTTTCATTCTCTCCTGATGCGTATAAAAGAAGAGTGATTAAGTGCAGCTCTAACATATATGCACCATATTTTTTGGTTACATTATCAATCAAATCTTTTCTGGGGTTTTGTATATCTTTCCCTATCCAGCTTTTAATAAACAATTTAGGAATAATAAATGTTGAATCTGAATCTTGTTGTACCACTCGAAGTAGGTTGTCAATGTCTTTGTAATTGGGTCTGTTTGTCATTAAGAAATTTGAGAAGCTCCTGTGGAATGATCTGGTTTGTGACAAGTGTTGGAACTTAACTCCTCTTGCACTCAACTGCCGCTTTCTATATTTCCATATGATTTGGTTCCAACTAGGTCTATAATTATTTGACAATAAAAATTTTGTAAACTCCTCCATCTCATCTGATATTAAGGGTGAATTTAAGCTATAATCAACGTTACTGAGACTTTCTAATATATTTTGTTTATTTTCAAAATTTGAAGTTGAGCTAATTTGATCAAATGCATCATAATTAGGATCATCTTCATTGTAGAACTCATCGTAATCTGAGTTCGACATTTTTAGGATTTATGTTGGATCGATTATTTTTATTTTTTTCAAGTCTGATATTGAATCAAACGAAGTTGCTAAACTCAACCCCATTCAATCTTTCGGATTTCTTGGGATCTTTGACTTTGTCTTTAGTAAAGTATACCGAATAATTTTCTACTTTTTTGTTCTTAGTTTTACATCTATTGAGGCAACACTTTAAGATGCAACTGAGTGAAAACTTGAGCACTATTATCCCCACTATAATTATGACTACTACTATAATGATCCTTTCTACTGATGTTACTATCCAATCCCAGGCACTTTCGAAAATTGATTTAGATTCCTGTAAGAGACTTTCATCAGAATCCAAGGGGGAGGTCGTATCTTTCTCGGGTGTTACATTTTTGGGAAATTCGATTATGACGTTTTTAACTAGATCTCGAAGGATGGTATTCTTAGCCTCAATGAAAGACTTATAAGGGTACAACACCTCAGAGGAAGTAAACACAATACCATTAACCCACATACAAACCCCTCCATTTTCTTTGATTGAGGGAACAGGTTTTGAGCAATGATCTGTATTCAATCTACTTGTTTTGCCTCCAGCATTTTTAATGAAGATGGTACAATTTGATAAATCAGGGCAGTAGACTTGAACACCTGTTATTTTGGAATACATGACGGGAACAGATGTAACTGTTTGATTCCGAAAGAAATAACCTGGATGGATGTCTGGAATAGGAGGATTGAAATAAATTAAGTCAGATATCGGGATTCGTTTTGTCAATTTCATATTAGTTAAGGTGGATTGACAGCGATTAAATAATTTATGTTCTAACCTTTTGATCTTTTGGACTTCATTGGTCTCAGTGACGGTAGCTATTCTAATCCCGTGAGGAATTTGGCAGAAGGGAACTCTGGTAATTGCTGTGTTAAAAAGTTCAGAATCTTCTCGTGGAGAACAGATGTAGCCTGTGGGAAATCTCAAGTAAAAGGAATTGCAATATTTGTTGGATTTGCAAGCATCCCTAATATGCTGCCTAGGCATATAATCGCTTTCTATTATTGCATTCATAATGTCTAATGTATCATGATAATAAATTTTGCCAAACCCAGGTCGAAACTTCTCGCACTTTATATTCAAATCATCCTGTCTAATCCAGTACATATTGTCATGGACTGAACCACATGACTTATTGAAACAAATTCCTCCGTGAAAAAGAGGATCAAGTAATCCATTTCTCTCGGGACTAAAGGAAACAGATTTGGTTATAACTGAGATATGTGTTGTCTCCTTAATATCCTTGGATAAAATTGTACAATCCGGTGGAATTTCGAGTAATGGAGCTTTGATTCCTCGGACAAACTCATTAATCGAGTTTGCACACTCCATCTCAGTAATAGGTTTAGTCTTGACTTCCTTTGAAAAGGCTAATCCTCCCCATTTCCCTGTACAAATTCCTCGATAAACAATTTTTGTACATAGATAACCTGAAATGAAAGATTCTTCTTTATATGGAATGTTAATAGGAATATCTTCCTATTAACATTCAAAGATAGAAATGTAAGCTTTACTGCACTTGGCACCTCTTCCTCGTGTCGCCAAAATCTGAATCGGACCGGCAAAATCAACTCCAGATTTCAAGAAGGGACGAGCTGGTGTCACTCTGGCCTTTGGAAGGTCTCCCATCAGTTGTTCCCGAGTTTTAGCACGTTGTATGGCGCAAATTAGGCATTTGTGTATATGAGCCTTTATCAAAATCTTTGCCTTTAAAATCCAAAATCGTGATCTTAGGAAACACAGCATTAATTGAACCCCTCCGTGTAGAGTTTTTCTGTGTGCTTGATCTACAATGAGTTTCACTACTGCATTTTTATGGCCAAGTATAATAGGATGCTTTGCATGATCTTCAATTGATGCATGTCGAAGTCTTCCTCCAACTCTTATGATGCCCTTATCATCAAGAAAAGGGTTTATTGACCTTAATTTACTTTTCTTCCTTAAACCTTTATTTTCCTTTAAAATAGCCATATCCTCTTCAAATTCTTCTTTCTGTGCTATCTTCAGTACCTGATCTAATGCTTCTTCTAATTCCTTATTTGTTATAGTTTGGCTATTTCGTCGTAGTTGCCTTTGCCAAAATGGTGTCGTTTGTTGCTTTTGTGGGTTATGTGGTTTTCCAACGGCTTTATATATCTACCATATTCTATGTTAAAACTTATATCTCTAGCTTGGATCATGCGTGGCGCTTTGTAGGATGTTGCCTTCATCTTTTCTATCTTGGTGAAAGGAGTGACACGAGCCGAGACAGGGTCGCCGTGATCCAGCCTGTCTTGGGCTTCGCGATAGAGTCTTCGAGTAGTTGGGTCATCGATTGAGTCAACGTACTCACTTCGCGTGTAAGGGTCGACATGGCTTCGAAACTTTTTGATGAATTTATAACAAGCAGCGACAGCATCTGGTTGGTACTCAGCTGTCCGTTGGGGGCGATGACGCTTAGCGTAGGCAGCGAGGGTTGTGCTGACGTGTTTTGGGTAATAGTATAAGTTAGAAGGTCTGAGGAGGCTGGGGAAGTGTATCGTTTCACCAGGTGGTAGATACCCCAGCCAGCGAGTCCCGCACCTATAATTGCTCCTGCCGTTAGCATCACGGGTGCTACTATGTGTGATAGTCTGAATGATGATTCGTCTACCCAGGGACCGGAGGAGTTTAAATTATTGTTGAACTGTGTGCGCTCAGTCCCGCACCTATAATTGCTCCTGCCGTTAGCATCACGGGTGCTACTATGTGTGATAGTCTGAATGATGATTCGTCTACCCAGGGACCGGAGGAGTTTAAATTATTGTTGAACTGTGTGCGCTCAGCTGTCCGTTGGGGGCGATGACGCTTAGCGTAGGCAGCGAGGGTTGTGCTGACGTGATTTGGGTAATAGTATAAGTTAGAAGGTCTGAGGAGGCTGGGGAAGTGTATCGTTTCACCAGGTGGTAGATACCCCAGCCAGCTAGTCCCGCACCTATAATTGCTCCTGCCGTTAGCATCACGGGTGCTACTATGTGTGATAGTCTGAATGATGATTCGTCTACCCAGGGACCGGAGGAGTTTAAATTATTGTTGAACTGTGTGCGCTCAGTCCCGCACCTATAATTGCTCCTGCCGTTAGCATCACGGGTGCTACTATGTGTGATAGTCTGAATGATGATTCGTCTACCCAGGGACCGGAGGAGTTTAAATTATTGTTGAACTGTGTGCGCTCAGAATAGAACCACGGATGTACTCGTTCTATAACTCCATCAACGGCGTTGTTGTACTTGTTGACCGCTTCTACTGCTTCGTATGTCCAGCGGGGCTCGGTTAAAAGCTTTGTCCGGATGTGGGTCTCGACGGCGTCTCTGATGATGTGTCCGCGTCGTTGCAGGTCCCGCAAACCCTGTCTGTCCATTTCCTGTGTTAGGAGCACGGCGCACTGTGCTCTATACCTGTCTGTGATCTTTTGCCCGTACAAGCGGACGTTGAGGAACTCGACTGCGGTGTCAACGTCAAACGGGCGTAGTGTGTCGGCCAATTCTTGGGCGGCGCGGATGCCCTGGATGGCCTCCTCGATTTGTTCTCTCGGGGCGGCAGGCACGAAGATGGGATGTATGGGGCCTCGTGCCTCTCTCGGTCTAAACCAGTTGAACACATTGTACCACCCGGGTTCTTCACCGGGTGGTCTGATTAGTGGTGGTTCCTCGGGGTTGGCCATTACCAAAACCACCTACCGTATCCGTTGGTCTTGAAGTGTTTGTCGAGTGCGTCTAATTTGGCGCGTTGCTGTTTGCGCGTGGTTGGATCGGCTACGATTTTATACTCTTTGTAGAATTCGTATGCTATGTCAAATGCTGTGTAGGCTATTACTGTCTTTGTGATGGCCCGGCGCACGTGGGCTCGTTTGTGTTCCTCACCAATTTGTTGTGGTATCGTGGGGTAGATGTGTTGTTTGATTTTGGCGCCGTAGTTGAGTGCTAATTTGATTACGCGCTGCATTGGTGTGAGTGGATTCCTTGGATGGTTGTGTGTCTAGCTCCCACTTGTGGTAGTTTTTCAACCACGCAGCGGGCCTCGTGAATGAACACTTACGATGTTCACGAGTGGGTGTCGTTAACTGTTTCCTTCTGTTTACAATTATAATAACTATACTGTAAAAAAAATTTTTTTTTAAAAAGCTTTTATAACTTGACCTTGAAACCTAATCGTGGTCAAAGTTCATTACAAGACTTTACCACAAGTGCAAACACGACTATGATACGATATTCCATCATGAAGTTCCAGTTAATATCTTCCGGCTCCATCATCAGATCAGTTTGACAGTACCATATTATTGCATTGTCATCGGAACCTAATATGTGTGCCAAATGTCAGCTCGATAGCTTCAGTGGAAGTGGGTGAAATATTGATTGCAAGATTCCAGGAATGAATACATACGAGTGAAGTTAAGTAAAAGCTTTTAAAATAAAACCATATTTTTTTAATTATGGACTTTTTTTTGTGTTCCTCTAAATATGCCGGTGTGTATAGTTGAAATCTTCGACTAGTTAACGTGACGACGCAACGGCTGACGTTCAATCAACTTAGTTTTTCTACGGCTCCACGCTGTCGTTTATGTCGACGGTAAACTTTACTATTGATACTACGTCACTTTTACCTAATACTTCAATGAAATCTAAGTACCTGGCTGAGCCGAGCATTAACTTATATCATGTTAGTAGTACCTACATAATACAAAATGAAATGTTCAATCAATTTGAACTTCCCTTCATACTTTAACAGGCTTAGGACTGGCTGTACACGATAAGTTATTAATAGAGTCGTATATCAGGCGTATTTAGAAGATCAACTGATTCTATGTACAAACATAATCATTTACATTTTTTTTAAAACCCTTTAAACCTCTCTTCCGGTGTATTTACATTCAGGAACATTATCTGTTCTACTTTGCGGGTAGTTAGTCTCGTCCGCCTTTCGTTTATTATAAGTCCAGTTTTAGAAAACATCCGTTCGCAAGGAACGGATGTCGCCACGATGTTACATCGAATAATAAATATTTTTTTCAAATTTGGGTAAACATATTGATGTTTCCGCCACCATTCTAGAGGGCATGTCAAATTACCACTCTGATCCTTTCTCGGTAACAATTCATCAGAAAGGTACATATCTACCTCTTTTATTGCCTTTGAAAGAGGTGTACCGTGGGCAGTGCTTGATGCCACCATTTTGTCAAAGATGGTCCATGGGTTAAGGTCGTCAGAGTTTTTGTCGGAGGTAGAGTTGTCCTCAGTAACTGTAGAATTATAGTGAGAAACTGTGGCTGTTGTGGGTTCTTTCTCTGCAATTAAAGCGGCTACTAATTTTCTCACCGTCCTTAGTTTTTATTGCCTCCGATTGGTCCGAAAATCCCTGCATCTTAAAGTGGGGATCCATGAAAGTGGACAATGCAAATGTGCCACTCGTTTCTACCAAACGGAATCTTTCTTCTAAGCCCGATTTTAAATAAAGCACCGTATTGATGGCTTCTGGTAGAAAGTCTGTTCTGTCCAAAAGCTTTTGGCAAGCTTCTTTCAGGCATCTCGTTACTATTATTACTGAACTTCCAGTAACGTACTTTTCCCCGCTCATTGCTGTACATATCTCCTCAAATGGCCGCAACACCTGACAAAGCTGGTTAAAAAGGGTCCAATCATCCGAGTTGATTGATGGTAAGTTTCGATCAGCAAAAGCCAAACTCGATCGGATGACATCCTCTAGCTCCACAAATCGCCTTAACATAAAAAACGTGGAGTTCCATCGTGTGTCGACGGCTTGGATCAAGCGTTTAGGTTCTTGGCCTTGTTGAACCTGGTATTTTTAGTCGTTCTGAAGACACGGTGCTCTTTTTGACATGTGCAACGATGCGTTTAACTTTTTCTAGTTGCGGTTGTGTAATTTTAAGCGCGTATTCTACAATTAAGTTGAGGCTATGAGCATAGCACCCAAAATGCTTCCACCCCAACACTTCCATGACAGCCTTTACTATGTTCGCGGCGTTGTCAGTTATCATAAAGTTTTATTTTTTAACCACTCACACGTCCGGCTCACGCAACTGTATATACCATCTTACGTCCAGCCACTCGCAACCCTGTGCGAACGTTTAGCGGAGCTCGCTATTTCTTAACAAAAACCTATGTAGCTACTTAAATATGATAGTTAGAGTAAGGAAAAAAATATTGATGATTAAATAAAAGTATATAGAACACAATGTTTATATTTTAAAAACTCATTACATTCTATTGTATTACTAAAAACGAGGTAAATCATGCTATTAGGTGGAATAAACTTTATATTTTTTATAAATTTCCTTTAAAAGCAGAAAATATAGGAGATTGTGGCAATAATAATAATATTACTACAAACTAGACTTATTTTCCTTTCCTACAATATCAATATGTTGATATTTATTTCAATTCTGAGCAGCTAAATAAATCGAAACAAAACATACTCCAGATAATTTTACCGCGATCTTCCAAGCGCCCTCAACTACTTGTGCGAAAGCTATTTCGTGCCAAGATGGCCGCCCGTCTAAGGTTTCTTACACACTTTATACTATTTAACGAACTTAATTGTTTAAGTTTTGGTTGAATTTTCAATTTAATTCAAATAAAGTAAAATATATATAGTGTATATATGTAGTTAATAATATAATTATTTGAAATGTACAATATTTAAAAATTCAATTAGTGATTAATTATTTAAAGTATAGTTTTACACAATACTCTTTTAAAAATGCAAAACAACCAAACAATTTTCTCTCAAACTATTTAACTAATATAATTAAATGAACCCGGCATGCCTAGCAATGCCACGTTAATTAATGAAATTAAATAAAAATAAATTATTAAATTAAAATTAATAAATTAAATTAAATTAATAATTATTAATAATAATTAATTTTTGATGATTAAATTAAATGTGGTATTCCATGAAGCAGCCTCTATGCACAGGTTAATATTGCACTCCAGACACTTCCAAATTGTTCTCGCCGTGACCTTTCGCTGGGCGCACATCCAACTGCGACTTTGCTTAAACCCAGTTCTAATTGGGAAGTGTCGATGCTGTAGTTGGGGCCTTTTGCTTGTGTCTGGCCGCGTTGTCGTTGTCTGTCCAGTTTTAGATGTTATAAGTCGCGGTTCCGTCGTCAAGTCAATACTTTTATGTATTTTCAACAAGTCTTCCGCCAAAGATGTCCTGAACTGCCTGTGTGATATTTTTTGTTAGCTGTTTTGAAAATTATATATGAATTAAATAAAGCGGAATTATATAAACGACGGAAAAGTTTTTTGTACCAAATTTTATTTCGAATACGTTCCAAGGGTTGAGCAGATAATATTTGATCCTTCCTATCTACGCCACCCATGGATTTATTATAGTCCAGGACAACATTTGGCTTATATGTCAGTTTGTTATATTTCTGTCGTGTTCCAATTTGAAGATGATGATAAGTCGAGATCATGCTAACTATGTTAGCATCTCGCCATGTCATTACCGACAAATCGGAACAGTAGCTAGCCACCACTTCACCTTTACGAAGGTCTGTCTTAGTCAAAGTTTTTAATGAATCGGCAACGAATTCCCTATTCAGTCGTAACGTCCCGTAACAGTCAGTTTTTTGACGTTTTAGCCACCGCAATAATAACGGACTATTATAAAAATTGTCCATTATTAGCGTATGGCCGCGGTGAAGAAGTGGCTCCACCAAGTCATACACAATTTTTGCCGTAATATTGGTGGGACGCCCAGTCGTCGGGTCAGACGTAGTTGGTTCGGTTGTTAGTGGGTCAGTCGTATCATCCTCATCAGGTCTGTCGTTTGTGTTATTAATATATGCGTCTTCATTAGTAGTCGCAGTCTTGGTCTTGTCCTTTCCAGCATAAACAATAAACCTCCAAAGGTATCCACTGGAACTCTCGCACAACTCGTAGGTTTTCACACCCACTTGTGCAGCCTTAGATGATATTTTCTGCGCAAATCCTAATCTGCCGTGCCACTTCAAAAGACATTCATCTATGACTATCTCTTGATGTGGATAGAAAAGGGTAGAAAATTTTTCATTGAAATCTATATATATAAAAGGAGAAGGTGACTGACTGACTGACTGACTGACTGACTGACTGACTGACTGACATATCAACGCAGGGCCTAAACTATAAGGGCTAGAAACTTGAAATTTTGCACAGGGGTTCCTTTTATTACGTAGGGAAGCACTAAGAAAGGATTTTTGAAAATTCACCCCCTAAGGGGGTAAAACAGGGGTGCAAAGTTAGTATGAAACTTTGCCGTTTTTGAAGTCGTTAGACGGGTAGACGTCGTTAGACGGGTAGACGTCGTTAATGGGTCTAATTCTACGCGAGCGAAGCTGCGGGCGTCCACTAGTAATCTATAATCGGCTGAATTTTGCACATCTTAGTCGGTTCTGTAATGGTCTCATTGTCAACGAAATGGATCAGTGATTTTAGCAGCAAGTACCTGTTATATGACATTATTTGGCGAAAATAAGGCATAGTTCCGAATCCATTGAAGGAAAAATAAGATTCCTCCTCCGGCAGGGGGTAGAGCCCTTGCAAAATTGTTAGCGCTAAAAAACTAACCATTTCGTCTCTGTCAGTCGGTGTCCATCTGTACAGCCTTGAAGTCGGAAGAAACTTGTTTTGTTCTTTAAGTAAAGTTATTTTCTGGGTGGCATATCGGTTAGTTTCATTACAAAGTCTGTCTATAAAGTCATTGTCAATCATCTTATAAAAAATATCAACGATACGTGTCTGGTCTGAGATCGGAAAAGTCGGACCTGGAGTCCCAGCAAAATTCTCTCGTCGTCCTTTAAAAATTTTTCGGTCTTTTGTCCAGTTAAAATCGTAACAATCAGTCGGTACAAATGCTCTCAAAGCTAAGTCGTTCTGTCGGTCTTCAGTCTCCAGTACACAAGCTTCATAAGATGAAAGGTCTGTTTGAACAGCAGGCTCTGCCGCAGCGTTACGAGAAGTTATAGTCGGTAAGGGACAGGTCTCGTTGTCGGTGTCCATGTCACAGTCGCTTAAGTCATCAATTAATTTCATCCAATCGTCAATTGTCTCGTCAAAGTGTTTGTCGTTAACCCCTGAAAAAAAGAATGTTTTTTTATTTTCCTTGCCTTGCATATTTTATCCGTTTGGCTATTTATTAAACGTTTGTTTGATGCATACCAATTACAGCACGCTGTTTACTTGTGGATGGCACGGCAGGTAATTGCACTTCAGCTCCCACTTCTATAGCTAAAATAAAATTCACATAATTAAGTAATCAACGATGAAATTGACAGAAAAACACATATTACCTATGCCTCTCTCTAGTCTTCGATCTGTCTCTTTCTGTCTAGGCAAGATGGAAAAAATATTTTGGATATTCTTTGATTATTACTTACTACTAGACTCAAGGAAAATGTAAAAATAAGAAATATACGAAATCCCTAATTATTTATTCTGAATCATCAACATCAATTCTCCTTTTAATAGGAGTTTTTTCCATCAGTTCCATGTTGTTAATAGTACTTAAACGCCCTGGATCACTATCCAGGGAGCTGGGAGAATTAGGGACTGTATCGGCACCTGGTGTATCAGCACGAAGGAAGTGCCCCGGTTCCAACGCTGGCACTTGCAGGTCCTCTGTTACAAAAAGATTACATTTAAAATACTAATAGAATGGTTATACATACCTACTAATCAATTTACTTATGTCTTATATTTAATGATGTCTCGTACCTCCCGTAAATTTCCATACATACATCCGGCCCTGTTACAAAATCCATTCGTACATGATGTCTCGAACCGAAAAATTACTTATAGGTATTCAAAATTTCAGTTTCTTTGTACTCCTATATTAAATATTCTTAGAAACTTACGAAAGCCTTTAGACCCCTTTATCGGGCCCTGTCGCAAACTCCTTTCGTACATGAAGTCTCCAACCTACAAACTACTTACATTCAAAATTTCAGCTTCATATGTCATAGTCTAACCTTTAAACCCCCTTAATCCAGCCCTGTCTCAAAATCCTTTCTTAAATGATGCCTACGTCATAAAGGCTATCTGTGTGCCAAATTTTAGCCCGATCCGTCCAGTGGTTTGAGCTGTGCGTTAATATGTCAATGAAAGCCTTTGGGCCCCCTAAATCTTTAACACTGCTAAAGTTATGATCTGCATAGTTCTTACCATATCTTGCGCCACTGAATTCAGGTCTAAAGATTTTTTGTTTTGTGGATATCGCCGCTGCATATAATTATCGGCATCGTCCTCCGTGTCACTGTGCTTCAGCATTTCAGATACAAGCTGTTCTCCAATTTCGTAACTTAATACATTGCTCCGTTTTACTTTACATTTCATTACGTCCCAGTCTAGCGTTGGTGAAGAACTTTCATCTTTTATATACTTTGATATGCATTTATTAGGATATCTGAGAATATTATTAGTTTCCCAACCCGAGGGAACAGTAAATAATTTATATTTTTTCCCCTCTAAGGTTTGGACTACTTTGAACGGCATACTGAAACAAAAATAATAACAACTTAGTACGCACATGCCCAAACACGCACATGCGCACACTCATACAAACACACTACTACCCAATGTGGTAACATTATTTATGCCTATAACTGGCGGCGTCACTTATTGGCCGTATAAGGCCGCTCAGCATTAGTAGAGGGGGTGAGTTTACGCATAAAGTAAAGCGGTTGTCGATTAACTAATAGCGTGCGCGCATTGACTTGACCGCGGTGGTGGTGTGATGGCGCGTTGTCGTGCCCACTTTGTTCCACCAATTTCGTCTATAAATCGCCCACTGCGCAGGTACACCGCCAGCAGCCTAAAGGCGGAAACATATTTACGTGTCGTGGCGTGTCGTGACGCTTACTGTCGTGACGGTGAGTGTGCACACTAACGTGTCGTGTCGTGGCGTGCTCTGGCGTTATTTCTGAACAGTACTTAACGAGCCATTGCAGCGTTCAAACATATACAGGGTGTCCCAGAATGAATGGATAATCCTTGAGCCCCGCACAGAACAGCTCTCCAGCGCTTAGAAAAAAAAATCAAAAAAAAAAAAAAACCAAGTGATACCCAAAATATGATTTTTTTTAGAAAAACATACGTTATTTTAGCTTCACTTCACATTAATTTACACAACTGCCACAAATTAATGATATTCTTGGCGTTTTTGGTGTCATTTTATTCCTGATAGACTATACTACTAGAAATACATCAAATAATATTAAGTATCTGTGATACTTTTTTTATAAAAAAAAAAAGAACTTGAATTTTTAACATGAAATTTGATACCAAAATAATTTTGACATAATTTGAGAGTGTTTCATGTAAAAAAAAAGTATGAAAACGTAAGTGTCCAGCTATTTTAAAAACATGCGCAGTTAATACAGATTTAAAAATGGTATAATACATCATTTTATCTAATACTACTACGAAGTTATTACTATTGAGATGCAAAACGAGTAAATACGACTAAAATTAAAAAGTTAATGTCTTAATACATTTTAATAATAATAAAACATTTCAGGTGTCGCTGCGACCCATAGACGTCCCACTGCTGGGCACGGGTCTCCCCCACAGACACTGCTGCTGCGGGAGGTCCAGAGCATACTCCACCACGCTGCTCCAATGCGGATTGGTGGAGGGGTTAGTGGCCAACCCAGTGTCGAATGTTCTCAAGCCACCCGAAGGTCTTCGACAAGGCTTAACGACTGTTTCCAGCATTGAAAACAACCGGGACCGACGGCTTTACGTGCCCTCCGAAGCACGGTAGCGTCCGTGAAATTTTGCCACTAGCGCTCACCTATCCACAAACCGACCGCGCCCGTCGTTGCTTAACTCTTTCGGTCACATTGAATCGACGCGAGCCATTGGGCTATGGACGCTACATTTCAGGTGTACATTACATCAATCTTTATTCACAACAGGTGTTCAAATTGTCTGCCACCGATTCTAATACACGCTCGACATCTTCTTTTATAGGCTCTACTAAGAAACCGTGCGTAGAGTCATTCATTTATTTTTGAATTGGCCTCTTGAACACGGCTGCGTAATTCCTCATTTGAAATTGTTTTCGAGTACACTTCTTCCTTTAGACAGCCCCAGTAAAAAACATCCCGACAGTTTAAATCTGGAGATCGAGGAGGCCACAGAATAGGATCCAAACGACCAATCCATTTGTTTGGATACGTGGCATTTAAATAAGCCCGGACGTTTGTACCATAATATGCAGGGCAGCCATCATTCTGTAACCAATGGGATTCCATTACCTATTACGAAACAGTCGTTAAGCCTTGTCGAAGACCTTCGGGTGGCTTGAGAACATTCGACACTGGGTTGGCCACTAACCCCTCCACCAATCCGCATTGGAGCAGCGTGGTGGAGTATGCTCTGGACCTCCCGCAGCAGCAGTGTCTGTGGGGGAGACCCGTGCCCAGCAGTGGGACGTCTATGGGTCGCAGCGACACCTGAAATGTTTTATTATTATTAAAATGTATTAAGACATTAACTTTTTAATTTTAGTCGTATTTACTCGTTTTGCATCTCAATAGTAATAACTTCGTAGTAGTATTAGATAAAATGATGTATTATACCATTATTAAATCTGTATTAACTGCGCATGTTTTTAAAATAGCTGGACACTTACGTTTTCATACTTTTTTTTTACATGAAACACTCAAACTATGTCAAAATTATTTTGGTATCAAATTTCATGTTAAAAATTCAAGTTCTTATTTTTTTTTATAAAAAAAGTATCACAGATACTTATATTATTTGATGTATTTCTAGTAGTATAGTCTATCAGGAATAAAATGACACCAAAAACGCCAATAATATCATTAATTTGTGGCAGTTGTGTAAATTAATGTGAAGTGAAGCTAAAATAACGTATGTTTTTCTAAAAAAAATCATATTTTGGGTATCACTTGGTTTTTTTTTTTTTGATATTTTTTTCTAAGCGCTGGAGAGCTGTTCTGTGCGGGGCTCAAGGATTATCCATTCATTCTGGGACACCCTGTATAATGTTTTCTTCTGATTCGGATAGTGATTTTGATGAAGACCTTCAATTTCTGTACTCTTGTACTCCTTAGGCTGGTTTTAGAGTCACGCCGACCGTCGGCGCTGAGGACTACGCGCGTAGCTCTCAGCGCGTAGCTGTTTGCGGCAACTCGTTTTAGTATCGTGCTGAACGTCATGGAGTACAGACATGCCCAATCAAATGAGTGTTCGAATTGCTGCCGTGTATTTTTTATGGAAAAAGAAAAGACTTCAACAACAACGAAGAAAAAGACTTCAAGTTCATCCACTTATTTCTGAAAGATTGCTAGTGGGGGCCTTTGTTACATTGTTCAATCAGTTAAGAGATGACGAAATCAAATTCTTTAACTACTTTCGCATGTCATCACGAACTTTCGACGAGTTACTGGCAAAGCTACATGATAAGTTACTACGTTGCAGTTACAGGCGTTTACCTATATCACCAGCTGAACGTTTGATGGTTACTTTAAGGTAAGAAAAAAACCAAGTTGTTTGTTTTATTTTAATTAAATTGACACTTTTATTTAGTACCTTGACATTTATTATTATTATTCAGACACATATTATTTGCCATCATTATTAGTGTTGCGGGTTTGTGTTTCGTATCTTGATACAGACTGTGGCACATATTCTTCATATGTTGGCTGAGTGCGATAAGTCTCATTATCCATTCTTTCATTCGTCGATGAATTATTTTGTCTGAGGTACATCCGTGGCACATATTCTTCATATGTTGACTGAGTGCTTGACTGAGTGCGATAGCTACTCTGAGCCTCATTGTTTGGTCTGTGGTACATTCGTGGCACATATTCTTCATCATATGTTGGCTGAGTGCCATAGTTACCTTGAGCCTCATTATCCGTTGTGTCATTTGTCGATGAACTGTTAGGTCTTGGGTACATATTTTGAATATCCATTGCCACTGCTAACACTCTAGAACGAAACTGCAACTTTTGTACAAGATCAAAGCTTTTTAGAACTGGGCCCAAAGAAGAAAAAAAGGCCAGGTCATCACTGTTAATATCTGGCGTTTGATTGCTTAGCAAAGTTAACAGTTCTTTTTCAAAATTGTTATTTTCTTGGAGGGGTTGGCGTTTCTTTCTTTTTGGTATGCGAGGCATTTGCGTCGATCCCTGCTCTTGTTCTTGTTCTGATTGCGTGTTTTCAGCATTCTCCAATGTAGACATATTAGAGGTGTCTTCCGTATTATTAATGGTAGATGAATTGTCGGAGTGATCTAGCATTGATTCCGTAACTATATTAACATCGGTTGGATTCAAAAAGGATAGTTCATCATAATACACATATTTTTTTATCTTCTTTGCAGCGCTCCCTGAAGGAGTTTTTTTCATAGAAGCTTTACATCTAAAGAATGCATCCCTAGCAGTCTTCCACCTTTGCTGGATTAGTTTTTCTGTAACAATATAAAAGCAAATACTTAGTAATACTGTTTCTTTTTTTTCAGATTTTTGGCTACGGGAAATACATTTACAGATCTGCAATATTCATTCAGGCTTGGAGTAACTACTATTAGTTGTATTGTAAATGAAGTATGTTCACTAATCTGGGATACACTTCACGACGAATGTCTGCCAACCAGAAGCTCAGAGATGTGGCAAGAAATAGCCAATGGATTTCTTCACAATGCCAACTTTCCTAATTGTGTCGGAGCAATCGACGGGAAGCATATAAGAATTATAAATCCAGAGGGAGGTGGATCGATGTACTACAATTATAAGAATTTTTATTCCATAGTTCTCCTGGCTATGTGTGATTCAGATTATTGCTTTACATATGTTAACATTGGTGCACATGGGAAAAACTCGGATTCATCTATTTTTAAGAACAGCGCCTTATTTCGAAATCTAGAAAATAACACTTTGAATTTGCCAGGTCCCAAGCCTTTACCAGGTACAAATGATCCAGTAAACCATTTCATTATTGGCGATGGGGCGTTTGGTATATCGAAGCACGTAATGAAACCATATGTACGAAGCAACATGACTCATAAAAAAAAAGTTTTCAACTACCGATTAAGTCGTGCAAGAAGATACATTGAATCCACGTTTGGCATAATGTCTAACAAATTCAGAGTGTTCCATACTCCTTTGGCCGTTAGTGCTAAAGTTTCCACAAATATTGTAAAGGCATGCTGCATATTGCATAACTTTATACGAGTTCGAGATGGCTACAGGGTGGAAGATTCTTTGACAATAGAGGGCATGATTGATATAGATAATAATGAGCCCATAAATAGGTCGGGAAATGTAACACGGGAATTGTTTGCTCAATATTTTATGACACCCATCGGAAGAGTTCCCTGGCAAGATGCATGTATATTTTAACATAACCCTGACATAACCTCACTTTTTGATCGTTTAAAATTTCTTGTGTTTTTATGAAACTATAAGTTATAAGAGTATTGTTATTCATAACTACGAATGCAAAAATATATTAAACGCACTTACTTACCCAAATCGTTTTTTTCATTTTCCTGCACATCCTCAAACAGTGCGATTACGATGTCGTTCCAGGCCTTCAATCGTGCGTCTTTATTTTTATACAATATGTCACTGGCGTCCCATAAACATTTTCGCAGCCGAACTTCTTCAATCACACGCCCAGTATTAATATCGCGATTCATTGTTGCGCCCGTCTGTCCCCGTCGGCACGTGCGTTTTATGTAACACTGTACCGATAAGTGAGGTCCGAAGCGCGTCGGCACCGCGTGCTCAGCGGCGCCGACGCGTGGCGCGTAGGCGCGCGTGTGGCTCAGCGCTGACAGTGCTCAGCGCTGAGACGTCGGTGTTATTTTAAAACGCTTCATAAGTAATCATACATATTGGCCTGTCAGCGCCGACGGTCAGCGTGACTCTAAAACCAGCCTTACACCTTGAGTCATATATAACATATTTTTTTTAATTCACACAGCGCCAACTAGCCCCAAGCTAAGCTAATAAAGCTTGTGTTATGGGTGCTAGTTTGACTGATATACTACATAGACCACGTTGTAAATATATACTTATCCTACATAGAAACGTCCAAGACCCAGTACAGAAAATAAAGTTTATCACTTCAATTTTCTGTCCTGGCCGGGATTTGAACCCGGGGCCTCTTGCGTGGCAGACTGGCATGTTGACCACTGAACCGCTCAGGTCGTCGAAAGTTCAATAAGATCGGTCATTTTGCTGCAAATCTAATAAATTAAAAGTGTCCGCTAGATGTTCGCGCCACGAGCCATGCGGGTAGTATAGAAACACATTTGCCTGTTGTGTCGTGTCGCGTCATATCCCCCACCACCGCTCTGGCGCAATCGGTGGCGAGCAGTCGGTGCCACGACAGAACGCGTTCCGACACGACACGACATGCAAATATGCCCCTAACCATATTAAATGTATAAAACCGATATGCTTCTGGCGCGCCACGACACGCCACGACACGTAAATATGTTTTCGCCTTTAACTACTTAACAAATGCCAGTTATACATAAAAATACCCTACCCACGTACCTATACCTACTACATGTACTTATAGGATTTCATAAATAAACTAAACTTTCGGTACAAGTACTAACTTTTAGTACATAAAACCTAACATTGTATAATATTACATTAAGTTAAGATAAACAAATATGTATCATATTCAATACCTGGATCTTGTAAGCGTATTCGGATACCAAAGTGAGATGACTAGCGTAACGCGCAGACACATTGACGTCCGTCTCCGTCCGTTGACTGTGAAAGAGTGAGTGATTGATTTATTTTGCTAGTGAAGAACGAGGAAAAGTTATACGACAAGTAGAAACTTGTTGAAACCTGGACAATCTTAAAAAGTAAATGTTTCTTTAGAAAAATTCATTGTTATGATGCGATTTATTTTTATATATCTAATACCTATGTAAAAAATACAACCATCCGACACTATAAAAAGATACTCCACAGATTATTTTTTATTAGTTTTAGTACTTAATAAAAAACATTGTATTTTTTGTGATTATTTAAAACTTACGTTTTGATTCCTTCGTTGAAGAACCCTAATCCAGTCAGTTTGTAAAATGCTTAGCCGGTTGTAGTGTCTTGGCTATAATAAGTGTAATTATTTAAGTCTATTATTGCACTGCTAAGTGTACTAAAGCCTGCACAATATTCTTGACTAAAGATGTTGTATCACAAAAAGTGTAATAGATGTCTTAAGTGACGACAAAAACCTTCAATGTAAGTTCGCCATTGTTTTGTTGAACTAACCTATAAATTGACTGAATTATTCAATATTTGAAAACAAAATACTTCATTACTCATGTTATTTTTTCATTCCATTGATGCCACTTTATTTAAAATGCTACTGGCTACGAAAAAAATACAAAAAATGGTATAAATTTGAAGTGTCTATGTTATTCATTATATGTTTAATTTGAAATTTTATGGAAATCTTTAATAAATTCCAAGCGCGTTAAAATTGAGATGGAAAACATGGTATACACTTACCGTAAAATCACAACGGCAGATCGTTTTCACTTCACAACAACTTGAATACTTATATGTTTACAATCCTTCTGCCATTTATTATCTCGCCATGATGTTACACTAGATCTGGTACACAATTTTGTTATAGAACTAAATACAATTAGTTAGTAAATATATAGACCAGTGCAGAAGCCTTTAAAAATTATAAAAAGTGAAAAAAAATAATAGTAGAATATAACCTATTAGAAAAGGAGGAGAATATTATAAACATTAAAGGAAAAATAAATTCCGGGCGATCTGAGGTAGGGAACGGGAAGGGGGGGGTGTTTAAGGGGAAAAAACGGTTTATGTCGATTTCCGGCAAAACTAAAAGTCCTATGGAAAAAAGTCAAATGGCAAAGTTGTAGATAGTAAAAAGATCTAAAACTTTTGTATTTACACTTTTTTCACATAACCTCAAAATGTATGTGAAAAGTTCAAAAAACCAAGTTTTTGGTTTTTTATTTTTATCTTTTACAAATAATTTTTCTTTTTCACGAAATTTGGTGAAACCTTACCTATTTATGTCCCAAATACGCTGTAATTTATTTGATTAGAAATATTTATTTTTTCAACCTTATTTTGAATTAATATCGAAAAAGAACCCTAATTTTCAATCGAAAATTCACCCGTCAAAATATCAGCTTTTTCCAAAAAGTTGGTATGCTTTCTGTTCGTTGAAACCTCTACTTTCCGATGGTGAAAAAAAAAAATATATCTTACTATAGTAAATCTTCTCAGAAAATGCAATCTTTAATTACTTCTTTTCCTTCCTTTGCTTTTTTTTTGTCTTACACATATACATTTTTTACATCATTATTCACTTTTTATAGATTTTTTATATATTTATTTATATATTTTAAATAATATTTATATATTTTTATCAAAACTTTTTACGGACTTTTTATAGATTTTTAATATATTTATATATTTAAATAATATTTATATATTTTAAATATATTAAAAATCTATAAAAAAAAAAATATATATATATACAACTGTTTTTAATAGGTCTAATAAAGTTTTAAATGGTAAATAATTCTTAGCTGACGTTTTTCTATAACCCATAGTGTTAACTAACTCATCACAACCGCAGTTATACCGGTTGAAGCTATAACTGAGAATGAATAAACACTCTTGTGTAGGTACCTATATACCACCGCTCTGTAAGCTCTCTAGAACCTTAGCCTCTAAAATCGTGGGCCTCTTTCGTGGTTATAAGTGAGTTAGAGCACTCTATAACTCTATTACTACAGATATTCTTAACACGTAGATTCTCAAACGGAACCGATATACAAACGATATACAGTTTGTTTTAAAGCTTATGTGCTAGTTGGGGTATATTTTATATATGGGTATAGAGTAATTATTTATTTTATTTTTATTTATTTATTTATTTATTGTAAAAAACAAAAAGTTTTTTACAAAGGGCGGACTTAATGCCTAGCGGCATTCTCTACCAGCCAACCCAATGTGATGGTGAAAATAAGAGGCAGGTGTAATGCATTTCACAATTATGATATATATATATAAAAGCAAATATATATATATATATATAGCTATACACATACATAAATAAATACATACATCCATACGTATATATCAATATCATAAATATTAATATAGTAAAAATACATAGATATAAGTATATTATTAAAGTGAGGTTGGAGAGAAATAAAATTATGACTCCAGAAGGGTTATGAGCATTTTGTGGAGAGATATTTGTGAACTTGCATTTCGACGGTGCCTTCCTAATATCAACGGGCAGGGCGTTCCAGAGTTGAATTGCCTGAACAGTGAACGAATATGTGTAGAAACAGGTATGGAAAATTGGAGTATCCAATAAAAGATTTTCCGAGGAGCGCAGTACTCTATCATGTGTATTGCAGCAGTAAAGAAATTTGCTCTTGAGATAAGAAGGAGTTGCTGCATCATTTAAAATAGAGTACAGGTGAAGTAGGATTCTAGAACTACGCCTTTGACGAATGGGAAGCCAATTAAGCTGAAGGCGGTACTGAGAAACGTGGTCGTATTTACGTAGTCCGAAGATGAAGCGAATACAGTAATTAAGTAGGCGTTCTAGTTTATTTAGAAGTTCTTCTGTGAGATCTGGGTAACACGTATCCCCATAGTCGATGATTGGTAAAACTAGGGTTTGAACCAATAAATTACAGATATAATAACAAGCGAAACGCAATGTTATGATAGATTGAATTACATTGCCATAACTTGCAGTGTTGCAATACATAAATTATCTTTTAAAGTTAATTTTAGTTGGTACAAATGCAGTAAAAAATCTAATTTATTTTTTTAATAAAATAAGGCATTTTTTTCTCCAAAAATCAATTTTTGTACCCGAGGTACAACTCTTGGCTCAAGTTGTATGGAAAGATAAACGTGTCCTTTGAAAAACTTTATAGAAGAAAAGTTCATTGAATGGAATATACACCGACATGTGAATTCCGTAGTATGAGTAAGTAACAATGCCGCTAATATATTAGGTGCTGTTCTACTCGGAGGCTGGCGTTCAATTCCGTGCTTTGCGCACACTCTAAATTTAGTAATGCAAGAAAGCGTCGTCGAAATATCCGACACTGAATAGGGTGAAGGCTGTCGTAGAATATTTTCACCGAAGTAATCCAGGATCAATGAAATTAAAAGAGATTCAAGATCAAACTCGTAGTACTACTACCATAACAACAAGGCTAAAAATCAAAGAGGATTAAGATTTGAAAAGGTTTAATTGACGAAGAACTCGTTGGACCGCTGGTTCTGATTGTGCCTCCACTTGCACGCCCAGTTCCAGCAGGACATGCCCGCCCACGGCTCGTCAGTGTAAAATACTTGCCCGTTCTGGTACATCTGTAAGTTAATGTTTATTTCTGGCTTATCCAAAGCGTTTGTATATGTCGCAGGGATATCATAAAAACAGAGATTTGGTCAAATCCCTAAGAGATTTGATCAAATCACGGATGATGTTAAAATTGCAACACGATTTTATCGTTTCCCTAAATAAATCTAGTGATTTGATCAAACTCCGAGAATGGTTCAGAGAAATGACAAAAAAGCACGACGGTCGTCTTGTTCGTGTCGGGTTCTCCCCGCCGCTGCCCCCCGGACCCTCCGCGTCTCTCCGCTTGACACAACTCAATCGCACGCGCTCTCATTTAGTACCAAATACGAAGTAAGAAAGGAAGGTCATGCGCACTTTTGAGTATAATTTTTTTATCAAATTTAGTTAGTTTGTTTATAAAAATATGTGAAATGGCTTCGGCCGACTTTGTTTGCGAGCAACATTTTATTGAATTTATTGGGACTATTTTAGAGAAGAGGCATGATAAAGAAAAACCGTTATCGCCAAAGAATAGAAGATAGCCTCTTACTTTACTTACAGCGATTGAACAATTTAAATCAGCACCAGTGTTGAATCTTAAAAGGACAAATAAGCAGTATTATTACAGTAACAAATACGATGTGATGGAAATAGGTCAAAGTATTTGATTTTGAAAAGAGAGTTTGATTCTGACTCAGTGGTTAAAATAGTGCCCCCAGAAGAATTTTATAGCATACTTCGGGAGGCTCATCAGGTAACAGGCCACGGAGGTAGGGATAAAATGCTGTACAATTTGAAATCTAGGTATTTAATTACACTTCTGTTGTACTCGAATTTTTGAAACTCTGTACGGTATGCGAATCTAAAAGGAAATTTCCTAGAAAAGGAATAGTGGTGTGCCCAATTGTTTCTAGCGATTTTAACCATCGTGGTCAGATTGATTTAATTGATTTACAGTCGACCCCGGACAGATATTATAAGTGGCTATTACATTATCAGGATCACGCAACTAAATTCAGCTTTCTGAGGCCATTGATTTCGAAAAGAGCAGCCGAAGTAGCAATTGAACTATTAAAAATCTTTCTGGAAGTAGGTTGTCCTCATATACTACAAAGTGACAACGGACGTGAGTTTACTGCTGCAGTCATTCAAGAATTAACTACTATGTGGCCAACTTGCAAAATTATTAATGGCAGGCCTAGACATCCTGCGAGCCAGGGATCAGTTGAACGCGCAAACCAGGATGTTGAAGCTATGTTACGGGCTTGGTTAATTGATAACGACACAAAAAACTGGGCAATCGGCTGTTATTTTGTACAATTTCAAAAAAAATCGTCATTTCATAGAACCATTAAACGTTCACCTTATAAAGCTTTATTTGGTACAGAACTCTAATTCGGAGGAAGAACCAGCGATTGAAGGTAATATTTTGACTACAGAGAGAAATATAGCTGGTACCTCTGCCATGCCATCGGAATCTGCTGATGAATGATTTTTGCATTAGGGCATTCAGAATTAGAAATAGAGGATATATCAACACACGGGCAAAACATATTAGCGGTGGAATTAGTCGGCAACAGCGCTACAATTTCAGACGAACAATTAGCGATTGAATCGATAGAAGATAGCACTCTTACTCTAGAGCAGACTATAGCTGTTAACTCAGCTATACCGTCTCAGTCTGCTAGAAAACAGAAACTACTGCTTTGACTCTTGTATCAGAAAGTTAACCTGTTGAGAGGGTAGAAAAAATGCTTTGTGTTGTTTGTGACGAAGAATCTACTGGAGCGCATTCATGCGTAATTTGCGGAAACTCAGTGCATGCAATATGTGGCAATACAACAGGCGAAGAAGAGTATGGGTCGAGAATTCTATGCCATTTATGTCTAAAACAAGAGAATATTAAAAAACAAAGGGAACAAGCCTCATAAAACTTGAAAAGATCTGCTGATAAAATGAAAGACACTTCTACGAAGAAATTTAGAGACGTCTTAGTAGGTTCCACCGTTTTGGTTGATGTACCTAAGGTGGACAGAGGTCCACTTGATGCGAATAATATTACAGGAAGCGTGTTAGATAAGAAGAATAATTTGTTTCAAATTGGTACCTCGGTTGGCATTATAAAAGATTGGCTTCCTAGAAACTCTCTTCAAATATCTACAACTACATTTACCGATTCAGTTCCACAGACTAAGCTAAGTTTGCGTGAAATTGCAGGAAAATTATCTTTATTTGGAGGTCAAGGGTTCAAAAAGTGTTCTTGCGAAAAGTCCAAAATAAGATGCAAAACGAATAGATGTGCTACAGGCACATCTATTAGTAAGTAAGTAATGTTCTTTGTAATTCAAGATGCCATAAGTCCACTACGTGTTTTAATAAATGAATATTTTAATTTGTTTGATACTTGATAGTATAACGCTTTTTTTCAAGATTTTTTTGTTAATTCAGTACAAAATATGAATGTATGTGTTTAGTGTGTGTTGTACCAAATAAACCTTTGAAATACCCACCGCAGAATCATTTTTTGTCATTTCTCTGAACCATTCTCGGAGTTTGATCAAATCACTAGATTTATTTAGGGGAATGATAAAATCGTGTTGCAATTTTAACATCCTCCGTGATTTTATCAAATCACTTAGGGATTTAATCAAATCTCTTTTTTTATCATATCCCTGCGACATATATAATGTATAATCTTAGATAGATTTTATACATTATCTGAAGAACTAACCCGCAGTGATGGACTTACGACACTATTTGTTTAAGGGTGACGACCAGGTGTACAAATAGGAAGTTGGATTTTTTTGGCGTTGCTAAGTCGCGCATGTCGTCAAAATTCAGAAGCAGGTCGTACCTGTTGAGGTATTGGTATATCAAGGAAGTGAACCTAACACTTACAAAGGACAAGTCGGAGCTCTTATAAGTAACGCCGTCGTATCCAAAACGCAACACGAAGTTCATTGAGAATATGGAGAATATGCATCGGATGTCTGTTGTGGCCGGAATGAAGTAGCGGTACGGGCCGCACCAGTACGACACTTTGGGTTCGTATTCAACAGACTCAGGGAACTCCTCGCGCGGGTTCACTCTGTGAAGGGAAGAGTGGATTACAAAAGCAAATTAAAAAAAAAATATGAAAAATGAATTGTCTAAACAAAAGTTCACAAATATGTCCCGTGTATTTTACTTTATAATAGCAAATATTAAATTCAAATTATACCTAGCTAAAATGACTTATATGTGTGAACGTGTGCATTTGTCAAATCGTTCGAAGCAAATTGCAAGCAGCAGCTGTTGTTTGTAATATGTATATAAATAATCTGTGCAATTCACGTTATTCAAGAAGTTTAAAGATTGATTTGTCAATCAATAACCTAGTAAGATGAAAGTTATAGTGATTGTACCTACTAAGTGAATTCTGTGTGAACAGAAAATCGAAAAATATGTGCTTATCAACAAATATCGCCTAACAGGATTCACGTACTTGTAAACGCACTGCGCGTCACTCCAGTTATCATCAGAATGGCAGTACAGCCCCTGGCTGGGATCTTTTGCCTGAAACTGTTCGCCATGCGGCCCCACGTACGTCACCTCTGAGTGCCGATGGTAGAACCCGGTGAACGCGAACGCACCTGGATTCGTCGAGTCATATATTCAAATACTATAAAAACAATAGCCTGGACTCAGCTTTGATTACTATAGAGATTTATGTAATGCTTCGACGATTACAACAATTGTTATGTTTTCAATACCACAGAACTGTGCAGTACCACCGCCCGCTGCGATACCTTTAGGTGGTATAAATATACACCCACCGTACCTAGTACGATTTCTACCGTGTACTAATTGTTAATAAAACAATTGTTGTCCGGTTGGAAAAATGTGGCTTCTTCTTATCTTAGTCCTCAAGGGTAGAAACGCTTCTGTGACTGACTTACAACGAGACTCTTATGGGTGCTCCACATTCTCAAGAGAATCTCGCGAGAACGCAAGAAACATGCGAAAAACGTGAATGTGGAAGCGATTCGCGTATTCTTCTCAAGTTCTCGCGTTGTTCTCCGGCTTTTCTCCACTTTTTGTCGGTTTTTTGACGCGAGACAAAGGAGCGCGAGGACGTGAGAACAGTCGAGAACGTGTATTGACTCCACACTCGCATGTTTCTCAGTAGTGCGCGAGCCGCGGACTTGAACGGTTGTATATTGTGTACCGCGTAGCGTCAATATGAGCGTAACTTGGACAAACGAACTTGAGTTGAAATTTTTAGAATATTTCCAAGCGGAACCCGTGCTATGGAATACAAATTTAAAAGACTACAAAAATAAACTAAAAACCCATGATGCGTGGTGTCGTCTAAGTGAATTGATGGGAGTACCCATTGATGTCTTAAAAACAAAAAAACTTCGTTATTTGCAAGCTACAGAGGGTACAAAAATAAAGTTAAGAAATCAGAAAACTCTGGAGCAGGTGTCGACGATGTTTACAAGCCGATATGGTTTGCATACGAAATAATAGACTCTTTTTTTGGGGATACTACGAAATGTAAGAAGACAATAAATACGGTAAGCAGCAACTTTTATTACTTATAATTATTATTACATATAGGAAAGTACGAAAGCGCCTTATTCGACGATACAGCAAGTTTTCCTTTATTACACAATCAACTTATGCCTGTTGACAACCAGTACATAACCTATCTACTGAAATATTTAGCGAATTCGTCTCTTATTTCTGTTGCGTGATGAGCCGCTCGGCGTGGAATATGTCGCGAATTTCGAATAGCACAGGTGCTCTCCACTTCTCCTCTCCAAGAGCCGGGCTCTATTAATAAATTATTGTTGTCATAAGTATCTATAGTTCCGGAAGGTGTATACATAGATGTGTGATGAAATTAAATTAAAGATGAAGGTAAATTTAAATTATTCGTCTGCATTTTTGACCATAAAACTGTGTTAGTGAAAACTCCGCCATCACTAATTCTGCCTTGACAGCCAATGTCTGCGAAAATAAAATTATACTGACTATCAACCAACGCCATCAAAACTATACTGAATGTTCTTTTATAGTTATAATATTCCGATCCGGAATTTATGGGACATTCTAAGACAATATGTTTCCGTCGATTGATCCAACAGCACGCGGGAATTTCAATGCAAAATCTTTTTCGATTTGCAGCCATTCTTCGGGGCACGATGGTAACTGCAACAATAAAAATAATCATTTTAATTTATTTCTATTTTAGGAGGAGCAGTCTACTAGTAGCGGAGGAAATGAAGAACTTGAAGAAATTCAGAGTAATCAAAATCCGCAAGCTGATCATCAAAGTCAAACAGTTAATACAAATGCAACAGCAGTATCAACAATTCGTCGGCGAAAATACCCCACCGAACTCTTTGAAGCAGAAAAAGTTATGAAGGAAGCCTTGTCTACGTTTAATGCAACTGCAAAAGAAATACACCTCAACCAATTCCAAAAGAAGACGATGATTGTGACTTGTATGCAAAGCATTTGGTTACAAAGTTGAGAAAATTATCGGAAGGAAAAAGATTAAGATTTATGCATGATATAGATGGCATGTATATGCAATATGCAGTACATTCTGAATCCTCATCACCTGTACATCCCATCTAATATCAATGAAGCCTATCAATTGTGTGATAAATAAAACAATTTGTTTGATACTAGATTTAACACTTAAAAAAATTGTAATTCGGTCGTAAGTAAGTCCGCATCCGTAGGTAATTTAAAAATTGTTGTAATACTTTTAATTTTATTTGAAATTACGTTGTAATTTAAAAATGTTGTAATAGGTAGGTACTTAATAAGTTTTTTTTAATAAAAAATCATAAAATGTCATATTGTATTTTTTTACAGGTGGCAACAGCCATTCACACATACCTTTATATGTTTCTTTAAAGCTTCATTTAGGGCTAGACAAACTTCTGGTATTATCTGCGAAATCACTTGTGGGGATATTTTAAATAAAAAATGGAGACTTTGGTAGTCATCTCCTGTGGCCAAGTATCGTAGTGTTACTGCAAGACGTGTCCGAGCTGGAATGGCTTCCCTTAATTGAGCATTTTGCTTAGAAATCTGTGTTGACACTTTATTCAATAAATATTCAAAATCCACTGAAGACATTCGAGTAAACTTTTTAAATTCTTTTGATGGTTCGGCCAATTCATGCAACTGCTGATCCATAGTTAGGCTGTAAACAGAGAAAGTTATTTCATTAGCATGATTATTATAAAGTGTTGATCATTTTTGGTTTATGCATTAATAAATCATCAACTTGATCAAGGTTTTTTTTAAATAATCATGAGACATAAAAATTATAACAACCTACATAGTCGTTCAAAAAGTACTTACCTTGTTCTATTACGATGAATACTTGTCATCCACCATCTTCTTTTTCGCCACTTCTTTTTAATAACTTTTTCTCTTTAGCATACGAATAATTATAATATGCGAATGCGCATAACAATAAACTTGTCGCAGCGGCTTCTGCGTCCATCGTCATCGAGCGCGAGAACTGTAGTGTGAACTATTTGAGAACTTTGTGAGTGTGTACCCAAAGAAGTTCTCGCTATAGTTCACGCGAGAATCTCCGGAGATTCTCGCGTGAATGTCTCTTGAGAATATGGAGCGCCCTTAACTAACAATTACTAACTAGACAATTGTTATTAACATGACTAACTATCACCACAGTCCTCATACCCACTAACGAACTGACCAACTTGTTCTAATTAACTGTCTCTGATTTGTTCAGAAATAGTGTTATGCGGGGACTGGAACTTATATACCTAGCAAAACCTAGCAACAGATCCCAGGAACTTGTAAATGTGCTTAAAAACGTTGATTTAAGGCTACTTAGAAAATCAAAGACTCGAGAAGAAGCTTTCCTTGACCACTTTGCCTCAAATGTCAAGGTTGAAATCCACCAACTGGGTCTTTCGGATTACGAAACGGGACAAACATTGACATTAAAATTAGACAGAAATTATTAACATACAAATTCTATAATTTGTTCTTATTGCTTCATAATTTGTCTTCCAAAATTTTTGATTTTTTGAAGGCCTTATGCCTTTGATGGATCTACTTAAACAGACAATACCTCTGAAAGTATAGCAGTGTGGTTTCCGTTCGCTTGACAATATCATTTGCGCGTCTTCCTGATTGTGTGCGGACACGACGTAGTAGGACGTGCCCAGGCATTTGAACTCTGCAACAGAACAAAACTTTTCATTGACCGTTCGACTCATCATCACAACCCTTTCTTTGCCCCCCACCCCCTCACTGTTGGGCACAGGTCTCTTTACAGAACGAGAGGGATTAGGCCTTAGTCTACCACGCTGGCCAAGTGCGGATTGGCAGACTTCACATGCCTTCGAGAACATTAGAGAAGAACTCTCAGGCATGCAGGTTTCCCCACGATGTGTCCTTCACCGTTACACTTTTTTGTGTTCAAAGTAAAATTTTAATGTTTACAATTTTCGGAAGAAGAATTTCAGAATTGATTATTAAACCAAATAATCGTATATTATGTCTGCAATTAAAAGGTTATGTTACTTGAGATCCGTATATCATGATCTCTTAAACTTAATTAACTACCATATAAAGAGCACACATACTGTGATAGCTTGGCTATAGTTAATCAAATACACAATTGCCATTAAAATAAGATAGTAACTATCATAATAACACCGTTAATGACATTTTATTTTGCGATTAAATCCGGTAAAGGAATTTTAATGATACCTGGGCTGGTGTATAACCCGAAGGGGATTTTTGCCTGCGTAGACTTAATTTTTGCCTCGGAGGTGTCCATTTTCTTATTCAGCTTGAGGAGGACCATTGACATGAGTGCCATATCGGTCTCGAATAGCAGTCTCTTCAGATCCTTTATGTGAGTATCTATGAACTTGAACAGTCTCTTTTGAGCGCCCTCCAATATCTCCCGACGCTCTGTCTGTTTGAAGATGAAGCTGGTTTTTCAACTTGATTGGAATGTGAAGAAATACAAAACAAAGCCAATAGTGGCAGAATAATAAGAAATGAATACGAAGAACAATTAAGCTTTTTCGACGAACACGAACAGTCTGGACAGAGACAGAACGAGATATACATTTTTGTTTGTTAGATTTGTAACCAAGAATTAATTTTGATTTTTAATGGTAGGTAACAGGTATACGTATAAAATTTTATGGTTTTTATACAGGGTTATTGGTAATTCGACGTATTCCCGTTAGGAGGTGATAGGGGTGACTATTTGTGATAATTTTAACCCCCATATACATTATGCAAAAGTGAACCATTTTCGAGTTATCAATCTTTTCAGCTTTTTTCAAAATAAGTCAGAAATGCAACATCAAAAATTTATTAAAAAAAAAGTATCAATTAAAATCTATTTTTTTCTTCTGATTTATAAAAACGATTAAACAATGGTTATTTATCAACATTAAAACTACAATTATCGGTCCAACTTTAAAAATGCGAGACGATTAACGATATTACTTCAATATTTTTTGAGATTTTTGTCCACTAAAATGCCTTAAAAACAAAAAAAACTTGTATCAAACTTGGCTTGCAGATTATTTTAAAAACATAACCGTTTTTTTAGCTTTCCAACAAGGTATAACAACTATAAACTTATTTTTAAAAAACTGAGAAAAACCGATCACAAAGGAAGCAGGCGGAAATTTGTATTCGAACTAAACGTATGGTCGTTCTTTAAAATTTCAAAAAAAGTAATTAAAAACTATGTCCAATGTAAATAAAACAAGAAATATAAATATAAAATTAAATTTAGAACCAGTAAAAGTTTAGTAATAATAACAATTAATAATAAGTAACAATTAAAACATTTTGTAATTTAGCCAAGTTACACCTCAGAAAAATAATGAGACTTTGCGTACGCAATAGGGGAAGTCCCTTCGAGCAAGAACTTTTATTAGGCTAAATTACAAAATGTCTTAATTGTTACTTATTATTAATTGTTATTACTAAACTTTTATTGGTTCTAAATTTAATTTTATATTTATATTTTTTGTTTTATTTACATTGGGCATTGATTTTAATTACTTTTTTTGAAATTTTAAAGAATGCATATGGGGTTAAAATTATCACAAATAGTCACCCCTATCACCTCCTAACGGGAATACGTCGAATTACCAATAACCCTGTATTTGTTCTACGTAAAAGCTGATTTTAGAACATAAGACCCATTTTTTAATTTCCGATGTTCGTGACGTCTGGTTGGTTATTTTGCCGGTTGAGTTTGAAAATTATGAAACTTACGACTTTAAATTTTTATCCTACACCGTTACAGCATGTGACATTTAATTTATTAATTCGCATATAAATTAGAAAAAATACACGTTCTAGCCGCTTGGATTTGGACTAAGTGACAAGCGAGTTCGATATCAGCTGGGCACAACAGTCGACTCTTATAACCAGAAGCACTGGTATTACAGCCACTTACTGGGTTATGGGGCTCCTTGATCCTCCCATTCATGAAGTTGTTGTACTCCTTCAAAAGCTGAAACTTCTCATCGGCGTAGCTGTGCTTCGGGTCAATTATCTTGTTGCTCGGCATATTGTAGGGTTTCTGTGTGGTAAATTTAAATCTAGTTAAGAAAATTTAGTCACATGGTGTATATAAAGTTGATCTTCGTCGACACAACTGCAAAAAATGAGCTTCATCTTAGATATGCTTTGTCGACTTAGAATAAACCCCGTATTCACAAACGATACTATGAGGTCTCACAGTACTCGCGAGCGCATAGGGTCATTCAAACCAATTCATAAACAATACTTTGGTGAAATCCGCTACTGTGCGTCTGTCAAAAAGGACGCATAGTTAAAATAGCTACTGAGCTACTTTAACGAACGCATAGCGTTGAATTGTTTTATCATTTACGTCAAAATTGAAAGATCAAAGAAGGGTGGTTGCACGTTGGATAAATTAGAGGTTATTTATGCTTACAAAATTGTAAAGGAAAAAGGAGTTAGGTAATACAAAATTCTACATATTAAAAACACTGGATTACAGTAGTGAGAAAGAGTTTGATAACTACATTAATGACAGAATTAAAGGACGAAGACGTGCCAAAAGAATAATACGTGATTTTTAAAATCCATTCGAATATTTTAACGCGGAGGAATTTAAGAAGCGTATATCTTTTGCAAAAGATGTTGTCCTATTCATAATTCTGCCACGTGTGTACGACACAAAAACACTAGAGTGAACTACGCCATATCAAATGGACCAATCACAGAGCTGTATTCAACGCAATGAGCCCTCATAGCTAAGTAATGTTTGAGTGTTGTTTATGGATGGCTTGACATGAGGAGCGCATAGAGAATTAGCGTTCTTTGCATAGTGTTGTTCAGTTACTCAGCCAAGTAATCTTCATGAATACGGTGGTAAGCGTTTGACCAAAAGTTTTTCTGAAGAATTAGTAAACCTCTTAAGCTAATTTAACGATGCCGTAAATAAAGATCAAAAATATAAATCCGATAAAGGATAATTTAGGCTATTCCAGTAGTAAAGTTATGCACGGGAAAAGAAACGCGGGCTGAGCCAACACGCGGGTAAAGCGGTTTATAAATTTGTTATGAATAAGATTAATTTTCTCCCTCACCGTTTCCACGGTCGGAAATGATAGTCGAGCCAGCTGAAACAAAAAATACTGCGATTAATGCTTAGCACCTTTATAACCCTTAAAATTTTTGTATTTTACAAAAATTCAATGGTGTTTGCTAATTTCATTTCAACTTAAATTTTGAGTCGATTTATGTTGATGCTCTGTTCAAATGTTCATTTTGGTTACAAGTTGAACAAAGTTATGCCATAATTAAAAAAGGCAATAAATCATTTAAGTAGAGGAATACTTTTAAATAGTAATTTTACCAATTGAAACGATGATACTTCCGCATTGTTTGCCAAATTAATCTGCACCTGTGCCGTGAGCTGAAAACATACCAAAAGCCATTTGTTTAAAAACGAAATGTACAATACATCAACAACATTTCAACATGATGCCAGGTACGACTGTCGCCAGTTTGTTTGTCACACGAATTTCAATCACTCGTCGTTTTTCAAACTTTACATCACATTTTACATAGCGTAAGAAATAAATATAACTTATGAAAGTTATATATAACTCTATTACGCAAACATTTGCGTAATAGAGTTTCTATTGACAGTATGTAAAGAACGGAATTGCACAAATTCTGGCATAATTTACCAAAACTAATTATTTTTTTAATTACATGTTCAACTTACTAAAAAAGTGACTAACACCGCACTTTCCATCGGGCCAGCTATATTAGAAGCTTGATATAAAATCCACAGGCATGTTATACCTTTAATCTGCAGTACAGCGTTAATTTGATAAAAATAGTTAGTCAAGTCAATTAGCGCTAACTGTATTGTGTTGTAAAATAACTATGAAACGACGCTATGGGACTAAAACATTACTGTCGAAGCGCACACAATACATGGAATGAATAAATAAATATCATGGACATTCTCACACACTGCCATCTGACCCCAAACTATGCAGAGCCTGTATAGAGAGGGTCAGGTCGGGTGTCAGAGACTGATATACAGGGTGTGGCGTATTGAATGGATACCTTTGATTGATTGTACCTGCGTGTAGAGGACGTTGCGTTAGGGATGGGTAAAAAATATCGATATATCAAAATATCGATATTTTTTCAGAAAAATATCGATACTAATCGATATTTTTTCCCGCGATATATTGTAGTATTTACTAATACCTTTTCTGTACACATCAGTTTCTTCATCTTACTTCATTCTTTTCATCATTTTTATCTTTGTTTATTTCTTATATTGATATACATACTTTATGTTTCTTTACCATTTTATGGTAATTTATTTGGCTGCAATTGAATTGTAAATTAGTTAGTATTTATAGATGTCCTTTTACTTGTTAATTAGTTTTGGTTATGTATTCTAAATCTTATGTACTTACTATTAAATTTTTAGGTAATTCTCACTTGTAGGATGTTTGTAACTTTAAATATTATTTTGTAACATCCTTGTATAACTCTCTCTTTAGTATTTAATGATTTCTATTTATTTTCTTGGAACATTTAATATTGTGATTAGTATTTGATACATGACTTATGTCACAGTAGTAATGTCTTGATATAGGTTCTAAATTTACGTAGATTATATAGAGATATTATATAAAATTTAGCTGTTTTGTATTAGGCCATATAGGAATTCAAATTTGAATTAAAAAAGGAAGAATGCTGTATGGAACATGATCGAGATCATTCTACAGAGGGCTATTCTACAGAGAGGATTCTAGATTGACTCTTAAAGGAAGAAAAGTGGATTGACTTGGGAAAAGACGTCTTCTTTTGGCTTTCTAAATTTTTAAAAGGAAGATATCTGATACGGAGTGTTTTTCAGAGCTTCCGGGACCTGCTGAACAATCCCGTGCTGAATACTTCGTACGTGAGCTTCCGAGACCTGCTGAACGGTCTCGTGCTGTTATACTTCGTGCGTGGTTTGTGCGCTGTTTGCACGCCCGCACCTCACCGCCTGCCGTTCGCTGCTCAACCAAGAGAGCGTGTTGCAGTGCCGCTGCTTGCGCGGCCGTGCATCGGAGCTTCTGAACGTCTGTGTCTGTGTCTGTGCCTTCCCTTAAGTGACTCTTTATTACTAAATTTATATCTTCCACTACAAATCTTATAACCACCGAGTGAGTAATAATATACATCCTCTTTATTTAAAATTCTTATTATTTAAATTCCTCTAGTTCTTTCTTTATAATACATTCCTTTAGCTTCTCTCTCTTATAAAACTACAGTTTGGCGCCCACGTAAAATCCTTTCTAAATTCCAAATTAACACTTACACAAGTGCAACCCCGTTTGGCCTATTTATTTTCAATTTTAACGACCCTCGAGATTCTCTTTTTCTTATTACTTACTTGGTGGTTACCTATTACAATTAGATAGAGTAACATTTAGCGTATCTTTGTATCTTAATTTAGCTTATTTTCTTAGTCATGTTAATTTCTATTTATTTTCTATATAACTAAATTTCAACCTATTGAATAATGCAGAACTTTAATACGAGGTAATAATAAAAAACAGACAAAATTTATATTTATATAAAATATTTTAAATTTTTTTTTAAATATTTTACTTTTTATTACTTTAATTCTAATATTTATCTTCCTTCTTTCATCTTATACTATATTTTTTTTCTTCTGTCATCATCATTAAACTTCATCATGGAACTTCGAATTTTGGCTTTACTTCGAAGTCCATTCTTTAAACTCAGCTTTTAAGCTGATGCTCTTGAGATATCTTGAGTAGTTATCTTCTATTCTGGAAGAGAAATAACTTTCATTAACTAAGTTATTACTAAACTTGGTTTCTTTTCTTTTAGTTCTTAATTTTTATATCTTGACTTTCTTTGTCAGAACTAACTTATTCTGATTCTTACTTATAACCGTCTTGGTTATCTCTTACAGAGCGGTTTACGACTCTTTAAACAAGCCTTACAGTACGAGCGGATCGTGACTCGTTAAACGAAGCCTTCACCAATAAATCTCGTATTCGAGTTCTGGGTTTTCAACGTTGAGCGGATGACAACTCCTAAAATAAGCCTTAAAGTCATTGTCTAGTGTTACCTTTGGAGTAGGCGTCATTGAATGTGAACCCTAGCCCCTAACTTTGCAAGATTGATGTATGAAAGAGTAAGGTATGGACAGAATAATGAATGTGTAAGGTATTCACTATTTTTAATTCAAAATTTTTTTGTAACAGCCAAAAAAATTACTTGGGCGGGGGAAATATATGTAGTATTTACTAATACCTTTTCTGTACACATCAGTTTCTTCATCTTACTTCATTCTTTTCATCATTTTTATCTTTGTTTATTTCTTATATTGATATACATACTTTATGTTTCTTTACCATTTTATGGTAATTTATTTGGCTGCAATTGAATTGTAAATTAGTTAGTATTTATAGATGTCCTTTTACTTGTTAATTAGTTTTGGTTATGTATTCTAAATCTTATGTACTTACTATTAAATTTTTAGGTAATTCTCACTTGTAGGATGTTTGTAACTTTAAATATTATTTTGTAACATCCTTGTATAACTCTCTCTTTAGTATTTAATGATTTCTATTTATTTTCTTGGAACATTTAATATTGTGATTAGTATTTGATACATGACTTATGTCACAGTAGTAATGTCTTGATATAGGTTCTAAATTTACGTAGATTATATAGAGATATTATATAAAATTTAGCTGTTTTGTATTAGGCCATATAGGAATTCAAATTTGAATTAAAAAAGGAAGAATGCTGTGTGGAACATGATCGAGATCATTCTACAGAGGGCTATTCTACAGAGAGGATTCTAGATTGACTCTTAAAGGAAGAAAAGTGGATTGACTTGGGAAAAGACGTCTTCTTTTGGCTTTCTAAATTTTTAAAAGGAAGATATCTGATACGGAGTGTTTTTCAGAGCTTCCGGGACCTGCTGAACAATCCCGTGCTGAATACTTCGTACGTGAGCTTCCGAGACCTGCTGAACGGTCTCGTGCTGTTATACTTCGTGCGTGGTTTGTGCGCTGTTTGCACGCCCGCACCTCACCGCCTGCCGTTCGCTGCTCAACCAAGAGAGCGTGTTGCAGTGCCGCTGCTTGCGCGGCCGTGCATCGGAGCTTCTGAACGTCTGTGTCTGTGTCTGTGCCTTCCCTTAAGTGACTCTTTATTACTAAATTTATATCTTCCACTACAAATCTTATAACCACCGAGTGAGTAATAATATACATCCTCTTTATTTAAAATTCTTATTATTTAAATTCCTCTAGTTCTTTCTTTATAATACATTCCTTTAGCTTCTCTCTCTTATAACACTACAATATCAATTTTCGATATTTATTTTCAGATATCAAAATCGATATATTTTGAAAGCTCTGCTGTCTGCTCATGCGTCACATCATGATTTTGACCAATCCGATTTCTTAAATTTAGAAAATATGCAGTAGGCTTTATGGGTTTAGTTTCTTTGCTTCAAACACAAACAAAAATTACTCTCTATGACTTGCTTGTCTATGACAATGACATTGCTTGTTGGTTTGGTTGGTATCACTGCACTGGACTGACTGTATTGTATTTTAGAGTGTTGGTACGACGAACGTTGTTTTGTTGTGTTGTCACGAGTAAACTAAGCGTGGCTCATTGTTAGTTTTTTTGTGTGAATTGTATTTATGTTAAACGTCAAGTCTGCTGTATGGAAGTTCTTTAAAAAAAATGGGAACAAAGAACCTGTTTCTTGCAACTTGTGCGGTAAAACGTATAAAACTTGTGGAAACACTACAAATTTGGCAACACATTTAAAAACGAAGCACCATTTTGCTTATTTACAAACTAGTGGACGCCCGCAGCTTCGCTCGCGTAAAATTAGACCCATTAATGACGTCTACCCGTCTAACGACTTCAAAAACGGCAAAGTTTCATACTAACTTTGCACCCCCGTTTTACCCCCTTAGGGGGTGAATTTTCAAAAATCCTTTCTTAGTGCTCCCCTACGTTATAAAAGGAACCCCTGTGCAAAATTTCAAGTTTCTAGCCCTTATAGTTTAGGCCCTGCGTTGATATGTCAGTCAGTCAGTCAGTCAGTCAGTCAGTCACCTTCTCCTTTTATATATATAGATGGTAGACATACAAAATTCATCGTGTGAAACCGAAAAGTCTACCAATGCGACTAAAGATGTTGAGTCGGCAAACTTCGATGACACCAGTGTTGATGTAAGTTTCAATATCCAAACTAAAATTGCAATAGTTAGACAACTTTGTAAATAGGTTATGATTTGTAATTATTTTTGTTCTGTTGACTATTGTCAGATTACTTTATCAATACCAAGTACGAGTACATCTAATGACGATTCCCATTCCCAAATACAAGAGATAAGCGAAAATTCTGCACATTCTTCAAAATCCCAATACTTCAAACAAGTCGCGAAAAAAAGAAAGCCAACGCAAGAAATACAACCTTTTTTTTTTTTTTTTTTTTTTTTTTTTTTTTTTTTTTTTTTTTTTTTTTTTTTTTTTTTTTTTTTTTTTTTTTTTTGTTGTCGAGGGGGAAACCTTCAAAAGGTACCCGGTGCCGTGGGAGCAACACCGGGTTATGTGGGATTTTTACCGCACTAAAACCCCCCCGGTGGCCTTCCTCGGCGCTATGTGGAGGACTCCGGGATCTCCAATGGAACGCAACCGGAGTCCTCTTAGCGCGGTGCCCTTCATTTGGGCTCTGCTTGGGAGGTGCTGCCCCATCCCTGATCTGCCCCTTGTTACGACGGTATGCGGCCACACATACCGTCGTCCTGCTCGGGGCTACTGGGTGGGCGGTTTGAGCTCCCACTCTAGCCGCCCGTAACCCCGAAACCCCCTTTTAGTCGCCTCTTACGACAGGCAGGGGATACCGTAACTCGTATTCTGGTCCCGAGCTACAGGGACAATGCGGTGGGGGTATGTGCGCCCACCGCGGCGCCCACCACGGCGCCCACCGCGGCGCCCACCGGGGCGCCCACCGCGGCACGCACCGCGGCGCCTTCGTCTCCGAGCTGGGTCGGCGAGTTCCCTGGCCCGTTCGGCATCCTCCTTTGCAGTCATGACATGGTCACAGAAGGTAACCATGTCATCCCAGGCTTTGTCGGAGCGAGCCATCGCTGCAACGACAGTATCTAGGGAGAGGTCTGGCCCCACTTCCTGCATCAGGATCAGCCGCTCTGACTGCCACGCTGGACAGTGTTCGAGCGTGTGCTGCGCCGAATCCTGAGCATCGCCGCAGTGATGGCACTGTGCTGACGCTTCCCTGCCTATTCGGTGTAGATACTCACCGAAGCAGCCATGTCCGGTGAGTATCTGTGTCAGCCTGTAGGTGACGCGTTTCCTCCTCTTGAGCCATGCACTGAAGCTGGGCAGTATGGCCCCGACAGCGCGTTGGCGTATGCCCCGCGGCTCCATAAGTCTCTCACGCCAGAGACTCAGGGCACGCAGTTTGGCATTCCGTCGAATCCTTATGACCGTCTCTTGGGTGAAGGGCTCAGTCCCCTGGCGGAGAATGCGGATCTTAAAGAAGATCTCTGCATTCATATCCGCCAGGATGTCCAGGGGCGGAAACCGCGCCAGGACTGTGGCCGCCTCGTACGAAATCGTCCGGTATCCTCGTGCCACTCTGATCGCAATCGTGCGCTGCGCAGCATTGAGTTTGGCCGCGCGGCGTCGACAGCCCGACAATCTGTGCGCCCATACGGGTGAACCGTAGAGCGCAACAGAGCGCACGACACCCGCGTAGAGGCGCCGGACTTCCTCCTTCGGTCCCCCGAGATTTGGTAGCAGTCTGTGCAGAGCACCCGCTACCTTGTGAATCCGGGGGACGAGACGGTCAAAATGTTCGTGGAAGTTCCAACGGCTGTCCAGTACCAGCCCAAGGTACTTCATGTGCCGGCCCACTTCAACAACTGCGTCACCTACACGCACCGACATGCAGGGAGGTTCCACCTTAGGCCTTAGGCCGTGGAACCATATCGCCTCGGTCTTATTTGGCGCTACGCAAAGACCGATGCTGCGAATCTTCGCGACAACGCGTGCCACCCCAAACTCGGCTAATCGCGCCGTCCTCTCGAAGGACTCACCCTCGGCCAGTACGAGAGTGTCATCGGCGTAGCAGACTATGCTGACCCCGGTAGGCAGATCAGTCTGCAGTACGACATCGTACGCAAGATTCCACAGGAGTGGTCCTAAGACTGACCCCTGCGGAACCCCGCACACGACACGCCTCTCCTGGACACTCCCGTAACGGCCCGGATAACTAACGCTCCGGTCCGATAAATAAGCCGCCACAACTCTTCGCAGGTAGAGAGGCACCTGATGACGCATTAGGGCTTCTATTATCGCATTCCAGGGCAGAGAGTTGAAGGCATTGACAATGTCAATGCTGACTGCCAAGACTACTCTGCCTCTGGATACGGCCTGCTCTGCGAGAGATCGGACGCAGAGGATAGCGTCGACTGTCGAACGTTCCTTTCGGAAGCCATACTGACAGTCGGACAGATCCGGGCCGTTGTGCGTCAGATGTCTGCCGATACGAGCGGCGATTATCCGCTCGAAGAGTTTGCCAGCCTCGTTCAGCAGACATATCGGCCTGTAGGCCGATGGTGAGTCCGATGGTCGACCCGGTTTGTGTAGGAGCACAACCTTTGCTTGCCGCCAGTCCGAGGGAAAATGGCCGGCACGAAGACAGCTGGTGAACAGGCGCCGCAGTCTCTCCTCGAGAACGGTCAGCGCCAGCACCCAAGCCCGACCTGGGATTCCGTCTGGGCCTGGCGCGGTGTTTCGTGCGGCTAACCGTCGCACCGCCTGTGCCAACTCTGCCTCAGTGACGGCCAGATCCTCCGACCACGCCACCGAGTTCCCTTGTTGGGTGCGTCCTGTTGAGGAAGCGGGGTCGTCCGGAGTGCCAGGGAACAGGTTTTCCATAACTGTAGTGACAAAGTCGGGACTAAGGGTCTCCGTCAACGGTGGAACCCGTGGGCGCAACTTGTCCAGCACCATTTTATAAGGGCGTCCCCATGGGTCCCTGTCCAAACCATCCAGTAGTCCCGACCAGCTCCTGGACTTGCTTTCCGCGATAGCGGTCTGGAGCAAGACAGTCGCCTCCCGGTACTCCCTATACCTTTCCTCCGTCTCCTCGGATCTGGTGGACCGACGTCTGCGGGCGCGGGTGTAGTTGCGTCGGGATCGCAAACAATCCTCACGCAGCTGTGCAATGTGGTCGGACCACCAGTATGCCGGTGCCCTTCTACGGGATCTGACCTGCGGCATTGCAGTGTCGCAGATGGATGCCATGTCGGCTCCGAGCCGGGCAGCCCGATCCTCCAGGCTTGACGTCGTCTCCCCGATAGCAGCCTCAGACCAGTCCACGACGTGTGCGGCGGCGACTAACATGTCCTGGTCCAATCGTCGCAGTGCCCATCGTCTCGGAATGCCTTCGGCCCGGTGACTGTTTTGAACCGGGAGCTGAAGGGCTACGTCAATAGTGATGTGACGGTGGTCGGATAGCGTCACCAACTCCTCCGCTACTTTCCAGCCCGTCACTAAGCGCTCGGCTGAGGGAGTCGCCCATGAAAGGTCCACGATTGACTCCCCCTGCCAGCGCACACACGTACTGACGGAGCCCCGGTTCAGGAGGCGTAGGTCCAGTACAGCCGCCCAATCGAGAACTGCTTTTCCTCTAGTGTTGTCGCTCTTGCTCCCCCAGGCTCTGGAATGGGCGTTAAAATCGCCGAGGACGAGCACCGGACGGGGAAGACAACCGCGAATGCAGTCTCCCACCCGATCCAGGAAGTCCTCGTACTCCGCCAGATTGCAATTGGGGGAGATATAGCATCCCAACACTGCCAGAGGACCCCACTCCACGGCCACCAGACCCTGCTCCGAGTGCAGCATCGAGCAAGGAGGATCCTTTTCGGTGCCAGCCCAGTAGATTGCGACCGACCGGGAAGTATCTCCGAACCAGCGCGGATGGTCGGGAACCCTGTACGGTTCAGCCACTACTGCTAAGGAGACCGAATACTCCGTGAGGCATTGCAGGAGCAAATCTTGCGCTCCCCTGCAATGATTCAGATTCCCCTGTAACAGTTTAAATGGAGGAGTATTATTCATACTTCCTCCATCGTTTCCTCTGACGGGCGATGGGCCGATGCGCCAGCTGTCGCTTGCGCAAGCCCATCTGCCCGTATTGAGCTGGCAGCCGTTGCCTTTCGGCCGTCTCTCCTCTTAGGAAGGGTGCAACGCGGCCCACCCAAGCGGTGGTCGGCTTTGCGGCCTGCTTCTGCACAGAGAGCGCAATTGGGCGTCTGTGCCACGCATTGGTTGGCCTTATGACCGGCCTGACCGCAGACGTAGCACAGAGCACTCCTGTCGATTGCGCTCGTGCACTGGTGCCTCGCGTGTCCTTTCTCCAGGCACCGGAAACATTGGAGCTGCCTGGCGGGTAGTACCTGTACCCTGGCAGACACCCACCCAACGAGGAGCCGTTTTGTGATGGCCAACTTATGAACGGCCGTCAAGGGGCAGCGCACCCAGACCGTCCCCAAAGTCGAGGGTTTGCGACGTATCTCCCCAACTTTTATCTCGCTGGCCATGCACTCGCAGGCTGCGGCAATGGCGCTAGCGACTTCTTCCCGGGTGACGGAATCATCCAGATCCATCACCCTGACCTCCCCCTGTTTCGTGGGTCTCGCCACTTTTACCCCCATTTCGACGACGGCCTCGTGCATTTTGGTTGCGAGGGCATCGGCTTTTACGGCGCAGTTCTCCCCGGATATTTCTAGGAGAAGACCGCCATTGAGGGCTTTCTTCTGCCTTATCTCGCCGATGCCCAGTTCTGGCAGGCTTATGCGACCCTTCGCAACCTTCATCACCTGCGCGTAGGTGGTGTCTGATCCCTCAGGAACCGTGACGGTGATTGCCGCCGTCTTTGGCACTTTGGGAAGCCGCTTCTTCTTGTTGGGCTTTTTGGCCGTCCTGGCAGCCCGCACCATCTCAGGTGCCTGAGGGGCCCTGGCCGCAGAGGGCCGGTGGGAACTTCTTTCCCCTCTCCCGCGACTCGGAGATTGCCTCTGAGCCCTTGTCGACTGGGTAGGAGGACGCTTCTTCGCCCTTCGCCCTGTAACTGTCGCCCAGGTCGACTCTCCTCTCCCTGCCTCTGTGGCACAGGGCACCTCGACTGCAGCCTCCGGTTCTCTAGCCTTTGAGGGCCGTGTTGTGTTTGTGGGTGGAGCCTTTTGCCCTAGGGGGGGTCTAATAGCTCTGCCCGGGAAGAGTTCGTCTCTGAAGGACGCCAACTTGCTGTCGATTATCGAACCGATCTTTTTCAAGAGGGCATCCTCCTCATTCCCGGCTTTCCTTCCTTTCCCTTCAGGTCGGGGCGTTGGTCGGGAGTCTGTCCCTATCCTATCCATTAAATATTCTTCGGATGACTTAGGATTGCCACCAATATTTGTTGGGTCTTTGTCTGCTGATGTGGATCCCTCCGCGTTCTTATGGCGTATCTGGTTTACCTCACTCGTTAGTGCCTCCACTTTCTTTCTCAGTTGCGTGAGTTCGGCTTTTAGCAACAGGTTCTCCGTTTCAAGCTGCTTTGCGGAGTTGCGCTGCACTACCTCAGTTGCTGCTGCTTGGACTAATCGCACAGCCAGTCTTAACTCGTTGACCATGCCGCCCTTGAGTGTCCGGGGCTTGTCCGCAACTTTTTCGATGATCGCAAGGTTCTCCATTATTCGAGAACTAAGGTCATCAATTTGTTTCTCGGCCATGTCCTTTCCAAGCTCTTCTGCGCTAGGAATGGTTGCTTTCGTACGCGCTCTTGTCTCTGGTACAAGAGGTTTCCGAAAGCAATTGTCGCCATCTTGAGGCTTAGCCGCCTTTCTTCCAGGCTGCTCACCATCACTGCTTCCGCTCGTCTTTGTTCTTTTGCGTGAAGCTTTGCTTTGTTCTGATACTGCAGATACTAAGGAGCAGTCAGATTCCTCTCCGTCTGATGTGAATATCAGAGTGTGTGCACTTCCTGGCCGTCGACCGGCTACTCCGGGTACCTCTACCTTCTTGCTGGATTCCGTTCCGATTGCTGCTTTTGCGGGAGCAGCGCCCTTTTGTTGTTTTACACTCTCATTGTCCATGTTTAGTGTAGTCTGTTTCATTCTCCATGGCGTCCCACCCTCCAGGGAGCCCGCAAATGGGGATGCTCATTCGAACACCAGGACCTACCACGGAGAGTATAGGGTCCAGGATCCGCGATGCAGCGAGCCCGCACGCTACGAGGAGAGCTACGGTTGTCGGGCCGAGTTTTTGACCCGTACTCGCCGTAGGCTCCGCGCCTCGCCGGCTGCGCACCTCATGACCCTGCAACCCTCGCCAGACACCCTTAAGGGGTGCCTTTGCCGATTACCTCGGGTTGGCTACTCCCAAGGCAGTCGTTTAGGAGGAAATCCGGACCAAAGAGGGCGTGTTGCCGCCACAGGTAACAACAACCGACCCGTGGTAGGCTCAACCCTCCAGGATTCCCTCATCCCCCCACACGACGCTCGACTACGCACGGCAAAACACGTAGGTGGGCTCACACAAACTCCATTACAGAGATGTCGGTCTGACTCGCCCACAGGTCTGGACCTACCAGTCTTTTTACTACTGCTTCGGTAGCAAGGTCACTGGTGAAGCCTTCACTATGGTGGTTTATGTGAAGTGTTGCTGCGTGTGTGTGTTTGTGTATGTGTGTGTGTGTGTGTGTGTGTTTATGTGTGTGTGTGACTGTGTGTAGGTGTGTACATAAATGCATAACCAAGGACAACTTAGTTGAACCTTAATTATGCATTCCTTGCCCTCACCATTTATCCTGACTTGGGACAGGCTGCTTCCCGAGGGTCGTAACCCCCGTGATGCAGGTTGGTTTAAGTTTTATGACGACAGATATTGCCGCACAAGATCATACAGTATGAATTTCATTTCAGGAACTTCAAAATCTACCGACGAAGGAGGGTTAGAAGTCAAGAGTAAGCACAAGACCGGACAAGGATCGAAGCAGCGTCGAACTGAGGCATTTCGAAGAAAGAAGAACGCCGAGACCGATGCAGCCATCCAGGCTGGTATCTTTGCAAGACTTAAGATCAAAGACCCGACTGCCGTCTCTTCCATCCCGCTTGCCAGCGAAGTCCACCCCGCAGTAGTGCCAATTACATTCAGCACTTTGCCGTCATATGTTGACAGGGTTTGGGACACAATGGAGGCAACTGGGACTCGACCCTTCAGTGCATTAAACACTGTTGAGAATAAGAACACATTCAAGAAAGGAATGCAGATTCTAGCAGAAGTAAAGCTCTGCTATGCTCAGAGAGCACACCAAGATAAGCCAGATGAAGACCTACCATCTCGGAAGTTGTACACGACCGAAGAACTTCACGATTTCAATAATATGGCTGAGCACTTACCATATCCGCTCGCCATCTATTTGGAATGCATCGGCAACACTGCCGACCGCAAACAGGTCATCACACCCGTATTGGCTGAGATCAACGGTGATTTCGCAAGTGCATCAGGTGCAATAACCTACGCACCCCGCAACCTGCTCCCCTTATTACGTGTTTTGCGCGATGGCGTATGTGTAAACAATGAGGTACACACTATCGCCCAGGCGCTAGATTCTCTTCCAGGGATAGAGTGGGAAGAATTCTGTGGGCCGGCTATTCCACCAGCCGCTCCGCCTAGAATGGTCAGGCTAACTGGAGCATCATTCAGTTTCTGGACTCAAACCGATGGTCAAAACTTTAAAATCAAATGGACCGACAAGGAGTATAGGACGTTCGTAAAGATCGTACAATCCATGGCATCTCGCCGTGGTTTTAACGTCACAACAGATCTTTCACACGGTTCTGGCTCTCTGGCTCAGATAGTTCAAACGCCATCCTGGGACGTCGCAACCGCTATTGACTGGTTTGCAATGACAGATATCCCTGAGTACGACCAGAAACTTGGATCTGCCTTCGGCTTCTGCAATTACCGTGGTAGCCAGGTACAAGCTTCCAGATTCAGTGGCACATACTCGACCTCCTACATACGAGGCGAGATAACACCACGACGTGTTATGCATGCCATTCTGGCGAATCAAGAGTAGAACAAACTGCTCATCGTCCGATGTATAAATATAGACGTTAAAATATTTCGACGAAGAAATACAACCTACATTACCAAGCTGTTATGAGAAAAGTTCAAGCTTTGAAGGTAGTATCTTAGTGTCACTGTTTTTAAAAATATATATTTTTATCTTAGTTTTGTTAGAATACATTCCGATAAACAGAGTGATTTAGAACAAATTTTAGTGATCAATCAATTTGTAAATATATCGATAGTTTAGATGTGAATGTGACCTTTTTTTATATTTGTGTTTTCAAACTATTTTTTTTCTAAGTAAATGTCAATTATATTAAATGATATTACAAGACAATTTTTATATTTCAGAAGGTGGACAAAAACATTGTGAAATTACACAAGCATTAACTTATATGATATGCAAGGACAATTTACCACTGTCATGCGTAGAAAAAAAGGGACGACAAAAATTTATTCGCACAGTTTGCCCTCTATATAAACTGCCTTCAAGAAAAAAGGTTGTCTTTAAATAACTTTTGTTCTTATTTATATTTTTAATATTTAATTGCAGTCAAATAATTTACACTTTTTACATTCAGGTAACTCACTTAATAGAAAATAGATACAAAACTACAAAGGAGGTCATAATAAAAAGATTGAAAGAGATAACTTTTTTATGTTTCACAAGTGACATACTTACAATTACTAATTCTACAAGAAGTTTCTTAGTATTGACGGTTCACTTTATTGACATCGTAGACGGATCGCCTGTCATTCAGGGCCTGAACTTCACTTCACTGAATGACGCTCACTCGCTCACTGCCAGGGTGTTTGCAGTTAGAAAAAACCTACTCGGAAGCATAGACAATAGATATTTGGAAAACCAATCAAATTTAGGATGTATACAAACACGTAGACTTTGTTTGCTGCGACATGATATTAAATATTGTTAGGTTATACTGATTTTCATTCTAGAATTGAACAAAAGATGGTACTAATCTACACAAGTAATGACGTTTTTCAATTCAGTGTTACCAATGGTTTTCCATTTATTTTATATATTTTGATCTGGTAACATCAAGTCAGATTTATAAAACAAAACATTATGTACTAAATAAACCATAATTAGTAATATTAAGTTCAGAAAATGGGTCCAGCAATTTTAAATATTGAAATTTAAATATTGATATTCCTTAATTACTGTAGGAATGGACTGTACAAACGCCATATAGTTAAATTTAAAATGAAAATTCAAATGTCACATGTCAAATGTGTCATTAATTTCAATAATATTAATTGTAAATAAATGCATTTTCACTGCTTTTTACGATTTTTCCACCTCGCGACCCGGTGATAAATAGGATTCCGAAGCCCCGTATGTACGTCTACTTACGAATAATAATATGTAATACTTATTAATATCGATGTCGTCAAAATCTAGTTCCGAAGCATAACTGGACTTCTGTTCATCACTTAAAATTGAAGAACAGTTTGAGAAGAATGAAGAATGATTTGAATCCTGTGCATGAGTCGAGTCAGGTTCACAATTTTCCTCAGGTGAATGAAGACTGCTAAAATTATTTATAAGTAGTGCTGCTTCAAAAGTGACTTCATATCTTGTACAGGATGGAGAAGTATCCTATACCAGAGGCTTCGAATGCAGCCAAAGAAATTTTAAACATGAATGAATGTTGTGTTCTCTGACAATTTCAGGGCCTTTTTTAGTTCTTTGTAAACATTGGTGTTTTACCTACGCTTTGTGTTACTGTAGCATTATAAATTAAACAATAAATTATCGTATAAAATTACAGTCTTCTTATTTTTATAAAATAGGATTAGTTACTAATGCTCTAAAAGATGGCATATTGTATTTGATCTTAATGAATTAAGAGCTAACTAATTCTATTCTAATTGAAACATTAAAAGAAAATTTAAATTAAAGGTGCCAAGGTGCAGAAAAATGCATGAAGTTTTCCAAATTAAAAAACAGATGGCGTCACATTCATGGGCCATGCACAAGCCTTGAGCGCGGACTCTATTTCAGTTATATAAAATGTACTCTGTGCTCACTGCCGCCGGCGGCCTCGAGCTGGCGGCTCGGCCGCCCCCGCCTGCCGCGCCCCGCCGCCTGCGCACCGCAGGTAGGTAGGCGAAAGAGAAAACGCCAATCAGATACTACATTTTTTAAAACTTCATGTTTTTGTACCTCGCTTTTTTTGACGTGATAACGTCATAAAAATTGATGAACATCGACAGCGCATATGAAAAAGTTGTGTTTTTTTTTGTACATTCCAGCATAAAAAGAGAAAAATATACTGATTCACAGAAAAATATTAAAAACAATATTAAATGAGCGGTTCTCTGCAGAGAAATTATTTTCAATAAATTACGTAGTAAAATACGTCAAAATCTAATATCAAAATTGTCAATACAAGTCATTTTATCTATATAATAAAAATGAATCGCAAAATGTGTTGGTAAGCGCATAACTCAACAACGCCTGGACCGATTTGGACAATTCTTTTTTTAAAATGTTCGTTGAAGTTCAAGGATGGTTTTTACGGCGAGAAAAATTTGAAAATTCATCCCCTAAGGGGGTAAAACGGGGGTGCAAAGTTAGTATGAAGCTTTGCCGTGTAACGCGAGCGAAGCTGCGGGCGTGCACTAGTTCAAAATAAAAGTAACAATGTTGACTGGGTTTTGTTCTTTTACAAATTGTTCATATTATTATAATATTTTAGATAATATAGTCCGTTTTTTGAGACGCTGAAGGAATTATAATGGTGGAATACTTGAAAAAAGGAGCCACTATTGCCTATGCAGCCAAATAAAAAGATTGCGGAAGGCCAACAAAGAAAAATGACGAGGCAAACTCAGAGCTGTTTCACCAAGACAACGCACCGTCTCACAAAGTTGCCGTTGCGATGGCTGCCATTTAGGAAACGGAATTCGAATTGCTCGAACACCCACCCTATTCGCCAGACCTGTCTCCAAGTGATTTTTACCTCTTTCCTCGGCTCAAGGAATACCTCCGAGGCAAATTTGACGACGATAGCGATGTAATGACTGCTGGAGAGGCGTTTTTGGAGGATCAAGACAAAGAATTTTTTTCAAAGGGACATTATGTGTTTAGAAAGTTAAGTTTAGTTTCTTTTTGTTTGTTTCTTGTGTGAACACTTTAAGCTTCTAGCAACCCAAATCTTACTTAACAAGAGATTTGACAGCCGATTAGTTAATTTTTCTGTTGATCAGCCTTTCAGAAACCGGGCATTAGTGCCAGTGACAGTGCCAGGACATCGTGCAAAACTCATTGCTCAAATTAAATTACTAAATCAGATAATGTCAAATGCCTTTACAGTGCAATCAAATGTCAATCAAAATCAAGTAAGCATGGTTTGAATTACTTATTAAGCAGTAGTTTTTATACATTTTTTGTCTACTTTATCTTTTTATTAAATTGTTATCTGTAAAGCACCTGGTTTAGCAGTTACGTTTCCGGGAAAACAATTAAGTACATAATATATTATATATACCATCTTCTACATATCTTACTGATACATATAGATATATATTCATATACTAGAACAGCTTTTTTAAAGTTTAGGATTTAAAGCTTAGTTACGCGTATGAGGTACGTAAAGCGGACCGGCCTACTATGGAGTGGTTCTGAATGAATAGGTACCTATTTATTTTATTTTGTTGTGCCTTGAGTACATCTAAGTAATATTTTATTGATAAAATTAATCACACTAATAATATTTTTTCCCAGATGAATAAAAAAGGTTTTATAGTTATATTATTTATTTATATTATATTAGTAGTTGTTTTTGTTATTTGTTGCTGTTGTATCTAGTTGGCTATTATGGAACCTCAGCCAAGTACTTCAAAAGGAACACCAACAGATTTTAGTTCCCCAAAGAAAAAACATCCAAAGGTACGTACCTACTTATAACAATTCAATTATTTTATGTGTATAGTTGTACTTATTACAAAGATGGCCTTACTATATATTTAACTTACTAACTTACTTTGTCGGACGTTTGCTGCCTAGTGATATAGCAAAATTACACATACTTTTTTAGGTTTCCGTACTAATATAATTTAGAAAAAAATGTTATGTCTCCGCAAAAGTGTCCAGACCTATTTGAATAAAGAAATTTGACTTTGACTATATTCAACGGATTTTAATGCAGTTTTCAGCAATAGATAAAGTAATTCAAGAGGAAGTTAATATGTATAATACATACATATTATAGTACAAAAATGCCGAAAAATTCCCCACTCTTTCACGCAATAACTACTAAACGGATTTGATCAAATTTGGCGTGGATATAGGCTATAGGTACATTGGAATAACACACAGGCTACTTTTTATCCCGTTATTCCCGCGGGATCGGGATCTACGCGGGTAAAACGCGGATTCTTTTACAAATTGATAACAGGAAGGTTTACTTAATAATGAGTTTATTTAAATACACACTACATAGTTTTTTTTTAGTTGGTGAGTCTCAGTTTATCTGAAAAGAATATGGTGATAAATGCTTACAAATATATAAAAGAGACGTGGCCAACTGATATGTATCCAAACAACAAAGATATTGTGAAAAAAACGGCTGATATGTTGAGTATCAGCGTTTCATCGGTCTATAGAATCCTCAGAGATTATAAAGAAAATAGACAAATTACTCCAACTATCACAAAAAAAAACAGACCGACTTTTAGAGAAAAAACCGATGATTTTACAAAATCGGCTATACGGAGAAAGGTACATTAGTTTTTTATAAAAAAACGAACTGCCAACTTTGGAGAAGGTACTAAGTGAAATCAACGAAGACGACACTCTACCTAATTTTAACCGTACAACATTTTATAAAATATTGAAGCATTTAAAATTCAAATATATTAAAAGGCAGAGAAATAATGCAATAATTGATAGAGACGATATTATATTGTGGAGGCGTAACTATTTATATAAAATGAAAGACTAGAAAAGAGAATCGACGTATTTGTTATATGGACGAGACATGGGTAAACGCGGGTAAGTAAATCCAGGTTTCATATTTTTTTACTGACATGTTTCGAATATGTATGTAATGTTATTGATATTAACATACGGCGACCTTTTAAGGCTCATCACTCACATCACACAATACGGACGGCTTTACGATACAACTTCAGTGTCTAAAACGATAGTGTTTAAATGAATAATGTTATTTTTATTTTTATTCAGTTACAAGTTAGCGCTTCGATGCGATCTCACCTGGTGGTAAGTGACAATGCAGTCTAAGATAAGGAAGCGCGCTAACCTGGAAGTTACCCCTTTGGTTTCTACGCGGCATCATACCGGAACGCTAAATGGCTTGGCGGTATGTCTTTGCCGGTGACTAGCCGCGGCTGAAGCCTACCACCAGGCCAGACCTCAGTCAAATTAGAAATAATAAAATCCCAAACTGACCGAGCCGGGGATCGAACCCCAGAACTTACATCATAATGCAACAGTGTACACACTGCCCCACGGAGGTGGTCAAAAAATTATATTAAGAGTAGGGTAAAATACCCAGTAGTCAGCCTCTTAGTGAGATTTGAAACTTTCTTTGACTATAGTTTAAATATTCAACACTATGAATAAAATCAAGTATTATTAACATAAACGTTATTTATTATATTTTCTAAAAAAATCAATAACATGTTATAATTATATTATAATCATATAAAAAATCAATATTAAACAAAATTTGGCACTTTTAACCAGTACTCAGCCTTAGTTCTCCACAAGTCAGCCTTATTCTACCCTATAGTCAGCCTCCTCAGCTAGGGAACTGTTGGCAATTTAGATATGGTTTCAACGTCGTTGATTCCAAGACGTATGTTAACTAGAAAAAATTAGTGGCGAGCTTAGGTAGCTCTGATTTTTTTTAGTAAATAATTTCGAAATTGTAAAGAAAAAAATCCTCCCGCAGCAGTGTCTGTGGGGGAGTCCCGTGCCCATGGGTCGAAGCGAAAGAAAAAAATATAACAAAAATTATATCATCGTTTCTGTCGATAGACATTATAAATTGAATTTAATATAAAAAAAATCCTAGTGGCAGAAGTTTTTTAGAGTAATTACTTTTTTTAACATTTTGCGCAAGCTCCTATCCAATATCAAATTGCAGTAATTAACGAATGGCAGAAATAATTTAAAATGATCATTTTACTCAGCCAGACGATTAAATCATAAAAAAATCAAGCTCCCTAGCTATTAATGCACATTTGGCATAAAAAATTCTTATTCAAAACGTTTTCATAAAAGTCCCCAGCGAATTCAGTACATTTCAAATGGTACCATGCGGGGCAGTTGTCACAACCAATATTCTTTAATTCATTAATTTCTGTGTCGCTATTCAATTCTTCTTCACAACTTTTGCATTTTATTTTGTTTTGTGTACATGTCGTATTTTTCTTCCTTTTATTATTATGTTTAGAGTATGATAACTTCTCTGCTTTCCTTTTTTGTAAGTCTTCTTTCTTTTTGCGGATTTGTTCTTCTTTATTTTCTTTAGCTTTTAATCTCATAATTTTTCTGACATATATATCGTTTTTTTTCTGTTCCTTAACTTCTTCTTTCTGTTTCTCAAATTGCCTCCACTCTTCGGAGGAAATAGCTCCTATTCTATTAATTAATTTTATCTTTTTACTTGTATTAGTAGAGACACTTGGCAAGACCAAGTGTTTTTTTAAAATGGGTGATAGATTCCCCGGTTTTATGATAACATTTGACAAGATGATTGGTTTATTTTTACTGTCTTCCTGTATATTTTGTGTGTTATCTTCGTCGTGAACAACTTCGTCGCAGTTATCATTATTTTGATTATTTAAAACTTCCGATTCCTGTGTTTTCTGTGCTTCATCATTATTGTGAATAATTTCAAAGTCGGATATAATTTCGAATTCATTTAACGGTATCCTGCTTTCAGTGAAATCACTATCAAGTAAATTATTTTCTAACGTATAATCACCTAAAATGGGCAAACTCATATCTGCTATTTTAATTGATTCTGAAGCTATCTGCGATTGATTTTTATCTTTAGAGCTAATGTTATGTATTTCGATTGCGTCAGTTGTTGATTCTTTAGTTGTATTAAGACTTTCAGTTCCTATAGTTTCCCTTGCTATGTTTAAAACACTGACAACGGTTTTGACGTCAACTCCAGCATTTTCTAAATCGTTACTTAGTCGATTTATAATCTTGATAGCAGTATTCAATTCCCTGTTCCTTATTTTGGTGCCAGGAGATTTCTTGATGGCATTTTTTTTGATGTCTCTCAAGATTATTTTGTACACATTTGGAATAATCCAATGCATTTGGATTGTATGGATACAATCCACATTTGCGAAAACCATTACTGATTGTTATAGGCAAATTTTCTTTGCCTAAGACTTTTTTAAGTAACGGACAAAAAGTTGACTTTGTCAATATGAAAGGCAAAATACACAGACTATCCTTCAGTAATAGCGTGTTTAAGAGTACGCAAACGTGTGAGTTGATCCATGCCGACACCTGCGGGCCTATGGAGGAGCTATCCGTGGGCGGTTCGAAGTACTTCCTAGTATTAAAGGATGACTACTCCAACTTCAGATTTGTTTATTTCGTAAAAGCGAAGCATGAAATAAAGAAATGCATTGAAAACTTTTTATTAAAAGCTGAAAATATTACTAATAACAGAGTGAAATACTTCCGAAGCGATAACGGTCTCGAATTTATATATAAAGAAGTGGAAAATTTATTTTCAAAGCGTGGCATCATCCATCAAAAAACAGTTCCCTATACACCAGAACAAAATGGAAAAGTTGAGAGGGAAAATAGGACCTTAGTGGAGGCTGTAAGAACAATGCTGTATGCGAAGAACTTGCCTAAGAAACTGTGGGCGGAAGCTGTAAATACAGCTGCCTTTGTGTTGAATAGAACTGGCAAAATCAAAGAAGATGGTATAACTCCATTTGAAGTCTGGACTGGCAAAAGTTATAATTTTCATACACTAAAAGTGTTCGGTACACCTGTATACTCTCACATACCTAAAGAACACAGAAGAAAGTGGGACCCTAAAGGAGAAAGAGGGATCATGGTGGGATATGGTGAGGATGTGAAGGGCTATAGAGTGTACTATGAAGACAAAAAGGAAGTGAAAGTCAAGAGAAACATTGTTTTTATTGAAAATCCTGTGCCCGTTAAGCAGGAATCATGTAATGATCAGGTGGCCGTGGTGCCTGATACCTCAGATCCAGTCACAGAGGATGAACAGCACCCAGATTCAGAACAGGAGGATGTGGGAAACTCAATAATCACAGATCCAACTGTCGATGAGAGTCAACATAGCTCATATGTACCGGAACTTACCAGTGATGACAGCAGCAGTGAGGGTGTCACTGACTCTACCTTGGAACCAGCAACTCCTCCGCGCGAAGCAGCCAGAGCAATATATGTGTCGAAATGTTTATACAGAAGATGAAGGTGAACCTACAACTTACCATGAAGCGATGCAAAGGAATGATGCCTGTGAATGGAAAAAGGCGATAGACACGGAGCTTGAGACTCTGAAAGCTAATAACACATGGACTGCATGCAATGTCCCCATGGATGAGAAGGTGATAAGCAGTAAGTGGGTTTTTAAAATTAAAAAATCTGGAAATTTAACACAGTATAAGGCTAGGTTAGTGGCCAGAGGGTATGAACAAAATGATTTATTTAATTTTAATGGCATATATGCTCCAGTTGCCAAATTGACTACCTTTAGATTGTGTATTGCGGTTGCTACTAAATTAAATTTACCTATATATCAAATGGATGTCACAGGAGCCTTTTTGTATGGAGAAATTAAAGAAAATGTGTTTATAAAATTACCTGATGGGGCATATAGTGATAAAGAAAATATAGTTAAATTAAATAAATCATTGTATGGGCTTAAAAATTCTCCTAAACACTGGAATGATAAGTTTAATTCAGTCATAATAAAAGAAGGTTTTGTAAGATCAAAAAATGATTCATGTTTGTATACAAAATTTGTGGTAAAGGTCAAACTTATCTATTGTTGTATGTTGATGACCTGTTATTCTTTGGCAATAATGAGGAACATTTAAGTAGTTTAAAATTAAAAGGTACATTTCAGATGAAAGATTTAGGATTGGTGTCAAATTTTCTTGGTATAAGCGTAAAACAAAATATAAATAACTGTACCACTGAATTATGTCAGAAAAAATATCTGGAAAATGTTCTTAAAAAATTTAAAATGTATAATTGCAAACCTATGTGTACCCCTATGGATCACAATTTGAATTTGAAAGTTTTTGCATCTCATAACAGTAGGACAGACAAACAGACTGAAAATACATGTAGGCAAATTATAGGAAGTTTGATGTATGCAGTGTCTGGTACTCGACCTGACCTGTGTGCAGCTGTCTCTATTTTGAGCAGATACCAGAGTAATGCTAATGATATGTTGCTAACAGCTTTAAAAAGAGTTTTGAGATATGTGAAACACACTATTAACTATAAATTAATTTACAAATGTAATAATGATCAGCTGATAGGTTATTGTGATGCAGATTGGGGTGGGGATTTGAAGGACAGGAAGTCTACAACAGGCTATTGTTTTAAATTTTGTAATTGTTTAATATCTTGGTGTTCTAAAAAACAAAGTTGTGTCAGTTTATCTTCAACAGAATCTGAACATATAGCCATCCGTATGGCAGCTAGTGAGGCTTCTTGGTTATCTAGTTTGTTAAAGGATTTTAATTTTAACAATGTATCCCCAGTTCCCCTGTATTGTGACAACCAATCTGCAATAATGGTTGCAAATACAGATTGCATTAAAAGATTAAAACATATAGATATTCGATATCATTTTGTGAAGGATTTAGTTAAAAGTAAATCTTTCATAACTGATTACGAAACTGGACCAAACCAACATTTATTATGCGGCAGAAAAGGGTGTGGCAGTAGTACTTCCCCGGGCGATCCGTGTACAGATTCTACCACCAGATTCAATCCCCTTGCCCTTGGGGAATGATTTTGGTGAGAAACAATAGTAGCTTGTGTGCCATTGTTCGCTCTAATCCAAACGAACTCCACACAAAATTTCATAAGAATCCGTTATTGTGGCTGAACAAAATTTCCGTGCAGTGTGATCTAAGCTTTACAACAGCGACGAGCCGATAGCGGTCTTTGAAAAATGCCGCTCGCTCGCCACACGCGCTGTATTAGTAGTAGTGAGTACGCGCGCTGCAAGTAAAATGTTGTAACTCGTTTTTCGAGTTTTCTTCGGAAAACATTAAATTATTAATTTCTCCTGAATTAATGCATTTAAAAATAAACTATTATATATTACTAAATATATTAAAAATCTATATAAAGTGTATAGTGATGTAAAAAATGTATATGTGTAAGACAAAAAAAAGCAAAGGAAGGAAAAGCAGTAATTAAAGATTGCATTTTCTGAGATTTACTATAGTAAGATTTTTTTTTTTTTCACCAACCACCAACAATTCACCAACTTTTTGAAAAAAGCTGATATTTTGACGGGTGAATTTTCGATTGAAAATTAGGGTTCTTTTTCGATATTAATTCAAAATAAGGTTGAAAAAATAAATATTTCTAATCAAATAAATTACAGCGTATTTGCGACATAAAAAGGTAAGTTTTCACCAAATTTCGTGAAAAAGAAAAATTATTTATAAAAGATAAAAATAAAAAACAAAAACTTGGTTTTTTGAACTTTTCACATACATTTTGAGGTTATGTGAAAAAAGTGTAAATACAAAAGTTTTAGATCTTTTTACTATCTACAACTTTGCCATTTGACTTTTTTCCATAGGACATTTAGTTTTGCCGGAAATCGACACAAACCGTTTTTTCCCCTTAAACAGATCGGTCATAATCATCATGGTTATGTTGATGTAGGTAATAATATTCATGGAGATCACGTAGACAAGGCTAAAGAGGCGTTAGTAATAATGGCAGTAGCAATTAATTCTTTTTGGAAAATCCCAATTGTTTATTTTTTTGGAAGAGGATTTACTGCCATACAGAAAGCAACTCTTCTTAAACAGTGTATTGATGTCTTGTCTGATTTTGTGAAGATTTCCTCTATTACTTTTGATGGCATAGCATCGAATATAAATATGGCAAAAATATTAGGAGCTAATTTGACCAATACTCCATTTAGGTTAGGCCGTATTTTTTCTACAGAGAAAAAAAATACTATATAATATTAGATGCGTGTCATTTATTAAAATTGGTCAGAAATACTTTCGCTGAATATAAAATCTTTCATCACAACAACGAAGTTATTAGCTACGAATTCATTGAAAATCTGTACCAAGTTCAAGACGATGTCGGTTTGCATTTAGCAAACAAAATAACCGCCAAACATATAAATTTTGTCAATCATAAAATGAATGTTCGTTTGGCAGCCCAATTGTTAAGCAATTCCGTGGCAAACAGTTTGGAGTTCTGTAACGAACAATTAAAGGACACGTTTATCTTTCCATACAACTTGGGCCATGAGATGTACCTCGGGTAGAAAAATTGATTTTTGGAGAAAAAAATGCGTTATTTTATTAAAAAAATAAATTAGATTTTTTACTGCATTTGTACCACCTAAAATTAACTTTAAAAGATAATTTATGTATTGCAACACTGCAAGTTATGGCAATCTAATTCAATCTATCATAACATTGCGTTTCGGTTGTTACTAAATCTGTAATTACTCTATACCCATACAATAAGCGCATTGTATTAATAAACTACCTTATGAAACAGAATCATAGTATCCTATATTGATTTAAATATTCTATTAATTACCATTAAAGGCTAATTTTTTCTTGAAATCGTTTTTAAACTAGTAATAATTTGTAAATTGAATACAGGTTAATAGATCTATAATGTGTGACTGTCGTCTGTCACTAAAACTGAAGTTGGCAAATGACATAAACAGTGCAGAGTAGTTACCACGTAGTATCCCTTATTAGTTTGTGGTTACTACTATGTGAAGTTTTGTGGTACGAAATGTTGTATTTTTTATTATTTTATTACAAGCTAACTATAAGGATTCTAAAAATAATTGATCGACCATTAGTTTTAGTGCATTGTAAGGAATTTTTACCAATACTTTGTACCTCGGTACATCGTTTGGCCCAAAATTAATCGTCTCCTTTACCTTTATTTGAAAATTGCCAAGCAACGTCAGATTTCATAAAAAAGATGAACAACATATTCGATATTTTCAACTCACGAAATTTTCTCAGCCACGACTTCAAAAAGCCCTTGCATAAGAAAAATGTTGATAAAATTATAGCAGAATGTAACTAAATAGATGAATATATACAAAATTTAAAGTTCAACGGGAAAGCTTTGACAGAGAGTCGAAGAAAACTTGGTTTCGTTGGCTTTTTAGCCAATTCAATTGCGTTGAAATGGCTCTATGTGGATCTAATAGAATCAGGAAGATTAAAATTTCTTCCGACTTACAAGCTATCTCAAGATCATCTGGAAACTTTTTTTAGTGCAATGCGCTCTCGAGGGGGATTCAATAATAACCCCACTGCTAGACAATTCACAGCAGCCTATAAACGTCTCATTTGCCATGTGGAAGTACAAATAAGCGATAGAGCCAATTGTTTGCCGTTAGAGAAAATCAGTATTCTCAACGCACAAAAATCACAAACCATAGATACAATTAATACCACAACTGACCTTAGTGTAATAATGATGCCACACGATGATGCAGCAAGTGGCCTTGGCCAACAGCAAGTTGATTCGTTGATTGATGATAATCGATGAAGATTCTGACTTCGTATCATCTATGCCGTGGGTACCTGAAGGCTTAGATGGTGTAATAAAGTCTATTGTTGAATATATTTGTGGTTATGTGGTAAAAAAAATCGTGATGAAAATTAAATGTGAACCCTGTATGACTGTACTTTACGGTGAAGTTAAAGCAGGTTCTCTCATATATTCGAAAGACATTGGTGGCCTCATTTATCCTTCTCAAGATGTTTATGACGTAGGCGTTCAATCTGAACGACTTTTCCGTAAATGTATTAAAGGAAAAAGTATTAACAATTTAAAATTCCAAAAGTTGGTAAACGATTGCCTTGTGTCTTGTAAAAACCTTTTTAAAATTCTTGATAACCATATGTATTGTTCGCTACGCTACCATTATTTAACCATAAATATTTGCTGATAAAAGCAATAATTGAAACTTATTTTAGAATTAGAATAAAATATGAAGCAAAATTGCAAAATAGTTCAAAAGAAAGTTTGCGACATTTTTATAACAAATTAGTTTTGTTTGGTGGTAAATAAATGTACAACAAAGAACAATGGCGAAATATTAGGCGGGTTGAATGGAAGCAACTAGAAATGTCACTAAAATTAAACTTATTTAATATTTTTTCTACGTTTTATCAAAACATCAAAATAAAAATTTACAATGGGAGAAAAAAACATTTATTTGAAAAAACTTAAATTGACTAAAATCAGAATTAAATAAATATCAAATTAAATATTGCCATATAAAATATATTTCTTTTCATAAATAAGTCTTCTATTTTATACTCGTTTAATGTAATTACGACCAAATAAAAATATTTAAAATAAGTAGGCTAAACTAATTCTTGTTCTGTATCCGATTTTATTTTTCTATTTAAATTAACATTTAAAAAAAAGTTATGGCAACATTAGATAAATGCTGACAATCAAATAAAGACTGTTGCTTTTGGATTGCTGAGTTCTTGTGTGTTGCTTTTGTGCTGTGCTTGTTATCTATCGTTTACCTATATTTTTACCAACCGGACAGCTTATGAACTTCGATATTTCCTTCCCGTTACGATACATACTGCTATTCTCTTTCTGGACACCGAACTTGCTTTGGCAGGCAAAATAAAATCACAGCAGAAGCAGTATTATGTTTATATTTTAATAGAAAATAAAATTCCTGGCTGGACCGGAATTACTGAGTATTGCTTTATTTGCTTAGTTGATCGGCGCACTGTAGGCTGCTGCGCACATGTAATGACATTGGTTTGGTATCTAGGATGGGCCAGATATGAACAAAATATACCAGCACCTGCAGAAATTTTAGATAATATCATGCTAAGAGAAGATTATGAAGATTAAATTAATTAATGACGACTCATTAAAATGAATCGAAGCATATGCTGAGTGGTGGCCTTTTCACACAACTGCGGCACAGAACATTATTAAGTATGTATTAAGTATGACGGCGCATCCGGCAACGTCAGAAGTCAGGTTGACTTTTAGCTGTCAAAGTCAGCCTAGCGAAGCGTCATTGCCGTTGGTTGTGAGGGCGGCCATCTTGGGACACTGTTGTTCGAGACGGCGCCCGCTCACCACGCTCGTGACGAATCGCTTTGCATCCGAGTGATAGTTTATTCTAGTGTTATAATTAAGTTAGGGTCGTGTTGCTTAGACCGTACACTGTTCATTTGACTGTGTATTCCGATTATTAAACCCTGGGCTGATTAAACTACTGTGATTGTAACGAGGACTTACCACCCACATAACCACAGGGCCTTCCTGCCCCTTCATCAGAAGTGGGATCGAACTAACGGCTGCGCCGCTACACCTGGTGGCCGAGGGTTCGGGCGGGCGTGCCGCCGCGCCGGCGCCATCGCCGCCGAGCGACGTGGGCGGGGTCGCTGGGCGCCTATTGGAAGTGATGAGCTCTATCCCGGTGAGATCTGACCAATATTTTGTCCGATTTTGACTCTTATTTTAAAACCGCTGGGACGATAGTGAATGCCTTGCTCACGTAGGTCATTGCTTAAAGGGCGAGTCTCACACCTGGCTTAGTCAGTGGACAAGCACTACACGTACCGGTTCTAATTTCAAACAAGAAATAAAAAAAAAAAACATTGTGCCCACGTAATGTCGACATTCCGAACATTCTGTTTGATGTGGTGCGTACTGGGTCCGATAAATTCTCCACTTAAGCAGAATATGCACGCAGGTCTTTGTTAAAATTGCATATCGTTAAAAGGTTGAATGGTGTTAACTTTTGTCAATAGAATGGCGCTTATGATATTTGGCTTCGAGCTCGTTGATTTCATACTAACCGCAGACCACGTTCCCCGCACCACTCGCGACTCCTCAGGCGCAGCGGGTTACGAAATCGGAGTTTTCGCTGACCGCCTAACCCCCTTTATAGATGGAGTTCGTTAATAAATTAACTAGTGATGTACTCGTTTACTGTTGACCGTGCAAATTGTCAATGATGAATAGTTGCGTGTTGAAGAAAATTTTACTTTGCTTTATTGTTTAAAAAAAAAAAAATCTAACTGAAGCTGGATTTTCTATGAATTAAAAATGTTCTTCTCTTGTTGGTGACGTCGAATATTTGGGAAGTATTATTAGTCACCGTCAGATGGGACCGGGTCGGCGCAGAGTTGAGGCGCTGGTGGTTCTCGGTCCGCTGGGGGGCTCGACCCTGGCATGAGGGGTCCATAGTGTTACCAAGCAACCGATATGGGTTGAAACTGCTTGGTGGCACACGTCGTATTGTAATAAAAAATTATTTAACAAAAGCCAAATGGTAATAGAGGGTTATCTAATAAAAGAACTTTAGCCAAATTGTAATATAGTTATTTAATAAAAACTAACTTTTATAATGAAGTGTTCGGGTTGGTTACTAGAAGAAATTTTACAGTGTCTGTATATTTAAGACAGAAACGGCAGATAAAACAAATATAATGTTCAACTAGGTTCCAGTATGGATTTTATCATGTTCGTAGTGTTTGTGTCGCAGGGTATAGGGATCGTATGGTGGTTTGGTCTTGGGTGTGTACTTGTACCTGTATTGAATACTAAGCGTATTTTATATTAAATTGCTGCCGGAGTTCACGGTAGGGTGTTCACACACCGGCCCTGGCCAGCACCTCAGTGACTCAGGGGTAGGGTGGTGGACAGTTGAACCGGTAACTTATCAGTGGTGAAAGAGTCGCAAACTCCTCAGGACGCCTTCACCAGCGCGGGGCCCACGGAAGGGCTTCCGGTGCAAATTCTTGGGACGGCTCCCACCGAACTGAACTCCCACCGGGACAAACTCCACCGGAACATAGTCCCACAGGAACACAGTCCCACCGGAACACCCCTATAAAGAATGTTCATAGTAACTGAGTGTATCTAGTAATCTATATCGAATATTATGGGCTATTTTGGTTGTTCTTATGAATTGGTATAGAATAGGGGTTCATACACGGTGGGGAGGGCTGGAGGATCGTGTACACAGGCATTTTTAATAGAATTGGGGAGCCCACGGGCCTCCGGGTTGTTGGTTTGAACCGAACCTAAATTGTGGCTAAAATGTGGAAATTTACATGAATTTGGATATAAATTGTAGGTCTACAGCTTGCGCTTATTGTGTCTAACGTTTTACAGTGGCCAATGGTATCAATTTATCAATTTTAGGGCTTCTGCTTGCCGGAGTCAAATAAGTATAAATTCACAAAAATCACCAAAATTAAGATTAAATAGGCTATAATTTATATACCGTTCTGTTGCTAACCATGAGTGTCCAGCCTAGCCACCACATAATCATATTTAGTTTGGTCTGACTTAATACCAGAGATAGAGAACTGTGCCTCCACCTGTGCAAACCAGATAGCGGGCCGGTCAGCCCAAAACGGGGGAAGTTTTGCACAGACCCTAGATACATTAGAACATTTTAAGTTATCATTTTCTTCTTTAAGAGGTTTTAAAGTATTTAATAATTCAGTCACCTGACTCTGCAACGCTGCGTTTTGCAGGTTCAAATTCTTCAATGTCTCCTCCATATTTTCCATTGTAATTGAAATGTGGAGAGAGGAGCGTCACACTATGCACTATCCACGCCAGCTACTAAGCCGTCAGCACGTGCAACACGCGTTTGTTAGACACGCAAACACGTATACTTTGCGCGCCGAGAAATAGGTGTTACGCACAAGTTGACACAATTCACAGCACAACACTAGCAAAATCTCATGCCAATCTTCACTGCAGGGTCTTCCAGGCCTTCGCAGATAGGTACCACAGTGGTTTCCAGCAGTAGAAAAGTCCAAACACGGCGCACCGTATTCAGCAATGTTTCTTGATATTCACGAAAAGTCGGTAGTCACCAATGTGGGGGTGTTGATCCCACTCGTGCCGGAGATTGTGGCGAGAACTATTGACATGGATCTGCAGGCATCCTCAGGAGTATCAGGGTTTCTCAAAGAAAACAACTCTTTACATTATATGAGCAAAGAAGTCCATCATTTATTGACATCTCTACTGACATTGACAATTGACAGACAAAACAGAGTGCGTTCAGTTTATGGCGTTCAGTTTATTTAATAGAGTGCGAGTTAATAGCCACAACGTATTTAATCCCGATGGATATGCCATATAGTACCGTGGAGTAAAACTTACTACTAACTTAGGTCACCGCACGGAACTTGCATATTAGAGATAATAAAATTTTAAAGCGTTACAGTATAACAACACAGGTCGCAGCTTAATAAAGTGCCTTGGATAGAAAAGTGGTGTCCTGGGAGCTGCACCCCAGTCATTGAAAGTAAGTTTACGCTTCTGCCTATGTTTCAGAAAATGTTTCCATTGCGCACGTAACGCAAAAGTGAGCTCCGCAGTCGTGCCCGGAGGGCGTGTGCTGTCTGCGCCGCGGGTGCTGCCCGTGTGCTGTCTGCGCTGCGGGCATTGATGACTGTGACGGAGACAACAGACCCCCGGCCCAGTCAGATCCTCGAACTATGATGAGGCCGAGACGGCGCCGGATGATGTCGTAATTGTAACATTATCTGATCCCGAGACATGGGATATACAAAACGAAGTTGAAAGCGTTTATCAAGCTGTTGATCCTGACCAGCGATAGTGACATCCAGCATGTCGATAGGATTCACTATTCTGGTGCAGATGATTGGTCTACCCTGGTTGAGAAGTGCCGTCCGGGTCACACCTGAAAAGTTCGGTTGAAGGGATGCACTAGGTCACACCTGAAAAGGTCGGTTGAAGGGATGCACTAGGTCACACCTGAAAAGGTCGGTTGAGAAGTGCCGTCCGGGTCACACCTGAAAAGGTCGGTTGAAGGGATGCACTAGCTCGGTCCAGATGTATCATGTTGGTGATTGGTCGAAAGGAAGTGGAGCGACCTGTAAGAATATCTTTCCTGCCAAATAGTCAGACGAAATATGTCGTCCGAGTCAGAGTCATTTATGTTGACTGACTTGTCCCTGTGCCTTTGTTCTATGAGACGAAATATGTCGTCCGAGTCAGAGTCATTTATGTTGACTGACTTGTCTTTGTGCCTTTGTTCTATGAGACGAAACATGTCGTCCGAGTCAGAGTCATTTATGTTGACTGACTTGTCTTTGTGCCTTTGTTCTATGAGACGAAACATGTCGTCCGAGTCAGAGTCATTTATGTTGACTGACTTGTCTTTGTGCCTTTGTTCTATGAGACGAAACATGTCGTCCGAGTTAGAGTCATTTATGTTGACTGACTTGTCTTTGTGCCTTTGTTCTATGAGACGAAACATGTCGTCCGAGTCAGAGTCATTTATGTTGACTGACTTGTCTTTGTGCCTTTGTTCTATGAGACGAAACATGTCGTCCGAGTCAGAGTCATTTATGTTGACTGACTTGTCTTTGTGCCTTTGTTCTATGAGACGAAACATGTCGTCCGAGTCAGAGTCATTTATGTTGACTGACTTGTCTTTGTGCCTTTGTTCTATGAGACGAAATATGTCGTCCGAGTCAGAGTCATTTATGTTGACTGACTTGTTCTGGATGTGTTGCAAATTATAGTAAGACGTAACATTGTCGTCCGGGTCACATCCACCAAAGGATTGACTTGTCTAATAGTACCAATTGTGAACAGTTAACCTACATGCTATTAAGTGACAAGGCTGTGTCATCCGGCTTAATTGTTGCGAGACACTCGCCTTAAGTCTTAAGTATCATAGCGCATTGTGATAATTGTAATTAGTCGTCCGTCAGGATGCCGAACGGACTATGTACGATTGCAACTCATTGTCTCAGAAAATCGCCCGAGGACGGTCGAGTGTCAGTCCGGCCGTGACGGCGCATCCGGCAACGTCAGAAGTCAGGTTGACTTTTAGCTGTCAAAGTCAGCCTAGCGAAGCGTCATTGCCGTTGGTTGTGAGGGCGGCCATCTTGGGACACTGTTGTTCGAGACGGCGCCCGCTCACCACGCTCGTGACGAATCGCTTTGCATCCGAGTGATAGTTTATTCTAGTGTTATAATTAAGTTAGGGTCGTGTTGCTTAGACCGTACACTGTTCATTTGACTGTGTATTCCGATTATTAAACCCTGGGCTGATTAAACTACTGTGATTGTAACGAGGACTTACCACCCACATAACCACAGGGCCTTCCTGCCCCTTCAAGTACTATGTTAGTTATAAGAAACTTTCCAACTGTTTATTTTGTTTTGTTTACCTTGTTTATTGTTAATTTGTTTTTGTTTCTTTTTTTTCACTTTTAATATGCTAATTTTGCTTTTATTTTGTGTTTGTGTTTATTAATACATAATTTTTTGAAATATTTTTCATTCATAGACGTCGAAATTACATCTTAACTAAAATCTTGTATGGGAGTTCGGCAGTGTTCTTTTAACTGTAGTTTTATTATTAATTTATCTTAGTTATTGACATTATTACTGTGCAAATACAATAAATTTGCAACCATAAAACCACTTCAATTTTTATCGATAATCATAGTGTAGGCGCATGGCGCAACACTATTTTCCTTGCACACATGCACATTACCCGCACACTAGTGTATTTAAGTTTTGGTCTCGCTTTGATGTTCCTATTGCCAATCTTTCTAGTATTATATCTATTGTTCTAATAATTTTAATTTTAGTATCCAATTGATTTTCTACAAGCTGTTTGAAATGCTTAAATTTTTCTAATGCTTCTGATTTTGATTCCATAAAATAGACAAATACTTTGCGAGAGAAATCATCAATAAATGTGATAAAATATTTGGCACCACCAAGTGACTTATTTTCCATAGGCCCTGCTATTCCAAACCTGCTTAGCAGCCAGCCTGCCAACTGCTTAGCAGTTGTGGCCTCCTCGATGTGCACATAATTAATAGGATCCACGAGCAAGATGATCGTGGATTTGGCCTTTATGTCCAATTTCTTTTCCGGCAGGTCATCGCTCTCATATAAGATACAAGACCACAGGTCCTCGTGTTCGAGATAAGTTTTGACAGAAAACTTCCAATTATTGTAGTTTTCTCTTCCAAGCAGTTTGGTATCGCGGCGATATTAGTGTTTGCCATTGCTGAAAAGAATCTTAGTACAATGATGTTTGCGTCTGACTGACCCAACTGATAGATGGCGCAATATGCACTGGCCGGCAACCTAATTTAATCGAGCTAAATCTCCTAATTTTGTAATTACTTTATTATATATTCTACTTTTTACATAAAAGGCGCTCTGGGCCCATAACCTATTGACTTTATTTTGTGTATTTAGGTAAAAATAAAATAATCGAGAAAGAGGAGATAAATAAAACGGCAGTGCACAGTTTGACAGACAGCGAAGAAGAGAGTTCCCGTATATAAAAAGGTACTCTGTGCAAGAGAGTTTATTATTGCTTTTAATTATCTACATTTCAAAGCGAGCGAGGAACTGGGAATGTATTTTCATATTTCATCATATTAATTACCATTAAAGGCTAATTTTTTCTTGAAATCGTTTTTAAACTAGTAATAATTTGTAAATTGAATACAGGATAATAGACTTATACGTAATACGTAACGCCTCGCAATGACATGATATTTCTGCCCGCGACTGACTTTGTTACTTCCTAATCTATTAATTTCGATTCGATTTTCGTTCGAGACTACCTACTTACTTTACGCCGTTAATTTCTATTGCCCTGTTTTTACTGTTTTTTGGGTATTCTTTCTGGACTCCGTTGCCTCACGATTTGGTATTGGTGAACTACGATTGGATTTTCCTAACTTTGGTTTTTGTGATTGGATTTTCTAACTTATTCCAGAAAGTAAGTATTTGATGTTGTTTATTTTGTCTTTTTGACCTGTGGCTGACCGGAACAAAAAGATAACAATTGCGCGTGTTAGATTTTAAAAATGTATATGTATGTATAATATTAAAAGTTGTTAACATAAGCTAGAATGTATTTATATGAAAATGTCAAATTGGAAGGGGTTGAAATTATAAAACAATATCAAAATTAAGAATGATTTATTCATTTATTACTGATGTTTGATTCTACCAGTTTCAAAAGGTGCTCTTTTTGTGGAGGAGAAGAAACTGCAAAAGAAACTCCCCCGCACATCTTTTTCATATAAAATAGTACTATATATGTCACGTCAGTAACACACATTACACCATGTTACCAGTTTTGAAATAGGAATGATCACATTGACAATATATTTAATAATAAACCATTTAGTTAACTAATTATCTATGTACTTACTTAACTTTGGTCCCGAGCAGCGTTTCCACACTCTCAATTATGCGATTGATACCAAAACTCCTATTCGAGCCACTCGCCAGCCAAGAAGAAAGAAAAATGCCTCCACTCGGTTACAAAGCCCTTTTTCTACTCGCCAGGTGGCGGCACGTAGTTGTATCAAAACAAACTTACACTTTAATTAAAATGATACTTTTGGTAACAAAGGACATTGACAAAAATAAAATATTAAATAGAAACATCAATTAACACCTACTATTCGTATAAATAAAGTTTATTTTTATATTTGTGGTATGAAAATACTTCAACACGTGTTTATTACGATAACGAACATCCAACATTAAAATGATACTTTTGCTCATAATTACTTTACCAATATTAATCTAAAACAAGTACATAAATTAAGACAGAATAATCATATTTAAATAGGCCATTTCCGCTTTAATTAAACCAACAATGATACTTAATTTACGTTCCATTTATGAATTACTTCTTTTACCATCAATAATTTTCCACATTTATCAATCTTTTTATTCAATAATATAATAACCTAACACGCGCAATTGTGTCGCGGCGTCAATCGACTGCGCCGGAAGGATACTACTTCTATAATAGTGACTGTTCGTTAATAATACAGGGTTATTGGTAATTCGACGTATTCCCGTTAGGAGGTGACTATTTGTGATAATTTTAACCCCCATATGCATGATGCAAAAGTGAACCATTTTCGAGTTATCAAGCTTTTCAGATTTTTTCAAAATAGGTCAGAAATGCAACATCAAAAATTTATTAAAAAAAAAGTATCAATTAAAATCAATTTTTTTCTTCTGATTTATAAAAACGATAAAACAATGATTATCTATCAACATTAAAACTACAATTATCGGTCCTACTTTAAAAATGCGAGACGATTAACGATATTACTTCAATATTTTTTGAGATTTTTGTCCACTAAAATGCCTTAAAATCAAAAAAAACTTATATCAAACTTGACTTGCAGATTATTTTAAAAACATAACCGTTTTCTTAGCTTTCCAACAAGGCATAATAACTATGAACTTATTTTAAAAATACTGAGAAAAACCAATCACAAAGCAAGCAGGCGGAAATTTGTATTCGAACTAAACTTATGGTCTTTCTTTAAAATTTCAAAAAATGTAATTAATAACAATGCCCAATGTCAATAAAACAAAAAATATAAATTTAAAATTAAATTTAGAACCAGTAAAAGTTTAGTAATAAGAACAATTAATAATAAGTAACAATTACGACATTTTGTAATTTAGCCTAATTAAAGTTCTTGCTCGAAGGGACTTCCCCTATTGCGTACGCAGTATCATTCTTTTTCTGAGGTGTAACTTAACTACCGAAGTGTTAAAATTATTCCGAATCACATTTGCAGGACATCCGTCTTGCTAGTATATCATGTTTTGCCTTATAGCTAAAGGCACGTCTTCAAGCATTTCATTTGTTAAAAAAATTCGTAAGCGAGCAAAAGTGGTTCATCGATAAATTCTTGCACATATTGCACATAATGCAGATTACTTTGAATACTTCGGTAGTTAACTTACACCTCAGAAAAATAATGAAACTTTGCGTACGCAATAGGGGAAGTCCCTTCGAGCAAGAACTTTAATTAGGCTTAATTACAAAATGTCTTAATTGTTACTTATTATTACTAAGCTTTTACTGGTTCTAAATTTAATTTTAAATTTATATTTTTTGTTTTATTTACATTGGGCATTGCTTTTAATTACTTTTTTTGAAATTTTAAAGAACGACCTTAAGTTTAGTTTGAATACAAATTTCCGCTTGCTTGCTTTGTGATCGGTTTTTCTCAGTATTTTTAAAATAAGTTCATAGTTATTATGCCTTGTTGGAAAGCTAAGAAAACGGTTATGTTTTTAAAATAATCTGCAAGCCAAGTTTAATATAAGTTTTTTTTGTTTTTAAGGCATTTTAGTGGACAAAAATCTCAAAAAATATTGAAGTAATATCGTTAATCGTCTCGCATTTTTAAAGTTGGACCGATAATTGTAGTTTTAATGTTGATAAATAACCATTGTTTAATCGTTTTTATATCTCAGAAGAAAAAAATAGATTTTAATTGATACTTTTTTTTAAATAAATTTTTGATGTTGCAGTTCTGACTTATTTGGAAAAAAGCTGAAAAGCTTGATAACTCGAAAATGGTTCACTTTTGCATAATGCATATGGGGGTTAAAATTATCACAAATAGTCACCCCTATCACCTCCTAACGGGAATACGTCGAATTACCAATAACCCTGTATATTAACACGTGCTGTGCACGGTGTTCACTGGTATTTGTTCATTGGTACAAAGTATTTTTTAGTGTGGTTTGGATTTTTTTTTTAAAGTCCATTGTAAAGATTTAATTATTAATTACATATGTTATAGTTTCTTTTTAGGCACAATAATGACGTGCACTCTATGTCTAGTTGTGTTGGGTGATGACATGCAGTTCTACAACATATTATCTGATGTTGGTTTAGAGCTTACTGAATTAATTGAAAGAAATTGCGGCTTTGAGGTTGATTGTCAGGTGATGCTACAAACATTTTTAATATTTTATGATAATAGTATGAAAGCACATATTTTATGATACATATTTAGAGCGTTTCAAAAAACATAAAACTGCTCTAGCAGTATTTTTAATGAAATTGCGAACAGGTGAACCACATACTAGAATTGAACAACTTTTCGATATGTCCTCATCAAATGTGTCAAATATATTAAAATCTGTGCGGAATATTTTAAATGAACAATTTGTTCCTTTGCATTTAGGAATTGGTCATTACTCAAGAAATGATATTATAAATAATGTTTTAATGATACCAAAAGGTCTTTTTGGTGGTGAAAAGGGAGGCAGTAGGAGAGCTATTGTTGTCCCTGTAGCTCGGGACTAGACTAGAATAGCGCTACGGTATCCCCTGCCTGTAAATCAAAAGAAAAAAATAGATTTAAATTGATACTTTTTTTTAAATAAATTTTTGATGTTGCATTTTTGACTTATAAAATAACTCGAAAATGGTTCTCTTTTGCATGATGCATATGGGGGTTAAAATTATCACAAATAGTCACCCCTACCACCTCCTAACGGGAATACGTTGAATTACCAATAACCCTGTATATTCAATTTAATATGTCAATAAATATATTGCATATGGGTTGTCTAACTAATTTCAGAAAAAATTTTTTAAACATTGCACCGGTTTGATTATTAGACAAATTCTATACCAATCGAAAGTTCGAAGCCCACAGATTATGCAAACGTTAGGTTGTCAATTCTTTTCCGGTCACAACTCTCGAGTTGCCAGGTATAAACAGGTAAATCGATACTAGATCATTTTGCACCGGTCTGATTATCGAATTAAAATTAAATAAAATTGAAGATTATTCCATTATGAACACGGTGCTATAGGGTTGTCTGCGAAAAATCAGTCCCGAATTCCAGTTGTCGAATTTTGAAAAGTGAGATATTGCTGCGAGTGAATGTGTGCGACTGAGAGGTCCCAACCAACCATCTCATGCGATAGAAGAGGACACAGCATAGCAGCATGCTATTTGTTCTTGAAAATGAAAAGATAGCGATAGACTCGTATATACACGCCCGCAGCTTCGCTCGCGTGGAATTAGATATTCACTAACTACAAAAACGGCGAAATTTCATACTAACTTTGCACCCCCGTTTTAACCCCTTAGGGGATGAATTTTCAAAAATCCTTTCTTAGTGCTCCCCTACGTGATAAAAGGAACCCCTGTGCAAAATTTCAAGTTTCTAACCCTTATAGTTTAGGCCCTGCGTTGATATGTCAGTCAGTCAGTCAGTCAGTCAGTCAGTCACCTTCTCCTTTTATATATATAGATATATAATACACCAACGTGAATGATGCGAGATGTCGCATTTTTATGAAAAAATACTCTGCTAAAGAAGACAGCGAGCACTTTTTTAAAAAAAATGGCTTCGACTCCAACTCCATACCACCATGCTGGATATCATTAATTCAGAAAATTTTACGAACTATTTTTTTAAATTCCATGTGGCTTAATGCGACGGATCCATTATGCATGAAACTGCAGCCTGAGAACTGCGGTTGGTTCTTAGATGAATATTTAAAACCAGTAGGATTCATTGGGGATCATACACCTTTAAAGATGGGATACGAAACATACACCTCGAAAGAACTGACACGGAAAGTGATGACGAAGAAGATTCCGAAGTTGGAGATCATAGTTTCATAGAAAAAGATATATTTTTAGTAGAAACTAATAAATCAACATGGAATAATTACAGTTTGCATTAGATATTATTATCTACTGTATACAGAAATATATATGTATTTTTATTTATAAATAATACACTAAAATGTACAATATTAAATACAGAAGAATAGATTATTCTATTTACTATACTTAGATGTTTACTGAGAAAAATTGAATATACTTTATTTTTATTTTTATTAATACAATACAGAACAAGAAAATGCGTGTGAGTATGTATTTATTTGCATAGGTTAATTTATACTTGTATTTGCTTTAGCTTTAACTTTTAAAATGCACCTGTGGTGATATATTCTTGTATTAGAATAATTTTATTTATATAATAAACGGATATACTTTATATATAAGTAAATGTAAATAGTTGTGTGGTACAGTGAATCCATGACACGTAGAATAAGAATAACTTAAGCTAATTAGGTGTATTTATATATAATACTGAATATCTACCTACAAACAATTTATTTTGAAAGTTTGTCTAAGTACCACCTACTCATAAAACCTTTAGAAAAAAGAGAATTTTATTTGGTGTGATTAAATCCATACCACTTTTGGATTTAATCCTTATGAGCTTCCAATAATTGAGTGAAGGTCTGATTCGTGACGAATTATATGGACTGTAGACCCGGGTTCGCGACGTGCATATAGACGTCCCTGTCGAACCCAAATGTTATACCTGGCAACTCGAGAGTTGTGACCGGAAAAGAATAGACAACCTAACGTTTGCATAATCTGTGGGCTTCATACTTTCGATTGGTATAGAATTTGTCTAATAATCAAACCGGTGCAATGTTTAAAAAAATTTTTTTTTTATTAATTATTAATCATATCCTGGACTGAAATTACATAGTTAGACAACCCATATGCAATATATTTATTGACATATTAAATTGAATATAAAATACGTTTTACTAAATAAACATCTCGGTGAAGGTCGCTCTATAGCGGGATCTTAGACTAATGGTACAATGAAAAAAGTGACAACAAGATAGAAGAACGTAAGCGTATTGTAAAGGCAGCAGCAGTTATTGTTACAGAGGATATTCGGTCTACGGTGTACGAGACAAAACATTATCCTCCATCAGACAATTTTTTTCAAGATGTCGAGTCGATGGAAATAGTGAGTCAGATGTGGATACCACGATAAATAAAAAAACGCGCCGCTTTCTCTACCTCATGGTGGTGTGGAAATGACTATTTCTGCCGAAACGCGTGTTTAACTACAATTTACGGCGCTCGGACGCCGAAACTATTGATTTGAGGGAAGAAAAGGTTATGACATAAATTGTAGGAAATTTTCTCTACAATTATTTTGTATAGATATGTTTTTCCTGTAAAATGCGTCGGAAAGGAGTTGTTATAAAGAAACTGTTTTTAGGCAATATGGCGGCGCGAGCGGCAAAGACACGAGGTGGCAAAGTTGAAATTCGGTAAGAGCACGCCAAAATCTATAAAATTGTCAATTTTCAAAACTCCCGGATAAGTAAAAATGCCCAATGACTGTACTAATCTTGCTAATGATGAAGCAAGAAGCAAGCAATACATGAAGTACTTTTGTAAAAATTAAGTGTCAATGTCAAAAGCGGGTCTGCGTTAAATGACATGTTATATATTCTTGTTTAAAATAATAAAGACAGGTTCATAATAAAAACAGCTTTTATTTAATAATAACCTACTTGAGTATTCACTAGTCGATTAGGGAATTAAAATATTCTAACATAATGTTTCTGGTCAATAGTCTTTGTTCTCCTGTGGGATTGGCTATGGAGGGGGCAAACATTGGTTGTGGTGGAACATGTACTTCCGGATCATCTGGTATTTCGAAAAAACATTTAACCTTATTTGCAAACTGAAAGATTTGACATTTGCAAAAATCAAAGACATGGACAATGGACATCCATGCTAATATTATAAATGTGAAAGTGTGTTTGTTTGTTTGTCCGGCTTTCACGTCGCAACGAAGCTATTATATGGTATGGTTTTTGTGTATGGAGACAGTGAGGAGGGTGGAGAGTGACGTAGGCTACTTTTTACTGCGGTAAAACATCCCCATGGGAAGATATCGATGTTTTGTTATTTGCTAGATATTTAGTTCCGGATAGATGGCGTTAATAAAATTCTAATTTTCTAGAATTTTAATCATGGTACTGACACTATTCATCCACCACAAATGTGTCATGTATGATAAACAAGTCATTGTTAATTCCCTTTGACCACGCGGGCGGAGCCGCGGGTAAAAGCTAGTAGTTTATATAAAACAATCAACACAAACACAAAATTACACAAAACACAATTCTTTTCAAAATCAATAGACTTAAAGCGTGTCACACACTACGCAGATGCGGTAAGATATCTGTATCTGAGCGCATATCTGTCCATATCGGTCTCTATACTAAACTCAAGGAGCAACACACACTACGCAGATCACTTATATTTTACCGTCAAGCATCTGTCGGCACCGACATATATCAACAGATGGGCAGATAACATCTGCCGATGCAACAGATTTTATACAGGTTGTTTTGCACTGAGGCGGCGCGGTATGCCGTCAGGCGGACGGGGGGAAACTGACATGTGTCGACATGTCGGTTCAAGCACAAAGTAGATATTAGGTACAGAGATTAAGCTTCTTAAGAACATGCAAAATTGTTACCTATTTTGGTAGGGTTGTCACAACAGGTTAAGAGAAATTAAAGAAATCATTTGTTAAATAGTTTTATTATTCAGAATATAAAAAGAATACTACAATAAGAACCAATACAGAATAGAAAATAGAAAATAACATACTTTACAAATTTCTTACTCTAATAATTTTATTTTTATAATTTTTATTTTTTAATATTTTATTATTTAAATTATGGTATGGAAAATTCTAAATCTAATATATAGTTTTTTCAAGTAATGTATCAGGAAACACTCACATGGCATATCAAATCCTAGCTGCAGCGTCAGGTTATAATCTATCATATTATTGTACTGTCACCGAAGTTACGCAGGAAAAAATTCAGTTCAATAAGACATCTGGATGTGGTTCAAATCTCACTTGCAATACTTAAATTTAAAACACATAGTACGTACCAACCCACCCACATACCTACAAATGTTTAGTAAAAGCTTGTAATAATAATAAAAAGGTAAAAACACACCGTGTAGTACACATTTCTTATTAAAAAAAGGATAATTCCGTAAAATAAAGGTACTTACTTGAAAAAGTAATAATCAAATATTTACTTACCTATTGCACTCCTTGGGATAGTTAAAGTGTGGTTAAAGTATGATATATTTTTATTTTTTCTAGCATTATTCATACACACAGTACAATATACAACCATTATTATTAATACCACGTTTTTATATTAGACCAGCTGACCCGGCAAACGTTGTTTTGCCATATAAATAATTTTTAGTTGATCGTAGAGGGTTGAAAATTCAGGGTTGTATGTATTTTCTAATGTTGTATCATAAAAAAATACAAAAATAAAAATTTGTCTAAAAATTAAAAAAAAAAAATTAGGGATGGACTACCCTTAACATTTAGGGGGATGAAAAATAGATGTTAGTCGATTCTCAGACCTACTGAATACGCATATAAAATTTGGTAAAAATTGGTAAGGCCGTTTCGGAGGAGTACTGCAACAAACAACACATTGTGACATGGAAATTTTATATATTAGATTTATATCTATATCTTTATCTTATATCCATACTAATATTATAAATGCGAAAGTGTGTTTGTTTGTTTGTTTATTTGTTTGTTTGTCCGGCTTTCACGTCGCAAGGAAGCTATTATGTATATGGTATTGTTTTTGTGTGTCGACATAGTGAGGAGGGTGGAGAGTGACGTAGGCTACTTTTTACCGCGGTAAAACATCCCCATGGGAAGATATCGATGTTTTGTTATTTGATAGATATTTAGTTCCGAATGTTATTAATAGATGGCGTTAGTAAAATTCATTTTCAAGTTCTGAATCACGTATATGATACACAAGTCATTGTTAATTCCCTTTGACCACGCGGGCGGAGCCCCGGGTAAAAGCTAGTCTATTATATTAGAGTATATATATTTATACTTATACTTATACTTATACTTGTACCTGTACTTGTCCTTGTCCTTGTCCTTGTACTTGTACTTGTCCTTGTCCTTGTACTTGTACTTGTACTTGTCCTTGTCCTTGTCCTTGTCCTTGTCCTTGTACTTGTACTTGTCCTTGTCCTTGTCCTTGTCCTTGTACTTGTACTTGTACTTGTACTTGTACTTGTCCTTGTCCTTGTACTTGTACTTGTACTTGTAATTGTCCTTGTCCTTGTCCTTGTCCTTGTCCTTGTCCTTGTCCTTGTACTTGTACTTGTACTTGTCCTTGTACTTGTCCTTGTCCTTGTACTTGTACTTGTACTTGTACTTGTACTTGTACTTGTCCTTGTCCTTGTCCTTGTCCTTGTCCTTGTCCTTGTACTTGTCCTTGTACTTGTACTTGTCCTTGTCCTTGTCCTTGTCCTTGTACTTGTACTTGTCCTTGTCCTTGTCCTTGTACTTGTACTTGTCCTTGTCCTTGTCCTTGTACTTGTACTTGTAATTGTCCTTGTCCTTGTCCTTGTCCTTGTCCTTGTACTTGTCCTTGTCCTTGTCCTTGTCCTTGTACTTGTCCTTGTACTTGTACTTGTACTTGTACTTGTACTTGTACTTGTCCTTGTCCTTGTACTTGTACTTGTACTTGTACTTGTACTTATACTTATACATACTTATATTTATTTTTATATTTATATCTAGTGGACGTCCGCAGCTTCGCTCGCGTTACACATTCACTAACTTCAAAAACGGCAAAGCTTCATACTAACTTTGCACCCCCGTTTTACCCCCTTAGGGGATGAATTTTCAAATTTTTCTCGCCGTAAAAACCATCCTTGAACTTCAACGAACATTTAAAAAAAAGAATTGGCCAAATTGGTCCAGGCGTTGTTGAGTTATGCGCTTACCAACACATTTTGCGATTCATTTTTATTATATAGATATTCAAACTTGCAACTAACAAAACCAACAATGTGCGTAGCGATTACCCTGCGATTTTCAACTTGATGTGACAGCGTCAACCGGTTTTTTCCACTCTCGCCGCGTACGCGACAAGCGGCCAGTGGCCACACATAGATGTCCCGCGTGCTTGTAGGAGTGCAACCGATTTGCACGTTCCTATGAAACTTAATCTCTGTACCTAATATCTACTTTGTGGTTCAAGTACCTACCTACTGTACTTTGATATATACCTACAATAATAAACTAGAGTGACAGCTAATCAAAAACTTCTGTGTTGAAATTTTTCTAAATCATAATAATCCTCCCGAATTTTGTTGTTAGTTTTCCCTTAAACCCTGTAAAAATATTAATTGCTTACCTGCCTTAAACAAACAGCCAGTCGTTCTTCGGTAGAAATACATTCTCGCATTTTAGTTTTTTTTTTTAATATCCCCTTTGATCAAGTCATGAATCGCCATAAATGTCGCCCTTGGTTTTCGGAAATAGATGGTAAATTTCGATCATTTTTAAGTTTTATATGCCTTTCCACCCAAATTTTTCGCCTTTTAGTACATTGTAACGCAACACGGGCATCAAATTCAAAATCATAATCCTCTTCTGAGGAGCTGTCTAATAAATCAAAAAGCAATAAACGCGAACTCATTGGCATATTAATGGCATTTGTATCAGAATTCATCATACTGTATAATATGATCCGCAGCAAAAAAAAGTGTATTTCGTATATTATCGTATCTGCGAAGTGTGTGATACTTTCAGATAATATAAGTTTTTATACGCAGATAAAATATTATCGTATCTGCGTAATGTGTGACACGCTTAAGGCTCATTTAAACGGGGAGAGTTTCTCGTACGTTTCCTTACGAGAAACAGTTACATAGGAATTATCATTGGCCAAATATGTTGCTATCGGTTCAAAAATTCATTAACCAGTGTGAAACGTGTTTAAAATCTAAATACGAACGCAACCCTTTAAAATTACCACTGTCTCTAACGGATACAAACTACAAACCTATGGAACATATGTACATGGATTTGTATAGTAGTGGAGGTGTAACATTTTTAACAATTATAGACAATTTCTCGAAGTACGCACAAGCGATTCCATTATCAGCAACAACTAGCATTCATATAGCAGAAGCGTTACTTACCTTATTCTCCATAATAGGCGTACCAACCAAAATAACAACCGACTCGGATCCAAAATTCGATAACGAAGTAATAAGCGAAATATGTGCAATGCACAACATAAATGTTCATTTTACCACACCGTATAATCCTAATTCAAATTAAACGTGCCAAATTTTGTTTAATGTTGATTTTTTATATGATTATAAATTATAACATGTTATTGGTTTTTTTAGAAAATATAAATAACGTAAATGTACGTTAATAACACTTGATTTTATTCATAGTGTTGAATATTTAAACTACAGACAAGAAAGTTTCAATTCTCAACTGGGTATTATACCCTACGAGTATACGGTATGAAATAAGTTTATGATAAGTGAATAATAAGTGAGAACAAGTCGTACAGTTTGTTTACAAAATCGCCTTTGTGTTTTGGTTGTAGCCTGGTTATAGCTGCTTATAGTTTTCATAAATTTCATCCTAAGTAATTGAGGTATTACAGTCTGATGAAAAAGGCTGTGGAAGGGGCCTCTCATGGTAGCACCTACTAAGATTAGACATGGTGACCTTTCGAGACCACAGCCGGGAGCACAAGGCAGATTAAACTGCGAACAACAGTGGAGTGAGCTCACTGAACTTTTAAACTCAGTGAGCAGTGGCATACAAAAACCGTCAGACAAATGGAAAAGGGTAATGGAGATACATTTGTCACAATTTTATATTTCTTCTAATAAAATCGGTCCATAGTCATGATACTGCTTTAATTCCACATCGTCAACGTATTCTCGAACAACGAAGAAGAGACGTTCTGAGACGTCAGAGACTGTTTGAACGGGCCACCAGCGACTTTGAGGAATAAAAAAAGTATGTTTACACACAGATTGAAATTGTAAAATTGAACGCAACTATTGCATGCAAATCTTGATAAGAAATAATTGCGAGTGTCTTTTGTTTACACCAGTACAATTATGTATAGGAGATTATTGCTTTCAAGTCTTGACGTGTCTAAACACAATCTTGTATGTTCCTGTACCATTTACTGGCGCATTGCTTCAAGTATTGCACACATTTGCGTTTGCAAATATTTCATTAAATTGCTGATGGTTGGAGAAGAAAGTTATTTGATTTCAAAATGACTCAAAAAGTATTAAAATTCGGATCTGCTGACGTAATCAAGTTAATAGAAATTTATCGCCAACATGAGTGTTTATGGGATTACTGAAAACCGAACTACAAAAATCGTGATGCCCGTAATGCTGCACTGGCAGCATTTGAGCAGGAATTCGGAGTAGAAGGTTTCGGACCGAAAGAAATTACCAATAAAATAAAAAATTTAAGGACGCAATACCTTGGAGAAAGGAAGATGAAAGATTCTATGGGTACCGGTTCTGGTATTGCTGATGTTTACAGATCCAAATTATCATGGTTACTTTGATGGATTCGTTTTTAAGGAAAACATCGGAGCACAGGGAAGCGACATCAAATTTTAATATGGTATTTATAAATTTTATATTTAAAAAAATTGAGTGCAAAAATCATTTGCTCCGCAATTTCCGTGATAAATTGAAATCACTTAGTAAAAAAAATAGTAAGGGATTTGTACCCATTAATATAAGAAAAAATGTTGAAAACAGTGTTCTGAGATTGAAGAAATCGATAATTGGAGCTGTCAATTACAGGAAAGCACAAGATGGTACAGCTCAGTGAGAAAATAAAAAAAATGAAAATAGGTAATAATATTAAAGAAAGAGTTTTTCTCAAAAATAAAAGATAAAATATTTGTTGAAATGCTGGCGTATCTTGCTGATTTTTTCAGTGAAATTAACGGTCTTAATCTCTCATTGCAAGGAAATATGACGAATATTTTAACAGCGCAGGATAAAGTTGCTAGTTTTGTGCGTAAATTGGAACTTTACCAACGCAGAGTGCAAGCAGATGATGTGTCGATGTTTACACAACTGTGTGAGCAATTGGTAAATACGGAACAAAACGAAATCACGTTTAAAAACTCTGTGTAAACATTTATCTGCAATAATAGATTCACTGAAGCAATATTTTCCGGACTTGGATAATCGTCAGTCGAACTCTTGGATATTAAGACCGTTTTCTACTGATGATGATATTATTCGAGACGAAGATGTGGCGGCAAAAGTGGAATTTCTTGGATTACGCGAGAATAGTACTTTGAAAGTAGAATTTCAGAATTATGATCTCAGCACATTTTGGATCAAAACAGGTGCCGAGTATCCTGTTTTATCTAACAGAGCTTTAAAAATGCTAATACCATTTGCCACCACCTACAGGTGTGAGAGTGGGTTTTCTACTTTAGTAACACTGAAAACAAAGGCCAGAAATCGTCTCAATGTGGAACATGACTTGAGATGCGCTTTAAGTGAAACTAAACCTAACATTAAAAAACTTGTTAATGCAAAACAATACCAACCTTCACACTGAGCCAACATTCACTAGTTTTTTATGTTAGGATTCGTTTTTATTATGGTAAGAGTAGTCACTACTAGTAAATGTAACTGAGTATTATTAATCCATAGTTTATACGTATGAATACGTTAAAATTGTAAGACTGTTGTGCAATTTATGATCAATAAAGATGTTTGTATTTACTTGTATTGTTTGTTTTGATATCATTTTGAAAGCGGGGTAAAATCAGTTTTATACATAGTTCACAGGGGTAACAATATTAAAAAGGTTGGGAACCACTGCTCTACATGTTCGTAGCAAAAAAGCTCGGGAGTAAGTGTGACCAATAGTTTTCTAGAAAAAGGTTATACACAAAATGAGAGAGGAGGGAGACCTCAACTTACGCAAAAATTCTTCAGGCCAGACCGTATGCAGCTCAAAATAGGATCGTCGAGAAAATCGAGTGCCCTAATCATATATTACGCAATTTTTGCAAAAAAACTGCGCAATCTAACATCTGAAACAAAGTACTGCACTAAGGCAAAAACACTCACAAACGTAAGGGCTGATTTACACAGGGTCAGTAACTGACTACAAATTCGAGGCAAGTCAGTGCTGACCCGAAAAAAACCCTGTGTAAACTGATTTGAAGTCAGTACAGTGGCTTGAAGTCAGCGCTGACTTGAATATTCGGACACGAATATTTTAAAGTCAGTTGGCGCCCCCCGCCACCCGCGCACCCCCGCGCCAGCCAAATAAACCCCGTGTAAACAGACAAGTCAGTGCGTGGTTAGTCACTGCCGCTGCGTTGTAGAGTGACCACGTTTTTTTTCGCTGGCGATAAAAATGACGCGTAAGCTTGTAGTATTTAATATTTGTACCTTTTTTCAACACAACAGTTTCTTCATCTTACTTCATTCTTTTCATCATTTTTATCTTTGTTTATTTCTTATATTGATATATATATATTTTATGTTTCTTTACCATTTTATGGTAATTTATTTGGCTGCAATTGATTTGTAAATTAGAGTTAGTATTTATAGATGTCCTTTTACTTGTTAATTAGTTTTGGTTATGTATTCTAAATCTTATGTACTTACTATTAAATTTTTATGTAATTCTCACTTGTAGGATGTTTGTAACTTTAAATATAATTTTGTAAAATCCTTGTATAACTTTCTCTTTAGTTTATAATGTTTTCTATTTATTTTCTTGGAACATTTAATATTATGATTAGTATTTCATACATGACTTATGTCAGAGTAGTTATGTCTTAATATAGATTTCTAAATTACCATAGATTGTTACGTTTTCTTGTAATCTTATAGAGATATTATATAAAATTTAGCTGTATTGTATTAGGCCATATAGGAATTCAAATTAGGAGAGAAGAAAGAAAAATAATGTGTGGAACATGATAGAGGACATCATTCTACAGGGATCATTCTAGAGAGATCATTCTTGAGAGAGGAAAGTGGATTGACTTGTGGAAAGACGGCTTCTTTTGGCTTGCTAAATCTTATTTAAAGGAAGATATCTGATACGGAGTGTTTTTCAGAGCTTCCGGGACCTGCTGAACGGTCTCGTGCTGAATACTTCGTGTGTGAGCTTCCGAGACCTGCTGAACGGTCTCGTGCTATCAGCACGAGACCGAAAGACACAGAATATACAGAAATACTTCGTGCGTGGTTTGTGCGCTGTTTGCACGCCCGCACCTCACCGCCCTGCCGTTCACTGCTCAGCCAGGGAGAGCGTGTTGCAGTTCCGCTGCTTGCGCGGCCGTGCATCGGAGCCTTTGAACGTCTGTGTTTGTGCCCTTCTTTATGTGACTGTTATTACTAAATATATTTCTTCAGTGTAACCACCGAGTGAGTAATATACATATCCTCTTTTAAAATTTTCTTATTTACATTTCCTTTTAGCTTTTCTCTTTCTTTATAACACTACAATCTTAGCGAAGACGAAACCTTAAAATTGGTGCAATTATATGGCGAAAAAGAGTGCCTTTGGGATATTAAATCCCTAAATTACCGCAATAAAGAAATGCGGTCAACAGCGTTGCAAAATATGGCTCAACAAATGCAAATAGAAGGGCTCACTTGTACTGAAGTAAAAAATAAAATTAAAGCCATAAGGGCTACATATTATTTAGAGCTCGACAAGATACAAAAATCCATCTGGCGCTAGTGGGAACGTATATGTCCCAAAAGTCAAGTGGTTTCAAGAACTGGACGACTTTATAAAAAATGCTATTGAAAAAAGGAAAACAATGGTAAGTATTTATTGTAACTTATTTATTTTATTTCCATCCTAGGTACCTATACAAAATTAATGAATTCTATCCAATTGCCATGGCACACTTCCAGCAGTCATAAAGAAGTTCCTATTTAAGTCTCTTTTTTCTTTAGCAGTCATGGAATGGTTGCCTCTTTGTTGTTCTGAAATGCTTGGTAGTGGATTTATTTCCGATCTCCATGTTCCTTCTATTATTTGTCCATCATTGTCCTCTCTGTCTACACAAGTAGATGTTATGTAGAAACTTGAACGCTTTCGCAACCAATTATGCAGGGCACAGGCTGCACAGACAATGGCATCAACTGTGTCCACATGGGTTGGAATTGCTTTTTCGAACACTCGGAATCTAGAAACCAGTATCAGAGCCACCAGTTTCGTTTCTATCGTCAATCCATTTTCTTACCCATTGTCGTTTATTTTTAGTGATAACTAAAAATAAACGACAATGAGTTAATAGAAATGGTAGAAAATGAGATATCATTTTCTACCATTTCTATTAACTCATTCAACAGCAAAATTGATAAATTTTTCAACAAATAATTAAATTGTCGTTTCAGTTGTTTTCGCGAATTCATTTTTCCCACTGACTTCACACACGTGTACTCACCGTGAGAAACGCACCACTACTACTTACTTTCATGTAAACAGTTAAAGTCAGTCGCGGCGCCTACATTGGCGCTGCGACTGACTTGTCTACTGACCCTGTGTAAATCAGCCCTAAAAGTAATAACAATGCGGAAACTAATTGTGAATTCTATAAGACACCACAAAGTCTCAAAATGTCCTCGAAGTGTTGCAATACCATATCGGTATTGCTTAATGATATTATTAACTCTGTGGCGGATGCTTTTGGTGATCATAAGTTGTGCCACGGATATTACTGCGATAAAGAAAAAAATTATGACGGAGAATTGAAACAAATCCGCAATTCAACTTTATTTTATTTTATTGGGAGTGTCCTTTATATGATGATGCACGCAAGAAGATGATGGAGGGGATACAACGAGTGAAGGAAGGTCCAGTTTACTACCGTGACTTGGTGAGCGCAGCGAGCAACTACAGGAATCTTGTAGCTTTTTAATACAAATGGCACGCACGCAGAAGCAACGACATCAGAGCAAAATTAAGCACCGACGCCAGAGGCGTAAGTGTGCCATCCAGCCCCTACGAAGGAGAGTCGAGAAGGGAAGGAACAAGGGAAGACAAAAATAATTTGTAGGGAGCTTGTCTCCCATGATTCGGCCCTCATGACATGAGGTCGGTGGGGCCATGGGTGGTTGGTGGGTTGTCAATTCAACTTTTATGATCAGAATAAACGCTATTGTTTCAAGTATTGCAGCAAAATCACGCAGCTCGATTGAAGATGTCGATACTAACACTGTTGAAAGCTTTAACAGTGTTACAGCAACATTTATCGGCGGCAAACGAACTAATTTAGCTTTGAAAGGAGGTTGCTGTGAGGGAGGAGGTAGGTGTACAGCGGCAGTAGTTTCATTCAACACCAAATCGGCACTGTCCACAGTCCAAACGGCTTATAGAAAGAAGAAATCTTGAGCAACGCAGCAGGATCTTTAGCAACGAATTCAATATTGCCTTTTTCCAACCGAAAAAAGATCAATGTGAGGATTGTACATCATACAGTAATGCCACAGAAAATAATAAGGTACAACTGAAAGAAAAATTTGATAGGCATTTAAAAGAAAGAGATTTGTCAAGGAAAACCAAAGAAGATGACAAAAAGTGTAGTCATGATAACTGTATTGTGGCGGTTTATGATCTTCAGGCTGCAATGCCTTGTCCTAGAGGAGATGCACCAAACTTTTATTACGTATCAAAATTAAATACGTATAATTTCACCATTTGCAATATCAAATCTAAAGACACTGCATGTTATGGCTGGCATGACGGTGAAGCTAAATGAGATGCAATAGAAGTAGGATCATGTTTTCTCAAATACATACAATCTTAAAGCTGCAGAACTGAATTCAAGATTAGATTTAATTTTTTATTCTGATAATTGCTGCGGCCAACAAAAGAACCAGTACATAATTTCTCTTTAAGTATATGCAGTTTACCACCTCGATTTTATTAATTCTATAACCCACAAATACCTAATAAAAGGGCACACTCAAAATGAGGGTGATAATTTCCACTCCCTCATTGAAAGAGGAATAGCTAAATCTCTGAAGTCTGGACCTATGGATACACCTGACCAGTATGTGCACATTATAAGAAATGCTAAAAAATCTGGTAAAGGATATTATCAAGAAAATGAATTAGTACACGATAATTTTTTTTGATATAAAAGCGTTGGCATCATCAATAGGCAAAAAATTTTCCAAGAATATGGACAAAGAAACCAACCAACTATATTTTTGCTTTGGGCGGTTGTCATTATTATTTGATGTTATATTTTTATCAGATAATTTTGTCGTCACTTTAATACGCAGTCTATGAAGATCAGATATTTTTGCTGCGTTCGTGCCGGCAGATAATATTGAACGCATTCCTGGGGTAGATATTTTTGCTGATGTGTCCATGGTCATATATTAATTCGTGACTGTACGTGTTAAGTGACTTCAGTAAACTTTTATTTGAAAACATTGGTTATAGTGAAGATAAAGATTCAAAGTTGGATTCGTATGGTATGTAATGGTTCTAACATTTAATTTACTTATAGTTCATTGTATAAAAGCACCTTTATAAAAAATTGTGATTATTTTTTCGTAATTCTATCCTTGGATATCAACTATGGTCCAAATTTTTTTTTGTACCATAATTAAAAACCAACTTATTTTGTTATAGAAAATGTCACGGGATAAGCTGATGAGAAGAAAAGTTGGAGGGAGGGCTTATAAGTGTTATAGTGATCGGCAAATGGAACTTTGTCTTACAGATATAACAAATAAAGTACTAACTCAACGCGAAGCTGCTGAAAAATATAATATTCCTCGAAGCTCGATTATTTTGAAATTAAAAGCAATTCGAACAAATAAAGTTAGACAACCGGGTCGTCAGCGTATTTTTTCAGATGCCGAAGAAGAGGCCTTTATCCAGCATGCAATTCAAATGTGTAATTATGGTTTCCCTATAACACTTTTTGATTTAAGGTGTATTGTAAAAATGTTTCTCGGCAAAACAGGACGTAAAGTAGACCAATTCCAAAATAAAATACCTGGCAAAACTTGGGCGAATATTTTCCTAAGACGGCACAAAAATGAACTGCCCCAAAGGTTTTGTTCTAATATAAAGAGGGTGAGAGCCGCTGTAGACAAAGAGCAGATTCAGGCGTTTTTTGAGCAATTAAATACTGAAATTCAAGGAGTTCCACCGCAAAATATTTATAATTATGACGAGACAAATCTTGTTAATGAACCCAGCAAGAAAAAAATGCTCATGAAGCGGGGTGTAAATATCCTGAAGCCATAAAAAATTCAACGAAAGCAGCTGTTAGTTTAATGATAGGTATGTGGCAGTGCTGCTGGAGAAGTTTTACCACCTTACGTAAATTACAAATCAGACAATATGTGGAGCACATGGACCACCTGGCAATCGTTACAATCGGACAAAGTCTGGTTGGTTTGACACCAACACATTCGAGGATTGGTTCTTTTCATTGGTTCTACCCGTTTTACGTAGGCAAGAAGGAAAAAAGCTTCTTATTGGGGACATTCTAAGTTCTCACATAAATATGGAAGTTTTAAAGGCATGCATATATCTCATAATATCGCATTTGTGGCTCTACCACCAAATAGCACACAGCCTTTGGACGTGGCCTATTTTTGGCCTCTTAAACTGCGCTGGCGTCAAATTTTAGACCAATGGAAGGAAACGCCTGAAGCGCAAAGACTACCCACAATTCCTAAAAACATGTTTCCTACGTTGCTAAATAGGCTGTGAGGAAATATCATGAACAACTCAGCAAGTAATCTCAAAGCTGGCTTTAAGAAAACCGGTATTTTTCCGATTAATGAAACACCAGTACTACAGCGCTTACCTACATTTAGACATCCAGACGCTCCACTACAAGATCCGGCACTGATTTCAGAATCTTTCATACAATTCCTTGAAAATAAAAGAATAGAAGTGGTGGAAGGTTGAAAAAAGATGCTCAATGTACCGGCGGGTAAAAGCATATCTGCAGAAGATATTGTGCAGGCTAGTACATCAAAAGAACCTGGGCTTTCAAACAATAATAAGCCAGTTGCTACAGAAAAAAAACCGTGTTACCTAGCAACACAAACAAATGAAAAATTTCTGTGTCTCGTCGTCAATTAGCAGACCGAGACATTGAAGAGTTGTTAGCTGCTTTGGAAAGTGGTGACATATCAGACAATGGTCTGGAAGACGAAAATGATGATAAAGAAATGTTTTACAATAATACCAGAGAGTTGATGTGAGATTTGGCTGAGGAAGAAGTACCATCCGAAGAAGAAGTCACCGGTCTAGTTCCAGGGGACAATCCCGACACTGCAGACGACAGCGATCCACCGCTTATTCAAGAGATGCCAGTGAGACAGGAGGAAGTTTCTTTGGGTTTCGATAAAAGAAACCTCATATGGAGAGTAAATAATTTGACTTATAATGAAGATAAAATAACACACGAGCCTTCAACCGCGAAGTGGCAGACCTAGACACACCATACAGGTGTTTTATACTTATATCATTTTACCCCAGATTTTTTGCAGAAAATAGGGGAAGAAACTAATTTATACGCTGTACAATCTCACCCAAGTCATTCTGTTTCTATTTCAGTTTTAGATATAAGTAAATAAATTCATACTAGATATTTTGTTATTTATGTCGGTCGAACAATTTCCAAATGTAAGGTCATATTGGAATGACAAATTTGCATACAATCCTATAAAAAATACAATGTCCGTCAACAAATTTGAAATGATAAGAAGATTTATACATTTCAACAATAATGAAAACCAAAAACCACCGCAACATCCGGATCATGACCGGTTACATAAAATTAGACCAATAATTGAACATCTAAACGAAAGATTTTCATCTATTACTCAAGATCAACGTCTGTCCATCGATGAACAGACGTGTTCAACAAAAATTGCCCACTTTTTAAAACAATATTTGCCCAATAAGCCCCATTAAATGGGGCTACAAACTTTTTGTGTTGTGTAGTCTAATGGGTTATGATATAAGCATAAACCCAATAGACTAGCTTTTAAGTATTAGCTTTGAAGTATACTCTGCTCAAAACAAAAGGCACAACCCTGATGAACCCGATCTAGGTGTAACTAATAAAATCGTTCTTCGTTTAGCACGGGTAATACCACGTATGATTAATCACATTGTCTTTTTTGACAATTTTTACACATCTTTGCCCTTAGACCAAGAGCAACGATGTGTAAAAAAATTATTTATCAAAACAAGGTATTCACTGGGTGGGATTAGAACTGTCCAACAAACTAAGTTACCTAACTGTAGACTACCCGATAAGAAACCATTGATGAAAACCTCAGATAATTTACAACCAAGTTCTTTGCGACAGTTGCTCAGGCCAAAATAAGAACACTATGCATGGTTGCTATGCTGGGCAAATGGCTATACAGTGAATCGCCAAAGCATATTAAAAAAATAGAAGTTACATTTCCTGTCGTGGGTCATTCATTTAACCACGAGACCGTGTGATTGCTAAATTAGAAAATGATTTAAAAAAAAGAGGTAGTAACTTCTCCTGATGAATATGTAGCTGTTCTAAAATAAAATGCAACTATCACAGACCTCTCACCCATACCAGTCCTGAATTGGAAAAAAGCATAAGAACCTATTAAACCAACCATTTTGTGCCACTTCCCATTTATGAAGTCCAAACTGCTTTTTTTACAAGTAACTAGAACTAAAACAGAAAATGTACTTGTTCAGGGTGAATTGCACTATAAAAGTGAAATCAATACCAAAAAAAGAAAAATAATAATAATGAATAAATAATAATCCTGAGCTGATTGAACCATATATTGTTGTACAAAAAGCACGACAGTCAATGTTACAAGATTACTTCAAAAACACTTTGTCCTGAATGAAGAATTTTACCTATTTTGGACTATTATAAAAAAATTGAGGAAAGATCCCTACATAAACATAGAAAATGACAGTGTCATTCCAGAGAATGAACCGGATTTGTGTGAATTTGGTTTTGAAGATGTTAACTCCCATATATAAAATAATTTTATGTAAAAATAAATAATTTAGTTTCTGTAAATATGTATTGTTGATTTTATTTCATAAATAGCATGAGATTTCATGCAATGCAATAATATTATGATTGCTAAATATTAGGCATAACGGCATCCAAGCCTCAAAAGCTGTTCACATCAAAATCCACTTAAATAGAGAAGAATTTTCAGAAAACAATTTAGCGGAGTTTGCTATTAGACCCCTCATATAAGTTTCATTGAAATTATTGCTGCAACATTTTAATTTTCTCCTTCAAACTTGCCAACTGCATTAAGTGGATGAAAACAGGCAAAATGTACAACATTTATCAATAAGATAACTTGTCTTGTAAACATAACATAACATAACATCTTGTTTAATTTTGATTTGCAAGGAGCTCAAATACACATAAAGAAGCAAGTGGTCCATGTTTATATGTGCAAAAGTTAGCTGTTAATACTATTAATACATTTATAATTTAGGAAATCAAAACATCGAGTGCTACATGTGGGGTGAAACGGAAGGAAAACGTGGGACTGTTGAAAATTCAACAACAGGACCTTCAGAATGATGTCTGATGGGCATCCATCAGACATCATTCATCCTGCCGCATGGCAGACAATAGAAAAACTATCACTTTTCTTTCATGTGCTTGCTAACATTAAAAGCACATCCTACATTGGAGATAATTGACCACAAATTCCTTGAAACAGTCACATGGAGTGTGATTCGATTCATTCAAACATAGAATTAAAATCTAAAAATATACCTGTGTATAGTTCTGACTGTTGGGCACAGAAAGTTAAGGCACATACTAATCCTCGACGTTACACTGTGACAAACCAATACAAGGCTGCGAATGTAGAGGGAAAAATTCATATCAATGAAACAGTATTGATAAGATACCGAAAAGTGGTGCCTAATACAATTTTAAGAAAAGTTTAAACAAACATGAACCATTTATAGCTTTATATATGAAAAAGAAACGAGGTATAGTAACAAATTATCTTTTATGGTAGGTAGCTTACACATCTTCACTTTGGAGTTCTATATCGGATCTCTTAATTAACCGACAAAGTTATATAAGGAAATTGATGCAAGGCTTAGCAAAAACTCGGAATGAAACGATGAGTATTCGGAAATATTTAGGAGAAAAGAATCATCTCTGGATTTGAAGACCTAAATCATCAAGCAATATATTGGATATTGCGACCACATCGTACGTACGTTTTTTATTTATATACAACAGCACAATGTTCTCGCTCTTTTAACTACAACTTAAACAAATTAAAATAGCTCGTATTTCTCTGCTTGACCGTTCACTGAGCAAGTAATCACTACGTTCTAACTTCTAATGCGTTCTTGCTCAAGTAATTTGTTTGTTGACATTTCTGATGATTTCTATCGAAGTTTATCGTGGTCGAACCACTTGTACGTACATTACGATCTTGTTTAGTACTATACTTATAAATGTGTGATCTTGTTATTCTACAGTCTACACATCCCATATTAGTTTGTGGTCTACACCACAGATTTAATAAGTATTGGTCTACACAGTACAGTCAATCTGGGTAACTTTGGCCGTAGTTATAACTTTGGCCCAAAATTATATTTCCGATTATTATTATTTTTTACAGATTGCCTTAATTGATAAAAAAATAATTTTACAAATAAAAGATAGAAGGTATCTTCGTTAACGTATTTCACCCGTCGAAATGTGTCATTTGTCAATGACAAAATTCAAAAGTTGCCTTTTTCGTGAGTGCAATGACGGTACTTTTCTCAGTGTTAAAAAGTTGCATTCAGCGCTGTTCTTATTAGGTTTTGAATGGTAAGTTGCAATGTATTGTGTTACCAACTTGTCTGCCTATCATTTAATATATTTTTTGCAATATATAATACAGTATTTTTACTAGAAACATCTAAAATATTTCAAAACTACTTTGGAGTTACTATATCAGGGTAACATTGGCCCGGGATAATGTTACACTAATATTTTACTATCATACTAATATGTTGCCAGATTTTGGAAAATGTGTCGAATTTGATATAAATATGTATGTAGTACATTCGATATCGTGAAAAAATCTTTTTTTCCATACAGAAAAAGATATCATGCCTCAGGACGAATCTCTATAATGACAAAGGCTACAGATTGTTGGATTTGGCCAACGAATCGACCAGAAATAGTGCTATTATCAATTAACAATAATCATAAGTCTTAAATAAATCGTAAATAACTCAAAAAGGCAGTTATTTTGAGATAAATGATGATTTTTGGCGATGGAATGGGATGTTTAGAAAGGATGACTTAACAGCATTTTTTGTTAATTAAGTAGTTAATTTTCGGTTAAAATTTTATGTTTTAACAATTATTTAGATATTTTGAAGGGCCGTAACAGCCTGATTTCCTATTTTTCCTATCAATAACAAATAATAAAAGATTTAATAAAAAAACATGTTTCATAGGGCAACATTTTATTTCATACCTAAATTTTCCTTACAAACCTTAACTAAGGCACAAAAAAATATTGACTTTGGATGTAGACTATATATTTTTCTGCTAGTATTTAGTGGCCAATGCTACCTAGTTCACTTATTTTGCGAGAAATCATAAAAAACATGCACCAGGCCAGGCCTGGGTCAATTTTACCCCAACTCTAATTGTAACTTTGACCCATCGGTTTTATTACTTTTTCATTTCTTTTTTCTAAGAAACTATCATTATATTGCTAGGTTTATAGAATCAGTGGCTCTCAAAGCCATCAAAAAGTCTTCTTGGATGAGTCTTCCGCACTAATTTAAACATTTATTGCATTTTAATTCCGAAAAGTGGGCCAATGTTACCCAGGTTGACTGATACACACTTTCAGTTATATAAAATGTACTCTGTGGTACACACAGTATATTTGTTCTGTGGTACACACACTAATCATAAAATGTACTCTGAACTGAACTACTCTGTCTGTGCACGCCACAAAATAGGTAGAAGGTCGTCAACCAAAGAGTATAAAGGCGGTCACTCACATGTGCGCGAATACGCGAACCCACATGTGTAGGACGACTTTCTCGAATGCTTATGCGAAGTTTTCGCTGCATTCGAGGATTTCGAGGTTTTCCAAGCTGTGTCGGTTTTTTGTCAAACATCAAAGCGCTCGAACCTTCGCGTTGTCTCCCACACATTCGTGGTGTGACCAATTGAAAAAAAGAAAGAAAAGCTATTATTGTAAAGTACTCTGACGCATGTGTAGCAGTTATTAATGGATAACTTTGCTTTGTTAAGTTGCGCACACAATTGCAAAGGTGACGGATGTGCTAATTTATCGTGGTTCGTGGCGTCTAATCACATCTTGTATTGAAAATGGATGGAAAATGGAATAACGATAACATATTGGAATTTATTGAATTATTGCAAAGTGAACCCTCTATTTTGGACTCTGAAAAGAAGTCCTATAAAAACAGGCTATAAAAATAGTGAATGGTGCCTGGAAGAGAATAAATAATAACAAAATCGCGAGCAAGCCTGGACATTCGTGAACTCATTTGCGAGACCATTTGCATATGAATTCATTCATTCAGTCCTTCACATTCGTGCAAACATTCGTACAAATGTCAAACGTTTGTACATGAGTGACCGCGGTAGTAAAAAAACCCACAGATTAATAATATAGAAGCTAGCTAAATAAAACTTGAAGTGATTACGTTACAATAACTTGTGTCCGTGATCGAAGCACAGAACACAATCTAATTTAAATCTGTTTAATCTGTAAATCTCAATCTTTATAGAGATAATCATAGAGATAATAAAGTACTGTAGATACAAAGATAATACAGGAAAAGAGAGGCAACTGTCACCTCGCGGTGGATTCATGTCAAAACTAGCGCTCCCAGCGGGGTTTACAGTAACTAAACCTTATCTGTGTGTGCGTGGGTATTCACTCACACACATGCTCAGTGATTTTTCTCGTACATTTTAATGATAGTTCGCATCTACTAACAATTTTACAAAGGCTATTTTCTGAAGTTTGAAATCATTTTAATGAGTTATATGAATAGAAAATAAGCCTTTATCAAATTGTTAGTAAATGTGAACTAAAATAGGTTGACGTGAAAGAAAAATACGTTTATCATGAAAGAAGTTTATTTAGCAAATTATATTCATACATTGTTTCCATAAATAAACCTGTGATAGAAATTCGATGAGTATAGGCAGATGTTACATTAATTACGAATGAAAACAGAATAAAATAACCCAATTTTGAAATTTTTTTTTTTTAGATTATTACAAAATTAAAATGTGAAATGATTTAGTGAAAAGTTTAAAATTAATTAGTTTTATACCATAAAGCATTTTTTGTGTTTATGTGTATTGTAATATAATTGAGCTTTTTTCTTTATTGGATCTTCTCCTAAATAAGTCATTTTCCCAGTTATTATACGGTTAATGGATCTACACCAGCTAAAAATTAAAATATTTACTGTGGTATCAATAAAATATTCTTGTAAAATTTCTTTGTGCTTCTCACAAGTAAAAGGGAAATTTACAAAGGACTCGATTAAGTACTTAATTTTTTCTTTACAGTGACTTGTCTGAAAATTGGTTTTCAAAAAGTTAGTTATTATTTCTTGTGATTCACTGAAACTGCTTGAGAGCTGGTTAGATGGGTAACATAGCCACTGTTTTTCCATATTGTATTCCTTGGATCGTATGTATATATTCAGTAGTATTAATATTATTTGAAATAATTGTAGCTTTACAATTTAAACACCCTCTAACAATTTTTTTTAAACACTTTGCTAGTACCCATCCACATACATACATATTCAATTGGATGTTTGTGTCATCATTTTCGATTGGTGCTTTTAAAAGTGTCTCATACATTTCTTTAGTAATTACGACGTCTTCTTTATTTTCCTTGAAATTTCTGGTTTTATTTTGGTCACAGATCAAAAACTGCAGTGTTTGCAAGCAAGAATTTAAATCTTCTTCACAATTCGCGTTAATAGAATGCTTACAGCTAAAATTATTTATTAGAAGTGTTTTAAAAGCACCTTCAAATGCCTGACAATTTGGTGACACATTTCTGGCACCTAAACTCCTAACATTGCCAAAGAAGTTTTCAATTGGGTCTTGATTAAAATTTCTTGTTAGCATACAATCCAAGGAATATTTGTTATTAAGTACTGACCATAGCCTTTGCATTCCTTTTATAGTCTTAATAAAATTTTTTACAGATGGTGCAGAAGACTCCACTAAACGTACAATATTACCTTCCTTCTTTTTCATTATAAATTTGATCGATTTTAAATACTCTATTGCTTCTTTCCATAATTGATGGTGGGGGGAATTCCTTCTAACTGCCCCCCTGTAAATTTTCCCATTAGGTATGTGGAAGGTGCCTGCATTCAGGCTATCGAATAGTTTATCTATTAATAATACCATTGGTGTTAACTGCTGGCACTCTTCTGGAAGCATTTTCCTTGCGGTTAAGTGGTCCAGTGTTACTGCCACACTGTGGCTGAACAATTGGGCTGCCATCTTCACCCTCATTTTTTTAATTTTATTTTTATACACGTGTTCTTCAGTCAGTTTGTGTAGGTGTCTGAAATGAAATACAAGTAATTAGACAAAATGAATTGAGATTCATACTCATTGCTATTTAAGTAAGCATACTCTGCGCAAGCTATGTCAGTGTTCTTTGTTTGTCTACTGTGAATCCAGTAGTGTAGCTCTTTCCATAATGAAATGATTGACATTGAGCTTTTACATCTCGATTACATGGTTACATAAGTAACACAAGTTACTCAAACGAATGCAACCCTGCACTCAAGGGTTGTCAGCAACCCGTGCCCTGCCACGACCATGGCTGCTAACCAAAGTAGCTATAAGCACTACTAAGAAAGACGCTACTATGCATCTCTTAAACTATGTAGTAATTTTTAGCATGACCTGCTACGCTATGTGTACCAGTGAGTTACACAGTGAGTAGAAAAATAAATATTTAAAGTATATTGTTTACTGACCTCAGTTCTCCTCGTGACTTATCTGCTTCGTATAGCATTTCAAAATACTTCCACTGTATGGTTTGTTCATTATTATTATCATTAAAGTCTATGTACTTTAGATCTTTGTTTATTAGATTATTCCTCAAACCTTTTAATAAATGAGGGACGTCATACAGGGGTACTATTTCATTCCCATCAATATAGATTACTTCATCACGCCATTCCCTTCCAGCCCTCAAAAAATTTTCTTTTGAATCAGCCACTAAGCTGTTTATACTACATACATTTGTAGGCGCCTGGTCGCAAACTGTGCATAATATGCGCAATCCTGTACTATGCACATGTCGAATTACTCTAACTCTCCAGTTTTTACACTCTGAGTGAAGTAATATGCTACTGGCTGTTTGAAGCTCATTTTGATACCTTTTATCATAAAAACTAAAACATGGTTTGCTAGTTTTATGCCCTCCCCAAAGCTTACAAAGCCTTTAAATCTATCGTTTATATGGTCATACTGGACCTGTGGCTCTATACTCATTTCATCAAAAATGAGAGTGCAGCCTATCTTGGATGCTGAGTTCTCGCACACTCTGCGATAATTTTTCAAATACCACCTTGTTGATTCCAGGGGCCAATTTGATGTCACTCAATAAGTTTTTTAATGTTTTGACGCATGTTAATTTAAAATATTTTGAAAATAATGAATAGGCTTTTGGACTTTTTTTATAAATGGATAGAGCCATTACTTTCTCCTCAATATTATATCGCCTGCCTTTGGGTTTTTTCAAACCATGGCGGTATTGTAGCCCAGTAAAAATTTTTTCAGTTGCAGTCATGTTTTTCGTGATTTGGTCAAACGCACTTCTGTTACTTAATTTTGTTTTAAGACCCGCAAGACGTGATTTTAAAATAATTTGTCGTTTCTTCATTTTCTTCACTTGGGCTTTTAGTTTTCTGGACTCCTTTTGTTTTGATTTGTAATTTTTTGATAACTGATCTATAAGAAACACAGAACAATCAGTTAAATTGAGGTTTTTTCTTGTTTGCATGAATAAATGTCTCAAATAATATAAAATTTACCATCTTGAATAGACGTTTGCGATGTTGAGGGAAGATTATATCGTTCACTTGGTAGCTGTTGAGATACTGAACCTGAAATAAAACAAATACAAGTCTTAAATGGGTGATTCTACGATAAAGAGGTAACTTGTACGGCAATCACTTTAAAAGGAATCATTAAAACTTTTGAACAAATGACTTCTAGAGTACAACCGTAAGGCAAAAAATCATAAGAGCATAGGCAACGACTTACTCTTTAAAATATAACTAATGGTACATCAATTAGAGATGTTGATCATCAGATCGCTAGCTGCACCCATAGACGTCCCACTGCTGGGCACGGGTCTCCCCCACAGACACTGCTGCGGGAGGTCTAAAGCATACTCCACCACGCTGCTCTAATGCGGATTGGTGGAGGGGTTAGTGACCAACCCAGTGTCGAATGTTCTCAAGGCACCGAAGGTCTTCGACAAGGTTTAACGACTGTTTCCAGCATTGAAAAGAACCGGGACCGACGGCTTTACGTGCCCAACAAAGCACGATAGCGTCCATGAAATTTTGCCACTAGCGGTCACCCGTCGACAAACAGACCGCGCCCTTCGTTGCTTAACTCTTTCGATCACATTGAATCGACGCGAGCCATTGGGCTATTGACGCTACATGAAGCCTGAAAAACTTACACCCAACAGCAAGTAAAACAAGTTATGAATTCTCCAAGTGCCTCAAACACAGTGAAGAAAATCTGATTAATGATTAATATGAAAGTCTGATTATATGTTAAGAACAATGTTTAATAAATGTAGATTTTATTGATATCATGAATTATGTTATTGTGTCAAAATCTAGTTCCTGGTGTAATAAGTGATCTTTTTTTCTCTACCCTGCCCGATGTATTTACTTATTTACTTACTTACTTATTACTTTACTACTTCGAAAAAGTAATATAATTTGTATAAAGTGACTTGCCCTTACGTGAAAAGGTAAATACACAGGACAAATACAAGTGTAAACTGTTGAATTTAAAATTAATTTCTCACCTGTATCAATAGATGGTATTGGGTCATCAGAACTATATACCCTTGGAATACAGTAAGAATGTTCCAGCTGCATCAATATACCAGGTTGTTATATACCTGCCAAGCACCTGGTGATAGTCCTGAGGGAGTATTTTAGGGAAACACAATGAAAGGCTGCTGTCCGTTACTTAGCGTTTAATGCAAGTGGCGTTACATTTGTCATCGAGATCTACCTACCTAAATAATTATTTTCTACCTACATACATATTTGCTTTTTTATGAATTCCTATATACCACACCTCCACACTTAATACGAACTTAACATAAACAACAAAACTTAATCTATTTCCAAGCCGTATCTTGCAACCGGCCGTCTCGGACGACTGGAACGATTCACTGCGGGACTGCTGCGAGCACTACTAGTGTCAGAGTCTGGGACGATAGCAGGCTCCTCACCCACCGGAGTGTCAGAGCCAATGACATCCGGATTCCCTGACTGTTCGTGACTAACTTTCACAGGTGACGGCGGACTGGGACATGAAAATGATATGGACCGTTTGCTTTTTATCTGATCAACGTGTCTTTTCACAGGTGGACCGTTTGTGCTCTCTATCACATAGTTCCTAGATCCCAATCTAGTACTGACCTGGCCAGCTTCCCATTTCCTACCCTCACCGAAATTTCTGTACCACACCTGGTCCCCCTCATTAAATGCACGCTCCGTTCCGCCAGCGTATTCTACTTGTTTCCGTTGGCAAGCTTGAACACGGCTTTCTATCCCGTTTTCCCCCCGTAATAAGTCCAACCGGGTCCGAAGGCTACGCCGCTGCAACATAAGGGCGGGTGATGTACCGGTCGTACCTTGCTCCACATTCCGATACGATAATAAATACGACTGAAGTGCTACATCGATATCTATTTGGTCTCTTAACGCTTTCTTAACAGCCCGTTTGCACAGTTTCACTGCATTTTCGGCAGCTCCGTTTGACGACGGGTGATACACCGCCGAAAACGTTAGCTTGACCCCGTTTTGCTCCATAAATTGGGCATATTCCTTACTCGAGAACGGAGGCCCGTTGTCCGACACCACCTCCTTAGGAATGCCGAACCTAGCAAAGGTTTCTCTCAAAACCTTAATGGCGGCCCCCGCTGTGGTTCGGGGCATGTGAAAGACCTCGATCCATTTCGTTGTTGAATCTATTATTACCAAAAATGTTTTCCCGTGAATGGGCCCCAGGAAGTCCACATGCAAGCGCTAGGCTCTGCTAGGTAGGGCCAGGGCGCGGGGGGGGCGCGTGGGGGCGCCGGCGCCTCCGCAGCGCACGTGGCGCACTCGCGGCAGCCGCGCTCGATGTCCGCGTCGATCCCGGGCCACCACACGTAGCTCCGGGCTACGCATTTCATTTTTACTACGCCTAAGTGACCTACGTGCAACTCTTTAAGTATCGTCTCCCGTAATGCCCGCGGAATCACCATCCGATACCCCCACATTACACAACCGGAATCGAGATATAGCTCATGCCGTTTTGAAAAGTAATTCTTTAGATTTTCATCGTTACACGTATGTGGCCATCCGGATTGTAAATATATTACTACCGTTCGCAATTCCCGATCGTTTCTCGTACCGCTTATTATGTCCTTTTTTGTCACCGGTAAAAAATTTTGTACAAAATTTAAATAAGTTTTTTCAGTTACCCGGTTATCATAATCTGCCTTCCTCTCCCTCACCGGTAATCGCGAGAGTGCATCGGCTCCATTCCTATGGGACGGCACATATTGTATGTCGTAACTATAACCCGAGAGTAACACCGCCCATCGTTGCATCCGACTGGCTGCCATGACCGGGATTCCAGTCTTTTCACCGAAAATAGTAACCAACGGCTTATGGTCAGTTCTTAGAATAAACTTACGACCGAATAAGTACTGATGAAACTTCCGCACGCCGTATATAATCGCAAGCGCCTCCCTTTCTATCTGCGAGTAAGAACGTTCGGCCTTATTTAACACTCGCGAGGCGTACGCGATCGGGCGCTCGACCGGCGCGCAGCCCGCCGCGGGCACCAGGTGCGAGATGACCGCGCCCACCCCCACGCTGCTGGCGTCCGTCGTCAGCACCAGCGGCAGCTCTGGGGAGTAGTGTGATAGTACCTCGCTAGACATTAATTTGTTTTTAACTAAATTAAATGCGTTATTACACTCATCGCTCCACTCAAACTTAACATCTTTTTGTAGGAGGTTATACAGCGGTTTCAACAATGTACTAATATTAGGTATAAACTTGGCATAGTACATGACCAGGCCTATGAAGGCCCGGAGCTCCGTTACGTTGGTAGGCATGGCAACCTTGTTGATTGCTTTTAATTTTTCTGGACAAGTATGGACACCGTCCTCACTTATCACATAACCTAAATATGTGACAGACTTTTGAAAGAATGTGCATTTATCTTTCCTTACTTTTAATCCGTACTTTTGAAGTCTTTCGAACACTCTATTTAAATTAATTATATGCTCCTTATCGTTGCTACCCGTGATAATGACGTCATCGAGAAAAACACCTACTTGAGGTAAATCCGCGAATAAGGCTTCTAATTTCCGTTGAAAAATACCCGGGCTGGAAGACACGCCATATACGAGCCTTTCGTACCTAAACAAACCCTTGTGCGTATTAATTACCGTATACGCTTTACTCGAATCATCCAAGGCAAACTGGGCGTAGGCTTGCGATAGGTCTATCTTCGAGAACCGTTGCCCTCCGTGCAAGCGAGCCAATAAATCTTCCACCTTCGGCAGGGGAAAACGGTCCACCTCCAGACACTTGTTAATTGTCAACTTAAAATCGCCGCAGATTCTAATAGTGCCGTCTTTCTTTACCACCGGTACTATCGGCGTGGCCCAGTCCGACGTCTCCACCGGCGTGATGACGCCGTCCCGCTGCAGCGCGTCCAATGCGCGCTCCACGGGCGCCCGCAGCGCATACGCGAGAGGCCGCGCGTGCATGAACACGGGCCGCGCGTCCGCTCTCACCCGCAGGCTGACCGTCCCGCCAGTGAACCGCCCCAGGCCGTCCGCGAACACCTCACAGAATCTGGAACTGAATTCCTCTAAGTTAAATTCCTTTCGTTTAATATCCATTCCATGACACTCTACCGTAGGTATTTCTATACCTAACTCCTGTAACCACTGTCTACCAAGAAGCGTTGTTTTAGCTCCTCTGATAATATACAGATCTAGTTGTTTAGTTTTATCTTTAAAACGTACTAACACTTTAATTTTACCCACCGGTCGGATGTGTTCGCCGGTGTAGTATGTTATTAATAAATTAGCGTTATGAAGCTTACAATCCGGAAACATCTTTAGATAATCTTTGTAACTTAAACACGAAATAGTGCTTCCGGTATCTAACTCCATAATCAATTCATAATTGTTGACGTTAATTTTAAAATAGTACGGGAGATATTTTTTTAAAGGATGCGAGTTGATTGAAAAATTAATTACCTCCTCGCTATCCTCGCTTCCCTCACCCGAGTGCTCCTCCTTCATACAATAGCTTGCCGACGTCTGACCAAGCCTCGGGCACATCCTCTTCAAGTGGCCCTGCTTATTGCATGCCCGACACACGTACAGCTTGAACTTGCAAGCACTGGCGGCGTGCTGCCCTCCGCAAGCCGCACAGGACCCTCGCCAGGCCTGCTGCTGCCCGCTCGCCCTCCGCGCTGCGTCCGCGCCGTCGCCCGGCCGTCCCGCGCGCCCGGCCGCCTGTGCCGCGGCGCGCGTGACCTCGCCGCGCCCGCTGGCCGGCCCGCGCGGCGCGTGCCGCTCCCGACACTCGCCCGCGACGCCAGCCCGATGCACCGCTGTCGCCTGTCCCTCGTCGTGCGTGTCGCCGCCGTGCCCCTCCACCAGGGCCGCGTCCGCTTCGGCTGCCTCCATTGTGACCGCTAACCTCAAAGCTTTGTCAAACTTTAGGTCCTCCTCTGCAAACAGTCTCTGCCTTATGCTGTCGCTTCTCAAGCCGCAGACAAACTGATCCCTCAGACTTTCCGTGAGCCATGAACCAAAATTGCAAGTCATTGACAATTTTTTTAGTTCCGTTACGTACTCGGCTATTCCCTCGTTCCGTGCCTGTTTCCTTTGTCGAAATTTGTACCGTTCCGCTAGTATGCTGGGCCGTGGCTGTAAATGGTTCTTCATAATTTCGACTAATTGGGTAAAAGATTTCTTAGGCGGCTTGTCCGGTGTACATAAGTTAACTAGTAACTCGTAGGCATCACTACCCATGACCGTTATCAATGTTGGCACCTTCAAATCGTCCTTCACCTCGTTCACAATAAAGTATTGTTCCAGGCGCTCCACATAAATAGTCCAATTATCCTTAAGCGGATCGAACGACGCAATTTTACCAACGGACATCTTGTGACGCGTCGGTGAAACTTATCGCAACACAATTTCACAATATTACGCGTATTTTTTTATATATCCGCACGCACAGGATTCACAGTTTATCGTCGCCAGTTGTTATATACCTGCCAAGCACCTGGTGATAGTCCTGAGGGAGTATTTTAGGGAAACACAATGAAAGGCTGCTGTCCGTTACTTAGCGTTTAATGCAAGTGGCGTTACATTTGTCATCGAGATCTACCTACCTAAATAATTATTTTCTACCTACATACATATTTGCTTTTTTATGAATTCCTATATACCACACAGGTGAAGCAGATATTCCTGTAAAAATGTTATTAAAATAGTTATCAATTCAGTTCTAAAAATCTTATTAATATTAATAATAATAAAACTTTTATTTCTGGCAATTACAATTTTGCAGCCCATATAATGTTAGTGGGTTAGTAGAACAGTATATAAATATTGTTAGAAAATGTAGCAACTAAAACTAACACTTAAAAGTAACAAGGTATAACTAAAAAATAAACATACAGCTAAAGACTTATTGACATAAACTTATAACATAAACCTAACTGGAGATAAAGATGATGGTCCCCTCCTCTGTGGCTCTTTCGTTTGGGGCTTATGGAGGTTAATCCAGTGCCTCAGAATCAGAATAAACTTCAACTTCTTATATATGTATATTATTATCAAACTTCATTAAATAACCACTTACCATCCAAATGCAGTGTTGGCACAGCTGTAGGCTTCAGTCTATGGCAGGCTACTTTTTGATCAGATGGAAAGTGATAGTCACATACTTTTTTGTTTTTAAAAATTTTCAAGGGTTCCATGTGTTTCAATTTAGAAATTAACACCCATTTTTCGAACATTTCAGAACGATTCTCTGGATGCGGAAATCGATGCATGCATGTAAGCACCTGTAATACCAAGAAATATAGATGTTACATGTCTATAAATAAAACAAAATAAAAGATCGCTGGGAGGGCCAAGCTAGTAAAAATTTTAATATAGGTACTATGACACTAACATACAGTGCAAACTCTTTAAAACAAATTTCAAGGGACCGAGCATTTTCTTTCGTTATAAAGACGTTTAGTTATACAACATACGGAGGGAAGAGAAAAAATAAACCAAATTTAACCAATTACAATAATTTCTAATTTCATTACTATCAATACAATAGGTAAATTATTCTAAACACATATATTATATTCTGTTAACTTTGCCTGATGTGATGCTATGCCAATATTTGTTTTGTATTTTTTTAAGTATTGGTTCCATTTATTAAGTTTCATAGTTGGTTTACTACTGACTGACTGAGTACTCTACCTACTGATAATACACAAGGTGATGATGGTGCATTTAGTAACTCAGACTGAAATTTCCTACAGACAATGTAATCCGTCTACGCAATTAACAATAACAAAAGCGAGACGGCTGTTTATGACCTCAGGTATCTTTCTTAGAAATTTCGGCACCTCAAAAGATTAGTTTTGTTTTCTTTATTTTGTTGATGTCTAAATATGAAAATATTTCTTCGTCTATCCTTTGTATACATGTAATTTATACCACATTAAAGGAACTTGTTTCTGTCTGTTTTTCATTAAGTAGAACGAACGACGTTTTAGTTTATAGAGTTTACACTGTAGTATAATTTACTAACCTTGCGCCGATTTATACCAAAGTTAAATGTTAAGTGAATACATATATACGAGACTATATGATAATATACGATAATTAACTCTCAGAATTAATAATTGTATCGTTACTTTACAATAATGCTATAAAGGTCATAAAGACCAAAAATACTGGCTTTGGTTGTAATGCGCTTAAATTAAAGAGATTTTGATCGAAATCCTAGAGTACAGTACATATCGAGATCTGCCATTTTGTTTTCCCGGCTTGTCAATTTCACTAGCAAACAAAATGTTTGATTTACATTTTATGTTATATTTATTTCATTCTGTGTTCATCCGTGTTCCCTTAATGTCCTCCTCCGATTTCTCGTGCTCTCAACGACGACCCAGGCATTCTACCGGCATTCCGAACCCACTTATAAACACTGACCCCTGCGCCCCTTTTTGGACTCCGATTTGCTCATTGATTTTGGGGATTTTGGTGTATTTTTTTAAAAATATGTAACTGCAATGTATCAAAATACCTAACTGCAATGTATCTCGTAAGTAGATTTTTTAATTATTTAAAATTATTATATTTATATTTCATTTCTAACCTATAATTTATGTTTGCCATAACTTCGCTATTTTATTTATCGTAATGATTTGGTAATAGACATATGTTTAATTTAAATAACACGCACAGTTAAGCAGCGTGGTATTTATCTCAAACTACTTTTATAACTGGAATGTGTAGGTATCCCTAATTGAATCTTCTATGATTTGAAAATGTACTTCGTTGTTTCTTAGCCTTATATTGAAACATAAACTTCGCTATTTTCATATCGTAATGATTTGGTATGTATTATAAATATGTTCAATTTAAATAACACGCACAGTTAAGCAGCATGGTATTAAATCTCAAACTACTATTATAACTGGAATGTTGTATCCTTAAGTGGATCTCTTATCATTTGAATATGTACCTAGCAGAAATAACAAGCATAACAGTTATTTTTTGTAATTGTTGTCCTTGTAGTATTCTCTTAAAATTTTAATAAGTTCAAGTATTAAGAATACAAAGTTTAAATATTTACTTGATTTTGTTTGCTTATGCATTTTGTGTATCATATTATCATAATGTACTATCTACAACCCATAGATGCCCCACTGTTGGGTCTGGGTCTCTCCCACAGATACAGCTGTGGGAGGTTTAGAGCATACTCTGTCACACTGCTCCAATGGGGAAACGTCCGTAAACCGACTTTACAGACAACCAGTTTTGATACTAATATTTCTTTCCATAGAGCTGGTTGATTGATATTATGTAACAGTTATTTTTCATTGCTTATTTTTCCAAATTACAGGTGCTGACAAGATTACATTGCATACGTTTCCAAACCCAATATTGGATTCAGATCGATTTAGGACGTGGCTTTACAAAATTGGTGGAGATGTATTATCATTAGATAATCAATACATATATAAGCACCGTAGGGTGTGCCACAAGCATTTTGATCAAAAGTATCATACTTGGACAAAAACACTTAGTAAAAATGCTGTTCCTACTTTATTTTTACCAGGTTAGTTATACATAATTAATTAAATGGTTTCTTCTAAAGTAGAGTGTAAAATGCATCCTTTACAACTGGCATTACCCCAGTGATGTCTCTAGTGTATTTGTTTCCCCATTTGTTTATTTGTATGTGCACATCATGTATATCAATGACCCTCCGAAATCAGTGAAACACAACTGTAAGCTTTGCCAGTACTGTAGTCTTTGTAAGCATACAATTTGTTTTTTGAAATGGCTATGCTTTTATATAATAAACATACCAATATATAACATATGTAATTTACCTGAACTTAAAGAATTTCTAATAAACAATGTATATCATATCCAAAAACTTGTTGACAGTCTGAATTGCTGAAAATACACTCAAATTAGATAAGAAAAAGAATAGATCTAACTTAGCTAGGTTGTATGCCCAGGCAGGGCAGGCAATGCAGGCTGTACTGATTGTAAAAGTCTAAGATTAAGAATGAATATGAACCAATATTATAAAAATGGATTTATTGTAACCATTAATCAACTATGTGTACCTATGGTATAATGACCTGCGATTTATTTCATACTAGTGGACGCCCGCAGCTTCGCTCGCGTGGAATTAGACATTCACTAACTTCAAGAACGGCAAAGTTTCATACCAACTTTGCACCCCCGTTTTACCCCCCTAGGGGGAGAATTTTCAAAAATCCTTTCTTAGTGCTCCCCTACGTTATAAATGGAACCCCTGTGCAAAATTTCAAGTTTCTAACCCTTATAGTTTAGGCCCTGCGTTGATATGTCAGTCAGTCAGTCAGTCAGTCACCTTCTCCTTTTATGTATATAGATTGAATACTGTAAAACCAAGAAACCTTGAGAAGACATTTAAACTAAAGAAATTTTCAACAGGACTGCAGAGACAATCATTGGCTGATGTTACAAACACATTTAATACTGACCAGACTTCTACACAAGCAGGGCCATCTGCACATGTCTTAACTCAACCAGGCCCATCTGCCACCTTCCCTCAGCCAGGGCCTTCTACATTAACTTCTTTGGCAGGTAAGAATTCTTGTTTAATAAAAAACCATATTGAATTTCTATCTTCTCATTCATTAGTTTAGTCATCACGAGCGTGCCTGCTAAGCTACAGGTCCTGTGGTTTGATATTATGTTTTATGACATGTTTAATAAACTTATCTACTTGGCTAACTTGACAGTTAGCTAAGAAATGGCCCCCAGGTGTTGTCATAGGATCACATTGACTTGTCTTCAGACTGGTATTTCTGCGACGACAGACGGTTACATTCAAAAGGGCTTTAACTAGTTAACACAAAAAGCAGAGTATACTTTCTGATGACTTTTTGTATTGGATTTAGTAAACATGGCATGTAACCTTGTAATATTTTTTCCAGATAAAGCACCACGTAGTTCTAAATATACTTTAAAACAATGTTCGGTTGCAAACAGAAAGCCAGTTAATTTCACCAGACAGTTATTGAAATTAAAAAAAAAAACTGACAGCTATGCATTACGACTGAAGAAAGCATTAAATTTGTCCCAGAATAAAACTTTTAAAAATGCATTGAATAAATTCACAACAATGGCTGCAATTTTTACAGTTATGCAATTTAGAGAAGTTTCAAAATCTAAAATGGGAAGAAGATTCAAAAAAGAAGAAAAAATCATGGCCTTAAGCCTATATAAACAAGGACCAAAGGCTTACAGATGGCTTAGTAAAATCTTTGTTCTTCCATCACCTCTGACATTGACTAGACTGATATCGAAATTGGGAATTAAAGCAGGTATCAATGAGAAAATCTTTTTACAGCTTAAAGAAGCAGTCAAAAGAATGTCAACTGATGAAAAGCTGTGCACGTTGATATTTGACGAAATTGCTATTACCCCAAATTTTCAGTACAATAGAAAAAGAGATTGTATTAATGGGTTTGTGAAAAATGGGACCGAAGTTAAAAGAAAAATAGCAGATCATGCTCTTGTTTTTATGATACGTGGGGTTTTCAAAAACTACAAGCAACCAATTGCGTATTCATTTTGCTGTGGAACAACTCCAAGTTTAGAAATAAAAATGTTATTGAAAAATATCATCACAGAACTCCAAAATTGTGGATTGAAGGTATTGGCTACAGTTTGTGATCAAGGAACTACCAACGTTAGTGCCATTAACTCTCTGGTGCAAGATACTCGGGCGCAGTATTTAAGGGAATCAAAGAATTTAACTCATACTATATTTGAGATAAATGGTGAGGAAATTGTTCCACTATTTGACACTCCTCATCTTATAAAAGGAGTGAGGAATAATCTATTAACTAAAAATTTAAGATATATTATGGATAAACAAGTCAAAGTTGCAAAATGGGAACACATCATCCAGTTATATGAAGAAAATCCAGCATATAAGGGAATGAGACTAATAAAAAACTTAACTGAAGCTCATGTTAACCCTGAGAAAATGTCTAAAATGAAAGTTAAATATGCCACACAAGTATTCAGCAGAACTGTTGCTGTTAATATGGGATACTTAGCAGGTAAGTTTCTTTGAAATAGTATATATCAGTTGCATACTTGCATCACATTGCATGATTTGCTAGATTAATAAGGCACAGAACCTGTGGTACAGTATAAGGCCATATAAAGTACAGTACAGTAGTGGACAAAAGGCTAATGGATAGATGGATGTATTAACGTGGATCAGCCTTTGAAAAGAGAAGCTGAAGTAATATTCTTCCTTTGTTACAAGATGAGCTATTATGTTAAACTATACAAAATTATTGTGGTATACGCTGTATCGCGATAATTTATATGTACGTACCTACATATAGTGCTTGTTAAGTATATAACAATTATGATACATATGACTGATAATTTGGACAGTTATAGTTTGAGTAATTGACTAATATTCGTCCAAATCAGATACTAGTTATGACTCTTTATGTAGTGTGGAGCGGCTGGTCACAGATGCAATTGATTTTGTTAAGACTGATGCCTAGTTCCACCTATAATCCTTTATGCAAACATTGAAATGGGAAATAAAATTAAGCCTCTGTTTTACTGCCGCTAACAACCTGATGTTGATGGTACTGTTCAATAAATTATTTCTGCAGTATTAATTAATATTAAAATTGTATTTCAGATAAAGGAATACTCCCAATTGAGTGTAAGGATACAGCTGATATACTTCTTTTCTTCGATAAATTATTTGACTCGCTAAACGGGAGTTACTCAAACTCAAAAAAAAGAACTGGAAAGCATTTGCTAGGAGCAGTAACTCCGACATCAAAACACACAGAGACTTGGAATAATTCTAAAAAAATCCTAAGCTCAATGCAATTTATTGGCAAAGATGGAAGGGTAGGTAATGTTCCATCAATAAGTAACTGGTTGCAAACACTTTAAAATGTCGACTACTTAAAAAAAAGACTATTCAATGAATATAACATTAAATCAATTTGGATGAGACATTTTAACCAGGACCCCCTTGAAAACTTTTTTGGCTGTATTCGAAGCCATGGATGTAGAAATATCTCACCTACTCCATCTGGCTTCGAATCAGCATTTGCATCATTATTAATTACTAATATAAGCAGTCATTCTAGGGGGTCCAATTGCGAAGAAGATTTATGCAAAAATATGCATGCTATGAATAATCTGTTTTTCGAAATAGATCAGTACCAACCATTACAACAATCACAAATAACAAAATATTAATATAGAAGACATAAGTTGTGAAATCATAGATTTTGACCAAAAGAAAAACAATGTTAAAATTATAGCCGAACTATGTTATGTAACCGGTTACTTATTGCGTCAATGTAAGAAGAATGTTTTTAAAAATTGCATTAAATGTAAAGAAAACTTATTTAACGAGAGAAATCCTAACGATTACTTGATACGAAGAGAGTATTTCACTTTTAGAAGAAATCTTACCTACCCTTCGGAAGATTTGATAAAATTATTTTCTATAATGCAAGATATAATATATCATGTATTGGAAAAACAAAGCGAAATAAATGAAATAAGAAATTACTGTAAAACATTGATTAATATTATCGCAAACTTCGATATATTTGAATGTTTTATGCATAAGACAGTATTGATCGAATATTTTTCAGATTTAACCTGTAGATTATTTATTTGTAACTGGTGCCGTGATGTAAATAAAATATTGAATGGCACCAGATTAGAGGTTAATGAAAATGATGTAATAAAGAAACTAGCAGTGCAGCGTTACAAAAAAAAGAACAAATATAAATATTGATGTGAGTCTTGTTTTTTATTACAAAACAAAAGTCTATAAATGATTTAATTTCAATTTAATTTTCATTTGTTGCCGTATACACTTACAATATAACGTCACATTAAACATAGCAAACCAGGACCAATTTGCAGAATATTGTGAATGTATAAGGCAACAAAAGAAAATTAAATTGAAATATCAAATTCCCAACTACTGGAATACTACCTACCTATACATACATATACACACTATGCATAGTTATAGAGCTGTATATTGTATAAATAGTTCGTTCCTAGCTTAATAGATGGCGTGCCGTCGTAAAAAGACTGATGACTCTATTTCAGTATATATGTCACAGGAAAATAACAAGAACCGCAAGTTTATTTTCCTAGGAAATTTTAGGAAATTTATAAACCTTTGTAGGATTCTAAACGAGAGATAAATTGTATTATTTTACGCCCACATTTTCGCAAATTGATAAACTTACCGAACTGACGCGTAAAACAATAAATAAGCAACATTTGTTGACGAACTGAAATTTACCACAGAGCTACGAAATTTTTATAGTGGCGATGACCAAAATAGTAAGAATTACTACTTACATAAACTTTTAAGTTTCAATTTCCTTAAAAAAGGGGGGCTCGGGGGGCGAAGCCCCCTGCCAAGAAAAAACGACACAATTAACTCCAAATTTTGTTAGGTTAGGTTCAGGTTTTGTCTATGATTATTTACGCAAAAAAAGGAACCCCGCTTGCGGGGTTCCGTCGACATTTATGACAGAGTCCGACTTGTCTCACAAGAAATAAAATTCCTATTATTATTATACAATTTGTTTTATTTAATTCCTTCAATCAAAGCAAAAGTAATTTAATTTTTCATTACTATTTAAGTACCTACTGTTTTGTAATCGAAACTGATAAAGTTACAGTTTGGCAAGTCTGATTGTACCGTCTATGAACACAAGCATTGCCACTGTCAACATTGACCAATCAGAGAGCAGTGCGTTATTTGCCTTATTTTAAATAATTTTCTTCATTAAATCACTTCTTGGCCGAGAAAAAGCTTTTTACGCCGAAAGATTTATCTAGAATACTACATGGAGTAGGAATTGATGTTTGTTCTATTTTTGAAAGATTGCATGACCTTTGTTTTGATAAAGAGGGAAACAGAACAAAATATTTAAACAATCTCATCAAAAATGATCATTATAAGATATCTGATATATTACATGAACAAGTTAAAAAAGCCTATTTTTTTAGATAAACAGAATATTAGTAAAGGAGACAAAGTAACTAATGCATCGAGTAATTCATCCGGTAAAACGGAGCAAGAACAAAACTTGGGTAGTTTATGTGGTGTAGTTTATAATTTATAAATATTATCAAATATGTATGTAGGTAGATTCATATTATATCGAGCTATGTACCGTGTAATGTCACTTGCAATATACGCCAAGTAACGATCAGCTGCTTTTATTGTGTTTCTCCCAAGTATCCCTCAGGACTTACCAAGTGTGTGTGGCAAGTACATAACAGAGAGATACTGTAACTTTATTATAACTATCCTTTAAAATTATTGCACAAACAATACATAGTACACAGTACAGTGGCACTGAAAGCAGGGCTTTGGGGCCCTTTAGCTCTAGCCATTGTTACGAACAAAGATAATAAATATAAGCTCAATCAATGGTAGTGTGCATCCAACTCAGTCCAATGATCACAATCAGTTGCATTATGCGGGGAAAGCTAGTACCTAACCTTATAAAACCTTTGAGTAGTCCACTGGACAAACGGGAAATCAAGCATAAAGAAAACAACAAAAAAGAAAATTAATATTTATTTACATTTATACAATAACATAACACAACAACAATGTACAAAAATTCTGTTAAGAAATCTTGTTGGATCTGCATTGCGCCAGAAATATATTTCAAAGGTACCAGGGCAACGTGCGAGCGACGCCAGGTGATGTGGTACTTACGCCCTCTAATACACGCTAGGAGGAATACCTCGGCGCTAAGATCTCTGTTATAACTCTGATATAACGTGGTGCATAAAAAGTTAATTTTAATCTACATTGCAACAACCCTATATCAAGCTGTATGTTGGTGTATACGAGTACTCTCATGCATACAGCACATCCCTCGTGAAACATAACAATGAAAATATACATCATTATACGCACCACCAGCAGTAACACGTGTGAAAGTTCTCTAATTGGATGGTTTTAAGTTTTAGTTTGTACTTCATAATATTTCATGATTGATTACAATAAACGTTGATTCTGATGATATAAACAGAAAATAATAAAATCAGTATTTTTTTTACACAGAATTAGTTTGCAAGGCAGAGCACTCGCTAAATTATGTTCTGTTAACGGTGAAAAGAAATTAATTGCAATTTAGTGAAAATTACAAGGAATAACTGAGATTTTCTGAATAGTAAATATGGTACCTATGTAATAAATAATGGATTATTATTAATGTATTGACATTAAATATTTAATGACAAAAAATATTATTTTGTAATTTAAATTAAAAGGTCTGAATTATATAAATTATGTTATATATATATATATTAGGTTATTTAAGGAAAGATTAAACATTTTCCATGCCTAAAATAGGTATGAATATGCGTATCTACTCGTGACCTAAATTTGTAACAACTAATTTAACCTTATTCTGCAAATACATTAATTTGATTTGATTTGGAAGGGTAATAAGCTTGCTACTAGAATTATTATTGTTAATACTTAATACAAATTGAAAATAAAAATGATACATAGGGTAAGTACCTATTTAGTTTTGAAAAGCGTGAATTTTATTTTATGTTAATGATTTTGTGAGTCATAAAATTTGTACTAATTTATTAAAAACTCAATATGTATAATATGGAAAAATATCTTTGGCAAGGTTTTTGTGCGAAAATCTTAAATTTCACGCGAATTAAACAAAAATTATGAATATTCCATAATTATAGTGGTAGTGGTAGAGCCTATAGGGAACCAAATGAAAAGGTTTATATGGAACCTATTTTTTTCCATATAGAGTTCGCCGGGGGCAGTACCATCGCCCGCCATGGTACCAGGTACCATTTCTACCGTGTAGTAACTGTTTTTAAAGCAATTGTGGTCCGGTTGGAATGGTATGTTTCCGGTTACACTTCTTTAGAGGCATCTTAGTCGTCAAGGATAGCAACACATATTATTATGTGACTGACTTGGAACAATTACTAACAGGACTAACTATAACTAACTGTCCCCAGTCCTCATACCCCCTATACTAAAGAACTGACCAACTAATTTCTAATTCCGGGATTCCCAAACTGGGTTCCATAGAATAGCCATCAGGGTTCCGCCAAAATTATTTCGTACGTATCGTTGTGAAACAAATAATTTTTTTTTCTTTTTATACAGGCTTTTCAGCCCAGATATACGCAAACAATTTTCGAACATAATACCGAACTTTTAGTCAAGAACTAGTGGACAACCCGCAGCTTCGCTCGCGTGGAATTAGACATAATAATAGATTCTTCTTAACGCGTTAACTTTAGCTCCACAAATTTGTAATGAATCCGTAAATGTGTTATTCCCTATGTTTATTTTACACCCTTAAGGGTAACATTTTTACAAACTTTGAATGCCATATTTATTTATGTACCTATATCTAATCAACAGCCTAAAATATAAATTTTATTCTTCTAGTTTTGAAAATGACTGAAATGACGATACTTTCATACAACCTTTCATCACCCTTTTAAATCCTTTACAACACTTTTCTCCAATTAAAAAGTAGCCTATGTCCTTTCTCAGGCTCTAGACTAGACTATCTGTGTACCAAATTTCATTTAAATCGGTTCAGTAGTTTTAGCGTGAAAGCGAGACAGACAGAGTTACTTTCGCATTTATAATATTAGTATGGATTTCACAACATCACTGACTAGATATCTGAAATCTGTGTCCGATGAATCTCCAAACCTATAGAAAATATTCTTAAACTAGCTTTTACCCGCGGCTCCGCCCGCGTGGGAAAAGGGAATTAACAATGCCATCTGTTAACAACATCCGGAACTAAATATCTAGCAAATAACAAAACATCGATATATTCCCATGGGGATGTTTTACCGCGGTAAAAAGTAGCCTACGTCACTCTCCACCCTCCTCACTATCTCCACACACAAAAACCATACCATATAATATCTTCGTTGCGACGTGAAAGCCGGACAAACAAACAAACACACTTTCACATTTATAATATTATAAGTAAATAAGTAATAAGTATGGATTAAAAAAATGTGCGAACGAGAGAGATACAAGACAAATAATTCTTGAAGCGAGATTACTCTAACTACCGCAATTACAAGCTAAAAACTTACAAACGAATCATATGGCCCGGATTCTATTTCATCATATACATATATGTATATTCTTATAACTAATTGCATTAAGTCCATTTTAAAAAAAAATCATGTGCTACATACTCGTTTGCTATTTTATATCGATAAAAAACAAAGTCGTTCGTACCACCGGCTCGAATGAGGTCGATTTTATCACTAGGCTATTATCGCTTCATGATACCATTGCTACCACTAGACCGAGGCAGTCTAGTATGAATTAGTAACATTAACTAACTATCACTAACCATCCTTTCTCTAAACTCGTCGCGCGGGTACATTGCCAGCCGATTGATAATATTAAGCCGCACCGGTCACGGTCGGTAGTTGGAGTGACTTTGCTACTAATGTATCTTCGCAAATGATCTACCTACCCAGACTGTCTTTAAGCGTGCCTATTACGTTATAGCGAGAAAACATATTATGTATTCTACTTTTTATTATTCCTTACCTAACGAAAGCCTATTATTTATTTATTTAGTCTTTATTGATAGATTACAAAGTAAAATAACAAAGGGCGAGCTTTATGCCTGATGGCATTCTCCACCAGCTAACCCTGGGCGGTATAGAAAGGTGTGGTAGGTGTATACATATAAATAATAAATACATTAGACTAATAAATACATAAATATTAGATATATTTATATGGATACATATAATTCATATAACTTTACATAGAATACATAAATATATAATATAAATACATACATACTACATACATATTAATATGCCTCTGTTGTCTGTCTGTCTATCACATTGGAGTGTACGTTGTCAAGTTAAGGGTTAATCCATCTATTCAACGGAAATAGTTAGATATCTGAAATTTTCACATGCTTTCGGATGCTTGTTACTGTGACTGTTTTCACAACAAAATAATAAATAAGTCTAATATTCAGAGCCTTATTCGTAACTTATTAATAAACTTATTTTAGACTAGTGGACGCCCGCAGCTTCGCTCGCGTGGAATTAGACATTCACTAACTTCAAAAACGGCAAAGTTTCATACTAAATTTTCACCCCCGTTTTATCCCCGTAGGGGGTGAATTTTCAAAAATCCTTTCTTAGTGGTCCCCTACGTTATAAAAGGAACCCCTGTGCAAAATTTCAAGTTTCTAACCCTTATAGTTTAGGCCCTGCGTTGATATGTCAGTCAGTCAGTCAGTCAGTCAGTCAGTCACCTTCTCCTTTTATAATAGATAGTGGACGCCCGCAGCTTCGCTCGCGTGGAATTAGACATTCACTAACTTCAAAAACGGCAAAGTTTCATACTAACTTTGCACCCCCGTTTTACCCCCTTAGGGGGTGAATTTTCAAAAATCCTTTCTTAGTGCTCCCCTACGTTATAAAAGGAACCCTTGTGCAAAATTTCAAGTTTCTAGTCCTTAAAGTTTAGGCCCTGCGTTGATATGTCAGTCAGTCAGTCAGTCAGTCAGTCAGTCAGTCAGTCACCTTATCCTTTTATATATATAGATATAGTGCTTTGGCTTCTCTATTCAAACTTAATTGAGAATTTGTAAGAAAGTGACAAAACACTTGACAGCTACGCTAGGTTTATTAATTTGTTATGAATTAGGGATTTTCATAAAAGTAGCCTTAGAAAAAAAGCTCGGTGGTACTACTACTGTTAATTGTGCGAATCCTCGCACTTGACCAGTATTACTTTTTTGAAACTACATACTATACTTTTGGCGTACGAGACCGTTGGAAGTGCGGGCTCGTTTGCTATTCTTCCCGCCTTACAATATTACGTAAAAGTCCAAACATATTCAGACGAAGTAATAGAACGGATACAGGTACCGCCACCAACTGCCGTTGCTGGTTTCCTCTGTCTTATCGCTGTCTCCCTCTTGTGCTTGGTCTCCTTCCTGCTGGAGAAAGAGATGGACTATTATACAGGATGAAAAGGACACCATAACATCACCTGCACCCCGATGGATTAGGCAGAGGTGGATAATACACACACTTTTTAATAAATTTTTGATAAATTTTTGGCGTGGCGAGCGTGGCGAGCGTGGGGAATATGGAATATATATACTATACAGTTCCGACAAATGACGGTCGGAAATTATTTTATTAATAAAATATAATAATTAATTTTTTTTTGTTTTTTTTTTATTATTATTTTTTTAATTTTTTTTTTCTTATATGTTTTAGTTCCTGTCATAATCTGTACTTTTGTGCATATTACTTGTACAAAATAATTTCGATGTTTCACATCTGACAGGCGTCCCGTGACGGCTCACAAATTTTTTTATTAGCTTGTACGTATATCACTCACCTTATATTCCGTTTCATCTTTCCGTTCCACTTCAGTCGTATCCTTACTATTAACTTCTTCTTTTTCTTTCCCATTATCTGCCTCTTTTACTTCCTCCTTCTCTGCCTCTTTAGGTTCCTCCTTCACTGCCTCTTTTACTTCCTCCTTCACTGCCTCTTTTACTTCCTCCTTCTCTGCCTCTTTAACTTCCTCCTTCTCTACCTCTATTACTTCCTCCTTCTCTGACTCATTAACTTCATCATTTACAGTCACTTTTACTTCTATTACTTCTCTTTCTTCTTCTTTATCATTCTTTACTATACTCAGTTCTGATGTTGTGCTGGATTCATCAGTTTTGATCGTTGCATCATTTACGTTTGAAGTATCAAGATCGGTCTGTGTGCTTTGGTCTTTCGTGGATTCCGCTGCCGACTCTGGACCGTCATGCGATGACTGAAAATGGAGAGTTTTATAACAATTTTAATAAGTGTAGCATCCAAAGCCCAATGGCTCGCATCGATTCAATGTGATCGACAGAGTTGAGCAACGACGGCGGTTTGTGGATGGGTGACCGCTGGTGGCAAAATTTCATGGACGCTACCGTGCTTCGGAGGGCACGTTAAGCCGTCGGTCCCGGTTGTTTTCAATGCTGGAAACAGTCGCTAAGCCTTGTTGAAGACCTTCGGGTGGCTTGAGAACCTTCGACACTGGGTTGGCCACTAACCCCTCCACCAATCCGTATTGGAGCAGCGTGGTAGAGTATGCTCTAGACCTCCCGCAGCTGGGTCTGTGGGGGAGACCCGTGCCCAGCAGTGGGACGTCTATGGGTCGCAACGTTAGTATGTATGTATATCATGTTATATTTTATATATAATACATATATTTATTTGTTTATATGTATTGTAGGTTCACATGCATTATTGTCAAATTCAGAAGTAAAGTGGTACCCTTGTACCATTCTCTTTCTGTCTTGTATTCTGTACCTGTCCTAACTAAAGTGTGTACATACATAAATCTTAATATACATAATTATATATGTTTTGTATACGTATGAATGACAGTGAACTCCTCCTAAACGGCTGGATAGATTTTGATGAAAATTTTTGTGTGTGTTCAAGGGGATTTGAGAATGGTTTAGATTCACAATTTTATCCACCGGAAAATGTTTTTTAAACATTATTTAAGTATTTATCATTGACATGAAGTGTCGCGTCACTTTGACATTTCATATGGCAGAACAACGTTTGCGGGGTCAGCTAGTTATTATATAAATAAATAAGATATCCATACCTCCATGTCCTGTTCGCTGAACGCCACTGGGTCCGCCGACCCCAACTGGTCGGGTTCGAAAGGCGTGAAGTCAGGTAAGTCCTGTTTGAAAATTATAAGAAATGCTTTATTTTTTATTTACAAAAACGCCATTACATGCCAGTAACGGGGGTAGGTGATAAAACACCCGTGTTACTGGGTATCCCATCCCCTTATCTGCCACGATAAAGAAACAATATATTATAAATCTATATATATAAAAGGAGAAGCTGACTGATATGTCAGTCAGTCAGTCAGTCAGCCACAGCTTCGCTCGCGTGGAATTAAAAAGTAGCCTATGTCCTTCCTCATGCTCTAGACTATCTGTGTACCAAATTTCTGGAATTAAAAAGTAGCCTATGTCCTTCCTCATGCTCTAGAGCTAGACTATCTGTGTACCAAATTTCATTTAAATCGGTTCAGTAGTTTTGGCGTGAAAACGACACAGACAGACAGACAGAGTTACTTTCGCATTTATAATATTAGTAAGGAAGTAAGGATATATAGATTTATTTATATATCCTTACTTCCTTACTAATATTAAAAAAAACCCTGTCTGTTGCGCCAAAGGTCGTGGGTTCGAATCCCACTCAGGACAAATATTCGTGTGACGAACACTTGTATTTGTTCTGTGTCTAGATGTCAATATTATCTATTTAAGTATGTATTTAAAAAATATCTATGTATGTATATCAGTCTCTGACACCCATAACACAGGCTCGCGCCTACTTTGGGGTCAGATGGCCGTGTGTGAGATTGTCCAAGATATTTATTATTATTATTTATTATATATAAAAGGAGAAGCTGACTGACTGACTGACTGACATCAACGTAGGGCCTAAACTATAAGGGTTAGAAACTTGAAATTTTGCACAGGGGTTCGACACTGGGTTGGCCACTAACCCCTCCACCAATCCGCATTGGAGCAGCGTGGTGGAGTATGCTCTAGACCTGCCGCAGAAGTGTCTGTGGGGGAGACCCGTGCCCAGCAGTGGGACGTCAATGGGTCGCGGCGAGTGGAGTCAGTCACCTGGTGGTTGTGGTGGTTGTCGGCCAGCCAGCGGCGGTAGTCGCCGGCGGCGCGGCCCGACGCCCACGCGGCGACCCCGCCGGGCATGCCGCCCATCTCGGGCTCGTCGTAGTACGTCAGGACGAAATTGATATCCTTACATATATAGATTTATTTACTCGTAGTGGTAGTCAGTCACCTGGTGGTTGTCGGCCAGCCAGCGGCGGTAGTCGCCGGCGGCGCGGCCCGACGCCCACGCGGCGACCCCGCCGGGCATGCCGCCCATCTCGGGCTCGTCGTAGTACGTCAGGACGAAATTGATATCCTTACATATATAGATTTATTTACTCGTAGTGGTAGTCAGTCACCTGGTGGTTGTCGGCCAGCCAGCGGCGGTAGTCGCCGGCGGCGCGGCCCGACGCCCACGCGGCGACCCCGCCGGGCATGCCGCCCATCTCGGGCTCGTCGTAGTACGTCAGGACGAAATTGATATCCTTACATATATAGACTAGTGGACGCCCGCAGCTTCGCTCGCGTAGAATTAGACCCACTAACGACGTCTACCCGTCTAACGACTTCAAAAACGGCAAAGTTTCATACTAACTTTGCACCCCCGTTTTACCCCCTTAGGGGGTGAATTTTCAAAAATCCTTTCTTAGTGCTCCCCTACGTTATAAAAGGAACCCCTGTGCAAAATTTCAAGTTTCTAGCCCTTATAGTTTAGGCCCTGCGTTGATATGTCAGTCAGTCAGTCAGTCAGTCAGTCAGTCAGTCAGTCAGTCAGTCAGTCAGTCAGTCAGTCACCTTCTCCTTTTATATATATAGATTTATTTACTCGTAGTGGTAGTCAGTCACCTGGTGGTTGTCGGCCAGCCAGCGGCGGTAGTCGCCGGCGGCGCGGCCCGACGCCCACGCGGCGACCCCGCCGGGCATGCCGCCCATCTCGGGCTCGTCGTAGTACGTCAGGACGAAATTGATATCCTTACATATATAGATTTATTTACTCGTAGTGGTAGTCAGTCACCTGGTGGTTGTCGGCCAGCCAGCGGCGGTAGTCGCCGGCGGCGCGGCCCGACGCCCACGCGGCGACCCCGCCGGGCATGGCGCCCACCGCGGGCTCGTCGTAGTACGTCAGGACGAAATTGATATCCTTACATATATAGATTTATTTACTCGTAGTGGAGTCAGTCACCTGGTGGTTGTCGGCCAGCCAGCGGCGGTAGTCGCCGGCGGCGCGGCGCATGCGCTGCAGGTACGCGGGCGCGGCGCGGCCCGACGCCCACGCGGCGACCCCGCCGGGCATGCCGCCCATCTCGGGCTCGTCGTAGTACGTCAGGACGAAATTGACATCCTTACATATATAGATTTATTTACTCGCAGTGGTAGTCAGTCACCTGGTGGTTGTCGGCCAGCCAGCGGCGGTAGTCGCCGGCGGCGCGGCGCATGCGCTGCAGGTACGCGGGCGCGGCGCGGCCCGACGCCCACGCGGCGACCCCGCCGGGCATGCCGCCCATCTCGGGCTCGTCGTAGTACGTCAGGACGAAATCCATACCCGGCTGGGGAGGGGGAGAGTGGTAATTTCTTGTATTCACATCCTTTTATCGATTAGGAGGCACCTAAGCCGAAATATAGATTTAATTAAAAAAAAGCTTTTTTGAAGTGAAAACTTCTTTAGCGGCGTTGAGCACTTTTTCTGTAATGGGTATAAAATCTTAAACTCGCGTCAGGACACGTGACCTGATCGAAAAAGAAAGACGGATGGAGAGTAGACAGCTATCCCCTCTCTACGGCGCGGCGAAAATGTATGCCTGGGCCTACTGTTAATAATCAAGTTTTCACTTCTGCCGGCACTCCCGGAGTGCAACCCGTTTTTTTTTTCATGCATTGTCATCGAAACCAAATAATGTGTGCCAAATTTCAGCTCAATAGCTTCAGTGGAAGTGGGTGAAATATTGATTGCAAGATTCCAGGACATACACATACATACATACATACATACGAGTGAATAAATTCATATAACTAATTAACAAAGTATTTAGTGAGAAGCTTAGTCTTAATTTGCACTGATGTTATGTAGTGAGCCTACTTATACCCTACCCTAGACTTAACTCTAGCCCATAGGTTAGTATGTACTACAAACATGTGTGGTTTACTGATGCTAGCTAGTTAAATATGTTTGTAAACTTCTGCGTACCAATGAAAGAAAAAAAATCTAAATTTATAACGTAGTACTTAATAAAGTTTCATGCCGTGTTTGTTTTGGTATATATATATGTCATATAATGTATGTATGTATGTAATATGTATGTAATATGTCATTAAAAAATATAAGCACCCGGACAAAACTTAGGCATAAAAGACAGACATATAGACATGTGAGACATATTTAACAGTAAAGTTGAGAAACTACCCCTTCACCCCATTTTACGGTACGTACTTAGGTCACGTAAAAGTGCGGCTTAAGTGCGGGTTTACATACATTCTACGTAGTAAACGAACATTCCAATCTTAAGTCAAAGTCAAATAATTTATTTCGCTATGAGGTGATTAGACACGCTTAACGAAAGTCTAGGTACCTAACTAAAAACTACTTAAACTACTAACTGATCTATATAAGGCAAAGGATTAGCTATTGATTATTGAATGAATAGCTAATCCTAGACAGGTGTCTAACTTGCCTTAAGATAAATTTACAATAATTACCTACCACTTAGCTAAGCTCTAGTCACGATAGACTATCTATATGGTCATCGGCTTTAGGAAGAATTTACAATATTCTTATCCTATGCCCTAGTGTAGGCCGAGAGAGAAAAAAGCCGGAGGAAAAAACTCTCGGTACTCTTTTAAAATTCAAATTAATTTTTACAGAAAAATGCACAGTATGACCATGACATGATTAAGTCAGACACGAGACAGCCAATCGTGTATGCCAAGAATCACCCCATATGCCACCTGCTTACAATTTTTAGTATAATTAATACAGAAGCATAGTGATAGCCTGTCAGAGTTTAATTCAGTCCCATGCCTTTATATCATCCAAATACTCCTGAATATTATAATATAATAATTATAATAAGGACTTAGGGACTCACCTTGTCCTCTCCGTCCAGGGTCCGCACGACCATGTGGCTCCAGTACTCGTGGACCCTGACGGCGTGCTTCGTTTGCGGCGCGTCTGGGTGCTCGCACGACCGGGATATTATCACGAACACCTGTCACATCAATATTTCATCTATACTAATACTAGTGGACGCCCGCAGCTTCGCTCGCGTAGATAACGACGTCTGCCCGTGTTCGGGTTGCCCACTTGACTTCAAAAACGGCAAAGTTTCATACTAAATTTGCACCCCCGTTTTACCCCCTTAGGGGGTGAATTTTCAAAAATCCTTTCTTAGTGCTCCCCTACGTTATAAAAGGAACCCCTGTGCAAAATTTCAAGTTTCTAACGCTTATAGTTTAGGCCCTGCGTTGATATGTCAGTCAGTCAGTCAGTCACCTTCTCCTTTTATATATATAGATTATAAATACGAAAGTAACTCTGTCCGTCTGTCTCGCTTTCACGCCAAAACTACTGAACCGATTTAACCCATTAACGACGTCTACCCGTCTAACGACTTCAAAAACGGCAAAGTTTCATACTAACTTTGCACCCCCGTTTTACCCCCTTAGGGGGTGAATTTTCAAAAATCCTTTCTTAGTGCTCCCCTACGTTATAAAAGGAACCCCTGTGCAAAATTTCAAGTTTCTAGCCCTTATAGTTTAGGCCCTGCGTTGATATGTCAGTCAGTCAGTCAGTCAGTCAGTCAGTCACCTTCTCCTTTTATATATATAGATAAATAGATATGTGTTTTTAGTGGACGCCCGCAGCTTCGCTCGCGTGGAATTAGACGTAATATAACCTAAATACAATGTAGGTATATACGAAAAACTTTAAAAAACTTACTAACTTTGCACCCCCCTCTTACCCAACTCAAAAAAACAAAATAAAACTCAATAAAAAACCTTCATAGGTACTGAATTTCATTCGAATAACATCAAAAACGGCAAAGTTTCATACTAACTTTGCACCCCCGTTTTACCCCCTTAGGGGTCCTTTCTTAGTGCTCCCCTACGTTATAAAAGGAACCCCTGTGCAAAATTTCAAGTTTCTAGCCCTTATAGTTTAGGCCCTGCGTTGATATGTCAGTCAGTCAGTCAGTCAGTCAGTCAGTCAGTCACCTTCTCCTTTTATATATATAGATTATAAATATGAAAGTAACTCTGTCCGTCTGTCTCGCTTTCACGCCAAAACTACTGAACCGATTTAAATGAAATTTGGTACACAGATAGTCTGGGAAACCTTGAAAAGGTACCCAAATGTCGTGGGAGCGACGCCGGGTTATGTGGGACTTTCACCCACTAAAACCCACTCGGTGGCCTACTCCGGCGCTACAGGAGGGCACACAGATACTCTAGAGCCTGAGAAAGGACATAGGCTACTTTTTAATTGGAACAAAGTGTTGTAAACTACTGTATAGACAATGTATTACTGTATATCTATACTGATATTATAAAGAGGAAACATTTGTTTGTAATGTTTTCACACAAAAACTACTGGACAGATTTCAAAAATTCTTTCACCGTTAGAAAGCAGCATCTTAACTGAGTGACATAGGATATATAATATTACTAAGTGTAAACGAAACTATTGTTATGTCTAATTCCCCGCAAGCGAAGCTACAGGCGTCCATTTGTATAATAATAACTGTATTATCGTATGGCATTCATTGAACCTGTAGAAAAATCTCAAAATATTACTTATTTTATGGAAAATTTGATTTTGATGGCGACAGCTAGAGTGCGCTGATACTAATTCTGAAACGCGATGGAAACTTTATGACGTACTTTCGTTTACTACTACTGATTTGATTTTAAACCATTCTTTAAATATTAGAATAGGTGTCGATGATTTATTGAAAAACTACTTAGACCCGATTTCACCAACACTGAACTTGCACTAGAGTAGCTATCCCAGTATAACATTACTCTGTCGATTTATTCGATGGTTAACTCGTTTCACCACGTTATTCTATAGATATCTTACTCTCGCATAGTTACCCTCTTACGTTGAACGAATGAATTGAATGTATGCGTAATGTACCCAAGTAAAATAGGCAGTTTGACTTATACTTGCACAATAGCGCTGTGTATTATTTTATTTATCCGGATAATACGTTAACTTCACAGTTGAGATGACAGTGATCCCGTGTGTGCTCAATGCTGAAGACAAACTATTAATCTACGATTAGCAGCTTACTCGGCCGAAATCGGCGGTGTATGATTTTAGAGTAAAAACTCTAGTATAGAGATTTTATCCCTAGGTTAAATGTTGGTGAAACGTAAAATGGGCCAACTCGCGAGTAATTAACAACTTATTCCGGGAATAAGATTTATACGACGTTGGTGAAATCGGCCCTAACAGATATAAGTGACAATCACAGAGTATTGAAGGGAGAGGAGCAGGTCTATACACATTTTTCATACAAAACTGGTGTTCCGATTTGCGGGGTTGAAGAGAGCGGGGTGCACTAATTAAATCCGCCTACTTTCTAAATCCATCTAGCGGTCAAGCAAAGAATTAACTAGTAATCTCCGCCTACTTTCTAAATCCATCTAGCGGTCAAGAAAAGAACTAGCTAGTAATCAATATTGGTAGCAATTGTCGTAGTTTCGCTATCCCTCACAAGGTGCTCAAGTCACCGTGTTTTTTTTTTTCCTTTGGCAATAGCGTTTACATTTTGCCAATGACATAAATTAAAAGATTGGGAAACTAAGTTAAAAAGGATACGGAACACGGGAAAGGATCAGATAAGTAGAATTTTTTTTTTTGCCCTTTCTTGGCCTGCACGGTTGTTGAAATATTTCAAGTTTACATTTTGACAGTTGAGTTTGACACTTATTTTAGGTTATGTTTTTGATTAATATGAGGTAGGTATGGCAATAGGGATGTTCGATTCTATCCGATACTTGTGTGGATCGATACAAAGTAATACGATCCACCCGATTTTTGTATCGATTCAATGATTTTCGATCTATGAGTGGATCGATACAAGTACAATGAGGATTGGATCGAAAAATCGGACCAATTTGTATAAAATTCTATTTAAGATAAAAAAACTTTAACCATAATATTTATTCGTAACATTGAAACAGAGTTCCTTATGTACAAAAAACAGGTTCATATTATTACTCTAATAAAAATATTTCTCTGGCGGTAGATTTTGTTACTTCAATTGTTATTGCATCTTAAATTTCAATATACCTTCAATTTCGGCATGATTACTTGTAACGATAGATCATTTAATTTCGCTCTCTTGAATCGCCAACAAGATAAAGTAATTGAAATATCTAAATCTATGGCTCCTCCAAAAACATCAACTGTTTGATAGTTTTTCACAAAAACGGCGGAAAGTGCAAATTACGCGAGTACACCGTGAGAAGTCGGTCCCGTTTAAATTTAAATAACTTTTGCCCGCAGCTTCACCTGCATGAACTTTTACTTTTTATATTATTAAGATTAATTTAGGTTCACTTATAAGTGAAAAATAACATTGGACTACATAGGATATTTATTTATGGAGAACTTTTGAGGAAGGATTAATGAGGTGGAGTGTTTTGTTCCATAATGGAATGAATGTAGTTAGTTACCTTTAATTAATTCACTGTTAGGTCATTACCTACGTAATAGTAAACGTGTTTTTATTATTTTGAGTGTAATATTTGATGCTGTAAAAGACAACATGTTTTATTTTTAAATATACTTGATAGCTTCATACGATACTGGATCGATCCAAAAAATCGTATCGAATCAATGGGATCGATACAGTGTATGACGATCCAGAATATCGATACAAAGCACCTGAATCGAACATCCCTTTAAGGCAAGAAAAAAAAGAAGAATGTTATTGGTTTTAGTGAATTGAAGTAATTAGGTTGATGTGATGTTCGTATGATTATAGTTAACTCATCATCCACCACCACCGTCGACTCCGTGACGTGGAATGACCCTGAACCGCGGAACCGATCATCCCGGCCGGGGCAGATATTTATCTCACATAAATATCTGGGTCACTCATATTAAGTTGTGTGGTTTTCAGTGTATCTGCCATCCGCATCACAGGCCTAGGCCTAGCGTGGGGGAGAGCTTGTAGTTATTTAAGGCTGTCATCCCTTTAACTCAACAAACTCATCAATGCATTTCATGTGTTAGGGAGTGTTAAATAAAAATACTTTCTTTAACAGATATATTTTATTTACTATTGCTGGTCCTAACAGTTATCTTACAGTTAAAATATATCAGTTTTCTGTGCTGGCTGCTCGCATGTAGTAAGGCAATATAATTCTGTCAAGTTGAATAGTCATCACTTCTTGAGGTTTGTTGTGAAACAGTCGGGATGATAACACACCATCACCAACTTCTTATAATCTCCTTAATAGTTGAAGCCGGTGCTTGTGGAGGTTGATGGTGCAGAATATGATGTTGATCAGCTAACATCCAACAAGGTTGATATGTGGCTGTTACTCTGAGGAATAATGTTACATAATTATATTATGTTGCATATCTCTATCCACACTCTTGGAGTTTGAATGTGTAAGGTGTTAGTATTGGCAGGCAACACTTGTACACATGTAAAGAGTTGTTTTTAGAATATTGAATGTTTAAAATAACGTCATAACAGTAATAGATCCTAATGTCATATACATCAACCTAAAATATTGTAAATGTGTAATAGTATAGTGTTTCTAATATATATTATTATGAAGTGAGTGTTTTTTAAATAGCCCCTCTCCTCCTGAGTCCAGACATCAAATAGAACCCTCCAACACACACAATAGAGAGATTTATTTTGAGGTAACTGCAGGATATAATTATGCCATTTTAACTTTTTATGATGATGTTTGTAGAAGATAGCAATACACTAAGGTACCCCTATAAAGAGTAATAAGGTTGTTAACATAGGATACATTGACATTTACATAATATGTATTTTCTAAAATGGATTACAAGAATCATGAAGAAACTACAATTGATTTAAGAAAACTTCTATTTTTAAAATGAGTCAGAATTAAAAGCTATTGAAATAATCACACTTACTTGATTTAATACAATCTCTACTGCAATATGTAACATTATAAATAATATGTCTTTCCCGCTAGTTTGTGTCAGTGAATGGCAAGCATGGCAGGAGGCTTTTACAAGTGATCGACCACCACGATTCACATACACATTTTTGAACAAAAATAGGTGATTATAAATCTGCTCTGTTCTAAGCATTGCTTATTAATAGCCAATAATGATGGGGATGTGATCTGCTGTATCAATCTGTGAACAATTGTTGATATAATTAGTATAAATAATATGCCTTACGTTAAAGTTTTCAGATTGATAGATTTTTGAACCCTGTCTTCTGAATGGCTTTTTCCTTCAATATCACAGTATCTATCAACCAATTAGCATACAATAAATATCTTATTTGGTACCAAAACCATTTGAAGTGGAAATAGAAGTTCTATTTCCACTTCATGAAGAAACTACAATTGATTTAAGAAAACTTCTATTTTTAAAATGAGTCAGAATTAAAAGCTGTTGAAATAATCACACTTACTTGAATTATCACAATCTCTAATGCAATATGTAACATTATAAATAATATGTCTTTCCCGCTAGTTTGTGTCAGTGAATGGCAAGCATGGCAGGAGGCTTTTACAAGTGATCGACCACCACGATTCACATACACATATTTGAACAAAATGTGGGGATTATAAATCTGCTCTGTTCTGTTCTAAGCATTGCTTATTAATAGCCAACAATGATGGGGATGTGATCTGCTGTATCAATCTGTGAACAATTGTTGATATAATTAGTATAAATAATATGCCTTACGTTAAAGTTTCCAGATTGATAGATTTTTGTACCCTGTCTTCTGAATGGCTTTTTCCTTAAATATCACAGTTTCTATCTACAGTATCTACCCATTAGAATACAATAAATACCTTATTTGGTACCAAAACCATTTGAATAGAAGTTCAATTTCCACTTCAAATGGTTTTGGTTCATGTACATAAGCTGGATCTTATGATGAGTATAAATGTTGCTAAATTGGTTTTGTTTTGCTTGGTTTGTTTGAGGAGCATTAGAACAATTCAAAGAATAGTGTTTACAACAAATGTTCTAAGTGGTATGTTTGACAATTATAAATAATAAGTATGTACAATGTATTGTGTACAAGAGAATAATTGAGACATTACTTATCTACCACAGGCAATCACAATGTTATTTAAAATCCATGATTAAACCAAATTCTACACACTGGATAAGTGACTAACAGACTTCACATGTCCCTAAGTACATAACAGTCTAAAGCACTTATGTCTGGTTTCTAAATTATCCTAAGAAAGTGTTGTGCTTTAACCGCTCCGAACTGTGGATTTTAATAAGACTCCTCACTGGACACTGTAAGATGAATAAACACATACATACAATAGGAAGTGCCAGCACTGGCGCCTGTAGGTTCTGTAATGAGGCAGGGAAATCATTCATATCCACTGCGACTGCCCTGCAGTCACTCATAACACAGAAGTCGCAAACTGTGCGGAAGCATGGCTTACCTTGTAAAATCAAGTAACTTGACCCCAAAGGCAAGTGATTGGCCTTTGAACCTTTGAACTTTTGGGGGGCTAGCTACAATAGGTCTTTTTAGGTCGCAGTGGCATGTGGGCTTTAGGGCCCACACCTTTCCTTCAAATAAATAATGGGAGCTAAACACAACAGGTGAAAAGTGGGTGTACCTCACACCTTTGCCTAACTTTTCGGAGAAACACAGGCGTGTTGTTTGATATGCTTGTTATATTCATATCACGAGAAACAACAATTAGTTAGATAGGTTATAATCTTTACGAATTAGTTACACATCAGGGTTAGATAGTTCCATAATTCAATAGAAAGTCTAATACGTAATAACTTAGTTGCAGTTATTTTATTTCATTTCTAAATTAGATTTTCAAGTGATACAAACTAAGCTAAGATGGTCAGATATGGGGGCATCCGATATTAGTAAATCCGGGAACAACAAGTAGTTTCTGGTGTCAACACAATCACTATGCATCCATTTGAATATCCGATCGATTTTGTCCGTAATAAATAAAAACACTGATAGTAATATCCAAGGTTTCCGAATCATGATCCTTCAATTCCTATGTACGATTCATTTTTTTACGCGAGCAGCGAGTAGTTACATTGTTGTAATAATAAAACTTTTCATGCCGTTTTCTACACTTGCAGAATCAATATGAAAACTGATAAATATTAGACTTTTATGTTAAATATTTCTAAACTAGACCAGCCTAGCCAAAAAATTGCTCTGCTTTTCTTATAAAATTATTACTAACTAATCAATACTAGGTGGCGTACGAGTACTTGTAAAAATTGGCATTTTTAAAAATCAATTTGGAGTACAATTAGCATGAAAGTATTAAATGTAGTAGTTTAAGTAGTAAATTTACTGTATAAAGATTATATTAGACACCGAAAAACACATTAACATCAAGTAATTTACTGTTAATAATTACGAAACATCTTATAACAAATAAGCGACATCTATTGCAGAGTAGAAAAATATGGAAAAAGAACGGGGATATTTAAAATTTTAGTGTTTTTAAATACTTACAAGTGAAATGTGATCCCGTCGATTGCTTTAGATGATCGCCAGGAATAACTTTTACATCCCAGAACACAACACTTCATCTTCACAAAAGAAATAACACAATAAAACTGTAGAAAATGCCGGATCGCAGACGTCCTAATGACACAAGTGTAACCTAAGCCCCGCCCACTGGGCGGGGCTTAGGTTAGTCTTAATGTTCACCCCAATGAATCTGAACACGGTTACTTAGACCATCTCCTCTCTCCTTTCTTCCTTCATGGTCACAATACCTTATTTCTCACGCTATCACTGTCCTGCTCCTGCTCGTGCGTCTCCATAGCTTTCCGTTTCGCTTTCGCGTGCACACTGGTCGTCTCGTCGTATATGGGTAGTCGTTTCCCGGCGGGCTGTGACGTCATCGTGTCGAACTCCTTGTGCCGCCGGATGTAGACATAGTCGCGGTTCGCGAACAGTCTCTGGAAACAGATTTCATGTAGATACAGCGGCCTTTTAATACAAAAGCTTTGATTCCAATTTCATCTCTCGAATGTCAATGGAAAATTCAATTCAACCTTTTTACACTTACTTACACTTTATAAAAGGTTATTATTTGACATCAAGGGTAGAAACACCTTTTTTTATTGATAAGAGATGAGATAGCAAACGAACATGCAGTACCACCCATCCGCTGCCGCCAATGACAACTGTGACCTATTTAGAAGACGACTCAAATATGGACACGGTTAGTCCTCTCAGTTTTGAGAAGAGTGCCCTTCAGTGAGACGCTAAAGGATTGCATCATGAACTGCCAAGGGCTGCCACCGCCGCCAGGGCTGCCACCACGGCCAGGGCTGCCACACTCACCGGCCACAGCACCTCCCAGTGCAGCACGGCCTGCCCGGGGATGTCGCCCACGCGCTGCTGCACCACCGCCAGGGCTGCCACCGCCGCGTCCCAAGCTCGTCTGTAAGCGCCGTCGATTTGCACCGCCGCAAAGTCGCGCGCAGACACCTCCGGATACCGGCCATATACTGCAAAATATTATTTAAAAATTCTTATTATACGTCTGAGAATGACCACGTTTCAATCACCATTGAAAACAACCGGGACCGACGGTTTAAAGTGCCCTCCGAAGCACGGTAGCGCCCATGAAATTTGCCACTAGCGGTCACCCATCCATAATCCGACCGCGCTCGCCGTTGCTTAACTCTGTCGATGACATTGAACCGACGCGAGCCAGACTATGGACGCTACTACGGACGCTAGCGAATGGACAAGTGCAACAATTTATTACGTATTTTAAGTGTAAGCTGTAAATTTTTATTGTATATTTAATGTGGCGTTTTTGTATCAGATTAAATATCTCATTTCTTGTTTTGTCGTGCGTTTTTTTAACAATGTAACTTCTGTTATCTATGCTCCGTTTAATCTGTCACAGTTGTATACCTTGATTGAAGTGAAGTGACAAATTACGACATCAAAGATGGCGGTATCAATTATTCATTAGGTTCTACAAACACATAGGTCAGGTATTATCAATAATTATCTGCCTATATACATAACAACGTCTATGTTTGTCAGTTTGTGTTGAATTTTTACAGGCCGGAAGAAACTTCAAGGTAACATGATTCAGTGTTAAATCACATTGTTTTTTAAAGTTCCGTACCCTTAGTGTAAAACGGGACGCTAATACTAAGACTCCGCTGTCCGTCTGTCACCAAGCTGTTATCTCATAAACCGTGATAGTTAGACAGTTGAAAATTTCACAGATGATGTATTTCTATGGCCGCTATAACAACAAATACTACAAAAAAAAAACAGAAATATGTAATATAAATTTAAGGGGGGCTCCAATACAACAGACATTATTTTTTGCCGTTCTATAGATAACTAGTTGACCCCGCAAACGTTGTTCTGCCAAATGAAATGTCAAAGTGATGATGAGTTCACTGTCATACATACATACACAATAAATAATTATATATATGAAGATACTGGACGTAATTAACTACAAACCTGAACTGCAAACTCAAATAGTGAAAGATTCTGTCGATTTTCGACCACTCAGTGACCATGATCATTACAAAAAGCATTGACCTCGATACGATAACATTGTTTTGTAAGGTGACGTATGTTACGTCACGTCGTGTTGAACAAGTGAGTGTTCGGCCGTCAGACATGTTCGAACAGCTGAGAGACAGTCACCTACACAGATACAGTAAGTCCAAAAGTCGTTGGAGAATGCAACGTTGTACGTACATATTTATTAAAATTTAAATTATAATAACTTCTACACAAATATTATAAAGAGGAAACATTTGTTTGTAATGTTTTCACACAAAAACTACTGGACCGATTAAAAAAATTCTATCACCATTAGAAAGTTTCATTTTCACTGAGTGACATAAGCTATACAATATTACTAGGTGTAAATGAAAAAAAAAAGTCATTAAGCCTTGTCGATGACCTTCCGGTGGCCTGGGAACATTCGATAATGGGTTGGCCACTAACCCCGTTGGAATATCTTGGTGGAGTATGCACTAGACCACCCGCAGCTGTGTATGTGGGGGAGACCCGTGCCGAGCAGTGGGACGTATAAGGGTCGCAGCAGAATGAAGTATTTTATCGTTATTTAGAGTGAGTGTGATGTTACATAGAGTGTAACTGTATGGTAACAAAAACCAACCAAAGCCAGGAGTTTATCATTATGATGGCGTTAAATGGAGTTACATATCAATAATCATATAAAATAAATCAACTGACCTTTATAAGCGTACAGGCCTTGACCAGGCTTGTATTCCTTCCGCCATATGATAACATCCTCAGCCTCCATGAAAGGTACCCAGCCGTCTGGACACTCCTCGGTCTGTGGCTCCTTGCACCTGCACATCAGAGAATCCTTAGCTAACTACAACACATAGACGTTGGTCACGGGTCTCTCCACAGCTACAGGAGATATTGAACATACCCCAGTGATTGGTGGATGGGTTAGCAGTAGTCTTGTGACTTTTTACCCTTGAAAAGGTACCCGGACGTCGTGGGAGCGACGCCGGGTTATGTGGGACTTTCACCCACTAAAACCCACTCGGTGGCCTACTCCGGCGCTACAGGAGGGCACACAGATAGTCTAGCTAGAGCCTGAGAAAGGACATAGGCTACTTTTTAATTGGAAAAAAGTGTTGTAAACTACTGTATAGACAATGTATTACTGTAACTATATCTATACTGATATTATAAAGAGGAAACATTTGTTTGTAATGTTTTCACACAAAAACTACTGGACAGATTTCAAAAATTCTTTCACCGTTAGAAAGCTGCATCTTAACTGAGTGACATAGGATATAATATAATATTACTAGGTGTAAACGAAACTATTGTTGTCTAATTCCACGCAAGCGAAGCTACAGGCGTCCATTTGTATAATAATAACTGTATTATCGTATGGCGTTCATTGAACCCACTCGGTGGCCTACTCCGGCGCTACAGCAGGGCTCCAGGATCTCTTGTAGAACGCGCCGGTGCCCTCCAGCGCTGCGCCCAAGACGGGCTCTTCCCGGTTTACACAACGCTGTACAGCCACAAACAGCGACGTCTCTCCCTGGGTCACCAGATGGACGGTTCGAGCTCCCCTTCTCACCGCCCGCAACCCCAGAAGTCCCCTTTTAGTCGCCTTTTACGACAGGCAGGGGCTACCGTAGCACAATTCTGGTCCCGAGCTACAGGGACGAGCTAGGCCAGTGTCAAATGTTCTGAAGCCTTGTGGTAATGGGAAAAATCATGGAAAAAAACATCACTCACATGCAATACGAGACGCCACTTTGTTTCCTGTCGATCACCAGCCGCTTGCCGCAGCTGGTGCAGTACAGCGTCATCTTGGCGAGTTGCTCCACATTCTGCAGCTCTGACAGTAACGCCTGAAAGACATTGCCATCGTCACTAACCTTTCCGTAGAGATATCAATATGTAACGTCCATAGCGATTATGTAGCGTCCATAGCCCAAAGGCTCGCGTCGATTCAATATGATCGAAAGAGTTAAGCAACGAAGGGCGCGGTCGGTTTGTGGATGGGTTACCGCTTGTGGCAAAATTTCATGGATGCTACCGTGCGTAAAGCCGTCGGTCCCGGTTGTTTTCAATGCTGGAAACAGTCGTTAAATCTTGTCAAAGTCCTTCGGGTGGCTTTAGAACATTCAACACTGGGTTGGCCACGAGCCCCTCCACCAACGCATTGACATTCGACACGGAGTTGGAACCCCTCCACCAAACCGTACTGGAGCATCGCGGCGGAGTATGCTCTAGACCTCTCGCAGCTGTATTAGAGACCAGTGCCTAAGAGTGGGACGTCTATGAGTTGTAGCTAAGGATTATCTGATGTGTAAGGAGCCACAGACCGAGGAGTGTACAAACGGCTGGAGACCCTTCATGGAGGATGAGCGACTGAACTGAACTTTGACTCCTCATTCTAATTTTTTAGCAATGGGCAGACCACGTCGTTCGAAGGTCTGATAACAGGTGGAACAGAAAAGTCCTCGAATGGAGACCACTACTCGGAAAAGGGAGAACAGGTCGTCCTTCGACAAGGTGGACAGACAACCTGAAGAAGACGGCGGGAAACCGCTGGTTTCAAAAGGCACTGGAACGGTCGGAGTGGTGTCGTTTAGGAGAGGCCTACGTCCAGCAGTGGACCTCAAGAGAATGATGGATGGATTCCAAACCAAACACACACATAGGCATAACGTCAAAATAAAATGGTTTTTGCCAGTAGCTAAAACACCTCAGGCCTTGTAATATAATACTAATACCTGCTGTATAATTACAGTAACTGGATAGATATCCATTTCACAATAATATGCAGGTATCATTCAGTACAAATAAAACATGAATCTGATGCATGACATGCATTGATAGAATGCATTTTTGATGTGAAACATCTTTACGCTGAGGGCAAACCAAATTTTTGGCGTGGCGAGCGTAGCGAATATGGATTATACCTATATACTATACAGTTCCGACAAATGACGGTCGGAAATTATTTTATTAATAAAATATAATAATTAATGTTTTTTTTTTTTGTTTTTTTTTCTTATATATTTTAGTTCCTGTCATAATCTGTACTTTTGTGCATATTACTTGTACAAAATAATTTCGATGTTTCACATCTGCCAGGCGTCCCGTGACGGCTCACAATTTTTTTTTATATTAGTTCTAAACTAGACTGTCTTGGGTTCGATCCCAGGACTGTGAAGTATAATTGGATTTTACTAACAGCGGAACTATGTACATTGGACCAACCTAACTAATTTGGAGTCTCACAAAATGCTGTTATTCCTGCAGGGATGATACATTTTCAATTTTTCCTCCAAGTACCAAATGAATGTGTTATAGTTTGGTACCGCTACCTCTCATAGCACTCTCTCACTTGTAAACTGCAAGTTTATTCTTTTTGGGTTACAGGTTAAGTCGACCTATTCCCGTTAAGGGCGTGTAGTTTACATCGTTTCTGACTGATTTGACTATAAAACACCCTATCGTAAATCTAACCGTTTTCGAGATATTTGAATTTAATTGTTTTTTATAAAAAATGCCCGATTTTCGGCTATCAGCTTAGATATTTTGAAATGTGGAGGTCTTATTATTACTATTATTTGATTTTTACATGTAAAATAAGATGCTTTACTACCTCAATAACCAAAATTGTACGTAAAATGAATAAATAAGTCATTGTAGATGATTGAAACTCATACAAACTAATAAAAATTTAGAAAATTTATTTTTCTATCAATAAAATCTTAAAAAAACATTATGGCTCCCGTTTTGCAGATGTACTTAAAAATATCTACGCTTCATCAGCTATCCTACGAGGTATATCAATCTAGGGTTATAATAAACATTCATAGAAAAAACTTAGTTTCATTGGCTACAGGGAAGGCAAACAAAAGTTAAATCTACCGCCCCATCACGTTGCTGTCCTCACTGGCAAGGTTGTTCGAGAGGCTGGCACTGATTCGCATTCGGCCATTCCTTAAACTAAGGGATGAGCAGTTTGGGTTTCGGGCCGGTCACTCGACAACACTTCAGCTGACAAGGGTGCTCCACCACTTGGCTTTCGAGGCCAACTGCGGGCGGCACACGGTTGGTGTCTTTCTCGATATAGAGAAAGCATTCGACCGTGTGTGGCACGCAGGCCTGTTGTACAAGCTGTTGGAGTCGCCCTTGCCAGCGATGCTGGTGTGGTTGATAGCTTCGTATCTGGAGGGGCGGGAGTTCATTGTGTCGGTTGAGGACAGCACCTCTGCCCCCCGTCCCATACGCGCAGGTGTGCCGCAGGGGAGCTGTTTCGCGCCACTCCTATACGCGTACTACACTAACGACATCCCCACTCTCGACGGGCACCTCGCGGAGTGGGAACGTGATGTAGTCCTCGCTTTGTTCGCTGACGACAGCGCGTTCTTCGCATCGTCGCGTGATCCGGAACTGGCGGTCAGAAGAATGCAGCGCTTGCTTGACCGCTTGTCAGACTGGCTGTATAAGTGGAGGATCGCCGTCAACGCCGGAAAGACGGTCCCAATACTTTTCAGCCGGAAGCGTAAAATGCCGACGCCGCTGCGTCTGCATGGAGAAGATCTAGCGTGGCAGCAGACCGTTCGGTATCTGGGATGTCACATGGATCGTAAACTCACGATGAGTGCCATGGTGGTGCATGCGCACCGCCAGGCACGAGCCGCGAGAGCGATGCTCCGGCCCGTGTTGACATCCCGATTACCACTGCGCACTAAACTTGGCATATACAAGTGCTATATCCGATCTAGGCTTACGTACGCGGCGCCAGCATGGTATGCTCTGGCGGCGGCCACGCAGCGCAAGCGTCTTCAGGCCCAGCAAAACCTCGCCCTGCGAGAAATCACAGGAGCGGGGCGCTACGTCCGGAACGCGGTGATTGCGCGCGACTGCAGGCTGGAGTCGCTGGATGAGTTTGTGATCCGGTTGGCGCGTGTTATGTATAACCGCGCCGACAATGGGCCACATCCTCATCTAAGGGGGATAGCGCCGCTGCACGCGCGCCCCCCTGAAGGCCGACCGCTCCCTAGAGAGCTGTTGGACCTTCTTCCCCCCGACCATCTGGGGGGAATTAGCGACTAACGGCTAGTAGAAGCGCGCGCGCGTACCGCGTGCGCGACGATCGACTGGCTCCCACGCTCAACAGCGGGGAAGTCACCGACGGGGTTTACCCCTGGAGCAATTGCCCGGATAGAGGGGATCTCCCCTAACTCCGAATTCCCTCAGCGCAGGAGCGCCTACAGCGCCGCGTGAGAGGAGGAAAGGTCTGTCTGTCTGTCAAAAGTTAAATAAAACGATAGTAAGTACAAGATACTACATTTATTAAACTTTAAAGTTCCAACAAAACATCTTAGTCTAAATTTCATGCTCGACATGCCCGCCTCTGTTTTGCACACATCTTAGCATTATTTTACGAAGTCCACTTTTTACTACACCAGTAGTTAATTTTCTTCTCATTTCATTCGCCGCATTAATTATCCTGTCTCTCAATACAGTCGTCAGTTGAACTGACGAAACTGGGTTGGGCTCACTGTACACAAGACTCTTCATGTGCCCCCACACATAAAAAATCATGGGGGTTAGGTCCGGACTTCTGGCTGGCCAGGGTAAAAGTCCACCAAGTCCAATCCATTTGTTTGGATACTTTGTGTCCAGCCATTCTCTGACACTTCTAAAATGTGCAGGGCAGCCATCATGCTGAAACCATATGTCTCGAATCAGACTGAGTGGCAAATCATCTAGTAGGTCACTTAGGTCTCACAGGAAATTTTCGTAGTATTCTCCATTTAAAGTGGACTTCGTAAAAGAATGCGAAGATGTGTGCAAAACAGAGGCGGACATGCCGAGCATGAAATTTAGACTTTAAGATGTTTTGTTAGAACTTTAAAGTTTAATAAATGTAGTATCTTGTAGATACTCACTATCGTTTTATTTAACTTTTGTTTGCCTTCCCTGTAGCCAATGAAACTAAGTTTTTTCTATGAATGTTTATTATAACCCTAGATTGTTATACCTCGTTGGATAGCTGATGAAACGTAAATATTTTTAAGTACATGTGCAAAACGGGGGCCATAATATTTTTTTAAGATTTTATTGATAGAAAAATAAACTTTCAAAATTTTTATTACTTTGTATGAGTTTCAATCATCTACAATGACTTATTTATTCATTTTACAAACAATATTGGTTATTGAGGTAGTAAAGCATCTTATTTTACATGTAAAAATCAAATAATAGTAATAATAAGAGGCTATGTGAACTTGGCACCCGACTTTCTAAAATGTAATATTTTTTTGGTTTTCTTGGTAGATAAAGGTAGGTAGTGGATTGTAGTAAAGTTAATTTTGTTTGTAGTAAAACAAAAAAAAAAAATTGTCAAGAAAAAAAAATGTATCCCCCCAAATAAAAAAATTAATCTTTTTCCGGCTGATTCTTATAGAGAATCGTAAGTAGAGGATTGTAGTGCAATTTTTTTCATTTTTAGCACAATAGAATAATTACTAAAAATAAAATAAAAAAATATATTTTTATTTCCATATAAAAAAAATATTAATATTTTTAAATAGTTACTAAGAACGATTCAAATGGATAAAGGACCTCCGCTGAGGTTTGTAGTTTAACGAATTTTGAAGAAACCGGTGAAGTTTGAGAAAATACATACTTTCGACGGATTTTGTCTGAATTTCTCCCGATCTGTGACATTTACGACTACTACAAACGATGGAAATGGTCAAGGGACCTCCGCTGAGGTTTGTAGTGGACGAATTTTCGTTTGTAGTTTAACGAATTTTGAAGAAACCGGTGAAGTTTGAGAAAATACATACTTTCGACGGATTTTGTCTTAATTTCTCCCGATCTGTGACATGTACGACTACTACAAACGATGGAAATGGTCAAGGGACCTCCGCTGAGGTTTGTAGTGGACGAATTTTCGTTTGTACTTTAACAAATTTTGAAAAAATCGGTGAAGTTTGAGAAAATACATACTTTCGACGGATTTTGTCTGAATTTCTCCCGATCTGTGACATTTACGACTACTACAAACGATGGAAATGGTCAAGGGACCTCCGCTGAGGTTTGTAGTGGACGAATTTTCGTTTGTAGTTTAACGAATTTTGAAGAAACCGGTGAAGTTTGAGAAAATACATACTTTCGACGGATTTTGTCTTAATTTCTCCCGATCTGTGACATGTACGACTACTACAAACGATGGAAATGGTCAAGGGACCTCCGCTGAGGTTTGTAGTGGACGAATTTTCGTTTGTACTTTAACAAATTTTGAAAAAATCGGTGAAGTTTGAGAAAATACATACTTTCGACGGATTTTGTCTGAATTTCTCCCGATCTGTGACATTTACGACTACTACAAACGATGGAAATGGTCAAGGGACCTCCGCTGAGGTTTGTAGTGGACGAATTTTCGTTTGTACTTTAACAAATTTTGAAAAAATCGGTGAAGTTTGAGAAAATACATACTTTCGACGGATTTTGTCTGAATTTCTCCCGATCTGTGACATTTACGACTACTACAAACGATGGAAATGGTCAAGGGACCTCCGCTGAGGTTTGTAGTGGACGAATTTTCGTTTGTACTTTAACAAATTTTGAAAAAATCGGTGAAGTTTGAGAAAATACATACTTTCGACGGATTTTGTCTGAATTTCTCCCGATCTGTGACATTTACGACTACTACAAACGATGAAAATGGTCAAGGGACCTCCGCTGAGGTTTGTAGTGGACGAATTTTCGTTTGTACTTTAACAAATTTTGAAGAAACCGGTGATGTTTGAGAAAATACATACTTTCGACGGATTTTGTCTGAATTTCTCCCGATCTGTGACATTTACGACTACTACAAACGATGGAAATGGTCAAGGGACCTCCGCTGAGGTTTGTAGTGGACGAATTTTCGTTTGTAGTTTAACGAATTTTGAAGAAACCGGTGAAGTTTGAGAAAATACATACTTTCGACGGATTTTGTCTTAATTTCTCCCGATCTGTGACATGTACGACTACTACAAACGATGGAAATGATCAAGGGACCTCCGCTGAGGTTTGTAGTGGACGAATTTTCGTTTGTACTTTAACAAATTTTGAAGAAACCGGTGAAGTTTGAGAAAATACATACTTTCGACGGATTTTGTCTGAATTTCTCCCGATCTGTGACATTTACGACTACTACAAACGATGAAAATGGTCAAGGGACCTCCGCTGAGGTTTGTAGTGGACGAATTTTCGTTTGTAGTTTAACAAATTTTGAAGAAACCGGTGATGTTTGAGAAAATACATACTTTCGACGGATTTTGTCTGAGTTTCTCCCGATCTGTGACATTTACGACTACTACAAACGATGGAAATGGTCAAGGGACCTCCGCTGAGGTTTGTAGTGGACGAATTTTCGTTTGTAGTTTAACGAATTTTGAAGAAACCGGTGAAGTTTGAGAAAATACATACTTTCGACGGATTTTGTCTTAATTTCTCCCGATCTGTGACATGTACGACTACTACAAACGATGGAAATGATCAAAGGACCTCCGCTGAGGTTTGTAGTGGACGAATTTTCGTTTGTACTTTAACAAATTTTGAAGAAACCGGTGATGTTTGAGAAAATACATACTTTCGACGGATTTTGTCTGAATTTCTCCCGATCTGTGACATTTACAACTACTACAAACGATGAAAATGGTCAAGGGACCTCCGCTGAGGTTTGTAGTGGACGAATTTTCGTTTGTAGTTTAACGAATTTTGAAGAAACCGGTGAAGTTTGAGAAAATACATACTTTCGACGGATTTTGTCTGAATTTCTCCCGATCTGTGACATTTACGACTACTACAAACGATGGAAATGGTCAAGGGACCTCCGCTGAGGTTTGTAGTGGACGAATTTTCGTTTGTAGTTTAACGAATTTTGAAGAAACCGGTGAAGTTTGAGAAAATACATACTTTCGACGGATTTTGTCTGAATTTCTCCCGATCTGTGACATTTACAACTACTACAAACGATGAAAATGGTCAAGGGATCTCCGCTGAGGTTTGTAGTGGACGAATTTTCGTTTGTAGTTTAACGAATTTTGAAGAAACCGGTGAAGTTTGAGAAAATACATACTTTCGACGGATTTTGTCTGAATTTCTCCCGATCTGTGACATTTACAACTACTACAAACGATGAAAATGGTCAAGGGACCTCCGCTGATCGGGAGAAATTAAGACAAAATCCGTCGAAAGTATGTATTTTCTCAAACTTCACCGGTTTCTTCAAAATTCGCTAAACTACAAACGAAAATTCGTCCACTACAAACCTCAGCGGAGGTCCCTTGACCATTTTCATCGTTTGTAGTAGTCGTAAATGTTGCAGATCCGGAGAAATTCAGACAAAATCCGTCGAAAGTATGTATTTTCTCAAACTTCACCGATTTTTTCAAAATTTGTTAAAGTACAAACGAAAATTCGTCCACTACAAACCTCAGCGGAGGTCCCTTGACCATTTCCATCGTTTGTAGTAGTCGTAAATGTCACAGATCGGGAGAAATTCAGACAAAATCCGTCGAAAGTATGTATTTTCTCAAACTTCACCGATTTTTTCAAAATTTGTTAAAGTACAAACGATAATTCGTCCACTACAAACCTCAGCGGAGGTCCCTTGACCATTTTCATCGTTTGTAGTAGTTGTAAATGTCACAGATCGGGAGAAATTCAGACAAAATCCGTCGAAAGTATGTATTTTCTCAAACATCACCGGTTTCTTCAAAATTTGTTAAAGTACAAACGAAAATTCGTCCACTACAAACCTCAGCGGAGGTCCCTTGATCATTTCCATCGTTTGTAGTAGTCGTACATGTCACAGATCGGGAGAAATTAAGACAAAATCCGTCGAAAGTATGTATTTTCTCAAACTTCACGGGTTTCTTCAAAATTCGTTAAACTACAAACGAAAATTCGTCCACTACAAACCTCAGCGGAGGTCCCTTGACCATTTTCATCGTTTGTAGTAGTTGTAAATGTCACAGATCGGGAGAAATTCAGACAAAATCCGTCGAAAGTATGTATTTTCTCAAACATCACCGGTTTCTTCAAAATTTGTTAAAGTACAAACGAAAATTCGTCCACTACAAACCTCAGCGGAGGTCCCTTGATCATTTCCATCGTTTGTAGTAGTCGTACATGTCACAGATCGGGAGAAATTAAGACAAAATCCGTCGAAAGTATGTATTTTCTCAAACTTCACCGGTTTCTTCAAAATTCGTTAAACTACAAACGAAAATTCGTCCACTACAAACCTCAGCGGAGGTCCCTTGACCATTTCCATCGTTTGTAGTAGTCGTAAATGTCACAGATCGGGAGAAATTCAGACAAAATCCGTCGAAAGTATGTATTTTCTCAAACATCACCGGTTTCTTCAAAATTTGTTAAAGTACAAACGAAAATTCGTCCACTACAAACCTCAGCGGAGGTCCCTTGACCATTTCCATCGTTTGTAGTAGTCGTAAATGTCACAGATCGGGAGAAATTCAGACAAAATCCGTCGAAAGTATGTATTTTCTCAAACATCACCGGTTTCTTCAAAATTTGTTAAAGTACAAACGAAAATTCGTCCACTACAAACCTCAGCGGAGGTCCCTTGACCATTTTCATCGTTTGTAGTAGTCGTAAATGTCACAGATCGGGAGAAATTCAGACAAAATCCGTCGAAAGTATGTATTTTCTCAAACTTCACCGATTTTTTAAAAATTTGTTAAAGTACAAACGAAAATTCGTCCACTACAAACCTCAGCGGAGGTCCCTTGACCATTTCCATCGTTTGTAGTAGTCGTACATGTCACAGATCGGGAGAAATTAAGACAAAATCCGTCGAAAGTATGTATTTTCTCAAACTTCACCGGTTTCTTCAAAATTCGTTAAACTACAAACGAAAATTCGTCCACTACAAACCTCAGCGGAGGTCCCTTGACCATTTCCATCGTTTGTAGTAGTCGTAAATGTCACAGATCGGGAGAAATTCAGACAAAATCCGTCGAAAGTATGTATTTTCTCAAACTTCACCGATTTTTTCAAAATTTGTTAAAGTACAAACGAAAATTCGTCCACTACAAACCACAGCGGAGGTCCCTTGACCATTTCCATCGTTTGTAGTAGTCGTAAATGTCACAGATCGGGAGAAATTCAGACAAAATCCGTCGAAAATATGTATTTTCTCAAACTTCACCGATTTTTTCAAAATTTGTTAAAGTACAAACGAAAATTCGTCCACTACAAACCTCAGCGGAGGTCCCTTGACCATTTCCATCGTTTGTAGTAGTCGTACATGTCACAGATCGGGAGAAATTCAGACAAATCCGTCGAAAGTATGTATTTTCTCAAACTTCACCGGTTTCTTCAAAATTCGTTAAACTACAAACGAAAATTCGTCCACTACAAACCTCAGCGGAGGTCCCTTGATCATTTCCATCGTTTGTAGTAGTCGTACATGTCACAGATCGGGAGAAATTAAGACAAAATCCGTCGAAAGTATGTATTTTCTCAAACATCACCGGTTTCTTCAAAATTTGTTAAAGTACAAACGAAAATTCGTCCACTACAAACCTCAGCGGAGGTCCCTTGACCATTTTCATCGTTTGTAGTATATGTAAATGTCACAGATCGGGAGAAATTCAGACAAAATCCGTCGAAAGTATGTATTTTCTCAAACATCACCGGTTTCTTCAAAATTTGTTAAAGTACAAACGAAAATTCGTCCACTACAAACCTCAGCGGAGGTCCCTTGACCATTTTCATCGTTTGTAGTAGTCGTAAATGTCACAGATCGGGAGAAATTCAGACAAAATCCGTCGAAAGTATGTATTTTCTCAAACTTCACCGATTTTTTCAAAATTTGTTAAAGTACAAACGAAAATTCGTCCACTACAAACCTCAGCGGAGGTCCCTTGACCATTTCCATCGTTTGTAGTAGTCGTACATGTCACAGATCGGGAGAAATTAAGACAAAATCCGTCGAAAGTATGTATTTTCTCAAACTTCACCGGTTTCTTCAAAATTCGTTAAACTACAAACGAAAATTCGTCCACTACAAACCTCAGCGGAGGTCCCTTGACCATTTCCATCGTTTGTAGTAGTCGTAAATGTCACAGATCGGGAGAAATTCAGACAAAATCCGTCGAAAGTATGTATTTTCTCAAACATCACCGGTTTCTTCAAAATTTGTTAAAGTACAAACGAAAATTCGTCCACTACAAACCTCAGCGGAGGTCCCTTGACCATTTTCATCGTTTGTAGTAGTCGTAAATGTCACAGATCGGGAGAAATTCAGACAAAATCCGTCGAAAGTATGTATTTTCTCAAACTTCACCGATTTTTTCAAAATTTGTTAAAGTACAAACGAAAATTCGTCCACTACAAACCTCAGCGGAGGTCCCTTGACCATTTCCATCGTTTGTAGTAGTCGTACATGTCACAGATCGGGAGAAATTAAGACAAAATCCGTCGAAAGTATGTATTTTCTCAAACTTCACCGGTTTCTTCAAAATTCGTTAAACTACAAACGAAAATTCGTCCACTACAAACCTCAGCGGAGGTCCCTTGACCATTTCCATCGTTTGTAGTAGTCGTAAATGTCACAGATCGGGAGAAATTCAGACAAAATCCGTCGAAAGTATGTATTTTCTCAAACTTCACCGATTTTTTCAAAATTTGTTAAAGTACAAACGAAAATTCGTCCACTACAAACCTCAGCGGAGGTCCCTTGACCATTTCCATCGTTTGTAGTAGTCGTAAATGTCACAGATCGGGAGAAATTCAGACAAAATCCGTCGAAAGTATGTATTTTCTCAAACTTCACCGATTTTTTCAAAATTTGTTAAAGTACAAACGAAAATTCGTCCACTACAAACCTCAGCGGAGGTCCCTTGACCATTTCCATCGTTTGTAGTAGTCGTAAATGTCACAGATCGGGAGAAATTCAGACAAAATCCTTCGAAAGTATGTATTTTCTCAAACTTCACCGATTTTTTCAAAATTTGTTAAAGTACAAACGAAAATTCGTCCACTACAAACCTCAGCGGAGGTCCCTTGACCATTTCCATCGTTTGTAGTAGTCGTACATGTCACAGATCGGGAGAAATTCAGACAAAATCCGTCGAAAGTATGTATTTTCTCAAACTTCACCGGTTTCTTCAAAATTCGTTAAACTACAAACCTCAGCGGAGGTCCTTTATCCATTTGAATCGTTCTTAGTAACTATTTAAAAATATTAATATTTTTTTTATATGGAAATAAAAATATATTTTTTTATTTTATTTTTAGTAATTATTCTATTGTGCTAAAAATGAAAAAAATTGCACTACAATCCTCTACTTACGATTCTCTATAAGAATCAGCCGGAAAAAGATTAATTTTTTTATTTGGGGGATACATTTTTTTTTCTTGACAATTTTTTTTTTTTTGTTTTACTACAAACAAAATTAACTTTACTACAATCCACTACCTACCTTTATCTACCAAGAAAACCAAAAAAATATTACATTTTAGAAAGTCGGGTGCCAAGTTCACATAGCCATAATAAGACCTCCACATTTCAAAATATCTAAGCTGATAGTCGAAAATCGGGTATTTTTTATAAAAAAACAATTAAATTCAAATATCTCGAAAACGGTGAGATTTAGGATAGGGTGTTTCATAGTCAAATCATTCAGAAACGATGTAAACTACACGCCCTGAACGGGAATAGGTCGACTTAACCTGTAACCCTGTATAACTATGTCCAACACATGGAACCTGAACATAATGGGAAATGTATCCTCTGGCAACCCCTTCTGAGAAACACAGGTGTGATGTTATGTATGATTTATGTATATGTAAATATAGATAAAAGAGGTCACAGCGGTGACTGCCAAGTAGCTATCGAACTAGCCTCTCATTCGAGCGGTCCAAGTTAAAACCCAAGCAGCACGCACCAATGACTTTTCTAAGTTATGTGCAAATTAAGAAATTAAATGTCACTTGCTGTAACAGTGAAGGACACATTGTGAGGAAACCTGCATGCCAGAGAGTTCAAGAAGGCATGTGTCTGCCAATCCGCACTTGGCCAGCATGGTGGACTAAGGCTAATCCCTGCCAGAGAGGAGACCAGTGCCCAACAGTGGGACAAAGAGAGGATAAATATAGAAAATATGACAAGGTGTTTGTTAGGACATAAAATGTGTTGCAACAAAGGATGCTAATTATAGTAGACAAGGCCACAAAAGTTGTTTACCATTAGTATTATATACTGTTCAGACTGCAGTGTGGAGAACATGCTAGATATAGATAAACTAAGCTTCTCACTGTTGCCTTACAATTTAGACACAATATACAAATCATGACTTTCATATCTAGGTTGTAGATCCTATTATGAGACTACAGGTTGTGTATAGGTTCCATTTAGAGACTCACAGATTGAACCCAAGACTTCTAACTTTGTACTAGTGCTTGGCCACTTTACTAATGGGGCAGACAAGAAATACTTTGTTATTTTTTTCTCTAGCATACCTATACATAGTTCTTTTCAGCTACTATCTTATGTCATAAATTCTGCTGCTGTTGAAATGGTAATTTAAATGTTTTTATAAATAAATACCTAATTTGAATTATTGCATTCCAATGAAGAGAGATGGAGCAAAATCATAAATTGTTCTTTTTGGTGTCCAAGACATGAACAAAGTTACAGAGATAGGGCACTCATAGGAAGGGAGGACTACTTTGTTCTAGCTCTAGTGAGGACTGGAAATGGGTGGCACAGGACAGATGACATTGGAACGAGCTGGAGGAGATCTATGCTAGAAGGCCGCTAAGATAACGAGACATTATTTAAAAATAATTAACTACCAAGAAGCTATAATCTCAACCTTTAATAATTATATAAAATTTTGTGTGTGTTAATTATTATATTATTTTAATGTTCTGTCTACGTTATTTTTAAAATACAAATTACATGTACAGAAAAAATATGTTTAAATTTTTTTATGTATAAAACATTTCAACCAGAGTGATGTTCATAATGTTATATACCTCGAGTTCGTCGTCCGTGATGCCCTGCTCACAGCTGAAGGTCGTATCCTCGTCTCCATCTCTATTCCTAAACGTAGCGGTAACAGATAGCAGCAAAGTTCTCCTAGGACGAATAGCATACTTAAAACACTGAAACACTTCTCTCACACATCGCTCCCTGCACTTCCTTACTACAGAATGCACTAAATTATTCCTATACCACACATTCCATAGTCTAACTACACCGAAACTCCTGAAAATGAAACGGAATCGCATACTTGACATAATCTCACGCGCACGCTACTTTAAGTTACATAACTAGGAGTTGCTCGTCGTATGTAGTCAGTAAAGCATCGTTGACGCGGCGAGTTTAGATTATTTCGATGCACAAACACCGATGGAACGTTAACTACTATTATTGCGAAATTATAACCTCTTCCTGCGATCAATTACTCAGTCAGCGGCTGACTGACTGAACTGAGCTTGACTGACAGCTTGTTTATACTGACTGACGGACGGACGGTCGTTGACAGAATGATAATCATCGTCAACGGAGTGTTGCTACTATGTTAAAGTAAATTATTTTATGGAGTGGCTTGTATTCGTACCTTACCTATTATCACTACCATTCATTGCCTGTGAGTACAACCCACTCCATAAAATAATTTGCTTTTATTTCTTATCTTATGTTTATAGAGCAGTTTTGAAATATTTTAATGGGTTTTATTTTAACCAACTTTTGCTGTTGGTTCTGCCAACCTTTTCAGCGTCACTTAACAGAAGTGGTTTTTTTTTGGTGTGAGTTATGTGTTGTTTTATTGATTGGGTTGTACTCTTACCTATGATTGCGACCCATTTCTCGTGATCCACCTCATGGGAGGGTACCTACCTTCTCACAAGTCCTCCATCACGCTGCTCCAATTCGGATTGGTGGAGGCGTAAGTGGCTAGCCCAGTGTCAAATGTTCTCAAGCGATCCGAAGGTTTTCGACAAGGCTTAACGACTATTTCCACAATTGCAAACAACCAAGACCGACGGCTTAATGTGCCCTCCAAAGCACGTCCATGAAATTTTGCCACTAGCGGTGCCACCGGTAGTTGCCACCCATCCACGAAGCGACCGCGCCCGTCGTTGCTTAACTCTTTCGACCACATTGAATCAACGTGAGCCACTGGGCTATTGACGCCATACTACACTACTGTACTAAATTACTACATACTTACTAAGAAATATCACGAAAATTGTTAACAGTTTTATGTATTATATTGATTGATGTTACCTCACCCCTAAGCTAATGCTGGGTACATAAGCCCATTAATCAAAGTAGTTAAGTTCTGTCAAACATAACAAGAATCATCAACAGAACTCTGGGTAATAGACAAGAAAGTTACTTTACGGGTACATTACATGCAGTCGTACATAGAACCTACTAGTTTTTTCGAAGTCGATCTAGAAAACTGGGGAAAAGAGGGTCGATGAGACGAATTTGATAAAATCTGTTGTTTTATTATTTTAGCAAAAAGTAGGTTTGAAGAAACACGAGCACCGGCAAAAGACCACAAAAATGCCAAAATGAAGTCAAACAATGCCAGCGTTGAATTCCCGTTGATTCGTTTATTACAAGACTAGTGGACGCCCGAGCAGCTTCACTCGCGTGGATTTAGACATTACAATAGTTTCTTTAACACTAGGTATTAATCTATATATATAAAAGGAGAAGGTGACTGACTGACTGACTGACTGACATATCAACGCAGGGCCTAAACTATAAGGGCTAGAAACTTGAAATTTTGCACAGGGGTTCCTTTTATAACGTAGGGGAGCACTAAGAAAGGATTTTTGAAAATTCACCCCCTAAGGGGGTAACACGGGGGTGCAAAGTTAGTATGAAACTTTGCCGTTTTTGAAGTCGTTAGACGGGTAGACGTCGTTAATGGGTCTAATTCTACGCGAGCAAAGCTGCGGGCGTCCACTAGTATTATATAGCCTATGTCACTCAGTGAAGATGCAGCTTTCTAATGGTGAAAGAATTTTGAAATCGATCCAGTAGTTTTTGTGTGAAAACATTACAAATAAATATATTAATATAGATTTTGAAGTGAAACTCTTTTGGCGAATGAGGGTAAAATTTTTACGGATGAAGCGAATATGACGCATTATTGTATCACGGATGTGACGCAATAATGCGTCACGCAGCATGCAGTGAGATAGAGCGAACGTCGCACAGCACAGTACAAGTCAAATCCAAAGCTCCACCACAGACTAAATGCGAGTAAAATACAGATACAAAATCCAAAACCAAAGATATATGACAGACTAAATAAGACAAAATACAGATATAAGATCGCTAAACGGAATCGTCATTTAAAGATACCGTGCGGTGCGAACATAAAACAACCCACTATTCTGACTCCGAATACTCTCTCTATCCACGAAGTAGAGTATCTCTGCCCTGCGTCGCTGTCAATGCAAAATAAAACCGTATGAGTCAAATAACAGGTGACATCTGGGGTTCTGGTTTGCTATTTTTAATGTGACTGGATATTGTAAGTGTATATGGCAATAAATGAAAATTAAATTGAAATTAAAACTTATGAAGACTAACACTTAAGTTTTGTAATAAAACAACAAGACTTTCAAATGAATATTTATATTTTATCCTTTTTTTGTGTATATTTGAATATTTAGCCAAAGAAGTTTCACTTCTGACATATAATCTTTGAAATCTGTTTCTGTGACACACCACAGAGCTACACGGAAAACTGTGAGTATATTTATTCTGTGCGGAAAACACTCTGGCAACACAGACAGATACACTCTTTCTTTTTCTTTTCTTTCATTTCCACGATCGACTACGGGCGGAAGCGTGCGTGCGTTCGATCGTTTAGTCCATAGTTTAGTCATTCACGTCATCTTTTTACCTTCTAATGTCTGATTTTTGCATCCCACATGCTTAGCGGTAACCGAAATAAGAAAAAAAATAAGATTCCGCGAACCAGAAGAAAAGTCCGGGCAGCCGCAGACGTAAATGTAAACTAGAAAGTGTGTGAACGTAGTCGCGAGGTTTTCCTTTCGTCCGGTTCTATCTGGATTTGAGCAGTTCGAGCCGCGTTTGTTGCACCCTTTCGAAAAAATTTAGTTCTTTGTAAAGTCAGTGTTGTGTTATAACAATTATTAAGTTATTATTTGTTTATTGTGCCGTTTTTCGGAAAGTTTTTGTGTCGTAATAAGTTGGTGTAATATAAAATCTATTGAAAATGTCTGAAGAGTCGTCCGCCGATCGCAACGTTGAAATATGGAAGATCAAAAAGCTGATAAAAAGCTTAGAGATGGCAAGGGGGTAAGTGTACATAGGGGTTTTTTAAAGCAAATATTTTTGCACGCATGGTCTGTGCAGTTGTATGGCCGCGCTATGTTTTTGTGCATTTGATTGGAGAGTTGTTGCACCTAGACTGCGTCATAAAGGTAGCACATGCGCAAATCATAACCTGTCGGATGAGGGGAACCGATGCAATTTTCATCTCGCAAGTCCAGCGACGCCATTGCGCCTTGCGGTGTGATTGGAATCATTGGAAAAGGAAGTTTGCCAAGCCAAGCGATTAACGCCTTTACAACACGATCAATTTGACGCATTCATGCTGGCTGGCTGTTTGACAACCATGCCATAGTTGTCCACGTACAACATTTTGCTAACAATAAAAAAAAGTTTGGCTGCTTTGGCGCCAAGTTTCGTTCTATTTCATTTCAGTAAAATGGGGTGAAATGTGAATGGTAGTTTTTCAACTTTATTGTTAAATATGTCATAAGTTATATGACATTAATGCCTAAGTTTTGTCCAGGTGCTTAAACTTTTGAATTACGTATATAATTAGTTATTATTATTTTCTAACAATATTATGAGAAAATCCCAAACATAATCCTAAACCCTGTTCACCCCTGTTCATAGGGTGAACAGGGTAAAGACTGGTGAAGATTGAGTTAAAGCTAGGGTTGACAATAAATAGATTTTGTAAATTAATATTTTTTTGCAACAGATGCAATTGATGGCTTTGAAGTGGCATACACTGATGGTTACACTATACAATAGGCACACAAAGTCTTGTAGGTAACAAAATTCTCAGTTCTTACCCTATTCCCCCCTGGTTCCCCTTTCCACCCCGTTTTACTATGCAAAAGATGAATACAAAAAAAACGAATATTCTTAATTTTTTCTTTAGAGGTAACGATATATGCATAATAAATCAAATATACTTAAAGAAATTTAAAACTTTACCGAATTAGGTTTTACTCCTTTTTTCTATGTCATTTTAAGTAAACAACTTAGTCATTCCATTCTACTTTATTTACAACTTACAAATTTAACAAAGAGATACTTTAACATTGAAGCAGATCAGATAAAACTGATTCATAATGTATAGTAAGAGGTAAACAACTCTGTCCTGTTTACATCTTTGTATGCCTAGCTACTGAACATCCATCAAAAATATACATTAGTCAATATACGTCAGTCAGTGTTCCTATCATATTATACTATTTTTAGACATTTTTGATTCAGTGAGTTACTAAAAGAATTATTTTGATGGATCAATTTAAGCTTGTAATATTTCACCAAACAATCTATGTATAATATTAATATCACATAGATCGAGTTATTGTATTTTGTCCTGGTCTTGACTGGATGCAAGTGTGACAGTAGTAGTAGGCAGTAGATAGATACTACTGCTTACTATCTATACACAGTATACACTACTATCTATACGACAGTAGTAGTAGGCAGTAGATAGATACTACTGCCTACTACTACTGTTTTTTTTTTCTTCTGGAACATTCTAAGATACCTTGAGCTATTTATGGCTTGTAGGTAATCCCCATAATAAGGAGAATCATTGTAGGAAAATTTTATGCCTTGTGCATAATTATCTCATTGTTAGTCCACTTAGCACGTAGTGTTTTATGTATACAAGTTTATTTTTGGATGACTGCACTGAGTCGTGTAGTAGATGTCACCCCCATCTGTTGACGTAGTGCCAGACAGCTTTCCAATAAACATGCAAAGTATCCCAAGGGAACATATTACTGGGATGAAAAGTATCCTATGTACTAATCTAGGTTATTATCTATCTATGTACCAAATTTCATCTAAATCTGTTTAGTAGTTTTCATGTTATTGAGTAAAAAACATCCAAACTTACAAACTTTCACTACTTTCATAATATTAGTAGTACTTAGTAGTATTACACGAAATATTGTGAGGAAACCTCCATGCTTACAGTTTCATTTCTAAAATGAAATCGCCATTAAAGCAGATATGCTTATTTATTAAAAATATATTTTCGTAGAGTTTGTTCGGGGATTTTAATTTTTAATCTCTAAAATGCCAAAGCGTCTAAGAATTTCATGCTGTCTCTTTAAATTCACTCGACTTAGCTAACTAGTGACCACTACCGCACTACGTACCACTCGAATTCAAATTTCGCCCGGCGATAGTATGTGTGTAATAGATTTCATTTGCAGTTTCATTTTTACTTTTCCGTAGCCGTAACAACTAACTCGTTATGAAATTCGCATACTAAAATGTTCGCATGCGAATATCTTAAGTCGTATTGGTGAAATCTTCGAAATTAAAGAATCAGTCCCCAAGGAAGTCGTCAAACTGACAATCGCTCTACGGAGAGGTCAAAATGCGTTTTTTTTTTTTTATGGATACAGGATAGCAAACGAGCTTGCAGCACCACCCATCCGCTGCCGCCCATGACAACTGTGACTGACTTTGAATAAGACTCAATTAGGGACTGGGATGGGTAGTCCAATTAGTTGAGAAAGTTAATTAGAACATTAGTTGGTCAGTTCGTTAGTAGGTATGAGGACTAGGGACTGTTAGTGATAGTTAGTCCTGTTAGTTGGTGGTAGTAATAGTCCAGTTAGTACTTGTTAGTAGGAGTCTCGTTCTAAGTCAGTCACAGATGTGTTGCTTGAGGACTAAGATGGTCGCCTCTAAAGAAGTGTACGCAGGGCGAACTCTATAAGGAACCAATTAGCTTTCATATAAAACCAATTTGGTTCCCTATAGGCTCTACCACCTACCAAACTTTATTTCTGCAACTATATTCAGTCTGGTAAATATTAAACAAGTTGCTAAATGATAGCTGATCAATGGGTAAATTTACCATTCCAGGAACGGCACATCGATGATATCCCTGATAATACCGCCCAAGGACCAGATCTCGCGGGTGTCCAAGATGTTGGCGGACGAGTTTGGTACGGCGTCGAACATCAAGTCGCGGGTGAACCGCCTCTCCGTGCTCGGGGCCATCACATCTGTACAGCATCGGTTGAAGCTATACACTAAAGGTGGGTTTGTGACTCTTTTATTAGCTATTGATCATTGAATGAATAGCTAATCCTACACAGGTGCCTAACCTGTGCAGCATCGGCTGAAGCTATACACTAAAGGTGGGTTTGTGACTCTTTTATTAGCTATTGATCATTGAATGTAGCCTGTGTAGGATTAGCTATTCATTCAATGATCAATAGCTAATCCTTTGCCTTATATTGATAAGTTTAGAATAGCATTACACTATATCTTTTCTTTAAGTAGTTTGTAGTTACCTAGACTTTCGTTAAGCGTGTCTAATCACCTCATAGCGAAATAGATTATTTGACTTTGACTTAGACTCGTTTTAATAATAATAAATATCATGGACATTCTCACACACGGCCATCTGACCCCAAATTAAGCGCGAGCCTGTACTATGGATGTCAGAGACTGATATACATACATATATATTTTTAAATACATACTTAAATCGATAATATTAACATCCAGATACAGAACAAACACGAGTGTTCGTCACATGAATGTTTGTCCTGAGTGGGATTCGAACCCACGACCCTTGGCTTAACAGGCAGGGTCACTACCGAATGCGCCAACGGGCCCGTCATCGTTTTCTAACATTAACAATAAAGTTGTTTATTTAATATAACATAGAAATAAGAATAATAGAATGTTTAGGTTGTAGAACCTATAGGGAACAAAATAGGTTTTACATGAAACCTATTTTGTCCCATATAGAGTTCGCCCACCGCCCGTCTCATTGCCTCTTACCATTCTGCCGTGTAATAATTGTCTTTAAAACAATTTGTGGTCCGGTTGGATAGGGGTGATGTCCGGATATACATACTTCTTTATTAAAATCGTGTATATAATACATTTTCCAGTGGACCAAATTGTGAATCTAAACCATTCTCGAATCCCCTTGAACACACACAAAAAATTTCATCAACATCCGTCCAGCCGTTTACGAAGAGTTCAGTAATATACACACGTACACAAGAAATCTATACATAAAAAAATGTTATGTTGGTTTGTGTACGCTTCAAAAACTCAAAAAGTTCTGCACCGATCGAGCCGAAATGTGCATGTGCGAACGAGCTGAAATTTTAGCATGATATATAATCCGCATCAAGGATTGTTTTTATCTAATTTTTGCATCATTCTTCATCCCCTAAGGGGGTAAAACAGGGGTGCAGAGTTAGTATGAAACTTTGCCTTTTTTGAAGTCATGTGAGCAACCCGAACGCGGGCAGACGTCGTTAGTGGGTCTAATTCTACGCGAGCGAAGGTGCGGGCATCCACTAGTATATATATAAAGATATATTAACATACTTACGTTTTTAGTGAATTATTTACTAAAATCTCCATCTAACCGATGATTTTAATTATTCCAGTACCACCCAACGGCCTAGTGATATACTGTGGCACAATTGTCACGGAGGAGGGCAAAGAGAAAAAGGTGAACATTGACTTTGAGCCGTTCAAGCCTATCAACACGTCGCTGTACCTGTGCGACAACAAGTTCCATACGGAGGCCCTGACGGCGCTGCTGGCTGATGACAACAAGTTTGGGTTCATCGTGATGGATGGTAACGGTGCACTGTTCGGTACGCTCCAGGGGAACACTCGTGAGGTGAGTACTTATAACACTATATACGACTTTCACCTACTAAAGCTACTTTCACCTACTAAAAGCTACTACCTCCTACTAAAGCTACTTTCACCTACTAAAGCTACTTTCACCTATTAAAGCTACTTTCACCTACTAAAGCTACTTTCACCTACTAAGCGGGCTGTACTGAAAATCAGTGTTGCGGTGTTAGTCACAATTGGGCTGAGTACAGGCCCATGTGCTATTATTTTATTTTTTTAGCAAATAAATTTACTTTCATACTTTCTATATCAGTTTGTGTCTCGTAGGATAGTAAGTAAATTTGGATCTTTACGAAAATCAGTGGCTTGTGTTGAATGTGTGATCGATCGAGTTAAATAACCACAGGCGCGGTAGGTTTGTGACCGCTAGAGGAAAAATAGCATGGGAGCTTCCGTGCCTCGGAGGGCACGTTAAGCCATTTTAAAGTTGTTTTCAATTGTAAATAGCATGTATCATGTATGATTGTGAATAATTTTAAACTAATGCAGTTAGGTGCTTTGTCTGCTATCTTATATCCATTTAAAAAAACTGGGATTATAAAGAGGAAAGATGTATTTGTAATGTTTTCACACAAAAACTACTGGACCTATTTCAAAAATTCTTTCACCATTACGACAACGATATCATCGAAGCTTGCTTTCTAACTTGACTAACCATCTCACCATTCCACGTTTCAGGTACTCCACAAGTTCACCGTCGACCTACCGAAGAAGCACGGTCGCGGCGGTCAGTCCGCGCTGCGTTTCGCCCGTCTCCGTATGGAGAAGCGTCACAACTACGTACGCAAGGTGGCCGAGGTGGCGACGCAGCTGTTCATCAGCGCCGACCGCCCCAACGTGGCCGGCCTCATCCTGGCCGGCTCCGCTGACTTCAAGACTGAGCTGTCACAGTCGGACATGTTTGATCCGGTACGACTTTAAACCTGTCATTAAACGTATTCTGTCGCCCGTCTCCGCATGGAGAAGCGTCACAACTACGTGCGCAAGGTGGCCGAGGTGGCGACGCAGCTGTTCATCAGCGCCGACCGCCCCAACGTGGCCGGCCTCATCCTGGCCGGCTCCGCTGACTTCAAGACTGAGCTGTCACAGTCGGACATGTTTGATCCGGTACGACTTTAAACCTGTCATTAAACGTATTCTGTCGCCCGTCTCCGCATGGAGAAGCGTCACAACTACGTGCGCAAGGTGGCCGAGGTGGCGACGCAGCTGTTCATCAGCGCCGACCGCCCCAACGTGGCCGGCCTCATCCTGGCCGGCTCCGCTGACTTCAAGACTGAGCTGTCACAGTCGGACATGTTTGATCCGGTACGACTTTAAACCTGTCATTAAACGTATTCTGTCGTTCGTCTCCGCATGGAGAAGCGTCACAACTACGTGCGCAAGGTGGCCGAGGTGGCGACGCAGCTGTTCATCAGCGCCGACCGCCCCAACGTGGCCGGCCTCATCCTGGCCGGCTCCGCTGACTTCAAGACTGAGCTGTCACAGTCGGACATGTTTGATCCGGTACGACTTCGAACCTGTCATTAAACGTATTCTGTCGCCCGTCTCCGAATGGAGAAGCGTCACAACTACGTGCGCAAGGTGGCCGAGGTGGCGACGCAGCTGTTCATCAGCGCCGACCGCCCCAACGTGGCCGGCCTCATCCTGGCCGGCTCCGCTGACTTCAAGACTGAGCTGTCGCAGTCGGACATGTTTGATCCGGTACGACTTCGAACCTGTCATTAAACGTATTCTGTCGCCCGTCTCCGAATGGAGAAGCGTCACAACTACGTGCGCAAGGTGGCCGAGGTGGCGACGCAGCTGTTCATCAGCGCCGACCGCCCCAACGTGGCCGGCCTCATCCTGGCCGGCTCCGCTGACTTCAAGACTGAGCTGTCACAGTCGGACATGTTTGATCCGGTACGACTTCGAACCTGTCATTAAACGTATTCTGTCGCCCGTCTCCGAATGGAGAAGCGTCACAACTACGTGCGCAAGGTGGCCGAGGTGGCGACGCAGCTGTTCATCAGCGCCGACCGCCCCAACGTGGCCGGCCTCATCCTGGCCGGCTCTGCTGACTTCAAGACTGAGCTGTCGCAGTCGGACATGTTTGATCCGGTACGACTTCGAACCTTTTTTTGACGTGATAACGTTTATTAAATCGATGAACGCCAACACATCCGAAAAAGTGTGACGTCATGTGTTGTTACCTGACGTCATGTGTTGTTACCTCCATGTGTCGTTACCTCGCATTGTACAACAATTGTACAACATTGTATACAGGGTGTGTGAGAAATTATATAACTTATATATCCAATATTTGTATAAAATAATGATTATGACGTTATCACGTAAATCTATCGTCCGTAAACCGACTTTACAGACAACCATTTTTTAATAATATGGACGGACAAACAGACATACAGGCCACCTGATGGTAAGTGGTCATCCGTCTTCTATGGACACGTGAGATATCAGGGGTATCACAGGTGCGTTGCCTGCCTTGAAGGAAGCGTTAAACATATTCTATGAACTCATATCATAAGATTAAATAATCGGAATAATGTATAAAAGCCTTTATTTGATTTAAGAAATTAAATGTCACTTGCTGTGCAGGTGAATATATATGCATAATATTCTTGAAGGCATGTTAAGTCTGCCAATCTTGGCCAGTGTGGTGGACTAACAAGGCCTAATCTGTCCCATTCTGAGAGGAGACCCGTGCCCAAGAGTGGGACAATGAAAGGGTTGTTTGTGGTGGTTGTTAGTTTGTATGTTTGGATCAAATTTCGTGAGACTAATTTTGACCACTTCTACTCACATCAGTAACTTCTAAGAGCAGTTTATATTTAATTTCTTTAATCGTACATAACATGGAAAAATTATTGAGGCCTACTGCTTGAAATTGAACCCAGACTGCTAGAATGAGAGGAGAGTGTAGTGTGTGTAGTATGTATGTGTTAGTTATAGAATATATTAACCAACTCAAGTATTTAATAAACAGTCATGATCCAGATTTCTGTTGTTTTACTTGTTACCTAAGCTGCATCCTTACAAGAGTATGATAGCCACTGGGCTGTCACCCCTGTAGCTCAATAGCCACTTGGCTACAGCTGCTGTATCATTAATTAGCATACACCGTCACATCAATAAAATATCATACACATATTATGTACTAGTGGACGCCCGCAGCTTCGCTCGCGTTACACATTCACCAACTTCAAAAACGGCAAAGCTTCATACTAACTTTGCACCCCCGTTTTACCCCCTTAGGGGATGAATTTTCAAATTTTTCTTGCCGTAAAAACCATCCTTGAACTTCAACGAACATTTTAAAAAAAGAATTGGCCAAATTGGTCCAGGCGTTGTTGAGTTATGCGCTTACCAACAAATTTTGCGATTCATTTTTATTATATAGATTAACTTTGTTCCCCCACAGCGTCTCCAATCCAAGATCATCAAGCTGGTGGACGTGTCCTACGGGGGCGAGAACGGCTTCAACCAGGCCATCGAGCTGGCCGCCGAGTCCCTGCAGAACGTCAAGTTTATACAGGAGAAGAAGCTCATTGGCAGATACTTTGATGAGATCTCACAGGTGAGCCCATGATTCACATATCTATATATCGGGTGTAATCTATATATATAAAAGGAGAAGGTGACTGACTGACTGACTGACTGACTGACTGACTGACTGACATATCAACGCAGGGCCTAAACTATTAGGGTTAGAAACTTGAAATTTTGCACAGGGGTTCCTTTTATAACGTAGGGGAGCACTAAGAAAGGATTTTTGAAAATTCACCCCCTAGGGGGGTAAAACGGGGGTGCAAATTTAGTATGAAACTTTGCCGTTTTTGAAGTTAGTGAATGTCTAATTCCACGCGAGCGAAGCTGCGGGCGTCCACTAGTCGTTAATAATAGCCGTAATACACGCTCGGATTTGGTCGGCGGACCAAATCCGCGTACCAAATCCGTTCTCGCTACAGACGGCCGGATCGGACAGTTGCTTCATGTAAGCATGACGTAAGCGGACCGAGGCGGACACAATTAATAATAATTATGTTCGCGGACTACTCTACAGACGCCCGGATTTGGTTGGGAAGCGGACCAAATCCGTGGTCCGCTCCAACCAAATCCGGGCGTGTATTACGACTATAAGTGTGCACAGGCGATTATGCCGTAACTATTACAGATATAAAAAAAAACTTTAAACTGATATCGAAAGCAATTTACCTAATGAGTAAAATGACAATAATATATTTTTTTTAAAAATCGAAGAAATATAGAAACATTTTACATTAAACATTCTTTGAAAATTCACTCCCTAAGGGGGTAAAACGGGGGTGCAAAGTTAGTATGAAACTGCCGTTTTTAAACCAGAACGCGGGCAGACGTCGTTGATGGGTCTAATTCTACGCGAGCGAAGCTGCGGGCGTCCACTAGTCTCATGTATTTGGTATGGAACATAGACAATCTTGTAGAGAAACATTTATCAAAGATTGTCTATGACAATCTTGTAGAGAAACATTTATCAAAGATTGTCTATGACAATCTTGTAGAGAAACATTTATCAAAAAAATTATTAACTGTTCCAACAAATTACATCTTTGAAATGGCGATACATTTCAACAATAACATAGGAATTATAAAAAAAAGCTCAAGAGCATTAAAATACCTGCAGAAAGCAACCACAATGCAAATGAAGTATCGACGAAAATAATTGTCATATTATAGCATACAAGATATTCACAAAATGTTATATGAAGCCCAAGCAGAAATTTCAATGGACGCCTGTACAACTGGCTCAGTGTAATACTGATTTTTACTGATTCAATTAATGATTTATTTGACAATATGTAAAACTATTTAGTATCCATTGTAATTATTTAAATTATTTACACTTTAATTTTGCATACCGCTCGGTGGTTAAAGTTAGGAAATTTTATAACATTATATAACCTACAACTATTTTTGAAGACTGCTAGCGGGTGTGGGACCTTAAGTGTGCCAAAGTTCTGGGCTAGCAAAATTTAATAAACATATTATTATGGATGTTAATTATTAGTTCCAGTGACTTTAAGAACAATAAAAATGTATTAAATGTGGTTTACAATAAAGATTGTATTGTATGGTGTAGTACTTTCACGTGTTACAATATAATGTGTTTCCAAAACCAGGACACTGGCAAGTACTGCTTCGGAGTGGACGACACGTTGCGCGCCCTCGAGCTGGGCGCGGTCGAGACGCTCATCTGTTGGGAGAACCTCGACATACAAAGGTCAGTGACCCCACTGTAGGTCGTTAACCTTACTTTAGGTCAGTGACCCCACTTTAGGTTAATAACCCTACATGCGCCCTCGAGCTCGGCGCGGTCGAGACGCTCATCTGTTGGGAGAACCTCGACATACAAAGGTCAGTGACCCCCACTATAGGTCGTTAACCTTACTTTAGGTCAGTAACCCCACTTTAGGTTAATAACCCTACATGCGCCCTCGAGCTCGGCGCGGTTGAGACGCTCATCTGTTGGGAGAACCTCGACATACAAAGGTCAGTGACCCCACTTTAGGTTAATAACCCTACATAGCTGCATTTTTAACATAGTTTCAGCCATTGATATATGGAGTACATGTTATACTTCATTACTAGAGACCGGATTATATGCATTTGCATATTTGCATATTTTACCTATTATCTAGTTATGATGCATATTATCGGTACATTTACAATATTTTTCTGAGTACCTAAAATGCGATAAAAGTGTTAATATCGCGAAAAATTCGATGACAATGTTTGATTTGATGACAAATTGATTAAATGTAGGGTTCACAAATGTGTGTTATTTCAAATTGTATATATTGATGCGTACCATGCCTCCGGAAAAATTTTTTTTTGCATATTCTGCCAATTTTCATGCATATTTCAAGCATTTTTCATATTGCATGCATATAATAAGCTTTTTATGTTGCATATAATCCGGTCTCTATTCATTACGTTCAAAAGGCACTAAGAAGAATATGTCAGATATTATAAGGAAGTCTAAATAAAGTGATACTACATCTTTACCTTTCGCACAAACTTAAGGTCATACGCCACCACCATGGACGTCTATGGGTTGCAGCTAGGTAATTGTATTACTTATTATTTGTTAATAACTTCGCCCTTTTTTTATACCAAGGGAACACAGTATCGTGATAAAACTTTTATCAAAATTGGTCCACCCGTTTGAGCGTGAAGAATTAACAATCGTGCAAACACACTCACAAACTTTCGTCTTTATAATATTAGTGTGATGTTTTTGTATTTCTATATAAAACTTCATAATTATAGTAGCACTTTTCTTATATAATATTAATAATATGTTTTTAATAGTGTTAATAGAACTAATTAGGCTGTGATCTATCTAATATGTATTATAAAGAGGAAACATGGTTGTAATGTTTTCACACAAAAACTACTGGACCGATTTCAAAAATTCTTTCACCATTAGAATGCTGCATCTTCACTGAGTGATATAGGCTATATAATATTACTAGGTATAAATGAAACTAGTGTTATGTCTAATTCCACGCGAGCAAAGCTGCGGGTGTCCACTAGTGTTAGTATAGATTTGTTCTTGATATAGCTTAATAATAATAATAATAAATTTCTTGGACATTCTCACACACGGCCATCCGACCCCAAAGTAGGCGCGAGCCTGTGATATGGGTGTCAGAGACTGATAATATACATACATAGATATTTTTAAATACATACTTAAATAGATAATATTAACATCCAGACGCAGAACAAATACAAGTGTTCGTCACACGAATATTTGTCCTGAGTGGGATTCGAACCCACTACCCTTGGCGCAACAGACAGGGTCTTAATTTAATTATTTTCTTTACAGATACGTGCTGAAATCCCACGCTACCAACCAGGAGGCCATCCTGCATCTCACCCCCGAACAGGAAAAGGACAAGTCCCACTTCACCGACAAGGAGGTCAGTAGACGTCCATGTACGGCAGCGTCCATAGCCCAATGGCTAGCGTCGATTCAATGTGATCGAAAGAGTTAAGCAACGACGGGCGCGGTCGGTTTGTGGATGGGTGACAGGTAGTGGCAAAATTTCATGGACGCTACCGTGCTCCGGAGGGCACGTAAAGCCGTCGGTCCCGGTTGTTTTCAATTGTGGAAACAGTCGTTAAGACTTGTCGAAGACCTTCGGTGGAATGAGAACATTCGACACTGGGTTGGCCACTAACCCCTCCACCAATCCGCATTTGAGCAGCGTGGTGGAGTATGCTCTAGACCTCCCACAGCTATGTCTGTGGGGGAGACCCGTGCCCAGTAGTGGAACGTCTATGGGTCGCAGCGAAAATTTATACATATGGGATTATTAATAAGGCAATAAATATAGCCTTTTTAAAAGCTTTTATTTAACTTCACTCGTATGTATCCATTATTAATGTATGTAAGTATGTCCTGGAATCTTGCAATCAATATTTCACCCACTTCCACTGAAGCTATCGAGCTGAAATTTGGCACACAAATTTGGTTCCGATGACAATGCATGAAATTAAAAAAAGTTTTAAAAAGCTCTTTAAAAAAAAAAAATTAACGGTATAATTATTCGATGGTATGCTATAGAATGCTTTAGATTCACAATTTGGTCCACTGCAAAATGTTTTTTAAACATTATTTTAGTATATTTGTATAAATTATTATTTGCATGAAGTGTCGCGTCACTTTGACTTGCCATATGACAGAACAACGTTTGCGGGGTCAGCTAGTTTATACATATAAGAATAAAATTAATTAATTAAGTAAAATTCTGCATGGGCATTTCAGAGCGGTGTCGAGTTGGAACTGGTCGAGTGCCAGCCTTTGCTTGAGTGGCTCGCGAACAACTACAAATCCTTCGGGGCCACTCTCGAGATCATCACCGACAAGAGCCAGGAGGGCAGCCAGTTCGTGCGCGGCTTCGGAGGCATCGGCGGTACGTAGCTCTCTCTTGTCACCCTTGTCACCGTTGTCACAGTAATCTGGAGTGATTACAAATCGTTCGTGATCAGCACTGCGCTAGTTCTTGCGTGGCCTGGCATCGGCGGCATGTGGCTAACTTGTCACCGTTGTGACGGGAAGCCGGAACAACTGAAATTTGGAAGCATTGTCGGTACGTAGCTCTCTTGTCACCCTTGTCACCGTTGTCACTGATATCTGGAGAGATGTGTTCTGGCATGGGTGGCATGTGGCTAACTTGACACCGTTGTAACGGGAAGCCGGAACAACTGAAAATCGTTCTAGATCATCATCACTGAGCAGCTATATTTGCGGCTTCGGAGGCATCGACGGTACGTATCTCCCTCGTCACCGTTGTCACCTACAACTGAAACAATTACATTCTAGGACATAAGCAGTTCTAGTGCGGCTTCAGAGGTATGTACATGTACCACCCACTTGTTACCGCTGTCAACAAGTACTATTGCCACAGTGGTCACAGATTGTTTAAAATAATAATTGATTGTTCTAAATTTTATATGCTTTTACAAAAGAAAATAATATGTATTTATTATAGGAAAATATAATGCGAAGAAGACATTGTTAAAGCTTTTTTATAATATGTATTGTATAATATTGGAATATGGATGTCCTTTTCTAACCGATCTAACGGTATACTAACCAACGTTTTTCTTTCTCTTTCCTCCCTCTGCCGCTCGGACGCCGCAACGGATGTGTCGGCAATGGTAAAACTCTGATCACACCAACAGGCATACTTAGATACAAGGTGGATTTCCAATCCTTGCAACTGGACGAGCCCCTTGACGACGTTGACCTCGACGACTATTAAACACACACACACACACACAAACACATTTACGTCTGTGGTAACCATGGCAACATACATGCATAAAGAACAAACACAAAAACGAAACGCAGTTAAGCTTAGTGGTAGTAGCTGTTTTATCTCACAGAGGTTGCAAAATCTTGTTCAAAAAGCCATTGGGTTGCCCAACGTTGGACATTGGCCTATTAATATTTGGTCAGTTGGTCATAGCGTATGGCCAATGCAACAACTCAGGCGTTCAGGTTTCCTTACGTTTCCCTTCACCGTTACATGAGAGGATATTTAATTTCTTGTAATGTAAAAGTCATTGGTGTGGCTTGTGCTTTGTGCTGGAGTTTGAGTCCAGATTCTGTCGAAAGGGAGACCATTCAACTACTAAGTCAACACCTCTTAGAAAACACATTTCCTTGTTTTAGCTTTAGCCAGATTAAATGATCAATACCCGAGAGCGAAACATTAGCTTTACTACTGAAAGGGCTTCCCGGTCGGGAAGAATCAAAAATCCTTTCTTAGTGCTCCCCTAGGTTATAAAAGGAACCCCTGTGCAAAATTTCAAGTTTCTAACCCTTATAGTTTAGACCCTGCGTTGATATGTCAGTCAGTCAGTCAGTTTCTCCTTTTATATATGTATATAGATTATCTATGTTGGTGCCCGTGTCTTCTCTATTACTTAGTATTAGGGACTGCCTCGTTTTTCTAGTGGTGGTAATTGCGACTGCTAAGCTAGAGGGCTCGGGTTCGTTCCCCGGCTTGGGTAAATACTGTTGGGGTCTTTGTAACTTGAAATTACCAGTACTAGCTCTAAGTCTGGATTTGTGCCCGGTGTATAGGTTCACCACCTATTTTAGACGTGATCTGAACTATAATAACATGTAGTTGATAAAAAAAACACAAAGTCAAAGTCAAATACATAATTTATTTCGCTATGAGGTGATTAGACACGCTTAACGAAAGTCTAGGTAACAACAAACTACTTAAACAAAAGAGATTTAATGCTACTCTAAACTGGTCAACAATATAAGGCAATGGATTAGCTATTGATCATTGAATGAATAGCTAATCCTACACAGGTGCCTAACTTGCCTTAAGGCTAATTTACAATAATTACCTACCACTAAGCTAAGCTCTTAAGTCACGATAGACTATCTATCTGGTCATCGGCTTTAGGGAGAATTTACAATTTTCTTATCCTATGCCCTAGTGTAGGCCGAGAGAGAAAAAAGCCGGAGGAAATAACTCTCCTGCCCGTGCCTTCGGGGAAATACAAGCGTAATGTTATGTTCTGAAGTAGTAAATAGGCAGCATCACTATTTTGCCCATGTAAAAAAAAACGTGTGGCACTCGGAAACTGCCGCGGTAAAGCTATTGCATAGCATTTTTTATCAACTTAAGAAATTATTATATTTATTGATTTTATTTATGCAGTATTATCAAAATAAAAATAAAAATTAAAGAAAAAGGGTGGGATCGAACCAACAACCATTCGGTTAACAACCGAACGCGCTAGCCAATTGCGCCACTGAGGCAGGTGATGCGATGGCTGAAATTTTGCACGACACTTTGAAGTAAGGTTTTTTCGTTACGTTATTTCGTTACGTTATTTCGTTACGTTTTTCGTTACGTTACGGAATTTCTGTAGACCGCCTCCACCCCAGGCCCGCGATAGAATCTATGCAATAGCTTAAAAATGTGATGATAAAACAGCTATTATCAAATAGAGATTGTAAGGTGTAAAGCTTTGTTATTAATGTAACGTAACTTATGATTTTTTGTAGTTTTCTAGTATACGTACAAACGGGCGGTCTGAACGCGGAGTTTTATTTTTTATTTTCTCTTAATTTATTTGTTAATTTTATTAAGTCGTTCATTAGTTCCCTTTCCTTGCTATTTTTATTTGTTTCGGTAAAGTAATATAAAGGTGCAATAACTTGACCGATGTTAACCAAAGTGTCGGTTAAAATGTAAGTGTTGAAACGCTGCGTTCTTGCCGCTCGTTTGCGTAAATTTTGTTGTAATTTCCTACCTAATATGTACTGTTTAAGTCTTGCAATACATGTCCTATTCCTTTAACAGTCACTTACTTTTTCTATCACTATTAAAATTTTGTCCCAGACTTGTGCAACGACTGTTTTTTTATTACGAGTTCTAGAGAAAACTCCACCACGTGGCTCCAATGCGGTTTGGTGGAGGGGATTAGTGGTTAGTGGCCAACCCATTGTCATATGTTCTCAAGCTATTCGAAGGTAAACTGCCCAGACAGACTGTCACTAACCATCAGCTATCAGGTCTTCTCAGGTGTGAGAGTAGACCCTGCAATGGAAGGGTTGCAGACTACAAACTTCCTCGAAAACGCGTAGATCAATAGAATTCACTTTAAAAAAACAGTTTTTGTACATTTTTCCTTCTTTTAAATGTTCTTAAATAAGCTTTTCAACCATTGATTTACTACCACCGTAGATATAACACTTCAAACAAAATGTGCTTGAAATCTGTCGCCTCATTGACATATACATTTGTACTATGCGTTATAGTAGTTAAATACGCACGACCGTATCAAAATTGCATTAAGTGATGTTACCGTATTTACCAAATTCAACATTATTATACATAATTACGGTAATAAAATTTTAAGTACATACCGTGTGAATTTACTCCATAACTAGCAGCCGACAAATGTACTTACATAGACGCGTAAGAATATTTATGATTAAAATTATAGTTTTTGATGGGTTTTATCATGTAATTCTCAATATTTAAATACATGATAAGATGTATGATATTTCAATAATTCAAAATAAAAAAATCCATTTTTCTACGCCATTTAAAACAAAAATTTTTTTTGCGCGTACTAAGGCTTACGTGTGGACGCGGCAATCACGAACTACGGAAAAGGAGTGCTCGAGTCGCGAATATGCACTCCTTTCCACCACTTAAGCGTTAAGCGCTAACTACGGTTGGCGGTAAATCAATGTTTTCAGGCGAAAAATGCCTATAGCCTTAGACATGACATGACCGAATAATAGTGTAAGAAAATCGCGTGAATGGAGGGCGTCATATTAGTTTCAACATAGTCGTAATTACACCGATACGCAATATTTCGTCGCCTTGCCTCTTTCTAAGTGATTTACTATGCTTAGAGTCTAGATAGAGCTATGTCTATGGACAATGATTAATGTATTTAAAAAAATAGTTTTGCTAGAAATTTAGTGTTATAAGAAATATAAGGTGTTGGTCACACTTTATTACACTTTATATGAATAACAAGCGTAGTTTAAATGACAGGCTAAACTTTAAATGACAGATTACACTGTTTTTAGACGATGGAAAAAAAATCGTATTGATTAAAATTAGTGATGGTATAGATAAACCAAAGTGTGATAAAGACCCCTCGCTCGAATTCTTTAACCTTTTTTCATTATTATTTAAGTACTACCAAAAAAGTAAAATAAATGTCGTTAAAATTTCCAATATTTATGACATTTGAATTTTAATAATATACACATTTTTATAAGGTGATTTTACGTGAAATAAATGCCCATGTCTCTTTACAAAACTATGTATTGAACATTGTAATTGAAATATTTGTAAATTTTGTTTTCCAGTTCTAAACTAAGTTGAAATGATGCGAGCGATTACACTTAATACCTTTATTTAACGAACATCATAGTTGGAATATTACCTTTACTACGTAGGTATAACATAGCTAGCTTTAAGAAAATAATATTTAATACATACATAATATATGTATACTTATAAACATCCTACCTAATATATTTATCACGTAAAAGTATATTTACTATTTAGTACCGCATTACTATTTTGATTTGAGATTTTTTTTTGTTTAGGTGTTGTAGTTTAGTGTTAAATGATTGTAGTGTTAAGTGGTGAAAAATAATTAGTTGACAGTTTATAACAGCAACAAAAAAAGACGTGTGGCACTCGGAGACTGCCGCGGTAAAGCTATTGCATAGCATTTTTTATCAACTTATGCAATTATTATATTTATTGATTTTAATTATGCAGATTTTCAAAATTAAAATCGAAATCAAAATTAAAAATAAACTGTAGGCGATAAAAATAAATTCGAACCAAGCTCGAACCACCAATCTTTCCTTTAACAACCGAACGCGCTAGCCAATTGCGCCACTGAGGCAGGTGATGCGACGGCTGAAATTTTGCACGACATTTTGAAGGTGTTAGGTTTTATTTTCGTTACAAAATTTCTATAGACCCCTCCACCCCAGGCCCGCGATAGAAGCTATGCAATAGCTTAAAAAATCTATTTTGCTAAGGGTAGACTTCTACCTACAATATTACGATCGAAAGCTAATATATTTAATCGTTTTTATAAAATAAAACACCTCCATTCACGCGGTAGAGTTAAAAATAAAAAGTAATTCGCCACCATTGAGTAATTAGCGTTATATACAACATATATATTATTTATATACATACGTACGTCGCCTGGTTAGAAATGTGATTAAACAATATATCTTCTTCTTAGTCGGACACTCTTGTCAGAGTGGTCGTGGTTGCGCTGACGAGGTACACGGTACAACAATATATCAGTGAAATATTAATTTGGATTTTTTTCTACACACAGTTTATATAATGCGAGTTAGTGGATTGTATTATAATACGCTGGAGTTTGTTATTCGAAAATTACATTTGTTATTTAATTAAAACACTTACATAATACATAAATATACATACATAGTAACTATATATATTTACGAGTATATACTGCATACAAACATTTAATAGTATTTCTTGTACAATCGCATTTCTAAGCTGGCCCGATTTATACACAAAATTCTAAGTCATATCCATTATGTTAACGTCTAAGAGAAGCATACAATGCGCTTTGAAACGTAGCATATGATGCGATACGCAGCATTTGTACAAGTACGTGGAAAGTGTAAATTTTGTCGTATTAAAAAAAGTATCTGCCTTGTTCGTAAGAAATTAATAAACCTATTATAGGTATAGTGTTTGGTCACTTTCTTTCTAAATTTTAAAATTTAGTTTTAATGAGAATGGAGACCACGTCTCCAAAAATGAGTATAGGCCGCCCTTCGACAAGGTGGACAGACGACCTGAAGAAGGCGGCAGGAAAACGCTGGTTTCAGAAGGCACGGGAACGGTCGGAGTGGTGTCGTTTAGGAGAGGCTTATGTCTAGCAGTGGACCTCAAAAGGCTGATGGATGGATGAATGAAAGAAGACAAAATACTATAACTAAAATAGGTTTATTGTATTTAAGAATAAGTGAGGGTGTGTATTCAAACGTTTCTACATTTTATTAATGATTTTGAATTAATGGAGACCACGACTCGAAAAATGTGTAAAGGGCGCCCTTCGACAAGGTGGACAGACGACCTGAAGATGGCGGCGGGAAACTGCTGGTTTCAGAAGGCACAGAACCGGTCGGAGTGGTGTCGTTAAGAGGAGGCCTATGTCCAGCAGTGGACCTCAAAAGACTGATGGATGGATGGATGAATGATAGAAGACTAAATACTATAAGTAAAATAGGTTTATAATATTTAAGATTAAATGAGGGTCTGTATGTAACAAACGTTTCTACATTTTATTTATGATTTTGAATAATTACCAATGTAAAATACTATAGTGCGGCCATCTCGTTGGAACATTCTTAGCATTTGTGTGTGTGTGTGTGTTGTGTGTGTTAGTGTATGCCTGTGCGTGCGAGAGGTATGCTAAACACATAAATGGTATTAATATGTAATCTAATGCAGTTATAAGTTATGACAAAGCTACGCAATAGATATAGTACAAATATACGTAAGTCCTCTACGACATTTAGGCACCATTAGGCTCAACGCCTAATCGCTCCTAATAACATGGGGCGAAACCATAACTCGTGGAAAGTGGGTGGACGTACGTCCCACCCCTTTGGCGAAATAGAGGCGACATATTATAATATTAATTATAGTCGTAGTTGTAGAACCATAGAATAAAGAGTCGCTCCGCTCTTTATTCTATGGTAGAACAGTGAGACATAATAATATAATTTGCAAATACTAGCATAGCAATAACTAAGAACTTATATTAATAGTATATAATAGTATATATGAAGGTAGCGTGTTATTTAACCAAGATGTTAAATGGCAATATATAAGCTGTTCATTATGTATGCCCATTGTGCCTCACTTATATTTATTGATCAATTGAACTGCGACTTTATTTATTGAAAAATGTTCGCTGCGCTTGATCTCAGAATATGGAAAAACCAGAGAAAGCGTCTAGTAGAAATTGCACTACGCAATGTGTAAGCAATATTAAGCCAGTCAACCCTGCACGGCCTCCAGCCTCCGCCAATTTTCAAAAACTATTGCAAAATGTTGCTAGTTTGTGATAATGAAGGAATATTAACAATTCATTATTCATGTGATGTTATGCTTACAATTGAGAGCCTAACTATCAAACTACTCTGTTTAAGAGTAGTATTTATGGCTTCACTTTTCGGGTGCGCCTTCGATGTCTATTTGATGTTAATGTTTCTAGTACTAGTACTGTGAATTAAATAAAAGCTAAGCAATAAGTGAACTAAATATTTATATAAAAATTCCACTTGACTGTGTTCAAATAGTCTTTTATTAAATGTATTGTTTGGTTTTGGTAATATAATAATAAAACAAAGGGACTGTATAAAATCGAGATAATATAATTAAATGTGTCAGTTTAAAACGAAACGTTTGATACTTTGCATTGATCGGAAATTGCTTGTTAAGATTAAAACACGAACTATTCTAAGTTATTCCAATTTTGAATAATTCGGTTTTAATAAATCAATATGGACCAATAAGTATTACTACGAACTGAACGCGTACCGACCCCAAATTTACACTTTCCGCGTATTGTGTCAAACGCTGTACAATACGCAACTTGTAAGCTGATGTGATTATAACGTAAATGGCAATGTAATTAAAGTTGATTATGAGCAACACATTAATAATGATTAATGAAGCAGTTTACTATAATATTATAGCCCTTCACTTCATAAGTGTGTAACTTATGCATGAATAAGAAGAATTCACATTTGGAAACAGAACAACGTGCCTATTCTATATACTTACATACACTTACATACCATTATAATATTATTATGTACTACGTTTATAGCTATTCAAGTTCTTGTCTTTGACTATATTTTATTGTGTACTTAAATTTGACTGCTGCTTATACGAATTTTTAATAATAAATTAAATATATAATTAAGTGTGTGCGTTGAACCGGTAAAGAGGTTTTTTTAGATGTACTAATGTTTCATCAATTAATAAGTAAACAAAAAATCATTTGGTACTTTTAAATATTAAAATGATAATTCATATAAAATTGTGTAGTTGTTTGTTTAAAGGGTTTATTAATTATATTTACAAAATGGTGCTGCCATTTTGTTTACGTGATTCTTCGGTAATTTGCTATTTAATTTTAAATTAAATCAAATTAATAATATGATCTAAATTACATTTGCATAAAAGTGTCATAATGTCCCGCTGGTCTTATGTAAACGCTTATGATATTTTATAACATAATTCATAATTTCGATTTACCAAATGGATGGATTCATTTTATGTCGCTTATAATATAAAATTATATGGAAGCACATCTTGATATCAAACTTCATTTCAAAGTATTACTTGCAGTAAGTACCTACAGTTCTAGTCAAATAGAATTTTCTCAATAGACCTGTTTACTATCTCTAAAATTATATTAGTAAGATATTACTAGCAAGCCCTTGTCAGTCCACTCTAGGTGCCCCTACTACATTTGAATATTAAAGTCTATTCGTTAAAAAAATAGTGACTCATCAGTGCAATACTGCAATGGAAATGAAATAAAATAAAACCCAAAAGAAATGGTAAAGGCGTATTTATCTGGGGTAAAAATTAAACCATTAATATTAAAGCAAACTTTTTATTACAGTATTTTCAAATATTAAAATTAATTAGTTATTTATTATATTAAAAAAATATCAGAATTTTCATGAACATATTTTATAATAAAATAATTCTGTCCTGCGAGTTAACTATACATTCCATAGTCACGATTTGGTCACCACACTGTTTAAAGTACTTAAAAACATTATAAATCATTCGTCTTTCACCACTATGAATTATTGATCCAATTTTATTTTTAACAATAGGTGTTATTCATTTTTAAAATTAGCAAAAAACACGTCTGTACTGTATGAAGGGCTCACTTCAACTGGTCAAAGTGGACACGACTTTCTAATTTACTATGATCTAATTGGTCAAGGGGCGTGGCTAAGGAGTGACAAAGATGAGTCACTATTTTCTTAACATGAATAGACTATATTACTTTTAAATATCATCACAGTACAGAGTATTATTGGTAGAGTAAAATCACTATGGATTTTTGTAAACTTTTCATTCAAATATATGTTGATTTTATACTATTGGGCATTTATATTCATTTAAGGCAACACGACTTCACTAACGCCTTAAGTTATTGCTCGAATAGTATCTCTCTTTCTAAAACATGGTCTTTCTAAGCTATACTGCCCTAAAATTAATTAAGACTCTATTCAAACAAATAATTTCACTGAGCCAATTTCAGTTTTATTATATTATTGTTGATTTCCAGTTAATGTATGCCAATTTTGATTGGAATTGATCACAAGTGTCGTCCATGCTGATGGTAATGTCTTGTAAATTGCATATTGTATGCTTTTCTCATATATAAACGAAACGTTTGCAATTGGTATTTGTGTTATTATTTCAATGGATATTCATCCAGTGCATTTATTTTTAATCTTTTTGACTACATTCAAGGTACTGAGAATAAAATAAATAAATACCATGGACATTCACACACGGCCATCTGGTGCTGTTATAAACGTTTTTGAAGCACTTGCCTTCCGGTATGAAAGGTGTGGTTTAAAGAAAGAAAGAAAAACTTTATTCAAATATACACAATAGACACAAGTTTTACATCTACATCTATTACTATTTCTATATGCCACAATCTTTGTAGAACCCATCACTATATTTTATTTGTATTAAAAATTGATTAAAAATCTTTATAAGGAGGTTCTTTTATAGGTCACACTCTTGATTTATTGAAACGAAAGTATAATAATGGATAGCGAATGTTAAAAATGTTGTAAAGAATGTGAAATCCACATGGCACCACATGTAAATTCAGTAGATTTTATGTGTGTGAGTGTGAGATTCAAGGCCCTAGACGTGAGTAAGTTCGGTAGGTTTTGTGTGTGTGTAGAGTCAAGGCCCTAGACGTGAGGAAATTCGGTAGGTTTTGTGTGTGTGTGTGTGTAGAGTCAAGGCCCTAGACGTGAGTAAATTCGGTTGTTTTTGTGTGTGTGTGTAGAGTCAAGGCCCTAGACGTGAGAAATTCGGTTGGTTTTGTGTGTGTAGAGTCAAGGCCCTAGACGTGAGTAAATTCGGTAGGTTTTGTGTGTTTGTGTAGAGTCAAGGCCCTAGACGTGAGTAAATTCGGTTGGTTTTGTGTGTTTGTGTGTGTGTAGAGTCAAGGCCCTAGACGTGAGTAAATTCGGTAGGTTTTGTGTGTGTGTGTAGAGTCAAAGCTATGACAAAGTCAAAAAGTTTGACCAAGATGCAATTCATTGAGGTTTTTAACTATAGGCTATATAATATCATAAACAATAAAGTCATACACCATAAATGAAAAATATCATTCATAAATCCACTACACAAGTATTGAGATTCCAATTTTTGATTTATGTCGTCTTTATTATGTACTTTATCATGTCTTTCTATCATGCAAACTGGATTTGAGGTAATGTTTATCTATCTTGAATAATTTTATGTGTTGTGTTTTTGTATGTATTTTGTATTTAGTATTAGTCATTTTTGCATAATTTTATTCAATCGTAGTTTTTTTTTGGGTAAAAAATGGTCACTACCAATTTAATTATGTGTTTTAAAAGTAAATTAATAATTAATATTTGACTGAATGTTTTGCATAAACGTCAAGTCAATTGTTTTTTGCCTACAAAATATGCGTGCCTGCATTAAAATTGTCTACAATAAAATGTATATAAATGTATATTCAAATTGTTGTACGATTTCACAGGTCTCCTTCGCTACAAGGTGGACTTCCAATCGATGCAACTGGACGACGAGGAAATAGACAATCTTTATGACATCGACGACTACTAGACGGCATTGCGGCTAAAGTCTTACTCGTACCGGGTCCAACACTGATAGACTGGCTTCCATACGCTTCTACTGAGATTAAGACGCAACATTTTCTTTTACACAGAGTATTCCAGTCTTTTCCATCCATCTCACCGTGGGGCCTAGACAAGTGGCAAAACGCTAGTAGAATAGATTAACAAATATATGGGATTGACATTCGCTCACGACTAATTAGTCGTTATATGGGATTGACATTCGCTCACGACTAATTAGTCGATAGCGAATGTCAATCCCATACATTTGTTAATCTATTCTACTAGCGTTTTTGCCACTTGTCTAAGCACCCGTATCTGTATTGCTGTTTAGCATCCCAATTAAGTTTATCTTACCTTACCTTTCACCGATCACCAAACACATTTTTTTGACGTGATAACGTCTTAAGAGTCAATAAATGCCGAATGCCCGCACGAAAAAGCGTGACTCATACTCATGTTCCGCCTGAGCCGAGCTTGTAAGCGAGATAGCGAAACTAGCGATAGAGAGGCACGATCGGCCTAAGCGTTCGGCTTGTGACGCATCCATCTCTCTTTCACTCCATCGGCCGATGCGTCCGAGTATAATAGAGACAGCGGCAGCACACAAACCTACACGTGAACTGTTTTGTCAACTGGTTACGAAGTGAAGTGAAAAGTTATTTTCTTATGACGTTATTACGTAAAATTATCGTCTGTAAACCGACTTTACAGACAAACCTTAAGTTTTTCAGGCTAGTAATTTCAAAGGGTTTGTTTTTATTGAATTATGTCGTTGAAAGTTACAGTGTGATTTTATTATGTCATTTCTATAACAAAAGACACTTGTAAATGTAACTTTGTATTTATCTGAGTAAAAAACAAGAATTTTCTATAAAAGTGCCGAGTACTTTGATATAAATTACGGAATAAATTTTAATTGAAACAAATTGTAATTATTCTATTTGATTTAAAAGTGAGTTTAAAAATCAGGTTTGCTTTTAAAATAAAGTCTGGTGTACACATTTTGTTTATTTAAATTTTAAAGCATTTATCGGAAGTTTGGTTCTATTGTTGATGTTAGTTTAAAAGAAGTCGATAAGTAAACATTCTCAACGGTGAATAACAATTAGAGATATTTTATTGTTCAATTAAAATCACTTCACTTCAAAATGCCTGTTGGATCCTTATTAAATTTTTTTGTTTTTTTTGTGGGCCAAAATGAAAATGAAATCATTGATTAATTATCATTATCATTATGTACTGTTCCAATGTGGTTCAAATCGTATGTGCCTTTTTGAGCAATGTTTTAAATGTGTTATGAAATCTAATTTTGTTAATATGTAGTTCTCAAAGGAATATAATTATATGAGTACTAAACCATGTTGTGGAATTTGATTGGAACAAATTTATTATAATATTGGTAGTAATTTTAACCGTCATGTATGTTGGACCCGTTGTCCAGCAGTGGGACATGCATGTTTTGGGAAAGATTCTTGTTGGACTATGTAAATGTGTTGCACGGTGTAAATCATGGTGCGTGTTTTTGGGATTGCATTTTGATCTACTTGATATAACGTTTACCTCCGAATCATTGGTGTATAGAATTGCTCAGCTGTATAGAATTGCTCAGCTGTATAGAATTGCTCAGCTGTGTAGAATTGCTCAGCTGTATAGAATTGCTCAGCTGTATAGAATTGCTCAGCTGTATAGAATTGCTCAGCTGTATAGAATTGCTCAGCTGTATAGAATTGGGGGTATTCAGTTTTCACGCTGTACTTCCAAGTTGTTGTATGCGGTGACAGCCCAGTGGCTATCGAACTCGCCTCTCACTCGAGCGGTCCGGGTTCAAACCCCAGCGGCACGCACCAATGACTTTGAAAGTTATGTGCGATTTAAGAAATTTAATGTCACTTGCTGTAACGGTGAAGACACATCGTGAGGAAAATTGCAAGCTTGAGAGTTCATCATAATGTTCTCGAAGGCATGTGAAGTCTGCCAATCCGCACTTGGCCAGCGTGGTGGACTTATAATCCCTCCCATTCTGAGAGGAGACTGCCTACTGTATAACTTAATGAAACTAAGAGGTATTTATTTTAAAAAAAAGCTGTAGTGACTAAACATGAAACGTGATTCGGAAAGAACTAAGTTGTCGGTCCCTGTTGGTTCTATGGTAAAAACAAGCCTTGTCGAAGACCTTCGGATGGCTTGAGAACATTCGACACTGGATTGCCCACAAACCCCTCCACCAATCCGCATTGGAACAGCGTGGTGGAGTATTATCGAGACCCGCAGCTGTCTGTTAGGGTGACCCGTGCCCAACAGTGGGACGTCTATGGGATGTAGCTAAATTAATTTATAGCACAATATTTCTTGTTCGATTGCCTTTTTGATGTAGCGGTCGCAAGCGTCTACTAACGTAGTGATCATATTGAAAATGAAAAATGTATATTGATTGTGTTGTACGAGTTTGGTTTTACTCAAAATTAACTGTTAATGAACTGAAGTTTATCTAAGTAGAGTAAAATCCTTACAATGAATGGAATGAATGAATCAATAGCAATGGATTAAATTAAGTATTATCTTTGAGACAAAATTAAGAATATAATAGTTTATTTATTACAATATTTTTTATGGATATAAGATAAAGTTCGAGTCGCTTCGTTTGCGCCTAAAACATATCTGCTTCTTTTACCCATATAAAATCATTGGCTATTTTCGATCGAATTCTGTGAAAATCGATTTAAAAATTAGGCAACTTGGACCTGTTAATTATTCATTTAACATTGTATAATTTGTACTTGGCCTTGTAAGGGTTTTACTAAGTACGGAAAACAAGCAAGACAGTTTATTGTTCTCAAGCAAAGTTAATTATTGATATTTTATGATATGTATTAGTTAATCCTTTTCTTTTTATCTGTATTATAGAAATATGACGGTATAAGGATGGATTTTGTTGTTTTATTTCGATATTCCTCTCCTTTAAATGTATTATGGTCCTGCCCGTTTTGGTAATTAATCTTTCTGGGTCATTTACGCGTGAAATTATTTTATATTTCAATAGTAGTGCCAATTTACCAAGTTATAGAAGCTCAAGAAAATCTGGTTCTTTTTCGAATGGATTTATAACACTATCCTATTCTTTAGATTACACTTGAATTTATACAATGTGTTACCAAATATGTCTAGTGTCCATTGACTGGCAGTGATATCATTGTAACTAACTAAGGTTAGGCCTTAGTCCAGGTAACTCCTCTTTGGTTGTCGGAATTCGAGTTTTGGGAAGACCGCTCGCTGCGACCCATAGACGTCCCACTGCTGGGCACGGGTCTCCCCCACAGACACTTCTGCGGGAGGTCTAGAGCATACTCCACCACGCTGCTCCAATGCGGATTGGTGGAGAGGTTAGTGGCCCTCCCAGTGTCGAATGTTCTCAAGCCACCCGAAGGTCTTCGACAAGGCTTAACGACTGTTTCCACCATTGAAAACAACCGGGACCAACGGCTTTACGTGCCCTCCGAAGCACGGTAGCGTCCATGAAATTTTGCCACTAGCGGTCACCCATCCACAAACCGACCGCGCCTGTCGTTGCTTAACTCTTTCGATCACATTGAATCGAAGCGAGCCATTGGGCTATGGACGCTACAGGGAAAACGACCCGGGATATTGTTCCAGCGGTACAAACCCCTTCGGTATCATCCCCGCTGTTGAGATTGCAGACGTGCTCGCCGCTATGCTAGTCACTATTACCCCCCAGATGGTCGGGGAGTAAAAGGTCGAAGCGACGCAATCCCAAGAGATTCCCGCAGGAATGCGGTCTGTTGTCGGCACTTCATACATCAAAATAATTCTGTAAAACAGAGATTTACTGATAATTTTTCGTCTGAAATTTAAATTTTTATCTATGAATATTTAATCTAAATTCAAACAAAAACAATTTAGAAACAAATGTACCTATCTACTATTTTACCTTCTATTCAAAACAAAATAATATTTTTAAACAATTGTTGTACATATGCAGTCCTATTCTGTCCTATCTTAGTTCTTTCAGTCTTTTTCCTTAACCTAAATAATATTATAAAATTATTTATTTCTGACATTATTGTTTCCATATTGCGTTAGTAGATAGGCGACAACTTATAAATTTAATTTAATGTAAGTACACAATACTTATTCTTAAAACAGCGCTTTGATGAGAATTATTCAAATCCAAGTATAAATATTTATTTACTTAAATTTAATTCATATATGTATCAGATTTTATCTACTGTATGAAGTATTTTAAGTATGTACGCGGTTTTTCTTTTTGTCTCTTTTTTTAAAAATTTATTTTAATGTTTTACTTCTATTTTGTTTAGGTACCTGCCGTAGCATTCTCACCAACACCCGGGGCTAACTGGAAGAAAATGCCATAATAATGGCATTATGTGTGCCCTTTGTAACCTTTAAGGTTTTACAAAAATTTAAATAAAATAAAATTCAAACAATAGAACGCGGCCCTGAAACAATGTGAAAAAACCGACATTAACTTTCGAATTCAATTCGCTGCGTCATTGATTCGTTTCTATCTGCAACCTTTTCGGTATTTGCCTCTCAAAGAAAATGCGCGTGGCAGACGCGCAAAGGGATTTCGAGAACATAGAGACGACTCCGTTGAGCGTTGAGGTCGAGTGAGTCTGCCTGATTGCTAAAATGCGGATCTCGGATTCGAATGACGGGCTCGTTGGCGCAATCGGTAGTGACCCTGTCTGTTGCGCCAGGGTTCGTGGGTTCGAATCCCACTCAGGACAAATATTCGTGTGACGAACACTTGTATTTGTTGTGTCTGGATGTTAATATTATCTATTTAATTATGTATTTGAAAAAAATATCTATGTATGTATATCAGTCTCTGACACCCATATCACAGGCTCGCGCCTACTTTGGGGTCAGATGGCCGGGTGTGAGAATGTCCAAGATATTAAAAAAAAAAAAACAAAAAAATCCTGACCGGGGTAAATATTTATTTCGTAGATAATTTTTTATACCCGGGTCATGGATATAATTGTGTGCCCGATAACCATAACGCACCGTGCACAAAAGCCCATAGACGTCCCACTGTTGGGCACGGGTCTCGCCCAAAGACACAGCTGCTAAAGCATACTCCACCACGCTGATCCAATGCGGATTGGTAGAGGGGTTAGTGGCCCAATGCCGCGTTTTCTGCCACCCAATTTCTTCGGCGTTTAACGATTATTTACAATTGAAAACAACAGGGACCACGTCCCGCTAATAACATTTACCACTAACGGTCAACCACAAGCCGACCGCGCCCGTCAGCCCGGGCTCACATTCGATCGACGTAGCCGTCGACCTATGGACGCTTCAATGTCAAAGCCCTTCTACTTAAACTCTAATCTACATGTTTATGCTCACTCTGTAACTGCATCGGAAAATTTTGGCCCATTCATCGCGAGCGAGACAGATGCTACAAGCGACGCTGCGTGCGAAGGAGACAACAAATCTCGAAATAGGCGCATTGAGATGAAATCTTTTTTACTTAAATTAAATTCTTTGTGGAAGATATCAGAATTCCGTTAGAAATCTCGGCTCGATATAGCTTTTTCTATTTTGCTAACACAACCGCATTTGTAACAGATAAAATATGTACTTAATATTGTATAGATAATAAAGAAATAGATATTTATTTGATGTACTTACCTAACTGCATATGCATATAAAACCTATTTGGTTCCCTATAGGCTCTACTACCTATCGCTTCTCGGCTTTTTGGCAAGATCAAAGTGTAGTATACCTATTGTAGGTTACGTAGGTATCTAAATCTTAAGTAGGTTTGTCGAAGGTTTTAGGCGCTCCCGCTGTCTAAAAACTCCCTACGATAGGTTTCCCCAGTAACCCCTCCGCCAGTCAGAACTGCAGCGTGATGGAGTACGCTCTGGGAATTCTCAGATGTGTGGTACTCAAGCTCATGATCTTGCATCTTCCAACTTATGGCAGAGACCCGTGGTCTTAGCGTGCAGTTAATTTAGAAATAATGACCAATTTTAACTATTTTTGAAGTTATACTTCTTTTGGCGCGTTAGGGAAAAATGATGAGAGTAAATTTTTACGATGCGCGCGCACACCGTCACAAAAAACCGACACCATGAAGTTAGCTATAGTCAACATTGTCAAAAAATGGTTTGACAGTGTACACTTTCAATTGTCAAAGTCTGCTAGTCAGGTGCTGTCAATGTAGAAATATATTTTTTGTGATATTTAAATACCTAAACTTTATTTAACTAGATAATACGTATAATAAAACTTTCAATGTATTAAATACCTTTTTTTTTTCTATTGTTAGGGTCGTTTTTTCTACAGACGTAAAATAAGGCGAAAGAAAGAAGAAAGATTTTTGAAAAGATTCATATCTTGTTACGCCAAGTACACACACCCTTATTTTTCTTCTCTTTGACATTCTTTTTAATTTTCAATGTCAAAGATTTACATATACAGGGTGGAAAGATCGAATGTCACATGGATGGCAACTACCATAAATATTGTAAATAGCACATTCTGTTTAAAGGAGACATTCCTTTATTTTCAAAAACAATAAATTCTGCATTTATGGATTTATGAAAAATCACCTGCCTCAGTCGGGATTCGAACCGGTCAAATGTGACAAAAAATAAAGTGACGTATTTTATGATGCAGATTGAAAGGGTTACAGATAGGGTTTAGTTTTCTCTAAATAACAAATACAATCAAAATAACGGAAGGCCATGAAAACTAACAAGTACCTTTTAATTTTTTTTTCACCCGTCACGTGAAAACCCGATGCGTACACGTGAAACTAAATAAAATAATCAGGTGAGATTCTCTTTTAACGTTTGGTGCGGGTAGTGAAGAACAGGGTTGTTATGGTTCACATATTTAATTGTGAAGGACAACTGAATACAGTAAAATACCTCTAAATCCTGGGACCTACTGCGAAATGCGTTAAATTCTCTCCCCGAAGAAGACTATAATTTCATATAAGTCACTATAATTTTCCAACAAGACGGTACACCAGCACATAGCAGCAGGTTATCGACTACATATTTAAATAACCATTTCCAGACATGGATCGGTACAAACGGGAATATTAAATGGCCGGCCAGATCTCCGGATCTAGCACCATTGGACTACTTTTTGTGGGGATATGTGAAGGATGTTATTTATAAAGGAACTTACGAAAGTGTAGGCAATTTAAAAATCGTCCATGCAGCTATTACTAATATTCATCACAATTCACTGCCACGAGCTACGAGAAGTCAATTCCTCAAAAGATTAAATTAATGCATACGAGAAAACGGAGCTCATTTTGAACAGTTAGCAAGGTTTAAGTAAGTTTATTATATGAATATCTGAATTCTTTTGTGTATTTTAATTGTTGGTTTCCAATTTTAATGGCCTTCCGTTTATTTTGATTGTATTTGTTATTTAGAGAAAACTAAACCCTATCAGTAACCCTTTCAATCTGCATCATAAAATACGTCACTTTATTTTTTGTCACATTTGACCGGTTCGAGTCCCGACTGAGGCAGGTGATTTTTCATAAATCCATAAATGCAGAATTTATTGTTTTTGAAAATAAAGGAATGTCTCCTTTAAACAGAATGTGCTATTTACAATATTTATGGTAGTTGCCATCCATGTGGCATTCGATCTTTCCACCCTGTATATGTAAATTGATAATGTACATTGAAATATCTATCTGAATACCACACCATAGAATAATATATAACATCTTGTAAAATGACATGTATTCAAAGCAAATAAATAAATAAATAGCATTTTATTCCACCACATCCGTTTCCGAGAGTGGGATGTGGCTCAACAGTGGGATTATAGTACTGTTGGTGGGTCTCCTCTCATGGAGGGGTTTTCATAGTCCACCTACACTAGGCAAATGCGGATTGACGGACTTCACAAGCCTTCGAGAATAATATTGAGAACCGAGGCATGCATGTTTCCCTTCACCGTTACATGTGACCTTTAACATTTTAAATCGCACATAACTTGAAATTCGCATTGGAAAAGTCATTGGTGCGTGCCGCTTGCAATCTCTCTCTAGTGAGTGAGAGGCAAGTTTGATAAGAAAGCAAGGCTGTTACCGCTGATTTGAGAAGAATAATTTTTCTTTTTCATTCATCCATCCCTCAGTCACAAGGTCCACCGCTGGACATAGGCCTCTCCTAAGCGACACCACTCCGACCGGTCCTGTGCCTCAGAAGGAATCCAGCGGTTTCCCTGCGTCTTCTTTTTTAATTTTTTTTTTGTTTTTATAATTCTTCTGAGATGTATCCACCACCACAACCCTTTCTTTGTCCCACTGTTGGGCACGGGTCTCCTCACAGAATGGGAGGGATTAGGCCTTAGTCCACCACGCTGGCCAAGTATTCACAATGTTCCCGGTTTGCAGACTGCACATGCCTTCGAGAACATTGTGTAGAACTCTCAGGCATGCAGGTTTCCTCATGTGTCCTTCACTGTTACAGCAAGTGACATTTAATTCAATAAATGGCACATAACTTAGAAAAGTCATTGGTGCGTGCCGCTTGGGTTTGAACCCGGACCGCTCGAGTGAGGCGAGTTCGGTAGCCACTGGGCTGTCACCGCTGAAATATCACGCGTGTTAAATGATGTGTCATTTTATTACTCTGCCATTTAGATAAGTTGACAATTTTTATATACGCTTAACGTAATCTAATCTAGATTTGGAACCATTAATAAATCTAATCTAGATTTGGAACTATTAATAAATCTGGCTCAGCTGAACGTGTCATTCGATTTTCGGCATCATTAATTAGTATTTTATGTATCCTTAATTAAAATTTATCTATTTTTGATTTATGTACCTACCTACTTAATTCACTTTAAATACTTTAGAAATCCGTTAAGTCTTCTCTAGCTAAGTACATTTATGAGTTCACTAGCTTTTACCCGCGGCTCCGCCCGCGTGGTCAAAGGGAATTAACAATGAGTTGTTTATCATACATAGATAAGAACTTGAAAATGAATTTTACTAACGCCATCTATTAACAACATCCGGAACTAAATATCTAGCAAATAACAAAACATCGATATCTTCCCATGGGGATGTTTTACCGCGGTAAAATGTAGCCTACGTCACTCTCCACCCTCCTCACTATCTCCACACACAAAAGCCATACCATATAATAGCTTAGTTGCGACGTGAAAGCCGGACAAACAAACAAACACACTTTCACATTTATAATATTAGTATGGAAGTATGGATACATGCGTGATTGAGTTTGCCTTGGTGATCTAGTGGTCGTAACCGCGACTGCTTAGCTAGAGATCCCGGGTTCGATCCCCGGGTCGGTCAACAACTACTGGATTGGAATAAATATCTTGGACATTCTCACACACGGCCATCTGACCCTAAAGTACGGGCGAGCCTGTAATAGGTGTCAGAGACTGATATACATAGGTAAATAGATATTTTAAATACATACTTAAATAGATAATATTGACATCCAGACACAGAACAAATACAAATTGTCGTCACACGAATATTTGTCCTGAGTGGGATTCGAACCCACGACCCCTGGCGCAACAGACAGTCACTACCGACTGCACCAACGGGCCTGTCAAAAACCTCATTTAACCTAAACATGGTGAAAACGTTTGTGTATACACAACTCAACAAGAGGTGCACAGTGGCTATCGAACTCGCCTCTCACTCAAGCGGACCGGGTTCAAACCCAAGCGGCACGCACCAATGACTTTTCTATGAGCGATTTAAACAGGTAAATGTAACCTGCTGTGACTGTAACGGTGGAGGTAAAAACATTGGGGAAACCTGCATGTCCGAGGAATAACTTAACTTAAGACGTTATACTTCTCCAATTTAGTAAACAACCTTTAGTAATTCCTTACTTTTTTGTAATTTTGAATTTAAAAATAAATACCTACCAAAATTTTTAAAACTTACATTTTATTACTTACATAACTTAGATTACAGAATATGTAGCCAATAAATGCTAAAACTGTATAGCGTCCATAGCCCAATGGCTCGCGTCGATTCAATGTGATCGAAAGAGTTAAGGAACGACGGGCGCGGTCGGTTTGTGGATGGGTGACCGCTAGTGGCAAAATTCTATGGACGCTACCGTGCTTCGGAAGGCACGTAAAACCGTCGGTCCCGGTTGTTTTCAATGTTGGAAACAGTCGTTAAGCCTTGTCGAAGACCTTCGGGTGGCTTGAGAACATTCGACACTGGGTTGGCCACTAATCCCTCCAACAATCCGCATTGGAGCAGCGTGGTGGAGTATGCTCTAGACCTCCCGCAGCAGTGTCTATGGGGGAGACCCGTGCCCAGCAGTGGGACGTCAATGGGTAGCAGCGAGCGAGCGAAATGCTAAAACGAATATCAGTTAACTGTTAGTTATTATTTAAAACTAATATTTCAATAAAATGTTATGCTATGATTGTTTATCAAATAGGATAAGTTTTGTCCCTTAAATTATATACGAATACATAAATATGTACATAGATACACTTTAACAAGCAGATTCAACAACAAACTGACAAACGTTAGATAAAATGTATATATATATACAAATATATTGTAATTATTTAATAAGGACCCGAATGTTTAATTGTAAATATATTAATCAAGAGATAAATAAGTCAACCCAAGAAAAACTAGTGAGATAAAACGAGTTCTTACCTAACGCCGCTATCCAAATAATAAAAGATTGATTGAATAATTGAAAAATAACGATCCCCAAGTGTCGTGCATAAAAATCAAGCTTGAGAATATAAGTAAGTAAAATAAAAAAACGTTATTTTTTCCGGATCTATAAAGCGTCTGGTAACGGTAGCCGCCGACGGAAGGTGTCTGGCAATAGTTATTATTAATTTGTAACAAAATTATCTGAAACATATGTGAAAATCAGCCATGAGAAAATAAGAAAAGTAGGTGCTGTAATTATCGATCTTCAGCATCTGATACCAATGAATTGGCCGTCTACCCAAGCTAGCGGGTATGCACACGCTCAAAGTATATTATGTACTAACACTAGCTTATCTAATATACAGGGTTACAGGTTAAGTCGACCTATTCCCGTTAAGGGCGTGTAGTTTACATCGTTTCTGACTGATTTGACTATAAAACACCCTATCCTAAATCTAACCGTTTTCGAGATATTTGAATTTAATTGTTTTTTATAAAAAATGCCCGATTTTCGGCTATCAGCTTAGATATTTTGAAATGTGTAAGTCTTATTATTACTATTATTTGATTTTTACATGTAAAATAAGATGCTTTACTACCTCAATAACCAATATTGTACGTAAAATGAATAAATAAGTCATTGTAGATGATTGAAACTCATACAAACTAATAAAAATTTAGAAAATTTATTTTTCTATCAATAAAATCTTAAAAAAACATTATGGCCCCCGTTTTGCAGATGTACTTAAAAATATCTACGTTTCATCAGCTATCCAACGAAGTATATCAATCTAGGGTTATAATAAACATTCATAGAAAAAACTTAGTTTCATTGGCTACAGGGAAGGCAAACAAAAGTTAAATAAAACGGTAGTAAGTACAAGATACTACATTTTAATAAATGTTTAAAACTTTAAAGTTCCAACAAAACATCTTAAAGTCAGAATTTCGTGCTCGACATGTCCGTCTCTGTTTTGCACACATCTTCGCATTATTTTACGGGCGTGGCGGGCGGTTGTACTGCCCCGGGCGAACTCAATATGGAACCAATTAGGTTTCATATAAAACCTATTTGGTTCCCTATAGGCTCTACCACCTACAAACTTTTTGGAACTAGCCCACTTTTAGTCAACAAAGGGAAATCAGAAACAAAAGGTTTTCGCCACTGAATCACCGAACTGCTGCTGCGATCCATAGACGTCCCACTGCTGGACACGGGTCTCCCCCACAGACACTGCTGGCTGCGGGAGGTCTAGAGCATACTCCACCACGCTGCTCCAATGCGGATTGGTGGAGGGGTTAGTGGCCAACCCAGTGTCGAATGTTCTTAAGCCACCCGAAGGTCTTCGACAAGGCTTAACGACTGTTTCCACCATTGAAAACAACCGGGACCGACGGCTTTACGTGCCCTCCGAAGCACGGTAGCGTCCATGAAATTTTGCCACTACTACTGGTCACCCATCCACAAACCGACCGTGCCCGTCGTTGCTTAACTCTTTCGATCATATTGAATCGACTAGAGGGCTATGGACGCTACGACGCTACTAATCACCGAACTACCGAATACTAATAACCAAACTACTTACTGATAAGGCTTCAGAGAAATTGATTGATGTAGTCAATATTATTATTGTAATGTATTAAGTACTAGCTGTACCCTGCCACGCTTCGCTGTGGCACATTGTGATTGATTGCGAAATGAGAAACAAAACAAAGAATACATGTCATATAAGTTTAATTTTGCAATACTTGTGGATATACAATATTTTTCGCGGATATGTGACTGATGCAAAAATTAGATAAAAATAAAAACAATCCTTGATGCGGATTATATATCATGCTAAAATTTCAGCTCGATCGGTGCAGAACTTTTTGAGATTTTGAAGCGTACACAAACCAACATAATATTTTTATATACAGGGTTATTGGTAATTCGACGTATTCCCGTTAGGAGGTGATAGGGGTGACTATTTGTGATAATTTTAACCCCCATATGCATTATGCAAAAGTGAACCATTTTCGAGTTATCAAGCTTTTCAGCTTTTTTCAAAATAAGTCAGAAATTCAACATCAAAAATTTATTTAAAAAAAAGTATCAATTAAAACCTATTTTTTTCTTCTGATTTATAAAAACGATTAAACAATGGTTATTTATCATCATTAAAACTACAATTATCGGTCCAACTTTAAAAATGCGAGACGATGAACGATATTACTTCAATATTTTTTGAGATTTTTGTCCACTAAAATGCCTTAAAAACAAAAAAAAAATGTATCAAACTTGGCTTGCAGATTGTTTTAAAAACATAACCGTTTTCTTAGCTTTCCAACAAGGTGTAACAACTATGAACTTATTCTTAAAAAAAGTGAAAAATAACGATCACAAAGGAAGCAGGCGGAAATTTGTATTCGAACTAAACTTAAGTTCTTTCTTTAAAATTTTCAAAAAATTAATTTAAAACCATGCCCAATGTAAATAAAACAAAAAGTATAAATAACCAGTAAAAGTTTAGTAATAATAACAATTAATAATAAGTAAGAATTAAGACATTTTGTAATTTTGCCTAATTAAAGTTCTTGCTCGAACGGACTTCCCCTATTGTGAGACAATACGAGAAATAGAAATCAACCGTCAGACCGGACTCCTCGTAGGCCACGAAATTGGTCCTGGTTAATGCCGGAAAACCACCAGTCCATGTTATTAATTACAAAGATATGTGCAAGAATTTATCGATGAACCAATTTTGCTCGCTTACGAATTTTTTTTAACAAATGAAATGCTTGAAGACTTGCCTTTGGCTATAAGGCAAAACATGATATACTAGCAAGACGGATATCACACATTTTGGTGTCAATTAGGCGATGACTTGATAGCCATTTTCCTAATCGTTGGATAGGGCGAGGACCCATTCCATGGCCTACGAGGAGTCCGGTCTTAACGCCGGTTGATTTCTATGTATGTGTGTTGATTTCTATGTCTATGCGTTCACATGAAATCCTTAGTTTACGACGTCTCGCCTGTGTCATCCGCGGTAGAACTCAATACAAAAATTATAAACGCAGTAAGCGCAGCTAATGTGATTCGAAATAATTTGACTACTTCAGTAGTTAAGTTACACCTCAGAAAAAGAATGAGACTTTGCGTACGCAATAGGGGAAGTCTCTTCGAGCAAGAACTTTAATTAGGCTAAATTACAAAATGTCACTTAATGTGTCACAAAATGTTACTTATTATTAATTGTTATTATTACTACACTTTTACTGGTTCTAAATTTAATTTTTAATTTATATTTTTTGTTTTATTTACATTGGGCATTGTTTTTAATTAATATTTTTGAAATTTTAAAGAACGACCATATGTTTAGTTCGAATACAAATTTCCGCCTGCTTCATTTGTGATCGATTTTTCTCAGTTTTTTTTTAAATAACTTCATAGTTGTTATGCCTTTTTGGAAAGCTAAGAAAACGGTTATGTTTTTAAAATAATCTGCAAGCCAAGTTTGATATAAGTTTTTTTTGTTTTTAAGGCATTTTAGTGGACAAAAATCTCAAAAAATATTGAAGTAATATCGTTAATCGTCTCGCATTTTTAAAATTGGACCGATAATTGTAGTTTTAATGTTGATAAATAACCATTGTTTAATCGTTTTTATAAATCAGAAGAAAAAATTGATTTTAATTGATACTTTTTTTTAAATAAATTTTTGATGTTGCATTTCTGACCTATTTTGAAAAAAGCTGAAAAGCTTGATAACTCGAAAATGGTTCACTTTTGCATAATGCATATGGGGGTTAAAATTATCACAAATAGTCACCCCTATCACCTCCTAACGGGAATACGTCGAATTACCAATAACCCTGTATATAGATTAAGTATGTAGTGTATGTATTAAGTATGTAGTGAAATATATTAAAATATTAAGTAATACAATTTTTTTTGTTTTTCCCGGAAAACATAAAAGTACGTAGGTATAAACTGCGTCCAAGAACCCGTTCGAACCAGTTTCAATGGAATAACCCTACAATTTTAATCATATTTTGTTGCAAACATTTCTTTATCGTTGTGTTGTTATTTCCAAATTTAGAAAGTTGATTGCCAATTCTAAGCTAGCATATCTAAAATAGATTTTGATTAATATTTATCGGCGTTAAATTAGGGCTGGAAGGCTTTAAGGATAAGTATCCTTAAAAATATACCAAACTAAGATTTCTTGGTATACCTAATCACAGTGGATTTGGATCACAGAAGAACAAAATGCTGAATGAGCCAACGCCGTGTAATGTTGTTTTTTCCACGAGGATGTCACATTTTAAGAGTTTTATTTTTTAATTAAATTGAAACTGTAACTAAACTAGTAGGTATGAACAAATAGAAACTAAGTAATACGGTTGTTTTCACCATTAAAAACAACCGGGATCAACGACTTAAAGTGCCCTCCGAAGCACGGTAGCGCCCACAGAACAGATAAAGGAGGTTAGAAAGGCCATCGAGTCAGTTTTGAAACAAAACCACTGTCGCCAGTTACCCACACTTAGATACACGTTATTATTACCTTTACATAAAATATTCATCAGCCATTGGTCAAATTGCACGAGAATCGCAACTTTTAAAAACTAACCTTAGCATCAAATCAATAAGGATACTTTTTGCTCGCGTCAAGCTGTAGAATTGTGCAAGTTTTGACCTTGTCGACACTTAATGTTGCCAGTAAGTGTTTTGCACAAATTTCGTGCAATAATAAGATTTTAGAGGTTCTTCATAGGATTCATAATGAAACTCGTGATCTGTCCGATTGTCGAATGAATAATTTATTTGTAAAATCACCTATTTATATTTACATTTTCTTTCATACATACTACACTATTTAAAACACTATTTTGACGACCGCGTATATGTTTCATATTAACAACGTAGGTAACTGGTAACTGGTTCGAAGGTATGAGGTATCCGTGTGAGGTATTCTTGAGGTATTCGGAGGTATTCGGAGGTAAGGTAACTGGTAGGTACTGAACCACTACAAGATTAGTAAAATAGAGTATATTTTATTTTACTGTATTATTTATTTATTTATTTAACCTTTATTGAGCCAAAAGATGCCTAACGGCGGTGAAATTAATAAATAAAAGTTAAGAAACAAAATTTACTGCATATTTGAGAAAATTGATCGTGCAATTTTATATGTTATTTACTGGTAACCCAACTAGAGATGTAAACATATTTATCGATAAATATATTTTGAAACTTGTTTAGAGTTATGTAGGTACCTATAATGCTACATCCGCATAAATGACTCTTTTAAAAGTAACACTGAAAACATATGCAACTTGAGTTTTGCTTCCTTTAGGTGTTGCGCCTGTTCCATACATCTTATTAACATGCATTTTTTTTATTAGCTTCACATGAAAAATTACATTATAATTATTTATTTTATTAAAAAGTTTCAGAGTGAGTGTACGTACTTAAATAAATACACAGGTACAGTTTTAATATATACAGTTGCGCGACAAATGTACTTGTGCAGAGCAAAGATGGGGACTCTTTTGTATTCGAATTTCTTACAATAAATTAATGCAATCTTATATTTAAATTATTTTTCTTTAATAGCTTTGGTAAAGTCTGTAATATGCTTCTCAGTAGAATATAATACAATCTGATGATAACTAATGTTGCTAAATAATTGAGTTCCGACAAAGTTGCGCAAAATCGAGTACAGTTGTTCCAAAGTGGTACATTGTTCTTTAGGGATCCAAATTTTCTACCCGTTACATTTATCCAATGCTGGTTATTAGGATCCTTTGGAAACCTAAAATAAATACATAATATAAATTAGTACTAAATTACTTATTTAGTAATACACCTACTCCTTGAAATTAAGTATTTACACCTGAAACTACTTTAATTACGTACTCAAGATCAAGACTTATCGAAAAATGTATCTTATACTTTCACAACACTATCTCGCTGCGAACGAACTCGACAGAACATCGTGACGTCATCGCATTCTGTAGGACAGAATACATTGCGCACGAACTATGTGTTCACGTGGGTTACTTGCGTACTTTACCGGCAATGTATATTTTTCGTGCAGCTCTTCGCACCACCGCAGTCCGAAAGCGACTAAAAGTATGCACGCGTGATTTCAGTTGAAGTATGATTGTTTAATCATACTTGTTGGCGCGCCTGTCACGCCCACATTTCCATTCTATCCTCCTTTATCTGTTCTGTGGTAGCGCCCATGAAATTTTGACCCTAGCGGTCACCCATCCACAAACCGACCGCGCCCGTCGTTGCTTAACTCTGTCGATCACATTGAATCAACGCGAGCCATTGGGCTATGGACGCTACATGTAATCTCATAAATTTTCTTTCGGATACCTACTGATAATCTTAAGGATATGGTATCCGATTCGGCACATCCCTTACCATTTTTTGCATCATGGCTGGGTCCACGCGGGACTCCACTACACTTGCACTTGTCATATCGAGGTTACCTACCCAACTTTTTATAATGAATTAGTATTAGAATAATTTAATTTATATTACTGGCTTTACAGGCTTATGTACTGGAGATATGACATGATAGAGATTAATATAGATAAACATTAAACTAATGAAAAAACTATTCAAAGAAAAAGCGCGCTAAAATGGAGCCACAATATTATGTCGCCTCAGGCTCAGAATGGCATGTATCAGTGTCTTCCATACTAATTCCGCGTTTAGTCAACACTGATTGTAATTGAAATGCACCTTGTTAATAGTAATCAAAATAATATTACGCCGTTAGAATAAACATTTCGTCATGTCCGCGTCCGTGGTGCAAGCGCCCTCCCTTCTTTTCCCTCCATTTTTCATAACCCAAAAATAACCATAACTTCTAGAGGGCGAGGCATCCACAGACTGGGTAGAGATACTACGTATGTAGAGGCGTCACCACCACTGTTCGAGGATCGATTTACCACGTCCGTACCTCTTTTCTAACGATTGTGTCAGCAGGAAAAATTCTGCAACATTCATTTAAACGGTTTTTTTACTGTGTATTATGTTGGTGTGCCTAATTTAAATAAATAAATCACACAGAAATCTTTAGTACTACCTATACTTAATAATAATATAAAAATGGGAAAGTGTGTTTCTCGGTTTGTCAATCAATCAATATTTATTAAAAACTGTTTACAATTCATTGAGGTTACATTCCTTATAGTAAGTAGGTACAGTTTACCCGCTTCGGGCATGCAATTTTTCTATGAAATAATATACATAGTTACAATATACAATTTACAGTTAAACAATTTATCAAAAAAATATATAATAAAAGCAATAATTTCATCGAAATAATGTAGTAATATTAACTTAATTTTAAGTATACAAAATAAATAGCCATGCTTTCAACTGCAGTTTAAACTTACGGGCATCGAGTGATTTTATTTGTAACGGTAAATGATTATATAAGTAGTTGAATACCTGAATTGAAAGCACTTTTTAGAAATATATTGTTGTTTACTTTTTGCACACATAGGTCAAATTTATAATGTTCTCGTAAATTTCTGCGCAACTCTGACTTTTTAATATAATAATCCATATTTTGTTTTACAAAGACACATAATTCTAGAATGTATATATTGGTTAAGGTCAGGTATTTATTCTCCTTGAATACATTTCTAAGAGAATTGTCAGAGTGCATGTTATGAATTATACGAAGACATTTTTTTTGGAGAATAAAAGTAGATTTAGCATTTATTGAATTTCCCCAGAATATTATGCCATAGGTTAGGAGTTAGGAGTGGATACACATGACCAAAATATGCAGTTCTAGCTGTATTAGTAGAAGTAGTCTGTGTGTCTTTCTTCTTCTGCTCAATGGAATGGTCGATCGATGTAATTTTTTGCATAGATGAACCTTTTATCCCGGAAAATTTCGTAAAATGGACAAAAACTATAATATCTCATAATTTGATCTGCGACTGAAGCTAGATTTGGATTAACTGCAATCGTTGATATATGTAGCTTCCCTTTGAAAAATGCTAAGGCTTTTTATATTTTTAACCATCCCATAAATGGTAGATTAGTTCTAGTTATATTCTACACGGAAAAAGCTTTAAGGCGGGCGGAGCCGCAGGTAGATGTAGTATTTTTATAGGATTACTAGTGGTCCGCCCCGGCTTCGCACGGGTATTTTATGTAAAAATCAAAATTACACACACATAAACCCTAAAAAAATAAAAATTTAACACGACTTTATTTTACATATATAGATTATAACAATAGTTTCGTTTACGCCTAGTAATACATATTATATATGACGATAAGTAGTAGGGGAGCCCAAGAGGGGATTTTGCGGGATACTCAAGCGCGTAAGTTTAATATACAGTGGGATACCTTGTACTCGGTTAAGTACCTCCACCAAATATGAGCCCCATATATAAATGGGGCCGTCAAGGATAAAGGATCAGATTAGTAAAAAAAAAAAATTTGTCATCAGAAATTCTTGAGCGCGTTAGATTAAGGTAGGGTGAGTTAATTACATGCTAAAAAGTGTATATTCCACTAATCTTACAATTTGAGAGTAACGTAAAGAAAGGGGAACTACTCTCAAATTGTAAGATTAGTGGAATATGGGCTACAAAGTTGTAGCCCTCCCCTTTCTTTACGTTACTCTCAAATTGTAAGATTAGTGGAATATACACTTTTTAGCATGTAATTAACTCACCCTACCTTAATCTAACGCGCTCAAGAATTTCTGATGACAAATTTTTTTTTTTTACTAATCTGATCCTTTATCCTTGACGGCCCCATTTATATATGGGGCTCATATTTGGTGGAGGTACTTAACCGGGTACAAGGTATCCCACTGTATATTAAACTTACGCGCTTGAGTATCCCGCAAAATCCCCTCTTGGGCTCCCCTACTACTTATCGTCATATTTTGGACAATTCACACAATATCTTTATAAATTTTAGCCTGTGTGTTATTCTGATGTATAAGCTATTATTGTAAAGTTTCATTAAAATCCGTGAAAAAGTAACACACATCCATCCATACATACATACATACTTACAAACTTTCCCCTTTATAATATTAGTAGGATCAACAGCCTAAAATTTAAGTTTTATGCTTCTAGTTCTGAAAATGACAATACTTTCATACAACCTTTCATCTCCCTTTTCAACCCATTACAACACTTTTTTCCAATTAAAAAGTGTCTATGTCCTTTGTCAGGCTCTAGACTGTGTACCAAATTTCATTTAAATCGGTTCAGTAGTTTTGGCGTGAAAGTGAAACAGACAGACAGACAGACACTTCAAAACCAAACGTCCAATTTTAATCATTCAAAGACCCAATATTATCTACATAAACTGTAAATGTATGTAGTCCAAAAAAAATTCAAGATAAAAAAATGGTTGTTGTGCCTCACTCGACATAGATAGGTATAGTGTGTCGCGGACTTTTTTATAGATATTTATAAGATCTACAATTAATTAGAACATTTTATGGTTCTATCTTTTATAGTTTAGGCAACGTACGCAAAATAAGTAACTTACTTTTCTGGTTGATTTTTTTACACCTTGTGTCCGAAAAACCCAAATATCTTACGGAACCCTATTTTTTCCAAAATAAAATTAGCCTATGTCACCCGGGGATAGTGTAGCTTTCCAACAGTGAAAGAATTTTTCAAATCGGTTCAGTAGTTTTGAAGCCTATTCAAAACAAACAAACAATCAAATCTTTCCTCTTTATATTATTAGTATTGTCCGAAAAACCCAAATATCTTACGGAACCCTATTTTATTCCAAAATAAAATTTACCCTATGTCACCCGGGGATAGTGTAGCTTTCCAACAGTGAAAGAATTTTTCAAATCGGTTCAGTAGTTTTGAAGCCTTTTCAAAACAAACAAACAATCAAATCTTTCCTCTTTATATTATTAGTATAGATTTACTAGCAATCTGCTTGTGGCCAATTTTTACTGTTCCAAAGCTTCTAAACCAGTTCATACTGGCTAGACTTAACCAGAACCGGTTTGGTTCAAAAGTTCAAAACACATTCTTAAAGATCCAAATTTGAATAAGTATGTATTTCCAAATTTAAATTCTTGTTTGTTTGCTGCTATTTAATGATGCTTATTTTACCGATATTATTTATTATTAGTTAAGTAAGTCTGTTTTTAAAAATGCAAATTACCAGTAATTTGAAAGTTTGATTTTGACATTTGATTTCAGTGGCTATTAGATATAGACGGGACATAGTCAGTTTTCGGCGAACCATGACCAATATATAAGTATATTAAACCAGAACAAAACCCAGTGCCACGCCAATAGGCTCACCACTTAATACATGGGACATAAGCATAACCGGTGAAAATTGGTGGTGTACATACATTGTAATTATGTAAAACCTCTGCCATCACCCTCCACCAATTCGTATTGGAGCAGCGTGGCGAAAGAAATCCAGAAATTGACTTTTGACTTAGTTCGTACACATTTATCTGTCTGTTGTTTTATATGAATTGTACACCGCCGGGAATCGAACTCGGAGCACGCCAGCCGGGGTCACTGACCACCGCGCCACGGTCTTGTAACGGGCTTGTGTCGTTCATTATTATGACATTCAAAAATGCTAATTTGCTTAGGCTAAAAATAGCATTCAAACGTACTTTCTAAATTTGGCCCCAACTTGTCAGATGAAGTCTCGTCAAGATAGCAAGTAGGTGGGTAGGTATACAATAAACTTTGAACATACCTACCTAGTTATAGTTAGGTACTTATAAGTTTAGTAATCTGTGCTTACCTATCGCTGCGACCCATACACGTCCCACTGCTGGGAACGGGTCTCTCACACAGACACTGCTGCGGGAGGTCTAGAGCATACTCCACGCTGCTCCAATGCGGATTCAAAACACCATACCTACGGCAATATGGAATTACGTCCTAACGCAATACAGTTAGATTCCGTATTAAAACATCCCCATGGGAAGATATCGATGTTTTATTTGTTAGATATTTAGTTCCGGATGTTGTTAATAGATGGCATTGTTAATTCCCTTTTCCCACGCAGGCGGAGCTGCGGGTAAAAGCTAGTTATTCCATATTTGGTTACTTTTTCTACTCCAGGATCAAGATACCTACACAGGATAGGTTAGCTGGAAGAAATTTCTTTAAGAGGTAAGCACGCCTTCGTAACATAACTTTTCTTTTAAATTATTTGTGTATTTTGTTTTCGGTGTACATTAAATATGTAATTAATAAATTCTTATATCAAAAAAAAAATCGAAAAAAAAAACGCTAATTTATTAGATAGGTAGGGGAAAGTAACCAAATATGGATTAGTACTCCAAATACGGAATCTAACTGTATTGCGATAGGACGTAATTCCATATTAGGGGTAGGTACTATTCCGTATTTGGTACTAATATACAATTGCAAATTAATTAAAATTAATTAGGTAGGTACCTACCTATGGGTGACCGCTAGTAGCAAATTTCATAAGCGCTACCGTGCTTCGGAGGGCACGTTAAGCCGTCGGTTCCGGTTGTTTTCAATGGTGAAAACAATCGTTAAGCCTTGTCGAAGACCTTCGGGTGGCTTGAGAACATTAGACACTGCGTTGGCCATTAACACCTATCGTCTATGGATTGTAGCAGGTACATATTTACGTAAAAACAGCATGTAAGTAAAAAATAAATATACTTAAAACAAACGTCTCATCCGTAGAGGCCTTAGGTAGCAACGCATCGGTGACGGACAATTTGAATTTGAAAAAGACTCCTAAGTCATGGTGATGGTCCCTCGCAGTTGTCATGGGCAACATCAGATAGGTGGAGCTGCAAGCTCGTCTAGATATTTTATATCCATAAAAATTAATTATACAGCCAAAAGCTTAATTCAACTTTATAACGGTAATATTCAAACGCTTAAAAAACCATAGATATAGATCTATATAACGTCGCGCCGTAGACAAAAGTAGGTGGCGTCGAGCGCGAAATTCCAAAATGGCCGCTTAAATGGATTCCATGTATCAAAATAGCGAACCTAGAAGTAGGTACCGTATTGATTCAAAAAATTTTTCCTTTACGCAGACGCGAAGATATAAAATTTTTTATAACCCACCCCCTCTCCCCGCGTCTCAAAAATTCACCCACCAGTAGGGTGACCATGTACGTTATAAAAATAACGTTCCGGATAATCCTGTTTCACATTTGGGGTAAGTCGGGTTCAAAGACCAGCATCACGCACCAATAACTTTTCCAATTTATAAAAACAGACATGGGCAAAGGATGAATCGTATTACTAGGTTGGAATGTTTAAATGTTTAAATCTTAGTCCTCGAAGGGGGCAAAATATCTGCCACCGACTTTGAACGTGCGAGACTCATTTATACCACAGCGGAAGTACAGTTTCAATGCTTTCATTTCCGCAGGGATGTAAATGTAGCATTTTAAAATTATTTTTTAGTCACTTTCATATGTGTGAGTACATAGCAAAGTTGACATTTTGACTTGCTAGTACCGAAAGAGCCTATGTATAATTCAGTACGACTCCTCCCCTCCTCGCCTCGCGAACCCCGCTTGATTGACCTGTCTTATCCTGCCCGATTACCGACTGTGACTGTGCAGCACTTACACCCATCATAAAGTAGGTCTTTTTTTTTTAATTGGCAATAAAGCTTTATCCCAAAAACTAGTGGACGCCCGCAGCTTCGCTCGCGTGGAATTAGACGTAACATAACCTAAATACAAAATGTCATTAAATAATGTAGGTATATACGAAAAACTTTTATACCTACTAAATTTGCACCCCCCTTTTACCCCCTTAAGAGATGATTTTCGAAACTCAATAAAAAACCTTCATAGGTTTTAGGTAATTTCATTCGAATAACATCAAAACGGCAAAGTTTCATATTAACTTTGCACCCCCGTTTTACCCCCTTAGGGGGTGAATTTTCAAAAATCCTTTCTTAGTGCTCCCCTACGTTATAAAAGGAAACCCTGTGCAAAATTTCAAGTTTCTAGCCCTTATAGTTTAGGCCCTGCGTTGATATGTCAGTCAGTCAGTCAGTCAGTCAGTCAGTCAGTCAGTCACCTTCTCCTTTTATATATATAGATTGATAACTCCATGGACACCACACGAATGGGAAATTCGAGAGTAATTTGATTCCTTTTCGGTTTCCTTCGAACACACGTGTTTGTTGGAGTTTTTATAGTTAGGATATTTCTACATATAAACGAAGGTACCTATCGATAGCCGTAAGGTGGTAGAACCCGTACACGCTTTGCCCGGAACCATGCCAAGCCCCTTCAGCTAGGCTAAGTTACCCTTCCCTTTTCTTCACGGGGTTTTCCCACAGTCTTCTGAAGGTGTAGAGTAGAGAATATTCCCCAATCAGTTCCAATAATAACCGAGACCGACGGCTTAACGTGCCTTCCGAAGCACGGTAGCCCCTGAAATTTTGCGCTAGCTGTCACCCATCCTCAAACCGACCGCGCCCGTTGCTAAACTCTGTCGATCACATTGAACCGACGCGAGTCATTGGGCTATGGACGCTACATCAAATGGAACATAAATTTTATAGGTTTAATAGGATAAATACTGCAATACTTCAGTAATTAACTCAGGTAGGTGTTTTTAAAATAAAAGACATTACATAATTTTAATTATTAGGTTTATTATTTAAATAAACGGAACACTAATTATGTAACATTAACAACATGACATAATTTAACATTTAACCTAAAAAAAAATTATTACTAAAATATATCATTAATAAAAGGAGTCCCTTTAGGCAAGGTTCCGAAGATACCTTTGAATAGTTATTATTATTCTTTGTCCGAGGTAGCTGCCAGCTCTTCGGTCTCCTGTGATGTCGACTAACCTTTTTGCTATTTCCTTACAAAGCCTCTTAGCGTTAGGACCCCACGGACCAAGGGTCTCGACACCGAATGGGACAAAATCATATTCGGTGCCTAGACCCTGTACTTGCACGCTGTAATTTTAATTACGTTGTTTTTCACATTATCCAGAGCGTTGGATTACATTGGCAGATTTATACGTCTTCGAGTCTGCGTCGAACTTTGTAGCGGAAGCCACTTTACTCCGCTGTAGACGGCTCGCTGAAATATGCTGTTAATTAAATTTATAACAAGATTAATAAAGTTAACAAAATTTTTAACAAGATTAAAAAAAGATAACAAGTGAATTCTGCTTTTACGTAGCGCAAACTTTGTTTTGTAATTGTTGTAAGTACTTATTACAACATAATTAAACCGTTAAAAATTTTTGTTTTTTAAAAAAGCTTTTTAAAACTTTTATTTTATTTTCATGCATTGTCATCGGAACCAAATATGTGTGCCAAATTTCAGCTCGATAGCTTCAGTGGAAGCGGGTGAAATATTTATTGCAAGACATACATAGTACATACTTACAAGATACATACGAGTGAAGTTAAATAAAAGCTTTTAATTACAAAACAAACAAGGAATACTGTATTACTGTTGTTATTCCCGCATCACATCACAGGAAGAATGGACTGGCTGAAAATCAGCACTGAATACACATTACAAACAGTGACTAGATGGGACCGGGGAGCGGGGAAGCAAATAGATAACAACGCAAGTACATAGATTGTGATTCTCGTTCAGGACTGCGTCGGTGTCGTAGCCGCCACTGGTAAACTAGAGTTCCTGGGTTCAATCCTGAGTCGGGCAACAAGTTTTCCTAACAAATGCCCGGTAGGAGCTCGGAGTCTGGTTTCGTGCCTAATGTATGGCATGGTGACCGCTGGTAGCAAAAATTTCATGGACACTACCGTGCTTCGGAGCGCACGTAAAGCCGTCGGTCCCGGATGTTTTCACTGGAAACAGTCGTTAAGCCTTGTCGAAGACCTTCGGGTGGCTTGAGAACATTCGACACTGGGTTGGCCACTAACCCCTCCACCAATCCGCATTGGAGCAGCGTGGTGGAGCATGCTCTAGACCTGCCGCAGCAGTGTCTGTGGGGGAGACCCGTGCCCAGCGGTGGACAGGGGGCAATAACCTCAATTGGCTAATTAAATACGAACTAAACATAATTGGTGAACAAATCCAGGCTCCGAGCAGATTCCTGGCATTTCAAGTTAAAAAACCTAATAGTTGTTGCCCGACCCGGGGGTCGAAACCAGGACCACGAGCTTAGCAGACGTTGTTACGACCACTAAACCAAGGTACATGTAAATATGGTCCGGCTGGAAAGGTGTGGTTTCCGGTTACACTTCTTTAGAGGCGACCATCTAAGTCCTCAAGGGTAGCAACACATCTGACTTAGAGCGAGACTCCTACTAACAAGTACTAACTGGACTATTACTAACACCAACTAACAGGACTAACTATCACTAACAGTTCCCAGTCCTCTTACCTACTAACGAACTGACCAACTAATGTTCTTATTAACTCTCTACTAACTGGACTAACCATCCCAGTCCTTAATTGAGTCTTGATCAAAGTCAGTCACAGTCGTCATGGGCGGCAGCGGATGGTTGGTTCTGCAAGCTCGTTTGCTATCTTTTATCCATAAAAAAAAACGTATCTGAAATGATTTATTACTAGTGGACGGCCCGCAGCTTCGCTCGCGTGGAACTAGATATAACAATAGTTTCGTTTACACCTAGTAGTATTATATAGCCCATGTCACCCAGTGAACATGCAGCTTTCTAATGGTGAAAGAATTTTTGAAATCGGTCCAGTAGTTTTAAAATTACAAACAAATGTTTCCTCTTTATAATATTAGTATAGATTAACTATGTACTTAACTAATTTTTTGTACCTTACTTAATATATGTAATATTATCTATATAATAAAAATGAATCGCAAAATGTGTTGGTAAGCGCATAACTCAACAACGCCTGGATCAATTTGGCCAATTCTTTTTTTTTAATGTTCGTTGAAGTTCAAGGATGGTTTTTACGGCGAGAAAAATTTGAAAATTCATCCCCTAAGGGAGTAAAACGGGGGTGCAAAGTAAGTATGAAGCTTTGCCGTTTTTGAAGTTAGTGAATGTGTAACGCGAGCGAAGCTGCGGGCGTCCACTAGTGACAAATAAAATCTATTCTCTATAAACAATATGAAATTTATTTCACCATAAATAGTATCCGCATAAATCTACCGAGCTAACACGACAGGTCGTCCGAACAAATTCTATTTTGGCGGGACGCGCTAACATTATATAATATTTTGGACCTGCCAATGTGTGTACCCACACACATGAACACAGTTAACTTATTCGAAAACCGACCTTGCTTCTTAGAAATAGAATCGCTTCCAACTTTGCAGAATTACAAATTTATAGTATAATACTTCGAAATCCAAAACGTTAACACACACACGAGTCGGGTGATCGATTTTCAAAATGGAAGTTCGTCCCGCGCGTCTCCCGCCATCGCCTTGAACGGCCATTTTTGTTTTTTACTTCTTTCCGTTCTAGCGCTCTTGAGGCAAGAAATAAGACGTTCAGCCAGTATACTCGCGCGGCTACTTAGGCACCTTTTGTTTTTTATAGTAAGTAATCATTGGTCATCATGAATGTTGGCTGGTTAGATTTTTATGGAAATGGCTTGCTGTGTTTATATCCTACTAACAAAAAGAAAAATCAGTATAGAATAGAAATTAAAAAAAGAGGACCAGCCCTTACTACTTCTCTCAGTAATAGCATAAAGGAAAAAGTCATCGTTTAACAAAATTTCACAGGAATCTGTTTACACAAACACACCTTACCACATTATACATTATTACGTACGATACTTACTTAAATACTGCAGAAGGTAGAAAGGTAAGGTACCAACTGACATATGCCCTGGAGATTAACAATTGTCCTCCCGTCACGGACCTATTTTTGCATTGATGTAGTGCAGAGCCTGGAGAGTAACATAGGCTACTTTTTATCGCGGGAAATTGTTCAGTTCCGGTAGAAACGGACAAAGACCTGAAATATTCATTCGATTTTAACCGAGTTTCTGATAGTTTATCTTTCTTCTCCTCCTCAACGGAACGATTTATCGAAGATCTATTTTTTATATATAAATCGATGAACGCCTACACATATGAAAAACAGTGTGACGTCATCCTCCCGTTACGCCACCCGTACCGCCGAGTGTTACGCCAAGCGTATTCATTCAATTTTAGTCTGTAACCCATAGCAATGACAGCCCAGTGGCTATCGAACTCGCCTCTCACTCGAGCGGTCCGGGTTCAAACCCCAGCGGCACGCACCAATGACTTTCTAAGTTATGTGCGCTTTAAGAAATTAAATGTCACTTGCTATAACGGTGAAGGACACATCATGAGGAAACCTGCATGCCTGAGAGTTCTTCATAATGTTCTCGAAGGCATGTGATGTCTGCCAATCCGCAATTGGCCAGCGTGGTGGAATAAGGCCTAATCCCTCCCATTCTGAGAGGAGACCCGTGCCCAACAGTGGGACGTCTATGGGTCGCAGCGAACCCATAGCAATAGAACGAATAATTGGTTGCACTAATTATAGTATAAGAAAATTACACTGGCTTTAAAACATTCACGTTTACGAATTCTACAAACATGTAGCTCAGCGGTTTCTACTTCGTGTTTTAAGGCGGCCATTCTGGGCTATGCAGTTGCCATTACCGAATCGATACTATTTATAGATAGCGCACCTACTCTACGCCTATTTTATAAGCTTTTATTTAACTTCATTCGTATGTATCTTGTAAGTATGTATGTCCTGGAATCTTGCAATCAATATTTCACCCACTTCCACTGAAGCTATCGCTAAGCTATTTGGTTCCGATGACAATGCATAAAAATAAAAAAAAAGTTTTAAAAAGCTTTTTTAAAAAAAATATTTTTAACGGTATAACTTTTGTGATGTTTCGTTAAAAGAATGACCAGTTTAAATAAAACACGTTATTGTAATGTTTTTGGATGCCTCAAAAACACCTCTGTAAACCCGGAGTTATCATTCCTTAGGATACACTTTTTTTTTAACGTTATACTTACCTACTCGAAATATTACAAAACCTTAATTTAACCTTATGCTCTTTTTTGTAATAAGTAATCTCTACCTATTTTAAACAAGTGGAAATAGTGTCAGCCCTACGTATGTAGGCGATTATGTCTCCTACGGGATCACTGTATTTTTTTTTCGAATGAAATTTTGCTATGGTCATACAGAGTAGACCTTTACAGCGTCACCGAATAGGCACTGTATTACTTGTACCTATACCTACTATTATGTATTCTGTGACTGCTGTATATACTGTGGCTACGGCATCCTTGTATCAACGATCTATTCATATTGTTCAATCGTATCGATCCACTACTATTCTACGATCTATTCAAATTCTGTTCACATAATATAATTTTATACTATACCTTCATGTGTTTGTTTGGCGCTTAATAAATGGTTTTATTTATTCATTCAAACCAATGGGAGATCATAAAAATGTTTCTGTAATCTACTTACACAAGTAAAAATGTTTTTCTGATCCGACTTGAATACCTACTAATATAGGTACCTAATGAGACTACTTATTAGGCTATGCTAATATTAACATGAGAGTCATGAGTCATACAACGTGTGTGACTCAATTACAATTCAAGGTTTTAGAAAATTTTAGGTGTGTCTGTGATTTGGCCGAATAAACAATATAATAGATTATACTCAGAATATGTATTACAGTAGTATGTATATAATTATACTCTAGAGATTAAAGTATTTATCACAAGGATATCAGGATTATCACGTCATTATTTTATGCTAATAATCTGGAAATAAGTAAGTCTATACTAGTATTATAAAGAGGAAACATTTGTTTCTAATGTTTTCACACAAAAACTACTGGACCGATTTCAAAAATTCTTACACCATTAGAAAGCTGCATCTTCACTGAGTGACACAGGCTATATAACATTACTAGGTGTAAACGAAACTATTGTTAAGTCTAATTCCACGCGAGCGAAGATGCGGGCGTCCACTAGTAATAGATAGATTTACGAGTATAACAATCTAAATACCATCTCGCCTGTATTTTCTCGAAGGGGTAAGCAGGGGTGTGTACTACTGTGTACACACCCACTTTTCGTCAGTTTACTTCGCTGCGACCCATAGACGTCCCACTGCTGGGCACGGGTCTCCCCCACAGACGGAGCTGCGGGAGGTCTAGAGCATACTCCACCACGCTGCTCCAATGCGGATTGGTGGAGGGGTTAGTGGCCAACCCAGTGTCGAATGTTCTCAAGCGACTGAAGGTCTTCGACAAGGCTTAACGATTGTTTCCACCATTGAAAACAACCGGGACCATGTCCATGAAATCCACAAACCGACCGCGCCCGTCGTTGCTTAACTCTTTCGATCACATTGAATCGACGCGAGCCATTGGGCTATGGACGCTACACAGTTTGCTTAGGTCCCATGTAATAGAGTGAGCCTGACATTCTGAGCATACACCGGGCACAAGTCAGCCTCCAATCTGCCGGGCATTTCAAGTTTGAAAAACTGTATTTGTTGCCCGACCCGGTGTCGAACCAGGACCTTTAGCTTATCACGCTCGCGACCACTAATGCTGGATTTCAATAACCTATCTACGGATAGATTTGGCTATCAGAGATAGAAATTTGACATAGGTTCCTTAAAAACTGTGTCGAATTTCTATCTCCGATAGCCAAATCAATCCGTAGATAGGTTATTGAAATCCAGCGTAGATCAACGAGCTTAAACTTATATACGTTAATTATTTCTACTACTCTATATACTTACTTAAAAAATATTATAAAGGTGTCGCTTAAAATATATATCAAGTTTAGTGAAACGAAAACATGTTTTCATTTTGTTGTAATGTTTCCCTGACTGTCAAATCAGTCTGAAATTACGGTGGTAAATATTCTCAGGAAAATATTATTTAGTGGACTGTGAATTCCATCTTTTGTAAACGAAATCAATACATGAAAAACATCAATTGATTTTAACGACTACAATAAATGGTTTGACACAACAATAAAATGGCGCCTCAATTTGTACAAGTTATAGAAAACTAGTGGACGCCCGCAGCTTCGCTCGCGTAGAATTAGACCTATTAACGACGTCTGCCCGCGTTCGTGTTGCCCACTTGACTTCAAAAACGGCAAAGTTTCATACAAAATTTGCACCCCCGTTGACCCTCCTAAGGGGGTAACCCTTAGGTGAATTTTCAAAAATCCTTTATTAGTGCTCCCCTACGTTATAAAAGGAACCCCTGTGCAAAATTTCTTCTAACCCTTATAGTTTAGGCCCTGCGTTGATACCGAACCCCACCAATTGCACATAACATAATTGTGCGCTGATAATACCCCAAAATGATTCATTATTAAATAGTGAAGGTCGTGAGAATTTTAAATCTAAATAAGTAGGAAATAATTTTAAATTGGCGTTGCGAATCAGTCGCGGTCGCATGGTTGCAAGTAGATCAGAGAAATGTGAGAAAATCGCAAGCTGCAGCGCTTCTCAATGCTTAGTCCACAGACGTTCCTTATACACTGTATTATATTACTGTTGGACACAGTACTCTACCTTTACAAGGCTCTGTCCACGTTAAGTTCCTGACTTTAACCGTAAATCGTAGTCATTCCTGAATGACTACGATATAGCTTATTATTCACAAAATTATACCGTTAAAATTTTTTTTTTTAAAAAGCTTTTTAAAATTATTTTTTTATTTTCATGCATTGTCATCGAAACCAAATATGTGTGCCAAATTTCAGCTCGATAGCTTCAGTGGAAGTGGTCGAAATATTGATTGCAAGATTCCAGGACATACATACTTACATGAATGAATGAATACATACGAGTGAAGTTAAATAAAAGCTTTTAAAATTGGTTTCATTGTCATTTGAGAACGATGAAGCCTAATGAAAATACAATACGTTAAAACCAGAGTATAGAAAAAAGGTCCAAAGAATTGGATCCGAATAGAGTATTGAATAGTATTCAATTTGATGCGTACCTATGTTCCGAATTATCTAAAAAACCCGCTAGTTATTATAGTCATACAAATAGTTGCCTCTACCGTTTGGCGCCAAAATGTGACATTATGAAATGTAAATGAATTTAAATCGTTGTCATTTCTGTGCAGACATTTACTACTAACTCTAGTAATAAGGGATGGTTTGAAACACAATAAATATGTAAGTCTTTTTCGTTTGATAATATGTATTTCATTGTTAACTTCGTCCCAATGTTATCAGAATCCAAACAAAATTTAGATCCAGAAGATTTATATATGTATTAATAAATTGATTAATAATTAATCGATTACAAATCGTATGATGGATGGCAGTATACAAAATTGACCATAGATCATAGAGCTGAGGTAACCCAGCGGGCCGCAAGTTGTGGACCCCTGCATTAGATAGCGACTCGACAGTGCTAGTTCACAGACAATTTCGATACTATCGTTTGGAAATGTGAAAAAAGTCTCAGTTTACCTATTGATAAGCTATTTTTCAAAGTGGCTTTGTCTTTGGTGGTGGGCAAATGTGTAACTTTCCATAGCAAGTTTGACAGTTCTTTCCATGAAAACATTGTCAAAATAACGTCAAACAAAACCTATTATTTCTCAGAGCAATGAAACATTTAGACAAAGCATGTTATTTTGTTCAGATAATTCACACTGAATATGTAAAGTGAAGTAAAATGTGTGTTATAAAGGTCTCATTGCTCTGTGTAATCTCTGATCAGAAACTATCTAATAAAAGATTTTCATACCAGTTTCATCAGAGAGAGATCTGACCCCAAAGTAGGCGCGAACCTATAATATGGGTGTCAGAGTCTGATATTATACATACATAGATATTTTTAAATACATACATAGATAGATAATATTAACATCCAGTCACAGAACAAATACAAGTGTTCTTTTTTTTTTTTATTTGTAAAATATTTTTACACGTCAAATGTTAAATTTTACTTGGTACAAGTATACCAAGGATACAACCGAATAAAAAATTAATATAAATTAAAAATTAATACCTATATACCTACCTATGTTCGTTACACGAATATTTGTCCTGAGTGGGATTCGAACCCACTCTTTCACCAGTTATGTTTACGTCCCATGAAATAGGTGGTGAGCCTATTACCATAAACATTTCAAGATAGAAAAACCCAATAGGTGTTGCCCGACCCGGGAATTGAACCCAGGAGCTCGCAGCTATGACCGCTAGACCAACGTAAACTAAAACCAACACGAAGCTTATAAGCACTAAAATATATGGGCACTTACCTAACCTCTGTATTATAAAATAGAAAGTTAAAATATAAAATAAGTTTTTACGTGTCTTTGTTGTCTTTTGAAGTTATAGCAAAAATAGCGACTTTTTATAACCAGATTTCTCTTTCATATCTGCTGTTCTTAAGAACAGCCGTCCTATTAATTATGTAGAAAATTCCAAGCTATGTCCTGCTAGATCACAACTGAGTATTCCTGGAGCGTGGAATACGTCACAGATTCATCATCACAACCCTTTTTTTTGTCCCACTGTTGGGCACGGGTCTTCTCTCAGAACGGAAGGGATTAGGCCTTGATCCACCACGCTGACCAAGTGCGGATTGGCAGACTTCATATTCCTTCCAGAACATTATGATAAACTCTCAAGCATGCAGGTTTTACGATGTGTCCTTCACCGTTACAGCAAGTGACATTTAATTTCTTAAATCGCACATATATTAAAAAAGTCATTGGTGCGTGCCGCTTGGGTTTGAACCCGGACCGCGCGAGTGAGAGGCGAGTTCAATAGCCACTGGGCTGTCACTGCTGTTTCTGTATAGGCTCTACATATTTAAATATAGTATGTAAAGATAAGGACCCATCCAATAATCGCTCAATGCATAAAGATATTTAAAAAAAAAAAGTAGTCTGTAAAGTCGGTTTACGGACGATAGATTTACGTGATAACGTCATAATCATTATTTTATACAATACAAAAAAGGAGAATTGAAAATACAAAGCTAACAGACAACAGACAAGTCTATATATGTATTTATTTTGACAGTTCCCTATTTCGGAGCCATGGAAACGCCAATGTTGTCGTGTGTAAAATTAATTTAATAAAATTAAAAATTAATTTAATAAAAACTCTCAACACTCGCTCACTTTTTCATATGCGCTGTTCATCAATTTATAAGACGTTAGCACGTCAAAAAAACTATACATTTTTATTGGTCATAGACAAATATTTTTCTTTTTAAGCAAATCAATAATCAATCAATCAAAATATTGTCATGTTTTTGATTTATTGGCACACTGAATTAGTTTTATGTAATCTTTTTGAATGTCTGTATTAGCATTTAATTGGCCGACTGATCGACTGATTGCACTTGGACTACACTGAAAACGAATATATCAAATATCAATTTATTTGACAGGCCGTTTAGGCCTTTATGTAGACTGCCTATTAGTATGATCTGACACCCACGACGTTAAGCCTAACCACAGATAAAAAATCTGTATGAATATTTATTGAGTTTTAGTCTGCGATTAGGTTTAATAAGATGTATTGAGATGCTTTATAAATTTTATTCGGTTCGATTCAATGTGATCATAACACTGAGTTAGTGGTAACATATCAATGGATAAAAATAGTTAAGCAACGACGGGTGCGGTCGGTTTGTGTATGTGTGTTTGTGAGTAAGTAAATATCGTCGGTAATAAAGTCGGATTAATATGAACCTTTGCACACCTATCAAGGACTGACAATGCAATAATAAAAAATAAAAAAAAATATAGTTTGGTTACTAGAAAACGTGTATTTTAGTTTATTATACGACGTTATTATTTACGACTAGGCAAACTTAGACCCCTAAAAAATATTACTAAAAAGTATTACTAAATGTACTCGGATAGGACAAGCACCGGTTCCCACACAGAACAGATAAAGGTTTATCTGTTCTGTGGGTTCCCACCACCACAACCCTTTCTTTGTCCCACTGTTGGGCACGGATCTCCTCTCGTAATAGAATTAGGACCTAGTCGACCACGCTGGCCAATGCGGATTGGCAGACTTATGAACGTTATGGAGAACTTTCAGGCATGCAGGTTTCCTCAGATGTTCCCTACACCGTTGCAGCAGGTGACATTTTTCAGATTCAGATTCAGATTCTTTTATTTTTCATTATGTGGTATTTTGTAACGCTTAATGAATGTCATAACATTTTTGTATCTACCGCCGGTTCACAATGTTGATGCTACCGAGAAGAACACGGCAAGAAACTAGATAGTTACTCTTTTCAAAATTTACAATTTTTTTTAATTTGTTCACTTTACATTATTATTAAGCAAGTGGAGCTGGAGATACATCGCACCAAGCATTTCTATCTATATAGGTAATGTCTTAAATCTATATTAATTAATCTCTTAAATCGCACGTATCAGAAAAGTCATTGGTGCGTGCTGCGCATTTGAACCCGGACCGCTCGAGTGAGAGGCGAGTTCGCTAGCCACGAGGCTGTCACCGGTAGCACCGGTATAGAGGCGACCATCATATCATAATCCTCAAGGGTAGCAACACATCTGTGACTGACTTAGAACGAGACTCCTACTAACAAGTACTAACTGGACTATTACTAACACCAACTAACAGGACTAACTATCACTAACAGTTCCCAGTCCTCATACCTACTAACGAACTGACCAACTAATGTTCTAATTAACTCTCTCAACTAATTGGACTAACCGTCCCAGTCCCTAATTGAGTCTTGTTCAAAGACAGTCACAGTTGTCATTGGGCAGCGGATGGGTTGTGCTGCAAGTTCGTTTGTTATCTTTTATCCATAAAAAAAGATATTTATATATTTTATGTCTGTTTGTCTGTCTATACTCTATACTATAAAAAAAAACGCGAATTCGGTAGCTTACGTACTACAGAGCAACGTCTAGTACGTGCGACCTTGAACAGTACGCCGCGTGACCTTGACTTGTGGTGATCAGGGCAATGGTAAATGACCCTGTCCATTGCGACATCGAACACGTAGACCCACACGTAATACGCAACATCACGCAACGGTGGAGGAAAATTCGTAAGGAAACCTAGGCATGCCTGACAGGTAGGCGGTTCTGCCTGATGTTGTCGAAGGATTTGTGTAGTCTGCCAATCCGCACTTGGCCAGCGTGGTGGACTAGGCCTAATCTTTTCCATTACGTGAAGATACCCGAGCCCAACAGTGTTACAAAGAATAGAATGTGGTGACCTGTGACAACTTAGACAAATTTTGAACAAGACTAGAAAAGGGGCTAGCTAGGATTGTGTGTAGGTAGGATGTGAGATAGCAAACGAGCTTGCAGCACCATCCGCTGTCGCCCATGACAACTGTGACATAAATTAAGTACCTTGAACTAACGTTAGAAAGACTGATCTTTCATCTGAGGATCTTTCCTCCAAATTCCTTCCTCTTCTTCCTCCTTTCCTTTTCTCCAAAGTCCTCGAACAAGCACGAGACGAGAAATTGATGACGTATATTCACGGGGTCACTGGCTGGACGGTTCAAGCTCCGCCACGGTATCACGGCAAACCATAGACATCCCACCGCTCCGCTCTGGGTCCTTACAAAAAAATGGACTTCTATATTATTTTAGGTATGGTAGGTATGTTATCTTTGTTGAGATAGGAGTCTGAGGTGGCAGGTACAAAGGACAAACTATTATTTTAACTATTATTATTTTCAAACATAACGGTATATATAATAATTAATTATTATTATAATGCAGCGCCTTGCAACGGTGATTGCCTGTGAATAATAAAAACAAATTTATGCAGAAATTTGTTATTTGAATTCAATCATTCGAGCGGCAGTCAAGCGAAAATCATGTTACGCTAATGGAATCCATTTTAGTTCACGTTTTTCGAAACCGAGCAAAATGCACGTGGGTAACGCAATAAGTAACATGAGATGTTTCATTTGATTTGTTATGCAGAAATGCACCAAAAATCAAATTACACTTAGGAGGTAAGTACATTGCATACCTACGCGACATAAAACTATTACCTACCATTTACTTAGCCTACGTAATCAGTACGAAATAGGTACGTAAACACAACAATAGTACCTACATTCGCCCAATTTATTTAGACCTCGTCAGGGGTGTTGTTGAAAGAATGTTATGTAGGTATAATATAAAGGGTTAAAACAACGTTTATGCTGTCAGGGGTAGAAAAGAATGTTATTTTTATAGGGTTAAAAACCCTATAACTATGAAACGAAGGTTACTAAAGAACGCTAAAGTAAACGTAAAACAGTTGTGGGTATGTAAGTACCTACACCTACTTTTTTGTACTTCAAAAGTTTCCTAATCTATGGTTATCATCGCACCGTTCGAAGTTCGAAAATATAAAATGAATTTTTAGATATCGATTCCAAGCCAAAGTCAGCGGCTATACAATTTTTATGTAATACAAAAACGCTCACAAATAAACCTTTTATCCATACGTACGTTAACTACACATACGTTGAGTAACTCACACAGGCGCAAAATTACATAGAAAAACAGCCGTTCTCTTCTCTAGCATTATAGCTACGTAGTATAGAAAAAAAACTTCAAAATAGTACGGCTTCACTCATTTTCTTGTGTTATGACGCGAAAGTTACTCAGACGTGTATGAACTTAAAGGGCCGTAAAGTTCAGATTCGTCCGCAACGGCCCTCCATCCATCCCTTTCTCGCAACCGAACGCTTTCGAGTTTTCCCGTTCACGACCCAACTCAAAATACGCCAAAAATGATGTCGAGTCGAGCCAAATGTTTCGAAAACAGTGTCTCGCGTTTCTGTCCGCGGGCACCGCGTGCGTTTCGCTAATCATTATTTGGAATTTTCCAAACCACTGATCGTGTTAGTCGTAAGTTTTACAAACAAATTCGTACCTATCCGTTTCGCATTTTTCGCGAGTAGCGCCAAATATGAAAGTCGTAAGTGGTTGAGTCAATAAGGTCGTTTTTCGCTCAGCTGTCGCGACAACGCGCCCGATTCGAATTGTCAATGTCGTAGACGGAAATGGCGACTCGATGTGGCGATTCAAATCGGTCGCATAACGCATAGAAAATTCTGACAGTTCAGAACCGTCACAAGAAATAATGTCGTTTTTATTACATTTTTTGATAAATTATTATTCTAGTTTCGATCCGTCGACGATACAACGGCCTTATCGATTTTCCTATTTAACGCGCCACTGTATTTTGTACTTTTTCGAGAGGTCCACGCTCCGGTGTCTATGCGCTTTCGAAAAACGTTTTATAAGTATTTTCTCGGTGCGAACGGACGTCGGCCGCGAAGTGGTAAATTGGTAATAATTCCATTCATTACACAGTAAACGAACCTGGAATATGGGTTAGCGGCCCGGAGGGAGTCTGTGATCGTGGTGTGGTGAAGTCCAAGTGTTTTTACGATGACTACTGTGCAAGGTTTCACTGATTTATTTGTCAAATAGTTGTGTTGTGTCTAGTGCATTCCATTTGTGAAAGTATACGGCAGATTTGTGTTTTTGTGTTGTCACGGATTGTGATGGATGGGAATGTCGTGTAACTTCGCGTAACATGAAGAAAATGCATGTTTAGAGCCCTGCTTGCAATTGCATCTGAAGCCGACAATTTTGTGTAAGTATAGGTTTGAATTTGATATAAAGTTGTTCTAGAAATACTTTTTTAAATTTCGAACTAGCATTCGGTATGATTAATAAGTTGTCTGTCTATTTATTCAGCCAAATCTAAAAACATTTAATGTTAAGCTACTACCAATTTTATGGTTAGCTCTATAGTTTAAACAAAATAGGTCCTTATTATTTATCCTTGAGTCCTATGCTCAACTTTTTTATGAAAACTTTATTTTATATATTTTTAAATATGAATGGTTTTGCTCTTTTTTAATATAATCTCTGTACTTCCTCTTTTAACAAAGTTGGTTTAGAATGAAAATTGATAAAAACTTGATAAATGAAACATTCAGCTATGATTGGCCAATGTGGGTCAAATAGTGTCTTGTTACTGCAGCTAACATATCAGCACTATGTATAGGTAGGTACTGGCAGTTCAAATATCATTATTTTGTAAATATTGTCACCAACGATGTACCTTTTCCATACAAGCCAAATTCTTTAAAGGAAGTTATTTGAAGACAATTAGGTTGTTCAAATAATCCTGTTAAGTAAACTAACATCACAAATAAGTTTTAACTAATTAATATTATTGTATTAGCATTTTGTCGAAACAGTACATAAGTATTTTGACATCGACTATTTTCCTTGTGATAAGAGGGGATAGTAAAAAAAGTATTCTAACAAATTTAAATATGGACTGCTTGGTGACTAACTGACCATATTATTATATGAGTAAGTCACATTACACACACCCATACTAAGTATTTAAATGTTTATCTAATCAAATTTCTCAATATGAATTTAACTCTCTTTTCACTTTGAACTTTGCTCTCAAATGTTCGATTTATGAAATTGAATTGAAATCACTAACTGTAACGGTGATGGAAAACATTCAGAGGAAACTGTCATGCCTGAGAATTCTCCATTGTACTCGTTCCTTGAAGGTGTGTGAAGTCTGCCAATCCACATTTGGCCAGTGGTGGACTATGGCCTAAACCATCCCATCCTGGAGGAGACTAAAGCAGAACAATAGAACAAAGAAATGGTTGTGGTGATGGATTACAGCGCCAATAGCCAAAGTACTAGCAGAAGGTATTCGTTTGAGCATTTAGTTAGTTGGTTAGTTCATAAGTAGTAGTTCTCTAGTCACAGTTAATCCTGTTAGAGATTGTATTAGTAATAATTAGGAAGAGTCTCGTTCCAAGTTGGTCACAGATTCATTGATGCTCTCGAAGATTTAAATAGTGTGTATCTAGAAAAGAGTTACTGGTTTGTTATGAGACTGGTTCTCCTAAAGGTCCAGGATTCTATCTCTGGATTGGCAAAGTTTAATTTGTTTAAAAATTGGCAAAGTTTAATTAATTGGCAAAGCTCAGAGTCTGGATTTGTGCCTGGTGTGTGGCAAAAGGTTCACATAACTAAACATAGGTGGTGAAAAGTCGTAGTTACACATATCTGCCTACCCCATCAATTAAATACAAGCGTGATGAAAACAGCAGCCTTCTGAGTAATGATACTGGACATAACTATTAATGGATAGAACTACTATTATACTATTCATTAATAGTTTTGTCCACTATGAGGTACGGATAAGTCAGACGGGTAAGTCACTGGACAAATAATATTCTAATTAATAATCTAACTAGATTACACATTCTTGTCCTTTTTAAATCTTATTTTTAAGTTGTTTACAGTTGTTCTGGGTGGCAGCAGATGGGTGGTGCTAAATGCTCGTTTGCTATTTTATATCCAAAGAAAAATGTTTATGTCCCCCTGAGGGGATAGACGGAAATAATAATCAGTTTCATAGTTGATTCCAAAATTACAACACCCACATCACATTTTTCATACACGCAACAGGAAACAGCAATCTTTTTTTATAAGCTACCAGGAAATAATAATCTGAATTTGAAATAATTAAGCGCATATGTATTTGTTTTTCAAAATGATGTACCTACAAACATATCTAGCTAGAAGCCTTATCAATAAGATGTCTTGTTTATTGGCTCATTAGAATTATTATTATAGATAAGAGTGAATGAGAGAGTATAGAGATACTGCAAGTACTTTGATTATAATTTGGCTTTGAATTAGTGTAACTTAAAATTTTTGTTATAAGTATTAGATATGGGTACCACCATAACCATATGTGAATATGGGTTTGTTAACGAGATTGCATCACCCATGACACTATGACACAGTAGTCCAGTGAGCAGGGAGTGTTAATATAATATAAACATTAGATATTTTTTAATGGATGTAAAATAGCAATCGAGCTCCCACCACTCATGAGCTTCCCATGACAACTGTGACTGACCTTGAACAAGATTCTAATTGGGACTAGGATATTGGTTAGCCCAGTTAGCAAAATTAATAAGAAACTTGGTTAGAGGCTATAGGACTGGGGACTATTAGTGACAGTGTTAGTCCTGTAAGTTGCTGTTAGTAATAGTCCAGTTAGAAATTTTTAGTAAGAGTCTCTTGTGGACATAGTTAGATGATTCCATTTAGATAAGTGTAACAGGAAACGGCACCATTCCAACAGGAGCATAATTGCTTTAACAATAGTTATTTCACGCCAATAATAGTATACGAACTGGCAACGAAGTCTAGATCTGACCTTGAAAGAGAAAAATTCGAAATTTAAGTTAACGTCTTGCGCGGGGCGAACGGGTTGTCAGTCGTAAACGCTGATTGGTTCGGTTTCGTATTATGTCCCCGCATTGATACCCCATGCACAGCTACCCTTTGACGAAGTTCCACCTTTGTCGAATCGGGAGCAAATTAAGACGAGGTATTTCGAAAAATTCCTTCCCTTTCTCTCACGACTCCTCAAGAATGCGTTAGAGAGGAACGGAAGCTTGCTGCGGAAAGCGCGGCGGGCGCAGCGTAGAGTAAAATAACAATTTAACTGATAATATCTCAAAATACATACATATATTAAAATAAACGACGAAGGTATCCTTGGTTTTTTGGCCTTGGCAATTCGTTTTGACTCGAATAAAACGACATTTAATTACTGTTTAGACCTAATAATGCGATATTTTGCAATGCAGTTAACTGTTAAATGAACGTTATCATCGTGTAACGAGTGAGGAAAGCCCCTAGATCAAATCCCACTGCTGGCCACGGGTCTCCCCCACAGCCACAGCTGCGGGAGGGGTTAGTGGCCAACCCAGTGTCGAATATTCTTAAGCCACCCGAAGGTCTTCGACAAGGCTTAACGACTGTTTCCACCACTGAAAACAACCGGGACCGACGGCTTTACGTGCCCTCCGAAGCACGGTAGCGTCCATGAAATTTTGCCACTAGCGGTCACCCATCCACAAACCGACCGCGCCCGTCGTTGCTTAACTCTTTCGATCACATTGAATCAACGCGAGCCATTGGGCTATGGACGCTAAAATAACATTATGAATTGTATGTTATGGTTATGTATGGTATTTAATGATCATTTTTTTTTTTTTTTATGGAATCAGGATAGCAAACGAGCTTGCAGCACCACCCATCCGCTGCCACCCATAACAACTGTGACTGACTTTGAACAAGACTCAATTAGGGACTGGGATGGTTAGTCCAATTAACTAGTTGAGAAAGTTAATTAGAACATTAGTTGGTCAGTTCGTTAGTAGGTATGAGGACTAGGGACTGTTAGTGATAATTAGTCCTGTTAGTTGGTGTTAGTAATAGTCCAGTTAGTACTTGTTAGTAGGAGTCTCGTTCTAAGTCAGTCACAGATGTGTTGCTACCCTTGAGGACTAAGATGGTCGCCTCTAAAGAAGTGTAACCGGAATCCACACCTTTCCAACCGGACCACAATTGCTTTAAAAACAATTATTACACGGCAGAAATGGTACTAGGTACCGTGGCGGGCGGTGGTACTGCCCCGGGCGAACTCTATATGGAACCAATTAGCTTTCATATAAAACCTATTTGGTTCCCTATAGGCTCTACCACCTTGAAAAACACAGTTTATCCGCTTCATGAATAAAACACAGTTTATCCGCTTTACCTCGCCTTAAGCTGGCGACGATACATGATCATTCTACCTAGCAAGAGCACCTAGTAAATACACCGCTGGTTTTCAGTACGACCCCTGATATCATGCAGTACGGACAGTAGTTCATTGGATCTAACTACACCCACCCTAGCTTACACTAACTTCTATTTGCTGTTGCTTTGCAAGAATTCGCGTCCTCTTTTGAGTCCGTCTATTTCTGATACAAGATAGCAAACGAGCTTGCAGAATCATCAGCTGACAACTGTGTGTGACTGACTTTGAACAAAACTCAAATAGGGAATAGGATGGCTAATCAAATTAGCAGAATGAGTTAATTAAGAACATTAGTTGGTTAGGTCGTTAGTTTAGTGGGTATGAGGACTGAGCCATGGACTGTTAGTGATTGAACCTGTTAGTTGGTGTTAGTAATGTTAGTAATGGTTAGTGACAGTCGACTACTTGTTCAAAAGGATTATTGACTTAAAATAACCACACCAACTTAAAATTATCTCAATAACATGATTAAAAATTTTAAAGGACAAGGTAACTGGTGTTAAAAATAAATTTTATTTATACGAAACGGCGTTCTCCTCGCCATTTATAGAAGATTGCGATAAGGTGATCGGTTTGTAAACGACATTCTAGAAAATCTTTGAATAATTTAATTTAATTAAACTTTTCGAAGAACTCGCCAGCAGCCTCTATACAAAGTTTCATGCGTTTGAACCAATTTTCGAAACATTTTCCGCAGACTTCCACGTCCTTCTCGAACGCTGCTAGCGCGTCTTCCGGCAATGAAAACTGTGTCCCTTTCAGCTGATTTTTTTTAAAAGCTTTTATTTAACTTCACTCGTAGTATGTAAGTATGTCCTGGAATCTTGCAATAAATATTTCACCCACTTCCACTGAAGCTATCGAGCTGAAATTTGGCACACATATTAGGTTCCGATGACAATGCATGAAAATAATAAAAAAGTTAAAAAAGCTTTTTAAAAAAAAAATTTTTTTACAGTATAATTATTTATTTTACTCTCCCACTTACTTATTAAATAATGCCATAAGATAGAGATCAAGGGATGTTACATGTACAAGTCTAATTATTGTTCTTCTATTTTTAGAATAGAATAGAATAGAATAGCAATTTATTTCGACAAATTAACACAAGTACAACAACAATATGACTAGTTATAAAATAAAAAACAAATAATAATGATAGGATCATATAGGTAGGCGAATTCTTTGTTCTCTGCTTTGAAGTCTCGCGACTTGCTGTCATTGCCGCGGGATGACAGATTATTATTTTATAACTAGTGGACGCCCGCAGCTTCGCTCGCATTACACATTCACTAACTTCAAAAACGGCAAAGCTTCATACTAACTTTGCACCCCCGTTTTACCCCCTTAGGGGATGAATTTTCAAATTTTTCTCGCCGTAAAAACCATCCTTGAACTTCAACGAACATTTAAAAAAAAGAGTTGGCCAAATTGGTCCAGGCGTTGTTGAGTTATGCGCTTACCAACACATTTTGCGATTCATTTTTATTATATTACTAGTGGACGCCCGCAGCTTCGCTCGAGTTACACATTCACTAACTTCAAAAACGGCAAAGCTTCATACTAACTTTGCACCCCCGTTTTACCCCCTTAGGGGATGAATTTTCAAATTTTTCTCGCCGTAAAAACCATCCTTGAACTTCAACGAACATTTTAAAAAAAGAATTGGCCAAATTGGTCCAGGCGTTGTTGAGTTATGCGCTTACCAACACATTTTGCGATTCATTTTTATATTATAGACTAGTGGACGCCCCGCAGCTTCGCTCGCGTTACACATTCACTAACTTCAAAAACGGCAAAGCTTCATACTAACTTTGCACCCCCGTTTTACCCCCTTAGGGGATGAATTTTCAAATTTTTCTCGCCGTAAAAACCATCCTTGAACTTCAACGAACATTTAAAAAAGAATTGGCCAAATTGGTCCAGGCGTTGTTGAGTTATGCGCTTACCAACACATTTTGCGATTTTTTTTTATATACTAGATTATTTTATAAATAGAATGTTGGTAAAATGCGTCACTCAAATGTGACACTTGATCGGCTGGTACCATTATAGTTAGTTCGGGAGTGCTAGTTAGTTCGGTAGGGCAACCCCTCTCCCTCTCCCCGTGAACCCCGCAAGATTGGCCTGACTAGACGCACGCTAGACGTGTCCGATAAACAACTGTAGGAAAGAAAGACTCCAAGGATAGACTAATAAGCGGTGACAGCCAAGTGGCTAACGAACTCGCCTCTCACTCGAGCGGTCCGGGTTCAAACCCCAGCGGCACGCACCAATGACTTTTCTAAGTTATGTGCGATTTAAGAAATTAAATGTCACTTGAATGTGCTATAACGGCGAAGGACACAACGTGAGGAAACATGCCTGAGAGTTCTTCATAATGTTCTTGAAGGCATGTGAAGTCTGCCAATCCGCACTTGGCCAGCGTGGTAGACTAAGGCCTAATCCCTCCCATTCTGAGAGGAGGCCCGTGCCCAACAGTGGGACTAAGAAAAGGGTTGTGATGATGATGATGATAGTGGTAGGTAGCAAGGGTAGCTTGGACCTATAGACGTCCCACTGTTGGGCAAGGCTGTCCTCCACAGCCACAACTGCGGTAGATCTAGCTAGAGCATACTCCACCACGCTGCTCCAATGCGGTCGAGGGTTTAGTGGCCAACCCAGTATCGAATATTCTCAAGCCACCCGATGGTCTTCGACAAGGCTTAACTTAATTGTTTATACAATTGAAAACAACCAAGTGTTTTCAATTGTATAACAAACCATCATTCTGTACTTCCGACGGCTTAACGAGCCCTCGGAAGTACGAAAGCGCTCATGATAGAACCGGGACTGACGTTTCTAGTCCCGGATTATTTCCCCAGTACCGGGAATTCCCGATACTTTCGGTTCGGGGATTTCTCGGTTCTTAAACTTAACCCTTTTACCAAGAAATGCCGGGTAATTAGTATCTAAACTACACAGCATCGCGTCTAACCAAAACGGTCGTCTTTATCAGCCGAATCAACTGTGCCATGCCCTAACAAAATGTTGTCTTAAATGCATCTTAAAAAATAGTTAAGTTCCTTCAGTCTGGCTGTCGGGTTTCACAGTCACGCTTATGTCAGCGGCGGTTTGTACGACTTAAATTAAAATATTGAAGCTATTTTCATTTTGTTCCACAGTTGCGTTTGCAATTTTTTTATTTTATTTTAGACATGACCTGCCCAGCATTACTGGATATGCTCTAACCGCTGAGCCACCATTCTCAGCTCACCGGTTCACCAGCGGTGAAATAGTTCAATACATTTTTATATTCGTCATAAGCGTGACGTGAAAATATTCAAGGTAAAGTAACATATATTTAAAACTAGCTGTTGCTCGCCTCTTTGCCCGCGTTAAAAAAAGCTTACGGCAATCAGTTATTATGCTGTTTGTCTACCTATTCATTATTAACGATCCATCCATCAATCAGACACTGGCCATCTGGGCTTGACCTTTTTCGATATTTTCGGCAGATATCCATTTTACACAAAACCTTAACCAATTATATGCCTATCTATTGATGAAAACTGTGGGTATTGTAGGGCGGGGTTGACGACCGCCGCGCCGGCCCCGGCCGCCGACTTTCAGCGTTGTAATTGAGAAGTTATTTGATTCGATCGTTTCTGCTCGATCAGCTGTTTACTTACTTTGTGCTTAGTATGCGCTTTCATAGTTGGTACTTTGTCAAGGTTAGTTTAGTTGAAGCATACGAGTAGTTGGAGTAACTTAAAATTAAGAAACGTTAGTTACCTAATCATATAAAGAAGTGCGACAGCATAACTATGTTTAAAAATAAATTAAAACAACATGTAGTGACTATGTTAAGAAATTAGAGAAGTTTATTGTAAACATTTTATGTAAAGGCATTAGAGGCAAACACTTACTTACTATTATGTTTTTCTTTGTATCTCATTGTAAATGGAACTTGTGTTTTTTATGAGAATAAATTCTTTAAACCTAGTTTAGATATTTATTTATTTAAAATTCATGTCACCTTAATTACAATAAATTATTGCTGTCTCTCTTTCTATATTCACTAACTTATATCTCCCTCTCAACTTCCGGTCGCCTCGCCTGATCCAATTTCCGTAACGCTCTCGTCAAGAATTCACCAGCTTACTCCCCAAGTCAAGAGTGCGTAAAGATGTTTTACTTCAAAAATACGAATAGTCGAACATAAAAATATAACCTCCTTTTTTCGAAGTCGGTTAAAAAAGTTGGTTCGTGCCGCTTGTATTTGAACTCGGAACCTTCAAGTTAGAGGGGTGTTCGGAATCGGATCGGAGGAACGCAACGGACATAAACAAACATTCAAAGACATTTCAACAGGTAAATAATTAATTTACTTAGCAGTAATCAAACCGTGTAATTCCTAATTAAATGTTAATTCACTAATTCACCTCACTCGCCGTTTACAAGCTCGAGCAAAAAAGATTTGCTTGGTAATTAGTTAATGAAACATTTTGCGATTGTTCAAATTTTGAAACCCACCGCACCGCACAGGGTTCAAAATCAGGCGGCATGCATCAATTTTTGTGGGTATTTAGAATTAGGTGCTCTTACGTTAGATTCCTCTTTCCTCGGAATAAAATATTGGTAGAAAAATATAGGCAGAAAATAAAGGTAGAAATAATTATTCCGTGAAATTTGTTGCATATTAGTTGCATATTAGTACATCGCAATTCACGCATTCTTATTATTTTAATTACAAATATATAAATATAAAAAGATATTAAGAGTTTTTTTAACTCAAATTGAAGTGAAAGTGTAACCAGAACAATAAACTTTATAGTAGGGGAGCCCAAGAGGGGATTTTGCGGGATACTCAAGCGCGTCAGTTTAATATACAGTGGGATACCTTGTACCCGGTTAAGTACCTCCACCAAATATGAGCCCCATATATAAATGGGGCCGTCAAGGATAAAGGATCAGAATAAGAAAAAAATAAAATTTGTCATCAGAAATTCTTGAGCGCGTCAGATTAAGGTAGGGTGAGTTAATTACATGCTAAAAAGTGTATATTCCACTAATCTTACAATTTGAGAGTAACGTAAAGAAAGGGGAGGGCTACAAAATTGCTACAAAGTTGTACAAAATTGCTACAAAGTTGTAGCCCTCCCCTTTCTTTACGTTACTCTCAAATTGTAAGATTAGTGGAATATACACTTTTTAGCATGTAATTAACTCACCCTACCTTAATCTGACGCGCTCAAGAATTTCTGATGACAAATTTTATTTTTTTCTTATTCTGATCCTTTATCCTTGACGGCCCCATTTATATATGGGGCTCATATTTGGTGGAGGTACTTAACCGGGTACAAGGTATCCCACTGTATATTAAACTGACGCGCTTGAGTATCCCGCAAAATCCCCTCTTGGGCTCCCCTACTATTAACAATGTGGATAAATAAAGCCTGTTTATAGGTGGTAAAAGAATATTTAATTTTTCGAGCTGCACCCCCTTATGGTCGAAATCAACCCTATTACAATACTGTATTTATACCGTTTATAGAAGCGGTGACAGCCCAGTGGCTATTGAACTCGCCTCTCACTCGAGCGGTCCGGGTTCAAACCCCAGCGGCACGCACCAATGACTTTCTAAGTTATGTGCGATTTAAGTAATTAAATGTCACTTGCTATAACAATGAAGGACACATCGTGAGGAAACCTGCATGCCTGAGAGTTCTTCATAATGTTCTCGAAGGCATGTGAAGTCTGCCAATACGCACTTGGCCAGCGTGGTGGACTAAGGCCTAATCCCTCCCATTCTGAGAGGAGACCCGTGCCCAACAGTGTCTATGGGTCGCAGCGAATTTATATCGTAGGTCCATAGAATTCAGTGCTAAAAAATTAGTCAAAACTCATACACAAATGGACATGCCGTGGTGCTGCTTTTTATTTTATCGCTGGGAAATTCATTTACGCATCATCATCATCACAACCCTTTCTTTGTCCCACTGTTGGGCATGGGTATCCCTCTCAGGTTGGGAGGGATTAAGACTTAGTCCACCACGCTGGCCAAGTGCGGATTGGCAGACTTCACATGCCTTCGAGAACATTATAAAGATCTATAAGATAAGAGATGCCACGGGATCGCTTACTACCGTGGCGCCTGTAAATTATACTGGGGTGGGAGAAGGCGCTTATAGACTCCACTTGCCTCCACTTTCGCTACTCGGTGCTGATACTCACCGAAGCAAGTATCTGTACTATACCATATTGTCTCGCCAACCAGCGGTCAATAGAAAACGGTAGAAAACGTCCCAAATTGGGACGTTCACGGCATAGTTCACTTCTTCTTTTTACAACTTCTTATATCTATGCCATCCATACTAATACATATTTGTTTGTAATATTTTCACACAAAAACTACTGGAACGATTTCAAAAATTCTTTCACCATTAGAGAGCTGCATCTTCACTGAGTGACATAGGCTATATAATATTAATAGGTATAAACGGAACTATTGTTATGTCTAATTCCACGTCCACTAGTATAATATATTTTTGGTCAGATTACTTCAGGTTAGATGTCTTTTGCCATTCCAGAAATGCATCGGTGACCCCGAATTGGGCATCAATTCTGATCAATTATACTATAGAGGATTGAATCCTTGAAATTCATTCATTCAATGACAACCGTACAATGGTTGGGAGTGGTTTTCATAGTGGCTAGATTCATAGTACGGCCGATTCATTGAGGCACTGACAACGCCGATTTCATTATTGTGACATTGCCTATAGAATATAACATCATAATTAATAATTAATTAAAAAGTATTTAAAAAAAAGCTTTTTATACCTTTTTTTATTTTATTTTCGTGCATTGTCATCGGAACCTAACGTGTGCCAAATTTCAGCTCGATAGCTTCAGTGGAAGTGGGTGAAATATTGATTGCAACATTCCAGGACATACATACATACATACAGATACATACTTAAATACGTATACAGATACATACGAGTGAAGTTAAATAAAAGCTTTTAACACAATATCACGCTTTTATTTCCCCGAAGAGGTAGGTTGTAGTGAATCACTCAGAGGTTGTAGTGAATCACTCAGAGGTTGTAGTAAATCACGCAGCGTTGTTGACCTATGACAGACTCGTCTCAGACGGGACGTCCAAAGACGTCGACACCATACAACTTTCTTCAGCCACACAACGTCTGTCTTTCCCATGCTCACTGAATGGACGGTTCGAGCTCCCACTCCTGCCGCCCGTGAACCCAGAACCCCCCTTTCAGTCGCCTCTTACGTCAGGCAGGAGATACCGTAGCACTATTCTGGTCCCGAGCTGCAGATGACTCGAATTTGGTAAACAAAAATATATTTTATCATTCGTCAAACGCATTGCTAATCACTAATCGTGTGACCGTAACAATGGAATCACGCTTATTAACGAGCCTTTTTTTATATCTGCTACGGTCAGTTAAGACGCGGATAGTAAAAATGTTGTTAAAAATAGACCTCGGCTTTGAGTTTCACCGCGGTACAGTTATGTATGTAGGGTGTCCAGTTATGAGTGGAAATGACGGAATGGGCTAGCTGCAATCAATAGGCGTCCCACTGTTGGGCACCGGTTCCTCACATCCAGCTGTGGGAGGTCTACAACTACGTCCACAGTATACTCCACCACGCAGCTTCAATGTGGATTGGTGAAGGAGTTAGTGGCCAAACCAGTGTTGAATGTTCTCGTGCCACCCGAAGGTCTTTGATAAAGATTAACGATTATTTTTATTATTGAAAACAGCTGGGGTCGACGGCAGCATGTTAGCGCCCATGAAATTTTTACCAATAGTGGCCACCCATCCACAAAACGACCGCGCCCTTCGTTGCTTAATTCTTTCGGTCACATTGAATGAAAATGAAATTTATTTCGCTCTTAACTACAACGTAGCATGCAAAATAAAAAAGTCAAACATATGAGCAAGTCAAACACATGAATCGACGCGAGCCACTGGGCTATGGGCGCTACATTCAGTCATGTAAAAGCTTCTTAATTATGCAAACCATCATTCAGGGATAACCTTAGCACTATTCTGGTTCCGAGCTACGGGGAATCCACCCTACCTACATTAAAGTCCGCCTCAAACCAGGTGTGTGGCAACCCTACTTGACTTACCAGTCAGCCATTTTGATATTTTTTTGAAGTGACGTAACCGTAACAGACTATTTATAGGTTTAATCCAAGGCCATCTGTAAGCATTCTATTTTTAAACGATGGTAAGTAAAATGACATTGGTAACTTTTTTTTTAAAGAAGGCATAATTTTATGAAGGAACGATTATTATAAAGCCTTAATATTGGCAAGTCCTATTCGGTGACGTCCTAGAGTCATTACGACGTTTTTATACATCAGCAAAGTCGATGGATAAAAACGTCGCTTGCCTGGAAAGAAGTTCATGAGCAAATGCAATACGTTTTGTATTCGTACGAATAAACTTGTTTTTGTTGATATAACCAATCAAATTCGTACTTATTTAGGTTAATGAGGTTTTTTTAAGGTCCATTTATTTTTATTGCTTGTTCGTAATTTGGCAAAATAAACATTTTCTATTTCTATTATGTAAACATCAACTAACTACTTTAAGCCCCCAACGCGACTTGTTTATTAAAAATACTACTTTCATGTTTTTCAACTTTTTTATTGACTTGGTACACATAGTTATTGCCGCTGATTACCACCATTTCTCTATAACTTGTTCATGTGAATTCAAAATTTTTTTTTATTTGTGCCCAGCATTGGGACGTCTATGGGTCGCAGCGAACCGCTGGATTCGGATTCGGAGGCACAGGATCGGGGGGAGTAGCACCGATTAAGGGTGTCCTATGTCATGTGGAGCAGTGAACTTCAAAAGGCTGATGGATGGATGCGATGATAAAGGATAAAATGGATGATAAAGGATAAAATGAATTAAATCTCTCACGACTTTGTAGATGACACGATATAAAAGCTTGTCGCGATAACCAGTAATAACTATACCAGACTAGTGGGCGCCCGCAGCTTCGCTCGCGTGGAATTACGTAGACAACAATAGTTTCGTTTACACCTAGTAATATTATATAGCCTATGGTACTCAGTGAAGATGCATCTTTAAAATGGTGAAAGAATTTTTGAAATCGACCCTGTAGTTTTTGTGTGAAAACATTACAAACAAATGTTTCCTCTTTATAATATTAGTCTATAGAAGTATAGATAACTCAGTGCCCGTATTTTTGAAACTGACTCCCATACGAAAATCTGCAAAGCGTCTACGAATTTCATATTGTCTCTATTATTGAAATACACTTTGACGCCTTATCTAACTGGTGGTCCGTACCACTCGAATTCGAATTTCGTAATAGATTTCATTCGCTGTGTTTCAGTTTCATTTTTTACTTTTCGTAATCCTACAATTAACTCGTTATGAAATTCGCATACGAAAATGTTTCGCATAATATCTAGTCGTTTTGGGGAAATTAAAAAATCGGTGATAGATAACTTAGTTAATGCGTGTTTAAAGTTTCGTGTATGGTGCGTGCCGCTTGGATTCAATCCCGGACCGAGTGAGAGGCGAGTTCGATAGCCACTGGGCTGTCACCGCTAATTAAAACGGAAAAGGATATTACGACGTAAAGGATTTCAAACTTTGAATCACTCAGTCCTACCCTGTATCAACTTGGATTGAGCTGATGAATCTTCACGTGATTTCGATGGATCTTTGGCGTGGTAGTGAGTGGCGCTTGCTGCTGTACGGCGGCCCCGGGTTTGAATCCCGGCCGGGGATTCATTCAGTCAGGTTATTTAATTCGCAGATAAATATTTGTACTCGTATCATAGATGTTAAAATTGGTATTTTCTGTATCTCCGCCACCCGCAACACAGGCCTAGGTCTGTGGTGGGGGTGTGGGGTTGTAACCACATTTTCAGCAAATGAAAATATTATTGTATTGTAAGACTAGTGGATGCCCGCAGCTTCGCTTGCGTGGAATTAGACAATTAGACATATCAATAGTTTCGTTTACACCTAGTAATATTATATAGCCTATGTCACTCAGTGACTAAGCAGCTTTATAACTAATGGTGAAATAACTTTTGAAATCGATCTAATAGTTTTTGTGTGAAAACATTACAAACAAATGTTTCCCCTTTATAATATTAGTATGGATGGATGGCATAGACATAAGAAGTTGTAATAATTATACCGTTAAAAATTTATTTTTTAAAAAAGCTTTTTAAACCTTTTTTTTTATTTTCATGCATTGTCATCGGAACCAAATATGTGTGCCAAATTTCAGCTCGATAGCTTCAGTGGAAGTGGGTGAAATATTGATTGCAAGATTCCAGGACATACATACAAGATACATACGAGTGAAGTTAAATAAAAGCTTTTAAAAAGAAGCAGATCAGCTATGGCACTGTAGTAAAAGTGAAGCCTCGAAAACGTCCCAAATCGGGACGTTTTCTACCGTTTTCTATTAACCGCTCGTTGACGAGACAATATGGTATAGTACAGATACTTAACTTTCTTCGGTGAGTATCAGCACCGAGTAGCGAAAGTGGAGGCAAGTGGAGTCTTGGTCTTTACACAGTATGGTTTGGTGAATATTGTACCTTTAATTAAGACTAACTACTGTAAATAAGACTACTTCTGTGAGAGCAAATAAATAAAATCTTTATCTTATCTTATACTACACCACGCTGCACCAATGCGGATTGGTGGAGGGTTGGTAAATGCATTTACCATTTTAAATAATATTTGACAATTAGTACGTTGCCGTCCTTCTAGGAATCTTTTTGCGATTCTTACTTAAGTTAGTTTTTAAGTTAAGTGGGATACTACTTATTTAATAAATAAATTAAAAAAACATCTACAATGGTCTTTCTGAGGGAATGTTTTTGTCTTCTATCTAATCTTGCCAAAGCATTTTTTAGCTTTTTGCTTTACAATCAAACATTTTCTCCGTTGGAAAACGCTTTCGAAAACCAACCTTGACATACGCGTTTGATTCTTAAGTGAAATACAACTTTGTTGTGTTCTATTAGGGTTGGTTATTGCGTGTAGTGGCTCTGTAGGAGGGGAGCGACCACGCTAGTAATAAATATGGTATGTTAGTATTACACGAGTTGTAAAGGAGTTTTATAAATGGAGTTTAGAATTGAATTACTGCCTGGTTGATGTAATGGGTGTAAGTGCTGATAAGCTAGAGTTCCGGGGTTCAATCCACGGGTGGGCAAGATTTTTGGGTTTTTCTAAATAAAATTTCCAGCTAATGTTCTTGTTACTGTTATTAATTATACTAGCTGCTGCCCTCGGCTTAGGCCGCGTGATATGTATAGTATACTAGTGGACGCCCGCAGCTTTGCTCGCGTGGAATTAGATTTAACAAAAGTTTCGTTCACACCTAGTAGTTAATATTATATGGCCTATGTCACTCAGTGAAGATGCAGCTTTCTAATGGTGAAAGAATTTTTGAAATCGTTCCAGTATTTTTTGTGTGAAAATATTAGAAACAAATGTTTCCTCTTTATAATATTAGTGTAGATTAAAAAAAAAATTAATTTGATTTTTAATTCCAAGGGAACACAGTATCGAGATAAAATGTATCCTGCATGTTGTACCAGGATGTAAGCTACCTCCGTACCAAATTTTATTAAAATTGGTCCAACCGTTTGAGCGTGACGAAGTAACAAACATACAAACACCATAAAAAAAAATATACCATTGGAGCTCCGTGCTCGCGTGCGGAGTCATAGACAAAATCTATACGATGTTTAATTCGTACCGCCATCGTCGCGACCGTTGGTGCGCATGAAAAAATCAAAAATGGCAAAAAACACGACCTTCAAACTGGCATTTACCGCGTAAACATTGACGTAATGGAGTGTTACAAGTGTGACGCAAGGCTAATGGTTGAAAACGAAAAAAAATGGAGATCCGTGATTCAAAGTGTAGGTATTGCTAGCGGCACTAGTTTAGATTTACCTCTGAACAAAATCCGTAGAGGATAGATGCGCATGGAGTGTCAGTGCGGGGGACGTAATACCGCTGGTGAGTCTATCAGCGCTAAAGACTGACAAACGACTCGCGCCGCGCCTTAATTTCGACTCGTGCGCATTCAAGGTCAAAGACAGACTTTAATGTCGACTGTACCTCACAATTTTAGGTTATACGGCCCCATAGTCCCTAATCGTTGTTACGCCACCTAATCGTCTCGCTGCGACCTATAGACGTCCCACTGCTGGGCACGGGTCTCCCCCACAGACACAGCTGCGGGAGCTCTAGAGCATTCTCCATCACGCTGCTCCAATGCGGATTGGTGGAGGGGTTAGTGGCCAACCCAGTGTCGAATGTTCTCAAGCCACCTGAAGGTCTTCGTAGGCTTAACGACTGTTACCACCATTGAAAACAACCGGGACCGACGGCTTTACGTGCCCTCCGAAGCACGGTAGCGTCCATGAAATTTTACCACTAGCGGTCACCCATCCACAAACCGACCGCGCCCCTCGTTTCTTAACTCTTTCGATCACATTAAATCGACGTGAATGACGACGTGAATCACGTTGAATGCCCGTGCCCAGCAGTGGGACGTCTGTGGGTCGCAGCGAAAGTGTGGTTATAGTTACTACAAGTAACTACAACACATATCTGTTTACCCCTTCGGTTAAATACAGGCGTGAGATTATGATTAAATGTTATTCCAATTAACGAGTAAGTACTTCTGGGTATTCACTACAGTTAGCTGTCACCGCTACCGAACATAAACATAATATAACAGAACTGTAGTCTAACACGTGTAGTTTAGGTACTTGTTTAATATTATCATACATTAAAACCAACAAAATACAATTTCAAAACTGGGGGTCAATTCTCGTGACAAAAATCTGTGAAATGCGAATGCGCGCGAACAAAGAGTAGCCGAGTGACTCCGAAGAACCAGCGCGCCCTTTCGCGCCTTTTTTATCACTGGAAAATGCATGTTTTGTACATAATGTATCCTTCAGGATAACTTGTGCAGTCCATACTTCTGAATATCATTATCATCATCACATCATCTTTCTTTGTCCCCCTGTTGGGCATGAGTCTCCTCTCAGAATGGGAGGGATTAGTTAGGCCTTAGTCCACCAAGCTGGCCAAGTGCGGATTGGCATACTTCACATGCCTTCGAGAACATTATTAAGAACTCTTGGGCATGCAGGTTTTCTCACCGTGTCTTATTTCCTTCACCGTTACAGTAAGTGACATTTAATTTCTTAAATCGCACATAACTTAGAAAAGTCATTGGTGCGTGCCGCTTGGGTTTGAACCCGGACCTCTCGAGTGAGAGGCGAGTTAGATAGCCACTGCGCTGTCACCGCTGTGCACATAACAGTTTTATTGTTAACGCATTGCTTACGTGTAACTATGACGCAGCGCAAATGTTGTACAATCTAAATATTATGATGATTTGAGAATAGCCCCCATGTTTTTCGACTTCGAAAAACAACGTTATCGCTCACACATTTTTTGAAACCGATAACGCAATGTCAGAGGTTTATGCCCCTTATCAGTAAAAATTCCCATTTTGTGGGCGAATACGTAATTTGTGTTTTTGACATTTTTTAATAACTTGTATAACTACATATTTCAATAAACTTCGATTACAATTATAAAAACTAGACAGGCCCGTTGGCGCAATCGGTAGTGACCCTGTCTGTTGCGCCAGGGGTCGTGGGTTCGAATCCCACAAATATTCGTGTGACGAACACTTGTATTTGTTCTGTGTCTGGATGTCAATATTATCTATATATATGTATGTATTTAAAAATATCTATGTAGGTATGTATATCAGTCTCTGACACCCATATTACAGGCTCGCGCCTACTTTGGGGTCAGATGGCCGTGTGTGAGTGTATTTTAAGTGAGGTTTGGGGAATACATTTAATAAGAGCCGACATTCTTAGTTCTCAAGGGTAGTAGCAACGCATCTGTGAGCGACTTATCAGTTAACTTAAGGCGCTGGAAGTATCTTAAATAATAGAGTAATGGGTTGAGTTATTAGCGTAGTAATATTTAAATAAAATAGATATAACGTAATTTGACAATAACTCAACTTATCTAAACTAACTAATATAGAAACAATACTATCTCCACTGACTATAACTAAAAGTAGGTAAGTAATAGAGAGTGAATGATATCGCGTAGCGATCCTGTACACTCTGTAGGTATAGCAGCGAGTCTCAGCCATCCCTGTCTATTCGCGACTACATAACAGAGACAGAGCATTGTTGGCGTAAATGAACTAGCGTATGATAAAATTTAGAAAATTCAATAATAAAAAATTGAGTATAAACTTATATTAAAAAAAATTGGAACCAAATTTGATTTCAACTTTAATTTATTTAGCATACAAAATAAGTAGGTAAAGTTTCATGGCAATTAGTTTTTAAATATGAGTGATAAAACTTAAGACATTTTGTTTTTCTAGCAAGTAAAAATAATTCAACCGTGTATTTGAAATAAATTCATTTTCGGAAACATGATGAAGCTTATTGATTTTTTTTAACACCCTAAAGTACTTTATTATAAAAAAATTATAAGGTGCGCAATTTTCTGCGCACTATTGTCGCATCAATACATGATGCATTACAAAATATTATGATAAAAATATTGTCGCTCAAAATATCAAGACGTGAGTTTTAGTTTCGTGAGGCGGAAAATAGTTTTCGTGTTGTTTTTTTTATGAAAAATTCTAGACAATTTGTATCAATTGTTGGCTTATTTTTTGGCTTGTTTTTTATTTGTTGGCCCTAGTTTAGACCATTGACTATAAACTGTATTTTTATCTGGTTAGTTATGCATGTTCTGATGCAACAATATATCGGCCGCAGAAAACTGGACGTTTCAGGGGTGACATGTGAACTGGTTCCATCTTAAGCGTGTAATGAAAACCATACTTCCAACAATACAATACAATATAGGTAATTCCATACTTAATTATTATAAATGCGAAAGTAAAATAAATAAATAAACTCTGTCGGTCTGTCTGTCTGTCTGTCTGTCTGCCGCTTTCACGCCAAAACTACTGAACCGATTTAAATAATAGTCTTGAGCCTGAGAAACGACATAGGCTACTTTATAATTGATAAAAAGTTTTGTAAAGGGTTGAAAAGGGGGATGAAAGGTTGTATGAAAGTATTGTCATTTTAAGAAGTATTAGCTTGGGGAAAAAGTTTCTTCGCATTTTTTATGAAAATTCCAAACTTTTTTAAAAGCTTTATTTAACTTCACTCGTATGTATTCATGTAAGTATGTTCTGCGGGCCTAGACAAGATCCACACGTTCGTTGTTCCGCAAACGCTAACGCTAATTCGTTAGCGTGAGCTAAATGGTAGACAAAGCATCAAACAAACGCTAACGCTTCTTTCCTTGCCGTCTAAACGACAAACGCTCGTTTGTCTATGAAATGAGCGTGAGCTCAAACGTCAAACGCAATTGACTGACAATATTTGACATCATAACATAGCCGCGAATTGTGAAGTGAATTGTGAGTGAGGAATTGTGTTTATTTTTTCGTTTCGAGTGGTTTTTTGGAGTAAGGAATAAAAGGTAAATATGTTTTTAAGTTTCTCTATTATATTTATTCACTTTAAATGAATCGTATAAATATAAATCCGCATGAAACTCAAAATACTTTTGAATATAAATTTGGGTTCCTATGCACAATAGAATTTTGGTTGTTTTAGATGGATTTCAGACAACGAGCGAGTCAAGAGCAGTTTTCAATAATGCTAGACTATATGGAAATGTAAGTAAAGCACATCCTAATTAATATAAGGAATTAATAATTAGTGTATTAAAGGTAGAAACTAAAGCCGACAGTTTGTTTACGTTTGTATACAATCGTCATAACGCAACAATTTCAAGTGGTGTGGTGCGAACGTCGAAATATAAGTAGTTACTTGAACATTTGAAGTAACTAGTCTGGATAAAGGCCCTTGGAGTAGGTTCATGAGTTGAGTATTTTAGATTTTAAAGTTGGTACGTATGTATTTTGTTTTGATAACATTTATGTCACTCTTATTTAATTCTAACTTGTATGAAAGAATAGTAAAATATTTATAGGTACGGTGATCTTTCAAGACCACAGCCTGGACCACAAGGCCGACTTAATAGTGAGCGTCAGTGGAGTGAACTCACCGAACTCCTCAATTCAGTTGGTGGAAGTGGGGTAACTAAGTCAATGGATAAGTGGAAAAGGGTAATTAGTAAAATAATAAAATAACTATTTTTACAATTAATTAATAATTTCAAATGAGTCAGCAGTAATTTTCCTAAGTTCTATTATAATTAAAAAATTAACTCCACAAACATTTTGTCATATTTTCGAGATTTGTCCCTTTGGCTCACTTGACAATGTGCATAGTGAAAAAATGCACAATATGTATGTATGTATTTAGGTATATTGACTTTAATTAAGATTGTAATTATATTTATTTTCATCAAGTAATATTTGAATTAAGTTGTTAAAAATTTCAATTTCACTTTTTACTATTTCAGGTGTGGTCTGACTGGAAGACTAAGACCAAAAAGAAGGCCTCCATCATTAATATAAATGCTCAAGGAACTGGTGGAGGTCCAAGCAAAGGAAAGCCTCTCAATCCCTTAGAAGAGAGGATTTTAAATATAATAGGATTACAGTCTATTACTGGCCACCAAGAAGTAGAGGAAGCAGGCTTCCCAGTAAGTATTAGATAATTCATTTAATAATTATTCATACACATTTAAAAATAGGGGATTTATAGCTACAACATATTTGTGGCCCATTGAGCCATTGAGCATGGGCATCAAGTGAAGTGGATCCCACTCCACTGAGCTGCACTAGTGCATGGTATAGGGGTTAATGGCAAACTCAGTCTATTTTCACTGTGAGTTTAGAGCACACTGAGATATTTTATAAGATCATAATATTATGATACATTATTATATTACAGTTTGTAATAAACACTAAAATTGTGGTATTCCGTTTTATTCAGGTGGTTACTTCACCGATTGTGCCCTCCAATACCACACCAATTATTATCGCAGAGATACAAGGCGAGACATGCACACCATCTGCGGTACCCCTAATCCCTGAGCCATCTGGCATGGACATCAGCATGCCGTCAACAAGTCAAACGACCCATGCTATCCAAAGAGGTAGTTTTTTTGTTATACTCTATAAGTTAACTTGACTACAGTCCCACCTGATGGTAAGTTGTGATGTAGCCATAGGAGCGCACTAACTTAGAAAAAGCCTGTTCTCTCTCTCCATGAAGATCCTACATTGTATCCTTCTCTGTATGGATAGTGAATGATATGTTGAAATGTATTTAAATTGTGCAGTGCACTCTCTTTAAGATCTTAGGAAATACAAAGAGTTTTAATAGATCGGTCTCAACAAGCTTAGTTTTAGATCTTAGCCCGCCTCTCCAATAAAGCTTTTGCAATTAACAAGTTTAGTTTACATTACCATTTTTTAACAATAAATATAAAAGATCATTTCCCTTTCGCATTTTTATATTTTTATATTGTAGATATGATGAGATCGCCGGGTCCTTCTACTCCACGTCGTTCATCGCCGGGCCCGTCTCCGCGTCGGCAGCGGACTGTCGGACTAAGAAGACGGCGACGACAGACGCCGTTTGAAAGGGCTACTGCGGAATTTGCTAGCATAGAAGAGAGAAGATTACGGCTGGAGGAGAAACGGCTCGAAAATGAGCATGTGAGGGAGATGGAAAGATTGAGGATCGACGAGCTCCGTGTTACAATGGAAGAGAGAAGGACAACGGTGATAGAAAAATTTGCGACTGATATAAAGGACTTGCTATCGCAACGTGTAAATCTATAGAGATTATGATTAAATATAGGATGTGTAGGTCTTCTTTACCTATAAAATTACTTATTACATTTTAAACTTTGTGTTTGTTTTTGATAATTTTAATTTTTTCGTTTGTGTTGATAGTTTGTCATAGAATTTTCTTATTAATTTATTATTTGATACTTCCATGACCTCATTTGTATAAAGAGTCTCAAAATCATTATAATTTCATAATCAATCAACCATAGCAATGACTCTATTCCTAATTTATTTAAAAATATAGATTAGTTTTTAATTTCTTCTATATACCTAATTGTTTTCCTCAGAAATATTTAGAAGTCAAAATTTGTATATTTTAAGAGAGTTAAGACTGACATATCTAAAAGTCTGAGCTACATTAATATGTTACCCTACCTATCTAGGTAAGGTATATAAACAATATTTATAATACATTACTATCTAGTAATGTATTATAAATATTGTTTTTATTTATTATTGTTTTGTAAGATTGATAGTTATTGATATATTTATGTTTTAAAGTAAAAAACTGTCTTAATGACTGTTATATTTTTCTTTTATGATTGTTAAATGTGAAAATAATTTTGTGGTTATCATTAGTTTAGCTATTTTAAAAGTGTTAAGGCTGACATAATTAAAAGACTGAGCTATATTTATAATACTTCAGTAAACTTAAAAGTAGTTATGTTATTAATTTTAAAGGTTTTGATTGTTTTTGTCAATTGTTATATAGTTTCAAATTTAATACTTCCATAATTTCACTGTTATTAATATTATATGATTTTTAAATAAATAAAAAACAGTTAAAAAATAAGAAAATGCTTTTATTTAAATAAAAATATTTATTTGTATACATAACTAAAAACCGACATTCTAACGTAACTTAAACACAAATTCAAAAAGCATATATGGGACACCTATAACCTAGTTATTACATTGCTACGTGTTACTCTACCTTGAATGAGCTCGTTTTGGCTACCTATTATAGGGATATTCTCGAGAACTTCTTGAGATGTGTCTTCCACTTCTAAATTAGATGGTGGTGGCAGTCTAGCATTTATTGCCATGTTGTGTAAGACTGAACAGGCAATAACTATTTTACCAGCTTTAACTGGATGGTAATGTAATGTCCTATGTCTTAACAAACATCTCCAGCGTGACTTAAGAACACCAAAACAACGTTCAATACAATTTCTTGCTTGAATATGTCGCTGAGTATAGGTGTCTTCTCTGGACCCGGGCACTGCATCTAAAATAGGTGTCAATAGCCATGGTCGTAGGGGATAGCCAGAGTCACCTAAAAGAAAAATATGTATATTTAAATCTTAAATCAACTTGTTATAGACCAGTTTTTTTCTTAATTTATTGATAATATCATGTTGCATAACAAAGTGTCATTATTTACCAATGCCTAATCCTGATTAATAGCAAATCTTTAGATTTTCAGAATACTTTAAACACATAAACACTAAATAAAAATTATTATATCTTACCTAATAACCATACTTGTTCCCCATGTCGATGCAGCTGCGACATAAAGCATTCAACTTTGCTGCATGACCATATAAATGAGTCATGTGTTGAACCACCAAATTTCGGATTCACATTTCTTATGACTAGATTACTATCACATACCTGTAATGAAGTTGAATAGTACCTATGTAAAACATTATATAAAAATAAACACTTGGTAGCAACCAAATAGTATTCAATTATTAACTTACCATTTGAACATTTAAGGAATGATAGCCTTTTCTATTATAATATAGATGTTCATCAACATTTGGCCTAAGAATAGCAATGTGTGTGCAATCCACACAACCAATTACTCCAGGCAATCTGAACTTTTGTTGAAACCTATATCAAGAATAAAAAAATAGTTCTATTATATTTATCAATATACTTTAAACATATTTTTGAAACACATTACTCACTCTAGTCTCAGACGGGCTCTTTCATTTCGCAACTGAGGAAATTTAATCCATTTTCCAACAATTGCTGGGTGATTGAGAGCCTCCACAACTTGGTCTATACATCTGCTGGCTGTTCTCTGTACCATATGATGTGTGATGCCAACTATCTTTTGGTATGAGCCAGTAGCTAAAAAGCTAAGTGTACATAGAACCTGTAAGCAAATATAACATTATTGATTTCTAAGTTATTACTTTCATGTAAATATTTATTGTAAAGGAAAAAACTAGGCAAGTATATAAACATAAATTAAATTTTACCTTAACTTCTAAGGGAATTTCTTGGGTCCCTCTAAGAAAAGTGTGGGTCTCCAAATCATGGCACAATTGCATAAAAGTATGTTTATCCAACCTAAATCGCTGGATAAACTCTTCTTCCGTGATATCAGCTACTATGTCCTTTTTTCGGCGGTTTAATCGTAGTTGACGATTAATTAGGGCTTCTTCACTATTAGCGCTCCATAACATGTGTAGATGATGCATAATTTCACTTTTATCTGAGTTATTTTATGGTATACTAGTGGTCCGCCCCGGCTTCGCACGGGTATTTTATATAAAAATCAAAATTATAATACACATACATAAACGCTATTTGCGTCAGGTTACCAAAAAAAATAAAAATTTAACACGACTTTATTTTACATATATAGATTATAACAATAGTTTCGTTTACGCCTAGTACTATTATATAGCCTATGTCACTCAGTGAAGATGCAGCTTTCTAATGGTGAAAGAATTTTTGAAATCGGTCCAGTAGTTTTGGCAGCGCACGCCAGAATAGCTCGCAGATGGTAGATTTTTTCCTACTTACCTACTTGACACTTATCGTCATATTTTGGACAATTCACACAATATCTTTATAAATTTTAGCCTGTGTGTTATTCTGGTGTATAAGCTATATTATTGTAAATTTTCATTAAAATCCATTCAGTACTTTTTACGTGAAAAAGTAACACACATCCATCCATACATACATACATACTTACAAACTTTCCCCTTTATAATATTAGTAGGATAGGATTAGTAAGGATTATACCTTATCAACAGCCTAAAATTTAAGTTTTATGCTTCTAGTTCTGAAAATGACAATACTTTCATACAACCTTTCATCTCCCTTTTCAACCCATTACAACACTTTTTTCCAATTAAAAAGTGTCTATGTCCTTTGTCAGGCTCTAGACTGTGTACCAAATTTCATTTAAATCGGTTCAGTAGTTTTGGCGTGAAAGCGAAACAGACAGACACTTCAAAACCAAACGTCCAATTTTAATCATTCAAAGACCAAATATTATCTACATAAACTGTAAATGTAGTCCAAAAAAATTCAAGATAAAAAAATGGTTGTTATGCCTCACTCGACATAGATAGGTATAGTGTGTCGCGGACTTTTTTATACATAGATATTTATAAGATCTACAATTAATTAGAACATTTTATGGTTCTATCTTTTATAGTTTAGGCAGCGTACGCAAAATAAGTAACTTTTCTGGTTGATTTTTTACACCTTGTGTCCGAAAAACCCAAATATCTTACGGAACCCTATTTTTTTTCCAAAATAAAATTTAGCCTATGTCACCCGGGGATAGTGTAGCTTTCCAACAGTGAAAGAATTTTTCAAATCGGTTCAGTAGTTCTGAAGCCTATTCGATTCAAACAAACAATCAAATCTTTCCTCTTTATAATATTATTATATAACAAACCGCTAGCGTCAGGGTTTCAATCACGCTAAGGAACGCGGCTTGAGCGTGACCAATAAAAGTTAAGCGTTTGTCAAAAAGTACCGTTGTCTACCACTTGTTCAATAGACGTCACGCTACAGATAAATTTTATACGTTAGCGTTAGCGTTCCGTGTCAAATAAAAATTTGTCTACGAACTTAGCGTGCGCTACGTCTCTTTTCCTCACCTAATGTCATTTTCATACATTTTAAAGTTATCGTCTGGCGTTAACGCTAACAGAAAAGGATCTTGTCTAGGGCCGCTGGAATCTTGCAATCAATATTTCACCCACTTCCACTGAAGCTATCGAGCTGAAATTTGGCACACATATTTGGTTCCGATGACAATGCATGAAAATAAAAAAAAAGTATTAAAAACCTTTTTTAAAAAAAAAAATTTAACGGTATATTTCATATAGTTTATTTACATTTAACTAAAGTATGTAGGTACCATTTTGTTCGATAACTTTTTGCCATCTTGTAGGTAGGGACATGATCCCATTCCTATAGAAATTTTGGGACTTCTGATCAAAATACCGCGACAAGTGGTTTTGGCAGTCCTCTCGTGATGTTAACCTGACACTGCCTAAAGAATTCTGAAGAGACCGAAACAGGTGGAAATCTGAAGGTGCAAGGTCAGGACTATACGGCGGATGCATTAACACCTCCCAGCCAAACTCTTAATTTTTGCTGAGTGGCTAAAGATGTGTGAGGTCTAGCGTTATCATGATGAAAAACCACACCCCTTCTGTTGTTTAGTTCCGGCCGCTTTCTCTCAACTTCTTGCTTTAATCTCATCAGTTGTTCGCAGTAGAGTTCAGAATCGATGGTCCTGCTTGGTGGTAACAGCTCATAATGAATAATGCCCTTCCAAAACCACACACACAGCATCACCTTGTTGCGAGTTAACCCGGGTTTCGCCAGTCTGTGAAGCCTGACCGGCCTTTGACCACGACATTTTTCGCACGTTCTTGTCGTACGTGATCCACTTTTTATCACCAGTTATCAGCTTCTTCAAAAATTGTTCGGTTTCATAACGTCGTAATAAAGAATCACAAATGAGTACACGGTTCATTAGGTTTCTTTCAGTGAGCTCGTGAGGTACCCAAATATAGAGCTTTTTTGTGTACCCAGTTTTTTTCAAATGCACCAAAACTGTTTTGTGGTCAATTCCCAGTTCTTCAGCTACGTCGTAACTACTGACATGCCGATCTTGCTCCAGTTTTTCAAAAATGGCATCCATTTTATCCGTAATTGGGCGACCAGAGCGACGTGCATCTTTGACATCAAAATTTCCGGATTGAAAACGCTTAAACCAAATTTGTGCTACTCTCACAGACACTGCACTAGGTCCATAAACGTCGCAAATTTTTTTCGCGGCTTGCGTTGCATTTTTACCTTTTTTGTAGTAAAATTTTAAAATGTATCGAATTTCTTCATTAGATTCACTCATCTTGGCGGTACGAAAAACAAATGAAAATCACACATTTTCCTAATGTGAATTTGGAATTATGTTCTTTAAAATTTAAACTTTCAATGATACCAAAACCAGCCAGATACAAATAGTATAGCCAAAGAGTTTTTAATACAGTTGCTCAAAAAGTGGCGTATTACAGGGACGTTTAGCGTTCGGGAAGTGAGCTATTACACACTCGTGCTTTTTCTTTACCTTTTCCGAACTCGTGCGTTCTCTTTCCCAACTGTCAAAATAATGTCTATTAAAAAGAAAAAACCAACCACGAAGTTTTTACTAAAAAAAATTCATAGAAGTTTTTATGATTCATGCAAATATTTCTAAAAAGAAGCTACTAATTTGTTTCAATATCAGATTTAATGATTTGATTCAATGAGTTAGGTTAGGTTTCACTTCATTTCATCGCATTAAATTTCATGTCAATAAAAAAATTCTACTGAAGACTTGGCTGTATGGGCATAATTCCCTTTGCCTACCCAGAATGGGTGAAGAAAACAAAAAAAAATCTCTGCAATACTCTGTATTCTTTTAAGGTTGGCGCCATTTTCCCAAAAATGTTCTTTGCGAGTTTAGTTTGTGTTTTTATTATTTTATTAAATTGCTTCATTTTTTCGCAACTGTATTAAAAATAGTTGTTCAGTACACGTGCGGAACCGTCATTGCAACTTGTTCCGACTGTCAACCCTCGCCTTCGGCTCGGGTAGACATTTGTCGGAACTCTTTGCAATGACAGGCTTTCCGCACTTGTAGCGAAATATACTATTTTAATACAGTTGCTCAAAAAGTGGCATATTACAGGGACGTATAGCGTTCGGGAAGTGAGCTATTACACACTCGTGCTTTTTCTTTACCTTTCCCGAACTCGTGCGTTCTCTTTCCCAACTGTCAAAATAATGTCTATTAAAAAGAAAAAACCAACCAAGAAGATTTTACTAAAAAAAAAATTCATAGAAGTTTTTATGATTCATGCAAATATTTCTAAAAAGAAGGTACTAATTTGTTTCAATATCAGATTTAATGATTTGATTCAATGAGTTAGGTTAGGTTTCATTTCATTTCATCTCATTAAATTTCATGTCAATAAAAAAATTCTACTGAAGACTTGGCTGTATGGGCATAGTTCCCTTTGCCTACCCAGAATGGGTGAAGAAAACAAAAAATAATCTGTGCAATACTCTGTATTCTTTTACGGTTGGCGCCATTTTCCAAAAATGTTCTTTGCGAGTTTAGGTTGTGTTTTTATTATTTTATTAAATTGCTTCATTTTTTCGCAACTGTATTAAAAATAGTTGTTCAGTACACGTGCGGAACCGTCATTGCAACTTGTTCCGACTGTCAACCCTCGCCTTCGGCTCGGGTAGACATTTGTCGGAACTCTTTGCAATGACAGGCTTTCCGCACTTGTAGCGAAATATACTATTTTATTACAAGTTCCTACATACTATAATGCGAAAAGACTTTTTCCCCAACCTATTAGAAGCATAAAATTTATATTTTAGGCTGTTGATTAGATATTTAAATAAATACGGCATTCAAAGTTTGTAAAAATGTTATACTTAAAGGGTGTAAAATAAACATAGGGGATAACACATTTACAGATTCATTACAAAGTGGAGCTAAAGTTAACGCGTTAAGAAGAATCTATTATATGTCTAATTCCACGCGAGCGAAGCTGCGGGCGTCCACTAGTACGAATATAAATGAATCTGAATCTGACTGAATGGAAAATGTATTGTATTTAACTGACATTGATAAATTCGTTCTATATTTGTTGTAACTATTATTATTTGAATTCGTATGTATGTTTGTCGAGCTCAAAAACTGCGCGATAAGCGCTTTGCTTATCAAATTTCGTTTCGGTCGAGGTTTTTAAACACATTTGAAACGTCGACCCCAGAAGGGCGAGTCAATATCAAGTGACGAGGGTGTAGTATAAGCGGGGGCATCTGTCGCAAGATAGCAAGCGAGCATGTAGCTCACACCAACCATCCGCTGCCATGACTTGAATATGGTTTGGGATGGATAAGGATAAGAATATTGTAAATCCGATGACCATATAGATAGTCGTGACTTAGAGCTTAGCTTAGTGGTAGGTAATTATTGTAAATTTATCCTAAGGCAAGTTAGGCACCTGTGTAGGATTAGCTATTCATTCAATGATCAATAGCTAATCCTTTGCCTTATATAGATCAGTTAGTAGTTTAAGTAGTTTTTAGTTACCTAGACTTTCGTTAAGCGTGTCTAATCACCTCATAGCGAAATAAATTATTTGACTTTGACTTAATCCAGTTGCTTAGCAATCCAGTTAGCAGGTGTGATAATAAGAACATTTGCTGCGACCCAAAGACGTCCCACTGCTGGGCACGGGTCTCCCCCACAGACACAGCTGAGAGGTCTAGAGCATACTCCACCACGCTGCTCCAATGCGGATTGGTGGAGGGGTTAGTGGCCAACGCAGTGTCAAATGTTCTCAAGCCACCCGAAGGTCTTCGACAAGGCTTAACGACTATTTCCAGCATTGAAAACAACCGGGACCGACGGCTTTACGTGCCCTCCGAAGCACGGTAGCGTCCATGAAATTTTGCCACTAGCGGTCACCCATCCACAAACCGATCGCGCCCGTCGTTGCTTAACTCTTTCGATCACATTGAATCGGTGCGAGCCATTGGGCTATGGACGCTACAAGTTCCTATCTCAGTACCAGTGAATTGTTTTTACTTAAAATAATATCTTGTTTTTGTTTCAGGTAGCAAAGAATTACCACCGAAAGTGAACATTCCAAAACAAAGTACCTACAAATGAAATTAAGATTTTTATCATATTAGAGAAATAAATTAAATTAAAAAAAAAGATAAGTTATATTTAAAAATAAAATTATATATAACCATCGACCAAAATTTACTACCAAACTATATTATTATTATATACCTACCAAGACTTGTATATTCTATGAAACTAAACTTACTAATGTTAAAGCTATAGTAATCTCTTCCTATATAGCCTGCCTTAAACCAAAGTTCGTGTTAGTTAGTTAGTTAGTTAGTTAGTATCGACGGTGTAACGATGGTGCCTCAGCAATACTGTTTAAGATGGAAACACCACCACTCGAATGTGCAGAGTATGTTCGCCCAGCTACTGGAGAAAGGTCAGTATGTGCATGTGTAATGTCAATTGTAACATTTTGAAGTAAAACTTCTTTAGACGGGAGTAACTCAGGGAGTAACTCAGATTTGGACTCAGAGACCCGTGCCCAACAGTGGGACGTTTATGGATTGTAATAAAGAGTAATAAAAGCTAATGCGATAAAAAAATGCTACTCAAATGCTGAAGTTCAACGGCAAACAAGGTTTTGTTGGAATTTGATATTCGAAAAACAAAATTTGCTAAACGCCTTGACCTTTGGAGAAATAAAAAAAGAAATACTGCGGCACTTGTTGATTATAAATTGGTCGTTGTTAACAAACAAGCGGTTGCAAAAACTATATTGGTTCGGTTCTATTATTATTGGGTGGTAGAACCTACCCCAAATGATCCCCAAAGGCTCAAATACAATGAGTAATGAGTTTCATGTTTTCTTGCCCCGTTCATGTACGTGTGGCATGAAAGTTTCTGAAACTGGCACTTGCAATAAAAAATCAAATAACTGAATTTTAAAATGGAACTGATGTCTACCTGAGGGATGTATTTTTAAAACAACAATAAAATTTGATTATTACATTTTATTAAATTTTACCTGAGTAATTTTACTTTTTACTACATATTTCAATTTCTTCATATTAAAGACGCAACAACGTGCTTTTTCCCGATATTCGTTTCTTTGATTTCCCCTAAGCTTTCTACGCCATAAATTATGATTTTTACAAGTATTAAGATTCGTCGTATGAATTGTATTTCAGAACGCTTCTGCGATGTTACGCTTTACTGCTCGCCGAATTTCGCCACGCAAGTGCCAAACAAGGACACAGTGGAGCCGCAGAAGATACGAGGGGTGTCCCTCAGGGCGCATAGGTGAGCCCTTTAGTTTTTAATACAAATATTCAATTACAGTTTTTTTTTTTTTTTTTTTCTGGCCCGAGCTCTAATCATCTATAGATATGTGGTGTATTAGACATGGCTTAATGTTGTGATCGACATAGCTAAAAAAGGTGACTTAGTATTTGGAAAAAGCTGTCGTAGTACATATTTGAAAAAAATCGTTTTTTCTCGTTTATAATCTGGTTTTTATTCTACCGTTTTGGTAGCTTTACCCTAGTTCTATTTTGGCACGTTTCTGGATGTGTTTTTCGAAACAAGATCGCTTTGTCTGCTGTTGTAAGTAAATTTATTGTTAGCTAAGAGCGTTCTCCCTAATGTTCCAGGGTGGTGTTGGCAGCGTGCTCGGACCTACTGGCCGCGTTGCTGGCGGCCCACGAGGGCCACGGTGAGCCAGTGCTGGTGATAGACGGCGCGGAGCCTAAGCACCTGCGCGCGCTGCTCGACTATATGTACACCGGCGAGATGAATGTGCACCATGTGAGTATAACACTGGGGCCGTTTGGGCCACGGACGGCCAGTGCTGGTGGTAGATCTATGGCTTTACTGCAAGGCAAGTTTTCTAGCCTACTAGTATTCCTACTGGGCACAGACAACACAATACCCTTGAGGCTCAGACCGATCTCCTGGGTCGGCCATACTCACTTAATGATCATTAAGCCACGTCGGCCGCTGTCAGTATGTGGGTATGTCTAGTCGCATAATTTTATGGTAGCCTCCATGCTTCAGAGGGCACGTTTAAGTTAAAATATAGTAATCATATGAAAAACTGACATTGAACAGTAAGAATTTTTTTTGACATGAAAATTAAATAGGTAAGCTAAGCATTAGCTGCTTAAAAATAATCATTTTATTTTATTCATTAGATAAAGACATTATATTATAATAACACCGTTTAAAAATAGAATGAACATATAATATGACGGGCCCGTGGGCGCAATCGGTAGAAACCCTACCTGATGCGCCAGGGGTCGTGGGTTCGAATCCCACTCAGGACAAATATTCGTGTGACGAACACTTGTGTTTGTTCTGTGTCTGGATGTCAATATTATCTATTTAAGTATGTGTTTAACAATATCTATGTATGTATATCAGTCTCTGGCATAGTACAGGTTCGCGCCTAATTTGGGGCCAGATGGCCGTGTGTGAGAATGTGCATGGTATTAAAAAAAATGAGAGGTGTCAAGGGACACCCGGATGGAACGAAGTTATTGGATATATAAGTTATATCATTTCTCACACACCCTGTATACAATGTGTCGTGACAACTTTTCGTAAGAATTTTTTCCGTCTAGCCCCCTTTCACAACGCGCGATAAGGAACTTCGTTCCAAAAAAAAGTAATGGAAGTAATAGACATACACTTATGATTAACTAGCTTTTACCCGCGGCTCCGCCCGCGTGGTCAAAGGGAATTAACAATGAGTTGTTTAACATACATGACACATTTGTGGTGGATGAATAGTGACAGTTCCACAATTAAAAGATACTTAGAGGAACCTGAGGTAATGCTGACCGCAGATAAAGTGTACGTAAACTGACTTACTGGAGCAAATAAAAAAACATCGATATATTCAAATGGGGATGTTTTACCGAGGTAAAAAGTAGCCTACGTCACTCTCCACCCTCCTCACTATCACCACACACAAAAACCATACCATTTAATAGCTTCGTTGCGACGTGAAAGCCGGACAAACAAACAAATAAACAAACAAACACACTTTCACATTTATAATATTAGTATGGATTAATGTCGTTTCATGCGTCCAGTCGCAGCTGGCGAGCCTGCTGAAGACGGCCGAGGAGCTGCGCATCAAGGGGCTCACGGACATCCGGTGGAACAACAAGGACGAACCGCCCGACTGCAACACCGGTACGTACACGTACGGCGGCTACGGGATGCGTTAAGGCCCAGTGGTGGGCAAACTTTTTTAATGGCGGGCCACAAAGGTTTATAAATTCTAGAGGAGGGCCAGAATTATAGAAAAAATGCATTTTGTGTTATGATATTATTACAGCGTTACACACAAATGTTATGGCTTTTACCCTAAATATTAATTAATTTAACTTTTATTCAAAGGCTCTGCCTTGTTAAGCGTGTGGGACATATGGAATTGTTTTTGTTTTTCCCATAGAGGAAATAGACCCTCGGCGGGCCGTATTAAATACTTTCGCGGGCCGGAGTTGGCCCGCGGGGTTGCCCATCACTGCGTTAAGCCATCGGTCCCGGTGGTTTTAATGGCAAAAATCGTTACGCCTTATCATAGACCTTCGGGTGGCTTGAGAACATTCGACACTGGGCTCGCCACTAACACCTCCACCAATCTACGTTAGACCAGCGTGTCTAGAGCATACTCCACCACGCTGGTCTAGAGTCTAGATCTCCCGCAGCTGTGTGAGAGATGTCCGTACCCAACAGTGTTAAGTATATGACAGGCCCGTTGGCGCAATCGGTAGTGATCCTGTCTGTTGCGCCAGGAGTCGTGGGTTCCAATCCCACTAAGCACAAACATTCGTGTGACGAACACTTGTGTTTGTTCTGTGTCTGGATGTTAATATTATATATATGTATTTAAGTATGTATTTAAAAATATCTATAATAGTGGACGCCCGCAGCTTCGCTCGCGTGGAATTAGACACTCACTATCTTCAAAAACGGCATTGTTTCATACTAAATTTGCACCCCCGTTTTACCCCCTTAGGGGGTGAATTTTCAAAAATCCTTTCTTAGTGCTCCCCTACGTTATAAATGGAACCCCTGTGCAAATTTCAAGTTTCTAGCCCTTATAGTTTAGGCCCTGCGTTGATATGTCAGTCAGTCAGTCAGTCAGTCAGTCAGTCAGTCACCTTCTCCTTTTATATATATAGATACTAGCTGACCCAACAAACGTTGTTTTGCCATGTATATTATTAAAAATAAAAATCGCGATGGAAAAATAGGGGTTGATCGTAGAGGGTTGAAAATTCAGGGTTGTATGTATTTTCTAATGTTGTATCATAAATAAATACAAAAATAAAAATTTGTCTAAAAATTAAAAAAAAAAATTAGGGATGGACTACCCTTAACATTTAGAGGGATGAAAAATAGATGTTAGTCGATTCTCAGACCTACTGAATACGCATATAAAATTTGGTAAAAATCGGTAAAGCCGTTTCGGAGGAGTACTGCAACAAACATTGGGACACGGAAATTTTATATATATAAGATCAGTCTCTTACACCCATATCACAGGCACGCGCCTACTTTGGTGTCAGATGGCCGTGTGTGAGAATGTCCAATAAATATATATTTTTTATATACATATATGGTTGTAGCTAAACATTTCCTTCGCAGGCGCCGTGACCACAACGACTACCGAAAGACAGCCCTCGCCCGAACACAAGCCCGCCGAGTCTAAGCCCTCCCCCAGGCCGGAGAGGCCCGAGCCGGAGAGGGGGCGGCCGGCGGACGAGAGGAGAGGGCACGAGAGGAGGGGGGAGGGCACGCCCGAGCGCGCGGACGGGGAGGAGAGGGCGGGCGACAGGTTTAGTGTTAACGGTGAGTGAGTGGTACTAGCTTGCAATAGGGCCGTACTGAAAATCAGCGCCATTATTCCTATCCGCGGTGTATATAAGTATATAAGCGGTGACAGCCTAGCTGCTATCGAACTCGCCTCTCACTCGAGCGGTCCGGGTTCAAACCCCAGTGGCACGCACCAATGACTTTTCTAAGTTATGTGCGTTTTAAGAAATTAAATGTCACTTGCTATAACGGTGAAGGACACATCGTGAGGAAACCTGCATGCCTGAGAGTTCATCATAACGTTCTCGAAGGTATGTGAAGTCTGCCAATCCGCACTTGGCCAGCGTGGTGGACTAAGGCCTAATCCCTCCCATTCTGAGAGGAGACCCGTGCCCAACAGTGGGACGTCTATGGGTCGCAGCGATTCCTATCCGAAGGATTATTGCATAAGCTATGTGCGCTTATTTCACTTTGTAATAAGTAAGTATTAAGTAGTAAAAATTGTAGTAGTTAATTGTATAATACAAAGAGAAATAAAAATTTATTATACTCTATTGAATGCATTTAAGAATATTGACAGGCTCGTTGGCGCAATCGGTAGTGACCCAGCCTGCTGCCAGGGGTCGTGGGTTCGAATCCCACTCAGGATAAATATTCGTGTGACGAACACGTGTATTTGTTCTGTGCCTGGATGTCAATATTATCTATTTAAGTATGTATTTAAAATATCTATGTACCTATGTATATCAGTCTCTGACACCCATAACACAGGCTCGCGCCTACTTTGGGGTCAGATGGCCGTGTGTGAGAATGTCCATGATATTTATTTATATTTATTTATTATTTATTATTAAAACCTTCCCTTGATGGTAGAAGAAATTATGCACGAAAAACAATTTGACGCGGGCGAAGGCACGGGCAAAGCTAATGTTTTAACGTTTTTCTCTTTCACAGGGGGTCCACCGCCTCTGATAAAATTGCCGACGAAAGAGAAAAGTAGTCCCGTTAAGAGAGAGAAAGAGAATTCAGACAGGTAAGGAGCTAATACCTTTGCTTTTATTTTTATGGATATAAGATAGCAAACGAGCTTGCAGCACCACCCATGACAACTGTGACTGACTGAACAAGACTCAAATAGGGTGTTTAGGATTATACTTTTGAATGAAAGGCCTTGATGTTAACGGATTAATATTATACTAGTGGACGCCCGCAGCTTCGCTCGCGTAGAATTAGACCCATTAACGACGTCTACCCGTCTAACGACTTCAAAAACGGCAAAGTTTCATACTAACTTTGCACCCCCGTTTTACCCCCTTAGGGGGTGAATTTTCAAAAATCCTTTCTTAGTGCTCCCCTACGTTATAAAAGGAACCCCTGTGCAAAATTTCAAGTTTCTAGCCCTTATAGTTTAGGCCCTGCGTTGATATGTCAGTCAGTCAGTCAGTCAGTCAGTCAGTCAGTCAGTCAGTCAGTCAGTCACCTTCTCCTTTTATATATATAGATAGATTAAGTAGGCAACAGAAAAAAATTACATTTTTAACAGAATAGAGTGAGTGACAAAGTGATATGACAGATCGTAGTAATAGACAAGCATAGAGAAAAAAAAAGTGTGGACAAGGAACGCTCCCAGTGTTGCCTTGTCTATGTTGTTCTCCGAACATAGGGACTGGGATCGTTAGTCCAGTTAGCTGAGAGAGATAATTAGAACATTAGTCGGTCAGTTCGTTAGTGGGTATGAGGACTGGGGACTGTTAGTGATAGTCCTGTTAGTTGGTGTTAGTCCAGTTATTAATTTTCAGTAAGAGTCTCGTTTCAAGTCAGTCACAGATGTGTTGCTACCATTGAGGACTAAGATGGTCGCCTCTAAAGAAGTGTAACCAAACCTTTCCAACCGGACCACAATTGTTTTCAAGATAATTATTACACATTGCTTTGTGGACCCTTTTGTATCTGTCCCAATGTTGGGCAAGGCTTAGCTAACATAAGCTATCAGCGAGCGAACGAATCTCGAGCGAAAGCGGATCGTTGTTTTCATATATTTGACGTCTCTTTCGCGAAATCTATACTAATATTATAAAGAGGAAACATTTGTTTGTAATGTTTTCACACAAAAACTACTGGACCGATTTTAAAAATTCCTTCACCATTAGATAGCTGCATCTTCACTGAGTGACATAGGCTATATAATATTACTAAGTGCGAACGAAACTACTGTTATGTCTAATTCCACGCGAGCGAAGCAAATTTTGTAACAGTTGTAATTTGTAAATTTGTAACAAATAAATTTGTTTCAATAATTCAAATTGAAATAATTTATTTCGCTATGAGGTGATTACACACGCTTAACGAAAGTCTAGGTAACTACAAACTACTTAAAGAGAAGAGATATAATGCTATTCTGAACTGATTAATATAAAGCAAAGGATGAGCTATTGATCCTTGAATGAATAGCTAATCCTACACAGGTGCCTAACCTGCCTTAATGATAATCTATCTATATATATAAAAGGAGAAGGTGACTGACTGACTGACTGACTGACTGACATATCAACGCAGGGCCTAAACCATAAGGGCTAGAAACTTGAAATTTTGCACAGGGGTTCCTTTTATAACGTAGGGGAGCACTAAGAAAGGATTTATGAAAATTCACCCCCTAAGGGGGTAAATCGGGGGTGCAAAGTTAGTATGAAAATTTGCCGTTTTTGAAGTCGTTAGGCGGGTAGACGTCGTTAATGGGTCTAATTCTACGCGAGCGAAGCTGCGGGCGTCCACTACTTTACAATAATTACCTACCACTAAGCTAAGCTCTAAGTCACGATAGACTATGTATCTGGTCATCGGCTTTATTTCATTAATTCATTCATAATTTTTTTTTCCGTAGCGACAGTACCAGCCCGAAGCGCCGAAGGTTGCGAAGCGAGAATACGGACGAAGAATTACTGCAGCCCAAATTGTGAGTAAATAATATAATTTAGTAGTAGCTTATAGTTTAGTTTATATATTTTAGTAGTAGCGTCCATAGCCCAATGGCTCGCTTCGATTCAATGTGATCGAAAGAGTTAAGCAACGACGGGCGCTGTCGGTTTGTGGATGGGTGACCGCTAGTGGCAAAATTTCATGGACGCTACCGTGCTTCGGAGGGCACGTAAAACCGTCGGTACCTCAATGCTGGAAACAGTCGTTAAGCCTTGTCGAAGACCTTCGGGTGGCTTGAGAACATTCGACACTGGGTTGGCCACTAACCCCTCCACCAATCCGCATTGGAGCAGCGTGGTGGAGTATGCTCTAGACCTCCCGCAAGTAAGTTCGTTAGCGGTTCTCAAGCCACCCGAAGGTCTTCGACAAGACTTAACGACTGTTTCCACCATTGAAAACAACGGGACCGACGGTTTAGCGTGCCCTCCGAAGCTGGATGCGCCTATGACTTGTTTGCCACGATCGGTCGCCTGTCAAACCTAATTATTTTCAAAATTCAGAATTTTCCTGTACCAAACATAGGGAGTCAAACATTTAAAAAAATTGAATTAAGATAGCAAACGAGCTTGCAGCACCACCCATCAACTGCCGCCCAGGACAACTGTGACTGACTTTGAACAAGACTCAAATAGGGACTGGGATAGTTAGTCCAGTTAGCTGAGAGAGTTAAGTAGAGTTGGTCAGTTCGTTAGTGGGTATGAGGACTTATAAATAGGTAGTAATCGTAATCGGGCAATGTTATAATATAATATAAATATCAATAAATATGTTGGACATTCGCACACACGGCCATCTAACCCCAAATTAGGCGCGAGTCTGTACTATGGGTGTCAGAGACTGATTGATATACATACATAGATATTTTAAATACATACTTAAATAGATAATATTAACATCCAGACACAGAACAAATACAAGTGTTCGTCACACGAATGTTTGTCCTGAGTGGGATTCGAACCCACGACCTTTGGCGCAACAGACAGGGTCACTACCGATTGCGCCAACGGGCCAGTCAAAAATATTATAAATGTATGTTAGTTAAACAGTATTAGCTGTCACTCGTAACACATGTGGCAAGCGTTGTAGGTCACAGAAACGAAAGAAACGAAAAGAAAAAGGAAAGAAATTACCACCTAGAGCACGGTAGGTCACAGAAACGAAAGAAGCGAAGGGAAAAAGGAAAGAAACGATCATCCAAGGCTCGGTAGATCACAGAAACGACACGAAAATGGAGACAAACGACCATCCATGACACGATAGGTCATAGTTGAAGTTACCGGCTTACTCACGTGTGATTTAAGTCGGCAATAGGCCGACTAGTTTCGATCTATTACGATGATCATCTTCAGGAGTGAACGTGCTCGCGGCGGGCACGGCGTACACTCTGAGTGTACGCCGTACACTTAAACGTAACGTAAACGTCTTAAACTAACTGAACTAACACACCCAGTCATGCTCGTTTGCAATTCTCTTCAGTTAAAATCACTTCAGGGAAATTCCTAAAACTGTTTGAAACTAAAGGCTTATAACAATTAAACATTTAGATAATTAAGTCTTATCTTGAATATGTGATGGAATATACAATTAGTGACAATGAAATGTTCGTATGAATTGCGTCAGAGGTAATCTGGACTCAACACAATATATTTCACGCCTGAATTTCCTTGAGGAGGTAGGCAGAGAACACCCACTGTTCTCCAAATGTTTAGTTGATAGCTGGTGAGCCTATGCCCTGGAAGCAGTGACAGCCCAGTGGCTATCGAACTCGCCTCTCACTCGAGCAGTCCCGGTTCAAACCCCAGCGGCACGCACCAATGACTTTTCTAAGTCATGTGCGATTTAAGAAATTAAATTTAACTTGCTATAACGGTGAAGGACACATCGTGAGGGAACCTGCATGCCTGAGAGTTCATCATAATGTTCTCGAAGGCATGTGAAGTCTGCCAATCCGCACCTGGCCAGCATGGTGGACTAAGGCCTAACCCCTCACATTCCCATACATAAGGGTGATTAAAAGAAAATTTGTATAGAAAATGTTTACTTTGAATATTTTTTTTATTAAATTTAAAATTATTCTAATCGGCGACATGCCATTGACAGGGTTTCATTGGAAATCAGGGCCGTGGTGTCTTCGTTGATTAAGAGTTTTTGAACGGTTACCAGGTTTCTACCACCTGTCGAAAAAAATACAATCTATGTGAATTGTATTCATTGGTTGGCACCATTATTTGTTGACTCAAGAAGAGAGCGGGTAACCACAGGATCGTGAGGTGATTAGGGAGGCCCGTATCCAACAGTAGACTATAAAAGGCTTATGTATGGATGGATGGATGGATTTAATTCATATCAAAGGTCGGATTAACTTTTCCTTCGACATCGCTCTTTGTTCTGTACCTCAGCAAGCAGGGCACTTCAAAGAATCTCTGCTGCACATTCAGTTCTGTAGCCTCCTCGAACGTCTGAGGCATGTCTCTCCCAACTGTCTCTGGTAATGCAAGACAGGTTGTCGCTCCAAGGAAAGCAATCCCTCCAACTATGACCAACGGCAGCCATGTTACATAGTTTTCCAAGTACACAATGTACGGAGACAGGATACTGGCAACGAAACCGCATATATGTATGAAGCTGACCGCAGCGCCTCTCACGGACGTTGGCAGCATCTCCGCGCCCCACTGCATGGCGATGTTAATTGTCATGTTGACACAGAATCTCGCTACCACAGCACACATGACTGACGGCAAACCTGCCTTAACAAACGGTGTTGCTATACTGAACGCACCACATAAGGATAGACACAGAACTGACAGCCATTTCCTTCCAGTCTTGTCCAGAATTACCGATATCAACATCAGCGAAGGGAATTCCGTCAGGGAAACTAAAGAGAACGACACGAAGAAATCGTATTGTAATCCGTCCAGGCTTCTGACTAATGCGTCGAATATCGTCATGCAACACATGAATCCTGTACATAGACAGATGAAGTTGCTTCTCAACGTTGGAGTTTTAGCTAAGTCTAGGAGACTTGTAGATTCAGTTGGATTTGATTTTCTAGTGCACGCCTTGAATTGATCTATTAATTTTGGCGGGATTTCCTTTTTGTTGACTTTCGCTATTCGCAGCACTTGTTCTATTGCTTCGTCTGTGCGTCCTTTGAAGAGCAGCCATCTTGGGCTTTCGGGTAATATGAGTGGAGTGAGCACGGCAAACCCCATGGGGATACTCATTACCAAGCTGAGTGTCTTCCAATGTCCGCAGATTAACGCAAGCCACGGTAGAGATGTAGCACCGAGACAGTAGAACAGGCCAAAAGGCAGATTTGCCATCAGACTCCGATATTTAGGCGCAATAAACTCTAGAACGAGAAGATACGTCATCATCATGCAATAGTCGTAAGATACGCCCATGAGGAATCGACAAATTGAAAACTGTAGGAAATCGCGAGTGAATATAGTCAATACTCCAGCCACGCATCCGATCACATTGGACACAACGGCAGCTGGTATTCTGCCAAATCGGTCGGAAAGCCATCCGATTAAGAATCCTCCAACAACGGATCCGACGAAGAATATAGCTTGGGCGGTCGCCGGATAGCTCCCCTTGTCGCACACCCACGACATTTCGCTAGTGATCGTCGGATATGGAATTTCTGTTTTGTTGTATTCCCATCCGTATACACAGCGCTGTTTTGGCCAGGTATCGTCGGGTCTTCCACCAGATTCTATCTCCTTCCAATTTGAATACATCTCGCATTGAGAGTACCCAAATCGAGCGTTCTCGTCCAAAGGTATGGCTAGAGCTCTGCGATCGAATGCGGTCATATTCTCCAGCTCGGGAACCCAGCACCAGTGGTTAGGAGACGCCTCCGTGAGAAATAGTTGTCCAAAATACGCGAACACTCCAAAGATGTAGAACGGAAATGTTGAGAACACTAAGAAAGACTGGTATAGTCCGAACTCGCCGGCCGCCGACACTAATTGATCGTAATCCACTTGATCAATGATTTGATCGCGTTCATAAACTATCTCCTTACATTGTTCACTTAACTGTTCATTTTTATTTTCACTAAGTTTTACCAATTCAACATGCGATTGAATATTTTCTTGATCCATTTTATCTATATCAATTGATCTATTGTCGAGTTGATCACTAGTTAAATTCGTCTTAAAATGTGTCCCATTGACATTTTTTTTCTTAGAAAATGTTTCATCACCTGCTTCGCAATTTAAATGTTGGTTCTCTAATTTAATCTCTTTCATTTTTCGTACGTTGAACTCGCGCAAATAATATAATGTATAAGGGAAGGCTTTGTTTGTAGACTCTGTGCAGTCGACAGCTTGGGATCGACTACGGTATATTATGTTTGTCTATATATAAAGCACTGTTGCCTTGTGCGAGATAAGACTATATTAAGATTTATAGTGTTAACGGTGTGTGTACATGTCCTTTCTTTCGTTATTTGAATGAATTAGATGACCTTAGTCCATATTTCACCAAAACGTGTAATATTCCATATATTATTTTGTTGCCCCAATTATTAAAATGTTAACGCGTTTTACAAGGATTGGCTATTTTTACATCAATAGGTCACTAACCCCACTCACGTTGAAGGTCCCGTGTTCGAGTGCAGGCGGCTGCAGATTTGGATGTATTTTGTCAGATTATTAGGGTTGTTTGAGTTTTTTGAATAGAATTTTGACGTTACTGAACACTAAAATTTACATAACTACCAACCAGTATTTGTAGATTTTTTTCAAATTAAATTATTTTATTCACAGATACTTCGTGCGGGACTAACTCACATGTTAGCCGTTTAATTATGTTTGTGCTACATTCATTTGTTTCTTAGTAACACGGAATCTTAAGTCCTCAAGGGCAACCACTCAACTTAGATCGGAATTAAGTATTGAAGTCACAGGTATAACTCACAACCTGTCAAAACCAGTTTCGACTGCAATAATTAGTGTCAAGCTCGGCCTGGTCAAAACTACAGTGTGTTATGTGCTCAATATACTGAAGTATATTTATAAATAAGTTATTAGATAATGTGAATTCAGTTTGTTTGTTGGTGAAATATCTTAAAATAAAATCGCAGTAACAATCCCTGCGACTTCTTTTGGGATGAAGTTCGAAGCGTAGAGATTGAATGCTAATAAGTATATTTTATTTACATATATATTACGCGGTATTTTGTTTTTACAATTTAAGCATGTAATTCTGTTTGTAGCGTCCATAGCCCAGTGGCTCGCGTTGATTAAGTGTGATCGAAAGTGTTAAGCAACGACGGGCGCGGTCGGTTGGTGGATGGGTGACCGCTAGTGGCAAAAATTTCATGGGTGCTTCGGAGGGCACGTAAAGGCGGTCGGTCCCGGTTGTTTTCAATGCTGGAAACAGTCGTTAAGCCTTGTCGAAGTCCTTCGGGTGGCTTGAGAACATTCGACACTGGGTTGGCTACTAACCCCTCCACCAATCCGCATTGGAGCAGCGTGGTGGAGTATGCTCCAGACCTCCCGCAGAAGAAAAAACCGGTTGACGCTGTCACATCAAGTTGACTATCTCAGGGTAATCGCTACGCACATTGTTGGTTTTGTTAGTTGCAAGTTTGAATATCTAATATAAAAACGTGGTATTAATAATAATGGTTGTATATTGTACTGTGTGTATGAATAATGCTAGAAAAAATAAAAATATATCATACTTTAACTATCCCAAGGAGTGCAATAGGTAAGTATATATGTGATTATTACTTTTTCAAGTAAGTACCTTTATTTTACGGAATTATCCTTTTTTTAATAAGATATGTGTACTACACGGTGTGTTTTTACCTTTTTATTATTATTACAAGCTTTTACTAAACATTTGTTGGTTTGTGGGTGGGTTGGTACTTACTGTGTGTTTTAAGTTTAAGTATTGCAAGTGAGATTTGAACCACATCCAGATGTCTTATTGAACTGAAATTTTTATTCCTGCGTAACTTCGGTGACAGTACAATAATATGATAGATTATAACCTGACGCTGCAGCTAGGATTTGATATGCCATGTGAGTGTTTCCCGATAAATTACTTGAAAAAACTATTAATTAGATTTAGAATTTGCCATACCATAAAAAGAAATGATAAAATATTAAAAAATAAAAATTATAAAAATAAAATTATTAGAGTAAGAAATTTGTAAAGTATGTTATTTTCTATTTTCTATTCTGTATTAGTTCTTATTGTAGTATTCTTTTTATATTCTGAATAATAAAACTATTTAACAAATGATTTCTTTAATTTGTCTTAACCTGTTCTGACAACCCTACCAAAATAGGTAACAATTTTGAACGTTCATAAGAAGCTTAGCCTCTGTTCCTAATATCTACTTTGTGGTTCAGTCTTCGCAAACTTTTAAGAATGCGTGAATCATTAATTCACGCATTCTTATAAGTTTGCGAAGACTGAACTACGAAACTAAGCGAACGGTGCACAAAATTCGATCAGACTTGTAAAAACTGCATTGTTTCCAGGGAACGCGACCCGGACACGGAATGGCAGCACGGCAACCTGGACATCACCGCGGAGAAGGTGTCCTGGGCGGCGAGCGGGGGGGGCGCGGGAGGGGGGGAGAGCGACGAGGAGTGGGAGCACGCGCCCGCGGACATCGGCTCGTTCCTGCGCACGCGGCTCAAGGTGGACGGAGACAACAGCGCAGGTGAGCAGTGGCCAGCGCCGGTGTGCAGGGGGAGAGGGGGCACGCGCCCGCGGACATCGGCTCGTTCCTGCGCACGCGGCTCAAGGTGGACGGAGACAACAGCGCAGGTGAGCAGTGGCCAGCGCCGGTGTGCAGGGGGAGAGGGGGCACGCGCCCGCGGACATCGGCTCGTTCCTGCGCACGCGGCTCAAGGTGGACGGCGACAACAGCGCAGGTGAGCAGTGGCCAGCGGCGGTGTGCAGGGGGAGAGGGGGGCACGCGCCCGCGGACATCGGCTCGTTCCTGCGCACGCGGCTCAAGGTGGACGGCGACAACAGCGCAGGTGAGCAGTGGCCAGCGGCGGTGTGCAGGGGGAGAGGGGGCACGCGCCCGCGGACATCGGCTCGTTCCTGCGCACGCGGCTCAAGGTGGACGGCGACAACAGCGCAGGTGAGCAGTGGCCAGCGGCGATGTGCAGGGGGAGAGGGGGGCACGCGCCCGCGGACATCGGCTCGTTCCTGCGCACGCGGCTCAAGGTGGACGGCGACAACAGCGCAGGTGAGCAGTGGCCAGCGGCGGTGTGCCGGGGGAGAGGGGGGCACGCGCCCGCGGACATCGGCTCGTTCCTGCGCACGCGGCTCAAGGTGGACTCAACAGCGCGGGTGCCAAATCTATGTTTCTAATACTAAATCAAAGATAACCTAATAAAGGTAACGTGGGTAGTTGCGTATTTCATAAAACAAGAAAGTGTGGTAGAACCCGTCTACGTTACCTCCCCATGTCTAACAAGCCCGCTTGTTCCAGACGAGGATTCCGACGACAGCGCCCCCACGGCCCCCCACGCCGGGTCCTCGGCGTCCTCTGGAGGTACATCACTCATCGACCTGATTAAACGTGAGCATGCGTGTTTTTGTTGTTGTAGCCACGCGTCGCCGGGTGACAGGATGAGGTCAGGTTGTAGCGTAGAAAATTATTTCGCGATGTATTTATGACACTTTGTGAACGCTCTAGGCTTGGTTTTTTTAATTTGCCAACATTTCATAATTTGTAATACATACGTGAAACTAAAAATACTGTTTCATTATTTTTGCACCCTGTGTTCGAAAATACTTATTTTAAATTTTTATATTTCTCTGTTTCGTTTTTTTTTTATTTTTTATACGTAAGGTAGTAAGTTGTGTGTGTATGTCTGTATGTGAATATTCAGAACTTAAGTACCGTGTCTTGTGTAGTTTAGTTTTAAAATTATGTGAACTTTAATAAATGCACACACACACTCTCTCCCTCTCTCACACACACACACACACGCAACTACGCACGTAATACCTACTCATTCACTCACGCACTCACTCATTGACACATTGACTCATTCGCTTACTCACTCATTGACTCATTCACTCACGCACTCACTCATTGACTCATTGACTCACTTACACATTGACTCATTCCCTCACGCACTCACTGACTCATTGGCTCATTGACTCACTCACTCATTGACTCATTCACTCACCCACCAATTCGCACCGCACCGCATGCACGCATACACTCACACAGGAACGTTTAGTTTCACATTGAGCTTGTTAATATTTCTTGCTTTCACGTTAACATTCGTCAACATGTTATAATGGTCCTTGTTGACCCACTGCACGCATACACTCACACAGGAACGTTAGTTTCACGTTGAGCTTGTAAATGTGTCCTGCTTTCACGTTAACATTCGTCAACATGTTATAATGGTCCTTGTTGACCCACTGCACGCATACACTCACACAGGAACGTTAGTTTCACGTTGAGCTTGTAAATGTGTCCTGCTTTCACGTTAACATTCGTCAACATGTTATAATTGGTCTTTGTTGACCCACCAGCGGCGCCGGGGTCGAAGGGGACCCGCGAGCTGGACCCCCGGTTCACGGACGTGGTGAAGCTGAACGACTACCTGCAGCACGGCCGCCGCCCGCAGTTCTGGGAGGAGAATTATGTCAAGCGGGTACGTTGCGGTGCTTTTTTGGTGGCCCTTTGGACCCTGAAAAGGCCCTTGAAGGGTCGAAGGCCTTTACATAATAATACAGGAAAGTAACCAAATATGGAATAGATAGTTTTGTCGTATGTCTATTAGTATGTCATTACTATTGGGGTACTATTTGGGGTACAAGTATCGTAAAGGAGAAGCTGACTGACTGACTGAATGATTGACTGACTGACTGACATATCAACGCAGGGCCTAAACTATAAGGGTTAGAAACTTGAAATTTTGCACAGGGGTTCCTTTTATAACGTAGGGGAGCAATAAGAAAGGATTTTTGAAAATTCACACCCTAAGGGGGTAAAACGGGGGTGCAAAGTTAGTATGAAACTTTGCCGTTTTTGAAGTCAAGTGGGCAACCCGAACGCTGGGTCTAATTCTACGCGAGCGAAGCTGCGGGCGTCCACTAGTTTTATTATAGTTTACTAGCTGACCCCGCAAACGTTGTTCTGCCATATGACATGTCAAAGTGACGCGACACTACATGTAACGACGGTTAAAAATATAAAAAATTAAAAAGTTTAAAAAACATTTTCTAGTGGACCAAACTGTTAATCTTAACCATTCTCGAATCCCCTCTAACACACACAAAAAATTTCATCAACATCTATCCAGCCGTTGAGGAGGAGTTCAGTGACATTGGTGGTTATGCTATTAAATTGTAGCTTATATGACACATTTGTAGGTTTAACATAGCAGCGCCATCTATTGATTACTTACTCAATCCAGTCAACAGATATCGCCATCTGTTAAAATCGTTTGGAGTTAACAGATAATTGTGAATGTCAAATAATAGACAAATAATTTGCAATAAAATAATATTGCGGCTATAAATTAAGATGTAAGCTATCCTATCTTACAAGTTGGATCAAACTGAACACTGTGCAAATTTAATTTAAAATCGGTTAAGTAGTTTAGGGAGTCCATCGCGGACAAAAAACGTGAAACGTGATTTATATTATACTAGTGGACGCCCGCAGCTTCGCTCGCGTAGAATTAGACCCATTAACGACGTCTGCCCGCGTTCAGGCTGCCCACTTGACTTCAAAAACGGCAAAGTTTCATACTAACTTTGCACCCCCGTTTTACCCCCTTAGGGGGTGAATTTTCAAAAATCCTTTCTTAGTGCTCCCCAACGTTATAAAAGGAGCCCCTGTGCAAAATTTTAAGTTTCTAGCCCTTATAGTTTAGGCCCTGCGTTGATATGTCAGTCAGTCAGTCAGTCAGTCAGTCAGTCACCTTCTCCTTTTATATATATAGATATACTAGCTTTTACCCGCGGCTCCGCCCGCGTGGTCAAAGGGAATAACAATGAGTTGTTTATCGTACATAGATAAAAACTTGAAAATAAATTTTACTAACGCCATCTATTAGCAACATCCGGAACTAAATGTCTAGCAAATAACAAAACATCGATATCTTCCCATGGGGATGTCTTTCCGCGGTAAAAAGTAGCCTACGTCACTCTCCACCCTCCTCACTATCTCCACACACAAAAACCATACCATATAATAGCTTCGTTGCGACGTGAAAACCGGACAAACAAACAAACACACTTCCACATTTATAATATTAGTATGGATAATAATTAATAATTTGTATATAATTTCAGGTGATGGAAGCGGTCAGAATCAAGGAGCTGGAGATGAAGCAGGCCGCGGAGATACTCGGCGTGAGCTACGGCACGCTGTACGGCCGGTACCGCGACGTGTACGGCTGCATCAACCGGCCCTACCGGTGAGTAAGGGGAAGATTACGGCACGCTGTACGGCCGGTACCGCGACGTGTACGGCTGCATCAACCGGCCCTACCGGTGAGTAAGGGGAAGATTACGGCACGCTGTACGGCCGGTACCGCGACGTGTACGGCTGCATCAACCGGCCCTACCGGTGAGTAAGGGGAAGATTACGGCACGCTGTACGGCCGGTACCGCGACGTGTACGGCTGCATCAACCGGCCCTACCGGTGAGTAAGGGGAAGATTACGGCACGCTGTACGGCCGGTACCGCGACGTGTACGGCTGCATCAACCGGCCCTACCGGTGAGTAAGGGGAAGATTACGGCACGCTGTACGGCCGGTACCGCGACGTGTACGGCTGCATCAACCGGCCCTACCGGTGAGTAAGGGGAAGATTACGGCACGCTGTACGGCCGGTACCGCGACGTGTACGGCTGCATCAACCGGCCCTACCGGTGAGTAAGGGGAAGATTACGGCACGCTGTACGGCCGGTACCGCGACGTGTACGGCTGCATCAACCGGCCCTACCGGTGAGTAAGGGGAAGATTACGGCACGCTGTACGGCCGGTACCGCGACGTGTACGGCTGCATCAACCGGCCCTACCGGTGAGTAAGGGGAAGATTACGGCACGCTGTACGGCCGGTACCGCGACGTGTACGGCTGCATCAACCGGCCCTACCGGTGAGTAAGGGGAAGATTACGGCACGCTGTACGGCCGGTACCGCGACGTGTACGGCTGCATCAACCGGCCCTACCGGTGAGTAAGGGGAAGATTACGGCACGCTGTACGGCCGGTACCGCGACGTGTACGGCTGCATCAACCGGCCCTACCGGTAAGTAAGTAAGGGCCATACCCCACCGAGATGCCATGGCGACGTGGCCAGCGACGTTGCCATGGCTACGTCTGGTGTCCCTGCGTCGCCAGACTGAGTCGCCCAATCAGGAATGGACGTGGAAATTACTGCACTGTTATTATGTTATTATATTATTACGAACGATTTCATCCCAACATTTAATTTTCAAGTTGCGGTCAGAGTACTCTTTCAATCCGTTGTACCATAAACACGGCCGATTTTCAATTTCTATGATAAATCTCTCAGTATCGAACGACATTTTGCTCTCAGTACGACGTGCGTTCAACGCGGCGACTGGTTGGCGACTGAGTGAGTGACGGAGCATACAAACACGTGCAAACAACTGGCGGCGTTGCCAGGTAGCCAGCGTCGCCAGTCGCCGCATGCGGAGCGGTCGACTCTGGCTACTCTGGCTACTTGGCAACGCCGCCAGTCGGTCGCCAAGTGAATTAGCCGTCATACATCTCAGTATGAACTAGTTGGCAACGTCGCTGGCCACGTCTCCATGGCATCTCGGTGAGGTATGGACCTAAGGGGAAGCTTCGCTGCTCGCTGCAACCCATAGACGTCCCACTGCTGGGCACGGGTCTCCCCCATAGACAATGCGCGGCAGGTCTAGAGCATACTCCACCACGCTGCACCAATGCGGATTGGTGGAGGGGTTAGTGGCCAACCCAATGTCGAATGTTCTCAAGCCACCACCACCCATCATTGAAAACAACCGGGACCGACGGCTTTACGTGCCCTCCGAAGCACGGTAGCGTCCATGAAATTGTGGCACTAGCGGTCACCCGACAAACCGACCGCGCCCGTTGTTGCTTAACTTTTTCGATCACATTGAACCGAAACGAGCTATTGGGCTATGGACGCTACCCATTGGGCTATGGACAATACTATATACTAGGGGAAGCTTACGATGCTCTTATTCCTGTTTAGTCGGGGCCGAAGCAGCTTCTATCAATATAATTTACAATAAAAATAGTTAAAATTAGGTACCGAAACAGAATAATTTTAATAAAATAAATTAGATTTAATTTAACTATATAAATGATAGAAAAAAGAAATTAAAACTGGTTCAAGTTAAGATTCTTTGTCTTATTTCGTTTCTTTCTGGATTTCAATAACTTTTTTATTTATAGTTCTACGACAAAAAGTTACTGAACTAAAGTTGTAGAGAATTTAATTTGCAACAAAAATGTTGACAATTTTTTTTTTATCAGTTTAAGGCTGGGTTACCCTATATTTACTATATTTTAAACCAATTTTACATACTGTAAATAATGTTTTCTGGCCCAAAAAAAAAAATATAACAAAGCCAAGGATACTATCTAAACGCAACTACCATTGAAAACATAATGCGTTTAGTTTTTCTCGATAAAAAAAATATCTGAACTTACGTCTTTTACAATCTTTTTTCCAGTTTTATTTGGGACATAATACTTAGATTATAATAAAAATGGTACTATTAAATCAAGCGTGCTTTTTTAAAGCGATTTCTACCATTACTTTTGTAAATTTATATATATTATTTATACAAATCGAGATATTTATAATATGATATATGGCAGGCGCGGCGTGGCTCACGTCAGTAGCCCGCGAGGCGTTCTAAGGGTAGGACCTGTGCACGAATTTACAGAAAAAATATAGACAATTCATCATAATGTCAAAATGACAACATTTGTAAAATTGTACCTATGACACAGTATAAGCACATAACAGTATGACAACTTGCAGAATTATGTTTTATTTTGAATATCTAGGTGGTAGAACCTGTATAAGTTGCGATTGCTGTTGTTTTCAAATTCAAATTCAAATAATTTATTTCGCTATGAGGTGATTACACACGCTTAACGAAAGTCTAGGTAACTACAAACTACTTAAAGAGAAGAGATATAATGCTATTCTAAACTGATTAAAATAAAGCAAAGGATGAGCTATTGATCCTTGAATGAATAGCTAATCCTACATAGGTGCCTAACCTGCCTTATGGCTAATTTACAATAATTACCTACCACTAAGCTAAGCTCTAAGTCACGATAGACTATCTATCTGGTCATCGGCTTTAGGAAGAATTTACAATATTCTTATCCTATGCCCTAGTGTAGGCCGAGAGAGAAAAAAGCCGGAGGTAAAAACTCTCGGTACTCTTTTAAAATTCAAATTAATTTGTACAGAAAAATGTACAGTATGACCATGGCATGATCAGGACAGACACGAGACCGTGAGAGATCGTGTATGCCAAGAATCACCACATATGCAACCTGCTTACAATATTTAGTATAATTAATACAAGGCAAAGCATAGTGATAGCCTATCACAGTTTAATTCAGTCCCATGCCTTCTTATCATCCAAATACTCCTGAATACCATAATAAGCTTTTCGACATAATGTTTGCTTGATGGTTTTTTTAAATCTGTGTAAAGGCAGAGACTAAACCGCAGCCGGAACTTTGTTGAATATTAGAATAGACATTGCTATGAAGGAACGACTTTTCTTACTAAGCCGGCATTTAGGAAACGCTAATTTGTGGCCGTTCCTTAGTGTTACATTGCGCAAGGCATTTAGGTCACTACGACTTACAAACTGATGCCTATTTTTACGAATATACATAATGTTCTCATAGATGTACTGCGATGCAAGGGTTAGGATGTTTATTTCCTTAAATTTTTCTCTTAAGGAGTCTCTACTTTTCATTTTGTATATACAACGGATAGCCCTTTTCTGCAAAATAAAAATAATATTAGCATCCGCTGCATTACCCCAGAGTAAAATGCCATAGGACATTACACTGTGATAAACTGAAATAGACCAATCTAGCGGTATCGACATCCGCTAAACAGCGTATCCCTTTAACCGCGTAAGCTGCAGAACTTAGTCTATCCGCCAGTCGACAGATATGGGGTCCCCACTTAGAATTTTTGAATAGCTAGGTGGTATAACCTGTATACGGTGCGCTTGCTGCTTGTTTTGAATAGCTAGGTGGTAGGACCTGTATACGGTGCGCTTGCTGCTTGTTTTGAATAGCTAGGTGGTAGAACCTATTTACGGTGCGCTTGCCGTTTTATTTTGAATATCTAGGTGGTTGTATATAATAAACTAGTGGACGCCCGCAGCTTCGCTCGCGTAGAATTAGACTCATTAACGACGTCTGCCCGCGTTCGGGTTGCCCACTTGACTTCAAAAACGGCAAAGTTTCATACTAACTCTGAACCCCCGTTTTACCCCCTTAGTGGGTGAATTTTCAAAAATCCTTTCTTAGTACTCCCCTACGTTATAAAAGGAACCCCTGTGCAAAATTTCAAGTTTATAGCCCTTGTAGTTTAGGCCCTGCGTTGATATGTCAGTCAGTCAGTCAGTCAGTCAGTCAGTCAGTCAGTCAGTCAGTCAGTCAGTCAGTCACCTTCTCCTTTTATATATATACTAGTGGACGCCCGCAGCTTCGCTCGCGTAGAATTAGACCCATTAACGACGTCTACCCGTCTAAAGACTTCAAAAACGGCAAAGTTTCATACTAACTTTGCACCTCCGTTTTACCCCCTTAGGGGGTGAATTTTCAGAAATCCTTTCTTAGTGCTCCCCTACATTATAAAAGGAACCCCTGTGCAAAATTTCAAGTTTCTAGCCCTTATAGTTTAGGCCCTGCGTTGATATGTCAGTCAGTCAGTCAGTCAGTCACCTTCTCCTTTTATATATATAGATAGACTAGTGGACGCTCGCAGCTTCGCTCGCGTAGATTTAGACCCATTAACGACGTCTGCTCGCGTTCTGGTTGCCCGCTTGACTTCAAAAACGGCAAAGTTTCATACTAACTTTGTACCCCCGTTTTATCCCCTTAGGGGGTGAATTTTCAAAAATCCTTTCTTAGTGCTCCCCTACGTTATAAAAGGAACCCCTGTGCAAAATTTCAGGTTTCTAGCCCTTATAGTTTAGGCCCTGCGTTGATATGTCAGTCAGTCAGTCAGTCAGTCAGTCAGTCACCTTCTCCTTTTATATATATAGATAATAAAAATTACAATAACAATAACTTAATAATATCACTTATATATCCAATAACTTCGTTCCATCCTGGTGTCCCTTGGCACGTCTCAAGTTTCTTTTTAATTACTTTTGTAATAAATAAATTATTAATAAATTTTCTGACGATTGCGACATTCTATAATATTCAATGACAAGGTTAAATTGACATGTGCTGATCTAACCTTCAATTTTCTACTCTCAATTATTCTATTTAACAAATGAAAATATTTATAAAATGTGAAAGTGATATTAATGAATTTTAAATGGAATATAAAATGAAATAGTAAATATTAAATGAAATGGCAGAGTCCTAGGAACATTTTACTCTTTCATCAATAAATAATAATAAAAGAAAAAATCAAGTACCTGATAAGTTTTACTTCAATCGCGCGTAAAAGGTTACACGCACCCACTTTTTTTCATTTTTAAATTTATTATTGGCGTGATAACGTCTTATAAATGGATGAACACCGGCTGCACGCACGAAAATGTGTCACGTTCCGCCTGAGCCTGAGCGTGCAAGCGAGAGCACGGAACAAGCGATAGAGAGGCACGATTGGCCCAAACGTTCGCTTGTGACCATTTATCTCTCTTCTCGCGTGACGTCAGAGCTAGTAGTTCGAATAGTTCTGCTACTGGAACGCCGCCACGCGAGCTTCTTTGAGAACTTCTACAATAAGCTCCGCCGTAGCATGTAGTGTGTAATTGATCGAAAAAATGAATATTCAATTAACTTCTTTTTTATTATACAAAATAATGATAATTCAGTGATAATAATTCAATTCAATTCATCAAAGTATGCAATTTTTTATCAATGTTTCTTTATGACGTTATCACATAAAACTATCGTCCGTTAACCGACTTTACAGACAACCAATTTATAAGCTTTACAAAACTTACATAAAGTATATTTTTTTATATGTATAAATAATACTCGTATATCCTTTTATAATTATTAAATTATAATGATAAAAATAATACAATTATGTTAACTTAATACTAATAAATATACTTATTTACCAACTACTACAAAAAATAATTCAAATCTGTAATAGTAGTACAGTGCTCCTACTGCAAACCATATGCTGTGGTCGGTCACCGGGTTCATGCGAGTTCACTTTCTCGGAGCGTTTGCGATGTTTGATAGGCCCGAACTGGGGATGCGCTAAATGCCTACTGCGTGAGTATAAGAGGGCCTTAAGAGATATCGTAAAAACCATTTCAACCCCTATTTTCAAGATGGCGGCCGTGGGACAAGGTTGGCGACCCCACAAACTTGGTTTTAGCTTTACACTGACCCCCTACACATAAAAAAAATAAAATTGCGTCCTCTAAAAAACGCAACCCCAAATGTAACTTTTCAATGGACTATATAGTCAGTTTGAAATCTAATATCTACAACCGGCCATTCTTACGTCTATTGCCATCCCTTACCCTCCATTGTGTGTGCGAGCAGGACGGCGCGCGACTTCTGGCAGGCGAAGGGCCCCTCGGAGGTGCTCGACCGGCTGCAGCGCGGCGACCTCACGCTGGAGGCGGCCGCGCTCGCGCTGGGCGTGAACCCCTCCAGCCTGGCCGCGTACGTGTCCGACCTGACGCCGGATAAGGGTGAGTGGCTCATGTCATGGCCATACTTCTGGCAGGCGAAGGGCCCCTCGGAGGTGCTGGACCGGCTGCAGCGCGGCGACCTCACGCTGGAGGCGGCCGCGCTCGCGCTGGGCGTGAACCCCTCCAGCCTGGCCGCGTACGTGTCCGACCTGACGCCGGATAAGGGTGAGTGGCTCATGTCATGGCCATACTTCTGGCAGGCGAAGGGCCCCTCGGAGGTGCTGGACCGGCTGCAGCGCGGCGACCTCACGCTGGAGGCGGCCGCGCTCGCGCTGGGCGTGAACCCCTCCAGCCTGGCCGCGTACGTGTCCGACCTGACGCCGGATAAGGGTGAGTGGCTCATGTCATGGCCATACTTCTGGCAGGCGAAGGGCCCCTCGGAGGTGCTGGACCGGCTGCAGCGCGGCGACCTCACGCTGGAGGCGGCCGCGCTCGCGCTGGGCGTGAACCCCTCCAGCCTGGCCGCGTACGTGTCCGACCTGACGCCGGACAAGGGTGAGTGGCTCATGTCATGGTCATACTTCTGGCAGGCGAAGGGCCCCTCGGAGGTGCTGGACCGGCTGCAGCGCGGCGACCTCACGCTGGAGGCGGCCGCGCTCGCGCTGGGCGTGAACCCCTCCAGCCTGGCCGCGTACGTGTCCGACCTGACGCCGGATAAGGGTGAGTGGCTCATGTCATGGTCATACTTCTGGCAGGCGAAGGGCCCCTCGGAGATGCTGGACCGGCTGCAGCGCGGCGACCTCACGCTGGAGGCGGCCGCGCTCGCGCTGGGCGTGAACCCCTCCAGCCTGGCCGCGTACGTGTCCGACCTGACGCCGGATAAGGGTGAGTGGCTCAGCTACCACAGGTTCCTGGTGGTATTGGGGAGGATGAATTTACAGGGTCCTGGTGGTATTGGGGAGGATGAATTTACAGGGTCCTGGTGGTATTGGGGAGGATGAATTTACAGGTTCCTGGTGGTATTGCGGAGGATGAATTTACAGGGTCCTGGTGGTATTGGGGAGGATGAATTTACAGGGTCCTGGTGGTATTGGGGAGGATGAATTTACAGGTTCCTGGTGGTATTGCGGAGGATGAATTTACAGGGTCCTGGTGGTATTGGGGAGGATGAATTTACAGGGTCCTGGTGGTATTGGGGAGGATGAATTTACAGGTTCCTGGTGGTATTGCGGAGGATGAATTTACAGGGTCCTGGTGGTATTGGGGAGGATGAATTTACAGGTTTCTGGTGGTATTGGGGAGGATGAATTTACAGGTTCATGGTGGTATTGGGGAGGATGAATTTACAGGTTCCTGGCGGTATTGGGGAGGATGAATTTGCAGGTTCCTGGTGGTATTGCGGAGGATGAATTTCCAGGTTCCTGGTGGTATTGCGGAGGATGAATTTACAGGTTCCTGGTGGTATTGGGGAGGATGAATTTACAGGTTCCTGGCGGTATTGGGGAGGATGAATATACAGGTTCCTGGTGGTATTGGGGAGGATGAATTTACAGGTTCCTGGTGGTATTGGGGAGGATGAATTTACAGGTTCCTGGTGGTATTGGGGAGGATGAATTCTTCCAGGTTCCTGGTGGTGTTGCTAAGGATCAATGCTGTCAGCTACCCTAGATTTCTGTTGCTACTCAGGAACTGACCAAGTACTGCTCGCGGACCATACAGAAGGGTGGGTGGCTTCAGCTGCCAGGGGGTGCTTGAGTGTGGCAGACTGGTGCTAGAGGAAGGTATTCCACCATCTGTGCAGGAAGTGTCGTTCAGGGGGCGCTGTTGAGTGGTCGCCGGGTTGATCAGTGGGAGAGTCTGCTAGCTGCTCAGAAATTATCGTTAAGGTTTCTGTGACCGCGGTACATATAGCTAATTTATATTCATTTTATTTTATCTGTGGTTTTTGTGACGTTTTGACGACTTAAATTTATTTGTGTTCTATTATACAGGCCCGTTGACAGACCCGTTGGCGCAATCGGCAGTGACCCTGTCTGTTGCGCCAGGGTTCGTGGGTTCAAATCTCACTCAGGACAAATGTTTGTGTGACGAACACTTGTATTTGTTCTGTGTCTAGATGTTAATATAATCAAGGGTCGTACTGAAAACCAGCGGTCGTGGTCCGCCACGGCTAATGCTGAGTACGGCCCCTTTTCGACAAATTCTTACTTTATGTTAAGTAGCTTTTAAGGTCAATGTATTTTTATTTTTGTTGTGTATTGTATGAAATTTGTCGAAATAAACTATTCTTATTATTTATTTAAGTATGTATTTAAAAATATCTACGTATGTATATCAGTCTCTGACACCCATAACACAGGCTCGCGCCTACTTTGGGGTCAGATGGCCGTGTGTGAGAATGTTCAAGATATTTATTATTATTACTAGCTTTTACCCGCGGCTCCGCCCGCGTGATCTAAGGGAATTAACAATGAGTTGTTTATCATACTTGACACATTTGTGGTAACAAAACATCGATATCTTCCCATGGGGATGTTTTTCCGCGGTAAAAAGTAGCCTACGTCACTCTCCATTCTCCTCACTATCTCCACACACAAAAACCATACCATATAATAGCTTCGTTGCGACGTGAAAGCCGGACAAACAAACAAATAAACAAACAAACACTTTCACATTTATAATATTAAGTATGGATTATTTATTTATTTATTATAAAAAATTGATTGTGTCGTCCGCAGAGTTCGAACACGTGCCCATAGAGATTGAGCCGTCGTTGAAGGGGCTGCGCGCGCGCACATACAGCGCGAGCACGCGCAAGACTCTACCCACTGATAAGGTGAGTCGGCGGAAAAACAGACATAAAATGAATATCACAGATTTTCGCTGTAGACAATTTACTGATGTGTCCCAAGATTTCCTACAATAGTAGGGGAGCCCAAGAGGGGATTTTGCGGGATACTCAAGCGCGTAAGTTTAATATACAGTGGGATACCTTGTACCCGGTTAAGTACCTCCACCAAATATGAGCCCCATATATAAATGGGGCCGTCAAGGATAAAGGATCAGATTAGTAAAAAAAAAAAATTTGTCATCAGAAATTCTTGAGCGCGTTAGATTAAGGTAGGGTGAGTTAATTACATGCTAAAAAGTGTACATTCCACTAATCTTACAATTTGAGAGTAACGTAAAGAAAGGGGAGGGCTACAACTTTGTAGCCCTCCCCTTTCTTTACGCTACAACTTTGTAGCCCTCCCCTTTCTTTACGTTACTCTCAAATTGTAAGATTAGTGGAATATACACTTTCTAACGCGCTCAAGAATTTCTGACAACAGAACAACGTTTGCGGGGTCAGCTAGTGTTATGTAAATTTTAACAAATGCTTTATCCATTAATTGCAGTTCCGCATCGAATCGTTGGTCGGACTATATAAAATATACTGTAACGTGAAAGTGTGGGTGGGTGGGTAGTCGAACCCGGGACTTTAATGAGTTTGTGTTTCCAGAAGGCGTTGGTCGGCGCCGTTCATGACGAGGACCTGATCCCGGCGACCGTCATCAGCACCGCCGGCGACGGCAAGGCGCCCGCGCAGCCCCACCCGAGTGAGTACCACCAGTGGGCAACGCCACCACCACCACTGGTAACGCCACCACCACCACTGCAACGCCACCACAACAAAAATCCATACTTCCATACTGCCATACTAGTCCATCCTCCAACAATCCGCATTGGAGCAGCGTGGTGGGGGCTCCAGACCTCCCGCAGCAGTGTCTGTGGGGGAGACCCGTGCCCAGCAGTGGGACGTGTATGGGTCGAAGCGATACTAGTCCATACTAATATTATAAATGCGAAAGTAACTCTGTCTGTCTGTCTCGCTTTCGCGCCAAAACTACTGAACCGATTTAAATTAAATTTGGTACACAAATAGTATAGACTAGAGCGTGAGAAAGGACATAGGCTACTTTTTAATTGGGAAAAAGTGTTGAAAAAACATTTCCGAAGTACCCATTGCGATGGGTCACCCTGAAAATCAGCGGGTGTTAGTTTGCCACGGCCATTTGCTGAGGGCGTCCTTTTTATTAATTTTAAATTAGTTGCCCTTGTATCGTTCTTAGCTATATCTAACTGCTGATGTAATGTGATGAAAATAAAATATGTATGTATATGTATGCATTTCCTGGACTCTTGCAATCAATATTTCACCCACTTCCACTGAAGCTATCGAGCTGAAATTTGGCACACATAATCGGTTCCAATGACAATGCACCAAAATAAAATTAAAAACTGTATAAGCTTTTTAAAAAAAAAATTACGGTATAATTTTATATCGTTGTTTGCAGCCATATGCTCACAGTACCTTTGCCCACAGGTGGGAAGTGGCCCTCCATTCGCGTCGCAAGCCTGGACTCGTTAAGAGGCGATGCATCTCCGTCTCCAATGCAGCTCATGAGAACTCGCCCCGACCTTACTATTGTCGCGGCGAGACGGGACAGGCAGGATGACTCCACTTAGATGTGACCCCACAAAGAGGAGTGACCCCACAAAGAGGAGTGACTCCACTTAGAGGAGTGACCCCACAAAGAGGAGTGACCCCACAAAGAGGTGTGACCCCACAAAGAGGAGTGACTCCACAAAGAGGAGTGACTCCACTTAGAGGAGTGACCCCCATGGAGGAGTGATTCTGCTAAAATTAGTGACCATTCTAAAAGGAGTGACCCCACTTAAAGGAGTGATTCTGCTAAAATTAGTGACCAGTCTAAAAGGAGTGACCCCCGTTGGAGGAGTGATTCTGCTAAAATTAGTGACCAGTCTAAAAGAAGTGACCCCATATAGAGGAGTGACCCCCGTTGGAGGAGTGATTCTGCTAAAATTAGTGACCAGTCTAAAAGGAGTGACCCCACTTAGAAGAGTGATTCTGCTTAATGGAGTGACCCCGCTTAATGGAGTGACCCCACTTAGAAGAGTGACCTCGCTTACAGGAGTGACGCCACTTAAATGAGTGACCCCGCTTAGTTGAGTGACCCCACTTAAAGGAGGGCTAAAACAGTCCAGCCCCGTAACAAAAAATAGATCAAGTTCGCTATAAAACCGAAATTTCTGGATCTGTCATTATAAAATTGTCTGTCTGTATCATAACTGTCTGTCATAACTAATATTAATTTCACCGAATGTTTTATATTTTTCACGAAGAGCGCGTTCAGACGATACGGAACGATAAACAACATTTATGGGTTATAAGTTAAGTACTTTTAGCAGCGGTTTTATGTGCTAAAGCGTGATAGTCTAGCTAGGAGCTAGTTGTTTGTAGTGAAATCGGCGTGAAAAATTCAGTTGGCTCATAGACTAATCATAAAGAACCTCTTTTAAATTAGTTCCTGACATTACATGCTATTAAACGTTTATGATATTCTGTGACATATTTCTGTCTGTTTATAAGTTTTATATGGTTCGACATAAAGAACATTGTTATTTGACGTAAGAATTGTTCTAAAATGTTAATATACTCCAGCTTCTGAAATGTAAACTTTAATCAATTGGTATAAAGTTTATTATTCCGCTAAGATGTATTATCGCGTTATTTTAAGAAAACTTTGTATATATTGACGTATTAGACGACCAAAATAAGACTAAGAGGCAAAATGAATTAAGTAAAGCAAATCTATTTTCAAACCGATGACTGTTTTGGAAAGAAATTTAATGTTTTTTTTGTTAATCTCCATTAGGTATAAAACTCATCGGTTTGAAATGTATAATTATTATTAATAGACTATATTTGTATAATAACTATATATTTTTACTCATTTTTCATTTTTACATGTAAGACTTGTCATGTCGAGCGCGACTGAACTTATTGTATCTACATTTAATTATAACATGAAATTTCGTTTGTAAATGGGAATTAAATGTAATATTAAACTGTTCCATTTATTTCTATAAAAATAAATGTATAGGTATAAAATTATATTTTATAAAACATAGGTAAAAAGTAATCAAAAGTTTAAGAACATATTAATGAATGTAGAATTAAAAGTAAAAATACATACGTTGTTTTAAGATATGTGTAATTAATTAATTATTGTTTATTGTAGGATTAAGTGATTATGTGTATGTTAGTTTTTGTTAATTATGTCAAATCTATGAGAACCGTCGATATCCATGGTATGTTTGTAGAATATTAATTATTATTATTATTAGTAAGGGTGATCTAATACTGCTGGTGTTAAGTAAATATATTGGTGAACTGTTAGTTTCTCCGTGATATCAGTTTAGAATATTGACCCAGTAAAATGATTTTACAATTGCATCTTTCATTTAATAAATATATGGAAATAAATAAAGTGATAACATCAAAAAATATTACTTATATGCTTGTACAGAAAATATCAATTCTAGTTTAAATTATAAAACAGGAGGCTTATAAGTATAATTTATTGTAAATTATGTCATGGTTTATAGACATTTATATGATGGCAAGAGCTTTTCAGAACTATAATAATATGTTCGTACAGTAACTTTTTAAAAAAAAATCGCTTATTAATAATTGAATTGTTGGTTTTTTTTTGTTTTATCTACATACATATATTATGTGCACAAGGTAGAAAAGAAACTGGGTATAGTATTAACAAGAATACAACGTGTTTATAAGTAATATATATTTATATATATTTTTCATACTAGCCGGAACCATTTCTTATAAAAATACATATACTTAACTAAAAGAATAATTACATGAATTATGTTCCTCGAAAATTTTCATTTAATGTCAAATATTTTACATACATTTTACTGTCACTGCAGCCTCCAAAAATTAGTAGTTTTTTTTTTTGAAATTTAGGCTTAATATCTATACAAGGAATAGCTAAAGCATTATTATTGGTTAAGTTTTATATGACTTTAGGTTAAAACTCTTGTTAACTAAAATATTTCTTTTCTTAAATTTTATTTCCTATTTCATAAGTTTTGACGATAATTATTTGAAAATTCTGTTTGTTTTTAATGTGTTAATGTTGAAAACTATTACTTTGTTTGTTTTTTTTTTTAAATATAAATAGACAAAAATATTTTATTCTGAGACTTCTCAATCCCTGATACCCACCCACTTATTGTATATTATTATTTGTTTAAAGATGGTGAATGAACAAAGAAAGTCCTGAACAGCATAAGCTATGCTTCGCCGTTATGATATTAAATGAATCGCTCTCAATTCATTTACTTTTAGATATAGGTTATATTTTTATCAGAGTTTATGTACTTGTTAAATTGTAAGCAATTTTTTTCACTACGCGAAAATATTCGACAAAAAAAAATCCAATCAATCATAATCGGCAAGCATGTAATCAGATTTATTGATACGTTTAATAATTTTAAATGCTGTGCCTCAAAGGGCACATTGAAACAGTCTTGAATCGATACTAGAAGTGATAAGGTAGATATGATAAAGAATAGACACTGAAAGTGGCATGGCAAATCTTATAAAATTATAGGTACACCTTTTGCTCAGGTCCGCGTCAGTGTGTGACGGCTACTGATATCAACAAATGCTATTTGCGGACTGAATTATATGACAGTAACATAATGTACCTCTATTTAATTTACAGATCAATGGTTGTCGGTTAAAATTCTGCATCATAGGTAGCAATGTCCACACGATACAGGGTGTGTACAACTAGTCTTGTTCATTCACCGCAATTCTCTTTTTTAATTGGTGGTTTCCTACCAAATTATTCATTGTCGTAATTTTTTTGCGGATGTGAAAAAGTGTACTGATTGTCTATGGTAAATCTGAGTTAACAGAATCGACGATTGCATGTGACTTCGTGAGCCGTGAGTAAAGCAAAAGTCCATTAAAATAGGTTAATTTATAATTATTAGTACACTTTTTGCAACGAACGCACAGGTTTATTTTAAAGCGTTTGGTCATTCGTCTTCTCACTAACTCATTCTAATATATATAAACAAACAGGGCAAGCTAAATAAAACCGTTTAAAAAATATTCTGTCTGAGGATATTTCAAAATATATCTGCCTTGAAAATAATTATCTATTTGAAAATAATATTTCTGACATTATAAACGTAATTTAGCGTAATCATATTTTACGCACCGTTTTTCTCATAGAGAAATGATACAGATTATTTTCGTCGTCCAAAAAAATGTTAATGCGAATATGTATTGTATGATAATTTAATTAACTTCATTTTATGATGATCACAGATTGTATAAAACTTTAAAAAAATATTTTTTACTGCAGATTAAAACTTATTTTTAATTCCAAGGATTTAATAACCATTGAGATATTAGAATGCGCGCGGGATGTAAGACGGGTGATCGCTCATAATAATATAATTTCAAGTGAGGTGGGGTAAGACTGACATTTGAAAATATCTATTAAACTACACATTTCTATTAAAATTTACTGTCTGTTATCAAAACCGCAATTGGCTGTTTAACCGACAAAGTAAAATGGAATAGGAATGTACACTTTAGTGAAGATATTTTGAAGTGTCAGTCTTGCCCAATGTGTTAATCTTGCCCCACCTCGTACATATAGGAATCATTGTTGACGACTCATAGTCTAAGAATTATTTATTTAAGCTCGGTTATTTGTCAGTGTTGATTCGGACTCACTATTTAAGCTTATTTTTTAAGTGAAAATGTCTGTTTGCGTTACAGTTAACTAGCGATGGAATGAAGTGTAATTATAAAAAGAAAACATGCATTCTACACGCTTCTATATATTTATATAAAATACAATAGATTAATGGGAGATAATTCAAAGAATAACTACCTAATCATACAAAATATGTCATAATAATTATCGACTTTTTTTTAGTAATGCAGTAGGTAGGTAAGTACCTAAATTATATTTGAATTGTTTGTTATATCTGAATGTTTGTTTGTGTAACATTGCATTACGGCGTAAGGCGCTCGTCTAACTATAACGCAATACAACCTGTTAGAAGATATGAAAATAAAAAGTTTAATCAAGTTTACGTGTTTTATTGATAACTGTGGGCATCTTGTGGAAACTAGTAAAAAGATTCATTTAAAAACGTAAAAATATACGAACATTTTTTATTTACGTAGAGTTCGATTTCGATTGTGTGGGCGACGAGTTTCATTGCAATCAGCGTGTCACAGTTGTCATGGGCGGCAGCGGATGGGTAGTAGTGGTAGTTGCATGCAATCAAGCTATCTTAATCCATACAATGAATTGAATTGATTTGATACAATGAAAAATCTTCATACTTTGTATCATTTCTTACGTATCCAAACACCAAATCGTTATCATGATTTAGGTTTGTATGTATTCAACAAAACGGTTGCATATAAATAAATGAAAAACAAGAATTTAGTTACTTTACATATCATACTTTATCTCATTCATCGCACTACAAATTATTTTTTCTTAAAACAAGATTATCAGTCGTCATCGTCGAATTCGAACACTCCGTCTCCATTGTCCGGAGCCTTTACTGTATCGTCGTGCTGGACCAGGTATTCGGGAGGACAGCACACTTCTCCCACGGGACAGGTCCTGAGAAGAGTTTTCTTTATGAGAAAAGAATTTATATTTATTTCATCAGATAAGACACTGAAAAAACATAAATAATAGCTTACAATAACAAAAAAAAGCACTTAGGTTAGCCTAGGTCAGGGGTAGGCAACCTGCGGCTCGCGAGCTACATGCGGCTCTTTGGATGTGAAGCTGCGGCTCTTTCATTTAGTTTCATAAGCAAGAATAAATAGATATTTTTATAGACTAGACCGCCTTGAAGCTAGTTATGGACGCCATTTTAGAAAGACATCGAGTTGAGTCAAGTTGAGGAAGTTATCACTACATAGTCTGTTTTTTAATTATTTTCTCCTCCACATATAAGAATAGAAATATTTTTTTATTTTTGACGAGTTAACGTCATATAAATTGATGAACATCGACAGCGCATATGAAAAAGTTGTTTTTTTTTGTACATTCCAGCATAAAAAGAGAAAAATATACTGATTCACAGAAAAATATTAAAAAGAATATTATATGAGCGGTTCTCTGCAGAGAAATTATTTTCAATAAATTAATTTTACACACGACAACATTGGCGGTTCCATGGCTCCGAAATAGGGAACTGTCAAAATAAATATATAGACTTGTCTGTGATTAGTTATCTGTACTGTAGAATACTTTGAAGTTTAAACTACAAACGTCAATTCTATAAAATAATGATTATGACGTTATCACGTAAATCCATCGTCCGTAAACCATTGATAACAGAAATAAAGAGGATAGGCCCTATTTTGCCTATATATGTTTTCATTATAGAAATATCATGCAAATATGAACAACAGTAACAAAAATATAACTGTCTCATTCTTACACGTCACAATCTGTACTTGTAGAAAAAGTACAAGAGAGGTCACACATTCAATTCAATTGGTAAAATCTTACGTTGTACCACCAAAGGACCGCCTTGAAGCTGGTTTTGGACGCCATTTTAAAAAGACACCGGAAGCCTGGTGTCATCGAGTTGAGTCAAGTTGAGGAAGTTATAACTAGATAGTCGTTTTTTAATTAGTTTTTCCTCCACATATAAGAATACAAAACTTTTTTTTATTTTTATACTTTAATTAAACGTTTAATCGATTTGGACAGTATAGACTATAAGAGTCTACTATGAACCAGGGGGCGGTATTTTAGGCGGTTGATGGGTGGAGTTTACGCCATATTGTAGAGACAATCGGCTTCAAATCACGTGACCTTATTTCCCATCCTCTTTAGTTCTGTTATCAAAGCCGTAAACCGACTGTTTAGACAACCAGTTTTTTTGACAGTATATAGAGTCTACTATGAACCAGGGGGCGGTTTTTTAGGCGGTTGGTGGGTGGAATTGACGCCATCATTAAAGTTTTTTTTTGTAGAGACAATCGGCTTCAAATCACGTGACCTTATTTCCCATCTGTCGTTCTGTTAACAAAGTGACAAACAAACATGAATGAAAATAAAAAAATAACGAAGTATGTTTTTGTTTATTGTATATGTACTAACTATCAGTATCCCATAAGTTTGTGTGTAAGTATTTTATACCACAGAGCAAGTAATCACTACGTTTTCTATAAACTCTTTGGTGTAAGATATGTGGGTAAGTTTATTTATTTCTATTGATATACGTTTATTCACCACCTAAAATTACTATTTACATATAGAGATATGTTAAAATTTACGAAAATTTAATTATAGGCTAAAAATATTGGAAGTAAACAAGATATGGAAGTTAAATCATCGAACGATCTCATGATGGATTCTAAGGATCCTGGAACAGCCACCCTTGGGAACTCACTCACAGGTTTCTAATTATTTACTTTTAATTATTGTTATGGGGATGTGCAGACGGACGACTGGGTGCAGCGCCGTGCAGTCAGTTAAAGTAAACAAACTTATTTGTGCGATACACTTTTGCGTGCGATTTTTATTTTTTTTATTTTATGGATACAGGATAGCAAACGAGCTTGCAGCACCACCCATCCGCTGCCGCCCATGACAACTGTGACTGACTTTGAACAAGACTCAATTAGGGACTGGGATGGTTAGTCCAATTAGTTGAGAAAGTTAATTAGAACATTAGTTGGTCAGTTCGTTATTAGGTATGAGGACTAGGGACTGTTAGTGATAGTTAGTCCTGTTAGTTGGTGTTAGTAATAGTCCAGTTAGTACTTGTTAGTAGGAGTCCCGTTCTAAGTCAGTCACAGATGTGTTGCTACCCTTGAGGACCAAGATGGTCGCCTCTAAAGAAGTGTAGCCGGAATCCAAATAGTCCTAGTTTCACTAAACAAAACAGTACCAGTGGGTGAAAACACATGACACTAAGTAAAGTTATTCCTAATTGTTTCAGATAAACCCATAATGCAATTCTTCAGAAGACTTATATTAAATGACAAAAACTACTTGCAAAACATTATTTTAACAGACGCTCAACTAGAGGACATGCTTGAGAGGGAATTTAATTTTAATCTTTTATCATTTCACCCTTTAGAGGTCGACATATATGTTAACGTACTGAAGAAGTATCTGAAAGACTGGCCACAGTGGGACGAACTTGACAACACCATAAAGGCACATCAAAAGAACATGGGTGTGAACACTGAGAGGTTCCTGAAAATTCTGGAGGCAAAATATGAAATCTTGAAGGGTTATCTTAAGAAAAATTTAGATGCTGCTCATAAACTATCTGAGGAATTTGTTAACAAGGTGAAGGCGGCAGAGAAAAAGGAACCCGAGAAAATACTAGAGTCAAAAACAGTTATCCTGGAAATAAAGGCAACAAGAGAGCAATTAAACAAATTGATATATCGCCACCCCCATCCAGAGTACAACCACACAATATTCAATGCGGAGGACCGTGCTGCTCCCAGGCAGATAAGACTGAACACAGCAAGCCTTGAAGCTATTCTCAATTGGTGGGCTGTTAGAATAACTATTAGCTTACAAATGAATACTGTGTTTTTGAGCCGCGAAACAACTCACGAATTAGAGCATAAGCTTGTGAATCGCATGGGAGGGAACGATTCCCTTGATCCAGTAATCCTGGATGAGGAAATACAGTACAAGGATACAAAGAAATGCACAAAAGTTTTAACAAAGCAGCTGTTGGGGTGCTTAGATCTTCTGAGCATGAAGCATGATGCTGAAATGGAAGGTATGGAAATCATAATTGACTTCTTGAGAAAGGATTTGCTGGGTCTTCCTATTTGTATTGCACCGGCGCATTACCGGCGGTACTTATTTAAACATCCCTATGTAAGATATCTGTACACTGACGTTGAAAACGCCAGTAATGAAGACAAGGAAAAATATGACATTCAGTTGCAAGAGACAATATCACCGATGCATCAATTCTTTATTGGACGGATGGATGGAATCTTTGACAGTTCATTGCCCCCTCAGTGGTTGAAAGTTGAATGCGTCAAGTGTAATAAAACATTCTCAGGAGCAACATTGGCGACCAAGCTCAAACAACATTTTGATGAGTACCATCAAGTGGAATCGGACTGGATTTGCACAAATTGTTGCAAAAGCTATTCAATGGCGAGGTTAGCGGAAAATTGGTGGGCCCATGATTGCAGAGCTGAGGTTATATGAAATCCTTCGGAGAAGTGACAGCTGTCTTATAAATTTGGTTTTGCTTACATTAAGTGTAAGCAGACTGTCTTCTAGCCACGATGTAACCATTCGCATACCATTTTCTGCCAGACATTGGACTTCTTTCCAGGACGTACCATGGAAGAGCAATACTGTGTCATCTGCAAATAGTTGGATATCAGCGCTGTCTAGCTTGATACTGCTGAGTTCATTCATATAAATTTTAAAAAGCAAAGATCCAAGTATGTTGCCCTGCGGCACACCAAATTTAATAGGGAATTCAGCACTGAAGAAATTATTGATCTTCACACACTGTTTTCTATCTTCGAGATAGCTCTGGAACCACTGGAGTGCATTTCCCCTGACCCCAATATTGTGCAGTCTCATTAAACGTATAGATGTAGAGACTGAGTCGAAGGTCTTTTTTTATATCTAAGAATAAAATAAAATGACCTAATACGTTCGTGAAAGGGGTAGCGGATTCAGTTCTATTCTTTTCGAGAATGTTCCGTATGTGGTGTTTAAGCCGATCGCGACAGTAACGGCGACGGCGGCAGTAACGATTAATCCTCAGCGGTAAGGAACTGAATTAAGGAAGAAAGTAAGTACTTTTACTTTCTACGAAATTAGCGGTACGGACCCGTACCAGTTCCTATATAGTATGAATAAAAGCCAATATATTGTGAGAACGTAATTTTATTTTTCTTTAAGTTCACTTCAATCTATCTCAGAACATGTAAGTATCATAGCAAAACAATATAGTATCGTAATTACATACATTCAGCTATTTTAGATAAGCTTGTAGATTGTATAAGCCTTAGAAAATATAATAACATTTAATGTGTAGTAGATAACAAACAGTGCTTCGAAAAATACATTCTACAGTACTTCCCATTTTTTGAGCTAATTATTACCTATACGCAAAGGACGATTTTTTTTTAATTTTTTTTAATTTTATGTACTACACATTTATAATATCTATTAGTGCTGCCTACAAATTACGTCTACAAGAATATAACAATGTTTAAAATGTATTTGGAGCTATTTAGTAATCTGTGCGTCGAGCTCTAATGAAAGGAGAACCACCATTCTCAAACACAGTTTTTTTTTACCAGATAGAGAGACTAATCGTTCCAACGTTTGTGCGCAAAGTTTATTGAACTATAGGCAATCAAAATTCTTCAATAGTACTATACTTAGATAACATTTTGTAAAAATTTAAGACAATAATTAATTGTATCAGGCGTTACTTTGCGGAACTCCGTTATTACAAACCAAGAATTAATCTAATTTGCAACAATCCGCGAACAAAAACGTATTTCGCCCCAAAACAAGGCATCCTCAGGGTAAGTAGACTCCACGATGGTTAATCAAACACGTGTTGGTGTGTGTATGTTGGTATGGGTATTCATTTATCGCATGTGCATGTTTTCCTGCGTGGGAGGGAGGAAGGTGCTACGCGCATGAAAGTATACATACATCACCATACGTTTTTGTTCGCGGATTGTTGCAAAGTAGATTAATTCTTGGTTTGTTTAAGACAATAGTTCGACACACGAACGAACGTATATAAAAATATAACGTATACATAATATATTTCTTCAGTTTCCGGTGTGTGCGTAAACAGCTGCAATGCAACCCAGTTTTTAATTTAGCAGCTGTTTACGAACATATTTGTATTTCCCTGTTTTTGTGTCAAAATAAATAATTTTGAATTCAACTCAATATCAGTAGATTTTCTGAGCTACGTAGTTAAATATGTAATTAATAAATCAAATAAGCTTGCTGAGAAATATTCTTTCTCATAGGTGTGTGATATCTGCCCTTCTTTAGGAACTAAATTGGCCCTTATTATTTAACTTGAAAGCCTTGTTTGCCAAATTTGTGAAGATCGAAGTTCGATAAATGTATCAAAAAAATATTTATTTCATTTAGAGAACAGCAGAATATTCGGCGAAACGAGGTTAATTAAGGAGGCTTTATTTACCCCAGGCCTAGAAGGTTAATTCCCTATATTGCGTGGTATACACAAATATAGTAAACGAATTAAAATATTTGTCTCAGCCGGGATTCAAACCCTGGTCAAATGCCACTCGAATCATCTACACATACGCAACTAGCACTACATCTATTCTCTATGATTTCTAAGACATTCAATTAGTGCTCTTGCAATTATAGAAGGACACTCACATATCGAAGTGGGTCCTAATTAAACAACTTTCATGCGCTAGACATAAATATGCTTCTAAATCAAAGCTGGGTGCTGAAAATGGAAAAAAAAAAACTGAAAAAACAAGTAAAATGCTTAAATAGTTTATATTATTTACATTTAAAGATGTCTTCATAAACATGCAATGCTGTAATAAAATCATATGTTTATTATACACTGAAACTGATCGTCATGCCCAGTTCTGGTCCATACTGGCCATTTAAGTTGGCAGACTGACATAACTCTTATATAAACTTTATTTCATCTGCAGTTTTAAACAAATAACAATAACGGCATTGCTTCTTGATATTTGATCAAATTAATTCAGAATTACGATTACAATATTTACGTTTTTAACTGTCAAACTGAATGAATTCGTTTGACATCTGTCAGATCCTATCAGAGCTGTCACGTATTTTCTAAACGCGGGTCAACTTTAAAAAAAAAACTGTTATGTGCTTCATCTAATTCAATCATACAATAACTAACCATACAAAAGCAGTCATATACCAATAGCCTATAATTACCCAAGCACTATGACTCAGCTAAATTAAATCCTATAATCATTCATTTGTGACCTTACTGTAACAAAGAGTTCATTCTGCAGACATATAACATTTTAATAAAATTACAACATTTTAAAATGCATTTAAAAAAATATATAATATAATAGTATTGTGTGTATATTGTACGGATAACAACATTGAAACAATGAAAATATGGCTTGAAAATAGTAAAATAAACCGTTTATAAGTTACTAAGTTGTTTACAGAATTCTGCCTACCTACCATGATCCTGTTACCATTAAGATTAAAATAAAATCATATTACATCAGGAATGTCAAGTGATTCAGTTAAAAAAAAGCAAAATTGAATTTATCTAACGTCATAAAATATATCAATACATATTCTGATATAAATTCTTACAGAAAAATATAAAAATTAATTATTATGTCGTCATCTGGTATTAAAAAATCCCCATGATTACAAAATTAAAATTATTTATGTATCTATTTACTCTACAATAAAAGATAAATATTTGTTTAACTACACGATAGATGGCGCCTTTTTTCGAAGAATTTATATTCGAGATTAATATATTTTTATTACATTATTACAGTTTTGTGCAAACACCGCCATCTATTGAAGTATGTTGGAACCAATACAATATATAAAGTGCTATACATTATTTCAAAGAATAATCGAAATCGATTACTAACTGAACAGCGCCATCTATGACGGAATATATGTATTAACTATTTAAAACAGCGCCATCCATTATCGAGTCCGTTAAACCGCACAAACCATAGCGCCATCTATGACTTCGATACTTCACTAATGAGCTCGCTAACCGTTATCGCCATAGAGAACAGCGCCATCTATCGCCGGCGAGCTTAGTTCAACGGGGACATGTAGGTGATGTCGTCCCACGGGTGGCGGTACAGGGGCTGCTTCATCCGCTTCTGGTCCAGGTAGTGGCCCACGAGGCCTATGGTGCGGCCCAGCACGAACAGGGCGTTGATGGTGCCCATCTGGATGTAGTTGTTGCCCTCCTCTCTGTTTGCGGGAAAGAGAGATTTAAATAAATAAACGCTACAAAGAATTGAAAATCAACAAAGAAAGAAAGATAAATCATTGACAAAATGTAGTTAAGAACTAATTCAACAAAGTTGGTGAGTCGTTAAGTGAAGACCTTCGGGTTGCTTGAGAACATTCGACACTGGGTTGGCCACTAACCCCTCCACCAATCCGCATTGGAGCACCGTGGTGGAGTATGCTCTAGACCTCCCGCAGCAGGTCTGTGGGGGAGACCCGTGCCCAGCCCCGTCGCAGCGACTCAACCTCTGGGCCAGCATGGGCCACGCTGCCCCAGCCCGGTGTGCAGGACACTCACTGCGTGAACAGCTGGCAGTGGCGCAGCAGGTCGACCATCGCCGCGGCGACGATGCCGTCCACGTTCAGGATCAGGTTGGGCTTCTTGCGCGTGGTGATGGCCTCCACGTGCCGAGAACATTCGACACTGGGTTGGCCACTAACCCCTCCACCAATCCGCATTTCAGCAGCGTGGTGGAGTATATAGACCCTTGCCCAGCACTGGGACGTCTATGGGTAGCGGCGACTCAACCGCCGGGCCAGCTTGGACCATGCTGCCCCAACGCGGTGTGCAAGGATGAAACTCAAATCTGGGCCAGCTTGGGCCATGCTGCCCCAGCGCGTTGTGCAAGGATTAAACTCAACCTCTGGGCCAGCATGGGCCACGCTGCCCCAGCCCTGTGTACACGGATGAAGACCTGGCACTTGGCAATCATTACTCAAACGCTGGGCCAGCATGGGCCACGCTGCCCCACACTCACTGTGTGAACAGCTGGCAGTGGCGCAGCAGGTCGACCATCGCCGCGGCGACGATGCCGTCCACGTTCAGGATCAGGTTGGGCTTCTTGCGCGTGGTGATGGCCTCCACGTCGAGCGCGTACCGCGTCACCGGCCACGCGGGCCAGCGCGCGCGCACGTACGCCTTCAGCTCGCGCACGCGCGAGTCCGGGTTGTTGATCGATTTCACCCTGGAATTACAATTTATACCGTTAAATTTAAAAAAAAAAAGCTTTTTATATCCTTTTTTTTATTTTCGTGCATTGTCATCGGAACCAAATATGTGTGCCGAATTTCAGCTTCAGTGGAAGTGGGTAAAATATTGAAAATAAAGTCGGTGTACGGACGATAGATTTACGTGATAACGTCATAATCACCCTGTATACAATTTTCATATCTCACACACCCTGTATACAATGTTCATGTCTCACACACCCTGTATACAATGTTCATGTCTCACACACCCTGTATACAATGTTCATGTCTCACACACCCTGTATACAATGTTCATGTCTCACACACCCTGTATACAATGTTGTACAATTGTTGTACAATCCGATTTAACTACACGTGACGTCAGATCAGGACGACACCATGACGTCAAACTTTTTCGGATGTGTTGGCGTTCATCGATTTAAAAACAAAACTTGAGAGGTGTCAAGGGACACCCGGATGGAACGAAGTTATTGGATATAATAAGTTATTGTTATTTTTATTATTTACTAGTGGACGCCCGCAGCTTCGCTCGCGTTACACATTCACTAACTTCAAAAACGGCAAAGCTTCATACTAACTTTGCACCCCCGTTTTACCCCCTTAGGGGATGAATTTTCAAATTTTTCTCGCCGTAAAAACCATCCTTGAACTTCAACCAACATTTAAAAAAAAAGAATTGGCCAAATTGGTCCAGGCGTTGTTGAGTTATGCGCTTACCAACACATTTTGCGATTCATTTTTATTATATAGAAGATTATGTACAAAAAACCTGTATACACTCAACGAAAATAATCGTCGCGACACCACACTGTTTAATGCGAAATAGAAAGACGAAACGAAAATAACTGGCTTGCTTTCTATGAGAGAGAGAGAGAGAGAGAGAGACAGACAGAGAAACACGCGCACGCCGCACGGCTTACAACTATAGCAAAAAGTGTCGTTACAACTTTTGGTCTTAATTTTTTCCGTCTAGCCCCCTTTCGCAACGCGCGATACGGAACTTCGTTCCAACAGTATATATCTATTGTTGTAATATTTATTTTATTATCTATAAATGTGCTGCATTATGTATCTACATAAGTTTAGTAAGCAACACTGACACTTGCTTCCTTCCTTTTTGTGTTCGCTCTGTACCGGCTAGCATTGTTCTAATAAACCAAGTTAACTACAATTTGTATTTGCTCATTTACAGTACGCTGCGACCCATACACGTCCCACTGCTGGGCACGGGTCTCCCCCACAGACACTGCTGCGGGAGGTCTAGAGCATACTCCACCACGCTGCTCCAATGCGGATTGGTGGAGGGGTTAGTGGCCAACCCAGTGTCGAATGTTCTCAAGCCACCCGAAGGTCTTCGACAAGGCTTAACGACTGTTTCCAGCATTGAAAACAACCGGGACCGACGGCTTAACGTGCCCTACGAAGCACGGTAGCGTCCATGAAATTTTGCCACTAGCGGTCACCCATCCACAAATCGACCGCGCCCGTCGTTGCTTAACTCTTTCGATTACATTGAATCGACGCGAGCCATTGGGCTATGGACGCTACATATTATACTTATATTTACAGTACAATCCACTATTATTTACAACATCTATTCTATTCTATTTATTTGGCCTGAGACTGCATCAGAAGTAATGGTGCATTGTTCTATTGACCATCTGATCGTGGTACCTGTGGCCGATGCCCATGATGAGCTCCCCCTTGGCCCGCTTCTCGTTGACGAACTCCTGCGGGTGCTGGCCCTTGTCGTACGCCGCGCAGAAATCTATGGCCGCGCGGTCCAACGCACCGCCGAAACGGTCACCCTGAACAAACATATTGATATATAAAATATTTAAGGAGCGGCCTTTTCATCAAAAATAATTGATCTTAATTTTCCATTGACTTTTTACATCGAGGAAACAAGTACTAAACAGAAAATATAAAACTGATGCAAACTGCGCAGCCAAGAGATTCAATGATACCGATTTTCACTTTAAAGCAGTTTACACTACTTGTTACCTCGAGGTAAAAAGTATAACGGCGCCTTTGCAAGTATGCACACAAAAATGTTGATCGCCATTTTCAAAGTAAAGTGAGTAAGTAAAAAATTATGTATTTCTTACTTATTACCTCGAGGTAATTGGGTGAAAATTGAGATCAAATATTTATTTAATGGAAAGGCCGTTCGTTATATTATTATGTGATTTTAATGTCCTCAACTCCCATACCTACTTATTACCTCGAGGTAACAAGTTGGGTGAAAATTGGGATCAATTATTTATTTATTGGAAAGGCCGTTCGTTATATGTAATTTGAACGTTATGTAATTTGAATGTCTTCAACTCCCATACCTACTTATTACCTCGAGGTAACAAGTTGGGTGAAAATTGGGATCAATAATTTATTTATTGGAAAGGCCGTTACATGTATTTTTAATGTCTAACACCCATACCTACTTATTACCTCGAGGTAACAAGTCAACTGTAAACCGGCACCAAACTTTTTGTACGCCAAGGCCGCTGTACTTGGACACTCACTATAGTCAACAGGCCGCTGACGACGGACGAGATGAGGTCCTTGCCGGCGCGCGCCGTCACCATAGTGTTGTGAGCGCCGGACACCGCCGGCCCGTGGTCGGCGGTCACTATCAGCACCAGCTCGAAGAACTTGCACGCCCAGTCGGGCAGCTCCCGTTGGAACCTGGACGAGAAAATTAAAAAAAAAAAAACTCATCATCCGCACGCCGGTCTCCACAGAAAATCAGCGGCAATGATATAGCAGGAATATTGCACCAACTGTACAAGCCTTTCATTAAGCATCAGTCAGTAGATTACACTTATATGTATATATGTATTATAAAGGGGAATGTTTGTGTGTATGTTTGTTACTTCGCTCAACAGCTGGAACAATTTTGATAAAATTTAGCTTGAGAATTATTATTATAATATGATAGAATTGAGGTAGCTGACACCCTGGAATAACATACAGGATACTTATAACCAGACACTGTGTTCAATTGGGATAAAAATATTATTTACATTCAGGATCATTTTTATCCAGTTCCCTTTGATAAAAAGCAAAAAATCAATTTCAATTTTTTTCAGTATATACTATAAATATCACGATAGCGAGGCCGCGAGAATCAGCTAGTTCTACATAATACAGTGGTACATAGAGGGCCACGCTGGCCCAGCACTCACCACAGCAGGCTGATGGTGCCGCCCACGCCGAGTTGCCGCTCCAACACCTGGCTGATGGGCACGCCGCAGTAGCTAAGCTCCTGGCCGCGCTCGTCGCATATCGTGCTGATGAACGCCGCTGGTTTTCGGATCAACCCCAATTTCTGACAAACGAAAATACATAATTATGATACTAAATAACATTAAACATTTAATCCATATAAGTAGTAGATTGGTCGTATTTCGATCGTTATTTCATTTATGCATTTATCATACAGCTATACTAATATTATAAATAGGAAAGATTTGTTTGTAATGTTTTCACACAAATACTACTGGACTGATTTCAAAAATTTCAAAAGCATGTGAACAACTTTTTGAGAGACCCATTATGTCTTGTTCAAGTTACATAGTTATCATGAGCATGAGCCGCATTTTTTTAAATTTTAAAATATAGACGGACAAACAGAAATACGGGCGACCTGATGGTAAGTGGTCACCGTCGTCTATGGACACGTGCGACACCAGGGGTATCACAGGTGCGTTGCCTGACTTGAAGGAAGCGTTTCATACTCTTTTTAAAGCGCTTCATGTAGCGTTTCTCGTTTGCCATCTTATATCCATAATATAAAAATGAATCGCAAAATGTGTTGGTAAGCGCATAACTCAACAACGCCTGGACCAATTTGGCCAATTCTTTTTTTAAAATGTTCGTTGAAGTTCAAGGATGGTTTTTACGCCGAGAAAAATTTGAAAATTCATCCCCTAAGGGGGTAAAACGGGGGTGCAAAGTTAGTATGAAGCTTTGCCGTTTTTGAAGTTAGTGAATGTGTAACGCGAGCGAAGCTGCGGGCGTCCACTAGTTATTAAATAAATAAAAAGAGCATAACTTACCCTCGCCCAGTCGTAGTCCATGGGAACCTTGGGCGGTTCCACCTCCTCCTTCTCGATGATCTTACCCTCGCCCACCAGTTTCTTGTACACCTGGCGGCAAATACGATGTTTTCATATCATAGATTATTATATAGAATGTTACAACACATAAGCGCGCAAATTCCTCTCAAAGCACGGTTTCGCATTTATTTTCTATTATTCACATTAAATACCCACAATCCAATCCCTTATTAACAGAAATTGGGAAAATCAGTTAAGGTGGTAGAGCCTATAGGGAACCAAATAGGTTTTATATGAAAGCTAATTGGTTCCATATAGAGTTCGCCCGGGGCACTACCACCGCCCGCCACGGTACCTAGTACCATTTCTGCCGTGTAATAATTGTTTTTAAAGCAATTGTGGTCCGGTTGGAAAGGTGTGGATTCCGGTTACACTTCTTTAGAGGCGACCATCTTAGTCCTCAAGGGTAGCAACACATCTGTGACTGACTTAGAACGAGACTCCTACTAACAAGTACTAACTGGACTATTACTAACAACAACTAACAGGACTAACTATCACTAACAGTCCCCAGTCCTCATACCTACTAACGAACTGACCAACTAATGTTCTAATCAACTCTCTCAACTAATTGGACTAACCATCCCAGTCCCTTATTGAGTCTTGTTCAAAGTCAGTCACAGTTGTCATGGGCGGCAGCGGATGGGTGGTGCTGCAGGCTCGTTTGCTATCTTTTTCCCATAAAAAAAAAAAAAAAAATCAGAGGTAGGATAATCAAGTATGCAAGTACAACATCAGAATTAGGATAATCAAGTATGAAAGTACAAAATCAGAAGTCGGATAACCAAATAAGCAAGTACAAAATCAGAAGTTAGATAATCAAATAAGCAAGTACAAAATCAGAAGTGTGATAATTAAGTATGCAAGTACAAAATCAGAAATGGGTTTTTTCATAACCGCCACCAACCTGCCGGACAGCGTCGCCCAGGCTGTCGAAGGAGTCTGGCACGGTGACGCCGTGCGCCTTGAGGCCTGCGTTTTTAGCCGCGGCCTTCTCCAAAGCGGAGCCGGCGAGCGAGCCCGCGTGACCGAACTGTACTTCGGATGTGAACATGTCTGGAATGGAAATATTTTATTATTATTATAATATATTTAGTACTTTGTGATAAAATGTAAGTGATTAAATTGTATTTATACAGTAAGCTGCGACCCATAGATGTCCCACTGCTGGGCACGGGTCTCCCCCACAGACACAGCTGCGGGAGGTCTAGACCATTAGATTTAAGCAAGCAAGCAATTTAATTTAAAATTTTTGCTTCTTTAACATAACGTGATATTGTCAAATTCAATCAATCATTTATTAACGTGTATACAGAGTGTTGTAATAATTTTTTAGATCCTCTACATTACACCGCAAGAGAGCATACAATTGTCACAATAGGTTATTATATTGTCATTTTCAGAACTAGAAGCATAAATTTAAATTTTAGGCTGTTGATTAGATATAAATAAATATGGCATTCAAAGTTTGTAAAAATGTTACCCTTAATGAAAATCTGATTAATCTCAATGTTTTTATTAAAACTAGACCATTTTTTAGGAATTATTTAGCATACCTACTTGTTCCTCTAAAACCATTTATTCTTTATTGAAGTGATACTTCTTTAGGCGCATGAGGGTAAATTTTTTTACAGATGAAACGGAAATGCCTCACGCAGCATGCAACGTTCGTGACGAAGAAGAGGATGGGCGATAGAGAGAAAGTGAGATAGAGCGAACGTCGCACAGTGACATAGGGCGAGAGGTGGGAGAGAGCTATAGTGTGTAAGATTGAGAGAGAGAGAGAGTAAGGGCGATCGAAAAAAATACACGCTATTGGGTTGTGTATTCTTTTAGTAGTTAAATGTTAGAACCACATAGTACATCTATATATATAAAAGGAGAAGGTGACTGACTGACTGACTGACTGACATTTCAACGCAGGGCCTAAACTATAAGGGCTAGAAACTTGAAATTTTGCACAGGGGTTCCTTTTATAAGCTCCCCCTAGCACTAAGAAAGGATTTTTGAAAATTCACACCCTAAGGGGGTAAAACGGGGGTGCAAAGTTAGTATGAAACTTTGCCGTTTTTGAAGTCAAGTGGGCAACCCGAACGCGGGCAGACGTCGCTAATGGGTCTAATTCTGCGAAGCTGCGGGCGTCCTCTAGTTATATATACTGAAATAGAGTCATCAGTCTTTTTTTGTGTATATTTCAATATTTCGCCAAATAAGTTTCACTTCTGACATGTGTACTTTGTACGCACGCACTTTTTTTTAATACTGTCATCATGCCTATTCAAGCAGGTGTACCGACCTGAGCAGGTGTGCCAACCTGAACGAACAGCAGCGTCAAGAAGCGTGCAGGTGTACCAACCTGAGCAGGTGTGCCAACCTGAACGAACAGCAGCGTCAAGAAGCGTGCAGGTGTACCAACCTGAGCAGGTGTGCCAACCTGAACGAACAGCAGCGTCAAGAAGCGTGCAGGTGTACCAACCTGAGCAGGTGTGCCAACCTGAACGAACAGCAGCGTCAAGAAGCGTGCAGGTGTACCAACCTGAGCAGGTGTGCCAACCTGAACGAACAGCAGCGTCAAGAAGCGTGCAGGTGTACCAACCTGAGCAGGTGTGCCAACCTGAACGAACAGCAGCGCCAAGAAGCGTGCAGGTGTACCAACCTGAGCAGGTGTGCCAACCTGAACGAACAGCAGCGTCAAGAAGCGTGCAGGTGTACCGACCTGAGCAGGTGTGCCAACCTGAACGAACAGCAGCGTCAAGAAGCGTGCAGGAGTACCAACCTGAGCAGGTGTGCCAACCTGAACGAACAGCAGCGTCAAGAAGCGTGCAGGTGTACCGACCTGAGCAGGTGTGCCAACCTGAACGAACAGCAGCGTCAAGAAGCGTGCAGGAGTACCAACCTGAGCAGGTGTGCCAACCTGAACGAACAGCAGCGTCAAGAAGCGTGCAGGTGTACCAACCTGAGCAGGTGTGCCAACCTGAACGAACAGCAGCGCCAAGAAGCGTGCAGGTGTACCAACCTGAGCAGGTGTACCAACCTGAGCAGGTGTACCAACCTGAGCAGGTGCCGATACACCAAGCTACCATCGGCTTCCTGATGAGGCCGTCGCGGATCGCGCGGCACACGTGGTACTCCTCCACGCCGCCCACCTCGCCGAGCAGCACCAGCATCTTCACGTTCGGATCCGCTTCGAACCTGGGACAACGGTACGTGTTGAGCGTCGATGTGGTTAGCGCGACGACTGAGTGGTTCCGGGTTCGGATCCCGGCCGAAGCAGGTATACGCAGATACAGATATTTCGCAGACAATAATTTGTATACGGGTAACGGATGACCAATAAAAATCTTACATTAAACAAAAACCTCCTTAATAAAGCTTTCTATAAAATTAATGATTACTTGAACGATAGAAATGCTTGGTGCGATGTATCTCCAGCTCAGCTCCACTTGTTCAATAATAATGTAATGTGATCAAATTATAAAAATTGTAAATTTTGAAAAGAGTAACTACCGAGTTTCTTGCCGTGTTCTTCTCGGTAGCATCAACTTTGTGAACCGGAGGTAGCGGAAATGTTATGACGAAGTCATCATGTCATTAAGCGTATACAAAATACCTATATAAATATAATGAAAAATAAATGAATCTGAATCTGAATTATATTGTTTTTGTGTGTCTGTCTTTAAGTTATGTAAAATAAGGTATAGCCCTGACAGACATACAGACATTATTAATTAGGCTCCAGGCCTCACAGTAGTGAGACCCGTGCCCAGCATTGGGCATGTAGGTACCTGAGCAGGTGGTCGATGAAGGTGGTCCCGGGATATCTGTCCCCCCCAATGGCCACGCCCTCGCAGACCCCGTCGGCGTGCTTAGCCAAGATGTTGTTCAGCTCGTTGCTCATGCCGCCGGAGCGCGACACGTACGCCACGCTGGATGGAGACGGAAGGATTTATTGTTTTTGAAGAAAAAAAGAAACAGTTTTAATTTTATTAAATACTAGCTTTTACCCGCGGCTCCGCCCGCGTGGTCAAAGGGAATTAACAATGAGTTGTTTATCATACATGACAACGCCATCTATTAACAACATCCGGAACTAAATATCTAGGAAATAACAAAACATCGATATCTTCCCATGAGGATGTTTTACCGCGGTAAAAAGTAGCCTATGTCACTCTCCACCCTCCTCACTATCTCCACACACAAAAACCATACCATATAATAGCTTCGTTGCGACGTGAAAGCCGGACAAATAAACAAAAAAAACACACTTTCACATTTATAATATTAGTATGGATATGGATAGTATATTGTAAAGTACAAAGTGTAAAGCAACGCACGCACCTGCCGGGCCGGTACAGCTTGCTGTCGATGATGTTGTCGATCATGCCGGCCGTGTTGCCGATCTTGAAGCAGCCCGGCTTGATGCCGCCGACGGTCGCCGGCCCTATGATGTTCACCTGACGATACAAATAATATACATTTTATAATAAATTAATGAGTTCATTTACTGTCCGAACTTCTCTAATACGCTGGGTCGCCCCGAAAACCAGCGGTCGTGGTTCGCTGCGACCATAGCTGAGTGCGGCCCCATTTCGGCAAATCCTATAGTTTTTAGCTTATTTTATTATTTTATATGAATTTTGTTACTATTATTTTTGTCAACTTGTCGAAATAAATCTATATTCTATTCTATTCATTTTAATTTTTAAGCTATTGCATAGATTATATCGCGGGCCTGGGGTGGAGGCGGTCTACATAAATTCCGTAACGTAACGTAACGAAATAACGTAACGAAAAAAACCTTACTTCAAAAGTGTCGTGCAAAATTTCAGCCGTCGCATCACCTGCCTCAGTGGCGCAATTGGCTAGCGCGTTCGGTTGTTAACCGAAAGGTTGTTGGTTCGAGCCCACCCTTTTTCTTTAATATATGGTGCGTCGCCTACAATTTATTTTTAACTATGATTTTGATAAAATACTGCATAAATACAATCAATAAATAATTATAATTGCATAAGTTGATAAAAAATGCTATGCAATAACTTTACCGCGGCAGTCTCCGAGTGCCACACGTCTTTTTTTTTTAATTTTTTTAGTACAATTCGTCACTCAAATGTGACACTCGACCGGCTGGTACCAAACGACTGTTATATAGTTAGGTACGTCTACCCAACATTCCTCGCCCTGCGAATTCCGCTAGATTGACGTGTCCGATAAACGACGTAGGAAAGGCTATGGTATTACTGGAAAATAATATAATTTAAAATCTGTCATCTTAATTTAATCTTAACGACTTACCCCTCTGGTGTCTGCGAGCTTAATGATCTTCCTTGTCATGTTTTCAGGTATACCCTCGGCTATGATGACTATCGTGTTAATCTGCGGGTGCTGCATCGCCTGTAACGATTTTGATTAAACTTTAGTTGTGTAGCTACCAATAGTTTAGGGGAACGAGAAGTGTGAGACGTGTCTTTGGCCTATCGTTGCAACAATTTTTGGAAACAAACGAGAAACCATGAGTGGACTTTAGTCCAGCTACTCATTGTTTGTCACAGTAAAGTTGATTGGTGGCTGTCCCTTGAATAATTACATACGGAACCCTTCATGCGCGAGTCCGACTCGCACTTGGCCGGTTTTATTTTGTTGTACTTTAGTCACATTTTCAATTAAGATTATTTAAATTTGTTTTTTAAAATATATTTAACATTTACATGTAGAAGCAGAACATTGTGTAAAACATCAACTTTTTTAATTTGTATGTTATTACTTTGTTCTTGCAAATAAATCCATATCCATACTTAATATTATAAATGTGAAAGTGTGTTTGTTTGTTTATTTATTTATTTGTTTGTTTGTCCGGCTTTCACGTCGCAACGAAGCTATTATATGGTATGGTGTGGAGATAGTGAGGAGGGTGGAGAGTGACGTAGGCTACTTTTTACCGCGGTAAAACATCCCCATGGGAAGATATCGATGTTTTGTTATTGTTGTGATTGTTGTTTTGGTTTAAAATTAATATGGTAAAGGAATAAGACATACGTTTTGATTTTGGTTTTGGTTCGCTTCTTCGTTCGTTCTTTTAATCGTGGAACTGTCACTATTCATCCACCACAATTGTGTCATGTATGATAAACAACTCATTGTTAATTCCCTTTGACCACACGGGCGGAGCCGCGGGTAAAAGCTAGTTATGATTATGATTATGAAATGTCTGTAAGATGATGTAAGCGTCTGTAAGCGTCAATCTGACCTGCATGGTGCTGTCGTAAGCGGACCGCAGCGACGCGAAGTTGACCAGCACTGTCGCCTCCTGGTGTTTCCGCATGGCCACGTCCATGTCCGAGAACACTGGGGGACAGTTACATTTGAGTTACAAATCTATCTATATATATAAAAGGAGAAGCTGACTGACTGACTGACTGACATATCAACGCAGGGCCTAAACTATAAGGGTTAGAGTAGTAGTAGTTAAATTAATTTGAATTTTAAAAGAGTACCGAGAGTTTTTTCCTCCGGCTTTTTTCTCTCTCGGCCTACACTAGGGCATAGGATAAGAATATTGTTAGTTCTTCCTTAAGCTGATGACCAGGTAGATAGTCTATCGTGACTTAAGAGCTTAGCTTAGTGGTAGGTAATTATTGTAAATTAGCCTTATGGCAGGTTAGCACCTGTGTAGGATTAGCTATTCATTCAAGGATAAATAGCTCATCCTTTGCTTTAAATTAATCAGTTTAGAATAGCATTATATCTCTTTAAGTAGTTTGTAGTTACCTAGACTTTCGTTAAGCGTGTGTAATCACCTCATAGCGAAATAAATTATTTGAATTTTGAATTTTGAATTTTTTTAGAAACTTGAAATTTTGCACAGGGGTTCCTTTTATAACGTAGAGGAGCACTAAGAAAGGATTTTTGAAAATTCATCCCCTAAGGGGGTAAAACGGGGGTGCAAAGTTAGTATGAAACTTTGCCGTTTTTGAAGTCAAGTGGGCAACCCGAACGCGGGCAGACGTCGTAAATGGGTCTAATTGTACGCGAGCGAAGCTGCAGGCGTCCACTGGTTTTGTAATAAAATATTATGGACTATTACACAATTATTACTCGAGTTACACTATTTCATAATTGTTACTCGAGTTACAGCTTAAATGGACTAAATACAATCATGCATTGGATCAATTAAATTGTTTATAGGATTTCCTGCTATCACCTTTTGGATTCCTAGCTTATATTCTACAACTAAACGTGACTCACCGGGCACAAACACCTCCTTGTTCCCAAAGTAGTACTTCTGCTTGTGGTCCGCGGTGAAAGGGTACACGATCGCGACGACGGACGGCTCCGCGCGACGGCATATGTAGTCGAAATCGAGCATGCCCTGCGAATGGTAAATTATTGAATTATTTTATACTAGTGGTCCGCCCCGGCTTCGCACGGGTATTTTATATAAAAATCAAAATTATAATACACACACATAAACCCTATTTGCGTCAGGTTACTAAAAAAATAAAAATTTAACACGACTTTATTTTACATATTATTATATAGATTATAACAATAGTTTCGTTTACGCCTAGTAATATTATATAGCCTATGTCACTCAGTGAAGATGCAGCTTTCTAATGGTGAAAGAATTTTTGAAATCGGTCCAGTAGTTTTGGCAACGCATACCAGAATAGCTCGCAGATGGTAGATTTTTTCCTACTTACCTACTTGACACTTATCGTCATATTTTGGACAATTCACACAATATCTTTATAAATTTTAGCCTGTGTGTTATTCTGATGTATAAGCTATATTATTGTAAAGTTTCATTAAAATCCATTCAGTACTTTTTACGTGAAAAGTAACACACATCCATCCATACATACATACATACTTACAAACTTTCCCCTTTATAATATTAGTAGGATAGGATTAGTAAGAATTATACCTTATCAACAGCCTAAAATTTAAGTTATATGCTTCTAGTTTTGAAAATGACAATACTTTCATACAACCTTTCATCTCCCTTTTCAACCCATTACAACACTTTTTTCCAATTAAAAAGTGTCTATGTCCTTTGTCAGGCTCTAGACTGTGTACCAAATTTCATTTAAATCGGTTCAGCAGTTAGTGTAGTGAAAGCGAAACAGACAGACAGACAGACAGACACTTCAAAACCAAACGTCCAATTTTAATCATTCAAAGACCAAATATTACATATCTACTAACTGTAAATGTAGTCCAAAAAAAATTCAAGATAAAAAAATGGTTGTTGTGCCTCACTCGACATAGATAGGTATAGTGTGTCGCGGTTTTTTTTATAGATATTTATTAGATCTACAATTAATTAGAACATTTTATGGTTCTATCTTTTATATTTTAGGCAGCGTACGCAAAATAAGTAACTTTTCTGGTTGATTTTTTACACCTTGTGTCCGAAAAACCCAAATATCTTACGGAACCCTATTTTTTCCAAAATAAAATTTAGCCTATGTCACCCGGGGATAGTGTAGCTTTCCAACAGTGAAAGAATTTTTCAAATCGGTTCAGTAGTTTTGAAGCCTATTCGATTCAAACAAACAATCAAATCTTTCCTCTTTATATATTAGTATATAGATATTTATAAGATCTACAATTAATTAGAACATTTTATGGTTCTATCTTTTATATTTTAGGCAGCGTACGCAAAATAAGTAACTTTTCTGGTTGATTTTTTACACCTTGTGTCCGAAAAACCCAAATATCTTACGGAACCCTATTTTTTCCAAAATAAAATTTAGCCTATGTCACCCGGGGATAGTGTAGCTTTCCAACAGTGAAAGAATTTTTCAAATCGGTTCAGTAGTTTTGAAGCCTATTCGATTCAAACAAACAATCAAATCTTTCCTCTTTATATATTAGTATAGATATAGACTAATGGACGCCCGAAGATTCGCTCGCGTGGAATTAGACATAACAATAGTTTCGTTTACACCTAGTAATATTATATAGCCTATGTTACTCAGTGAAGATGAAAGATGCAGCTTTCTAATGGCGAAAGAATTTTTCAAATCGGTCCAGTAGTTTTTGTGTGAAAACATTACAAACAAATGTTTCCTCTTTATAATATTAGTATACACGTCTATATTTTCAAGGTAAGATGACTGTGTAAATAATTACAAATATTATTTTATACGGCGCGGTCGGTTTGTGGATGGGTGACCGCTAGTGGCAAAATTTCATGGACGCTACCGTGCTTCGGAGGGCACGTTAAGCCGTCGCTCCCTTGTTTTCAATAAGAATAAGAATAGTTTATTGGGACCTCTAGATTTTAAATTGGTGTAAAACAATCGTTGAGCCTTACCTTTGGGTGACTTGAGAACACCGGGATGGCCACTAACCCATCTACCAATCCGCGTTGGAGCAGCGTGGTCGCTCTAGACGTCATTTGTTCGTGCCGCTTGGATTTGAACCCTAACCTACTCGAGTGAGAGGCGAGTTCGATAGTCACTGGGCTGTCACTGTTTATTGCTCAATTATTCTCTTGGGCACTAGAGGGCACATGTCGAACGGGTACCATAGGACACATACCTGGAGGGCCCTGTCCTGCATGCCCCACACGATGCGGTTAACCGAGCGTCTAGTCTAATGGGCACTAGAGGGCACACATCGAACGGGTACCATAGGGCACACACCTGGATGGCCCTGTTCTGCATGCCCCACACGATGGCCTTGTCGCGGTCGGAGAACAACGAGCATGCGGTTGACCGGCGGCGTTTAATCTAATGGTCACTAGAGGGCACACATCGAACGGGTACCATAGGGCACACACCTGGATGGCCCTGTTCTGCATGCCCCACACGATGGCCTTGGTGCGGTCGGAGAACAGCGGGCGCGCGGCGGCCAGCTGCTGGCCGGCGTCCAGTCTCGTGGGCGCCTGGGAGCACGCCAGGTCGAGGAGCTCTCGCGTCAGGGTCGGGATCTCCACCTTGGGCATCGGCTGTGGAGGAATATCTTGTTAGTCATCATAGTTGAAGTGAAAGGATAATATAACACTAAATCTAAACTAGTTGTGACAGCCCAGTGGATAGTTGTGACAGCCCAGTGGCTATCGAACTCGCCTCTCACTCGAGCGGTCCGGGTTCAAACCCCAGTGGCACGCACCAATGACTTTTCTAAGTTATGTGCGATTTAAGTCTTTAAATTAAATGTCACTTGCTATAGCGGTGAAGGACACATCGTGAGGAAACCTGCATGCCTGAGAGTACTTCATAATGTTCTCGAAGGCATGCGAAGTCTGCCAATCCGCACTTGGCCAGCGTGGTGGACTAAGGCCTAATCCCTCCCATTCTGAGAGGAGACCCGTGCCCAACAGTGGGAAGTCTATGGGTTGCAGCGAAATCTAAACTATGTATTATGAAATAATTTCCGATTTATAGTTGAAATTACCGGCTTACTGATTGACCGCTAGTAGGCCGACTAGTTTCGATCATCGAAGATGATCTTCTTAATAGATCGAAACTAGTCGGCCTATTTCCGACTTAAATCACACGTAAGCCGGTAACTTCAACTATACATCTAACAACAAAACTCGACAAAGAAAGTGTTGTGATGATGATGATGATGAATATCCTCGGAGACCCTACACACGTTGGGACGATGAAATTAAAAAAAAGGTAGGCCTATAATGAAAAAAAGTAACACAGGATAGAGAAAAATGATTATCATTGGAGGAGGCCTTTACCTGTGAAGGGGTTCTTGCAGAAAACGAACATTAAAAAATAATAAAATGACTGATTAAACAAACATATATTTATAACAATAACAATAAAATAACGACATTTATTATTATTTCAGGACAAATATAACTTGACAAATAATTTTGATTTTATTAAATTAGTTCAATAAATAAATGTAAAAAATTTACAATGTAACGTGAAATTCATGCAAGAAATAAAAGCCTTTTTTTATTTTATTAACTAGCTGACCCAGCAAACGTTGTTTTGCCATATAGATAATTTTTTTTGCTATAAACCTCACGGAGCCCGAGACCTTTCCAACGAATGCAAAACCGTGGAAATCGGTTCGTGCGTTCTGGAGTTATAGCATCAGGAAGGAAAACCCGACTTATTTTTATATAGTAGATATCCCTTTGTATCTTATGGCATAATAAGAATGTGAGAATGTATGTTATGTATGTTTCCATGTTGCCAAATAAATATTTATATTTCTTCTCACCGCAGCGTGAGGCTTGGGCAGTTGTTTGGGAGCGAAGTCCAGCTGGTGGTCCGGCGGGATCGGCGCGTGGCCTAGCGCGAGGCCTACTATCGAGGTCATGTTGGCCTCGGGACCGAACACGTACAGCGGGATGCGTAGGCGGTGGCCAACTTCGCGCATTTGCCTGGAATAGGGAGGTTAGCGGTAATTAGTGATGTGCCGGATCGGTAAAAATGTACTAGTGAATGGTCAAAATCGTAGTTTTGTAATTCGGTTTAAAGATATTTTATTTCTCATAAGACATACATACAGTAATAGTCACGTAAAATGAGAAACTTAAATTATTAAGGTAGTACAGATATTTTAGTTCGGCAAAAAATGTACAGTGCAAATATATATGTATGTATAACATAATCACGTTTGAGTGTGTGTGTGTTAATTGTTAGATCTAACTCATATATGGCGTTAAATAAAACTAAATTTAAAATGTTTTAATATATGTAGGTTATCTAATATATAAAATTTCCATGTCACAATGTTTGTTGCAGTACTCCTCCGAAACGGCTTTACCGATTTTTACCAAATTTTATATGCGTATTCAGTAGGTCTGAGAATCGGCTAACATCTATTTTTCATCCCTATAAATGTTAAGGGTAGTGCATCCCAAATTTTTTTTTTTTAATTTTTTGACGAAATTTTTTGTTTTTATTTTTTTATGATACAGCATTAGAAAATACATACAACCCTGAATTTTCAACCCTCTACGATCAACCAAAAATTATTTATATGGCAAAACAACGTTTGCCGGGTCAGCTGGTATTCATATAGACCAATGGGTTAGAATTTTAATTTTAGAGGGAATCATATTGAAATCAATCAAGCGAACGGTTATTTAAACTATTACATTTTTCAAGGTTCGCTTGACAACGACGGCCCGAACAAGATTGAAAATACAGAAATGGCCGCCGAACGAAACCTTTCCTCCTCTTTCGCGGCGCCGTGGGCGCTCCTGCGTGAGGGGATTCGGATGTAAGGATGGTCCTTCGAGCCGGACAATTGCTCCAGGGGTGAACCCGTCGGTGACATCCCCGCTGTTGAGCTAGGGGTGTGTCTTTACTACAGCCGTTACTCACTACTTCCCCCTTGATGGTCGGGGGGAAGAAGGTCCAATAGCTCGCTAGGGCAGGTTCCTAATCTTTTAAGATAACGGAACACCACCCTTTTATTTTTTGGAACCCCATATCAAATCAACACTGAAATTTATATATGAACATTTTTTAAGAAATGTGTAATATAATTGAAACACATTATTCTTAATGCGAGGAGGTGTGCGGTAACACAATAAAACTCGATGATATCTGACTTGCAACTGTTTTATTTAATTCTTTAGTTTACTTAACCTAATACACACACATTCATACGTTCACACAAATACATTTAAATTAGCTATCTCCTTACACCTTACTTAAAAGTTTTAATGTTCGGTAATAATTTCGATAATTTTAATTCGAAGAAAATTAATTTCCCCCAAAATATTTTTCGCCCAAATTAATTTCGATAATTTTGGCGGAACCCTGATGACTATTCTACGGAACCCTTAGGTTCCGCGGAACCCAGTTTGGGAATCCCTGCTCTACTAGCGGTCGTAATAGCTGCCTTTCGATGACTCCCGGTGCAGATGTTTATATTTATTTCGCAGATAAATGTTTATATTGTACTGCATGTTAAATTGTAGTGTTTTCGCCTGCCGCGGAGTTGTTGTCTAAGTCTGTTGTATATTACTAGTGGACGCCCGCAGCTTCGCTCGCGTAGAATTAGACCCATCAACGACATCTGCCTGCGTTCCGGTTGCCCACTTGACTTCAAAAACGGCATACTAAATTTCATACTAAATTTGCACCCCCGTTTTACCCCCTTAGGGGGTGAATTTTCAAAAATCCTTTCTTAGTGCTCCCCTACGTTATAAAAGGAACCCCTGTGCAAAATGTCAAGTTTCTAACCCTTATAGTTTAGGCCCTGCGTTGATATGTCAGTCAGTCAGTCAGTCAGTCAGTCAGTCAGTCAGTCAGTCAGTCAGTCAGTCACCCTCTCCTTTTATATATATAGATTGAACAGCCGGCCGAAGCTGTCCACCAGACCCACCTGAGCCCCTCCTGGTAGTTAGGCCCCCCGCGCCGCACGAAGATGGTCACGTTGTACTGCACCAGAGCGTCCTTGTAGGTCTCGATGGCAGTGATGATTCCCCGGAAAGTGTCCGCCACGTTCGTGAAATTGGCTATACCGCCACCAATGATCAGCACCTGCAATAAAAAAGTACAAATACAAATACTCTTTATTGTACACCACAATAAAAGATATACAATACAAACAAACGATGACCAGTGGTGGCCAAAAGGCGGCCTTATCGCTACAGTAGCAATTTCTTCCAGACCTTGCTACTGTAGCGATAAGGGTAACCTTTGGGTAGAGAAGATAGTAAGTTAAATAAAGGAATAGGGAATAGGTGTACAGGGTAATAGAAATAGGCAAACATTATTTATAACATATATAAAGTTTATTATACATACATACACAATATATAATGAATAAGATATATATAGAGAAAAAAAGTAGTATATTATTACTAAATACCTATATCTAACCATATAACCCTAGCTTAACTAACTTATAAACCTAAATACCTGGAGTATAATATAATTCTCAAATATCTACCAATCCTCCGGTCCCACCACATATTGTGCTTGTGCATTTTAGTTTTTATCCCACGTCTGATGATTACATCAGAAGTAGGATAATCACCATAGAACGTGTTAAAAAGCCTCCGGAGCCCTACTTTCCCGTTGAGAAATTCCTAATTTATAAGAAAACATATTGATGAGTTTCAATTTTATTCAAGAGCGCGACACAGGAATAAACTACGTAGTGTTCCTCACAATACAGCTTTGTATGCAAAAAGTGTGTTCTCTATGGCGCCACAAATCTATAATAAACTACCAGAGAAAATACGCACACTGACTGATGATGAATCATTTAAAAGGGAACTGATACAATTATTATATAACAAATGCTATTATAATATTAAAGAATTTTTAGATGATAGAATTTTTTGAAAATTGACCTTTTATGACATTTAAAATATCGGATTAATCACAAGCTCGCTTACTATACTACTATTAATACCTATTATTAATATTTTGACAAATTCATTTTTAGTAAATTTCACCAATTGTATTTAGATTAGGTTTAAATTTTGCATGCCCTATTGGTTAGGATAAGAGGATTAAAATAACCAGCTTTTAAATACCTACTGTACCTTATCCTGCGAATAAATATGTTTGACTTTGACTTTGACTTTGAGATGCTTCTCTTCCCACCTATTATTGACCTGTCAGCCTCCGGAGCCCTACCTTCCCGTTGGGGTGCTTCTCGCGGCACATGAGGCTGAAGATGGTCTTGGCGTAGTCCGCCGTCTGCCCCTCGGTGGGCGCGCCGGAGTACTCCCCGTAGTTGGCCAGCTCGCCCGCGCCGCCGCCGGCCACCATTGTCCAGATGTTAGCCTCCGGAGCCCTACCTTCCCGTTGGGGTGCTTCTCGCGGCACATGAGGCTGAAGATGGTCTTGGCGTAGTCCGCCGTCTGCCCCTCGGTGGGCGCGCCGGAGTACTCCCCGTAGTTGGCCTGCTCGCCCGCGCCGCCCAGCGCGCACACCGTGTCCGTGTACACCACGGACGCGCCGCCGCCGGCCACCATTGTCCAGATGTTACCCTCCGGAGCCCTACCTTCCCGTTGGGGTGCTTCTCGCGGCACATGAGGCTGAAGATGGTCTTGGCGTAGTCCGCCGTCTGCCCCTCGGTGGGCGCGCCGGAGTACTCCCCGTAGTTGGCCAGCTCGCCCGCGCCGCCCAGCGCGCACACCGTGTCCGTGTACACCACGGACGCGCCGCCGCCGGCCACCATCGTCCAGATGTCGGCCTCCGGAGCCCTACCTTCCCGTTGGGGTGCTTCTCGCGGCACATGAGGCTGAAGATGGTCTTGGCGTAGTCCGCCGTCTGCCCCTCGGTGGGCGCGCCGGAGTACTCCCCGTAGTTGGCCAGCTCGCCCGCGCCGCCGCCGGCCACCATCGTCCAGATGTCGGCCTCCGGAGCCCTACCTTCCCGTTGGGGTGCTTCTCGCGGCACATGAGGCTGAAGATGGTCTTGGCGTAGTCCGCCGTCTGCCCCTCGGTGGGCGCGCCGGAGTACTCCCCGTAGTTGGCCAGCTCGCCCGCGCCGCCGCCGGCCACCATCGTCCAAATGTCGGCCTCCGGAGCCCTACCTTCCCGTTGGGGTGCTTCTCGCGGCACATGAGGCTGAAGATGGTCTTGGCGTAGTCCGCCGTCTGCCCCTCGGTGGGCGCGCCGGAGTACTCCCCGTAGTTGGCCAGCTCGCCCGCGCCGCCGCCGGCCACCACTGTCCAGATGTCGGCCTCCGGAGCCCTACCTTCCCGTTGGGGTGCTTCTCGCGGCACATGAGGCTGAAGATGGTCTTGGCGTAGTCCGCCGTCTGCCCCTCGGTGGGCGCGCCGGAGTACTCCCCGTAGTTGGCCAGCTCGCCCGCGCCGCCCAGCGCGCACACCGTGTCCGTGTACACCACGGACGCGCCGCCGCCGGCGACCATTGTCCATATGCGGCCGGATTTGTTCAGCACGGTCAACTGGTAAGCGACATTAAGAATTAAACTTCGTTCAACTTCTTAGGGGTAAGCTGTGTAACCCATCAGTACTTGAGCTGATTTCGCTTAACGTTCCGGACAAATACATATTACACGGTCTCGACGTCGAAAACTGCTCGCCACACCAAGGTGTAGGCTAGAGATCCCAAAAGTTTCCCCTTTAGTCAAAGCAGTGACTTTACTCAACGGCTTAGTGGCTTGGAACCCTACGGTTGATGTATTTTGTACACCGCGCGCCGAACTTTGCAGGACGGCAGGTGAATATCTAGAAAAGCTTGGCAAACGAATTAGGTAAAGCTGTTATGTTTGCTTAAGCATTTAATATATTGTATAAATAAATAAATAAATAAATAAATAAAGTCTATTAGTATCAAACAAAATACAGCGATGAGTCATGCCTCTAAACACGTTGGGCTTGATTCGGTCACTCTCGGCTCGAGCGTAATGGGACATTGACTCATACTTTTTTTGCGAATGCCTTTTTTTATGGATACAAGATAGCAAACGAGCTTGCAGCACCAACAATCCATAATTGCTTTAAAAACAATTATTACACGGCAGAAATGGTACTAGGTGCCGTGGCGGACGGTGGTACTGCCCCGGGCGAACTCTATATGGACATTCTACTATACTATATTCTTACATACTTTAAGTTCCCACTTCCCAGTAGTAGCTGGGAGGCTGGATTTGCATTTCTTACCACTACATTACATGACACCTAAGCATAACTGGTGAAAAGCGCGATATAATATGAAATGAAATGAAATGAAATGAAATTTATTTGCTCATAATTAAAACACAACACAACATTGGTAACACAACATTTTCGTACATGAGCAAAATGGGTCCGCACTCAGCATAATTGTCATGGAACACCATGACGCTGATTTTCAGTGCGGCCCGTGGAAGGTAGGTAGGAGGACAGCACCATTTATATTTTAAATTATATTAAATATACATTTATACTTACTATATATTGAATATATAATTTATTTTACATACTTACATACTTACTAGTAATAGTAGGTAGCGGTTCCCTATAGGCTCTACCACCTACCCACCTTCAAGCTGGCCCCGCTCTTGGCGTCCAGGTCGGCTATGTGGGCCTCCTCGGGATACGCGTCCCGGCCGAACGGCGGCGGGAAGGCCACCTCGCCCCAGTTCTTCGCGCAGATGAAGTCCGCCGTCTGGTCCAGCTTGGCTCCAGGTCGAGCAGGTAAACCACCCACCTTCAAGCTGGCCCCGCTCTTGGCGTCCAGGTCGGCTATGTGGGCCTCCTCGGGATACGCGTCCCGGCCGAACGGCGGCGGGAAGGCCACCTGGCCCCAGTTCTTCGCGCAGATGAAGTCCGCCGTCTGGTCCAGCTTGGCGGCCAGGTCGAGCAGGTAGACGCGCTCGTTCGTAACCACTATAGGATTTATCTCCATGTACGTGAAGTACAGGTCGACGAACACGCGGTAGAGGGATAGGATGAACGTCGTTAGTATTCTGTTGAGAAAAACACAACAACTTTTACTACCTACCCTCAATATGATATCTTTATAAACATTGTGTGTTTGACAGGCCCGTTGGCGCAATCGGTAGTGACCCTGTCTGTTGCGCCAAAGGTCGTGGGTTCGAATCCCACTCAGGACAAATATTCGTGTGACGAACACTTGTTTTTGTTCTGTGTCTGGATGTCAATATTATCTATTTAAGTATGTATTTAAAAATATCTATGTATGTATATCAGTCTCTGACACCCATAACACAGGCTCGCGCCTACTTTGGGGTCAAATGGCCGTGTGTGAGAATGTCCAAGATATTTATTTATTTATTTATTGTAAGTGTATAATTTTAATAATATATGTGCTTATTACGCTTAGCGGCAAAACATTGTAATAGTTTAGTTTTTCTGTAAGTGAATTTTGTAATTCTTAAGAGAAATAAAAGTCTTATGCCCGTTTTCACCAACCACACTTAAGTCATCCCCTTACTAAGTGTAGGTGATACCCTAAAACAACACTTACTTAATTTTCGTTTTCACCAAGCTAAGTGACACTTTACTAGGTTATACTTAAAATTTAGGGATTAACATAGCCGTATATTTACCGATTTTTTACCGATTAAGTTTTTTTCAATATTTCATGACTTTTTCTTAAATTTAATTATTCTAGGATATATAAAATAATTAAAAACACTTGTACGAATACTAAAACATTTTTTTCTTACCGTTTATAATATTTTTTGGCTTAGTAAACCTATCTGCCAATAAATATGATAAGTATAATTTAGGTACTTGCCTGCTGATTATATACATTGGGAAAAATAGACTAGCAATTTTTTTTTAATGCAACCTTCACACTGCGTTGTTCTTGCTCGCTGGTGGGTAACTACGAATTCTTCACGTTTTTTTTTTATGGATACAAGATAGCAAACGAGCTTGCAGCACCACCCATCCGTTGCCGCCCATGACAACTGTGACTGACTTCGAACAAGACTCTATTAGGGACTGGAATGGTTAGTCCAATTAGTTGAGAGTTAATTAGAACATTAGTTGGTCAGTTCGTTAGTAGGTATGAGGACTGGGGACTGTTAGTGAAAGTTAGTCATGTTAGTTTATGTTAGTAATAGTCCAGTTAGTACTTGTTAGTAGGAGTCTCGTTCTAAGTCAGTCACAGATGTGTTGCTACCCTTGAGGACTAAGATGGTCCCTTCTAAAGAAGTGTAACCGGAAACCACACCATTCCGACCGGACCATAATTGCTTTAAAAACAATTATTACACGGCAGAAATGGTACTAGGTACCGTGGCGGGCAGTGGTACTGCCCCGTGCGAACTCTATATGGAACCAATTAGGTTTCATATAAAACCTATTTGGTTCCCTATAGGCTCTACCACCTAACAAACGTCACGTAAAGTCACAATAGCTTCCGAAACCCTTTTTATGATACGGCTGCATGCAGCGATGCTGATCCCTCCTATATCAGCTATTGTCTGCAAGTGACTTCCGGTGGCATAAAATCTTAGAGCACACAGTAACTGAATGATGGGTTAGACAGATTTATTCCTGAAGACAAACAAAGGTATGAAAAAAAGTAACCTAATAGCTATAAAATAAAAGTAGGTATGAGTACTTACCTGTCATCAGCAAATTCTAATAATTCTTTAAACCTATATTTTGCACAAAAATATTTGTCATCATGCTTTAAAAAAAGTCTGGCCTCTTTTCATAAATTCGCGGTCTAGTCATAAATCGAGGATTACTGATTTGATTAGTGAGTCAAAGAAATCAGTTAAATCTTTGCTCATTTTGATAAAATTTCACAAAATAACACGTCAAGTAGATCAGTTACATAGTTAGGGACTGGTTAAGGGAGGAATATTCGGGCCCCTAAAATTTAGGTGACACATAAGTCTTTAGGTATCCCTTAACGGTTGGTGAAATCGAATTTACACATAAGGGTCATCTAAATTGACATAAGTGTTACTTAAAATTTAGGGGATGTTGGTGAAAACGGGCATTAAACCGTATGTATCATGTCAGCCATCCATTCATCAGCCTTTTGAGGTCCACTGCTGGACATAGGCCTCTCCTAAACGACACCACATTGGCCGGTCCTGTGCCTCTGGCAAACAGCTTCATGGGTCAAGTTATTTTAAGATTTTTTGTCTAATCAGATAGTTCGCATTACATTTATATAGTGCTAAAAAATATATCCTACTAATATTATTAATATTGCGCAGACACAAATTCTTAATTTAATTTCACTGTAAGATGATAGGAGGTAAAATACTAACCTCTTATTGGTCGCCGATTTGACGTTCTTCAATAGCACCCTGTCAATATCTTCGCCAGTGGGAAACGTGTCCACAGGGACCTGAAAATAACATGGTTTTCATTACAACTGTTACCTTCGTATGTCACAAATCGTAACATTAATCAGAATACGCTTTTTTAGAGCCGACCGTCTTTGTCCTCAATCTATATATATAAAAGGAGAAGGTGACTGACTGACTGACTGACTGACTGACTGACTGACTGACTGACTGACTGACTGACTGACATATCAACGCAGGGCCTAGACTATAAGGGCTAGAAACCTGAAATTTTGCACAGGGGTTCCTTTTATAACGTAGGGGAGCACTAAGAAAGGATTTTTGAAAATTCACCCCCTAAGGGGATAAAACGGGGGTGCAAAGTTAGTATGAAACTTTGCCGTTTTTGAAGTCAAGTGGGCAAGCCGAACGCGGGCAGACGTCGTTAATGGGTCTAACTTAAATCAACGCGAGCGAAGCTGCGGGCGGGCGTCCACTAGTTGAATATAATAGAATAATTCTTTATATGCACAAGTAAGGTACATAATATGAGGTTGGAAATCCATGTAGGAGGAATTGACAACATTTAGAATTGACAAATTTTTTTAATAGGTAAAAACAATCTTTAGCCTTGTCGAAGACTTCGGGTGGCTTGAGAACATTCGACACTGGGTTGGCCACTAACCCCTCCGCCAATGCCCCTGCCCCAATGCTGATTGGTAGGTCTAGTCTAGAGCTTGGGAAGCCGTGCCCAACAGTGGGAAGTATGGGTCGCAGCTAGCTTACCTCGAGACGGATGGCCACAGCGTCGACGTCGCCGACGTCCACGCCGCCCTGGTGGTGGAACAGGATGGTGTCGGAGCGGCGGCCGGACTGGATGCAGAGGTACATCTCCTCGCTCTGGGGGCAGACACATACATCATAAACTACACAGACACGACAGAAGTGTGATCATATCAGATGGAGGACCGTCAAAATCAGAAGTGAGATCATCTATATATATAAAAGGAGAAGGTGACTGACTGACTGACCGACTGACTGATTGACATATCAACGCAGGGCCTAAACTATAAGAGTTAGAAACTTGAAATTTTGCACAGGGGTTCCTTTTATAGCGTAGGGGAGCACTAAGAAAGGATTTTTGAAAATTCACCCCCTAAGGGGGTAAAACGGGGATGCAAAGTTAGTATGAAACTTTGTCGTTTTTTGAGTCAAGTGGGCAACTCGAACGCGGGCAGACGTCGTTAATAGGTCTAATTCTGCGCGAGCGAAGCTGCGGGCGTCCACTAGTTCATCATAAACTATCAGAAGTGTGATCATATCAGATGGAAGTCCGTCAAAATCAGAAGTAGGATCATATCAGATGGAGGTCCGTCAAAATTTGAAGTGGGGTTATATCAGATGGAGGTCCGTCAAAATCAGAAGTAGGATCATATCAGATGCAAGTCCGTCAAAAGCAGAAGTAGGATCGCAAGTCCAACATCAGAAGTAGGATACTAACCGCCTCGTGCTTGACGAACGGCTCGACGATGAACCGCCGCAGCTTGCCCACGGCCACGCCCACCCGCTGCTCCTTGTTCTGGTGCTCACTCAGCCATCTCCTGACATCGGGCGCCGCCTTGTTGACACCGACGAGGCCAAGCTTGCCCCGTCTCTTGATCAGCTGGTCCGGTTTGACTACTAATTGCTGTGAACATTAATAAAACAATTCAATGAATCAGAAGAACAGACACTGGTGGAAAATTACGGCATATCTTTTAATTACGTCATAACTAGCTTCATTCAATCTTTTGACAAGCTTCCATAGCCCAATTAAGACGATCGACATAGTTAAGCGACGACGGGCGCGGTCGGTTTATTGACCAAAACCACAGAATACATAATAGTACTTATACTTATACTTATTACTTATACACGTTAATAGTAAGTATAGAAAGTGGAATCGTGAAATATATTTTATCTATAATATCTGAACAGTTGACATGACCATGACATTTTGAATAGAAATAAAATGTATACTATTTTACGCCGTGTGCGTAAGATTTAAGATTTTTGCATTTATTGTTTATGTAGGTTAAACGATAGAGAAATCGATATTGTGTTTGTGCTACAAAAGCTCGATTTATAGTTTTTTTAAATTTTATTTTAGTTCAACATTTCTAACGATTTTTTTAATTTCGTATTCATTATTATACACGTATCGCTCTAACACCTCGATCTTAATTATCGTATGTGCCCGGAAGGGGACAAACAATTTCTACCATCGGATCTTAATTACCTCCTTCGTTAGCCATGGGTTCTTGCCGAGCTCATCCTCCCACACGGTGCCCTGTTCGAACACTGCAAACCGGCATGGCACCAGCGCTGTGCCCGATGCTATGTGCCTGGAAGGGGACACTTTCATCAGTGGGTATGAGTACTGGGGACAGTTAGTGATAGTTAGCCCTGTTAGTTGGCGTTAGTCCAGTTAGTAAGTCAGTCACAGGTGTGTTGCTGCTTTTTTAATGGATAAAACATTTCAATATATACAGGGTGTCCCAGAATGAATGGATAATCCTTGAACCCCACACAGAACAGCTCTCCAGCGCTTAGAAAAAAATATCAAAAAAATTAAATTCCAAGTGATACTCAAAATATGTTTTTTTTTTAGAAAAACATACGTTATTTTAGCTTTACTTCACATTAATGTGCACAACTGCCACAAATTAATGAAATTCTTGGTGTTTTTGGTGTCATTTTATTCCTGATAGACCATACTACTAGAAATACATTAAATAATATAAGTATCTGTGATACTTTTTTTATAAAAAAAATAAGAACTTGAATTTTTAACAGGAAATTTGATACCAAAATAATTTTGACATAGTTTGAGAGTGTTTCATGTAAAAAAAAAGTATGAAAACGTAAGTGTCCAGCTATTTTAAAAACATGCGCAGTTAATACAGATTAAAAAATGGTATAATACATCATTTTATCTAATACTACTACGAAGTTATTGCTATTGAGATGCAAAACGAGTAAATACGACTAAAATTAAAAAGTTAATGTAAAACTTAATAAGATACTGTAATAAATTATTACTTTTAGATACTGTAATAAATTGGTTTAATAATAATATTTATAACAATAATAATAAAATATTTCAGGTGTCGCTGCGACCCATAGACGTCCCACTGCTGGGCACGGGTCTCCCACACAGACACTGCTGCTGCGGGAGGTTTGTCGAAGACCTTCGGGTGGCTTGAGAACATTCGATACTGGGTTGGCCCAAGAGCATGCTCCACCACGCTGCTCCAATGCGGATTGGTGGAGGGGTTAGTGGCCAACCCAGTGTCGAATGTTCTCAAGCCACCCGAAGGTCTTCGACAAGGCTTAGCGACTGTTTCGTAGGAGGTAATGGAATCCCATTGGTTACAGAATGATGGCTGCCCTGCATATTATGGTACAAACGTCCGGGCTTATTTAAATGCCACGTATCCAAACAAATGGATTGGTCGTTTGGGTCCCATTCTGTGGCCTCCTCGATCTCCAGATTTAAACTGACAGGATGTTTTTTACTGGTGCTGTCTAAAGGAAGAAGTGTACTCGAAAACAATTTCAAATGAGCAATTACGCAGCCGTGTTCAAGAGGCCGCTTCAAAAATAAATGAATGACTCTACGCACGGTTTCTTAGTAGAGCCTATAAAAGAAGATGTCGAGCGTGTATTAGAATCGGTGGCAGACCATTTGAACACCTGTTGTGAATAAAGATTGATGTTATGTACACCTGAAATGTAGCGTCCATAGCCCAATGGCTCGCGTCGATTCAATGTTAATAATTAAGAGTTAAGCAACGACGGGCGCGGTCGGTTTGTGGATGCGTAAGCGCTAGTGGGTGCGGGTGGCTTGAGAACATTCGACACTGGGTTGGCCACTAACCCCTCCACCAATCCGCATTGGAGCAGCGTGGTGGAGTATGCTCTAGACCTCCCGCAGCAGCAGTGTCTGTGGGGGAGACCCGTGCCCAGCAGTGGGACGTCTATGGGTCGCAGCGACACCTGAAATATTTTATTATTATTAAAATGTATTAAGACATTAACTTTTTAATTTTAGTCGTATTTACTCTTTTTTCATCTCAATAGCAATAACTTCGTAGTAGTATTAGATAAAATGATGTATTATACCATTTTTTAATCTGTATTAACTGCGCATGTTTTTAAAATAGCTGGACACTTACGTTTTCATACTTTTTTTTTACATGAAACACTCTCAAACTATGTCAAAATTATTTTGGTATCAAATTTCATGTTAAAAATTCAAGTTCTTTTTTTTTTAATAAAAAAAGTATCACAGATACTTATATTATTTAATGTATTTCTAGTAGTATGGTCTATCAGGAATAAAATGACACCAAAAACACCAAGAATTTCATTAATTTGTGGCAGTTGTGCACATTAATGTGAAGTAAAGCTAAAATAACGTATGTTTTTCTAAAAAAAATCATATTTTGGGTATCACTTGGAATTTAATTTTTTTGATATTTTTTTCTAAGCGCTGGAGAGCTGTTCTGTGCGGGGTTCAAGGATTATCCATTCATTCTGGGACACCCTGTATATTTCTTGTGTACGTGTGTATGACAGTGAACTCCTCCTAAACGGCTGGATAGATGTTGATGAAATTTTGTGTGTGTTCAAGGGGATTCGAGGATGTTTTAGATTCACAATTTGGTCCACTGGAAAATGTTTTTTAAACACTATTTTAGTATTTTTATTTTTAACCGTCGTTCATTGACGTAAATCGTCGCGTCACTTTGACATTTCATATGGCAGAACAACGTTTGCGGGGTCAGCTAGTAACATATAAACCTGCTGAGCTGAGACATAGTTTGTACTTGAGCAATTGAAAGAGGGGTCAAGTAATGGATGGCTGTGACTGGAAACTTGTGGATGGATGGATGTTAGTGGATAAAAGACGGATGGATGGATAATGAAGACTTACCTATTAATGAGGTCCTTGCCCGTCGCTTCATATATTGCCTTTGATGACATGCTGGCCGATGTGGTTAGATAAAACTAAATATATACAATATATATAAATATATAATTTATATGTCGCGCTGAGTCCGCCTCATAGGGCCGAGTGAGTATCTGCAACAAAGAAATTTAACATTATTATGGCTCGCGATCGTATATGTTACAGAGTTAAGCAACGACGGGCGCGGTCGGTTTGTGGATGGGTGACCGCTAACGGCAAACATTTCTTGGGAGCTACCGTGCTTCGGAGGGCACGCTAAGCCGTCGGTCCCGGTTGTTCTAAATTGTTCTGTACAATTGTTATAGTTGTGCAACGTCTGTTTTTTTTTTTTTTTTGTATAGTTTTAGCACGGAATACACTTTGTCCTTCCCCTATGGTTTCATTATACCAAATGTAATTGGTATCAGTATACCAATGGTATATGGTTTCAATAAACCATACCATTCATAACTACTAACGAACTGACCAAATAATGTTCTTATTAACTATCTCAACTAATTGGACTAACCATCCCAGTCCCTAATTGAGTCTTGTTCAAAGTCAGTCACAGTTGTCATGGGCGGCAGCGGATGAGTGGTGCTGCAAGCTCGTTTGCTATCTTGTATCCATAAAAAGTAAAATGTAATTGGTTCTTTAACGTATATATACCTTTCTAAGATTAAGATAAAAGATTGTGAGTTATAAACCAATAATAACTATGAATTTAACTACAATATTCAATTAAAATTTATTATTTTTACTAAAGGTAAATTAATAAATAGATTTGTTAAAACAAGAATAATTTAAATTGATTAATTAAAAAAATTATACCTACTATAAATACATACATTATGTTAATTTAAAAACAACAATGCAGGAGACACGTTCAGTCAGGAGGAGGAGGGAAATTACGTTCATAAATACACTATTATAAGACTATAATTATCTCATTATTAAAATGAAATGAAAAAACCGGCCAAGTGCGAGTCGGACTTGCCCACGAAAGGGTTCCGTAGCATTATCTATACAAACGGCAAAAAAAATCATGTCTGTTGTATGGGAGCCCCCCTTAAATTATTATACATATTATAATATTAACGATTCTATTATAATCTATTCTTTCCTTCTTCTGCTACTCAACGGTAAGACGAATCTAAACAGACACACACACACACGCACACTGGGTGACCAAGCGTTTTATTTAAAAATATAAGTGTAAGTTGAGTTTTACAACCTAATAGAATTTATTTTTTGGTTTGAATTTTGATGAATGAATGAATGAATTTTTGAATGAGGATGCAATAAAAAAAAGTGTGAATAAGTAGCCAGGGACCAATCTACTTCCCACCCAACATCTCAGGGGGTGGCTGAAAAACGGCGCTGCATAGAATCTATCCTGTCAGCTTAAGCTGAACTCCACCCCCTATTGCCCCTATACTGTGTTTTGTTTTTTGCACAGATGTAGTAATTGTCTGGAGAGTGACATTTGATTAGTGGTCAATAATATTATATACATTTCTTAAAATATTATTGTTAGTGGTAATATTTAGTTTAGTTGGAGGTAAAAAGATATTTCTGCACGGAAAACGATTCACCGCGGGCTGAGCCGGTAAAGCTATTGGCAACATGAATGCGTAACCTCGAGAAAACGCAATACGATGTTACGCCAACCTCCTGTTTTACTTCACTGGGCTAACATAGCGTATGTCTCAACAGTACTCAACACTCAATCACAACTCATTAATTTTGCACTTACGCATCTAATCTAATCGCTGCGACCCATAGACGTCCCTCTCAGAATGGGAGGGATTAGACCTTAGTCCACCATGCTGGCCAAGTGCGGATTGGCAGACTTCACATGCCTTCGAGAACATTATGAAGAACTCTCAGGCATGCAGGTTTCCTCACGATGTGTCCTTCACCGTTATAGCAAGTGACATTTAATTTCTTAAATCGCACATAACTTATAAAGTTTGTTTGTACCCGGACCGCTCGAGTGAGAGGAGAGTTCGATAGCCACTGGGCTGTCACCGCTTAATCTAGACAAAGACAAAATCCAGTTTTTTCTTCTTCTTAATGACACTGACATTAGGTACGCTCAGCCTTGACAATGAAAAAATTATTACTTTTTTTTAATTGAAAAATAAACTAAAACCAGTTCCTCACTATCTATTATATCTGTGGTTCCGTTTTCGCGCTCACGGGCCGCTATAAACCAGTGGCGAGAACTCGTCAGGCGCGCGCTGCGATTGGTCAAGCCGCATCGTACGGCCAACATCGCGTGATCGTCCCGCGCTTTGCTCTCACGCAACGGAACATCACGGCAACATCGTTTCGCGCGCAAATCTTACCGCGACTTGTCAATCAATGTTGTGTGTGATTGTTGCGTCTCGCTCGCGCTTACGACGCTAATGGAGACGGTGCTTAAAATTTTTTTTGTGAGCATGTTATTAGAACATTTTACTGAATTTGGGCGTTAATAAAAAATTAAATAAGTAGATAAGTACATACTTATGTAGGTACATTTAAAAAAATTGTTTTGTTTACTTAAAAAAGTTTAATCCATTGCATGACAAGTATCTACATAAAGGTTTTTTTTTTATTCAGCCAGAACTCCCTCGCTTTGTCAACTAGGTATCTAGTGTCGTACTATCTTGTTATTAAGTTGTCTATCTTGACTTCTCGCGCGCGTTGAGTTGTGGAAGCCATTGCGCGAATACACCCCGATCAGGTAGGTACCTATGGCAGATTTTCATTCATTAATGGCTATTCTTAGGTTAATTAATAATTTGTTACATACTTAAGTATCTCATATTAACTACGTTTCGAGCGACATTGCAATCGATCAGCTGTTATGACCAAAGGTCAATGACACGCACGCATCGTCGTAAATGCTCGCAATACTGGCGCCTGTTATATACCTATCTAGTATTTGATTACCTTAAGAAACGGGGGAGTTATCTTTATTTAGCAAAATTAATTCTCGAGATTATAACAAAAAAATTTTTTTTGCCTCCAACCGCGTGGTTTAGTAAGAAAAGGCGGGAAATGGTGGTTAGCTGGCTGTCCCAAAATGCTGTGGCAAAATTTCATGGACGCTACCGTTATTTTCAATGGTGGAACAGTCGTTAAGTCCTGTCGAAGACCTTCGGGTAGCTTGAGAACATAACCCAGTGTCGGGGTTGGCCACTAACCCCTCCACCAATCCGCATTGGAGCAGCGTGGTGGAGTATGCTCTAGACCTCCCGCAGCAGTGTCTGTGGGGGAGACCCGTGCCCAGCAGTGGGACGTCTATGGAGCCCTGACTACGTAGCGATAGTATGTAGTTAGGTAGTTAGCGTGCCATGATATTGCCTACCTACTACGTTGACCTTTGTCATTGACGTGTAGCTGTTGAATACATTACACTGGCAACGTGGCCGGATCGTGCGTTAGAAAGAAAATAACGCGGAAATATATTTTTTTGATGTGAAACATCTTTAGGCGGAGGGCAAACCAAATTTTTGGCGTGGCGAGCGTGGCAAGCGTGGCCAATATGGAATATATATAAGGTCAGGTGGGGTAAGGGGGACTACGGGGGAAGGGGGACATTGGTTTGTAAATCTAGAACAATAGACTGTAGCTCTGTGATTTGTCGGTCGAAAAAGCAGTCATTAGTATTTAGTTCTAAAACAAAAACAAGGATGGCGCTAGGTCTAATCAGTGCGCGACTTTGACAAAACAAAAAGTCAGTTGGCGTGCTACAAAACTACGAGTTGGACACGTAATAATTGTGTGATGTTTTGTGTGACGAAACGTTATGTCTGAAGACTTCCAATATCGGTAAGTACAGTCAAACCTGGGTAAGTGAGAACTGGATAAGTGAGAAAACTCTATAAGTGAGAGTAATAGTCAGGACCCGTCATTTTAAGCTCCCAAAACCTCTATTAGCGAGAAACAGAAACCTCTGTAAGAGAGAGTCGTTTTTCCCTCATGGACCTCTGTAAGTGAGACTGCTACCTATACCTCTATAAGCGACAGTCGAGCTTTATTTATTTATATTATTTAGGAGGAACTATAGCTATAATAAAAATACATACATACATACATAAAAGATACACACATACAGTAACAAATGACAAAACAAATTACAAATTTAACATCTGCTATTTTATGACTCATTCTTAACTTTCGTGGAACTTCCTACCATTTTTTAAAGTTTAAATAAGTTCTAAATAAAATAAAATTGTATTGTTATTGCTGCGTACCTCTATATGAGAGAAACGCTACCCATGTAGGTACCTGCATTAGCGAGAAACTCGGGTTAGTGAGAAACCTCTATAAGCGAGAATAAGATTGTGCTCCCTTGAACTCTCGCTTACCCAGGTTTGACTGTATTCCTTTATACGTTTTATTTTCATGTTATGTATTTGAATTTGAGTAAACTACGCTATAAATAAGTAAATTCAATGTGATTCAAAACATAACATAAAAATTCATTACCGGGGAAAGGGGAACTACCATAGCCGGGTCAAGTGGAACATATGTTTCCCTTTCCCGATGTCAGGAGTCATCAACATTTTAACCCGAGGAGCACTGGACCATTTATCAGGTGTCCACGGAAAAGTATGTATATTTAAAAAAAGACCCTCCTTTTTTATTCTTTTTAATGAAATTTGCTGGCAAATCAAATTTAAATATTGTATTTAGAGTGAACAACCATAAATACACAAAAAAAAAAAACAAAAAAAAACCCTCTTTTAGTTGTATAGGATAGGGCCCAAATTTTTTTAAATATTTTTTATATCATTTCTAGTTTTGTGTTTTTATTATCAGTCTTCATACCAAATGTCATGAGCATACGTGAAAAAATGAGAGAGTTATTGAAGCGGAGCATACAGACAGACGGACGGATGGACGTACTTGACGAAACTATAAGGGTTCCTAGGGCATGAAACTGAACAACTTTTCCCAAGGAACATTTATAGGTATGTATATTACAATCGCATAATTAGGTATAAATAATTAGGTATTTATTAAGGTTATATAACAAATTTGCTTGATTACACTTCTGATTACTTTCAGGTAATATGCTCCCTTCCTCAGGCTGATTTTTGGTTTCATTCACCTTTCATTTTGACAACTTACCCTATACTGAAATATAAGAGACTTGTAATTTTACAGTTAATAAATTAAAATATAATAAAAACCCGGCTTTCATTTAAAGTTGTGAACCCCTGTCTCAAACCCATATGTTCCCCTTACCCCGAATTTCGATAAATGTTAATATTTTCTATTTTAAACCGTATTTCAATGCACTATAGTTTTCATTTGATTGATGTTCTTTTCTTTAATTTATTGTGCAGGAATAGTCTGTTCTAGCATTAATACTTTTAGATTTAATTTAAGTGTTTCCCTTACCCCAAAAACCGGGAAAGTGGAACAACAGTACCAGCCTTTAGTTTTATAATTTTTCAGCTTCATGCATTATAGCTAGTTTAAAAAATCATTCGATACTAGAAAGCCGACTAAAAAAAGTGTAACTTGTGTTTGTCAAGATGATTACACGACATTTAATACAGTGGTTAGAGCTCAACATAAAATATACAAAATGAAGTATGTTTCCCTTACCCCACCTGACCCTACTATACAGTTCCGACAAATGACGGTCGGAAATTATTTTATTAATAAAATATATTAATAGGTAGTTACATTTTTTTTTCTTTTTTTTTTCTTTTAAGTATGTTTTAGTATATTATGTATAGTTCCTGTCATAATCTGTACTTTTGTGCATAACTATTACTTGTACAAAATAATTTCGATGTTTCACATCTGCCAGGCGTCCCGTAACGGCTCACAATTTTTTTTATCTAATAAAAGCTCGTTAAAAAAATAAATTGAATCCTGTTCAATATTTGTAATTAGTTTGCAAAACTCGTTTCTGTTGCGAAGTAAGTTTTGCTTTTGGGTCAAGGGTGAGGTTACATTCTACTGAACAAGGTCCCAACCCAAGTTCCGACAAAAGCTCGCATTTCAAGTAGGTATGTCAACGTTTATTTTTTTACTTTTAGCTGTTCGATATTCTCAAGACTACTTCATAAAATATAAAAAATTCAGATCACCTACCATTTCCGTTCAAGAGATAGAGCGTGATAAGTGAGGCAGATTAATAGGGTTCCGTTTTTAACCCTTTGGGTACGGAATCCTCATCCTACGGTACGGTCCCTGTCGTAAAAGGCGACTGGGACTTCTGGGGTTGCGGGCGGTGAGAGTGGGAACTCGAACCGTCCATCATGTGACCCCGGGAGAGACGTTTGACACAATTGTGTCATGTATGATAAACAACTCATTGTAAATTCCCTTTGACCACGCGGGCGGAGCCACGGGTAAAAGCTAGTGTCGAAATAAAATTTTGTCTATGTCTATGTCATTCATGTCATTGTACAGATGCACCCTCATATTCGTTATGAGACTGAATTTTTTTACCTTGCTTCATAGAGTAGACGACTTATGTCATTATTATTTTAAGCCAAAACAACAACAGTCGACAAAACCAATTCAAGAAGCGAACCGAAACCTAAATCATAGCGTTATGTCATTTACCATATTAATTTTAAACCAAAACATAATTTATCCAGCGCGAATTCAAAATTCAATTCAATTTATTAGTTGCCTATGACATAATTAATTTACTTATATCATTTGTTAGCGTGATTCAGAACTTGCAAATTAATTTTACTAACGCGATCTATTAACAAATACGGAACTAAATATCTAGCAAATAACAAAACATCGATATCTTCCCATGGGGATGTTTTACCGCGGTAAAAAGGAGCCTACGTCACTCTCCACCCTCCTCACTATCTCCACACACAAAAACCATACCATATAATATCTTCGTTGCGACGTGAAAGCCGGACAAACAAACAAACAAACAAATACACTCACATTTATCTATATATATAAAAGGAGAAGGTGACTGACTGACTGACTGACTGACTGACTGACTGACTGACTGACATATCAACGCAGGGCCTAAACTATAAGGACTAGAAACTTGAAATTTTGCACAGGGGTTCCGTTTATAACGTAGGGGAGCACTAAGAAAGGATTTTTGAAAATTCACCCCCTAAGGGGGTAAAACGGGGGTGCAAAGTTAGTATGAAACTTTGCCGTTTTTGAAGTCGTTAGACGGGTAAACGTCGTTAATGGGTCTAATTCTACGCGAGCGAAGCTGCGGGCGTCCACTAGTAATATTATAAGTAGTAAGTATGGATTCTATTCTTTCGGCAGCAATCTTCCATTCCTCTCTAAAGCTTTCTTGATGAGAGAGAAAAAGGCAAGGAATTGCGTCGCAACACCTCGCTATACTACTACATGCTCTCGACTTTTCACAGCAACACTCAGAGCACTGAGAACACTCGACAACTCACAGCGAGAATGAGAACTCTCCACAAGCCGCGACGATGCCCCACTTAGATTGGAGGCCCTACAGAATTCAGAGCTGTTATGTATAAGGTTTGACTAAAATCTCTCTCAGTCTGAAGCATTGAATTTGTATTCACTAAATAAATCAAATGCCCAGCAGTGGGACGTCAATGGGTTGCAATCATCATCATTCTCAAATAAATCATCTTACTAGTAAACCTGTAATAATATCATTCACAACACCACAACCCTTTCCTTGTCCCACTGTTGGGCACAGGTGTTCTCTCAGAATGGGTGGGATTAGGCCTTAGTTCTTCATAATGTTCTCGAAGGCATGTGAAGTCTGCCAATCCGCACTTGGCCAGCGTAGTGGACTAAGGCTTAATCCCTCCCATTCTTAGAGACCCGTGCCCAACAGTGGGACAAAGAAAGGGTTGTGATGGAATGTGTGTATGGCAATAGGCTCACCACGTACATGGGAACGAAACATAACTGGTGAAAAGTGTATGTACAACAAACCATTACCTAACCCTTCCTGGAAATATAGGCGTTATGTTATCTATTCTTTTAAACTAATATTAAATTATACCGATAAATTTTTTTTTTTTTAATAGGCTTTTTAAAACTTTTTTTTTATTTTCATGCATTGTCATCGGAACCAAATATGTGTGCCAAATTTCAGCTTGACAGCTTCAGTGGAAGTGGGTGAAATATTGATTGCAAGATTCCAGGACATGCATACAAGATACATACGAGTGAAGTTAAATAAAGGCTTTTAAAAGAGGAAAGATGTGTTTGTAATGTTTTCACACAAAAACTACTGGACCGATTTAAAAAATTCTTTCACCATTACAAAGCTGCATCTTCACTGAGTGACATAGGCTATAATATTACTAGGTGTAAACGAAACTATTGTTATGTCTAATTTCACTCGAGCGAAGCTGCGGGCGTCCGCTAGTGTCATAATACGTAACGTATTACGAAAAAATCGATGTTTATACAATTATTGTTTATTTTATTATACATTAGATTTTTCACACAGTCATTTGGCATTGTAGGATAGTATACTACAATTAGGTTATGAAATGTAAACCGTTCATTTACATTATTTATTTTAATTATTCATATATTCAGACACGTCTTCGAAAATAAATTAATTTGATTGCAGAGACATCAGACTAAGCCACTGATAGACATTAGTGTAAATTGCAGATGAAAGAATGCATATTATGTTGCAGGCATATTGTAGGCCCCCAGTGGCACGCACCAATGACTTTTCTAAGTTATGTGCGTTTTAAGAAATTAAATGTCACTTGCTAGAACGGTGAAGGACACATCGTGAGGAAACCTGCATGCCTGACAGTTCATCATAACGTTCTCGAAGGTATGTGAAGTCTGCCAATCCGCACTTGGCCAGCGTGGTGGACTAAGGCCTAATCCCTAGCACAGAATAATAGTACAAGTGGTTATAGCAAGTGACATTTAATTTCTTAAATCGCACTTAATAAAGTCTTATAATAACTTAGAAAAGTCATTGGTGCGTGCCGCTGGGGTTTGAACCCGGACCGCTCGAGTGAGAGGCGAGTTCGATAGCCACTGGGCTGTCACCGCTTTTTAGAATGTGTCACTAACTTGAAATTGCCAATCGCGTTATAGGTACTATTTGTTTCCAACCGGTTATGAGTTATTTGCGAATGTATGGGCTAACTATACTGGTTGGTTTGTGTAGGTCACAGGCGTGGAACGAGTCACAATCAGAAATGAGACGCGAGTTGTATAGTTAACTATAAGGTTGTCTTATAAACTAAAATATATTATAGCCTATTTATATATACAAGAGACTGGGATATTTTATACCAGTCTCGTGGTACTCGCCGCATAAACAAGATTAAGATATCATCTTGCTATTGCTCCAATCTACAGCAATGGCGTACTTAATGTAGGTACGCCAATAATATATGTTCAAAATAAGATAATAAAAATCTCAATCATAATCTTATTTTGTTAAATAAAGATAGTAACAATGACGATTAAAAGGTATTAAAAATCGTATTGAATTGAAATCAGTAGGTAAAATATTAAAAAACTGCTTAACTTTGAATGGCTTTATATTAAAAAACATTCGAAGGATCTTTTTTGTTTTACACTGATAATTAACTGCTTACGATACGATGGATATAGATACAAGATACATTTTATACATATAGATATAAAACAAACTATATTGTACATAACACAGTGGAATATTTTTTAGCACGTTATGATAAATATCTAGAATTAATTTTAATCGGATGTTAATTTCGTAACAAAAAAATGGTTGTCTGTAAAGTTGGTTTACGGACGATAGATTTACGTGATAACGTCATAATCATTATTTTATACAATACAATACAAAAAAAAAAAGAATAATTGAAAATACAAAGTTAACAGACAACAGACAAGTCTATATATTTATTTTGACAGTTCCCTACACTGAGCAAGTTGTTCCCTATTTAGTAGCCATGGAAACGGTTGTTAATAACGCATCATGACGTCAGGTAACGACAAATCACGTCACACTTTTTCGTTCGTGTTGCTGGCGTTCATCGATTTATAAGACGTTATCCCGTCAAAATATATTACTACTAGATCTAGAGTTGTTACCACCACAACCCTTTCCTTGTCCCACTGTTGGGCACGGGCCTACTCTCAGAATGGGAGGGATTAGCACGCTGGCCAAGTTCGGATTGGCAGATTTCATTTATGCTTCCAAGAACACTATGGAGAACTCTCGGGCATGCAGGTTTCCTCAAATGTGTCCTTCACCGTTACAGCAAGTGACATTTAGTTACTTAAATCGCCTGGGTTTGAACCCGGACCGCTCGAGTGAGGCGAGTTCGATTGCCACTGGACTGTCACCGCCCGATAGTTGACTAACTGTCAAATAATGGTGTTTACAATTGGCTCTAACCGGTTCTAACTGGATGGTTAACTAGTTACCAAGGAAAAACAAATCATTTTAACAATCTACCTATTAAAATAATATTCTTCTTAATGTTATATCCTGTATTTAAATGACTTGGTAATAAATAATAACTTAACTAAAACTTTATTTATAAAGTTAAATGTATTTAAATAATAAGTATGATGACAATCAACAAGTATGATTAAAGGTGAAATGTTGATGTTGATGAAGTCTCATGGTTTACACGTGTTCAATCTACTAACAAATCATAGATTGTTGACCGACATTTAATTTCATTAGAAAAAAACTCGACTGCATCTTTATATTTATGAATTTAATCAATGTATACATATATAAGTGGTGACAGCCCAGTGGCTATCGAACTATCCTCCCGAACGGTCCTGGTTCAAACCCAAGCGGCACGCACCAATGATTTTTTTAAGTTACGTGTGATTAAGATTTGATTTACTTACAGCAAGTAAATATATAACAAACGGTGTAGGACACATTGTGAGGAAACCTGCATGCCTGAGAGTTCTTCATAATGTTCTCGAAGGTATGTGTAGTCTGCCAATCCGCACTTGGCCAGCGTGGTAGACTAAGGCCCTAATCCCTCCCATTCTGAGAGGAGACCCGTGGCCAACAGTGAGACTATGAAAGGGTTGTAGAAGATACATATAATATAAAAATAATATATTTCTTGTTGTACGTCTGACCTCCTCATAAACGGCTGGACGGATGTTGATGAAATTGTTTGTGTGTGTTCAAGGGGATTCGAGAATGGTTTAGATTCACAATTTGGTCCACTGGAAAATGTTTATTAAACACGATTTCAGTATTTTTGTATGAACAATATTCAAATATTTTAACCGTCGTTCATTGACGTGAAGTCATTTACATGAAGTGTCGCGTCACTTTGACATTTCATATGGCAAAACAACATTTGCGGGATCAGCTAGTCGTACATTAAAATAAAAACCTAATCTTGGACACTTTGTAAAGGTGAATCAACACCTTGGAATCTAAAATAGTGCAATCCACAATGTGTATGGACTGTGCAACACGAATAATTAGGCATTAATAATTAAACGGAAATTAGGTAACATTAGTGAATTCTTCGCAAACAGCCGTCGAGTCGTTATGTCGTATTTTCGCGCGCACTTTCACTGCACGTAAAAAATGTATTTTTTTTACAGTTGAACCAATTATTGCCTGAAGCGGTCGTCTACTAAAAACTTTTACTCTGAGACAGGCCCAGTGTTGGGCCAATTGTGGGGCCAATACGGTTCCTCGTCCAATACTGTTTCGTCCATTTTCATATGTTAGAATTAAAAAATTTGTAAATTCATTGTTTTCTTTTGAATTCACTGCACAAAGGTCATGAATATAATTTAAAATTAGAAGCGTGACGTTTCGCCAATTGAATTGATTTAATTTTAATCTCGTGTATTTATTTATTGGGTATTTTAAGTTATTTTTAGGTATATAACTAATAAGCTAAATTTACAATTATACCGTTAAAAAATTTTTTTTTAAAAAGCTTTTTAAAACTTTTTTATTATTATCATGCATTGTCATCGGAACCAAATATGTGTGCCAAATTTCAGCTCGATAGCTTCAGTGGAAGTGGGTGAAATATTGATTGCAAGATTCCAGGACATACATACTTACATGAATGAATGAATACATCGAGTGAAGTTAAATAAAAGCTTTTAATAACAAAAAAAAAATAAGGTTATAACTATGAAAAAATTTAAAATAAAAAAATATATAATTTTATTATATAGGTAAATATAACTATGTATTCATATATGAAACTAGCGTATTCCCATCTGATGTATAAAAAAGAACTATTCACACAAATAAGGTTACTTAAATTAACACCAGCCTTAGGCATACATTTACATAAAATCCAGTCGTATACACAGTAAGTTAACGGTTAAATTTTCGGATTCGTTATACTGGTGGTATGTACGGCAATGTTGCACCACTCTCGCTCGCATATCTATATATATAAAAGGAGAAGGTGACTGACTGACTGACTGACTGACTGACTGACTGACTGACTGACATATCAACGCAGGGCCTAAACTATAAGGGCTAGATACTTGAAATTATGCACAGGGGTTCCTTTTATAACGTAGGGGAGCACTAAGAAAGGATTTTTGAAATTTCACCTCCTAAGGGGGTAAAACGGGGGTGCAAAGTTAGTATGAAACTTTGCCGTTTTTGAAGTCGTTAGACGGGTAGACGTCGTTAATGGGTCTAATTCTACGCGAGCGAAGCTGCGGGGCGTCCACTAGTACAATAATATGAGCACTCACTTGATCACGAACGGACCGGCACTATCTACTGAGATATCACTATAACCCATACGTCCGCTACGTACGGCTTTCCGAACGCGACTAAATTCATTCAAGTGAAAAGGAAGGAATACGTGCACACTTCACGCGGGTTTAGTCAATACAGTATAGTGGCTATGTTATTGGCTGCTTAAATTGGGACACGGAAATTCAATTGTCATCTGATAGTAATATAAAAATATCTGTATCTATATATAAAAGGAGAAGGTGACTGACTGACTGACATATCAACGCAGGGCCTAAACTATAAGGTTTAGAAACTTGACATTTTGCACAGGGGTTCCTTTTATAACGAAGGGGAAGAAAGGATTTTTGAAAATTCACCCCCTAAGGGGGTAAAAGTTAGTATGAAACTTTGCCGTTTTTGAAGTCAAGTGGGCAATAAGAATGCGGGCAGACGTCGTTAACTGGTCTAATTCTACGCGAGCGAAGCTGCGGGCGTCCACTAGTCTGTAATATTAAAATATCACACAAACTTCAAATCTGATGGGGTTAATTCACGTTATTTTATTAAGTGTCAACTATGCTCCAGTGATCAAACCAAATCAATTTATTTGCAGGATAAGGTTAAATTAGTGTTAAAATGTAGGTCTAAAGTAGGATTAAAAAAAATCAGATATCTATAGCGTCTTTGTTGAACTGTCATAAAATAACCGCTGTCACTGTATCTGCATTTATTCAAATAATAATAATTTGAAATTTGCCGATGTTAGAAATTAATTACAACAACCGGGTCCAATCACAACTTATCCAAATAATCATTCAGTCTTTTTGTAAAAAAAATATGACGAATATTAAAAAAAAAATTATGTATGTCAATAACAATTGAATATTTAAGATTTTCCTTATTTATTACAGACCTCTCGTCTTTTGATAGGATATTGAGATTTCTTAGTGTGTAATTAATTAATTACCTAATGTAATTATTACTATTGTCTATTTTCGATTCGACACTAGTAAGTTGTTCTATTAACGTTAAGGGGGTTAGCCATTGTCACCGCGCTTGGCCAGTGCGAGTTGGTGACCGCAGTAATTTTTAGTACCGTTTAGTACCGTAGTAGTTTAGTGGATTTCTAAAGGCTGATGGCTGTACTAGTAAGCTTGCACATTGCGACTCTTTCTTTGACAGCTAAAATTCTGCCCTGGACAGTCCTGCCAAAATCATAATTGATTGTCACCATACACTATACAGCGTGGTCATTCTGACAGGCTAACGTGACAGGAACGCGTTATCATATACATAATAATATACTATATCTGTAGTATAGTCAGTAAAATCGTACGACGCACCTGTATCTTACGGTTTTTGATGTGCTCACAGTGGCGAGGATCGATATATTATTATGTATATGTATTGGTCGCCCAGGAATATAATGGAAGGTCAACCACGTTACGGAATTTAATAGGAATTTAATAGTGTACATATATTTGGTAGATTATTTTTTATTTTTTAAATGTATTGCTGTATTAAAATTGTTGTCTGATTACAATGTTTCATTAAGTAAATGTTGTGCAAACCTTTAATTTAAGTGCATAAAATAGTAAACACCATTGTATTACTAATTATTGTAAAATACTCTTTATGTACTTAGTTGGTATGCCTATAATCTATATACATAAAAGGAGAAGGTGACTGACTGACTGACTGACTGACATATCAACGCAGGGCCTAAACTATAAGGGCTAGAAACTTGAAATTTTGCACAGGGGTTCCTTTTATAACGTAGGGGAGCACTAAGAAAGGATTTTTGAAAATTCACCCCCTGACGGGGTAAAACGGGGGTGCAAAGTTAGTATAAAACTGCCGTTTTTGAAGTCAAGTGGGCAAACCGAACGCGGGCAGACGTCGTTAATGGGTCTAATTCTACGCGAGCGAAGCTGCGGGCGTCCACTAGTCTATATATATAAAAGGAGAAGGTGACTGACTGACTGACTGACTGACTGACATATCAACGCAGGGCCTAAACCATAAGGGCTAGAAACTTGAAATTTTGCACAGGGGTTCCTTTTATAACGTAGGGGAGCACTAAGAAAGGATTTTTGAAAATTCACCCCCTAAGGGGGTAAAACGGGGGTGCAAAGTTAGTATGAAAATTAGCCGGGTAGACGTCGTTAATGGGTCTATATGTATTGGTCGCCCAGGAATATAATGGAAGGTCAACCACGTTACGGAATTTAATAGGAATTTAATAGTGTACATATATTTGGTAGATAATTTTTTATTTTTTAAATGTATTGCTGTATTAAAATTGTTGTCTGATTACAATGTCTCATTATATAAATGTTGTGTAAACCTTTAATTTAAGTGCATAAAATAGTAAACACCATTGTATCACTAATTATTGTAAAATACTCTTTATGTACTTAGTTGGTATGCCTATAATCTTTATATATATAAAAGGAGAAGGTGACTGACTGACTGACTGACTGACTGACTGACTGACTGACATATCAACGCAGGGCCTAAACTATAAGGGTTAGAAACTTGAAATTTTGCACAGGGGTTCCTTTTATAACGTAGGGGAGCACTAAGAAAGGATTTTTGAAAATTCACCCCCTAGGGGTAAAACGGGGGTGCAAATTTAGTATGAAACTTTGCCGTTTTTGAGGAGTTCCACGCGAGCGAAGCTGCGGGCGTCCACTAGTCTATATATATAAAAGGAGAAGGTGACTGACTGACTGACATATCAATGCAGGGCCTAAACTATAAGGGCTAGAAACTTGAAATTTTGCGCAGGGGTTCCTTTTATAACGCAGGGGAGCACTAAGAAAGGATTTTTGAAAATTAACCCCCTAAGGGGGTAAAACGGGGGTGCAAAGTTAGTATGAAACTTTGCCGTTTTTGATGTTATTCGAATGAAATTCAGTTACTATGAAGGTGTTTTTTTGAGTTTCGAAAATCATCTCTTAAGGGGGTAAAGGGGGGTGCAAAGTTAGTAGGTATAAAAGTTTTTCGTATTACATTATTTCAAAGAAATTTTGTATTTAGTTTATGTTACGTCTAATTCCACGCGAGCGAAGCTGCGGGCGTTCACTAGTAAATGAATATGATATTTTTACACTAACTAGTGTTATGCGATCAAATTCTAATTGTTACCTTGAAAATTTAACCGCTTATACTTTACAATCAAACGACCTTAGTGAATTTCGATTGTAATTATGTGAACGATTTAACCGAAGTGATTGCTTATGTCGTGGTAAATCCCACCTGCGGTAATTTTTTTGCAAATAAATAGGTAAAATAGTATATTTCATTACAAGTGCGGAAAGCCTGTCATTGCAAAGAGTTCCGACAAATGTCTACCCGAGCCGAAGGTAGACATTTGTCGGAACTCGTTTTTTGTCGGAATTTGTTTTCTTCACCCATTCTGGGTAGGCAAAGGGAACTATGCCCATACAGCCAAGTCTTCAGTAGAATTTTTTTACTGACATGAAATTTAATGAGATGAAATGAAATGAAACCTAACCTAACTCATTGAATCTAATCATTAAATCTGATAGTATTGAAACAAATTACATAGTAGCTTCTTTTTAGAAATATTTGCATGAATCATAAAGACTTCTATGAATTTTTTTTTAGTAAAAACTTCGTGGTTGGTTTGTTCTTTATAATAGACATTATTTTGACAGTTGGGAAAGAGAAAACACGAGTTCGGAAAAGGTAAAGAAAAAGCACGAGTGTGTAATAGCTCACTTCCCGAACGGTATACGTCCCTGTAATACGCCACTTTTTGAGCAACTGTATAAAAAAATAATGTTTTTTGAAAATCTTGTCTGTCTGCATGCCTGTCCTGCATCACGTAAAATCCCGTTTACGGAACTGGATGTATCCTGGTGAAGTTGTTACAGGTTACCACGATTCTCGGAATATATTGAGTGCCCTAGGGATAAGGTGTGAATAACAGCAACACAAACTTGTTTATAACACCTCGTCTACCCCTTCGGGAGAATATAAGCGTGATGTTATGTTTTGTAACTTGAAACGGTGACGTTGACTTTGTGTACCATAAAGCGGGTTCACAGATAAAATATGTCTACTAATACATAATATCCTGTTTACTATGACGTATTTTCCTCATAATTAATTTAAATACAGTTAAGTTGGAAAATAGCTAATTCATTTACTAGTTTACTGTTAACACCTACAATACTTCAACATTTACATAAATAAAAATGTCGCTGCCACGCCCGTTTTCTATACTTCTATTTTAAACTAAATAACAAAAACTACTGGACCGATTTCAAAAATTCTTTCACCATCAGAAAGCTGCATCTTCACTGAGTGACATAAGCTATATAATATTGCTAGGTGTATACGAAACTACTGTTATGTCTAATTCCACGCGAGCGAAGCTGCGGGCGTACACTAGTGTCAAAATAAACCTTTTTCTATTATATTCTATTATATTTAATTACTTTAGAATCCTTAAAATACGTACAAAAGGTGCTATCGATAACTAAAGGCATCCTTGGGCTGAGAGGGAATGAGTTTCGATAAGGATCGTGCACAAAATAAATTACCTGGCAAGTGCTAGTCGGACTCGCGCACGATGTGTTCCGTACCATTATCTATACAAACGGCAAAAATATCATGTCTGTTGTATGGTCCATTAAATTTTTAGTTTTTCTATTTTTTAAAAGCTTATAATTAACTTCACTCGTATGTATCTATGTATGTATGTCCTGGAATCTTGCAATCAATATTTCACCCACTTCCACTGAAGCTATCGAGCTGAAATTTGGCACACATATTTGGTTTCGATGACAATGCATGAAAATAAAAAAAAAATAAAAAAAATTTTAACGGTATAATTATTTTATATTACTAGTGGACGCCCGCAGCTTCGCTCGCGTTACACATTCACTAACTTCAAAAACGGCAAAGCTTCATACTAACTTTGCACCCCCGTTTTACCCTCTTAGGGGATGAATTTTCAAATTTTTCTCGCCGTAAAAACCATCCTTGAACTTCAACGAACATTTAAAAAAAAGAATTGGCCAAATTGGTCCAGGCGTTGTTGAGTTATGCGCTTACCAACACATTTTGCGATTCATTTTTATTATATAGAATTATTATTGTTGGCACGAAATTTATTTGTGTCTCTTTAAAAACTGAAACTTTGTAAATTGTAATTTTTGACTCTTCCGACTCAAAAGGTTGCCGACCTACATGTTCCCGTTTTGCCCTTTGGGCACGGAACCCTAAAAGAATTCAGTGCAGATTCGAAAGCTCGTCAGACGATGGCGTTTAGGTTGTACGGAACTAGTGGCTAATCGAGCGTACTATCAGCGCGGGCTGGCACCGCGACCCGGCCGATAACCTCGACCACCTTGCCAATGTCGCCGCAATGTCATCGCGCCCTCTAGCGGAACACGGAAGGACGTCCGAGCGAGACTGGCGTTGCTGGACGGTCCACGCAGGACCGGATTTAGGGGAGGGCAACCGGGAGCACGGCCTCGGGCCTCCAAAAGAGGGGACCCCACAATAGACTTCGGAAAAAAAATGTTGCATATTCCGACTAGTACGAGTAAACACTATACCCTGTACAAGATAGCTTGATCTTTTTGACAGATGTAAATTTTTCTGATCGACATAACTTTGCAATGACGAACATATTATTTTCTTAATTTAATGATTTTAAAAATTGTATAAATAAAAAAAAAAACATATAACACATAAGTCCCTAAAGATTTAAGCGTTATCCGAAAATTTTAAGAATTTTTATTGCTTCAAAGTAAAATTTAAGTATGAACACTAAAAATAATAGACGTTTGTATAATGTTACATCGGTCGGACGGATGGGACACGAATAACAGGCAGTAACTGTTACAAATATCGATTATAATTTTTTTTTATCAAAGATCATTGTTAAGTTATTGTTACGAACGGGGTCCTTTTGGTTGGGGTTTCTTTGGCTAGTGGTTGGGGTCTCTTTAGCTGGTATAACTCTTTTTAGAAAAATAAGGTAAAACAAATAATTTAATTCTAATTTTAATTACGCATTTCATCGATCCATCGACTGGCCATGTAAGCCATTTATATGTCTAGTGCAATAAAGAATTTCACACATAATACACCATCCACATCCACACCATCTCGTCAGAGTTACAAGTATTTTAAAACGTTATTTTTTGGACTAGATATTTTCTGTTTCCCATCACTAGCCCGTCTATCAAAAAGATCAAGCTAAGTTGTACAGGGTATAGTTAACAACTTTTCTTTTGTTTTCTTTTTCGCTGTTTTACCTTCACTTTTACCTTTGTACAAACATGATATATTGTTCTTAAATATTAAGAGAAATCATGTATCTATACATATTTTTATATGTTTGTTAAATACTAAAAATAATCTACTCGGTTTCACAATAAATTATTGATTGATAAACTCGACTGAAAAAAGTTGTTCATCTCATTTGGAAAATAATTTGAGGCCAGGGGCCTCCACACCTCTAAATCCGACCCTGGGTCCAGGGTGGTAGTTCCAGGGCCATACCGTCCCTGCAGCTCGGTACCAGAAGTGCTACGGTATCCCCTGCCTGTAAGAGGCGACCTTGACAGGCCCGTTGGCACAATCGGCGACCCTGCCAGTTGCGCCAGGGGTCGTGGGTTCTAATTCCACTCAGGACAAATATTCGTGTGACGAACACTTGTATTTGTTATGTGTCTCTCAATACCAAATTTTATCAAAATTGGTACAGCCGTTTGAGGATGCAGAAGTAACAAACATACAAACACACACTCACAAACTTAAGCCTTTACAATATTACATATTATTATGTGATTGTGCAGCCACACAAAACTATATTGTTATAGTTATAATTAATGAAAAAAAAAAACATTTCAAATAATAAAATAGCATGTTCCCTTGTTATCGATGTGTGTAACGGTGCGTGATGGGTGCGTGGCCTTCGGGATAGACCACGGATTACGTGAGGGGTCACGGCCACTATTTTTGAACCGCTCGCGTGACTTAATCGCTCGACTGCGACTCATATCGATCGACTGGGGAAATTAGTATGAAAATTTGCCGTTTTTGAAGTCATGTGAGCAACCCGAACGCGGGCAGACGTCGTTAATGGGTCTAATTCTACGCGAGCGAAGCTGCGGGCATCCACTAGTAGTTTATACAATATAACATACTAAAGCCAAAAATGGATTATACAGTTACTAAATGTTTTAATGATATTAATCACTCGATTGGCGGGCCATAAGATAACTAAAAATTAAATAGAGACTAAGTAGTACGGTATTGTTTTTATTTAACGTCCTAGTGGACGCCCGCAGCTTCGCTCGCGTGGAATTAGACATAACAATAGTTTCGTTTAAGCCTAGTAATATTACATAGCCTATGGTGATCAGTGAAGATGCAGCTTTCTACTGGTGAAAGAATTTTTGAAAGCGGCCCAGTAGTTTTTGTGTGAAAACATTATAAACAAATGTTTCCTCTTTATAATAATAGTATAGATAGTATAGATATGAGTCGCAGACGAGTGGTTGAGTCACGCGAGCGCGAGCGGTTCAAAAATAGTACCCCAGATACGAATTTGACATGACTTCCGATTTAGGCTGGGAATAGATATACGATTTTTCTCTCCGATAGTCGGATCCGATAGTCTGATCAGACAATCTGAAGGCAATCGTGCCATACATTAAAATTTGTTTGAATACTAAATACACATATGATCCGATAGTCGAATCGAACGTCCGAGTTTGTATAATATATAACACTAGTGGACGCCCGCAGCTTCGCTCGCGTGGAATCTATATATATAAAAGGAGAAGCTAATTGACTGACTGACTGACTGACTGAATGACATATCAACGCAGGGCCTAAACTATAAGGGTTAGTAACTTGAAATTTTGCACAGGGGTTCCTTTTATAACGTAGGGGAGCAGTAAGAAAGGATTTTTGAAAATTCATGTCCTAAGGGGGTAAAACGGGGGTGCAAAGTTAGTATGAAACTTTGCTGTATTTGAAGTCAAGTGGGCAACCCGAACGCGGGCAGACGTCGTTAATGGGTCTAATTCTACGCGTACGAAGCTGCGGGCGTCTACTAGTTAGACATAATAATAGATTCTTCTTAACGCGTTAACTTTCCACAAATTTGTAATGAATCCGTAAATTTTATGTGTACCCTATGTTTATTTTACACCCTTAAGGGCAACATTTTTACAAACTTTGAATGCCATATTTATTTATATTTAATCAACAGCCTAAAATATAGTTCTGAAAATTACAAAACTTTCATACAACCGTTCATCCCCCTTTTCAACCCTTTACAACATTTTATTAAAAAGTATATTTCTACTTTATGTTGCAGTCGTGGCAAAAATATTGTGTTTTCAAATTTGTAATTCCTAGTAATAGTCTGGAGTCAGGATTTGTGCCTGGTTTATAGCAATACATCAAACTAAATGTCACCAACTGTAATCGTTAAGGAAACATCTGAGGAAACCTGCATGCATGTGAGTTCTCCATAATGTCCTCAAGGGCATGTGAAGTCTGCCAATCCGTGGCCAGCATGGTGGACTGAGGTCTAACCCATCCCATTCCGAGAGGAGACCTGTGCCCAACAGTGGGACTATGAAAGGGTTGTGGTGGTGGTTAGGCCACCACCTATTACATGGGACCAAAAAAAAAAGGTGAAAAGTGGGTGTTACTACACACTTCTGTCTACCCCTTCAGAGAAATAACGGTGTGATATATATAAGGTGTTGATTATAGTAAAGAGGCACTGGGATTTTAAACGGAAAATATTGAATACAACTTATTAGAGGATAAGTGGAGGATAATTTATAAATAAACAGACAATTCCTTCTCAGTTGCTCATATAGCCTTATTGCATCATTGGGAGTACCATGCATACTGTACTACCAAACTGCTTTATATGGGTTTGGTGAGATGTCACAACATAAAGTCTGTATTTCTTGAGTTGTCTACAAAGTCAAATAATTTATTTCGCTATGATGTGATTGGGCACGCTTAACGAATGTCCAGATGAATACTCTACGAACTTAAAGAACAAAATATATTATGCTTATCTAAATTAAGTAACACACAGCAAATAACAATTTATTTACTAGTAAACACCTTAACGAACGTCATAACATTTTTTATCTACTGCCGGTTCACAAATTTGATGCTACCGAGAAGACCACGGCAAGAAACTTGGTAGTTACTCTTTTCAAAATTTTCAATTTTTATAATTTGATCATTACATTATTATTGAACAAGTGGAGCTGGAGATACTTCGCACCAAGCATTTCTATCGTTTAAGTAATCATTAATTTTATAGAAAGCTTTATTAAGGAGGTTTTGTTTAATGTAAGATTTAAATTTATTCTCTGAGACAAGTAATATTTCTGGGTATTTTATTGTAGAAGCGAACACAGTTCCCCATAAAAGATTTAGATACATTACTTAGTCTAGAGCTAGGTACAATCAATTTATCCTTATTTCTTGTACCTACTAAAGTTATGTACACTGGTGTCCCATGTCTGGTCTACCACGGATGTCTCTGTTACTGTATTTTTAATGTCCAATTTCACATGAGGAATGTCTAGATAGTTTATTACCTATAGATAATGATGCAACACATAGCAATATCATGCTGATGGTTATTAATTCTTATTATACCAAAACATCTGTTTTTAATCAGAATTGGTAAACAGCTGATTTTTTATCACTACTTTCTAATATGACTAATACTGATAAGTAGGCACACTATCTGTAACTAGATCTCAGGAACCTCATGTTACTAAAACTTACAGTTTAATTCAATCGGTGCTACATTTTAATTCTATTTCAAAAGATTTCATAGAATAAGATTTAAATATTTTTTTAAGTCAGACTTTTGGACTTTCTGCCTCCAAGGAGGCATGATTAAGCACTCATATAAAATGCAAAATCAAAACTCCAATCTGAATGTATTACGACTAATACGATAGCGGTATTAGCGGTAGATAAAAATTGATAAACGAATAGGTATCATTAATTGTATTTGGTTGTATACCGGCTAACCTATAAGAATATTTGAAATACTTACGTACCACTGTAATCCACTGCTATCTCCAGTTGAAACGATCGTTCAATTCACACAAAAATAGATAAAATTATGAGCATTACAAGAATTAAGTGTACAGTAAGAACGCCCGGCGGTACTTATTTGACGTTTGACGTGTATGTATGAACAAACGGGCGACTATGCGATTAGCTTAGCTTCTAGCTTGCAACTTTTCGACTTTTTTGGGATCCACGAAAAGAAAAATCGGGGGGCGTAAATTTAAACTATGGACCGTCGAGTTGACTGACAGTGATTTTCTGGCGAAAAGCCTAAAGTATAATAAGTAATCGTGCAAAGCTTCAAGCTGCGAACCTCGTTGTTTTTTATATAAATTAATCAAATTTACATAATGTACATGCTCGCTCGGAACGCCGGTGTTATTTGCATGTACTTTATTTAGTGCAACCGATTATTCGATCTATCGTTATGGGTTACAAACTAAAATTGAATGATTACGCTTGGCTTAACACTTGGCGGTACGCACAGAGTAGGTACCTTTATTGGCGGTACGTTTGGCGGTGCGGGAGGTGACGTTACACTTTTTTTGGTATGTGTAGGCGTTCATCGATTATTAAAAGACGTCCACACGTCAAAAATTCATGCATGAAGTTTTAGCCTAGAATAGATATACCTACACGATTTCTGATCGCAAGTCTGAAGCTACAGTTGCCTTAGTGTGGTAATATTTAGTCTGTTGTAAAGTTGAACATTCTAAAAATTCGATTGATTTTTCTGTTTCGGATAGAATGTAATAAATAGTAATAAATTGAAGTTTATTTAAATTACATTCAGATAAAGAAATACAGGAAGTTATTGACTAGTTGAATCGAAGCTTCAAAACAGCGCCATCTAGTAAACTTGTAATTAACTAGATGGATTGCTTCGGATCTTCATCGGTAATTGACAAACAAACGAGGCGGTTTACCAAACTATTAATAGATGGCGCTGTTAACCGACCGTTTGATATTTTTCTTTCATTTTGCCTCATAACGCCCACAGAGTACATTTTATATAACGCCCAACGACGCATTAGTCATGAAATGCGTTAATTATTTCCGAAAATTCACTCATTCCTCTATATTTATTCCATATTGATAACAAGTAGGTACCTAAAAGTTACACCCACACAGAAATTGAGGTAGTGGTTATAAATCGTAAGTGATCGACAGACTTAAAAATTTATGGCGCTCCCGTGCTTCATAGGGACCGTTAAGCCGGTCAAGTTGTTTTCTATATAAATACATACTATTATAAAGAGGAAAGATGTGTTTGTAATGTTTAAACAAACACACAAACTACTGGACCGAATTCAAAAATTCTTTCACCATTAGAAAGCTGCATCTTCACTGAGTGACATAGGCTAGGTATATAATATTACTAGGTGTAAACGAAACTTTTGTTATGTCTAATTCCACGCGAGCGAAGCTGCGGGCGTCCACTAGTAAATTATAAAAACAAATGACCATTCCTTGTCGAAGACCTTCGGGTGGCTTGAGAGCATTCCAGACTTAATTGGCCACCAACCCCTCCACCAATTTGAAAGAGGCAGCGTGGTGGAATATGCTGTAGACCCGTGTCTACCAGTGGGACGTAGGGTTGTAGCTAGGTAATTATTTTTAATGGTCGCTCGCTCGCTCGCTGCGACCCATAGACGTCCCACTGCTGGGCACGGGTCTCCCCCACAGACGAAGCTGCGGGAGGTCTAGAGCATACTCCACCACGCTGCTCCAATGCGGATTGGTTGAGGGGTTAGTGGCCAATCCAGTGTCGAATGTTCTCAAGCCACCCAAAGGTCTTCGACAAGGCTTAACGATTGTTTCCACCATTGAAAACAACCGGGACAGACGGCTTTACGTGCCCTCCGAAGAACGGTAGCGTCCATGAAATTTTGCCACTAGCAGCGGTCACCCGACAAACCGACCGCGCCCGTTGCTTAACTCTTTCGATCACATTGAATCGACGCGAGCCATTGGGCTATGGACGCTACAATGTATTATTTTGTTGTACTACAATATTTAATGGTCAGTAAAACTTAAAAGCCAATCAGGTTATCGATTTCGTTAGTTACTTGAAATAACTAATTGCCGCCTCCTATGACCAGTCGCGTCGAGTCTGCTTTGGGTGGTGGTTATAATGTACACCTTTTGCCTGGTAAGATGTAAGCAAAGTCACAACCAACGTCCCAGTGTTGGGCATGGGTCTCCCCCACAATTGCGGGAGGTCTAGATATTCTACCACGCTGCTCCAATGGATTGGTGGAATGGTTTGTGGGTAACCCAGTGTCGAATGTTCTCGAACCACCCGAAGGTCAATTCTCAATTCGAAGGTCGAATGCTTATGTAATTTAACAGTTCAAATAACCGGGTCCGCATGTGTGTCCTCCGAAGCACGGAAGTGCCTGAAATTTTGCCACTGGCGTTCACCCAACAACAACAATCAACAACAAAATTATACTGTGTAATTTTTTTTTGACGTGATAACGTTTATTAAATCGATGAACGCCAACACATCCGAAAAAGTGTGACGTCATGGTGTCGTTATCTGACGTCATGTGTCGTTACCTCGCATTGTACAACAATTGTACAACATTGAATACAGGGTGTGTGAAACATGAACATAGTATACAGGGTGTGTGAGACATGAACATTGTATACAGGGTGTGTGAGACATGAATATTGTATACAGGGTGTGTGAGACATGAACATTGTATACAGGGTGTGAGAGACATGAACATTGTTTACAGGGTGTGTGAGACATGAACATTGTATACAGGGTGTGTGAGACATGATATAACTTATATATCCAATAACTTCGTTCTATTTGGGTGTCCCTTGAAAACTTTTAATTTTTTGTATAAAATAATGATTATGACGTTATCACGTAAATCTATCGTCCGTAAACCGACTTTACAGACAACCATTTTTTTTAAAGCTTTTGTAACTTTTGTTTTATTTTCGTGCATTGTCATCGGAACCAAATATGTGTGCCGAATTTCAGCTCGATAGCTTCAGTGGAAGTGGGTGAACCATTGATTGCAAGATTCCAGGAGATACATAAAAAAAGCTTTTATAAAAAAAACCATCTTTGAACGACCGCGCTCGTCGTTGCATAACTCGGTCGATCACATACATTATGTATTTTTTATGTTACTATGTTATTACAAGCTTTTATTTAACTTCACTCGTATTTAAGTATGTATGTCCTGGAATCTTGCAATCAATATTTCACCCACTTCCACTGAAGCTATCGAGCTGAAATTTGGCACACATTTGGTTCCGATGACAATGCACGAAAATAAAAAAAAGTTATAAAAAGCTTTTGTTTAAAAATTTTTTTTTAATAATTAATTTTTTAATTGACAAATCCGTGGCGCGGCGGAGAGTAACCCTGACTGCCGAACCGCGGTTCCCGGGTTCCAATCCCGGCCGGGCATGTATGTTAAATTGTTGTTAACTGCGTTTAATAATATATTTCAATTAATTTTCTTCTCAGCTCCTGACTGCTGTTCTACTGCCTCATGCTGATTCAGTAGTCAGTTTTGACTTCAATTATCCAAATGTAAGTATGCAATTGCTTTTGGAACAATGATTTTTTATACTTCTTTTGACGTGGTAACGTCTTATAAATTGACTAGTGGTCCGCCCCGGCTTCGCACGGGTATCTTAATATATATAATATACGTGTCACGTTGTTGGACGTTAATGGACGCCGAAACTACTTAACCAATTTTAAATTAAATTTGCACACCGTGTGCAGTTTGATCCAACTTGAAAGATAGGATAGCTTACATCTTAATTTTAGCCAAAATATTATTTTATTGCAAATTATTTATGTAATTTTATAGTTGAAAACGTCTAACTGACATGCTTTACAATAATGTCATTTCAGCAATCGCCACTTCGTATTACTTTTGACACATAACGTTGCCATTGACGATGACATGGCCAAGGCGTACATTGTATATATTTTTTAAAAATGGAAAACGGTCTGTGGGGAAAATTAATTCGTTTGAAGAGTTAGAAGAAGAGTTAGAAGCTAATCTATATATATAAAAGGAGAAGGTGACTGACTGACTGACTGACTGACTGACTGACTGACTGACATATCAACGCAGGGCCTAAACTACAAGGGTTAGAAACTTGAAATTTTGTACAGGGGTTCCTTTTATAACGTATGGGAGCACTAAGAAAGGATTTTTGAAAATTCACCCCTTAAAGGGGTAAAACGGGGGTGCAAAGTTAGTGGGTCTAATTTTACGCGAGCGAAGCTGCGGGCGTCCACTAGTTTTATATAAAAATCAAAATTATAATACACACACATAAACCCTATTAGCGTCAGGTTACTAAAAAAATAAAAATTTAACACGACTTTATTTTACATATATAGGTTATAACAATAGTTTCGTTTACGCCTAGTAATATTATATAGCCTATGTCACTCAGTGAAGATGCAGCTTTCTAATGGTGAAAGAATTTTTGAAATCGGTCCAGTAGTTTTGGCAGCGCACGCCAGAATAACTCGCAGATGGTAGATTTTTTCCTACTTACCTACTTGACACTTATCGTCATATTTTGGACAATTCACACAATATCTTTATAAATTTTAGCCTGTGTGTTATTCTGATGTATAAGCTACATTATTGTAAAGTTTCATTAAAATCCATTCAGTACTTTTTACGTGGAAAAGTAACACACATCCATCCATACATACATACATACTTACAAACTTTCCCCTTTATAATATTAGTAGGATAGGATTAGTAAGGATTATACCTTATCAACAGCCTAAAATTTAAGTTTTATGCTTCTAGTTCTGAAAATGACAATACTTTCATACAACCTTTCATCTCCCTGTTCAACCCATTACAACACTTTTTTCCAATTAAAAAGTGTCTATGTCCTTTGTCAGGCTCTAGACTGTGTACCAAATTTCATTTAAATCGGTTCTGTAGTTTTGGCGTGAAAGCGAAACAGACAGACAGACAGACAGACAGACAGACAGACACTTCAAAACCAAACGTCCAATTTTAATCATTCAAAGACCAAATATTATCTACATAAACTGTAAATGTAGTCAAAAAAAAATTCAAGATAAAAAAATTGTTGTTGTGCCTCACTCGACATAGATAGGTATAGTGTGTCGCGGACTTTTTTATAGATATTTATAAGATCTACAATTAATTAGAACATTTTTTGGTTTTATCTTTTATAGTTTAGGCAGCGTACGCAAAATAAGTAACTTTTCTGGTTGATTTTTTACACCTTGTGTCCGAAAAACCCAAATATCTTACGGAACCCTATTTTTTTCCTAAATAAAATTTAGCCTATGTCACCCGGGGATAGTGTAGCTATCCAACAGTGAAAGAATTTTTCAAATCGGTTCAGTAGTTTTGAAGCCTATTCGATGCAAACAAACAAACAAACAAACAAACAAACAATCAAATCTTTCTTCTTTATAATATTAGTATAGATGAACATCGACAGCGCATATGAAAAAGTTGTCTTTTTTTTGTACATTCCAGCTTAAAAAGAGAAAAATATACTGATTCACAGAAAAATATTAAAAAATATATTAAATGAGCGGTTCTCTGCAGAGAAATTATTTTCAATAAATTAATTTTACACACGACAACATTGGCGGGTCCATGGCTCCGAAATAGGGAACTGTCAAAATAAATATATTATAGACTTGTCTGTTGTCTGTGATTAGTTATCTGTAGGTACTGTAGAATACTTTGAAGTTTAGACTACAGACGTCAATTCTCCTTTTTTGTATTTTAAAATAATGATTGTGACGTTATCACGTAAATCTATCGTCCGTAAACCGACTTTACAGACAACCAGTATTTTTTACTACCTCTTGTACTTCTAGAAGTTTTGGACCATTGTGTTTGATTTGTAACCTTTTTGAGAGGCGACCATCTAGGTTTTTTAAAATTCTCTACACATCCGTGACTAACTTGCAAACATCACTGACTGGACTGGAGTACTAACACCGACTAATAGGACTAATTATAACTAACAGTCGCCTTGTGTAACTCTCGCAGCTAACTGGACTAACCATCCCAGTCCCTATTTGAGTCTTGTTCTAAGTCAGTCACAGTTGTCTCGGGCGGAAGCAGATGGGTGGTGCTGCAAGCTCGTTTGCTATCTTATATCCATAAAAACAAACAAAAAACGGCCAAGAGCGAGCCGGACTCGCGCACTAAGGGTTCCATACCATTATCTATAAAAACGGCAAAAATATCACGTCTGTTGTATGAGAGCCTAGAAATTTTTAATTTTTTCTGTTTTGAAAAGCTTTTATTTAACTTCACTCGTATGTATGTAAGTATGTATGTCCTGGAATCTTGCAATCAATATTTCACCCACTTCCACTGAAGCTATCGAGCTGAAATTTGGCACACATATTTGGTTCTGATGACAATGCATGAAAATAAAAAAAAGATTTAAAAAGCGTTTTAAAAAAAAAAAATTTTACGGTATAATTTTTAGTTTTTGTTGTTATACCGGCAACAGAAATACATCATCTGTGAAAATTTCAACTATCATTAGATACAGCCTGGTGACAGACGGACAGACCCGCTGTCTGTCTGTAAGTAATAGGGTTTTTTTTACCCTTCGGGTACGGAACCCTAGAAAGGTGTAATTTGCAACGGAACATAATTGCTTAGAAAATATTTTTTATATGGTAGGAATGGTATTGAAGCATCTGAACGTTGAGTTGCTATTGGTATAATTTAATGGACGCTACCGTGCCTCAGAGGGCTCGTTAAATTCGGTCCCGGTTGTTTTCAGTAAAACAATCGTTGAGCCTTGTCGAAGACTTGGTGGCTTGAGAAAATATGGTATATGGGCAAATTCTTGATACAAAGGTTCTATATAATTTCGTACCTCATCTAACTTATTTTTGACGGGCCCGTTGGTGCAATCGGTAGTGACCCTGTCTGTTGCGCCAGGGGTCGTGGGTTCGAATCCCACTCAGGACAAATATTCGTGTGACGAACACTTGTATTTCTTCCGTGTCTGGATGTAAATATTATCTATTTGTGTATGTATTTAAAAATATCTATGTATGTATATCAGTCTCTGACACCCATAACACAGGCTCGCGCCTACTTTGGGGTCAGATGGCCGTGTGTGAGATTGTCCAAGATATTTGTTTACATATTTATTTATTTATTTTTTCATTATTTTATTTCAGATAAAAGATGACGTGTATGAACAGCCAGTAGAAATGATGGGGTCCAAAATACCGCATTTGAAGGTAGGTAACAAATGAAATATAACGCCTGTATTTCCCTGAAAGGGTAGGCAGACGTAACCATTTATACTTAGGTTCAGTTAGGTTAGGTGGTGAGTCAATGACCATATATAAGACCGAACTCCGAGCTACTAGAAAATCAATGTTAGAAAAACCCAATTATATTGCCTACCCGCAGCTCGAACACGGGTCTCTTTCAGCAGTTAACGACAACAAGGCAGTAATAAGGAAATAAAATAACATAGAATGTTTTAAAATTTATTAAGTATGTATATCCTTTATCAACGGGAAGCTACACCAAAAGATACAAATCTAAATCTAAATTCTCCGAGATAGTCAATCAATCAATTAAAAATTGATCTTATCGATTATGAAACGAACGATTATTTCACTGTATCATCCATTTGCCGTTGGAACCGTGCAATTTTACGGGTTATATAGTAGCCTATGTCACTCTTCAGGTATACTAAATCGATGCAAAAATCACATGGATCCGTCGTTCCGTTGAGGAGAAGAAGGACAAACCAACCAACACACTTTCCCATTTATATATTAGTAATCAGTTCGTGAGTGGGGGAGACCCGTGCCAAACAGTGGGACTGTCTAGTTCTAGGACTTTTATTTTTTAAATTCCGTTTCCCAGGAATCCCAGGTGCCACAAGCCCAAGAGTCTGACGGCAACGCGTGGGCGCCGTTCGACTTCTCTAAGTTCGAGTCCTACTTATCCGGGAACCAGGATCCGCAGGACCACAACCGGATCAAACGGCGGGCAAAGGTAAGACCATAAATTTATTTGAATTTTTTAAATATATTTTTTGCGGGGATATGTCCTTTCAAAGGTACGGTGTCGTTGGTTGAAAATGCTTCCAAATTCATTTAAAATTCGAATGGTAGGTCAAAAAAACAAATAAATAAATTCCGTTGCTAGACTAACCTCTCCTAATGGTGCCATAATAAATAATAATAATAATATCATGGCCATACTCACACACGGGCATCTGACTCCAAAGTAGGCGCGAGCCTGTACCATGGGTGTCAGAGACTGATATACATACATACATACATTGTATACTTTTAAATACTTACTTAAATAGATAATATTAACATCCAGACACAGAACAAACACAAGTGTTCGTCACACGAATGTTTGTCCTGAGTGGGATTCGAAACCACGAACAATGGTGTAACAGGCAGTCACTACCGATTGCGCCAACTGGCCCGTTATTGCGCCAACGGGCCCGTCTTTAATTATAATATTTATATTATAATTGATTTAATGTTACACGGGCGAAACGGTACTACGTACCCCGACGGCAGTAGTACTGCTCCGGGCGAACCAAATAGGTTTCATTTATAACCTTTTTGGTTCCACTTAGGCTCTACCACCTAAAGTCAAGTTGATGCCTGCAACTTCATCCGGATGGATATTTTTGAAAATTGTGTTTCGTATTAAATCCTATCACAAGAAATAGGCTATCAAACGCATTTTTATTAATCCGAATGGTAGGTCAAACAACCTTCTTCCATTCTTTTGAAGACCTCTGCTAGATAAACCTCTCCTAAACGATGCCACTCAGTGGTCCAAAGTCCTCTGGATCCAGCGGTTTATACCCATTTTCTTCACGTCCTTCAATTTTGTCAAAGAGCGTTATGTGCACAGTTTCCCGAGTCGAGATAATTTGCAAATGCCGCTTCTGTCATCAAAGGACTTTTCTGCCCCACCGTTTCTGAGTTCTTTGAAAGACGAACTTTCATCATCATCATCATTACAACCCTTATTTGTCCCACTGTTGGGCACGGGTCTCCTCTCAGAACGGGAGGGATTAGGCCTTGATCCACCACGCTGGCCAAATCTCTCTCTTTCTCTACCAAAGACGAACTTACTCTTTGCCAATTAAACTTGCTGATTTTGCGATGTCGTCGTGCTTTGTTTGCCTACAGATTTCGTCTCTGATTCGGTTCAAACCAACTACTTGCTTTACAACTACTTACTATTCATAGCAAATTAGAAGGAGCTCAGTATCTTAGTAGAAAATTGGTTACGCATCATTAAACCAAAATCTTTAAGCTTACATGTTACTAATTAACTATCGTGTGTCAATAGTGTCGATAAGTGTTCGTGCAGTGAAGTGTGTTGGTGATCAGTCATATTTTCTGCCGCAGAACTCGAGAAAATTTAACACCCTCAGCGGCCCGAAGCTTCGAGAACGGCCGAACCACTACGTTTATCCCGAGCCTGTAAAAGACCGTATCCTGGAATACACCACTTCTACCAAAAAGCCTAGTATCCTCCCGGACACGATGAATCCCGGAGTCATCTTTAGAGTGCGGATGTCTGACGCCATCTTGCGAATCAAGCAGCGTATGTACGAAGACCCGGAGAGACATATAGAAGCTGACATAATCTATACTAACTTGATAAAGAAAGTTGTTATGGATGAGATAACAAAGTTCCATAATCTTCTGCTGATGTACAAGACGGATAAAAGTATTAAAGAGCATCTGGGCGAATGCGGTGGGAGGATATACAAGTTTATAAGCTACATGACGATAAAAGTGCATATATACTGTCTGTTTGACGCTCTGTGGATCGACGGGAACCCTTATGTAATTGGAGACGAGTATTCGGTGACCCCAGTGGAGGTGCCGCCGATGCTGCAATGTGACGCGGCTGAGTGCAATTCTGTGGTCTTTGTGGATTCCATTACAGAGCCTAAGGATGTTGAGGAGTAGTTTTAAGGAATAAATTGGATTGGCTTGAAGCTTTGTTTCATTGTTAAGATTTCCCTGATATCTTTTGAGACAGTTTTTTTTTTGTTTTCTAAATTTTGTGATTCTTTGGGTCGTAGCTGTTAAGATAAAGGTCCTGGGTTCGACCCCCGGGTCAGATCAATTAATCGGTTCTTCTTACTTGAAATGGCCGCTAGAAGCTCGGACCCTGGATTTGTGCGGTGTTTAACAGGGGTTCGTCGAGCCGAAAGTTTGAAAAAACCTGCTATAGACGGGTCGGCAACCATTTGAGTCAAAACAATCTATTTATTCATAAGAAAAATATCGATTTATAATTGCGTATGGAACTAAAGAGCCGCAGCTTCACATCCAAAGTGCCGCATGTGGCTCGCGAGCCGCAGGTTGCCGACCCCTGCTCTAGACGTCTTCCAGTTTCGGTATACGAGGCGGCACGAAAGTATAGCTCAGACCTTGAATGCGCAGACGTCGAAGGTATTGTCTTGCGCGGGGCGAGCGGGTTGCCAGTCATAAACGTTGATTGGTTCGCCAGCCATATTATTTCCCCCGCATTCATAATCCATGCACAACTATCCCCTTCGAAATTCGCTGAACACTTTTATGTCGTGACTTGTCCCCGTCCCGAATCCAACGTATAGGTTTCTTACACAAACTGTAAAGGATGACGCTCTACCATCGAAAATGAGTTTTATATTGTTTTATAGATATAAGTTAGCAAAAGATCTTGAAGCACCATCCGCTGCCGCCCATGACGACTGTGGCTGACTTACAAGACTTTAATAGGAACTGGGATGGTTAGTCCAGTTAGCAGAGAGATTTAATAAGAACTTTAGTTGGTCTTAGAGTCCAGTTAGTACTTGTTAGTAAGAGTTTCGTTCCAAGTAATTCACAGATGTGTTACTACCCTAACTAAGATGGCCGCCTCTAAAGAAGTGTAACCGGAAACATCACCTTTCCAACCAGATCACAATTGTTTCAAAGACAATTACTACACGGTATAAATTGTACCAGGTACCGTGGCGGGCGGTGATACTGTCCCGGGCGAACTCTGTGCTGATCTGATCGCTGCTGCGACCCATAGACGTCCCACTGCTGGGCACGGGTCTCCCCCATAGACACTTCTGCAGGAGGTCTAGAGAATACTCCACCACGCTGCTCCAATGCGGATTGGTGGAGGGGTTAGTGGCCAACCCACTGTCGAATGTTCTCAAGCCACCCGAAGGTCTTCGACAAGGCTTAACGACTGTTTCCAGCATTGAAAACAACCGGGACCGACGGCTTTACGTGCCCTCCGAAGCACGGTAGCGTCCATGAAATTTTTGCCACTAGGGTCACCCATCCACAAACCGATCGCACCCGTCGTTGCTGTTGTCTGGCTGGATGTTACGATGATTGTACCCACTCAAGTGTACCCTGTACTTCCAGAGACGCAGAGGGCACGGGTCCAGGAGAAAATACAAAACACGCTCCAGTACTACCCCACCCGAAGAAGTAGAGGTAAGACTTTATTCACCACGATGTTTTGTTATCTAATATTCTAATAGGAAAATCTTTTAAAAGTTTAGTCAAATATAATTTTATATCTTGGACATTCTCACATACGGCCATCCGAACCCAAAGTAGGCGCGAGCCTGTAATATGGGTAGAGACTGATATACATTTTAAATACATAGGTACATAAATAGATAATATTAACATCCAGATACAGATATAACAAATACAAGTGTTCGTCACACGAATATTTGTCCGAGTGGGATTCGAACCCACGACCCCTGGCGCAACAGGCAGGGTCACTATCGATTGCGCCAACGGGCCCGTCAAATGCACGGTTGTTGAGCGCTGCGAAGCGATTTTTTGGGTCTGTTTGGCGGTGTGAGGTGAAGAGCGGGAGCCGCGCTGTATGTGTAGGCCATCATCATAATGCATAATATTATTAAAAATGTTAGCTTTATGCACTTCTTCTCCATATAAACTCATGATAAATTTCATATACAATTTCGTCCACGTAATTTTCGTAAAAAGGGGTTTGTCAACACTTTTGCTTCACGCATTAAGAATTAAAAGGCGCAGGACCGAGAGATGTAGCACCGATCAAGGGAGGATGGATTATGATGATTATATTATGATTATGATCCAGGGCAGGAACGCGACGTCGACAGCGCTACCTATAGCGAGACGGGCAGACAACTGGCAGTCGGAGCAGGTTAAGGACAAAAGGGACAAGAACAAAAACAGGGGGAGATACGAAACCTACGAACCACCGGCCAAGGTGAGCCAACCCATAGACATCCCACTGTTGAACTGATACAGCCCAGATACAGCTGAGGGAGGTCTAGCGTACTCCAACGGTCTAATGCGGATTGGCCAATTTGCGGTTAGTGGCCAACCTAATTACGGATTGACCAATTCGCGGTTAGTGGCCAACCCAATGTCGAATGTTCTCAAGCCAAAGGTCTTCGAAAAGACTTTTTTTTCCGTTGAAAACAACCGGAACTGACGGCTTAACGTGCCCTTTAAAGCAAGCTTGCGTTCATGAAATTTCGCCATTACCGATTTCGATCAAATTGATCGAAGATTACCGATCACCAATCCACATAACGACCGCGTCCGTCGTTGATTATCTCTGTACATTGAAGTTACATTGAATCGATGGGAGGAATTGAGCTTTGGACAAACCTAGATTTTTATATACATATATTTATTTATTTTATTTAACTAGTACGACCGCAAGCCTTACTTTTTAATAAGATATTATGATTATGTAACCCCACAGTTTATACATCCCTACTTTATCAAAATATGTTGTAAAATTGCTCTGTATATTACAAAAAAATTAAATAGGTTTAACTAGGTACAATGTTCAAATCTTTTTCAAATAAATTCTTTTTATTTTATACTAATGGATGCCCGCAGCTTCGCTCGCGTAGAATTAGACCCATTATACCCTGTACAAGATAGCTTGATCTTTTTGACAGATGTAAATTTTAGTGATCGACATAACTTTGCAATGACGAACATATTATTTTCTTAATTAAATGATTTTAAAAATTGTAATAATATTAAAAAAAATCATATAACACAAAAGTCCCTTAAGATTCAAGCGTTATCCGAAAATTTTAAGACTTTTTATTGCTTCAAAGTAAAATTTAAATAGGAACACTGAAAATAATAGACGTTTGTACAATGTTACATCGGTCGGACGGATGGGACACGAATAACAGGCAGTAACCGTTACAAATATCGATTACAAAAAATCATTATTAAAGATCATTGTTAAGTTATTGTTACGAACGGGGGTCCTTTTGGTTGGGGTTTCTTTGGCTAGTGGTTGGGGTGGGGTCTCTTTAGCTGTTATAACTCTTTTTAGAAAAATAAGGTAATTTTTTTTTTTTAATTCTAATTTTAATTACGCATTCCATCGTTCCATCGACTGGCCATATATTATATTATATGTCTAGTGCAATAAAGAATTTAACACATAATACACCCACACCATTTCGTCACAGTTACAAGTATTTTAAAACGTTATTTTTTGGACTACTAGATATTTTCTGTTTCCCATCTCTAGCCCGTCTGTCAAAAAGATCAAGCTAAGTTGTACAGGGTATAACGACGTCTGCCCGCGTTCGGGTTGCTCGCATGACTTCAAAAACGGCTAAGTTTCATACTAACTTTGCACCCCCGTTTTACCCCCTTAGGGGATGAAGACTGATGCAAAAATTAGATAAAAACAATCCTTGATGCGGATTATATATCATCCTAAAATTTCAGCTCGATCGGTGCAGAACTTTTTGAGTTTTTGAAGCGCACACAAACCAACATAACATTTTTATTTAGATAGATAATATGGTGTCGGCCAGGATATGAACCCGGGATCCTAGTGACACACTTCTGCCTAACTTAGTGGTAATACAGGCGTGATTTTATATTACGTTATTTAGGCCTTCGAATCGTCGTTCGTGGAGATGCCAAAGGACTTGTACCAGGCTCATCTGAGGCCGGGGGTCATATTCAGGATCCATATGTCAGAGGCTATACTCAAGATGCAGTATCGAAAGTGAGTAGCTAAAACATTTTTTTATTTATTAATGTAATAACAACTTTTATTCCTATATAAAATAACAGAATATTATGTAATTGTAAGAAAACTCCTCCTTGAAATTCCTGCGAACATCTAGCTCTTTTTTTAACTTTAACCGCGCTGATTGGCTGGCTGCCCACGACGCGAGCGCAAACATTGGCCGCTCGCAATTACAAAATGGGCGGCAAAACGTATGCCGCGCTCTGATTGGTGCTAATCATAGAGAGAAGTTCGCGGAGAATCGCGCGTTTGCTAAACTGCGTTCAGAAACTAAAGGAAACAAAAAGGAGTGCGTTCACATTAATCGGATTCATTATTTGAAATATTTACTTTGTTCTTGACGTTGTAACATCAACAGTTACGGTGAAGACAAGGACGAGTCGGTGATCGAAGCGGACGTGGAATACCTTCGGCTGACGCGCAAGGTTATTAGTGATGAAATCACCAAGTTCGAGGACCTCAAGTGGCTGACTGGCTGGTTCACCAATCGCTCGGAGCTGGTTCAAGAGCACATGTGCAACACCAGATACTATGCTGTTGGTAAGCTATAATTTCGCGCAAAATGGCCGCCACAGTGAGGCCATTTTTTAAATAATTAATTTTATATATTTCATCGATGAAAGTACATGGATATATCGATACTATCATTGACCCCCTAGTCCAGTAGGACCACGGGTACATACTGCCCCTGAAGCATGTATTCCATGTACATGTTTTTCTCTGGTCGCCGATGTTGTGGCACATAATATAATACCAACGTCAAGTTTGGAGCTAGACACCGTCGTAGCCCCCTTGGTGACGCCGTAAAGGTATGCCGAATAATTTACAAAATCCATTCGAGAAAAAAAAACGTAGTAGCCGCTTGGTCTGCCAATACATGCACACACACACGCAATAAATACATATTTAAACACAAAATAAGTTCTCAAAACAAGATAAAATAAACGTAGATTTTTTTTTTTTAAAAAAGCTTTTTAATACTTTTTTTTTATTTTCGTGCATTGTCATCGGAACCAAATATGTGTGCCAAATTTCAGCTCGATAGCTTCAGTGGAAGTGGGTGAAATATTGATTGCAAGATTCCAGGACATACATGTATATACAGTGTAAACTCTTTATAACGTCGTTCGTTATAACGATAAACTCTCTATAACGTAGAAATTAGTACAATTTGGTTGGTTTACCATAAAACCCATACATTAATTCACTCTCTATAACGCATCAGCCATTCTCTATTACGAATAAATATCTTCATATTTAGACATCAACTACATATTAAAACAAAACAAAACTAATCTTTTGAGGTGCCGCAATTTCTAAGAAAGATACCTGAGGTCAAAAACAGCTATCTAGCTTTTGTTATTGTTAATTGCCTTAACACGTGTGCTATTCATAGATTACATTGGCTGTAGGAAATTTGGTCTCAATTATTAAACGCACCATCGTCACCTATCGTGTATTAGCAGTCGTAAACCAACACGTCAGGCAAAGTTAACAGAATATAAGTGTTTAGAATAATTTATCTATTGTATTGATAGTAATAAAATTAGAAATAATTGTAATTAGTTACATTTGGTATACTTTTTCTCTTCTCTCCCTATAACGAAAACTCTTTATAACGAAAGAAAATGCTCGGTCCCTTGAAATTCGTTATAAAGAGTTTACACTGTACTTACAAGATACCTACGAGTGAAGTTAAATAAAAGCTTTTAAAAAAGGAAAAAGAAAACCTTTTACATTTTTTTTCAATGGCCCTATTGGTCTTTACAGCCTCACAATGACGAATGGACACATCTCTTTCCAGGTATCCCGCCAACGCTATTCACGCACTCAGAAGAATACATGAAGCGCATGTGCCTGTTTGACAGCGTGTACATCGACCACATCCCGTACGTGGTGGGCGAGGACTCCTCCCTGATGGCGGCAGTGGCGCCCCCGGTGCTGCACTGCGACGCTGCTACTTGCACCTCCGTGCCTTTCATTGACAGGTTAGACTTCCACTCCACCACAACCCTTTCTTTGTCCCACTGACGGGCACGGGTCTCCTCTCAGAATCCCTCCCATTAGGTATTATCCACCACGCTGGTCAAGTGCGGATTGGCAGACTTCACATGCCTTCGAGATCATTTTCAAAGTCAAACATATTTATTCGCAGGATAAGGTACAGTAGGTATTTAAAAGCAGGTTATTTTAATCCTCTTATCCTAACCCATAGGGCATGCAAAATTTAAACTTAATCTAAATACAATTGGTGAAATTTACTAAAAATGAATTTGTCAAAATATTAATAATAGGTGTTAATAGTAGTATAGTAAGCGAATATAGAAGCATTATGATGAACTCTCAGGCATGTAGGTTTCCTCACGATGTGTCCTTCACCGTTATAGCAAGTGACATTTAATTTTTTAAATCACACATAACTTAGATAAGTCATTGGTGCGTGCCGCTTGGGTTTGAAGTAGTTTGAACCCGGACCGCTCGAGTGAGAGGCGAGTCCGATGGCCACTGGGCTGTCACTCCTTAGACTTCCACGTTTCCCGAGACTTTTTTACACTCTAAGATCTGACTATAAATCACTTATATGTCTGTATGCTAAATATTATACGTTGTGGTTTCAAATCCCACGGCTTCCATCGTGGTATCGACCCAGCTCTTCAACTTGACAACGTTGGTGTACATCCCAGGAGACTTAGGGTCGCCGCAAACGAGTCCGTATGCCACCATACCGTAGGCAGCGTATCGCATTTCTTCTAGGTCGTTCTGTGAAAAGAATTAGTAATAGTAAGTATAGCCGTGGTCTTGAGGAACTTTATATCCATCCATACGAGAATCCAGTCTCGTACCAAAATACCGAGCAGTATATATAGGCTCTACCACCTTAAGTTTCACCCGCAGCGTGATGTTCGACGAGCGGCTCTCGCGCACCAACGTGCGCACGGTGACGCGCTGCCAGGCCAGCTGCCGCGCGCGCTGTCGCAACGACCCGGACTGCTTGAAGCGCTGCTCTGACCGCTGCCTGCGCGCTGACTGACTCTACCGCACTATTGGAGGTGTTGCTATGAATATACCCTAGTGTTAATTCAAATTAAATGTATTTAAGAATTTAATAATTAAATAAGTGACACTCACAAATCTTTTTTTTTTTAATTAACGTGACATTAACGTGAAAATCATTGCATGTCTGCATTTTCATTTCCCGCGCGCGCTGTCGCAACGACCCGGACTGCTTGAAGCGCTGCTCTGACCGCTGCCTGCGCGCTGACTGACTCTACCGCACTATTGGAGGTGTTGCTATGAATATACCCTAGTGTTAATTCAAATTGAATGTATTTAAGAATTTAATAAATAAATAAGTGACACTCACAAATCTTTTTTTTTAAATTAACGTGACATTAACGTGAAAATCATTGCATGTCTGCATTTTCATTTCCCGCGCGCGCTGTCGCAACGACCCGGACTGCTTGAAGCGCTGCTCTGACCGCTGCCTGCGCGCTGACTGACTCTACCGCACTATTGGAGGTGTTGCTATGAATATACCCTAGTGTTAATTCAAATTAAATGTATTTAAGAATTTAATAAATAAATAAGTGACACTCACAAATCTTTTTTTTTTAATTAACGTGCCATTAACGTGAAAATCATTGCATGTCTGCATTTTCATTTCCCGCGCGCGCTGTCGCAACGACCCGGACTGCTTGAAGCGCTGCTCTGACCGCTGCCTGCGCGCTGACTGACTCTACCGCACTATTGGAGGTGTTGCTATGAATATACCCTAGTGTTAATTCAAATTGAATGTATTTAAGAATTTAATAAACAAATAAGTGACTCTCACAAATCTTATTGTTTTGAATTATCGTGTCATTAACGTTAGTCCATAGCCCAATGGCTCGCGTCGATTCAATGTGATCGAAATAGTTGAGCAACGACGGGCGCGGTCGGTTTGTCGGGTGACAGCTAGTGGCCAAAAATTTCATGGACGCTACAGTGCTTCGGAGGGCACGTAAAGCCGTCGGTCCCGGTCGTTTTCAATAGTGGAAACATTCGTTAAGCCTCGTCGAAGACCTTCGGGTGGCTGGAGAATATTCGACACTGGGCTGGCCACTAACCCCTCCTCCAATCCGCATTGGAGCAGCTTGGTGGAGTATGCTCTAAACGTCCCGCAGCTATGTCTGTGGGGGAGACCCGTGCCCAGCAGTGGGACGTCTATGGGTCGCAGCGACATTAACGTAAAAATCATTGCATGTCTGCATTTTCGTTTTCCTCGCGCGCTGTCGTAACGACAGATCGACCGAATACCTCAAGGCTGCGCGCGCGCAGACTATAATAATGCGTGTGACCCCTTATACATGTTGCTCTGAATATGAATCTAAATAATAAACTGAAGTAAAATATAGATAGGTGTATAAATAAATTAACAGAAAGAATTTTCGAGATAACGCACCAAAGACTTTTCTAAGGCGGCACCATCTATAACGGTGAAAGAAACATCGTGAGGAAGCCTACACGCCTGAAAGTTCTCCATAACTCTCGAAGGCATGTGGTGTCTGCCAATTTGCATGTGGCAAGCGTGGTGGACAATAGTGTAACCGATTCCGAGAAGGCACTCTAGCCTGGTAACAGTGATACAGGTTACAGTGGTAACAGTGGTACAAATAATGGATTGTGGTGGTGAGTGTTGGTGATTCATTTGTACCATTTTTAAGTCGTTCAAATATAGTAAACAAATTTAAAAAAAAGAATTGATTGGATAGAAGGTAATCAAAATAATGTGGTAAATAACATTCATTTAATTCACATATATATATCTGTAATTGTAACAAAAAACAGAATCTACTTATTCTGATTTATCAAATAAAAGTAAAAAGTACCCCAATCATATGAAACGCATATTTTTTATAGTACAAGATTCAGTCTTGTTTTCAATGTCCCCGTATATCACATATTGACTTGACCTCCTAAATTCCTCTTGATTACATCACATGACTAACAGTCAGTTGCAAGAAAGTTTCATTAAATTTTAATCCCGACATTAGACACTAATGCTCCATTAAACTCCTTTTTTCATTAAGTTTTAATTGTCCATTAAAAATAATTATTTAACTGTCAAACTCTACATTAACCACCATTTTGTGTTGCAAGAAAATATTTTTGTTGTCAATCAAGAGCCATTAATTGTATGTACTTAACTGGTTTTTCAAATAAAAATGCATCTGTTTCAAAAAAAGTGTTATGAAAAACAACATGTAAAATTAACGATATCGAACTTGAAACGAAACGTAAAATTTCACACGTATCATTTACTTAATGGCATCATTACTTAATGAACAATAGTCTATACTCTAATGGGTGTTCATGCAACGCGCTCTAAACTAATGGTTTCATTAAATTTAATGGGTAATTAATTAATGGAATGTCAATGATGAGTTTCTTGCAACTGACGATATGACTTTAAAAGACGCTTCTACCCTTTTTACACTCTAAAATTGGACTATAAACCACTTATATGTCTGTATTCTAAATAGTATACGTTGTAGTGTTAAATCCGGCGGCTTCTATCGTGGAATCGATCCAGCTCTTCAACTTGACAACGTTGGTGTACATGCCAGGAGTGTTAGGGTCGCCGCAAGCGAGTCCGTATGCAACCATGCCGTACACAGCGTATCGCATCTCTTCCGGGTCATTCTGTGAAAAGAATTAATTATAGTACCTAAGTGGTAGAGCCTTCATAACATTATCCTTACTAATTATAAATGGGATAGTGTCTGTTTGTTTATCCTTCTTTCCCGCTTTAACGGAATGATGGATCGACGAGATTTTTGGAATATTTTAATGTAGTGGTAGGGTCGAGGGTGCTACGAGTACATCTTGGATTGCATAAATCCCGTGGAAATTGACAAAAATCCGTAAGAATTTTAATTGATTTTTAAATTAAAAAAAAATATGAATGTTTGTAATATAGATGCGGTCTGGAGTGTCGTAGGTTATTTTTATCCCAGAAAATTGATTCCTGCGAAATGGACAAAACTATGTAATGTTACACTAATTGTTTCGTATTGTGCAGCCTTTGGGAGCCTTTGGGCTAATAGCCCCTAGCCCCAACCAGGCAACAGAAAATCCCTAGGGCTATCCTAGCCTTTTGGATTATGCGGTCCATATGTTATGTGAGTTCCACGTGACCGCCACCGAAGGTACCAAGAATCATTTCTCTTATGTAAAAATTGTTTCTAAAGAAATACTCTTCAAGTTCAGCAACACATCTGTGGCTCTGACAGAGTTGGAACAAGACTCTTATGACTGACTGACTCACTGGGTCTGTCACAGAACAGTGTCGTGGATGGTATTAGATAGGTAGTACTGCATGCTCATTTGTTATCTTGTATTCATAAAAGAAGACGGCGGGAAACCACTGGTTTAGGAGAGGCCTATGTCCAGCAGTGGATCTCAAAAGGCTGATGGATGGATGGTTCAAAAAAATTATCTTATTCGGTGACGCTGTAACGACTAACAGCAAAAATCAATCCAAAAAATGTGAAGAACGTGAGAAAGTCAGAATTTCCGTATTGGCCTTGTCGGATCAGTGAAGGCAAATGTGAAAATTGTTACCGATCACGTCTTTACTGAGGCGTTTTCTTCAGAAATCTCCAATTTTCCAAAATCTTTAAGATTTATGGTCTGGCCACGGGACAGTCGCTTCAATGCCGGGACATGGCTCAAACGTCCGGGTACATTTGATAGGCCTATCACTCGAAAACATGGTAATAGGAGATATACCAGAGGCGCCGTTGCGCATGTTAATGTCCTAATCAGAGACTCGTGCAGCTCAAACAGGGGACCGAGCCGGCTGTTCTCTCTCAACATCTGCTGGCATGTCTCTGATGACTAGTAGTAACTCACCGATATGGGGCAGACGAGCGGGGAGCCGCCGTCGCCTCTACATGTGTCGACGTCTTTCTTTCCGGCGGCGAAATCAGAGACTCGTGCAGCTCAAACAGAGGACCCAGCCTGCTATTCCCTCTCAACATTTACTAGCGTATATCTGATGACTAGTAGTAACTCACCGATATGGGGCAGACGAGCGGAGAGCCGCCGTCGCCTCTACATGTGTCGACGTCTTTCTTTCCGGCGGCGCAAATCAGAGACTCGTGCAGCTCAAACAGAGGACCAAGCCGGCTATTCCCTCTCAACATTTACTAGCGTGTCTCTGATGACTAGTAGTAACTCACCGATATGGGGCAGACGAGCGGGGAGCCGCCGTCGCCTCTACAGGTGTCGACGTCTTTCTTTCCGGCGGCGCAAATCAGAGACTCGTGCAGTTCAAACAGAGGACCCAGCCGGCTTTGTCGCAGCAGATCCTGGCACGTGTCTGATGGTACTATGTTGAGGGGCACCTGCAGAAATTGCCGAAATTTATTGCTGCAACCCATTGAAGTACAAGGTCATCTCACAACTAATATTCCCTGGAGAGCAGTTCTTAAAAAATCGTGTCTTAAAAAAAATTATAGTATAAAGCCGTTACTACAATTTCTGTCTCTGGCTGACATGGATAGTAATAAAATGATGAAATTCTGCAATATGGCTGCACCTTTTACCTTACTGGTCACTCATGGTACCAACAAAGTCATTATACTGTGCATTAGTGTGCATACTTATCTAATTATTCTGTGAACTTGACTAACCTTCTTCAGAATGACAGCATACTGCTTCTTATTCTGGAACTCCTTCCCCCAGCCCATGCTGTAACAAGTTGTCATCAATGGAGGCGCGGAGGCGAGACACCCCGTGCCTATATGAGGGGCGTTCTTCAGCGAGAACGGAGATTTGAGGAATAGTAGGACTATGTCGTTGTACACTGACGCTGAAACAAATATATTTCAACATCACAACCACAACACACTATAAGTCGGCCATCTGACACGGACGGAGCAATCGTGTGATAGTGGGTGAGGAGGGTAGGCGTACCAAACTACCAAATACTCTGTCGATACAGGCAAGGCGATGTCACTTTGAGTGATGTTTTACTGACTGACATAATGGTACACAAACTTTAGTAAAAAATAAATTTATTTTGGAAATTACAGCATTTCCTATAACTTCACTTCTTTAGCTTCGTAAACAAAACGTAAAGCCGGGTGCTTTGGCAAGCAATCATGCTGCACCACCCATCTATGACAACCGTCAACCGTGTGGCTATGCAAGAACCAACTGGACGTAGGATATCAGGTGTGCCATTGAGGACTAAAGACTACTTAGATGCCAACTTAGGTTGCCACTAGTATAGTGTGACTGGAAACCACACCTTTTTTGGCCGAATATCAGCTTTCTAGCAAATCTTTTACTAGCACCCTTCTCGGTGACGCTGAAAAGGTCGGTAGGACCAACAGCAAGATTCCATTCGAAAAAAACATACGCCTGTAGTAGTCCTCGTGTATAATGTACTTGGCTACGTCCCGCTCCTGGTGCGGGAAGATCTCTCCCTCGGTTTGCGTGTCCCATTCGCCCGCTCTGCATTTTAACTGAAAGAAGAAAATAGTTCATCATCATAGACCGAACACATACGTTCGATTCACAAACTAAGTAGATACTATCGTCAAAATCTCTTTGACAACATACGATAGTAGGTATAAGACGTTTGTTCTTCTGTCGTATCGTATGTTCAAAACGCAAGCCTGACAGATTGACGTTTGACACCTGGGGTAGGTACCTGCGGGTTATTTGCGTAAATGTTTTTTTTTTGACGGATTGATTTCTCAGAATAAGGAAAGGAAAAGTCTGAGATGGATTTGCGAATCGATGGAATTACGATCGTTATGTCAATTTCGTTTTGTGTTAGACTGAAGACCTAATCAGGTCCGGTAAGATCGGTGAATTATTGCAACTCATTCATTGTGGTTTCAAGGAAAACCACACCTCAGAACAAAACAAAACGTTTCCGTTTATAAAAGTTACTTTACTTCATCAGGGCTGAGCATTTTCTTTCCAATGGTCATCTTGTGCGCAACGCTCATTACCACGGATGGATGGATGAGAGTGCCTCCTCCGAGGTAGTCCTCCTGGGACCAGACGGTACTGTTCGATTTCCTGGACAAAATAATAATCTATATATGTATATATAAGGAGAAGCTGACTTACTGACTGACTTATGACAACGCAGGGCCTAAACTATAAGGGTTAGAAACTTGAAATTTTGCACAGGGGTTCCTTTTATAACGTAGGGGAGCACAAAGAAAGGATTTTAGAAAATTCACCCCCTAAGGGGGTAAAACGGGGGCGCAAAGTTAGTATGAAACTGCCGTTTTTGAAGTTAGTGAATGTCTAATTCCACGCGAGCGAAGCGTCCTTGGACATCCTCACACACGGCCAACTGATCTGACCCCAAAGTAGGCGCGAGCCTGTAATATGGGCGTCAGAGACTGATATACATACATAGATATTTTAAATACATACTTAAAAAGATAATATTAACATCCAGACACAGAACAAATACAAGTGTTCGTCACACGAATATTTGTCCTGATTGGGATTCGAACCCACGACCCCTGGCGCAACAGACAGGGTCACCACCGATTGCGCCAACGGGCCTGTCGAATTGAAGACATAGTTGAAGTTACCGGCTTACCATTGATCATTGAATAGCTAATCCTACAATAATAATAATATCTTGATTGTAACTCACTTGAGAAGAGCAACCATCCACGGGAAGTCGCCATAGCTGGCGTAAGTGATTTTGACGTCACTGCTTCGGATGACCAGCGGGATTGCTCCGGGATTGCTCCAGCCACACTCTGGGCCAGAGGTCTTCTTCCCCGCCGGCTGCATGGTGGCCTTCTCAGCCCAGACCGGCGCCACCACTTTGTGGGATACCTCCTCACTAACGTCATTGTCAGTCTGTTGATACATAATGACATAACTGTATTGGACTGGGTGGTAGCGGTGACGTCACGCTAAGACGTATGGGTTGAAATGTTTTTAATTGTTAATAAATTAGATATCACTTGCTGTAACGGTGAAGGACACATCGTGAGGCAACCTGCATGCATAGAGTTCTCCATAATGTTCTCGAAGGCATGTGAAGTCTGCCAATCCGCACTTGGCCAGCGTTGTCGACTAAGGCCTCATCCCTCCAATTGTGTGAAAAATAAATATCTTCTTCTTCTTCTTCATTCTGAGGGGAGAGCTGTGCCCAACAGTGGGACAACGATAGGGTTGTGATGATGATGATGATCAAGCTGCGGACATCCACTAGTTTTGCGAACATAGTTTCCGCTAAATCTACTTAAATCCATTGAAAAGATCGCTAGATCCACATAAATCCATTGAAAAGATCGCTAGATCCACTTAAATCCATTGAAAAGATCGCTAGATCCACTTAAATCCATTGAAAAGATCGCTAGATCCACTTAAATCCATTGAAAAGTTCGCTAGATCCACTTAAATCCATTGAAAAGATCCATTGATGGATCTTTTACACTTTTATGTCCACTTTAATCCTTGATCCCTTGCAAAATGGATTTTTTTAGAACTAACGTGTCTCTGAAAATCCATGTTTCTTCAACCACACGATTTGTGGATCAAGAATCATCACCACCATCATCATAAACCACGCTCGTCGCCTGGACCATTAATCTAATCACCAACCTCATCACTGTCGTCCGTGTCGTAGTTGTCACCATCCGTGTCAGTTGAATTCGCAATATTATCTTTCGTGCAACAGTATTCGAGGTAGTGGGGGCACTTGTGAGCCTCGGTACTGCCGAATAAACAATAACACATAATAAATAATAAATAAATATCTTGGACAATCTCACACACGGCCATCTGACCCCAAAGTAGGTGCGAGCCTGTGTTATGGGTGTCAGAGACTGATATACATACATAGATATTTTTAAATACATACTTAAATAGATAATATTGACATCCAGACACAGAACAAATACAAGTGTTCGTCACACGAATATTTGTCCAGAGTGGGATTCGAACCCACGACCTTTGGCGCAACAGACAGGGTCACTACCGATTGCGCCAACGGGCCTGTCAAATAGAGAGTTTGACGGGTCCAATGGCGGTAGTGACCCTGCCTGTTGCGCTAGGGGTCGTGGGTTCCAATCCCACTCAGGACTGTTTTATAACTTTTTATTTAATTTTCGTGCGTTGTCATCGGAACCAAATATGTGTGCCGAATTTCAGCTCGATAGCTACAGTGGAAGTGGGTGAAATATTGATTACAAGATTCCAGGATATACAATACATACATACGAGTGAAGTTAAATAAAAGCTTTTAATTATAAATCGCCATTTTGTAACGTCCGCCATATTGGATTAAAAATGGCGTAATTTAATGAATCGTGCATGTCATCGGAATCAAATATGTGTGTGTGCCAAATTTCAGCTCGATGGCTTCAGTGGACATACATACATACATGGATACATACGAGTGAAGTTAAATAAAAGCTTTTAAAAACAATCGTTAAGCCTTCGGGTCGCTTGAGTACATTCGACAATGGGTTTGCACTAACCCCCCCCCCCCCCCCACTAGTCCACGCGTGGTGGAGTATGCTCTAGATCTAGACGCAGCTGTGGGGAAGACCCGTTAAAACTAACAGTGGGACGTGTATAAGATTACAAGAAAACGGAAAAGGTGCAAGATTCTTACTTAGGGTTGTCGATTTCATCATCATCAATTTCTATTAAACGCAAGTCGCTCCAATCGTTACATAAGAAGTATAATACGCAGATCCCGGCTTCCTTGCCGAATGTGATGCAGGCTTCACGAGAACTGATCTCTGAAAATAACATGGCCTTAAACCGTTATAACTATAACTGTTACTGGACTATTACTAACACCAACTAACAGGACTAACTATCACTAACAGTCTCCAGTCCTCATACCTACTAACGAACTGACCAACTAATGTTCTAATTAACTTTACTAACTAATTGGACTAACCATCTCAGTCCCTAATTGAGTCTTGTTCAAAGTCAGTCACCGTTGTCATGGGCGCCAGCGGATGGGTGGTGCTGCAAGCTCGTTTGCTATCTTGTATCCATAAAAAAAAAAAAAATTATTAACATAGTAGTGGACGCCCAGCAGCATCGCTCGCATGGAATTAGATATGACATTAGTTTCGATTACACCTAGTGAGGCTAGTGATATGATATAGACTATGTCACTCAGTGAAGATGCAGCTTTGTAATGGTGAACGAATTTTTGCAATCGGTCCAGTAGTTTTTGTGTGAAAACATTACAAACAAATTAATGTTTCCTCTTTATAATATCTAATATATAAAATTCTCGTGTCACAGTTTTCGTTGCCATACTCCTCCGAAACGGCTTGACCGATTTTGATGAAATTTTTTGTGCTTATCCGGTATCTATGAGAATCGGCCAACATCTATTTTTCATCCCCCTAAATATTAGAGGTAGTCCACCCCTAAATTTTTTATTTTATTTTTTAGACAAAATTATGGCAAAACAACGTTTGCCGGGTCAGCTAGTTAAAATATGGATTTATTGTAAAGGAAATGTTACATAAAAATGGGCCCTGACTTCTAGCGAAGCGTAAGCTGAGTAGGTACTAGAAGCCATACTCTTCCATAAATATGTGGATACAATTTTACATGAAATCTAAATCTAACTACGATATAAGTAAATTAACAAATATTTACTTAAAAAACGTTGAGCCCTGACTTCTAGCGAAGCGCGAGCTGTATACTAGAAGCCAGTCTCTTTCCAACGTGAGTGTTTAATTAGTACTAGAATCTAAATCTAGTTTGTTTATGGAATTGAATTTGAATATTAGTATGTATAGATATATTTTAGCGGTTTCGTCTTCGTTATTCAAATTAGGATACGAAAGAAAAGGACAAAACATTTTATAGCTGTAATATATAGGATTTTTAATAAGTTGTGAATTAATGTGATCATTTTATGACTGAAGATAATGAACTTACAAATTACAAACCTTCTAAATAGTCCTGGCTGGCCCTGTCTTCAATACTGTCTTCCGATTCCAATTCTTCTGGATCCACATTCATAATTGCAGCTCTCACCCACAAATCTGTGTCTATGGTCACAGTGCTGACCTCGGATCCCGCTAATATTGAGGCTAGAACTGCCGCAAAGAAACAGCGCCACCTACAAAATAAAATGAATTAGAATTCTGATTTTGTAATCTTTTTTTTTTCTCTCACATATCCTCACGGCCTCTTCCTCCAGAGTGGTCGGGGATCTTTCGAAGATTTCCCCCTCGAAAAAAAAGGTATTGTAAAAGTACAGGCATGTAACAAATAATTCAAGAATAGGTACTACATCAAGATTTAAATGTAACTAAGTCTAAAAAGTGTTTTAATGTAAGATTTACTGGCCATACTAATTTTATTTATACCGATCGAAAAATATGATATGAAACTAATTTTATGATAATAATGTAATGTTTAACCTTTATCTCTCTCATGCATATGCATGGATGTGTCATGGCATGCATGATATATTTGTATAACTACCTTAGCTAAGCTATATCTATACTAATATTATAAAGAGGAAAGATTTGTTTGTATTGTTTTCACACAAAAACTACTGGACCGATTTCAAAAATTCTTTCACCATTATAAAGTTGCATATTCACTCAGTGACATAGGCTATATAATATTACTAGGTGTAAACGAAACTGTTGTTAGGTATGTCTAATTCCACGCGAGCGAAGCTGCGGGCGTCCACTAGTATATAATAAAACTTTAACGAGTCCGCGTCCGTACCTACATTAATCATGAAAAAGACTATCAGATTATCATTGATGATAGTGTGATGGTATAACTTAATGAACTGTCGCTAAGCGCTGAGGACTACCTGTCCTGTCTAGAACACACTAGAAACACAACTATAATGCCTTGATCACACGTACCGAGCAAACGGGCGAGACAGTAAAATGTTTCTCGGACGAGGCAGTGATGTAAGCGAGTAGCTGTTCACACATGTTTTGAAATTAGCATAGTTAGTTCAGTTCTATTGAGACTAAAATTCGGACAGGATTCGGAATTTAAACAAAAAAATATTTCAAGAAAAGGCGCGCGCGGCGTCGAGACGACAATCATGTGGGCGAGTGGCGAGACGAGACAGTACACGTTCAGACCTGCCGAGTGAGCGAGCTAGACAGTGCGGGGAAGCGGGAGGGTGGACACTCGGCCTAGTAAGTAGAACTGGTAGAACGGAAGCCGAGCTACTTCGTTCGAGCGCTCGGCCGAGCACTCGGCGCTATGTTTATACGCACCGAGTACTCGGCCGAGAGCACTGTCTCGCCCGTTTGCTCGGTACGTGTGATCAAGGCATTACTACAACAATTTCCTTAAACTAGATTTATTTATACCTCCAAGAACAATTTTGTATCGGTACTCGATACCTATTTCTTTTTTGACTTGTTTCTCAGTACCAATTATTAAATAACTCGTTTTTTTTGGGGATTCAGTATGAGAGCATTATGTTGAGACTAGTCAAAAACCGTTGCAAGGTCCTCGTTGATCATATCCACAGCTGACTTCCATATCCGACAGATTAAAGGAAATGTATAGTTTTAAATCATGAGCGTAAATATGAAACTTTCAATGTTTTATCATCTTAGTGATGTCAGCACTATGTAGTATAAACAATAATGACCCAAAAATAGAGCCTTGGGCTACGCCTCTACGTACGACAGCTTTTATCAGATTTCAGCTGTGAGCTATGACACTGACACCGTGATATATGCCCTGAAAACTTCCAACAATCGGGTTGGCCATTAATCCCTCCGCCATTCCGCTTTGAGCAGAGGTATACGCCCCAAGCCTTCTCAGCTCTAAGGACAGCTGTTCTCTGCTCTGGGGCGCTAAAAGGTTACACCCAAATCAGCATAAAAACTACATTGTAAAAACATTTGAAAAATAATTCGCTTACATCATTGCACCGGTTTATAAACACATTGATGCACAAAACAGCGTCGATACACTCCTCTATCCGGTGCTGGACTGAACAGTCCGGTCCGTACTTAATGTATGCATATTTAAAAACTAGTTCAGGATGTATCGTGCTGTTTTGCCGAGCAACCTACAATACTTGTTTTTAATCCATGGTGAGTCTTCGAGAGGTATAAATATCATCTCATCACCTCTTTTTTATATATTTTTTTCGATGTGTATTAATACTACGCGTTTTCTGTATAACCTTGGAAAAATAAGTTTTGTGCAATCTAAATAAAGATAATATTGGTCGTTGCTGTGAGCGATTAAGCCACGGAGGTCCAGCAGTAAAATACGAAAGATAGATGGATGGAAGAATTGCTCGTAGGGTAGGGTGGGATGGTAATGGAATACTAGGAATTCATCAAGATGCACTTAAATTATAAGGATGCTACAATATTCCGCGTTCACGTAATTATATAACATAAATCGTATAAATAATTAAATTATGTACCTACTAAAAATTTTTTTTTTTAAAAAGCTTTAAATAACTTTTATTTATATTTTCGTGCATTGTCATCGGATCCAAATATGTGTTGCAAATTTCAGCTCGATAGCTTCAGTGGAAGTGGGTGAAATATTGATTGCAAGATTCCAGGGCATACATGGATACATACGAGTGAAGTTAGTTATGCGTTTTTTATTGCATTGTTAGTTGGTATTTTATTTGCATTGAATAAGTTTAAATTTATACATGCATATACATGAGTGAAGTTAAATAAAAGCTTTTAATAAAAAGTAATTTCAATCGGATTTTAAAGTCTCATAATTTTAAGTAAGGTTATTTTTTTTTAAATCGAATTTAATAATACGTTTGCTGTTAGTCAAACTGGCCTTAATTGCATCACCTTTAATATAATCTGCGGATCTGCGTCATAGATCTGTCTGTGGCAGAAATATTTGATAGTGACAATGACAGCAAAGATTTGACATTGAATTGACATTCATTGATTCGCGTTTTTTTCATGTTTTTACAAACGATTTCAAACGAAATATTTACGAAAATTTAATTTATATGTAATACATACATACATTAGTTAAAATGACGACTATGTGTAGAATTTGCATGTTCGAAGAATCAGTTTCAACGGAAACACTCCACCCTGTATCGCAGACAATAATTGAGATGATTGAATTTTGTACTGGAGTTATGGTAACTATAACTTATTTGTGTCAGTAACAACACGGGTTTCTTCAAAAAGCTGCAAAAAGAGCTCTTCAGTGGGGTCAGCGGTGCACTGACGACTGTTGCTCAGACGACGACGACCACTTACCATCAGCCCCGTCAGCTCGTTTTTTATTCTAAAATTTATAAAAAACGGTATTATGCCACTGTCCACCATACTGGCCAAATTCACATTGGTAAACTACACACACATGGCCTTTGAGAACTGCAAGGAACTTCATTTATAATATATCTTTAACCTATATAGTAACTGTTAAGGATGTAAGATAGAGACGAACATGCATTGCATTTACTATCTACCTATGACTGACTACTGGGACATTAGACATTAGGACTACTGAGATTTCAACCTTTGAATGGTCACTTCTGGAAAAATGCGTGGGAACTATTTATAAGCACTCATTACTTATTTATTACTAGCGGACGCCCGCAGCATCGCTCGCGTGCGATTAGTTTACACCTAGTAACACATACAGGGTGTAATATGTCACCCAGTGAAGATGCAGTGTTCTAATGGTGAAAGAATTTTTTGAACCTTTTTATTTAAATCGGTCCAGTAGTTTTTGTGTGAACACATTACATACACAAGCTATATAATATTAATATATTCCTCTTTATAATATAAATAAATTCCATTTCAGTTACAATACATGAATGAATTGCCATTGAAAATATGTAAAAAGTGCCATGAAGATCTTCGCATAGCCCATAGTTTCAAAATGAGATGTATGAACTCAGATAAAGCATTTTTGGAGTTGCAATCTAACAAGATGAAAAATGAGATTTTTGAGAGTGAGACTGACATAAAGATGGTAGAATGTTTCAACTATGAAGTCTTTAGTTGTGACGAAATCAAAAATGAAGGAATTCTAAAATTAAATTGTGATAACATCCTGAAAAATAAAGGTAGACCAACAGATGAAAAGAATGTAAGGTATGTTCAACATCTATAATTGGTAGATCGATGAAAGGGGCAGTATCAAGCAGGCATCTCACTCTGGGTTTAATAGGCATGATGACAGATTTTAAAATTGCCTTCTGTAATGTAGGTACACATCCATCAATATTTCGAAAAAAAAAACATTATTACAACAATAAATTGAGTTTTAATGCAAATTATTGCAGTTTCTCCTATCTACTTTAAAATTAGCGCGAAAATGCTCGTAGGTGTCATGGCGTCCGCTTTGACGTCACCGCCGCCGTCTACCGCCTAGATATTATAACGGAAGCTGCCGTGGTATGTAAAAAAGAAGCCCAAACGACAGGGTGAATATTATTGAGGCGTGACGTCATCCGCTCTAATTGGCGTTTCAGTTAACATGGCTGATTGCTGTATTTTATACTTTTATTTTAATGAAAATCTGATTAATCTCAATGTATTTATTAAACTTGACCATTTTTTAGGAAATATGCAGCTTTTTTGTTCCTCTAAAATCATTTACTCTTTATTTTTTTAATACTTAATAATTTTCATCATGCCTATTCTTGCACAAATACTTAACATTTCTAAGTTTTGTTTAAAAAAAAAATATATATATTAGTTTACAGAGAGAAAAAAAGAAGCAAAAAAGACAAAAACCGATATCTTCAAAACCAGGTGCAGCAAAGAATCTGGGTCTCAGCAAGTTTAAGGCCAGAAAAAAGCTGTTCTGTAAGGAATGTCAGATTGCATTCGTTAGCCAAACAGAGCAGTTGGAACACAAGAAGAAATTCCATAAAAGGAAATGGATTTGTGAGGTAGATGATGTTTTTTTAACAAATCCCTGTCTAGCTAATTAAATTAACTAATAACCAATTATATTAATGTCGAAATTTTCAATAACAAATAATAATAATTCGCTTGACCCATAGACGTCCCACTGCTGGGCAAGGGTCTCCCCCACAGACTACTGCGGGAGGTCTAGAGCATACTCCACCACGCTGCTCCAATGCGGATTGGTGGAGGGTTTAGTGGCCAACCCAGTGTCGAATGTTCTCAAGCCACCCGAAGGTCTCCGACAAGGCTTAACGACTGTTTCCAGCATTGAAAACAACCGGGACCGACGGCTTTACGTGCTCTCCGAATCACGGTAGCGTCCATGAAATTTTGCCACTAGCGGTCACCCATCCACAAACCGACCGCGCCCGTCGTTGCTTAACTCTTTCGATCACATTGAATCGACGCGAGCCATTGGGCTATGGACGCTAATAATAATTAACAATGATTAATTGTAATTGTGCAATCCGGGATCAATTCCAGGTGTTATGCACCAATGTCTTTTCTAAGTTATGTGAGATTTAAGAATTTAAATGTCACCTGCTGTAACAGTGGAGGAAACATTGTGCGTGCCCGAGAGTTCTCCATAATGTTCTCGAAGGCCAAATCTGCACTTGGCCAGCTGGTGGACTAAGGCCTCGCTCGCGGCGACCCATAGACAGACGTCCCACTGCTGGGCACAGGTCTCAGGCCACACACACAGCTGCGGGAGGTCTAGAGCATACTCCACCACGCTGCTCCAATGCGGATTGGTGGAGGACTAATGTTAGGCCTTATAAAAATATTCTCCCCTCCATTATGAGAGGACACCCATGCCCAACAGAGGGACAATGAAAAGGTTGTGCAGAGGAATTGTGATAAAGGTAATTAAGTGGATACCACCATTTGGAAAAGGGAGCACAGGCCACTTTCCATCCTGGTGGACTGATGACCTGAAGAAGACAACTGGATTTGGAGGGCACAGGATCAGGAGTGGCGTTGATTGAGGCCTTTGTACAGCACTGGACTTTTAAAAGCTCTGGATGGATGGATGGAACTATAAAACAAATTGGATATGTTCGGATTTTTTCAGGTGTGTGGTAAGGCGTATCAACACCGGTCGTCGCAAATCTCCCACAGGAACTCGCACTTGTCGACGCGATACGCCTGTGACAATTGTGACTATTCCACCTACAACAAGAATGATCTTGTCAAACACTTCACGGTACATTCAGGTGTGTAACATGGCTGTAGTAAGCTGTTAGTGGCACACTGTTTGGTAAGGTACAGCGGTGACAGGACAGGGCAGCGGTGACAGGCCAGTGGTGACAGGGCAGCGGTGACAGGGCAGCGGTGACAAGACAGCGGTGACAGGCCAGCGGTGACAAGGCAGCGTCTATCGAACTCGCCTCTCACGAAGGTGAGGGTTGAAAGCCGAGCAGATATGACTTTTTCTTAGATATGTTGCACAAACCTGCATGCCTGAGAATTCGCTTAATAGACATATTGTGAAGTTTGCCAATATAGATGTCCTTATTAGGCTCTACCACATCAAGAATAAAGAAGTTCGTTAGGTATTGTAAGTTCGTAATACTGGAATCTGGAACATAGTACCTATGTATATACAGGGTTATTGGTAATTCGACGTATTCCCGTTAGGAGGTGATAGGGGTGACTATTTGTGATAATTTTAACCCCCATATGCATTATGCAAAAGTTAACCATTTTTGAGTTATCATGGTTTTTAGCTTTTTTCAAAATAAGTCGAAAATGCAATATAAAAAATTTATTAAAAAAAAAGTATCAATTTAAATCTATTTTTTTCTTTTGATTTATAAAAACGATTAAACAATGCTTATTTATAAATATTAAAACAACAATTATCGGTCCAACGTTAAAAATGCGAGACGACAAACGATATAATTTCAATACTTTTTGAGATTTTCGTCCACTAAAATGCCTTAAAAACCAAAAAAAATTATATCAAACTTGGCTTGCAGATTATTTTAAAAACATAACCGTTTTCTTAGCTTTCCAACTATGCATGACAACTAGGAACTTATTTTAAAAAAACTGGAAAAAACCGATCACAAAGGAAGCAGGCGGAAATTTGTGTTCGAAATAAACTTAAGGTCGTTCTTTTAAATTTCCATAAAATTAATTAAAAACAATGCCCAATGTAAGTAAAATAAAAAATACAAATTTAAAATAAAATTTAGAACCAGTAAAAGTTTAGTAATACTTAATAACAATTAATAATAAGTAACAATTAAGACATTTTGTAATTTAGCCTAATTAAAGTTCTTGCTCGAAGGGACTTTCCCTATGACGCAAGACGGATGTCTTGGACATTTTGGTGTCAATGTTAGGCGATGACTTGATAGCCATTTTCCTAATAGTTGGATAGGGCGAGGACCCATTCTGCGGCCTGCGAGGAGTCCGGACTTAACGCCGGTTGATTTCTATGTCTGGGGTCACATGAAATCCTTAGTTTACGACGTCTCGCCCCAGTGTCATCCGCGGAAGAACTCAAAACAAGAATTATAAACGCAGCAAATGTGATGCGGAATAATTTGACTATTTCGGTAGTTATGTTACACCTCAGAAAAAGAATGAAACTTTGCGTACGCAATAGGGGAAGTCCCTTCGAGCAAGAACTTTAATTAGGCTAAATTACAAAATGTCTTCAGTTACTTATTATTAATTGTTATTTTTACTAAACTTTTACTGGTTCTAAATGTTATTATAAATTTGTATTGTTTGTTTTATTTACATTGGGCATTGTTTTTAATTAATTTTATGGAAATTTTAAAGAACGACCTTAAGTTTATTTCGAATACAAATTTCCGCCTGCTTCCTTTGTGAAAGGTTTTTTCCAGTTTTTTTAAAATAAGTTCCTAGTTGTTATGCCTTGTTCGAGAGCTAAGAAAACGATTATGTTTTTAAAACAATCTGCAAGCCTAGTTTGATATAAGTTTTTTTGGTTTTTAAGGCATTTTAGTGGACGAAAATCTCAATAAATATTGAAATTATATCGTTTGTCGTCTCGCATTTTTAAAGTTGGACCGATAACTGTTATTTTAATATTGATAAATAAGCACTGTTTAATCGTTTTTATAAATCAAAAGAAAAAATTAGATTTAAATTGATACTTTTTTTTTAATAAATTTTTTATGTTGCATTTTCGACTTATTTTGAAAAAAGCTAAAAACTATGATAACTCAAAAATGGTTAACTTTTGCATAATGCATATGGGGGTTAAAATTATCACAAATAGTCACCCCTACCACCTCCTAACGGGAATACGTCGAATTACCAATAACCCTGTATATACCTATATACAGGGTTATTGGTAATTCGACGTATTCCCGTTAGGAGGTGATGGGGGTGACTATTTGTGATAATTTTAACCCCCATATGCATTATGCAAAAGTGAACCATTTTCGAGTTATCAAGCTTTTCAGCTTTTTTCAAAATAGGTCAGAAATGCAACATCAAAAATTTATTTAAAAAAAAGTATCAATTAAAATCTATTTTTTTCTTCGGATTTATAAAAACGATTAAACAATGGTTATTTATCAAAATTAAAACTACAATTATCGGTCCAACTTTAAAAATGCGAGACGATTAACGATATTACTTCAATATTTTTTGAGATTTTTGTCCACTAAAATGCCTTAAAAACAAAAAAAACTTATATTAAACTTGGCTTGCAGATTATTTTAAAAACATAACCGTTTTCTTAGCTTTCCAACAAGGCATAACAACTATGAACTTATTAAAAAAAATACTGAGAAAAACCGATCACAAAGGAAGCAGGCGGAAATTTGTATTCGAACTAAACTTAAGGTCGTTCTTTATAATTTCAAAAAAAGTAATTAAAAACAATGCCCAATGTAAATAAAACAAAAATTATAAATATAAAATTAAATTAAGAACCAGTAAAAGTTTAGTTATAATAACAATTAATAATAAGTAACAATTAAAACATTTTGTAATTTAGCCTAATTAAAGTTCTTGCTCGAAGGGACTTCCCCTATTGCGTACGCAGTCTCATTCTTTTTCTGAGGTGTAACTTAGATGCAGAATAATTTGACTACTTCGGTAGTTAAGTTACACCTCAGAAAAATAATGAGACTTTGCGCACGCAATAGGGGAAGGCCCTTCGAGCAAGAACTTTAATTAGGCTAAATTACAAAATGTTTTAATTGTTACTTATTATTAATTGTTATTATAACTAAACTTTACTGGTTCTTAATTTAATTTTATATTTATAATTTTTGTTTTATTTACATTGGGCATTGTTTTTAATTACTTTTTTTGAAATTATAAAGAACGACCTTAAGTTTAGTTCGAATACAAATTTCCGCCTGCTTCCTTTGTGATCGGTTTTTCTCAGTATTTTTTTTAATAAGTTCATAGTTGTTATGCCTTGTTGGAAAGCTAAGAAAACGGTTATGTTTTTAAAATAATCTGCAAGCCAAGTTTGATATAAGTTTTTTTTGTTTTTAAGGCATTTTAGTGGACAAAAATCTCAAAAAATATTGAAGTAATATCGTTAATCGTCTCGCATTTTTAAAGTTGGACCGATAATTGTAGTTTTAATTTTGATAAATAACCATTGTTTAATCGTTTTTATAAATCCGAAGAAAAAAATAGATTTTAATTGATACTTTTTTTTAAATAAATTTTTGATGTTGCATTTCTGACCTATTTTGAAAAAAGCTGAAAAGCTTGATAACTCGAAAATGGTTCACTTTTGCATAATGCATATGGGGGTTAAAATTATCACAAATAGTCACCCCTATCACCTCCTAACGGGAATACGTCGAATTACCAATAACCCTGTATATATATATACATAGGTATATATATATATATATATATATATATACCTATGTATATATCTTACACCTCAGAAAAATAATGAGACTGCGTACGCAATAGGGGAAGTCCCTTAGAGCAAGAACTTTAATTAGGCTAAATTACAAAATGTCGTAATTGTTACTTATTATTAATTGTTCTTATTACTAAACTTTTACTGGTTCTAAATTTAATTTTATATTTATATTTTTTGTTTTATTTACATTGGGCATTGCTTTTAATTACTTTTTTTGAAATTTTAAAGAAAGACCATCATAAGTTTAGTTCGAATACAAATTTCCGCCTGCTTGCTTTGTGATCGATTTATCTCAGTTTTTAAAAGCTTTTACTTAACTTCACTCGTATGTATTCATTCATGTATGTCCTGGAATCTTGCAATCAATATTTCACCCACTTCCACTGAAGCTATCGAGCTGACATTTGGCACACATATTAGGTTCCGATGACAATGCAATAATATGGTACTGTCAAACTGATCTGATGATGGAGCCGGAAGATATTAACTGGAACTTCATGATGGAATATCGTATCATAGTCGTGTTTGCACTTGTGGTAAAGTCTTGTAATGAACTTTGACCACGATTAGGTTTCAAGGTCAAGATATAAAAGCTTTTTAAAAAGAAATTTTTTTTACAGTATAGTTATTTTAAAATAACTTCATAGTTATTATGCCTTGTTGGAAAGCTAAGAAAACGGCTATGTTTTTAAAATAGTTCTTAATAGGCTCTACCAGCTAAAGAAAACAGCGGCCTGTTGGTATTTAATTTGCGCAGGCATAAAGGCGTACAAATGTTCGCTATGCGCCGCCGCGTACCGGACGTCGTCGAACCTGCGTTTTCGTCATCATGGCTCTACCATTTAAAGAATAAAGAAGTTCTTAATAGGCTCTACCACCTAAAGAATACATCGCCCTCTTGGCTGACACATATTTTATATTGCGCAGGCATAAAGGCGTACAAATGTTCGCTATGCCACGCGGCGTACCGAACATCCTTGAACCTCCGCTTTCGTCATCATGTCTCTACCATTTAAACAATAAAGAAGTTCTTAATAGGCTCTACCACCTAAAGAATACATCGCCCTCTTGGCTGACACATATTTTATAATGCGCAGGTATAAAGGCGTACAAATGTTCGCTATGCCACGCGGCGTACCGAACATCTTTGAACCTCCGCTTTCGTCATCATGGCTCTACCATTTAAAGAATAAAGAAGTTCTTAATAGGCTCTACCACCTACAGAATACATCGCCCTCTTGGCTGACACATATTTTATAATGCTTTTCCGGGTCATACGTGGAAAGGTGTCAAACGCCGCTATTCTGGATAGAGTGACTTTTGTCGTGCCCACACGGAGTACGGTTCGTCCGCTCCATAGAAACAAAATATTTGCGCTGCCGGCAGCGCGTACCAATATATTGAGAAGGTCACCACTCTCTTGGGCCATGAAGATAATTAATGGGGTCCAAGTACGTTACCCAGACCTAGATATATACTCATGTACCGAGAGAAAATTTTTAGAGTCAGCAGGTCGACATATCGAGTCTATGACAGCAGGCAGCAGTGTTGCATTTTAAATTATTGTTTAATTATATACTAGAAATTAAGATTTGCTTTATATAAATTCTATTTCGCATTTGTGTTTGGTGTAAACTGTAAACAAAGTGCTGATATAAAAATAAATAAATAAATAAATAAATAAATAAATAAATAAATAAAATAAATATAAATGCGCAGGTATAAAGGCGTACAAATGTTCGCTATGCGCCGCCGCGTACCGGACGTCGTCGAACCTGCGGGCGCACGCGCGCGTGCACGAGCGGTCGCGCCCGCACGCGTGCCACATCTGCGAGAGGACGTACAAACGCAGGATTACGCTTCAAAGACACATTGATACGCACAGCAACATCAGGCGGTGGGTAAATCTTCTATATATATAAAAGGAGATGGTGACTGACTGACTGACTGACTGACTGACATATCAACGCAGGGGCTAAACTATAAGGGCTAGAAACTTGAAATTTTGCACAGTGGTTCCTTTTATAACGTAGGGGAGCACTAAGAAAGGATTTTTGAAAATTCACCCCCTAAGGGGGTAAAACGGGGGTGCAAAGTTAATATGAAACTTTGCCGTTTTTGAAGTTAGTGAATGTCTAATTCCACGCGAGCGAAGCTGCGGGCGTCCACTAGTTAAGAATATTTTTCGAAATGTTAAATGGTACAGTAAAATGGGGTGAATAGGGTACCAGGGATGAATGGAGAGAGAGAGAGAGAGAGTGAGAGAGAATAGAAAAATCCAATAGTTGTTAATCCAATAATATTTTGAATTCTGTTTTTTAAGATATTATAATTTAATTTCTATGTTTAAGTTGTATGAAATATGTTTTAGAATTAAGAAATAATTTTTCGTTTTTATTTTATCTATATATATAAAAGGAGAAGGTGACTGACTGACTGACTGACTGACTGACTGACTGACTGACTGACTGACTAACTGACTGACATATCAACGCAGGGGCTAAACTATAAGGGCTAGAAACTTGAAATTTTGCACAGGGGTTCCTTTTATAACGTAGGGGAGCACTAAGAAAGGATTTTTGAAAATTCACCCCCTAAGGGGGTAAAACGGGGGTGCAAAGTTAATATGAAACTTTGCCGTTTTTGAAGTTAGTGAATGTCTAATTCCACGCGAGCGAAGCTGCGGGCGTCCACTAGTTAAGAATATTTTTCGAAATGTTAAATGGTACAGTATAATGGGGTGAATAGAGTACCAGGTATGAATAGAGAGTGAGAGAGAATAGAAAAATCCAATAATATTTTCAATTCTGTTTTTTAAGATATTATAATTTAATTTCTATGTTTAAGTTGTATGAAATATGTTTTAGAATTAAGAAATAAATTTTCGTTTTTATTTCATCTATTATAAGAAAATAAATTATTTGTATTTACTACTTTGTATTACTTTTTCCAGGTTTGTTTGCGATGTTTGCCACGCAAACTTCACGCGGCGAAGTTACTGGAAGCAACATCTTGAGAGACAGCACGGCGTGACCGTCCCTGCGTGCCGGCCGGGACCCCAGCCTAAGCTAGGGGTACCCCCGTGACCCCAGCCTAAGCCAGGGGTACCCCCGTGACCCCAGCAACAGGCAGGGGGTCTGAAACACAAAGTATGGAAAGGACCTCTCCTAAAGTTGTACGCGACTGTGCTTTGTTGCCTAAACCTCAGCATAATATGTACTCTTTTTTACAGTCGGCTATAGGACACATCTTCTAATGTATTTTTTAATGTAATATTGTTTGGAATTATGTATTGTCAGAGGATTAAACGGCTTTTTTATTATTTTATATATAGGACACATCTAGGCCTTTGCCGACTGGCAAACAGATCTTAAAAAAAAAAGATTAGAAAAAAAAAAAGTTTAAGTGCTAATTTTTTTACGTATGTAACGTATTTTGATATACATACAATGTACAATGTATGTATGTCATACATATGTATTTTTATTTGAATAAAAGGTTATATTATTATATTATTTATAGGACACATCTACTGGTTTACTGAAAACAATATTATGCGATTGAAATCTGATTATAGACGTATTAAACAAGTTTGTTACTCTTGAACACTTGAATGGGACACCAGATTATTATATATCGGCATTATGAAGAACTACATGAAATCTTGTTCAGCCGTTCTATTAAACGCAAAAATGCCACTCCTAACGTTCTATTTGACAGCTAAAATTGGGTCTTTTCTATAATAACAAAAGTGTTACTTTGCAGATAACATGGTTGAAAAGTAAAAATAATTAAAAAGTAAATTGTTTTTTTTTCTTTCTTTTTCCACCTACAACAACTTTTCTGTACTAAACGATTTGCGCAATCCTTTTTACCGCGCACTTGTGGAATGAACTTCCTTCTGAGGTTTTCACGGTTCTTCAAAAAAAGAGTAAAAAGACCTCTTCTTCAGGCTCTCTGGTGTTGCTTATGTTCAAAGGCGACGGTGACTACTTACCATCAGGTAGCTCGACCGCTTTTTTTTTTATGGATAAAAGATAGCAAACGAGCTTGCAGCACCACCCATCCGCTGCCGCCCATGACAACTGTGACTGACTTTGAACAAGACTCAATTAGGGACTGGGATGGTTAGTCCAATTTGTTGAGAGAGTTAATAAGAACATTAGTTGGTCAGTTCGTTAGTAGGTATGAGGACTGGGGACTGTTAGTGATAGTTAGTCCTGTTAGTTGGTGTTAGTAATAGTCCAGTTAGTACTTGTTAGTAGGAGTCTCGTTCTAAGTCAGTCACAGATGTGTTGCTACCCTTGAGGACTAAGATGGTCGCCTCTATGTTACTAGGCCTCTAAGTCTCTAGTGTTACTAATTATGGAACAACCAAGTAAATGGGTGACCAGTGCAAAATTTCATGGACGCTTCGGAGGGCACGTAAATCCGTCGGTCCCGGTTGTTTTCAATGCTGGAAACAGTCGCTAAGCCTTGTCGAAGACCTTCGGGTGGCTTGAGAACATTCGACACTGGGTTGGCCACTAACCCCTCCATCTAGAGCTTACTCCACCATGCTGCTCAAATGCGTATTGGTGGAGGTGGCCAACCCACTGGAATGTATTTTAGCCTACTCAAGGTAGCTTTAGCCAATAGCCTTTAGCCTACCAGGCGACGAACGAAGTTTGTTTCACATTTGAGTTTAAGGTTTTAGAACCATGTTTTTAATGACTGACTGGCCGTAAGCGGTGATTGGTTGGCCAGCCGTATTCCCTCACACTGGATACCCGATGCGCAACTATCCCCTTCAGGATTTCATTCAGAGCTAAACTTTTGTGTCTCGAGCTGTAATAAGAATTTAGCCACGATTAAGAGAAGACTTGAAATGAAATGATTTATTTTTAGTAAAACACAAACAAACAAAAATTTAAAACACAAATATGACATAAAAAAGGTTACACTTTACTAAAATGGGCTCTGCTCAGCATAATGCTGGAGTCCGAAGACAACCAACGCTGGTCTTCCGCAGGACCCATATGGTGATGCCACGGAGGTCTATGAGCAGGTACAGTATAGGTACGTTCTTTTAAAAAATACGGTGATAATAATAAAATAAAATAAAAATGATTCCTAAGTAGTAAAAAAAGGGGAAATAATAAATTGTGTTTTTTTTAAGCAGTACATGTTAACTCATTTATAATGAATCTATTAAATAGCACTTGTGTCGCGTTTAAGCGGTTCTTCCATTTTTTGGTGATTAAGAATAAATTCCTTAAGTTTTACTTTAAACACACGAACGTTTTTGGACTTGGAATAAGACAATAAAATCCTTCAGTTTATAATTACTTTTATTTGCAACATGTAAATTCAGCCTGTAATGCCATTATTTTTGAGCTGTCTTATCAGGTAAACAATCTTAGCACGATCTTTCATATTAATATAAATTAAATTAACGGTGAACAGAAATAAAAACTTTAAAACTGAAAAATTAGAAAGTAACGTTTGCTAGCTAGTTACAACCAATCGGCGTCCCACTGCTGGGCACGGGTTTCCCCACAGTGGGAGGGCTAGAGGCACCTCCACCGCGCTGCTCCAATGCGGATATCGCGTTACAAATCATTTTAATTTTGTGTCCAATACTACACAAATGAGATTGTTTACTAAATTGGACAGGTCAGAAATAAAGTGATAGTAATATCACAGAAATTGATAAAGATAGAACGGTGAACAGGGTATATACCCCGGGGCCGCAATCTTGCAATATACTGCAAGATATCTCGCTGTTTCGGTCACTGCGCGTTTCTTGTTACGGTACATCTACTATGTGACGTCACTAATTACTAGTGTGACGTCACAGTAGGCGGGGCTGACGAAAAAAGTGACACGCATCGTTTGTATCAAAATAATACGCGATCGCCGTTCTATCTTGATTAATTTCTGTGTTTACTATAATACTATTTTATACAAATAACAGTGACTATAATCTATTAAATTATAGTAACTTAGTAACTCTTAAAGTATAGATAACATGATTTATAAATATATTTATATAAGAATAGGATACATGTCTGTTTCATTGGTCTAGTGGTCGTGCGGCCCGATTTTCGAATTTCCCCGATACAACTTTAGATATTCGTATGCTAATTTCATAACGAGTTAACTGTAGGCTTATGAAAAGTAAAAATTGAACTTGAACACTGCGAATGACTATTACACCTATTCTATCGCCGGGCGAAATTAGAATTCAAGTGGTATGGACCACTCTATAGTGCGGTGACAGCCCCTACGGGAAAATACAGGCGTGAGGTTATTATAGTAAATTATTAATCAGACGTGACATTAATTAATTTCTTATGTATATTGATTAAAATAAATATTGTATACTTTACAATCTTCATTCAAGGACAAGTTAATATATTCTGTTTATACATTGCTTAATGAACATATATTTATATGTACATATTTGTGTATTTTATAATTTGCTTATAGAATGTGGTGGACATACATCTGCCATCTATTTTCACGTCTCCATTCACAGGGCTGCTGGAAGAAATTTCTATAGGAAATAAGCAGTTCCTTTGTGCATAATTTCATGTAATAATGTGTTTGAGTATGTCTTATCGTGTATGTGCATAAATATTAAATAAATAAATAAAATAAAACAAGTGGCCAGGTCACCACGTTATATGGTCATCGTCGCCTATGGACACGAGAACACGAGAGGCGTGGCCCATGCGTCGCTAGCTCTGAAGAAGTATTTACACTTCTTTTTTTAAGAACCCTTGTGAAAATCTCAGTAGAAACCTACCAAGCAGTTATGTGAGCGCGGTAAAAAGGATTACACATAGGAGTCCCACTGTTGGGAAAGGACGTCTGCCACAGACACGGCTGAGCTAGAACTCACTCTACGAAACGGCACGTGGGCATAGTTATACCGTCGTGTCGCTTCAATAGATGCTTCCAATAGCAGTTGTAAAAAAGCCTAACCCTAACCTAACCTATATGACGGTAGGCTAAATGTATATTATTCCTCTTGACCAGTCAAAAATAGTTTAGGACAACTGTCAAAGCCGCTTTCGCCCGATGGTCAGTAAGGTGGTTTTAAACGGTTAAATTTTATGTCCAACTAGTGGACGCCCGCAGCTTCGCTCGCGTGGAATTAGACATAATAATATATGTTTATTTTACACCCTTACAAAATTTTTACAAACTTTGAATGCCATATTTATTTATATCTAATTTTTCCGAATAAAAAGTAGCCTATGTCCTTTCTCAGGCTCTAGCTAGACTATCTGTGTACCAAATTTCATTTAAATCGGTTCAGTAGTGATGGCGTGAAAGCGACACAGACAGACAGAGTTACTTTCGCATTTATAATATTAGTATGAATAATGTATTTCAGAACGAGGCACACTCCACTGCAATATTTCACTTTCAACTTTAACTTTACAGCTTCAACACTAAACTCTCCTTCGGCCCAATGTTCCCAACGATGGGCGTGGGGTCCGCGTCGGCCATTTTGTCTCTCAGGACGGCCTCGGTGCGCCGGCGACCTGGTCGGCACGTAGGGATGGTTATATCGTGCTGTTTCAACAGATGCTTCTTCCAGTAGCATCGGCGCGTGAAACATGCGTGGCATACCTCGCAGCTGTACCTGCGTATACATTATTACACTAGATTAACACACGATTCAGATTCAGATTCATTAATTAAAAGCTTTTATTTAACTTCACTCGTATGTATTCATTCATTCATGTAAGTATGTATGTCCTGGAATCTTGCAATCAATATTTCACCCACTTCCACTGAAGCTATCGAGCTGAAATTTGGCACACATATTTGGTTCCGATGACAATGCATGAAAATAAAAAAAAAGTTTTAAAAAGCTTTTTTTAAAAATATATTTTTTAACGGTAGGTATAATTATTTTTCATTATATGGTATTTTGTATACGCTTAATGAACGTCATAACATTTTTTATCTACCGCCGGTTCACAAAGTTGATGCTACCGAGAAGAACACGGCAAGAAACTCGTAGTTACTCTTTTCAAAATTTACAATTTTTATAATTTTGATCACATTACATTATTATTGAACAAGTGGAGCTGGAGATAATTCGCACCAAGCATTTCTATCGTTCAAGTAGTCATTAATTTTATAGAAAGCTTTATTAAGGAGATTTTGTTTGATGTAAGATTTAAATTAAAATTTATTCTCCGACTAGCAGTCCTTCACCGTTGCAGCAAGTGACATTTAATTTCTTAAATCGCACACAACTTAGAAAATTCATTGGTGTGTGCCGCTTGGGTTTGAACCCGGACCGCTCGAGTGAGAGGCGAGTTCGATAGCCATTGGGCTGTCACCGCTTATGGGTGACCGCTAGTTGAAAATTGGGCGCTACCGTACTTCGTTAAGCCTTGTCAAACCCTTCCCTTAGAACGAATACAGCGAGCACTCCTGCCTCCACCAAACAACACTGGGCCATGATGGCCCACGCTGGCTTACCTCTTAACGTCGTTGTGCGAATCGACATGCCGGTTGAGCTTGGTGCGGTCGTAGAACGTCCGCGCGCACAGCGTACACGCGTATCGACGCACGCGCTCGTGCTTGAGGCGTATATGCGCGTGCAAGTTTGAATTCGTTCGGTAGGCGGACGCGCATATAGGACAGATATATGACTTCACGTCTGTGGAGAGAAGTTTTATTGTTAAGATTTGGCAAAAGATCAATTTTCTTCCAAATGGATGCATGCTGTTTGCCGTAATGGCCTTTACAGCGTCACCGAACAAGTTCAAGAAGACAAGTAGAAAAATATCGAGCTTCACTAACCCTATTCTTTCGTATATGCTCCGTCTTATCTCTGTGAAATTCTTTTTTTTTTTACTTCTTACACTAAGATATTGATTGAAGACTATTGATTATAATTAAAAAAAAAAAAACCGCCACATTATTCCACTATTCAAGACCTTTCATTTGATATCCATATTGAGGGCGATGTTAAAAAATATATATTCCGCCATTTTGTGACGGCGGCCATCTTGGACCGATTTTCATCAAACATAGCTCTTCTTAGAGCTATGTTTGATGCACTATGTTTGATTACACTCCCGACTAAATTCACCTTTCAAACAAAAAAAAAAAACAAAATCAAAATCGGTTAATCCGTTCGGGAGCTACGATGCCGCAGACACATACACACAGACACGTCACCCCGTCAATTTATAACACCCCGTTTTTGCGTCGGAGGTTAAAAATACCATTAATTTGTTGAAAAATAAATGAATCTGAATCTAATAAAACCTTCTACGTATACAAGCCAACTAAGATATTAAATGTCACTTGCTATAACGGTGAAGGACACATCGTGAGGAAACCTGCATGCCTGAGAGTTCATCATAACGTTCTCGAAGGTATGCGAAGTCTGCCAATCCGCACTTGGCCTGCGTGGTGGACTAAGGCCTAATCCCTCCCATTCTGAGAGGAGACCCGAGCCCAACAGTGGGACAAAGAAAGGGTTGTGATGATGATACAAGCCAACTGACCAGAGTGTATGCGTAGATGCTTGCCGAGGTCGTGCTTGTTGGCTGTGCGGTAGTCGCAGTGCGAGCAGGCGTACCCGGGCGCGCTGTGCAAGCGCATGTGGGACGCGTACGACGCTCGGTACGTGAATGCCTTGCCGCAAACCTGGAAACAAATTAATATTTTTAATATCCAACAGACTGTAGCCTATAGGGAACCAAATAGGTTTTATACGAAACCTAATTGGTTCCATATAGAGTTCGCCCGGGGCAGTATCACCGCCCGCCACGGTACCAACGGTACCTACCTAGTACCATTTCTGCCGTGTAATAATTGTTTTTAAAGCAATTATGGTCCGGTTGGAAAGGTGCGGTTTCCGGTTACACTTGTTTAGAGGCGACCATCTTAGTCCTCAAGGGTAGCAACACATCTGTTACTGACTTAGAACGAGACTCCTACTAACTGGACTATCACTAACACCAACTAACAGGACTAATTATCACTAACAGTATCCAGTCCTCATATCTACTAAAGAACTGACCAACTAATTTTCTAATTAACTCACTCAATTAATTGGACTAACCATCCCGTCCCGTCCCTAATTGAGTCTTGTTCAATTTCAGTCACAGTTGTCATGGGCGGAAGCGGATGGTTATTTTTGTTAACTTGTCGAAATAAATCTATATTCTATTCTATTCAATAAAAAATCTCACCTCGCATATCCAAAGTTCAGTGTGCAACTCCTTCTTATGCTCATCGGAGTCCTTCTTACTCTTAAACTTGATATTGCAGGTCTCGCAGAACAGCTTTCGGAACTTGAACTTCCTGACTTTCTTCGGGTTACCAGTCCTCTTCTTGTAAGGGCCCCGGCCAGTTACAGGCTTTGGTTGCTCTTCAATGCATACACTGTGCGGACAATGGAAAAATCACTGTGAAATACATATTTATTATACACAGTTATATACAGCCCGCAGCTTCGCTCGCGTAGAATTAGACCCATTAACGACGTGTGCCTGCGTTCGGGTTTTTGCCGTTTTTAAAGACTAGTGGGCAGACTTTAAAAACGGCAAAGTTTCATACTAACTTTTCACCCCCGTTAGGGGATGAATTTTCAAAAATCTTTCTTAGTGCTCCCCTACGTTATAAAAGGATAATGCAGAAACCGGAGCCCACCACCATAAACCATAAGGGATCGTACCGAGCACATTTAGTTGAGAAGTCGCACTTGCAATTGCTAGACCAACAAGGCAGTCACTAGATCAAAAAGACAGTTTTTCTATAAAAGAAAAAAAAAAAAATTTCTAACCTGTCACTTTTTTTTTTTAACATAACCGCTCCAGCTTTAACATTTGATATAACATCTTCATCCACTTTTAAATCTGATTCTTCAGTTTTCACATCATTAAAAATATCATCCTTGACGACATCATCAGCAAAATCATCGTGCATCGTACCATCATCTATGTCACCCAAACCATTTTCTTCCTTCAATTTGACTGTGCTGAGTGTCAACTTGTTTTGGGAGTCGATACAATTCGTCTTAAATCTGTATGCTGTTTGTAAGTCTTTAAAACAACTTGTGCAGATTTTAGAAGGTAGTGCTTCCATTTTTGTGAACTAAAAAAAACATACAAATATATTGCAACTCTAATAGTGAAAAAAGCTTACAGTGGTGACAGGCTAGTAGCTTTCATACTGGTCTCTCACTTGATGGGCCGGGTTCAAATACCGGCAGGCAGATATGACTATGCAATAAAAACTTCACCTGCCTCATTGCTGCAACACATGAGGAAACCTATATGTCCTACATCTCTCAATCTCCGTAATGTTCTTGAAGGCATGTGAAGTTGACATTCCACAGTTGGCCAGCATGATGGACTATGGACTAAACCCTCCAATTACAAATGATGAGTGTTCTCTGGAACTTGAAGTTGTCATACCAATGTCGCCATTCATCGAATTTTGAATGACTACATGCCGCAGACTGAAGTTTTATCCACACCGACTTGAATACTGTACTAAACGGTTAGCACAATCTTTTTTGCAGTACACTTGTAAACTGTGGAATGAACTTCCTTCTGAGGTCACATCACGGTGGGTTATGACATGGGGTTCATGAACAAAGGCGTAAAAAGCGTTATCCTTAAGGGCCGACGATGTATTGGCACCTCTGGTGTTGCTTATGTTCACAGGCGACGGTGACTAATTACCATCAGGCCCGTCCACTTGTTAGGCTAGGCTATCTACAAAAAACATATCCCTTTCCCTACCCACAACATCAGCATCAAAGCCACCCTAATAAGGCCTGTCTAAATCTTCTATCTAAACTCAAGAAATTCTGTGACTAGCCATGCAACTGCCAACCAACAGTGGTGCTTGATTGAGACTTCTGCGACATTGCATTTGATACTATGGTTAAAATCTGCAATTATTATTTACATAAAAAACGCAAGTCTTGATCGCACAAAAATATATATGAGAGGAGGCTAAAGGAGAACAAGTCAATTTCACTTACCACAACTCCTGTGCAGAATTCTATCCTACCAAGAGTGTCATCAGCATTATCGGAATCAAATAGTTGGACCATTTCAGTGTCTTTATCAAGGCACACCCTGCACAATTCCATAGTTTTTCAGAATGTCCTTACCTATATGGTTCGATTAAGATGAATATCTTTTGAATTAATGATAACGATTTCGACATAACAACTATTAGACTGTAGCTACAATAAAGGTAACAACACAACACAAAACATTGCACAAAACAATAGACTTTATTTTATTAAATCAATCAAAACAACAACGATCTTTAAATTGCTAGCTATATGCAAAACAATGTCAGTCAACTGTCAATCAAATCAATTGTCATTGTCAGATTTGTCAGCAGATACCAACGAAACAAAAACAATTTCTTTGGGTGACCCCACAGCCTATGGTCTAACACCACAGAATACATATACTCTCTTACGCTCTCAGACTGTCTTAATCACGAGCATTGATCCTCTAAAATGGCTTATTAATTGTCGGAGGCGTAATTCTAGGGTTCTCCAGGTTCTGTATTCCGTCATATTAACCTGCTTCCCCCGTTTACTTTTTTTAACTTGTTTAGGAAAGCTTTCAGTCTCTCCGTTCTTCACAGAAAAGAGAGTTTCGATCTACGTAATGAATTAATCTTCCCACACATCGAGGTGGCTACTTCCATAAACATTGTTCATGGCTTAGGCAATATTGCTCTGGAACGCTCTACCTCTAACCATTAGACAGGCGCGTCAAGTAACAGCAGCAGCTGAAAGCAATGGGATTCCAAGAAGACACAGTAAGTTGTTCCAGTCTTAAATTTATTGTTTAAAGCATTTGTAACATAAAATATAAATCCGTGGAATAGGTTTTTTTTTGCGTTTATCTTTCAAAACCATCGTACGACAGTTGCTTGTGCTTTTTGAGTAAGCACTGCCCAGTGACTGAATAGATCGGTTGTAAGATATCGCTAAGGAAGTCCTGCTCCAACATTATACGTTGGGCTCTCTCAACTTCTTTATGGGGGGATTTAGCGGCATCCCCAGGATGTTCGCTGCGATCCATAGACGTTCTCAAGTTGTTTCCACCATTGAAAACAGCCGGGACCGACCGCTTTACGTGCCCTCCGAAGCACGGTAGGATGTTATACAATAATTTATTAGCGACTGGCATTCGGCCAGATATACAGTTTTGTTAATCTTTTGTACCGCTACATGACTTAATAACCTAAAAATATAGGTGCAAGCAACCTAGATACCAAAGACTCAATATGCAACTTGAAGCAGCTTATTGATATCTTAATATATATATTTCTTGTGTACGTGTGTATGACAGTGAACTCCTCTTAAACAGCTGGATAGATATTGATGAAGTTTTTTGTGTGTGTTCAAGGGGATTCGAGGATGGTTTAGATTCACAATTTGGTCCACTGGAAAATGTTTTTTAAACACTACTTTAGTATTTTTATTTTTAACCGTCGTTCATTGAAGTGTCACGTCACTTTGACATTTCATATGGCAGAACAACGTTTGCGGGGTCAGCTAGTATAAGTAGGTATATATTTAATATCGGTATTTTATTTTAATAATATACATATATATCAATACTAATCGGCTGAGCTATTATGGGTAATGCTATATTTTGATTACAGGTAATCTTTGCCGTCGAAAAAAGCTAAAGTTATAGGTACTTTTTATATTTTAGGAAGTAGTCATTACTTAGGTCAAGTCAATGTTAAGGTGAATTAAATGTTAAGTAAAATGTTAAGGTAGTACATACTAAAGTTAAAGACGATGAAACGCAGGCGGAAGCGCGCGCAATGCTAGTACCATCTGATGTAACTGAAGTTAGTTATCACTATAAGCAGAGACGAACGGTAATAGTAGGTGGGTATTAATAAAATTTCAAGATGCTATCTATGCTTATTAATTGAAATTTCCTTTTTTTTGTTGAATTCATTGGACTTTACATTGGGTTTCCCTGTAAACAATGCATAATACTGAACTTTTTCAAGGAAGGTTCCGTAGGAACCTACTATTAGGTATATCGCGCTTTTCACCAGTTATTTTCAGGTGACATGTAATGTAGTGGTGAGTAATGCAAATCCAGCCAGGAACTTAATGTATGTAAGAACATTCCAATAATACTTTGCCCAACCGGGAGATTGAACCTAGGACGTCGAGTTTAGAAGTCAAGCTTGCAACCACTAGACCACACATACGAGGCAGTCAGTCAGTAAAAAATAAAGATAAGTTTTGTTTTATTTTATCCCTAAAAAAGGGGTCATGCATTATCTGCTCGTTTGCTATCTTATTCACATAAAATAATTCTGCCTTATGTGAATATCACTTTATCACTTATATTTGCCGTCTTTTGACCCCGAAACAATAACAGTGATATGAAAATATTGTGGGGGCCATTTCATAATCAAATTCTTTGAATTCAAAATACAATAAAAGTGGAATGTATATTTTCTTTCCTCTTTAAATTGTTCACAATAATCTCTGCAGGTTATCTATACTATTATTATTTATAGAGGAAACATTTGTTTGAATGTTTTCACACACAAAAACTACAGGATCGATTTCAAAAAGGATCTCAATCAGCATGTAATAAGCTCGTTTGCTACTTTTGTACATAAAAAAAAAAACAAAAGTGTGTGTGTACTTATGTACACGCGTTAGAAAGTTATACTTCTTTGGCGTAACAAGATAAAAATCTTTTCAAAATTTTTATCTTTCGCCGTTTGTAGAAAAAACGACACTAACAAATGAAAAAAGGTATTTATTACATTGAAAGTTTTATTATAACGTTATTATCTAGTTATTTAAAGTTTATATAAATATCACAAAAAATCACCGGAATGAGCCCGCAGACTTTGACAATTGAAAGTGTACATACACTGTCAAACCATTTTTTGACAATGTTGACTATAGCTAACTTCATGGTGTCGGTTTTTTGTGTCGGTGTGCGCGCGCATCGTAAAAATTTACTCTCATCATTTTTCCCTAACGTGTCAAAAGAAGTATAACTTCCAAAAAAAAATGTAAGCTGAAAAGCTGCGGGCGTCCACTAGGTGAGTATTTAAATATTTTAACAATTTACGTAATGTTATTATTGTCCGCCACAAATATGGAATATGGGTGTCGACAAATCCCGAGGTACCCTAAACGAGTTTTATTTATTTTCCTCTTCCAACGGTGCATACGACTAGATGTGACCACTGACCAGTCCGCTACTGACCGTGTGTGTGTTACGACGTATGTAAACGTTTTGGTCTTCCGGCATAATGAGGTAAGCGACATTTTATCGCAATTATATATTTGCAATATATAATTTGAAAACAACTTGAGTGTTCAATATTCAAAAAGTGATTCCACAGCCCATATCTAGAGTGATGTACCATGATCACTGAGGCAGTGACTGTTACTTACGATTAGTCCTATTAGTTGGTGTTAGTTAAGTATGTAATTATAAATAAATCTATCTATCTATATATATAAAAGGAGAAGCTGACTGACTGACATATCAACGCAGGGCCTAAACTATAAGGGTTAGAAACTTGAAATTTTGCACAGGGGTTCCTTTTATAACGTAGGGGAGCACTAAGAAAGGATTTTTGAAAATTCATCCCCTCAGGGGGTAAAACGGGAGTGCAAAGTTAGTATGCCTATGTCCTTTCTCAGGGTAAAAAACGGTTTATTTCGATTTCCCGCAAAACTAAAAGTCCTATGGAAAAAAGTCAAATAGCAAAGTTATAGATAATAAAAAGATCTACAACTTATGTATTTACACTTTTTTCACATAATCTCAAAATTTATGTGAAAAATTATTACAGCGTCCCAAATACGCTGTAATTTATTTGATTAGAAATATTTATTTTTTCACCTTTATTTTGAACTAGTGGACGCCCGCAGCTTCGCTCGCGTTACACATTCACTAACTTCAAAAACGGCAAAGCTTCATACTAACTTTGCACCCCCGTTTTACCCCCTTAGGGGATGAATTTTCAAATTTTTCTCGCCGTAAAAACCATCCTTGAACTTCAACGAACATTTAAAAAAAAGAATTGGCCAAATTGGTCCAGGCGTTGTTGAGTTATGCGCTTACCAACACATTTTGCGATTCATTTTTATATTATAGATTAATATCGAAAAAGCACCCTAATTTTCAATCGAAAATTCACCCGTCAAAATATCAGCTTTTTTCAAAAAGTGGGTATGCTTTCTGTTCGTTGAAACCTCTACTTTCCCCCATACTCATGGTATATTATGTGGTCGTAATATACCATGAGTAGCCTTGCTGTTTCAACATCAGATAATTGTCTGACTTTTCGAACGGCAAAAGCAGCTCAACTTAATTTTCCCGAGAGAGCTTCAATATGATTGCGCCTCTGTAGGTATATAATAAGCTTTCCTACTCATGTTTCTGTGTGTAGATAAATTGTGTAAATATCCATACTTCCATAATAATATTATTAATGCGAAAGTAACTCTGTCTGTCTGTCGGTCTCGCTTTCACGCCAAAACTACCGAACCAATTTAAATGAAATTTAGTACACAGATAGCCTAGAGCCCGAGAAAGGACATAGGCTACTTTTTAATTGGAAAAAAGTGTTGTAAATGGTTGAAAAGGGGGATGAAAGGTTGTATGAAAGTATTTGTTATTTTCAGTTATATATTTATGTTATTTGTTAGTATTAGTTATTTTGTATGTTATATTCAGAACTTGATGATGAAATTTATATTTTAGGCTGTTGATTTGATATAAATAAAGATGGCATTCAAAGTTTGTAAAAATGTTACCCTTAAGAGTGTAAAATAAACATAGGGTATAACACATTTACGGATTCATTACAAACTTATGGAGTTAAAGTTAACGCGTTAAGAAGAATCTATTATTATGTCTAATTCCACGCGAGCGAAGCTGCGGACGCGACGTCCACTGGTATAAATAAATAATCGAACCATGTGAATCGACGGTTGTCAGTCCTACCAGAGCGACGTGGTTCCAATCCATCCATCCATCAGCCTTTCACAGTCCACTGCTGGACATAGGCTTCCCTTAGTCGGTGCCACTCCTCCCGATCCTGTGCCTTCTGAGTCCAGCGATTTCCCGCTGACTTTTTCAGGTCATCAGTCCATCTGGTTGGAGGGCGGCCTGTGCTCCGTTTCCCGAGCCGTGGTCTCCACTCGAGGACCTTTCTAACCCATCGGTTGTCCGTCCTACGAGCGACGTGGCCTGCCCATTGCCATTTCAGCGTGCTTACTCGACGAGCTATGTCGGTAACCCCCGTTCGTCTATGGATTTCATCGTTTCGAATCCGGTCTCGTAGCGAAATACCGAGCATAGCTCTTTCCATAGCACGCTGAGCGACTTTGAGTTTGCGAATGAGGCCGACGGCCGACGTGGTTGGCCCATTACAATTTCAGCTTCCTCACCCGACGACCTCTATCGGTACCTAACCCTCCTTAACGAATTCTTTCTCGTAGCGAAATACCGTCCATGCCGACCAAGCGACTTTGGGCTTGCGAATGAGGCCGGTAAAGAACCACGTCTCGGATTCTAGTAATCACTGGCAACGCACAATGTTTGAATACGTTCGATTTATGGTCAAACTTATACAAATAAACAAGTCTTATCTGTAGTTCTGTTATTGTAATACTTATAATGTGGTTAATGTAACGCTTTTGAATAGTTTTGAGGTTTTCCCTGGCTGATTCTGATTTGACTCGCTGTCAACAACTACGTCACAATTATGTAGTTGGTATAAATATTGATAGTTATATCCTATGAATCCATGTAATTGATATTTTTATGTTTTACTTCGCTGCGACCCATAGACGTCCCACTGCTGGGCACGGGTGTCCCCCACAGACACTTCTGCGGGAGGTCTAGAGCATACTCCACCACGCTGCTCCAATGCGGATTGGTGGAGGATGTTTTACTTATTACTTAGTTTACTTACTGACTTAGATTTAAAAAAAAACATTTTTTTTGCAAATATGTAATACCTTTTCTTTGTTTAACGAGTGGAAAACCTTGAAAAGGTACCCGAACGTCGTGGGAGCGACGCCGGGTTATGTGGGACTTTCATTCACTAAAACCCGCTCGGTGGCCTACTCCGGCGCTACAGGAGGGCTCCGGGATCTCTCGTAGAACGTGCCGGTGCCCTCCGGCGCTGCGCCCAAGACGGGCTCTTCCCGGTTTACACAACGCTGTGCAGCCACAAACAGCGTCGTCCTTCCCGGGGTGACATCGATGGACGGTTCGAGCTCCCCCTCTCACCGCCCGCGACCCCAGAAGTCCCCTTTTAGTTGCATTTTACGACAGGCAGGGGCTACCGTAGCACTATTCTGGTCCGGAGCTACAGGGACGAACAATAGTACCTATCTACTCAATTAATTTTTGTTTTTTGATACCTAACACCAGCTCTAATAATCACACTAAGTTGACTGGTAGAAATTGTTTGGGTCGTTAAGTCCGCCTTTTGTAAAAAAATTTTCATAGGATTTTTCAATAAAGCCTTAAATCTATATAGTTATCTGACTGACATAACAACGCAGGGCCTACTATAAGGGTTAGAAACTTGAAATTTATCTAACGTAGGGGAGCACTAAGAAAGGATTTTTGAAAATTCACCCCCCTAAGGGAGTAAAACGGGGGTGCAAAGTTAGTATGAAACTTTGCCGTTTTTTAAGTCAAGTGGGCAACCCAAACGCGGGCAGACGTCGTTGATGGGTCTAATTCTACGCGAGCGAAGCTGCGGGCGTCCACTTGTCTATAATAAATAAGTGGAACCCTTGTACTAAATTTTATTTCTTTTTGTTGTTTTTTTTTTACATAGTGTGTGTACATAAATAAATAAATAAAAATAAAATAAATAAATATATTAAAAGGACAAGCTGATTATGTGACATAACAACGCAGGGCCTAAACTATTAGGGTTAGAAACTTGAAATTTTCCTTTTATAACGTTGGGGAGCACTAAGAAAGGATTTTATGAAAATTGACCCCCTAATGGAGTAAAACGGGGGTGCAAAGTTAGTATGAAACTTTGCCGTTTTTGAAGTAAGTGAATGACTAATTCCACGCGAGCGAAGCTAGTAGTCCACTAGTAGATAAATAAAATTAAATATCTGGGTGAGTCCATCTATTCATCCACCAGTCTTTTGAGGTCCACTGCTGAACATATGCGATACTGCTTCCCTCAATCGACACCTCCTCCCAATCCTATGCCTTCTGAATCCAGCGGTTTCCGGCTATCTTCGGTTTAAAGATCTTTATTTTCTCATTAAGATTCAAATTAACACTTACATGAGAAAAAATAATTAAATTATAATGTAGAAGTACAGGGGCCCGGTGTGGGTAGTTTTGTTTAACTTTATAATTTATACATTATCAAAAATATCAAGAACGAATACAGCCAAACATGAGGGTGGGAAAAAATTTCTGCACGTGCCTTAAAATATGGAATAGGTTGTGGTCCAAGTTACTTAGTAGCGGGCTAAATATATTAATTAAATTAAGTTTGTATTTAAAATGTAACTATGTAACTTTTTTTAAACAAATTGAGAGTAGGCGCTGTATCTCTCTCTGACATCTCTAGGAATAGTATTATAAAGTTGTGCCCCCGCAAATTTCATTGAGGTTTGCCCGAATTTCGTACGTGAACGGGTCAATGTAAGATTATGTGCACGACGGGATGAGTATTTTGCAGTAGCCCCTTTTGTAGTGAATGTGATTTGGGAGTGTACAAGTTTGTGGATTATTTTGTAAATAAGTATGCATGTATTATATATGTATAATTGGTGAATATCTATCTATATATATAAAAGGAGAAGGTGACTGACTGACTGACTGACTGACTGACATATCAACGCAGGGCCTAAACTATAAGAGTTAGATACTTGAAATTTTGCACAGGGATTCCTTTTATAACGTAGGGGAGCACTAAGAAAGGATTTTTAAAAATTCACCCCCTAAGGGTGTAAAACGGGGGTGCAAATTTAGTATCAAACTTTGCCGTTTTTGAAGTCAAGTGGGCAACCCGAACGCGGGCAGACGTCGTTAATGGGTCTAATTCCACGCGAGCGAAGCTGCGGGCGTCCACTAGTTCATAATATTTGTTTGTTTGTATATAGTTTTGGATCTTCATTGTCATTATTTAATATTTCCAGGTTGTTGTGTGTATGTGTGGCGGCTCTGGTGGCAGCAGTGGCCAGTGCTAGCGTTGACGACGAGGACACGGCCTCTTGGGTGATGGGGGCCATACAGGAGGCCTCCACCGTGGCCCCCGCGAGTGGCACGAGTTAGTATCTATTTTAAAAGCTTTTATTTAACTTCACTCGTATGTATCTATGTATGTCCTGGAATCTTGCAATAAATATTTCACCCACTTCCACTGAAGCTATCGAGCTGAAATTCGGCACATATATTTGGTTCCGATGACATGCACGAAAATAAAAAAGTTATAAAAACCTTATTTTTTAAAAAAAATTTTAATAATTCTATATAACACTTACCAATCCGCATGGGACGGATTAGGCCTTAGTCCACCACGCTGGCCAAGTACGGATTGGCAGACTTCACATGCCTTCGAGAACATTATGAAGAACTCTGAGCCATGCAGGTTTTCTCACGATGTGTCCTTCACCGTTACAGCATGTGACATTTATTAAATCGCACATAACTTAGAAATGTCATTGGTGCGTGCCGCGTGGGTTTCAACCTGGACCGCTCGAGTGAGAGGCGAGTTCGATAGCCACTGGGCCTGTCACCGCTTTATTCATTCACATACGTGATACGTCACACAACCATATTTTTATATAATTTCATAATGATTTGGTGAATACACAACTTGTACCTTTACTACTGTAAATATACTGTTAAAAGCGGTGACAGCCCGGTGGCTATTGAACTCGCCTCTCACTCGAGCGGTCCGGGTTCAAACCCCAGCGGCACGCACCAATGACTTTTCTAAGTTATGTGGGATTTAAGAAATTAAATGTCACTTGCTATAACGGTGAAGGACAGATCGTGAGGAAACCTGCATGCCCGAGAGTTCATCATAATGTTCTCGAAGGCATGTGAAGTCTGCCAATCCGCACTTGGCCAGCGTGGTGGACTAAGGCCTAATCCCTCCCATTCTGAGAGGAGACCCGAGCCCAACAGTGGGACAAAGAAAGGGTTGTGATGATGATGATGATGATGACTGTAAATAAGACTGTTTTTGTGAGAGCAATTTTTTATCTTAATCTTTATCTTATATAAAAACTTTGCTTCAGCTGTTTTCAACCTGAACCCAGGACGGCCGCGTGTTGAGACTTCAACCCCACTAAACAAATTGGGGCCCGATGTCGTTGGTTAGTAGTGAAAAATAAGTATCACATCACACTAATATTACACACTAACTACAGGCCCGTTGGCGCAATCGGTAGTGACCCTGTCTGTTGCGCCAGGGGTCGTGGGTTCGAATCCCACTCAGGACAAATATTCGTGTGACGAACACTTGTATTTGTTCTTTGTCTGGATGTCAATATTATCTATTTATGTATGTATTTAAAATATCTATGTATGTATATCAGTCTCTGTCACTCATATTACAGGCTCGCGCCTGCTTTGGGGTCAGATGGCCGTGTGTGAGAATGTCCAAGATATCCATTTATTTATTTACACTACTATATACTAGCGTCCATAGCCCAATGGCTCGCATCGATTCAATGTGATCGAAAGAGTTAAACAACTCATGGACGCTACCGTGCTTTCGGTCAAGCCTTGTCGAAGACTTTTATTTAACTTCACTCGTATGTATGTCCTGGAATCTTGCAATCAATATTTCACCCACTTCCACTGAAGCTATCGAGCTGAAATTTTGCACACATATTAGGTTCCGATGACAATGCATGAAAATAAAATAAAAAGACATCAAAGCTTTTTAAAAAAAAAAAATTTTAGAGTAGGTACCTATAATTATTTTTAGATAAAACCGTGAACTGCATGACCAGAGAAAACCGACCCGGAATCTGTGTTCTCTACTACCAATGCAACACTGTCACTAAGACAGTCATAGACGATGGCGCCGACATCTTGGATCTTAGGTAATCTGTAATTTTCTTTTTATGGATATAAGATAGCAAACGAGCTTACAGCACCACCCATCCGCTGCCGCCCATGACAACTGTGACTGACTTTGAACAAGACTCAATTAGGGACTGGGATGGTTAGTCCAATTAGTTGAGAGAGTTAATTAGAACATTAGTTGGTCAGTTTGTTAGTAGGTATGAGGACTGGGGACTGTTAGTGATAGTTAGTCCTGTTAGTTGGTGTTATTAATAGTCCAGTTAGTACTTGTTAGTAGGAGTCTCGTTCTAAGTCAGTCACAGATGTGTTGCTACACTTGAGGACTAAGATGGTCGCCTCTAAAGAAGTGTAACCGGAAACCACACCTTTCCAACCGGACCATAATTGCTTTAAAAACAATTATTACACGGCAGAAATGGTACTAGGTACCGTGGCGGACGGTGGTTCATATAAAACTATTTCGAAGGTTTCGTTCGGGTACATAAAGAAAAATTCGACTAAAATGCTCGCTCGTTAGTCTAGGTCAAGGGTCGGCCTTTTGAGTGGGAAGAGTCAAAAATTACAATTTACAAAATTTCAAAGTTTTTAATGAGCCTAAAATATAAAATTTGTGCTTCTAGTTCTGAAAATGACAATACTTTCACTTAATCTTTCATCCCCCTTTTCAACACTATTTTCCAATTAAAAATTAGCCTATGTCCTTTCTCAGGCTCTAGACTATCTGTGTACCAAATTTCATTTAAATCGGTTCAGTAGTTTTGGCGTGAAAGCGAGACGGATAGATAGACAAACAGAGACTTTCGCATTAATAATATTAGTATGGATTTAATAATAATAAAACAAGTTAGTAAAAAGGATAGTCGTGTACATACACGGCTTTTTTTCTAATTAAATTAAAATGTAACCCTCAGAACCAACGTATGCCCTCATTATCTGGAGGTGTGCTGCATGGAGAATGAGGTGGAGGCGGAACCAGCTCCAACCTCGAGGCCTGAGGCGAGACCAGCCCCACTGCCCGGCTCGACAGCACGACCCACGGACCCGGACACCGACGTTGGTGGCGCGCCACAGCGTAACAACCAGGTATTCATCATCATCATAACAGACAGACCCTTCCTCCTCTTGCGCGGCGCTGGAGGCGCTCTTGCGCTGAGGGAATTCGGAATAGGGGAGATCCCCTCTATCCGGGCAATTGCTCCAGGGGTAAACCCCGTCGGTGACTTCCCCGCTGTTGAGCGTGGGAGCCAGTCGATCGTCGAGCACGCGGTGCTACTAGCCGTTAGTCGCTAATTCCCCCTTGATGGTCGGGGGGAAGAAGGTCCAACAGCTCTCTAGGCAGCGGTCGGCATTCAGGGGGACGCGCGTGCAGCGGCGCTATCCCCCTTAGATGAGGATGTGGCCATTGTCGGCGCGGTTACACATAACACGCGCCAACCGGATCACAAACTCAGTCACAGTCTCAGTCGCGCGCTATCACCGCGTTCCGGACGTAGCGCCCCGCTCCTGTGATTATTATCATCATCCCGACCCTTTCTTTATCCCATTGTTGGTCTGTCTCACTCACAGAATGGAAGGGATTAGACCTACCACCACGCTGGCCAAGTGCGATTTGGCAGACTTCACATGCCTTCGAGAACATTATGATGAAGCATGCCTAAGAGAGGCATGCAGATTTCCTCACGAGGTGTCCTTCACCGTTAGAGCAAGTGACATTTAATTTCTTAATTTAAATTAAATTAAATTTTTAATAAATGGCTAGAATGGTAATAACATAATGACTAAATAATTATACCGTTAAAAATATTTTTTTTAAAAAAGCTTTTTAAAGCTTTTTTTTTTATTTTCATGCATTGTCATCGGAACCAAATATGTGTGCCAAATTTCAGCTCGATAGCTTCAGTGGAAGTGGGTGAAATATTGATTGCAAGATTCCAGGACATACATACATACGAGTGAAGTTAAATAAAAGCTTTTAAAAAGAGAAACAGACAAAAAAATTGAGTACTTAAAAAGAAATTAAAAACTTATAAAAGTTATCCTAGTATTGTATTATTTAGATTACACTTGTTTGTGTTTTGAGAAATAAATAGCTTTTTGACGTGATAACGTCTTATTAATTGATGAACATCGACAGCGCCTGACAGCGCATATGAAAAAGTTGTGTTTTTTTTGTACATTCAAGCATAAAAAGATTGTTAAATCAGCGGTTCTCTGCAGAGAAATTATTTTCAATAAATTAATTTTTACACACAACATTGGCGGGAACTGTCAAAATTTTGTTTTGAACTGTCAATGTTTTTGTATTGTAGTATTATTGATTAGGACGTTATCACGTAAATCTATCGTCCGTAAACCGACTTTGCAGACAACCAGTATTTTATTTTTATTTATTTATTATTTTCGTACAAAACGCGCGGCGAAACGCGAGTATAGACACCTCGGAGCCTGATATACTTACACTCAGTAGCACTCGTATGTCTCGTTCCAAGTCAGTCACAAATATATAAGTATGCTATCCTTGATCAATGGAGTGATGGTCACCTCTATAGGCCCCGTGCGCATCGCATGTGGCGCCGCCCTCGCGGCTCAATCGGAAAGTTAGTAGATGCCCGTGCGGCCATAATGTGGTGACAACAGTCGTTCGGAGTGAGCTCGTGCACACGGATTGAACTTGTGAAAATACCTAAAAATATCGGAAAATAATGCCTGCCAAAAGATATTGTTGTGTTATTGGGTGCAACAACTCCGAACAAAATAGTCGGCAATTAAAATTTTACTCGTTTCCGAGAAAAAGTCATGAAATTGACCGAAGGAAAAAGTGGATACAAGCTGTGAGACGAGTGTGAGTAAATTTTACTCAATATTACATTTATTTATTTATTTCTCAAAATTATCGTTGTATATGCCTATATAAGACAGTGAGGACGAAATATGCATAAGGAAATAGGATTTTTTTTTTTTATGCGTTATTACATATTTATCTTTTAGTGATGCAGACAACAAACCGTGGGAGCCGAACGTAAACAGTCGCATCTGCAGTGCTCATTTTGTTGGCGGTGCGAAATCAACGATTGAAAATAGCCCATCGTATATCCCAACGATTTTTCCACCAATATATAAAAAAAGGGCTTTATCACAAGCAGCCGCTGCTCGACATGATCGATTCCGGAAACGAAAGATTTCAAATCCATCGGAGGTACACGTGGAGGCTGTAGTACAATATTGTGCGGTCCCCATTCAACTATAAAAATGCATTCTTATTATTATAACAATAAAATAGTGTAAGAGTTAAAAAGCCAAGCGATAAAGAAATTGATCCTATGAAATATTCAGTGTTCACAGGATACAAAAAAATATCGAATGGTTCATTAATTTATAGCTATGAACAAAACAACACAAAAATTATGTTTTTAATCACACAAGGACCACACCATCAGTGCCATACATCATGCTTTGAGGAAAACGAAAGAGAAAAGCATTAATTTATTAGTGCAAGAGGCTAGTGAAATTCCTATGAAACTAGAATCGAAAATTACTCTAAAAATACTTATTTAGTTTGACTGTACGATCCTGCATATTTGCTTCAACGAGTTGTTATCCTTATACAAGTAACTGTAAAAATTCATGATTTAGTGTCGTTTGCATCAGATCTTAATAATACAATTTACAATAAAATTTTTTTTTTTTCATATACCTTCAACGTAACAGCGTACGGAGGGTTTGTTACCCTAGTTTGTGGTAAAACTTTTCCCTCGATGATACGTTTACCATCTACATCGATGATTTCTCTCACGTTGGAGACATGCCTGCTTTCAAATAGTTTTTTACCTAAAATTCAATTCAATAATAAGCGGCAACACCTTCACTCGGAAGGGTTGGATTCCTAATTTTTTTTGTTACATTACTTACCTTTTGATATCGATTTTCCACGAAAAAAATTTAAGAAGATTGATTGAAAACCACATTGGATTATCGTCGTGGTCATAACGTTAATTATTGTTAATTATTTTCGATTAATAATGACCTCGGAGTGCGTATGAATCATATGCTACTTGGGAAGGCGCCAGTCAGCTGGGCATCTACGTATTGTCACCACTGTTCCGCGAGATGGCGCAACAGTAGGCGCATCGCGATACGCACGGGGCCTATAGAAGTGTAACCGGATTATGATGGTAGAGGTCTTATCAGAGGTGCAGTTGAGTTAGAGGTGGACTGGACGGAAAACGAATTAACGCGGGCGGAGCTCTGGTTGTAGCTAATAAATAAATAAATATTGCATCCAGGATAAAACGACAGAAAATGGCAACACCAACCTGCCCAGCAAGCCAGTTGCCCCCGTCTGGGCTGCCGCCGCCGCCCAGCAGCCGGCCGGCAAGTCCAGCACCCACCAGTGTGGCTGGAGCAACCCTGGGGCCAGCCCGCTGAACGTACGGGACAGTGACACCAAGGTCACGTATGCCGCCTACGGTGAATTTCCGTGGATGGTCGCGTTGCTCAAGTGAGTGCGTTGGTAATCTCTTTCTCGTTCTCTTTCGCCCTCTCTCGTTCTCTTTCGCCCTTCAGCCAATGACAGTTCTCCTGCAAAGATTGATAGGAACACGGACCAGATCAAAGTCTAGCTTCAGAGCTAGACTAGAATCTTTATCAGTAAATATCAGATTATATCTCAAACTAGTGGACGCCCGCCCGCAGCTTCGCTCGAGTGAAATTAGACATAACAATAGTTTCGTTTACATCTCGTAATATTATATAGCCCATCTTATTCAGTGAAGACGCAGCTTTCTAATGGTGAAAGAATTTTTGAAATCGGTCCAGTAGTTTTTGTGTGAAAAAATTACAAACAAATGTTTCCTCTTTATAATATTAGTATAGAAAGTATAGATAAATATTTCTGATTTCTGGCCTTGAACGAGCAGAAGTCAAAATTTAAGGTTTCCATTGTCTTTCGCAGGGCGAGCGGGTGTCAGTCGTTAGCGCTGATTTGTCCCCCGAACTGGTAGCCTATACGAAACATCCTCTTCATCATCATCATCATAAGAATAATATCTATTCATACTTGCGTAAAGAGCCGCAGCTTCACATCCAAAGAGCCGCATGTGGCACGCGAGCCGTAGGTTGCCGACCTCTCGCCTAGCCACAGATCATGCAACTCTATGTTGCTTAATAGTTTTAGGAGGCAAAGGGTAGTTACTTCTCGCGGCATGTGAATCCGTAGGGGATAGATGCGCATGGGCTATCAGTGCGGGGGACATAATACGGCTGGAAAAACCAGCCAGAGCTTACGTCTGACAACCCGCTCGCTCCGCGCCAGATGATACTTAATTTCGAATTCTGTGATCATATTTTAAAAACCGCTGCGACCCATAGACGTCACACTGCTGGGCACGGGTCTCCCCTACAGACACTGCTGCGGGAGGTCTAGAGCATACACCACCACGCTGCTCTAATGCGGATTGGTGGAGGGGTTAGAGGCCAGCCCAGTGTCGAATGTTCTCAAGCCACCCGAAGGCCTTCGACAAGGCTTAACGACTGTTTCCACGATTGAAAACAACCGGGACCGACGGCTTTACGTGCCCTCCGAAGCACGGCTTCGTCAAAATTTCATGGACGCTAGTTTTCACAAACCGTTGTTGCTCAACTCTTTCGATCACATTGAATAGACGCGAGCCATTGGGCTATTATATGGACGCTACGATTTACAACAGCTAACACTAAACTAACTGACTATGTCCTCCAGGAGGTCCAACTCCGCGGTGTGGACGCAGGCCGACTATCTTGGCGGAGGCAGCCTCATCCATCCAGCGGTGGTGCTCACTGTTGCGCATAAGATGACCATAAAGAAAAAAGTGCTGAGGCCTGACCAGGTAAGGCATTGTATTGTTAACATGAATATTGTCGGATATCCGTCGGCGTATGGGATATCCGTCGGGGTATGGATGATCGTAAACTCACAGTATTGACATAACTAGATTTTAGTAATGCATTCAATAGTTACTGTGGATTTTGATGTCCTGTTGGGGATTCTTCCTTCCTTCAATATATCTCCGACTGTAGTTGACTGGTTTCGCAGTTATCTGCATGGGCGTCGGCAGCGTACTCGAGTACAGGACAGGTTTTCCAATTGGTGTGATACCAATGCCGGCGTTCCTCAAGGTGGCGTGCTATCTCCCTTACTTTTCACTCTCTTCATCAATTCTATAAGCTCCCGTCTCTCTTCTTCCTACCATCTATATGCCGATGACTTGCAGATTTATAATCAAGCATCTCTCAGTAATTTAAAAGAGGCAATTGATTCCTCTAATGAGGATTTAGGGCGTATTTCGCAGTGGACCAAATCCTTCGGCTTAAGATTAAACGCAACCAAAACTCAAGCTATAGTTATAGAAAGCTCGCATCATATGTAGTTATAGTTATGTTGATGTATTTTTATGTATGTAGTTATATAAGTGTAATATTTTTCTTTCTTTTCCTTACGTAATTGGGTATTTGAATATTTTTTTTTATGTGATAAATGAAAAGATCATATATAAGTTTTATAACAAAACTATTTTTTTTTCTTTTTTTCTCGCAATAATTCAAAAGTTATTTCAAAATAAAAATTCAATTCAATAATTTTTGAATCCAGTACCGAAGACACGCCGACAACTCCCGAACAAACCTGAGCGCGTGTGACGTCATAATGTTAGTTTTCATTGTTAAATATTTAAAGGATGATGGACAAAAATGTATGGAACCTGGTACCGGTGCGTGATTCATCTTGATTGGACGTGGGGTACCAAAATGGCCATCCTCCTTTATATAACATTTTGACGTCACAAATATGGTGACCAATCATGGCGCGTTTATAGTCACGTGATTTTTATTCAAATTTCATCAATTTTTAATTGTTTATAATTAATTGGAAAATATTTTTTTTAAGTTTTTTGCATTAAATATCAATATTATTATTAACATAGTATTAAAATAAATTTTAAAAAATCAGTATTTTTTTTTTTTCAAATACCCAATTGTGCACCCTACCTTTAAACATATTATAATTATTAATGTCATAATCCTTGCAATGTGGTTGCCTGGAAGAGATCGCTGCTTAGCGATAAGGCCGCCCATTGTACCTTAGATACTAAGATTAATAATATTATTTCTGTATTGTTTATTGTTTCTATGTGTGCAATAAAGTGTTAAATAAATAAATAAATAAATAAATATTGTATGTAGCTGGCTTGACATCACATAATGTGTGCAGGCGACTCGTCCGCTCCCGCCAATGGCTCTCGTATATATAAAGGTACTCTGTGGCTCTCGCAATACTGACTGACTGAAACCGTGGCCGCGGCCACCACGCCGTGAGACAGAGTTTATAGGTTTTAATATAACAAGGAAGAAAAAATAAACAATAAAAACAAATTCATGTCGCCTGGGAGATCTGAGGATGTGACTGTGAGGAGGAGGAGACTGTCTGATTGATGGATGGATTGTTACTACAAGCTTAATAATAACTGAGGGCCATAGGCTATTTTTAACGCTGGAGAATTCGCTGTGAAACAGCTGTGGCAGGTCTAGATCTACCACGCTGCTCCAATGCAGACTGGAGGGGTTAGTGGCCGACCCAGCATCGAATGTTCTGAAGTCACCCGAAGGTCCACAAGGCTTAACAATAGTTTACCATTGAAAACAATCGGGACCGACGGCTTAACGTGCCCTGCGAAACACGTCCATGATATTTGCCACTAGCGGTCACAAACAAACCGACCGCGCCCGTCGTTGCTTAAACCTGTCGATCACATCGAATCGACGCGGCTATGGACACCGCTACAGGTTTTAGGAGAATACATTATTATAATGAAAATTAAATGAACCTGAATCTGAATTAATTCAAATATTTTGTTACCAGCTCAAGTGCCGAGCGGGAGAATGGGACACCCAGACTGAGGATGAACTGTACCCCTTCCAGGAAAGGAATGTAGCAAAGTACATCATTCATGAAGATTACTACAGGCGTAAGTTGCTCTCCACCAACCCTTTCTTTGTACCACTATCTCCTCCAGGGTTTCCTCTCAGGTTGGAAGGGATTAGGCCTTGTCCACAACGCTGGCCAAGTGCGGATTGGCAGAATTCACATGCCTTCGAGAACATTATGAAGAACACTCAAATTCAGGTTCCTTACGACGTGTCCTTCACCGTTACAGCAAGTGACATTTAATTTCTTTAATCGAGCATATAACTAAAAGTCATTGTTGCGTGCCGCTGGGGTTTGAACCCGGACCGCTAGAGTTTGAGGCGAGTTCGATAAGGAGACAGATTTCAACCACGTTTTTTTTGTATGAAGTGCTATGTCTATGTTGGTGGTAAATGATTAGAAAGGATAAGGTAAGGGATAGTAAATAGATTGAACCATAAATTGTCATTTCCAGCATCGCTGTACAACGATATAGCTCTACTGATCATGGAGTCTCCATTCGCCATAAGCAACACCCCTCACATTGGCACGGCATGCCTGGCCACTGCTCCCCCGACTGGCGTGAACTGCTACAGCATGGGCTGGGGGAAGGAGTTCCAGGATAAGAAGCAGTATGCTGTCATTATGAAGAAGGTAATACCATAGATAAAATAATATCATTATTATTTGAATACGTAAGAAAAAACATTGCACCCCTATAGACCGAAATTACGTGGTGTATGTATGGAGGAGAGCAGAAATCTAACATTTTTATATAATACTAGCTGACCCCGCAAACGTTGTTCTGCCATATGAAATGTCAAAGTGACGCGACGCTTCACGTCAATGAACGACGGTTAAAAATAAAAATACTAAAATAGTGTTTAAAAAACATTTTCTAGTGGACCAAATTGTGAATCTAAACCATTCTCGAATCCTCCGTCGAATACACAAAAAATTTCATCAACATCTATCCAGCCGTTTAGGAGGAGTTCACTGTCATACACACGTACACAAGAAATATATATATTAAGATGCATTAGAAATAAATCTAAAACACTATTTATTTAGTTAATTTTTTAATTCAAAGCCTAACCTGATATTACTTTTGGCTTTCCAAATTCGTTAGTGCAGCTTAAATATTGATCAAATTATGTACATACCTTAATAATCATAAATTCTAATGTCAAATCTATATATATAAAAGGAGAAGGTGACTGACTGACTGACTGACTGACTGACATATCAACGCAGGGCCTAAACTATAAGGGTTAGAAACTTGAAATTTTGCACAGGGGTTCCTTTTATAACGTAGGGGAGCACTAAGAAAGGATTTTTGAAAATTCACCCCCTAGGGGGGTAAAACGGGGGTGCAAAGTTAGTATGAAACTTTGCCGTTGTTGAAGTCGTTAGACGAGTAGACGTCGTTAATGGGTCTAATTCTACGCGAGCGAAGCTGCGGGCGTCCACTATTCGAAATAAATAAAATGTCAATGAAAAGAAGAAAGTCAAATTTATCTAATAACAAATGTCAATATCTAAAACAATGTTAATCTTTACTGATCGTCGTAATTTTTTGCATGGATGTTGTGTAGAGAGTGGAGTATGACATAGGATACTTTTTATCTCGGAAATTTGCACGGTTCCCGCGAACCGGCCTTCAACATGTCGTAACAGCCTGCCAACATCTTATACCCGCTAACATCTTAAGACGTACCTAGGAGAGTGTTCAAGAAATTTTACCACTAGTCGACAGGAGGATGATAGTTATGTACAAAAAAAAATCGATTGGTAGCTATATAGAGTGGACCATCTTAGTCCTTAAGAGCAGCAACGAGACTCTACATCAGTGGTGGGCAAACTTTTTTAATGGCGGGCCACAAAGGTTTAGAAATTCTAAAGGAGGGCCAGAATTATAGAAAAAAAATGCATTTTGTGTTAAAGCTTTTAATATAATTTTATAAAAAGCATTAAACTGTAAGCATTAAACACAAATACATATTACAAAATACCTTTTACCGTAAAAAATAATAATAAATAATAATTTAACTTTTATTCGAAGGCTCTGCCTTGTTAAGGGTGAGAGACATATGGAATTGTTTTTGATTTTCCATAATATTTTCGAAAGCTGTTTCGCTTTTTTTGTTTAGCTTCACCTATAGGTTATCTATTATTCTTCTATGTAGAATCTACTTTTTCTTCTCGACCGTCAAAACGTAATTATAATGGGCCATATACTATCCATGTCGACGGACCCTCGGCGGGCCGGATTAAATACTTTCGCGGGCCGGAGTTGGCCCGCGGGCCGTAGTTTGCCCATCACTGCTCTACATTAACTAACTGTACTTATTATCACTCCCTGCTAACTGGACTATCCCAGCCCATATTGAGTCTTGTTCATATTCTGTCACAGTTGTCATGGGCGAAAGAATTATATCCATAACAAACAAATAAATAAACAAACAGGGCAAGCTAAATAAAACCGTTTAAAAATGGATTGATTTTTCTTACAGGTGCCCCTGTATATAGTCCCGTCGGACACATGCCAGCAGATGTTGAGAGTGAACAGCCGGCTTGGTCCTCTGTTTGAGCTGCACGAGTCTCTGATTTGCGCCGCCGGAAAGAAAGACATCGACACCTGTAGAGGCGACGGCGGCTCCCCGCTCGTCTGCCCCATATCGGTGAGTTACTACTAGTCATCAGAGACATGCCAGTAAATGTTCAGAGAGAACAGCTGGCTGGGTCCTCTGTTTGAGCTGCACGAGTCTCTGATTTGCGCCGCGGGCAAGAACCTGTAGAAGCGTGACCTGTAGAGGTTTGAGCGTGAAGAAGTAACAAACATACAAACATTCACTCACAACATTCTATTATAATATTATTAGTGTGATAGTGTAACTCTAAAACTCAGCTTTATTGTTTCTTTCCACAGAACGACCCATCGGAGACTCGGTACGCAGTCTACGGCTTGGTGGTTTACGGCGTGGTGTGTGGAAACCCTGATATTCCGTCGCTGTACACCAACGTGGTCCTGCTGAAGAACTGGGTTGACGCCCAGATGCAGCTGGAGGGATTCGACACTAAACTGTACACTGTTTAAGAGGCTACTTCAAATAAATATTGAATTTAAAACATCAAGGCGCCCAAACAAAGTATGTAATTGGATTGACAAGAACATGTCAGAATGTCACAAGATTGAATGTCATTTTGTTATGGCTTTTGATGACTTTTAAACATAAACGGAATATCCATTCACGCTTTTGAAGTAAATTGCCCACTAGATCCACTTTGCCTTAGATTATTTAACACTAATTCTGCTATTCCTGTTTAGTTATTTCTAGTATAGTTAAACTTCAGATTGCGTCGAAAAACGACTTTCAGTTACTCGAGTATAAAATCATGGAATAAAATTATCCCTGGTATAGTTACGCGCGCGTAAATCTTTATTTGGTCGAATCCGCCCTAAGTAAATTGATTTGGCCGGGTAATTAGACCAAAGGACCTACATATGACATGCCAAAAAAATTAAACTTAAAGTGAATCATTTTTATCACTCCCACGTTCTTATGCCCTAACATAGAATAGGATGTTGTAAAATTTAAAAAAGAAATGCATTAGAATTGGCAGGTAATCAAATTGATTGTATTCAATAACATTTAATTTTGTGTCTGGAGGCTAACCATTGATACTTATATTATTATATGTTACCACTTATATTTATTTAACTCAGTGAGGCTAACCCTCTGATTACTTATTTCGGTAGACGATTTTTATTACTTAACAAAATTATTTACTTTTAAAACAACAAATTACAAAATAATAAAACACCTTGTCCGCACTAACTCCGTTCAGTCCCATTCTTCCCGCGAATCTCACGCTCTCGATACAAAAATGCGCGGCAAAACAGATGCCGCGCTCTGATTGGTCCTACTCATAGATGGAGGACCACAGAGTATTTTTTTTTTTTTTATGGATACAGGATAGCAAACGAGCTTGCAGCACCACCCATCCGCTGCCACCCATGACAACTGTGACTGACTTTGAACAAGACTCAATTAGGGACTGGGATGGTTAGTCCAATTAGTTGAGAAAGTTAATTAGAACATTAGTTGGTCAGTTCGTTAGTAGGTATGAGGACTAGGGACTGTTAGTGATAGTTAGTCCTGTTAGTTGGTGTTAGTAATAGTCCAGTTAGTACTTGTTAGTAGGAGTCTAGTTCTAAGTCAGTCACAGATGTGTTGCTACCCTTGAGGACTAAGATGGTCGCCTCTAAAGAAGTGTAACCGAAATCCACACCTTTCCAACCGGACCACAATTGCTTTAAAAACAATTATTACACGGCAGAAATGGTACTAGGTACCGTGGCGGGCGGTGGTACTACCCCGGGCGAACTCTATATGGAACCAATTAGCTTTCATATAAAACCTATTTGGTTCCCTATGGCCCGTTCCCTATAAGTGTTCGAAGAAAAATAAAAGAGATGTGTTCATATTTATTACAACTATTATTATATTATATATATGCTTAATTAAAAAAAATAATTTCAATGATTATGTCATTCATTTTATATTGTTGATTTGGTTGTTGAAGTGATTTTTGCTACCAGAAGGATTGGCTTGTAGAAATTGTTCCACAGTGTACCTCGTCTATTTTTTCCGAATGGACTTTTGTTGTTTGGTCATGCAGACTTTTACGGCGTCACCTAATGGTGGTTAGCTTTAAAGAGCTGAAACCAAAAGGTAAAGGATTACTCCTTCAAATGTGTGGATGCGATTGATCTAAGGGTCTGCCCCTGGGGTACGGACCTCGGCTTAGGTCGACGCTGTGTTTGTAACTATAGAAGGGGATCGACCAATCACTCGGGGATACCTCGTGTTGGCCGTTCGAATGTTATGTCTTCGTCCCGTCGGCGAGAAGGTGAACATTAATTAGTGTTTTGTATCTGAGGTAGGGAGTCATCCTGTAGTTTGTTAGCAATAGTGATTGCATCGGGGTCTCAAAGGACATGACAATGTCTAGGACGTCTAAATCGAACTGGCCTATTAATGAAACGTCCGCGTACCTACGGCTAAAATAAAATAGCGCTAAAATATCATACTACTCTATTAAAGTGTAGTATTTGTGGCTTAACTTTCCGTCACGCCAGCGGTTCATAGTTTTTCCTGAATTTTTTTTGTTTGTTACTTGACACAATTAATGTATGTTAAATTATTATTGAAAATATGTAGAGTAAAATTATTAAAAAAAAATCTTTTTGTTTTATTTATTTTTATTTTACTATAATAGTGGTTAAGTGGTTTCCTCAACCTTTCAATGCAAAACTCCCCGACTTAACCCGATAGAGAGAAACTACGATGAAAATATTATTGTAAGCGAAACTACAATGTATATATAATATTAGTGGACGCGCCCGCAGCTTCGCTCACGTGGAATTAGACATAACATAACCTAAATACAAAATTTCATTGAAATAATGTAGGCAGGTATATACGAAAATCTTTTATACCTGTAGGCGACGCACCTTAGAAAAATATAAAGCTTAATACTTTTGAGAAAAGAATAAAGACGTCAGCTGTCAGGCTGAAGTAACAAAACGATTCGGTGGTTTTATTTATTTCCATCGCCAACAATACCTACTAACTTTGCACCCCCTTTAACCCCATTAAGAGATGATTTTCGAAACTCAATAAAAAAACCTTCATAGGTACTGAATTTCATTCGAATAACATCAAAAACGGCAAAGATTCATACTAACTTTGCACCCCCGTTTTATCCCCATAGGGGGTGAATTTTTAAAAATTCTTTCTTAGTGCTCCCCTACGTTATAAAAGGAACTCCTGTGCAAGATTTCAAGTTTCTAACCCTTATAGTTTAGGCCCTGCGTTGATATGTCAGTCAGTCAGTCAGCTTCTCCTTTTATATATATAGATGTACTCGTATTTTTACCACAGTCAATTTAAATAGAAATTAATTAATTATCGTATAAACATCACTGCGTATTTTGGAACTTACCTACTGCAAAAGCACTTCACTTATCAATTTATGCAGTGGATTTTCCTTTTAAGTCGGTGATAAATAACATTTTTCGAGTAAACAGTAATGGCTGTAGGTAACTGGTTTCCAAATGACGTAAGCACAGATTTTCGACAGACAGACAGACACGCTGTAGGCGCTCTTGCGTTGAGAGAATTCGGGGTTAGGGGAGATCCCCTTTATCCGGGCAATTAGAAGAAAGAAAGAAAGAAAGAAAAATATATTGTGTTTTAACGCAAATTATTGCAGTTTTTCCTATCTACTTTGAATTTAGCGCGAAAACGCTCATAGGTGTCATGGCGTCCGCTTGACGTCACGCCTAGGAAAATATGCCGCTGTATTCAACAGAAGCAGGTGAATTTTTTTTAGCCGTGACGTCATCCGCTCTTATTGGCGTTTTAGTTAACATGGCCGATTGCTGTATTTTATACTTTTGTTTTAATGAAAATCTTATTAAACTCAATGTTTTTATTAAAACTTGACCATTTCTTAGGAATTACTCAACATGCTTGTTCCTTTAAAACCATTTATTCTTTTTTTTAATACTGTCATCATGCCTATTCCCCCTTGATGGTCGGGAAGAAGAAGGTCCAGCAGCTCTCTAGGGAGAGGTCGACCATCAGGGGGCGCGCGTGCAGCGGTGCTATCCTGAGGATGCGGCCCATTGTCGGCGCGGTCATACATAACACGCGCCAGCCGGTCAGTCCACCTCGTCGGAGGGCGGCCAATACTTCGTTTTCCGAAGAGGTCTCTACTCGAGGTCTCTTACCCAACGGTGATCAGTATGTTTACGCAATTGGTTGGGCCCCGATTCGACCCCTGTCACACGCCTTTGCCTACCCTCAAGTTTAAGCTTGGTGTAGTGTCGCTGCTCGCTCGCTGCGACCCACAGACGACTCACTGCTGGGCACGGATATCCACACAGACATAGCTGCGGCAGGTCTAAAGCATACTCCACCACGCTGCTCCAATGCGGATTGGTGGAGGGGTTAGTGGCCAACCCAGTGTCGAATGTTCTCAAGCCACCCGAAGGTCTTCGAAAAGGCTTAGCTACTGTTTCCACCATTGAAAACAACCGGGACCGACGATTTAATTATTTTAACCAAAATGTAAAAATACCTTTCCTTATAATATTTTGGCAGTGGCTGTTAATTATGTTTAAATAAATTAATAAATTACTAACAGCGGTTTTCCCTTACATTCTGCACTTATTACTTTCCCTTATATAAACCTGTGTCATTGCGATCTGTGACTGTGTGTGATCTGTGATCACTGGGGTCACGTGGTCGCTGGCTGGCCTGTGTTTTAGCTAGCTCATGGTAAGCTAAAGCAGGACAGCTCAACTATCGACTATAATTGGCCAGTTTTTCATGGTAAGGCAGCTGAAGCTTGTAACACTGACCGGTTGTCATAACGATACGCGCGTTCGCTCTCAACTAACATTCAGTACAAAGAAAATATATAAAAATCTCATCAAACGACTCCCGGAGAATCGACAGTGTAAATGTGTTTATAATTTGTGGGTTTTGATTAAAGTGCTTGTTAGTTTTAATTTTCTGAACTAAAAGGGTCGAGAGCAAGGTAATTTGAATTTTTTTTTAATTTCTGCTATGTAAAGTCAAAATTGGCGCTAAATTTTGTGTTGTAGACGTGTAACTTATTTAATTGCATGCATATGCCATTAGCAGCCTTATTATGAAATTTTATACAAATATTTTTATAATTAGTAACTATATTATGTAATTAAAATTAGTTAGGTAATTATTATTATTGCAATTAGTAACTAATCTAAATTTTGTAATTAATAAACACGTTTTTAATTTCATTTGAACACTAGTGGTCTTCCGCGGCTTCGTTTGCGTCGGTAAAAAATCATATAAACTTAGTTTATTCCCAGAAAATCTCGGTAGAATTACTATTTTGTAAGGCATCCCAGGGACTAATTCCGTGGCTTTTTTTAGCATAGGGATCGTATGTTAAGGAGTGGAGGTTGAATTGTAGAGCAAGCTCAATATTGCTGTAAAGAGAAATCTGATTAAAATTATTTTTATAACTTTTTTTTTATTTTCATACATTATCATCGGAACCAAATATGTGTCCCAAATTTCAGCTCGATAGCTTCAGTAGAAGTGGGTGACATATTGATTGCAAGATTCAAGGACATACATACATACATAGATACATACGAGTGAAGTTAAATAAAAGCTTTTAATAAAAATCCCGTTCGGGATTCGACCCGCGGCTCGATATCATATCAAGTTATCAGGCTCAGAGTCGTCTGTTTGTAATTTAGTGTTTACCTACCTATACATTTTAATAAAATACAGGGATATTCTTGAATGAAGAAAATAATAAATTATATTATTTGCCACCATTGTTATTTGGTTACTACACTATACACGTAAAGATGAAATATTATCATTCAGTGCATAATTGTACCATGTTTCACCACAATCTGATTAAAGGTTTATATAGCAGTGCATGAGATTCACCAAACCGCTTCTTTTGTCCCACTGTTGGGCACGTATCCTCTTGGAATGGGAGGGGTTGGCCTGAGTCCAAAACGCTGACAATTGGCAAACATCACATGTAATGAGAACATTATGCAGAACTCTCAGGCAGATTTCCATACGACATTTAAGTTATACAGCCTATAGGGAACCAAATAGGTTTTATATGAAACCTAATTGGTTCCATATAGAGTTCGCCCGGGGCAGTACCACCGCCCGCCACGGTACCTAGTACCATTTCTGCCGGTTTGACGCGGCCAATGTCGCGGGGTAAGCCAGTTTACTTGATTGTTCAACGATTAAATATATAATTTCTCTCGCTTCAGATGCTGAAATATCTTGCCCTAGCATGCCTCTTGGGCGTTTGCTACGTCGCCGGCCAGCAGCAGCAGGGTGACAAGGACGCAGTGCTGCTGAGGTACTTCGCCGACCACAACCAGAACAAGAACCAGGCGTCAACCTTGGTCCCGCCAGTCACGCAGCCCAGTGAGTCCGCTTTGCTGTGTCTATTTCACATTCATAATCAGACATTCACTCACATTCAAACGTTAATCATTTTTATTTTTACTGTCTCCTTAGTTTTAGGTTGTAGAGCCAATCGGAAACCAACTAGGTTTTACATATCCTATTTTATGATGACACGCATGTTTTTCGCTAGCCCTGCCCAAGTCCCGCAGACTGACGTCATACTATAGTAATTAGTGAGGCGAAGCACTCGTTTTAGATGTAATCAAATCTATCGATAACGTAACGTACCTGCAAGTATAATACCGTAACAAGTATCGACGCGCACTGACCGAACTTGCGAGATAGGTATCTTGCAAGATTTCTGCACGGGGAATACGGCCTGTTCACTGTTCTATATCTAACATTAGTTGGTCAATTCGTTAAGTCTTTTCGGTGCTCCAAGTTAGTAAGCATGGGGACTGCAGGTACCTACTGTTAATCGCAATAAAATGGTTAATTAAATTATTTAATTATTTTAACCACAATGTAAAAATACCTTTCCTTATAATGTAATATTTTGGCAGTGGCTGTCGCCGGCCAGCAGCAGCAGGGTTATTCGGCAGTGCTGCTGGAAATCTTCGGCGACCCCAACCAGAACAAGAACCAGGCGTCAACCTTGGTCCCGCCGGTCACGCAACCCAGTGAGTCCGCTTTGCTTTAGTGTCTATTTCACATTCTCCGCATAACCGCCTTCTCAAACCATGGAGCATCCAACCACATCCATTGAAAGCTCCATGGTTTGAGAAGGCGGTTAACAATAGGATGGAAACTGTAACGGCGCTGAGGTTGCGTTCCGGGCAATCTGATCCGAACTGTGTTTTGATTGGAATCTGTAATAGTGTTCAAAATATTCAGTAAAAATTATTTATATGGCAAAACAACGTTTGTTGGGTCAGCTAGTATATATATAGATTGTATAATAGTGTTTCCTCCTCAGCAAACCCTGAGGACCTATCCTGCAAGATGGATGACGGCACCGTTGGCGAGTGCGTCAACTACTACCTCTGCAAAACGAAAAATACTGTCATCAAAGATGGCGAAGGCGTCATCGATATCAGGTCTGTTTGAAAGTTCTTATTTTAAAATTTGTGAATTAAAAAAAATAACTTGCTAGGATTTATAACCAGCTGCTACCCGAGGCTTCGCCAGCGTGAAATCTATATATATAAAAGAAAGTCGTGTTAGTTACACCACTTATAACTCAAGAACGGCAGAACAGATTTGGCTGAAAATTGGTAGGGAGGTAGCTTAGAGCCAGGAGACGGACATAGGATACTTTTTATCCCGTTCGACAGCGTTCCCGTGTGACTTGACATGAAACGTCAGTCACTATAAAACGTGGTTTAACAAAAAAGAATCAGACTCGGAATAACAAAACGCAAATGACAGCTATGTAATTGACGTATAATGACAGCTATGTAATCTACTATATAAAAATAAGTCGGGTTTTCCTTCCTGACGCTATAACTCCAGAACGCACGAACCGATTTCCACGGTTTTGCATTCGTTGGAAAGGTCTCGGGCTCGGTGAGGTTTATAGCAAAGAAAATTCAGGAAAAATTTCAACAGAAATGCGGGAAAAATCTTTTTTCACATACAGCGCCATCTCTGATACATAGCATGTACTACAAACCAATATTTTAAGTAGATGGCGCCGGTGCGTGATAGGTAGTGGTAGGGGTAGATGTAGGGGTAGTAGTAGTGGTAGGGGTAGTGTTAGTGGTAGGTGTAGTGGTAGGGGTAGTGGTAGTGGTAGGGGTAGTGGTAGGGGTAGTGGTAGTGGTATTGGTAATGGTAGTGGTAGGGGTAGGGGTAGTGGTAGAGGTAGGGGTAGTGGTAGGGGTAGTGGTAGAGGTAGTGGTAGGTGTAGTGTTAGTGGTAGGGGTAGGGGTAGGGGTAGTGGTATTGGTAATGGTAGGGGTAGGGGTAGTGGTAGAGGTAGGGGTAGTGGTAGGAGTAGTGGTAGGGGTAGTGGTAGGGGTAGTGGTAGGGGTAGTGGTAGGGGTAGGGTTAGTGGTAGGGGTAGTGGTAGTAGTAGGTGTAGTGGTATTGGTAGTGGTAGTTGTAGTCCACACACTTACATTAAGTTCTCCCAAAATATTCAGTAAAAATTATTTATATGGCAAAACAACGTTTGCCGGGTCAGCTAGTTTATAATAAAAAAGTGTGTGCGTGTAACCTTTACGCGCGATTGAAGTAAAACTTATCAGGTACCTACTTGATTTTTTCTTTTATTATTATTTATTGATGAAAGAGATATGAAATGTTAGAAATGTTCCTGGGACTCCGCCATTTCATTTAATATTCACTTTTGCATTTTATATTCTACTAGTGGACGCCCGCAGCTTCGCTCGCGTTACACATTCACTAACTTCAAAAACGGCAAAGCTTCATACTAACTTTGCACCCCCGTTTTACCCCCTTAGGGGATGAATTTTCAAATTTTTCTCGCCGTAAAAACCATCCTTGAACTTCAACGAACATTTTAAAAAAAGAGTTGGCCAAATTGGTCCAGGCGTTGTTGAGTTATGCGCTTACCAACACATTTTGCGATTCATTTTTATTATATAGACTAGTGGACGCCCGCAGCTTCGCTCGCGTTACACATTCACTAACTTCAAAAACGGCAAAACTTCATACTAACTTTGCACCCCCGTTTTACCCCCTTATGGGATGAATTTTCAAAATTTTCTCGCCGTAAAAACCATCCTTGAACTTCAACGAACATTTAAAAAAAAGAATTGGCCAAATTGGTCCAGGCGTTGTTGAGTTATGCGCTTACCAACACATTTTGCGATTCATTTTTATTATATAGATTTAAAATTCATTAATATCACTTTCATATTTTTATAAATATTTTCATTTGTTAAATAGAATAATTGAGAGTAGAAAATTGAAGGTTAGATCAGCGTATGTCAATATAACCTTGTCATTGAATATTATAGAATGTCGCAATCGTCAGAAAATTTATTAATAATTTATTTATTACAAAAGTAATAAATAAACAAGTATATTTAGAGTCAAGAAGCGTGGAGTATATGACATATACTTACGACCAATCCAAATTATTATTTTTGACTTCCGTAAGAAAATAAGCGTTAGTTCCGTCAGAAAAAAATCTGAGTTACTCCCTAGTCGCGCCTAAAGAAGATTTACTTCAAAAAATTTATATTTTATCTCAACGGAACACAGTATCGGTATAAAATCCTATATGTTAATCCTGGGTCTCCATCGAGCGGTCCGGGTTCAAACCCCAACGGCACGCACCAATTACTTTTCTAAGTTATGTGCGATTTAAGAAATTAAATGTCACTTGCTGTAACGGTGAAGGTTACATCTGAGGAAACCTGCATGCCTGAGAGTTCTTCCTAATGTTCTCGAAGGCATGTGAAGTCTGCCAATCCGAACTTGGCCAGCGTGGTGGACTAAGGCCTAATCCCCTTAATTCTGAGAGGAGTCCCGTGCTCAAAAGTGGGACAAAGAAAGGGTTGTGATGATGAATTCAGGGCGTCAGCTACCTCCATACCAAATTTTATCAAAGTTGGTCCAGCGGTTTACGCGTAAAAGCACAGCCACTCACAATAAATCGCCTTTTTAATATTATTGTGATGTGATGTGATTACGAATTTACCTAAAGCGTCCATAGCCAAAGGCTCGCGTCTATTATATGTGATCGACCGAGTTAGGCAACGACGGGCGCGGACGGTTTTTATACGGATGAGCGCTGCTGGCAAATAAAATGGCTTTCAATTTTATTGTACAAACAATCCCTAAGATTTTATTATTATTATTATGTATCTCTCTAAATTTCACGGGTCCAGGTGAGGACACGGTAATTTGGAAGGCTTGGGTGGGGACACAGGTGCAAAACATAGAGGCCCCTTCGAGACATTTTAATGAGTTGTGATATGAATGAAAGAAAGTAAAACGTTTATTTTGACAAAATGCAGCGAACACAAAACATTAAAGAAAATGCAGAAACTTAAAACACAAAATAAAAGATGGACACGCAATATATCGCACACAATTATTATTATTTTTTTTAATTTAATAATTGTAAAAAATCAAAAAGTTTGTACAAAGGGCGGAATAAATGTCTGGCGGCATTCTCTACCAGCCAACCCAGTGTGATGGTGTGAATATGTGGCAGGTGTAATGGCACAGTGAAATGTGTTAAAATATTAAAAAGAATATAATTATATAAAAAAGCAAATCTACATTATATAGATACACACATACATACATATTATTATACATATTATTGTTATAATTATTACAGAGTGCGGGACGGCCTCTGCCCCTTTTACGAGGACGTTTGCTGCGTGCTGCCCGACAAGAGGACTCCTGACAATCCCATCACTCCCTCCCCCTCAGTCCAACCGACAGTAAGTAAACAAACACATGTAAAATGTTATTATTATACACGTATGTTTAAATATGTTGAAATTAAACATAAATACTATACTAATACACCCTACTCGGTGACGCCGTAAAGGTCTGTATGACCATACAGCAAAAGTCAATTCGAAATATAAGTTTTTACCGCAGTCGAACGCTCGCCGTAAGTCGACAGAAAAATTTCTACATTATGACTTACTTCATGACTATATTTAGTCAATATAATATTATAGTCCCTTCATTTGATTGTCAGCGGCATACTAAAACACCAAAACACCAAACACAGTAAATACTATACTAAAACACCCTATTCGGTGACGCCGTAAAGGTTTAGACGACCATACAGCAAAAGTCCAATAGTCCAAGGGTTAGCTTGAAAGAGCTCAATCAAACCAAAAGGTAAAGAATTACTCCATCAAGTGTGTGGATGCGATTGATCTATAGAAGGGGATCGACCAATCACTCGGGGATACCTCGTATTGGCCGTTAGAATGTTGTGTCTTCATCCCCGCAAGCGAGGTCGTACGAACAATTCTAAAAGACGTCTCCTCGGTCAGTAATGGTTCTTTATTTCCTATAGTTGTGAATATGCTGCAAACTCCGCTTAGACTAAACTAATTATCCTAATACGCACATAGGAATGTAAAATTAGCAAATCATTAATTCCGAAACATATTTTTCCAACTATTTCTTTTTGATATTAATTTTAACATCATAGAACTTACTTTGTAAACAATACACTATAAAAAATATGAAATATCAAATTTTAATTCTTCCACCAGCGCGAAGTTAGTGGCCAGTGGAATCAGGAAGGAGTTGGTTTCAAGACCATCGGCGACAAGGACGGAGAGGCCAAGTTCAGAGAGTCAATCCGCGAATTAGTTCGAAGTATCCTCGGGGACCAAGATGGTAGTACATCTTAGGCTGCTATATTGGAACCCTGGGGGACTCACACCCCACGCCCGTAGCCTTCGGTCACTCGTCCGGGAGCAGAACGGTCACGTTGTGCTGCTGGGCGAGACCAAACTCCGTCCGAACGAGTCTTATCGGCTGACCGGTTACTTCGTGTACCGCCGCGACGAGATATCTCCCGCGGGCATCGCCTATCGAGGCACAGCGATAGCGGTCCGTCACGATGTGGTGCACGAGGAACTGCCTCTCCCGGACTTCACTTGTCTGCGCTCTATAGGCGCAGCAGTGAGCATGGCCGGTCGAGAGCTTAGGCTGTTTGCTGCCTACCGCCCTCCCGGTCCACAATTCTATCCGCAGGACGTCGATCAAATTATGTCGGGTAGGCGTGCGTCTGACGCGACCCTCGTAGCCGGGGACCTCAACGCCAAACATACGGCTTGGGGTTCCCGAGTGGTCACGCCAGTAGGCCGCCGCCTTTACGACGACGCGGAGGCCAAGGGGTGCGAGGTGCTTGGGCCCGAAGCACCCACCCACTTGCCGTCCAACCCCCGCCATTTTCCCGACGTCCTGGACATAGTTCTGTGCAAGAATATTAACTGCCCGGTTAATGTGGAGGTGCTGTATGACCCCGACACACAGCATCTTCCCATTCTTATTTCGCTTGGCCTTGGGGTGGAGTGTACGAGCTTACCAAGCCGCCTTGACCGACTTCCGGTATAGTGAGCTACTCACCACGCCGGAAGGAATATAGACCACTGCTCAGGCCATTACGACTGAGATTCGGAAAGCCTTGGCGGCGGCCACGACCGAAAAGCCTCGTGTGAGGGTGCGAGAACCATTGCCTCACTATATCGAGGAGATGAAACGGAAGAAGAGGCGGCTGCGTAAGCAGTGGGCAGTAACACGCTGTCCCAGGGTCAAGCGTAAGCTGAATGCCTTAGCTGAAAAGGTGTCTGAGGAAGAGAGAAAGGTTTACTGATACAATAAAGAACTATGACTATGACTATGACTATGACTGAATTTATTCAGAATTCTAAATAGGTATATTATTATAATTACAGGTACGCACAACGCGAACCAATGGGGCAGAAAAATTGATTATTAAAACATACCTTGTCGAATTTGTTGCGATTCATTTTATTTTAAAGATGGCGCATCGATTTTTCTAACATGATTGGACCCAAACCTAAAAACGAATAAACATTGCATAACATAAATATAGTTTTAAAAAATGCAGTTCAATTCAGTATTAAAAAGTTTAACTTGACTACATTGGTAGGTCCGTTTATTTTAAAGATAATTCCGCATGACATAATGTAGACAGCTTTTTCTGGCTAATTTCTACATAAGTACTATAAAATATAATAATCATAATATATTAGAATTCAACTAACAAGTGGAAAGAGGTATAGAATTTAATACAATGGATGTTTATTCATAATAATGTACTACTTATTACAACCAGTGCTGGTTTTCCATGGGGCCCGTCGTAGGGACACCGCGGAGATATACAATGTTACATAGTACGTAAGTTATTCAGGCAAAGTCAAATTTTAATAGTACATTTCGATCAATATGAATAGGTAAGTCACAAAAAGTCACTAAAGTAAATAAAAGTAGTGTCACAATTTCAGAGCGCATATTATAAAAAAAACGTCTTTGCACACTTAATAATATATCGATACGACAAAGTTTGTGAAGCTACGAACTAAGAAGGTACTAAGTTTTCTCGCCCAACGTGGATTTGAATTAATTGCTTTGAACTTTGCATTGAAATTTGAATTATTTGCTTTTATCTTTTAATCATTTTTTCTGTGTATGTAATCGAATTGAATCGATTGAATCAAAAATGTGATACGAAAACAATTGAAGCACATAGAGAATATACCCAACACTAAAATGTTCTTGTGACGTTGCAGTAGGCACGCATTGTTTTCATACAGATAGAGGTACAAGCGTTTTATCTATTAGATATATCTAGGTCTGTGACGGTAATTAAGTTGTAGATATTTAAATGGAATTGACAAGCAACCAACAAACAAACAAAATGAATTTATACGTATCCTTGAACCACTGTATGAGTATTTAAGCAAATTTATAACAATTTCATTGTAATAAGCGGTGACAGCCCAGTGGCTATCGAACTCGCCTCTCACTCGAGCGGTCCGGGTTCAAACCCCAGTGGCACGCACCAATGACTTTTCTAAGTTATGTGCGTTTTAAGAAATTAAATGTCACTTGCTATAACGGTGAAGGACACATCGTGAGGAAACCTGCATGCCTGAGAGTTCATCATAACGTTCTCGAAGGTATGTGAAGTCTGCCAATCCGCACTTGGCCAGCGTGGTGGACTAAGGCCTAATCCCTCCCATTCTGAGAGGAGACCCGTGCCCAACAGTGGGACGTCTATGGGTCGCAGCGATAACAATTTCATATTAAAAGAGTTTTGATGCAAATGATTGTTTTGTTTTTGTGTCTACTGTCCTTTTCTTACCCCTAAAATCTAGTTTGGTAACAGCTGATTTAACGATTGGATCTGATTTTATTTGCATGCCGCCATAGCATATTATAACTTTACTTTGAAATAAGCACATTTTTACATAGGTTAGAATTATAATAATAATGTCGTCTCTCTTCTCGTCTCTCTAACTATCTCTTAGGAAATTATTATAGCTTCATTTCAAAAAATTAAATTGAACTGTTATCATTGGTCGCGAGGCAACACTGCAGTGCCACCACTGATGGCCAACGGCACGATGCACGGCACACGCTCGAGGAGTGCCTTCAGGTCAGAGTCCTGGTGGCTCGTGTAGGAAGTGACCTGTCACTGCCAGCCGTAGTTGCTTTGCTGACGGAGACTCAAGCCAGGAACGGTGCAGAAAGACCGCAGAAGGGAGAGGACCGATCCCGCCTACGGCCCTGGCTAAACAGATGTTAAAGTCGCAGATTGGTCTGGCTTGGAGCTCAGACATCTCTTCACAGCGACTCACACTCACATAGCGTTGTGACAGTATGTGCGAACCGCAGACTGCCATGTCTAGAGTCTACAGGCATGCAAGGCATGGAGATTTTAGATCCAAGTGTGGTGTCATTCTGGTTTCGCGCAAGGGAGGCACCGGTGTGTTCCGTTGGAGATCTCGGAGCCTTCCAACATGCGCAACGGCAGCCGAGAGAGTTTTAGTGAGTTGGAATCTCACATATACCCCCAGAGGATGGAAATCTGAAGATTTCTCTCTCGTTAAAAAGCAGGATACACCATGTTTATTTCTGAGTTTTGTAGTTACATAAAACGCAGTATGTATAATTAACAACACAGTTTTATTCGTTGTTATATTATGTTCATAAAGCCATAAAATAAAACGTCTATACAGCTCGCGGCACGAAAGTTAAAAACGTAATCTAGATGATATGATGATCCAGGGCTAGCAATATTCAAGGCTGGCGAACCAATCAGTGCTTTCGACTGACAATTTATTTCGCTATGAGGTGATTAGACACGCTTAACGAAAGTCTAGGTAACTACAAACTACTTAAAGAGAAGAGATATATACTGATCAATATAAGGCAAATGATTAGCTATTGATCATTGAATGAATAGCTAATCCTACACAGGTGCCTAACCTGCCTTAAGGCTAATTACCTAACACTAAGCTAAGCTCTAAATCACGATAGACTGTCTATCTGGTCATCGGCTGTAGGAAGAATCCATACTATCCATACTAATATTATAAATGTGAAAGTGTGTTTGTTTATTTATTTGTTTGTTTGTTTGTTTGTCCGGCTTTCACGTCGCAACGAAGCTATTAATCTGTTCTGTGTATTAAATGGTATGGTTTTTGTGTGTGGAGATAGTGAGGAGGGTGGAGAGTGACGTAGGCTTCTTTTTACCCCGGTAAAACATCCCCATGGGAAGATATCGATGTTTTGTTATTTGCTAGATATTTAGTTCCGGTTATTGTTAATAGATGGCGTTAGTAAAATTCATTTGCAAGTTCTGAATCACGCTAACAAATGATACATGTAAATTTATTAAGTCATAGGCAACTAATAAATTGAATTGAATTTTGAATTCGCGCTGGATAAATTGTTGTTTTGGTTTAAAATTAATATGGTAAAGGACATACGCTTTGATTTTGGTTTTGGTTCGCTTATTGAATTAGTTTTGTCTACTGTTGTTGTTTTGGCTTAAAATAATAATAACATAAGTCGTCTACTCTATGGAACTCTAAGAAAAAAATCAGTCTCACAACAAATATGAGGGTGCATCTGTACAATGACATGAATGCTGGAAACTATGCTGAAACACTCTTGAAAATTGGAGATGGGCGTTCCTGGAAACTGATGCCGAGGGCTGTGTGACACTAACGGAAAATTTTTGTAAATTAGTACAGAGTAATTCAGAACTGATTGCAAGTGTTTACCCAGGTTTACAAAACAATATATATGAAGATCAATATCTATGTCAAAGGGGGATTCTAGCACCTAAAAACGATATTGTAAACAAAATAAATTCACACATATTGAGTGAAGTAGCAGGAGATACGACAGAATATTTATCAATAGACACAGTAATGGACACAGAACAGACTGGTGTACCACAGATGTGTCATGTATGATAAAAAAGTCATTGTTAATTCCCTTTGACCACGCGGGCGGAGCCGCGAGCAAAAGCTAGTTTACAATATGTTTATCCTATGCCTTAGTGTAGGCCGAGAGAGAAAAAAGCCGGAGGAAGAAACACTAGGTACTCTTTTAAAATTCAAATTAATTTGTACAGAAAATATGTACAGTATGACCATGACATGATCAGGACAGCCAATCGTGTATGCCAAGAATCACCCCATATGCCACCTGCTTACAATATTTAGTATAATTACTAATACAATGAAAAGCATAGTCAGTCAGAGTTTAATTCAGTCCCATGCCTTCTTATCATCCAAATACTCCTGAATATCATAATAAGCTTTTCGGATAATTGATTAAATATTTATTTCAATCCCAGGGTAGAACCAGTGAACGAAAACGAACCAGACGGCCAGAAACTGAACGTATACGTGGGCGGAGGTTCTCTCATACATCCCAGCGTTGTGCTGACAGTTGCCCACTACGTTGCCGGCGGTAAGGTCCTGAGGGTTCGCGCTGGAGAGTGGGATACGCAGACCACTAAAGAGATCTACCCGTACCAGGACAGAGATGTCAAGAAGACTGAAGTGCATAGAGATTTTAACAAGAGTGAGTATTGCATTCCTTTTTTTTTTGTAGTATAGACCGACAAACATACGTGCCACCTGATGCTAAATGGTCACTGTCGTCTATGGACACGTGCCACACCAGGGGTATCACAGGTGCGTTGCCTGCCTTGAAGGAAGCGTTTCACACTCTTTTTGAAACGCTCCGTAGCTCGAAGGGAAAACCTCGGTCGGAAGCTCATTCCACAGAAGAGGAAATTTTTTTTTGCATCGTCCCCTCTCCTCGTGCATTAAGACCCCAAAGACGCTGACTATTGGGGACGAGCCCCACAGACACAGCTTTGTGAGAATGCGGGCTGACCATTGACCAACCCAGTGTTGAAATATCATTAGAAACAAACAAGTACTTATTTTAGAATATAAAGAAGAGAATAGAAAAATAAATAGATTAATAGAAGAATACAACACGGAGCGAGCTAGACTTTAAGCAGTTTCTGGACATGACGCTGGTCACTGGCTACATGCGCTTTAATATTGTATAATAAAATTTTACCACAGCTAATTTAAAATAGAAATTAATTAACTATCGTATAAACAATCACTGCGTACTTTGGAACTTACCTACTGCAAAAGCACTTCACTTATCAATTTATGCAGTGGATTTTCCTTTTAAGTCGGTGATAAATAACATTTTTCGAGTAAACAGTAATGGCTGTAACTCGTTTCCAAATGACGTAAGCACAGATTATCGACAGACAGACCTGTAGGCGCTCTCGCGTTGAGAGAATTCGGGGTTAGGGGAGATCCCCTCCATCCGGGCAATTATTGCTCCAGGGGTAAACCCCGTCGGTGACTTCCCGGCTGTTGAGCGTGGGAGCAAGTCGATCGTGCGCCGTGGCCGTTAGTCGCTAATTCCCCCTTGATGGTCGAGGAGAAGAAGGTCCAACAGCTCTCTAGGGAGCGGTAGACTTTCAGGAGGCGCGCGTGCAACGTCGCTATCCCCCTTAGAAGAGGATGCGGCCCATTGTCGGCGCGGTCAACATAACACGCGCCAACCGGTCAGTCCACCTCGTCCACCGTCGGTCTTCGTCTCTACTCGAGGTCTCTTACCCAACGGTCATCAGTACCTACGTGTTACGCAAAGGGTTGGGCGCCCCGAGGCACACCTTTGCTAACCCTCAAGTTGAAACTTGGTGTAATGTTATTTATATGATAAAATTTTGAAGGTAACATTGACATAAAGTATTTGTTTTTCCTGTTAAATTCATACCGCGACCTTGGTTTTTATTTAACGATTTATTTACAATTTGCAATTTAGCAATGAACCTATCTAAATGTCAGCATTTTGACTAGGTACCAAATCTGTTCTGTGGGTACCAATACAGATTTAAGACAAGGTGGACAAACAATGTGAAGAAGATGGCGGGAGACTCGTAGGTTCAGAAGGCCAGGACCGATCGGAGTGGTGTCGTATAAGGGAGGCCTATGACCCGCAGTCGATCTCAAAGGGCTGATGTTTGCTCAACATTTCTATACACATAATAAAAATCTAACGAGTCCGTGAAATTTTGAAAATCCGTTGAATAAATCTTCAAAAACACTATCAAGGGGTGATATGTATTCTTACATACCCCGAAAATATTTTTTTAATGTATATTGTATGTCTTTATGTCTGTCAAATAATTTTAAATGTAAGTATATAAATATTATTTGTTTTAGGTCAGACCTACTTTGACTTATTGAACCAACATTATTAAGTTTCCTTTTATAATTTTTTTCGAAATTCAAACGTTGGTCCAACAATTATTGAGTTTCCTTTTATAAATTTCATCGAAATTCAAACGTACTCAGATAACTTTTATATAGATACTGAAGCGTATAGTCTCTATGCTCAGAGGTCACGATTTATCATACTAAGTGTATTTGATTATAAGTTGATGTATGAAAAACCAGACCTTGCTTATTAATAACATCCAGTTATGAGACGTCGCGTAACGAATTAAAAAATCATGATAGCTTACCATAGGTTCTCAAACTTAATAGCTCATTGCCTTCTTTGTGAATTAAATATTTATGAACACTTAGCCTTAGGTACGCCTCAAATCTATGTACGTAATTTTGGTTTACTGCATAAGTGTAAAGTAATTATTATTGTGGGATTAACTAATAATTCAATGATCAATAGCTAATCCTATATATTTATAAGTAAACTTTGTTATATAAATTAATTAATTTAGAATAGCATTATATTTCTTTTCTTTCAGTAGTTTGCAGTTAAGTTACCCTAGACTTTCGTCAAGCCTGTCCAATCACCTCATAGCGAAATAAATTATTTGCCTTTATCTTAAACTTGACTAACTGGAGATTTTTTCAGCGCGCGCCTACAAGGGGCGATGTCGCCCACTTTGAGACACACTGGCCGAGACGAACTTGTTTCTATTTTAATTAAGTTTAAAAACGAGTGTGAAGTTTTGTCTGGGCGCTGCAAGCATATTTTTTTATTGAAGTAAAACTTCTTTAGGCGCGACTAGGGAGTAACTCAGATTTTTGATTCTGACGGATGTTCCGGTTATTTTCTTATTAGGTAATTTATTAATCAAAACGAGTACTTTTTTTTTTGACGTATGTGACGCTTATTTTTGGAACGAATTTCCTTATTAAAAATTAAGACTAAAAGTACTGACACTTTTTGGTAGAACCTATTTACGGTGCGCTTGCTGTTTTATTTTGAATATCTAGGTTACATAATAAATAATATAAATAACAATATGTAACTTATATTAGCTTTTACTTCAATCGCGCGTAAAGGTTACACGCACACACTTTTTTTATATTTATGATCTATAATGACAAATATATAAAGAAATTTACAAGATATACAGATGTAAATATTCTAAAAGTATATTTTTTTTGCTAGGATGAGACACCTTTTTAAACAAATACAATAATTATTTGTATTGGCATTTGTAAAATATTTTTATTTACAGTACGGTACAAAAATGCAACAAAAACATTGACAATACTTGTTAGACTTTTGCAGCAAGTAATTAAACAATTAATATTTTTTAATAATTTGGTACTTTAATGCTATTAAATATAATGAAATTATATACAGGGTGTCCCAGAATGAATGGATAATCCTTGAGCCCCGCACAGAACAGCTCTCCAGCGCTTAGAAAAAAATATCAAAAAAAAAAAATTCCAAGTGATACCCAAAATATGATTTTTTTTAGAAAAACATACGTTATTTTACCTTTACTTCACATTCATGTACACAACTGCCACAAATTAATGAAATTCTTGGCGTTTTTGGTGTCATTTTATTCCTGATAGACTATACTACTAGAAATACATTAAATAATATAAGTATCTGTGTGACTTTTTTTATAAAAAAAATAGGATCTTGAATTTTTAACATGAAATTTGTGACCAAAATTATTTTGACATAGTTTGAGAGTGTTTCATGCAAAAAAAAAGTATGAAAACGTGAGTGTCCAGCTATTTTAAAAACATGCTCAGTTATTACAGTTTAAAAAATGGTATAATACATCATTGTATCTAATACTACTATGAAGTTATTGCTATTGAGATGCAAAACGAGTAAATACGACTAAAATAGAAAAGTTAACGTCTTAATACATTTTAATAATAATAAAACATTTCAGGTGTCGCTTCGACCCATAGACGTCCCACTGCTGGGCACGGGTCTCCCCCACAGACCTGCGGGAGGTCTAGAGCATACTCCACCACGCTTCTCCAATGCGGATTGGTGGAGGGGTTAGTGGCCAATCCAGTGTCGAATGTTCTCAAGCCACCCGAAGGTCTTCGACAAGGCTTAACGACTGTTTCCAGCATAGAAAACAACCGGGACAGACGGCTTTACGTGCCCTCCGAAGCACGGTAGCGTCCATGAAATTTTGCGCTCACCCATCCACAAACCGACCGCACCCGTCGTTGCTTAACTCTTTCGGTCACATTGAATCGACGCGAGCCATTGGGCTATGGACGCTACATTTCAGGTGTACATAACATCAATCTTTATTCACAACAGGTGTTCAAATTGTCTGCCACCGATTCTAATACACGCTTGACATCTTCTTTTATAGGCTCTACTAAGAAACCGTGCGTAGAGTCGTTCATTTATTTTTGAAGCGGCCTCTTGAACACGGCTGCGTAATTTCTCATTTGAAATTGTTTTCGAGTACACTTCTTCCTTTAGACAGCCCCAGTAAAAACATCCCGTCAGTTTAAATCTGGAGATCGAGGAGGTAACAGAATGGGACCCAAACGACCAATCCATTTGTTTGGATACGTGGCATTTAAATAAGCCCGGACGTTTGTACCATAATATGCAGGGCAGCCATCATTCTGTAAACAATGGGATTCCATTACCTCCTACGAAACAGTCGTTAAGCCTTGTCGAAGACCTTTGGGAGGCTTGAGAACATTCGACACTGGATTGGCCACTAACCCCTCCACCAATCCGCATTGGAGCAGCGTGGTGGAGTATGCTCTAGACCTCCCGCAGGTCTGTGGGGGAGACCCGTGCCCAGCAGTGGGACGTCTATGGGTCGAAGCGACACCTGAAATGTTTTATTATTATTAAAATGTATTAAGACGTTAACTTTTCTATTTTAGTCGTATTTACTCGTTTTGCATCTCAATAGCAATAACTTCATAGTAGTATTAGATACAATGATGTATTATACCATTTTTTAAACTGTAATAACTGAGCATGTTTTTAAAATAGCTGGACACTCACGTTTTCATACTTTTTTTTTGCATGAAACACTCTCAAACTATGTCAAAATAATTTTGGTCACAAATTTCATGTTAAAAATTCAAGTTCTTATTTTTTTTATAAAAAAAGTATCACAGATACTTATATTATTTAATGTATTTCTAGTAGTATAGTCTATCAGGAATAAAATGACACCAAAAACGCCAAGAATTTCATTAATTTGTGGCAGTTGTGTACATGAATGTGAAGTAAAGGTAAAATAACGTATGTTTTTCTAAAAAAAATCATATTTTGGGTATCACTTGGAATTTATTTTTTTTGATATTTTTTTCTAAGCGCTGGAGAGCTGTTCTGTGCGGGGCTCAAGGATTATCCATTCATTCTGGGACACCCTGTATAATTACCAGCTGACCCGGCAAACGTTGTTTTGCCATATAAATAATTTTTGGTTGATCGTAGAGGGTTGAAAATTCACGGTTGTATGTATTTTCTAATGTTGTATCATAAAAAAATACAAAAATAAAAATGTATCTAACAATTAAAAAAAAAAATTTGGGATGGACTACCCTTAACATTTAGGGGGATGAAAAATAGATGTTAGTCGATTCTCAGACCTACTGAATACGCATATAAAATTTGGTAAAAATCGGTAAAGCCGTTTCGGAGGAGTACTGCAACAAACATTGTGACACGGAAATTTTATATATTAGATAAATTATAAAAATTGTATACAGTCGGTTACCGAGCAGCAAGCCGGTTATGTCTAGGTGTTGCAAGCAAAGTAATTTCGCTAATACAACGGGAAATATATTTCTTAATCTATAAAAAGAAGAAGCTGACTGACTGACTGACTGACTGACTGACATATCAACCCAGGGCCTAAACTATAAGGGTTAGAAACTTGAAATTTTGCACAGGGGTTCCTTTTATAGCGTAGGGGAGCATTAAGAAAGGATTTTAGAAAATTCACCCCCTAAGGGGGTAAAACGGGGGTGCAAAGTTAGTATGAAACTTTGCCGTTTTTGAAGTTAGTGTCTAATTCCACGCGAGCGAAGCTGCGGGCGTCCACTAGCTTAATAATATATTAGTTACCTATATTAATATAATAATACTAGTGGACGCCCGCAGATTCGCTCGCGGAGAATTAGACCCATCAACGACGTCTGCCCGCGTTCGGGTGACTTGACTTCATAAACGACAAAGTTTCATACTAACTTTGCACCCCCGTTTTATCCCCTTAGGGGGTGAATTATCAAAAATCCTTTCTTAGTGCTCCCCTACGTTATAAAAGGAAACCCTATGCAAAATTTCAAGTTTCTAACCCTTATAGTTTAGGCCCTGCGTTGATATGTCAGTCAGTCAGTCAGTCAGTCAGTCAGTCACCTTCTCCTTTTATATATATAGAGAAGATAATGTAGCGTCCATAGCCCAATGGCTTGCATCGATTCAATGTGATCGAAAGAGTTAAGCAACGACGAGCGCGGTCGGTTTGTGGATAGGTGACCGCTAGTGGCAAAATTTCATGGACGCTACCGTGCTTCGGAGGGCACGTAAAGCCGTCGGTCCTGGTTGTTTTCAATGCTGGAAACAGTCGTTAAGCCTTGTCGAAGACCTTCGGGTGGCTTGAGAACATTCGACACTGGGTTGGCCACTAACCCCTCCACCAGTACGCATTGGAGCAGCGTGGTAGAGTATGCTCTAGACCTCCCGCAGCAGAGTCTGTGAGGGAGACCCGTACCCAGCAGTGGGACGTCTATGGGTCTTAGCGATTAATATAATAATTATATTAAGTAGATACGAGCACATAATGTACCTACATAATTTGTGTTCAAAACAATCTGAAGTGTTTTGGCGCTATAAATTAACTTTGAATATAATTTAGTTAAAATATAAAATTTATTTTAAAAAATCAAGTTATTTATGTATGTGTTAATCAAATGTTTTTATTGGCACTTACATTTAACCCTTAACTTGGCGGAAAGTAAAAATGTAAATAAAATGGTTTCCATTGATAAATTTGGTCTTATTTATGATCAGATAACATGAAAAAAATTAAAAAAAAAATTAAATGTCCTTAGATTTTGAGAAAATCTATGTGCATCACAATGTACACCGCCAATTATGCAGAAATATATACCTTGTACATTGTGATGCACATTGCCAGGTTTATAATAAAATACTGGTTTGTAATTTTAAAATATTTATTAGAAAAAATATAATAAATTTAGGTTTTTGAGTGGAAATTACGGAAACAATTACGTTTTTGTTTAAGTACCCACAACAAAACACAAGTGTACGCGGCACTTTATAAAGAAAACAGTAGTTCTGCCAGCTTTGCAATACTTACAACTTGTTTCATCTCCTGCTCGTACTTGGCGATAGAAAAACTTCTGTTAGTATTCGCGTTAGTGGTAAACCGATAGAGATATCGACTTCCTCTTTATTGGACTCTGTCGAACTATTGAGCAAATTAAGGGCTTCGAGCGAAGAGGCAATTGAGGGTGCATCAGAAGTGTCTGGCGATGGCGGTATATACACATTCGTGTCTTCATCGGATGTGGAACTATCGTCAGAGCATACATTTTTTGTAGGGACTAAAGCTAAGATTATGTTCTGTAGGCAAAACAAAAAAATAAAGCTAAAAACAAGCACTTACACCAAAATGCAACCAAAATATCGGGAAAAAACCATCAAGACAGCTCAAAACTTAATATTACGTAAACCTGGCAATGTACATCGTGGTTACCATAATAATGCTCTATGTACTTTACCGCTTCATTGGCAATGTGCAGTGCAATGTACGTACATTTATTTGAATCAAAAGCATAAATAAATATATAGTTAGCTACGCAAAAGTGCACTAACTGAATAATATACACTCTTTATTTTCAACCTACGACAAGACATTGCTAATTTTCGCAGAAAAAAGTTGATAATAAAATAAAAACTTACCCGCGTTACACGTGTAGCTGATTTCTTTTCGGCTATTTTGAATTTGACATATATTATTAAATGTTACTACAGTAAAAGTATTTTCTACCAAATCTAATATATTTGGCAAAACATTTATGGAAACATTCACGAAAGAAAAAACTGTAAATAACGAGAAATATTTTTTTTAAATGTGTGTACATTGGAGTGTACGTTGTCAAGTTAAGGGTAATTAAGTAATTTTAACAAAAAAATGTTGTAGTTCAAACGAGGGTTTCTTCTCAGAATGGATGAGGTGAGGCCTCAATCCACCACGCTGGCCAAGTGCGGATTGGCAGACTTCACATGCCTCCGAGAACATTATGGAGAACTCTCAGGCATGCAAGTTTTCTCGTGATGTTTTCTTTACTGTTAAATCAAGGTTAAATCGCACTTAACTTGAAAATGTCATTGGAACGTGCAGCTTGGATTTGAATCGAGTAATAGAACAGAATTTGACCGCTGGAGTGAAAGGTGAGTTTAAAAACGATACGGACGATAGATTTACGTGATAACGTCATAATCATTATTTTATTCAATACAAAAAAGGAGGATTGACGTCTGTAGTCTAAACTTCAAAGTATTCTACAGTACAGATAACTAATCACAGACAACAGACAAGTCTATATATTTATTTTGACAGTTCCCTATTTCGGAGCCATGGAACCGCCAATGTTGTCGGGTGTAAAATTAATTTATTGAAAATAATTTCTCTGCAGAGAACCGCTCATTTAATATTTTTTTAAATATTTTTTTGTGAATCAGTATATTTTTCTCTTTTTATGCTGGAATATACAAAAGTCTGGGACGGAACGGAACACTTTTTCATATGCGCTGTCGATGTTCATCAATTTATATGACGTTATGACGTCAAAACAACTAGACTGTCACCTCTATTTCACATGGATGGATATATGGAAATCTACAATAAAATAGGTTTATTGGAAGATGTAAATTTGAACAATAGAGAGAGAGATTCAAATAGAGACTAACATGGTTAGTCCAGTTAGAAAAGAGAGTTAAAATAACATTAGTTGGTCAATTCGTTAGTCTCTTCATACTGTTAATGTCGATAAAACAGGTTTAATTAAATTATTTTAATTACAGTGTAAATATGTAATATTATTATTTTGTTTTCCTTATATTTTGTTTACTTTCCTTATTATGTAATATTTTGGCAGTGGCTGTTAATTATGTGTAAATAAATTAATAAATAATTACTAATTGTAGTTTTCCCTTACTTTTTGCAATTACGACTTTCCCTTGAGTGTAAAAAAGTATGATTAAATCGTTGTAATGAATATGAACACATTTCTTTTATTTTTCTTCGAACGCATAAAGGCAACGGGCCATACTCTGTGGTCCTCCATCTATGCGTAGGACCAATCAGAGCGCGGCATCTGTTTTGCCGCGCATTTTTGAATCGCGAGCGTGAGATTCGCGGGAAAGGAGACTGAACGGAGTTAGTGCGGACAAGGGTATTTTATTATTTTGTAATTTGTTGTTTTAAAAGTAAATTATTTTGTTAAGGAATAAAAACTTTTCTTACATCGTTTATTTAAACCTGTGTCATTACGATCTGTAACCAGAAGCTTGTAACACTGACCGGTTGTCATAACGATACGCGCGTTCGCGCTCAACTAACCTTCAGCACAAGGAAAATATTTAAAAATCTCATCAAACGACTCCCGGAGAGTCGACAGAGTAAATGTGTTTATAATTTGTGTGTTTTGATTAAAGTGTTTGTTAGTTTTAATTTTCTGAACAAAAAGGGTCGAGAGCAAGGTAATTTGATTTTTTTTTTAATTTTTGCTATGTAATGTCAAAATTGGCGCTAAATTATGTGTTGTAAACGTGTAACTTATTTATTTGTATGCATATGCCATTCGCAGCCTTATTAAGAGATTTTATACAAATATTTTAATAATAACAGTAACTATATTAAGTAACCAATTAGTTAATTATTACTATTGCAATTAGTAACTAATCTAAATTTCGTAATTAATAAACACGTTTTTAATTTCATTTGAACACTAGTGGTGTCCCGCGGCTTCGTTTGCGTCGGTAAAAAATCATACAAACTTTGTTTATTCGCAGAAAATCTCGGTAGAATTACTATTTTGTAAGGCATCCCAGGGACTCTATCATGCATTATCATGGGAACCAAATATGTGTGCCAAATTTCAGCTCGATAGCTTGAGTGGAAGTGGGTGAAATATTGATTGCAAGATTCCAGGACATACATGAATGAATACATACATACGAGTGAAGTTAAATAAAAGCTTTTAATAATAAAAATCCCGTTCGGGATTCGACCCGCGGGTCGATATCATATCAAGTTATCAGGCTCAGAGTCGTCTGTTTGTAATTTAGTGTTTACCTACCTATACATTTTAATAAAATACAGGGATATTCTTGAATGAAGAAAATAATAAATTATATACTTTGCTACCATTGTTATTTGGTAGTACACTTTACAAATAAAGATGAAATATTATCATTCAGTGCATAATTGTACCATGTTTCACCACAATCTGATTAAAGGTTTATAAAGCAGTGCATGAGATTCAACAAACCGCTTCTTTTGTCCCACTGTTGGGCACGTATCCTCTTGGAATGGGAGTGGTTGGACTGAGTCCAAAACGCTGGCGAAGTATGCCAATCCGCAATTGACAAACAGAACATGTAATGAGAACATTATGAAGAACTCTCAGGCAGATTTCCATACGACATTTAATTTCTTAAATCGCACATTAAGATAAAAGCTTTCCAGTAGTGCATGTATTCATGGCTCCGTCTTATCTGTATGATAACAAACCATTAATTAGGGGTCAGTGATATTCATGACGTGACATCTTAGTTGGTCGCAAACAAAAGTCATTTAACTGTGGGCTCATATCGACGAGCGGTGACAGTCCGGGTTCAAACCCAAGCGGCACGCACCATACGGAACGGACAACATGTCTCACGTGAGAACGTTTCCGTTAATTCTCTCATGAAATTTTTTGTATTGATAGGCATCTACTTCGTCGTCCCTGTAGCTCGGGACCATAATATTGCTACGGTAGCCCCTGACTGTCGTAAAGGCGACTAAAAGTGGGCTTCTGGGGTTGCGGGCGGTGCGGGGGAGCTCGAATGTGACCCCGGGAAAGACGACGCTGTTTGTGGCTGCACAGCGATGTGAAACCGGGAAGAGCCCGTCTTGGGCGCAGCGCCGGAGGGCACCGGCGCGTTCTACAAGAGATCCCGGAGCCCTCCTGTATTCTTGTTTATATATAAGAATAATTTATTGTCATTTAAAATATACATACGAGATCTCAAAAGCAGATTGAACAAAATGATAACAAGTAATAAGTAAAATATAAAAATATCAATTACATGCACACATACATTTTACATATAAATCAATACATACATATATTATTAGATACGATAAATAAATAATGTATATATTATATTTTGTTTACTATTTATATCTATACTAAACTGAAAAAAAAAACATATACATACATAAATAATAAGTAAGTAGGTACCCTTGTCCCATTTTCTTCCTTTGTTACTCTATGGATATTTATCTTTGTTATGACAAAAAACATGGAATGAATAGTTATTTACAAATCGCCAAAGCAGAGCCAGATAGAGGAAAACGGCCCCACGTATATACGCTTGTGGCCAGTTGATGACCTCAGAGCCAACAATTACATAACACAAGCAGAATCGAATTTAATAGCCATTTACAATGACCAATTCGAGGTTACGATTAATATGTGATAGTCGAACCTGATATTACCTACTGTACATTAATTTTTTAATTAATTAAATAAATGAGGAATTTTCTGTGATATCGATTTTTTTTCTCTTTAAAGTTATGTCAAATCAATTAACTTTAACATATACATATACATCTAATAAACCAATTACAACAAATTTATATAATGAATAAACCTAAAACTAAAAAACCTTAAAAATATAAAATAATCACTAAAATATATTATTAAAAGGAGTCCCTTTAGGCAAGGTTCCGAAGATTAAATATTAACTATTATATAATTTTTGATTTTATTCCACAATTTTTTACTCAACCATTTAAAATTAGTTTAAAAATAACATCATAACATGTAATATTATACATATATATTATACATATCATAAGTTATTAGATCCCATATAATAAGTACGTGGTATGTTAAGCCTATTGCCATACACTGGGCACAAGGCACAAATCAAGACTCCCAGCAGCTACCGGCATTACAAATAAAAAAAATCCACTATTAAGGGTATTGTACTGTATTATCATAGTAGTGGTTTGCATTAAGTTTATCATTATAAAGATACCATAATGACATTCAAACTTTAAAAAATAAAATTATCTATGGTCGAATTTCGACCACTTGGCAACGACTAGTTTATAAAAATATCCAAGTTTAAAAGGCTAATATAAAAATAACAAATTAATGATATTATCAATTAACGATGAACCTCTTTTTGAAAATAAAACGCATCAACTCAACAGGTTTAAAACATGTTTTTTTAATAATAAATGAACATAAACAACATTTAAAAAAGTTATGAGAAGAATGATGGTCTTCCAAGTTCAAATCTCTCGTTTTATTTAATTGCCAGCTGGAACCAGCCAGACAGGTCCGACGTCTTTGTTGCTACGCGTTCTAAAGTCATTTAACTACTTATAACTAGGTATAATTTACAGGAGATTCATCGAATGACATCATCAATAAATATTATTAAAAAACTAAGTCCCTAGGCGCGTCTGTCGCGATCAACGTAAAAACTACTAAGTAAACGGATTTTCATGTGGTTTTAACACTTAGATAAAATTATTTAGGATGAGGGTTTTATGTACATAATTTGCTTAGGTTTTGTGTAAATTAGTTCAATGAGGATAATTGTCCTGAAAGCTGTATATATGAATAGATAGGTAGACGGTAGATCTAAATATGAAGCCAAATACTCTCTTAAATAGAAGAATGATAGCATGACAGTGCATCAACGAATTTCACCGCTCAGTCGTAGGCGGAGCGTCACACGAAATAATGAAAAATTATGGATCCTGTTCCTTCATTTTGAATTAACATCAACTTGATCTCCCCGAGGTTTCAAAGATAGGTGGCGTGCAATGTTTGACAAGCCTGCCCAAGCGGTGACAGCCCAGTGGCTATAGAACTCGTCTTTCACACGAGCGATCCGGGTTTAAATCCAAGCCGCACGCACCAATGGCTTTTCACTAAATGTGCGATTTGAGAAATTAAATGTCAAATGCTATAACGATGAAGGACACATCTATATGAAAACGATTTGACGCGTGCAATGTGTCGCGGGGTAAGCCAGTTTACTTGATTGTTCAGCGATAAAAAAAAACTGATTGTCTGTAAAGTCGGTTTACGGACGATAGATTATTATTTGTATAATTTAGGAAATGTATGTAGTACGTATTTATGACATTATATAGCTCTACTTATTGACATTGTTAATTAATTAAGATGAAAATATTTGCATACCCCTATGAGGGTTAAATAAGATGTGCTGTCCATATATAACCAACCATCTGTAATACCTTATTTCAGCAAATAAATATTGATTTGATTTGATTTGATTTGATTTAGATTTACGTGATAACGTCATAATCATTATTTTAAACAATACAAAAACGGAGAATTGAAAATACAAAGGTAACAGACAACAGACTAGTCTATATATTTATTTTGACAGTTCCCTATTTCGGAGCCATGGAACCGCCAATGTTGTCGTGTGTAAAATTAATATAATAAAATTAAAAATTTATTTAATAAAAACACTCAGGCGGAACGGGACACTTTTTCATGTGCGCTGTTCATCAATTTATAGGACGTTATCACGTCAATAAAATTTCTCTCGCTTCAGATGCTGAAATATCTTGCCCTAGCATGCCTCTTGGGCGTTTGCTACGTCGCCGGCCAACAGCAGCAGGGTGACTTGGACGCAGTGCTGCTGGGGATCTTCGGCGACCCCAACCAGAACAAGAACCAGGCGTCAACCTTGGTCCCGCCAGTCACGCAGCCCAGTGAGTCCGCTTTGCTTTTTTTTTATGGATAAAAGATAGCAACTAGTTTGCAGCACCACCCATCCGCTGCCGCCCATGACAACTGTGACTGACTTTGAACAAGACTCAATTAGGGACTGGGATGGTTATTCCAATTAGTTGAGAGAGTTAATTAGAACATTAGTTGGTCAGTTCGTTAGTAGGTATGAGGACTGGGGACTGTTAGTGATAGTTAGTCCTGTTAGTTGGTATTAGTAATAGTCCAGTTAGTACTTGTTAGTGGGAATCTCTTTCTAAGTCAGTCACAGATGTGTTGCTACCCTTGAGGACTAAGATGGTCGCCTCTAAAGAAGTGTAACCGGAAACCACACCTTTCTAACCGGACCATAATTGCTTTAAAAACAATTATTACACGGCAGAATTGGTACTAGGTACCGTGGCGGGCGGTGGTACTGCCCCGTTTCATGAAAATTCTTTGGAGCCGATTCCGAGATTCCAATTATATACAAGAATTGCTCGTTTATAGAGATTAGATAGATATAATTTTTAATATAATTTTTTAATAATTTCTGTGCCCGTGCCACAGAATACATAATAGTACAAGTACCCGTGTCCTATTAAAGTGGGCCAAATGTGTTGCAGCCATTAATAGTTTTGCTATAAACTATAGTTACTTAGAATGTTTATTGACGCAAAACTTAATTACTTAGTTATATTGTAATTTGTGTTTGAGGCAATAAAAAGCCAATTAGTTTTTTATCCAACCACAAGAGGAAGTTACGCCTCGTTTGAGCCGGCGTATTGAATTATAAATATCTTAACAAAATTCCAAGAAAACTGATAAACTATATTTATAGATTTAAGCATAGATAAAAAACATAAGCAACCATAGATGTATATCTATGATTAGATACCTTAATAACGTTCAAACTTTAAAATTTAAAAAATGAATGACCGTTGAATTATAAGGCGAGCCGAAACAGAGTGCACCTTCCAATATTACTAACTCCATGATCATTTATTTTGCATGTGACGTTATAAGGGTACATTTATGTAGTTCTTTAATATGTGGATCTAATATTTCCATGTTTAACTTTTAGAATGTAGGTACCATTTTAAAGTTAAATTTTTCCTTTATGTTTTAGTACTCTACTAGTCCGAACCACATGACAAAACGGGTCGCACTGAAAACTAGCGGCTGTGTACATATACGCTATAGCCAGTGCTGAGTGCGATCCATTTTCGTCAAGTATTATTTCGACAAATTTTAAATTTAATTTTTGATAGTTGCCTTGTATCTTATTTTGTTGTCTTTTGGTGTTATAATTTAAATTATTCTTAGTATATATTATCTATTATTTAATTTATTATTATTTATTTATACATCGTTTACGATGTTTGACCAAATAATGGATTTATATTCTATTATATTCTACTAGTGGACGCGTGTGTAATTAGACATTCACTAACTTCAAACACGGCAAAGTTTCATACTAACTTTGCACCCCTGTTTTACCCCCTTTAGGGGGTGAATTTTCAAAAATCCTTTCTTAGTGCTAGTGCCCCTACGTTATAAAAGGAACCCCTGTGCAAAATTTCAAGTTTCTAACCCTATAGTTGGCCCTGCGTTGATATGTCAGTCAGTCAGTCAGTCAGCTTCTCCTTTTATTGTATATACTAGTGGTCCGCCCCGGCTTCGCACGGGTATTTTATATAAAAATCAAAATTATAATACACGCACATAAACCCTATTTGCGTCAGGTTACTAAAAAAATAAAAATTTAACACGACTTTATTTTACATATAGATTATAACAATAGTTTCGTTTAGCCTATGTCACTCAGTGAAGATGCAGCTTTCTAATGGTGAAAGAATTTTTGAAATCGGTCCAGTAGTTTTGGCAGCGCACGCCAGAATAGCTCGCAGATGGTAGATTTCTTCCTACTTACCTACTTGACACTTATATATTTTGGACAATTCACACAATATCTTTATAAATTTTAGCCTGTGTGTTATTCTGATGTATAAGCTATATAATTGTAAAGTTTCATTAAAATCCATTCAGTACTTTTTACGTGAAAAAGTAACACACATCCATACATACATACATACTTACAAACTTTCCTCTTTATAATATTAGTAGGATAGATAGGATTATACCTTATCAACAGCCTAAAATTTAAGTTTTATGCTTCTAGTTCTGAAAATGACAATACTTTCATACAACCTTTTATCTCCCTTTTCAACCCATTACAACACTTTTTTCCAATTAAAAAGTGTCTATGTCCTTTGTCAGGCTCTAGACTGTGTACCAAATTTCATTTAAATCGGTTCAGTAGTTTTGGCGTGAAAGCGAAACAGACAGACAGACAGATAGACACTTCAAAACCAAACGTCCAATTTTAATCATTCAAAGACCAAATATTATCTACATAAACTGTAAATGTAGTCCAAAAAAAATTCAAGATAAAAAAATGGTTGTTGTGCCTCACTCGACATAGATAGGTATAGTGTGTCGCGGACTTTTTTATAGATATTTATAAGATCTACAATTAATTAGAACATTTTATGGTTCTATCTTTTATAGTTTAGGCAGCGTACGCAAAATAAGTAACTTTTCTGGTTGATTTTTTACACCTTGTGTCCGAAAAACCCAAATATCTTACGGAACCCTATTTTTTTTCCAAAATAAAATTTAGCCTATGACACTCAGGGATAGTGTAGCTTTCCAACAGTGAAAGAATTTTTCAAATCGGTTCAGTAGTTTTGAAGCCTATTCCATGCAAACAAACAAACAAATAATCAAATCTTTCCTCTTTATAATATTAGTATAGATGTATATAGATTCTATAATAGTGTTTCCTCCTCAGCAAACCCTGAGGACCTATCCTGCAAGATGGATGACGGCACCGTGGGCGAGTGCGTCAGATACTACCTCTGCAACACGAACAACACTGTCATCACAGATGGCATAGGCATCATCGATATCAGGTCTGTTTGAATGTTCTTATTTTAAAATTTGTGAATTAAAAAAAATTACTTGCTAGGATTTATTACTCAACTAGCTGCTACTCGAGGCTTCGCCCGCGTGAAATTGGTTTTTTTATCCCAAGAGAACACAGTATCGGTATAAAAAGATCCTATAGATATGTTTATCCAGGGTGTCAGCTACCTCCATACCAAATTTTATCAAAGTTGGTCAAGCCGTTTGCGCGTGAAGAAGTAACAAACATAAAAACACACCCACTCACAAAACATCGCCTTTATAATATTAGTTTGATGTGATGTGATTAAGTATTTACCTTAAGCGTCCATAGCCCAATGGCTCGCGTCTATCGTATGTGATAGACCGAGTTAAACAACGTCGGGCGCGGACGGTTTTAAGACGGGTAAGCGCTGCTGGCAAATTAAATGGCTTTCAATCAATGTAAAAACAATCCCTAGGATTTTATTATTTATTATTATGTATCTCTTTAAATTTCACGGGCCCAGATGTGGACACGGTAATTTGGAAGGCTGCGTGGGGGCACAGATGCAAATAATAGAGGCCCCTTCGAGACATTTAAATGAGTTGTGATATGAATGAAAGAAAGAAAGAAAGTAGAACGTTTATTTTGACAAAATGCAGCGTACATAAAACGTTAAAGAAAGTACAGAAACTTAATACACAAAATAAATTATACTGTAATTTTTTTTTTTAAATCTTTTACAACTTTTTATTTTGTTTTCGTGCATTGTCATCGGAACCAAATATGTGTGCCGAATTTCAACTCGATAGCTACAGTGGAAGTGGGTGTAATATTGATTGCAAGATTCCAGGATATACATACATAGTACATACCTACATACGTACATACATACATACGAGTGAAGTTAAATGAAAGCTTTTAAAAAAGATGGACACACAATATATGGCACACAATTATTATTGTTATTGTATCTCTTTAAATTTCACGGGTCCAGACGTGGACCCGGAAGGCTTGCATGGGGACACAGGTCCAACGCGTAGAGTCCCTTCGATACATTTTAATTTTAATTGTTATTATTATTACAGAGTGCGTGACGGCCCCTGCCCCTCTTACCTAGACGTTTGCTGTGTGCTGCCCGACAAGAGGACTCCTGACAATCCCATCACACCCTCCCCCTCAGTCCAACCGACAGTAAGTAAACAAACACTTGTAAAATGTTAAATTAAACACGTATGTTTAAATATGTTGAAATTAAACATAAATACTATACTAAAACACCCTACTCGGTTTAACATGCGGTAGCGCCCTAGGGTAGCGCCGCTTGCGCCCCGCCCCTCCAGGCGGGGTCGTCCCCCGATGTCGGCTTGATAGTCCTGTTGACTAAAGCCATCCCAAGGTAGTGTTTAGTGGAGTAGGCACAATGGCTTCACCTGTGAGTCCCACATATCCGGCCGCATGCATGCATGGTTTCGCCGGAATGCATGAGCATTCACTACCTCCCTCCCCTGGATTATATTATGTTTATAATATAGTATATATTCAGGAAGGGTATGCCCCAACTTCCATCTTCGGGGCTCAAAAAAAAAAAAAAAACCCTACTCGGTGACGCCGTAAAGGTCTGAATGACCATACAGCAAAAGTGCATTCGAAATTTATGTTTGTACCGCAGTCGAACGCTCGCCGTAAGTCGACAGAAAAATTTCTACATTAAGACTTACTCTATGACTATATTTAGTCAATATAATATTATAGTCCCTTCATTCGATTGCCAGCGGCATACTAAAACACCAAAACACGAAACACAGTTACTACTATACTAAAACACCCTATTCGGTGACGCCGTAAAGGTTTAGACGACCATACAGCAAAAGTCCATTCGGTTTAGACGACCATACATCAAAAGTCCATTCGGTTTAGACCACCCTGAGAGGAGACCCGAGCCCAACAATGGAACAAAGAAAGGGTTGTGATGATACAGGAAAAAAAAGTCCAATAGGGTGGTTAGCTTGAAAGAGCTCAAACCAAAAGGATGAAGGAGGAAGAAGGAGGAAATGGATGCTATTGATCTAAGGGTCTGCCCCTGTGGTACGGACCACGGCTTAGGTCAACGCTGTGTTTGTATAGAAGGCATCGACCAATCTCTCGGGGATACCTCATATTGGCCGTTAGAAAGTTGTGTCTTCATCCCCGCGGGCGAGGTGGTACGAACAATTCTAAAAGATATATCTTCTGAAATGGTTCTTTATTTCCTATAGATTTGAATATGCTGCACTCTCCACTTAGACTAAACTAATACCTAATACGCATATAGGAATGTAAAATTACCAAATCATTAATTCCGAAATATATTTTTCTACTATTCTTTTTGATATTAATTTTAACATCATAGAACTTACTTTGTAAAAATACAATATAAAAAGAACGAAATATCAAATTTTAATTCTTCCACCAGCGCGAAGGTTGTGGCCAGTGGAACAAGGAAGGAGTTGGCTTCAAGACCATCGGCGACAAGGACGGAGAGGCCAAGTTCGGAGAGTTCCCCTGGATGGTTGCCATTTTGAAGTGAGTATGTTTCACAAGATGGCGGAATGCATTAGAATAGTAAATAATAGAAATGAAAACTTCAAATGGTAGGAATACCGTGATTCTAATTTTTTTTTATTCCTATTCGCGTTGCTTACAATAGAATGTATCTGATAGATACGAATTTAGATTACGGTTTCCGGTTATTAATTTTATTCTTTACGTTTTTGTATTTACATGTCGCTTGATTTAACAAACACCCGAACTTTTTCGCTCGGAAACAGAAGTGTCAAACAGAATTGCCGCGTTTTTGTAACGATTCGCAACAGCGTTGGTTTAAAAAAAAGGTCACAGTACCTGACAGTGTTAAAATTAAAAATATATGTGCCATCGCTACCCTGACGCCTCTGGTTCCAACCACCGAGACCTGGACGTGATTCAGGGAGGCGGAACTGGACGTGAGGGAGAAGGATGAGGAACGTGCTGCAGTTCCTGAAGCCTTGACTGCTTACGTCGGTGGGGGTTCTCTCATCCATCCCAGCGTGGTTCTGAGTGCTGCTCACGTGACCAAAGCCAATCCACTGAGGTGTCGCGCCGGGGAATGGGACACACAGACTCCGAATGAGATATATCCCTTCCAGGACAGAGACGTTATGAAGGTCGTTGGGCATAAGGACTACAATTCAAGTAAGTGTATTTTAATCGTCAAGTTACGATTACATGTGACTCTATTTGTTATTTCATTGTTCAAATTAAATTTAACATATCTCTATCTGCATCTATTAATAATCCATTCATTTTAAATTCTGGATGTCACTTGATATAGCACGATACAAAGTGTGTCAAATATTTCTATAATAATATCTCTATTTAATAATATCTCTAGCAAAATATATCATTATATAGTTATTAATAAAAAAAATATCTATTGCTACTTACATTTCATTATATTTTAGAAAACCTATTCTACGATATTGCCCTGCTGTTCCTGGACAAGCCAATGGACTTGGCGCCCAACGTGGGGCTAGCCTGCCTTCCCCCGCCCAGGGAACGTGTTCCTGGTGGCACTGAATGCTTTGCATCCGGCTGGGGAAAGGACAAGTTTGGCAAGCAAGGACATTACCAAGTTATATTGAAGAAGGTAAGATTTCAAATTATGCAGTGTATTTGCTAGATAGAGAGCGCTGATAACTGATAGCTATGTATTTATGTATAGCTATGAGTTAGTATACCTAGTAGTTAAAGCGGTGACAGCCCAGTTGCTATCGAACTCGCCTCTCTTTCGAGCGGACCGGGATCAAACCCAGGCGGCACGCACCAATGACTTTTCTACATACATGACGTAGAAAAGTCCTCCAATGACTTTTCAAAGTTATGTGCGATTTAATAAATTAAATGTCACTTGCTATAACGTAGAAGGACACATCGTGAGGAAACCTGTATGCCTGAGAGTTCATCATAATGTTCTCGAAGGCATGTAAAGTCTGCCAATCCGCCCTTGGCCAGCGTGGTGACCCGAGAGGAGACCCGTGCCCAACAGTGGGTCAAAGACTGGGTTGTGATGATGATGATCATGATGATGCAGTTATCATAGTTAACTAACTTGAGTACGGATCTTTATTGGTAATGGTATTAAGCGAGCTAATAAAATATGGCACTTTTAACAGACAGGACCAGTACGATACTACTACGAAATTAAAGTATTTCGATCTCGTTTTATCCTTCGTGTTCACCGGATATGGTCACGACGCATTATATAATTCTTTGTTGAAATAATTATTTAATTCGGGTAACGATTAATATATGGAGGTCGCCTGGGGAAATACCACCGCCCGCCTCGAGTTATTGCTACCGTGTAATAATCGTTTTTAAAGCAAAAGCCGTTTGAAAAGGTGTGGTTTTCGGTTACACTTTTGGTGGTGACCATCGTAGTCCTCAAGGCATCTGTGGCTGAATTGGAAAAAGACTTACAAACAATTACTAACTGGACTATTACTAACTCCAACTAACAGGAATAACTATCACTAACAGTCCCTATTCCTGTCCTCATACCCACTAACGTACCTACTGACCAACAAATGTTCTAGTTAGGTCTCTCAGGTAACTGAACTAACCATCCCAGTTCCTATTTGAGCCTTCTTCAAAGTCAGTCACAGTTGCCATGGGCGGCATCAGTTAAGTGGTGCAACCTCGATTGCTATCTTATATCCAAAAAATAAACCATTTCCTGATTTACAGTTACGGTTAAAATATTCATTTTATAACTATTTATTGAAGGAGAGAAGCTTAATTTGTTTAAAATTCATGTCGCGGCAAAGCGACGCGAATTATTTCGCAACATGCACATCTACGATGTATTTATCGCGACAAAGCGTTACGAATTATTTCGCAACATGCACATGTACGATGTATTTATCGCGACAAAGCGACACGAATTATTTCGCAACATGCACATCTACGATGTATTTATCGCGACAAAGCGACACGAATTATTTCGCAACATGCACATCTACGATGTATTTGTTGCGTCAACGCGACACGAATTATGTGGCAACATGCACATGTTTTTATCGCGACAAAGCGACACGAAAGGGACATAGAATAGTGGCACATAATGACAATGTGGCCCCAGAATTAAAGTAATACATTTATACCATTGAAACTTCTGTATAAATATCCTATTTTAGGTCACCTTGCCGGTGGTAGAACGTCGTGAATGCCAAACAGCGCTACGCAAGACCCGTCTAGGCAAGGCCTTTGTGCTTCACTCGTCGTTCATGTGCGCTGGTGGCGGTGCCGAGGACACGTGTATGGGCGACGGTGGCTCACCACTGGTCTGCCCTATCGAGGTAATTTTTTTTAAACTCTTTTAGACCCCATCTACCATACCAAAGTCCATAACCAACCAACGAACTGACCAACTAATGTTCTTATTAGTTACATACACTTATAAACAAATACTCGTATGATTGCAAATTGGCATCGATCAGTGTTTTTTTTTTCGAGTTAGGTCTCAGCTTTAGTTGTAATCTAAAGTCATCTTTGTTTACAGAATGAGACAGACCGTAAACAGTTCTAAAGATAATAATATACATACATAGTTGTTTACTGACAGAAACCAGTCTCTTAGACTTTACACCAATATTGTTTACAGAATGAGCCAGGCCGCTACGTGCAGAGTGGCATCGTGGCGTGGGGGATCGGCTGCGGGGAGTTTGGGAACCCGGGGGTCTACGTCGACGTCTCTAACTTGAGGGATTGGATCGACGACAAGATCGTAGGCAACGGCTTGGACCCCAAGGTCTACGGCTATTGATACGAGTCTGCAAACTTACTTTAATTTAAGCTAAAATTAAAAAGCTAAAAAATTTGGATACAAAAACAGGTTACGTTTCTTCGTTGTATGACTAAGCTGACATGCTGGTACGCCGGACTAGTAACTGATTTATCGGTAATCACAGACCTATATCTGAATAGATTCCGCATGTGTATCTACTTCGTGTGTCCAAAGGGAGAGCAATATTCATCTTTCGAGGCTGTTTTATTTAGCCTGCGTTTAACCGTTATTGACACCTGACATCTACTAAAATCAAGAAAAGGCCGCATAAAAATTGCAGAAAAAGTTGGCACATATATTGGAAACTTTTCCTTTGTACTAAAGTAAGTTTATTTCTATATTGCTTGTAGTTCATTGCAAAATCAATTTTTTTAAATGTTTTTTGTGGTTTTATAATGAAAATTAGAAAGCTAATGTATATTGTATAATTCATAATACATTTTAGCTACAAAACTGTATTAAAACATGCAATGAAACTTTCACTCGTCGCTCAACTTCGTGGTACGGTCATATTTTTCTGTCAAATGTAGCGACTAGTGTTGTACAAGTCTATTTGTCAATTCCAAATAATTTATATGATATAATTTTTTATAAAATAGTAATGTTTGAGTTTACTGATTTTATTCAGAATTACATATAGGTATATTATTATAATTACAGGTACGCACAACGCGAACCAACGGGGCAGAAAAATTGATTAATAAAACATACCTTGTCAAATATTTTGCGATTCATTTTATTATAAAGATGGCGCCTCGATTTTCCTAACAAGATTATTTGGGTCTAATCTTGTTAAACCTAAAAACGAATAAACATTGACATAACATAACTTAAATATAGTTTTTAAAAATGCAGTTCAATTCAGTATTACAAAGTTTAACTTGACTACATTGGTAGGTCGATTTATTTTAAAGATAATTCCGCATGACTTAATGTAGGCAGCTTTTTCTGACTAATTTCTACATAAGTACTATAAAATATAATAATAAAAAGGCAAATAGTACATTTCGATCAATAAGAATAAATCACAAAAAAGTCACTAAAGTAAATAAAATGTGGCAAATTCTGAAATTGGGACACTAACTCTAGTGTCCCAATTTCAGAGCGCATATTATAAAAACACACTTCATATTATATCTATACGACGAAGTTTGTATATATAATTGTAATACGAACTAATACTAAGTTTTCTCGCCCAACGTGGATTTGAATTAATTGCTTTGAACTTTGTATTGAACTTTGAATTTATTGCTTTTGTCTTTTAATCATTTTTTCTGTATATGTAATCGAATAGAATCGATTGAATCAAAAATGTGATACGAAAACAATTGAAGCACACAGAATTTGAATCGATATCGCTTAATCGAGGAACACACGAGAATACCCAACACTAAAATGTTCTTGTGACGTTGCAGTAGGCAGAAAAAAATGGCGCGCTTTGTTTTCATACAGATGGAGGTAGATGCGTTATCTATTAGATAATAATCTAGGTCTGTGACGGTAATTAAGTTTTAGATCTTTATATGGAATTAACAAGCAACCAATAAACAAAGAAAATGAATTTATAGGTATCCTTGAACCACTGTATGAGTATTTAAGCAAATTTATAACAATTTCATAATAAAAGAGTTTTGATGCAAATTTTGTTTTGCGTTTTCTGTCCTTTTCTTACCCCTAAAATCTAGTTTGGTAATAGCCGATCTAACAAATGGATCTTATTTTATTTGCATGCCGCCGTAGCGTATTATAACTTAACTTCAAATAGGTATATTTTTACATAGGTAAGAATTATAATAGTAATGTAGTTTATAGAACTATCTCAGGAAGTTATTATAGATTCATTTCAAAAAATTATATTGAACTGTTATAATTGGTCGCGAGGCAACACTGCAGTGCCACCACTGATGGCCAACGGCACGATGCACAGCACACGCTCGAGGAGTGCCTTCAGGTCAGAGTCCTAGTGGCTCGTGTAGGAAGTGATCGGTCTCTGCCAGCCGTAGTTGCTAAGCTGACGGAGACTCAAGCCAGGAGAGGGATGGTCTCCTTCTGCGTGTGTTATATGGCAATATGGCGGACGTTACAAAATGACGATTTATAATTTTTACAGCAACCCCTATGATATGGGTATCAAATGAAAGAGCTCGATAACACAATAAGTAAATAAAGTAATGTCATTCTAAATTCATTATAGCGGACGTTGCAAAATGGCGATTTGCCAAACTCCCAATGTTAAGGTACGTGCCAAGGGCTGAATGGTGTGCCGAAGATGTCATGCCGCTAACGTACAATCTCAGGACAACGGGGACCCTCCTGTTGTAACTATCCTTACCTCTCTACACGGACCTCTGGGGAGGTGGACCACTCTTTGTCCGATACTCGTGGAACAAACGTCCCAAGTGCCAAACACCCAATGTTAAATATCATATTTCTTCTAAGATTTTAGAAGACTAAAAAGTAGAAAATAATATTATAAAGTAAAAAATATTTTAACATAGGTACTAATTATTCTTGTTTCAACATAGTTTCACTTTGTTCATGTAACTTCATTTAGTATAATTTCACTTCATTCCACTTCATGTTGCTTTCCACATAACACGAAGTTTTTTTAATTCGTTATGCTATGGCTTTTTATAGTTTTAACATCAAATAAGCGCCCAAGCTTTTATTTATAGTAATATGAATATAGAAATACCGTGAAGAAATACCTACGTACCTTTAAAACCCAAAATTTATAGCTCAGTTATTTTCAGTCTGTCAATTTTAGCAAAAACTTATTTTTTACTTTTTAGTACATTTTTATTGTATAATAAAAGCTTTTTATTAAAAAAGATTTTTTACTTTATAATATTATTAAATTCAAATTAATTTGTACGGAACAAATGTACAGTATTACCATGACATGATCAGGACAGACACGAGACAGCCAATCGTGTATGCCAAGAATCACCCCATATGCCACCTGCTTACAATATTTAGTAAGTATAAGTAATTAATACAATGAAAAGTATAGTGATAGCCTGTCAGAGTTTAATTCAGTCTTATGCCTTCTTATCATCCAAATTCTCCTGAATATCATAATAAGCTTTTCGGATTATTGATTAAATATTTATTTCAATCCCAGGGTAGAACCAGTGAACGAAAACGAACCAGACGGCCAGAAACTGAACGTATACGTGGGCGGAGGTTCTCTTATACATCCCAGCGTTGTGCTGACAGTTGCCCACTACGTTGCCGGCGGTAAGGTCCTGAGGGTTCGCGCTGGAGAGTGGGATACGCAGACCACTAAAGAGATCTACCCGTACCAGGACAGAGATGTCAAGAAAATTGAAGTGCATAAAGATTTTAACAAGAGTGAGTATTGCATTCCTTCTTTTTTTGTAGTATAGACGGACAAACATACGGGCCACCTGATGTTATGTGGTCACTGTCGTCTATGGACGCGTGCGACACCAGGGGTATCACAGGTGCGTTGCCTGCCTTGAAGGAAGCGTTTCACACTCTTTTTGAAACGTTCCGTATCGTAGCTCGAAGGGAAAACGTCGGTCGGAAGCTCATTCCACAGAAGAGGAAATATTTTTTTGCATCGTCCCCTCCTCCTCGTGCATTGGCACACATCCACAATGGCTCACGTCGATGAAAACGCTGACCGCTAGTGGCAACATTTCATGAAAATTTCATGGCAACCGTGCTTTGGATGCTAAGCCGTCGGTCCCGGTTGTTCATTTAATAAGCCTTATCGAAGACTTTCGGGTGGCTTGCGAAGATTCGACACTGGGTTGGCACGTCTCCACCAACCCGCATTAGAGCAGCGTAGTGGAGTATGCTCTAGACCTCCCGCAGTTGTGTCGCAATACACCAAATTTCAAATCAATCGGAACTGTACCTACAAGTTACTAAGACCCTTTTGTCAAGTAAAAAATGAGCTGATGATTATCAAACGCCTGAACATATCTTCATAAATTATAGCTAAGAACTATCAAAATAACTTCAACTTTCAGTTAAAAACAAATCAGGAGCTACGATGCTACAGGCAATAAGACCGATACGTCAAACTTATACCACCTGTTGTTTTGCGTACAGACAATCTGTTCTACGACATCGCTCTGCTGATCCTTCAGAAGCCCATGGACCAATCACCCAACATCGGTGTTGCCTGCCTCCCCCCGCCCCGCGAACGTACCCCCGGGGGCACGATGTGCTTCGCCTCTGGCTGGGGCAAGGACAAGTTCGGCAAGGAAGGCCGTTACCAAGTTATCTTGAAGAAGGTGAGATTATTATAGAGAACCAGAATGAGTCTAAATTGATTATAGGAAAATTAGCAGCAATGAATTTTCTAGTCTTTTCTAAAAATTAGCTTCAAGCCATAGACGTCCGAGGGGTTGGGTCTCCTCATCTATAGACCCATCTGTGGGATGTCTAGAGCATACTCCACCACGCTGCTCCAATGCGGATTGGTGGAGGGGTTATTGGTCGACCAAGTGTCGAATGTTCTCAAGCCACTCGAAGGTTTTCGACAAGGCTTAACTATTGTTTAAACCACCCGGAAAGCAACAGGGACCGACGATTTTTAAATTCGATTCAATTATAACATAACATCACGTCTGTATCTCCCCGAAAGGGTATGCAGAGGTATGTTGCAGTTGGTAAACCCACTTATGAGCAGATATGTTTAGGTCCCATGTAATAGGTTTTAGGCGTGTAGTTGGTGAGCCTATGGCAATAAGCCAGACTCCAAGCTGCATATTCTACCGGGTATTTGAAGTTAGGAAACCTCCATTAGTTGTTGTCCGACCCGGTGATTGAACCCAGGTTCTCTAACGACCTATTTGTTAAAATACTTGTTCACTGTTACCGACCAGGTCACCGTGCCAGTAGTGGAACACCGGCCATGCCAGAACCTGCTGCGGAAGACCCGGCTGGGCCAGTTCTTCCAGCTCCACACGTCGTTCATGTGCGCCGGCGGAAAGGCAGAGGACACGTGCAAGGGAGACGGTGGCTCTCCTCTCGTCTGCCCCATTGAGGTGATTAACCCTTAAGAATAGAATCCTTATTCTGCCATCTATCCATCCATTAGCCTTTCAAGATCCACTGCTGGACATAGGCCTCCCTCAATCGACACCACCGAACCTGTGCTCTCTAAATCCAGCAATCACCCGCTGTCTTCTTCAGGGCATCAGTCCACCTCGTCGGAGGGCGGCCAATAGTCAGTTTTCCGCGGCGTTGCCTCCGCTCAAGGACTATCTTTATTCTTACTAATATAAAAATAGGAAAGTGTGTTTTGTCATTCTCGTCACGCGATATTTTTTCGGCAATACAATTCGAGGCAATTTCACGATAGTTTTTCGTTTTTTTTTTTTAATTTATGCAAAAAATTACATGAGAAAAATATCGCGTGACGAGAATGACAAAACACATGTCATGTCTAGTATACTAATACAGATTGGAGAGTGACATAAGCTTTTTTCCCGAAAGATTGCTCGGTTCCCGTAAAATCTTTTATCATTTCGGTAGCTGTTCGCAGTACACCTTTAAATATAAGTTCCCTCGTTAGATTTATGACTGCTTTCATCTAAATCGTGAACATGTATATAGTATTAGTCACATTATTATTAGTAGTAGAACCAAAAAAAAACCCCACTGAATAATCCTTTACATTAAATATTATAATTTGTAAACAACTTGTTTACAGACTGAGCCGGACCGCTACATGCAGAGCGGCATCGTGGCGTGGGGGATCGGCTGCGGGGAGGACGGGACCCCGGGGGTCTACGTCGACGTCTCCAACCTGAGGGAATGGATCGATGACAAGGTCGTCGGCAACGGCTTCGATCCCAAAGTCTACACTTATTGAATATAGGCCATAGACAAGTAGAAGTATAATATGTAAATCTTCGATCACAGAATAAAAAACATGGATTTATGCATGTTAGTGTTGATCGTGTCAACCAACAAAGGACTCTCAATTCAAGAAGAACTATCGTTTTAAGCTAGTGTAAGCTAGGATGTTCATAGAAATACCAGTCGAATTTCGACAACTCCGCGATCACTTGTTAGCCGCTCCTATAATTTCTATAGTATAGGCGTAGCTACGTTAAGACGTGTCTAACATAATATGAATGTCACGTCAACAGCGGTCGAGAGAAGTCACATAAAATATGAATACTAATGATGAAGTACCTACATAGTGCATCTATTTTTTTTTTCCGTGATCGGAGGTCCTTAAGAATCAGTTGTACAGTTGATCGAGTTGATTGATAGAGTTAATCCACGAATTTAGACATTAATAGATTTTTTCGGCGGTTTTTCGTGCTGGTTTTAGCCGTTCTATTTTTTTTTCAATTATTTGAATTTCGATGTAATTTTTTGCCGAAATTTATGGCTCATATACAAATCATAAATATTTGTTTTTTTTTTTGTATAATTCAATTCATTTTTATTACTATTAGCAACCAAGAAAAAAAACAATTTTTATATAATTTAAAACCAATATCAAACTTTAAAAAAATTACATTAAGTATATTATTTTTTGTATTTTTGTAAAGTCGATAAATTTATTCAATATGTACCTAATTGCATTTTATTTAATTTCTGTTGCACACGGGTCTCCTCTCAAAATGGGAGGGATAAGGCCTTAGTTCATCACGCTGGCATATTGCGGATTGCCAGACTTCACGTGCTTTCGAGAACATTATGATTATCTCTCAGGCATACAGGTTTTCTCACGACGTGTCCTTCACCATTACAGCAAGTAACATTTAATTTCTTAAATCGTAACTTAGAAAAGTCATTGAAGCGTGCCGCTTGGGTTTGAACCCGGACCGCTCGAGTGAGAGGCGAGTTCGATAGCCACTGGGCTGTCACCCGCTAACAAAAGCAATTCTTTTAAATTCCAAAAGTCAATGACCTTGTTTAGATATCGTAGTATTCTATACCTATAAGGATTTTTAGAATATATCAATTTAGGTGAGGTAAATGTAGTACTTAAGTTTTAATGCACGATCCCATTAAAAAGTAGTATTTGTGGCTTATTGAGGCGCTTTGGTGGCCTTTGATTGACAATTTAGGGGTAGTAGGGATAATACTTATAGATATTAAATAAAAAAAACAAGATCTTTATTTCTGTATACATAAGACTAACATTTGGTTCTTTGACTTTTAGGTCTTCATTATAAAAATATGTTAGATTTTTTTGACATTCAACTAGAAAATCAAGTACGGTAAAGCATAAAAATACCTACTATTACTTATCTATATACTCACGTGTCATTCTTCCCCCACCAGGGAGGTGGGGGAAGAATGACACATGAGGTTTTTTTGTTCGAACTCGTCTGTCAGAGGTCAAAGTCATACGATAATGCTGAGGCCACACTATCGCGCGAATGTTCGGGTCGCGTTGTCGCGATAAAAATATTGTAAAAGTGTCATTCATGTCGTCTTTTGATATGCCAAGCAGACGTGTTTGCCCGAATACATCGCGATTCGACGAACTAATAGGCCACAGTTGAAATTACCGGCTTAGTCACGCGTGATTTAAGTCGGAAATAGACTAGTTTCGGTCAATTACGATGACCACCTTCAGGAGTGTTCGCGGCGGGCGCTTCGCGGTGGTCCATTTATCGTGATAGTGCGAATATACGCCGAGTCCCGATAATGTATCCCCGGCATAAGAAACAAATTAAGTATTTTAAAACATTCTGTACAACTCAAATTAATTTGGTTATTTTTATTTATTAAAATATTGTCACAATTACAAAAAGTTAAGTTAACAATGCCTGATGGCATTCTATCTACGTCAACCCTGGGTGGTTAGGGAAAAAGTGAGGTAGGTGATCTATAGATACAGTTATGAGTCTGATAAGCTGAACTGTTCTTTAACCGATAAAAATAACATAATGTAGTGATAACTTTTCTGCTGATTTCAATTACTTGTCAACTGAGATATCTTTGAGTAACTTAGTTTTTAACTGAATTCTGAAAAAGAATGTGAGTACCGTTGTGAAGATCCCGGGTAACGATTCATTCATCAACGATTCTGGTAGATTTGGTTCTTCGCACTTTGAATATTGTCGACCTCGGTATTAGTGTATAACTGCTCATCGTCAGATAAAACAAGATAGCAGAGAGAATGCCACCTTGCGGTACGCCAGTTACATTGTTGGACCATCCATAGGATGTACTACCCATATGAATGGTATGCTGACTCCCGCGAAGTTAAAAAGAAAACCAATTCAAGACAGTGAAATTGATTCTTAATTGTGACAAGTTTGAGAGAAGAATCTCGCGGTCGACTGGGTTTAAAGCATTAGAAAAGTCGAGTAAGTAGTCGTAAGTTTCTGTCATCAATCATCATTCTGGTGTCATCAGTGACCCTTGACTAAAGCAGTGGTGGTACTCTGACAAGAGCGGAACCTACATAGATTCACATTCAGATTATAGGTTATATTTATGTATAATAATATATGTTTGTTGCTTATGAACACAGGCTTTCAGAAGTTTTGATAGGAACGGAAGGATAGAAATGGACCGACATTCAATAAGGGATACGGGTGGAGATACTTGAGAGATGATTAGTGTAGTGTACACGTGTCAACTTACAGTAATCCTATACCTATGTTTAACATGGCTACGAACTATTCTGCACTAAGCCAACTAGGATATAACATAGGTGTTTGCATTCAGTTGTTCTCCCTCCAACTCCCGCTTGACCCAGTCCAGGAGAATCGGCACCTTCGCGTAGACTCCAGGGACGTCCTTCGCCCCGCAGCCGACGCCATAAACCACCATACCGTACACTGCATATCGGGTCGTGGAACCTTGATCCTGAGGAGCAGATATTTTTATGGATATTGCTGGATTCAGCCATGGGACGGAAAGCAGAGGCATCGATTAAGGGAATTGCACCGATTAAAGCGTACCTTAAGGGAACACACGAGCGAAGAGCCACCGTCCCCAACGCACGTGTCCACGCCCGCCTCCCCGCCGGCGCACATGTGCGAGTGGTGCAGCTGGTAGTTGGATCCAAGCACCGTGTTGCGCAGCTGCCTCTGACACGTCATAGGATCGACGAGTGGTAGACGAATCTAGAAAAAAAGAAAGCTAGTTAGAGGCATACCTGAACCACTTTTGTCTTTTGAACGAGTGGGAAAGGAACTCGGAGATCACGAGAACGACGCTAGATTTTCACCCACTTCAACTCGCTTGAACTTCGAACGCACCGGTATCGACTGTCCTCTAGCGCCGCACCCATCACAGGGCTTACACGGTTTTTGTCATCAACTCCTAGACGACGCTGTGCAGGCATTCGCCCCAGGGTAAGAGGGCAGCATGACCGGTTTTCCACTCCTGCATCCCGCAACCCTAGAAGTATCCTTTTAGTAGCCCCTCACGACTAGTAGGAGCTAACAGGCTAAGCTACAAGCGTCTGAAGTTACACTGTACACAACTTACCTTCTTGAGCAGATGAGCGTAGGTGGTGTCGTTGAAGGAGCTGCCCCAGCCCATGCTGTAACATAGCGTGCCGGGGACGGGCATGTCACGTGCGAGGCAGCCCACGCCGATGTGGTACGCGCCTTGTAAGGTGAATGGCGTGTCCAGGAACAGTAGGGCGGCGTCAAAGTACGCACGAACTAGAAGAGATTAGGGTATAAAAAGGTAGGGTAGGTAATAAACTGGCTAAATAATAATAAACTAAGCGTTAATTTAATAAAAACAAAATACCTTAGATTTCATAATAGACACCTAACACAGACTAGCTTTAAAATTGCTCATAAAGACCAAACATTATCTGAAGCAGATTCTATTGTGTTTTTAGGGATAGCACTGGATCACAAATGTACGTGGAGGGCACACATACAAATGGTTTGCGGAAAATTTAATAAGTTTGCTTATGCTTTATGGCGATTGTGTCAAATATCAAACGTGAAGACTGCAATTACCGCATACCACGGATATGTGGCCTCTATATTAAAATACGGTATTGTATTATGGGGTAACTCAGTAGAAGTAAATCAGGTGTTTATTGCACAAAAGCAATGTATCCGTGCTATTTGTAATGTGTCTAGCACAGTAAGTTGCAAACCACTCTTTAAAAAATTGAAACTACTTTCATTGCCCTGTATATATATACAAGAAATGTGCTATTTTGTATATCAACACCAGAAATTATTTAAAACTAAAGAAGAAACATTTCCAAATTATAAAGGAAGATTTCCAAAAAAGTTACTTTTACCCTTAACAAAAACAGACAAGGTTAGTAAAAATTGTTACTCAATGGCAGTTAAAATCTATAACAAGTTGCCTACAGAATTTAAAGAAAAACCACTCACACCGTTTAAAAGAGCCATACACTCATGGCTAGTAGAAAAGTGTTACTATTCCGTCAACGAATTCCTAAATGACTAAAGACACTTATGACATGAATAGTGGCTTATATTTTATTAATTTTTTATTTTTTTATTAATGTGTTACTATTTTCAAATTTGACAATGTGGAAACTGAATATAAACTTTTAATGTAACTATATAAAAATGAAATTGTTTTCCTTTTTAATGCATATTTTCAATTAATTTTATTTTATAATTTTAACAAGTTTGTGTTAAATTAATTAATGTGTCCGATATAAGTAGAATTATAAATTAAACATTTTGTAAACTAGGTACCAATATTTGCATGCTACACACTAGCTAAATGTGAGGAACCATTCACCTACATAACAAACAAATTGTACTACATTTAAAGCAAATAAATGAATTATGAATTATTATGAATTATGATTGTCATCGACGGTTGTACATAAATATCTGGGTAAGCCAAAATTTAATCATTGGCACTGTCACTACACACGATTTCGAGCACAATCGTGACAAAATGCTCGCACTACACATGGCGTTGAGGTAGATTCCTTGACATCGAATCTCGTATCTTCCCATTATAGCGACCCATTATTTTTGGGCACGGGTCTCCCCACAGACACAGCTGCAAGAGGTCTAGAGCATTCTCTACCAAGCTGTTCCAAGCGGATTGGAAGAGAAAATTATCTTACTGTTGTTATAATCGTCGTGTATGGAAATTTTCTTGACATCGCGGTCCTGATGAGGCAAAATCTCTTGTTCAATCTTCGAATCCCATTCTCCTGCACGACATTTTATCTGAAAACAAAAAACTTGTTATCGTATGGCCATGAGATTCATTCTGATATTCATGTTGGTTACCATGGCTGCCGAATTGCGAGGCCCGGGTTCGAATCTCGACAGGGGCAGATAAAAACTTGGGTCATGGAAGTCGAATTGTGTTGTTTTCTGTGTGTGTCTGCCACTCGCAACTCGGGCCTAGGTCTACCATTGGGATGTGAGTGTGTATTGTTTATATATGAAGTTCTCGAAAGCGTGCGAGCCCACCTGATCAGCAATCCTCGTGTCCACCTTGTGCGCGACGGTGAGCACCACGGACGGATGGATCAGCGTGCCGCCGCCGATGTACTGCTCCCTGGTCCACGGCTGCGAGGTTATCTTCCTGTAAACAGAGAATAGCTCGCAGAGTTAATAGAAGTGACAATGGGAAGGCCAAGACGTTCGCAGGACTGATAACCGGTAGGGAAGAAATGTCCTCGAATGGAGAGCATGGCTTGGAAAAAGGAGTACAGACCGCCCTCCGGCTTAGTGGACCGTTAACCTAAAGAAGATGGCGGGAAACCGTTGAATTCAGAATGCACAGGTTCGGTTGGAGTGGCGTCGTTTAAGAGAGGCGTTTGTCCAGCAGTAGACCTCGATGGATGGATGGAAATAGAGAATGAAATGCTTTATTAGTTGTGTAAACACTTATTACAATATGCTTTTTTATTTTTATGCTGGAAAATGGATGAGTTTAGTGAGCGTTTTATTCCAAGATGGTACACCGGATGTATTCCGGTTACACTTATCTTCTTTAAATATCTTAGCCCTCACATCTGTGGCTGAATCAGAACGAGACTGTTACTAACAATCTATGTGGACTAGTTTTTCGTCAATTTTACGGGAACCGTGTTGTCAATGTTATTCTTCAGGCCGTATGCTAAATAAATCGCCTCGATCCATCATTTCGTTGAGTAAGAGAAGGACAAACAAAAAAACACACTTGCCCATTTATATTTTAGTAAGAATAAGGTTAAGGTTGAATTAAGCTCACGTTAGGACAGCGACCATCCAGGGGAAGTCTCCGAAGTCGGCGAAGCCTCCTAACGCCGTGGACCGGAGGCTGTAGCCTCCCGGATTGCTCCACCCGCACCCACTGGGTAACTGAAACACGCACAAGCAAGTCAAGTTGGTGTATAGATTTAATACCGCGATAAGGGAGAAGCCACGGAAATTAATCAAGATAGAACGGTGAACTGGGCGTATAACCCCGTGCCGCAATCTTGCAATATACTACCGGCATTTACCAAACATATTGATGTCGCGCTGAGTTCCACCGATCGGCCTTAGCGTGCGATAGAGAGGTGCAGCCCGAACTAATTTTACCTGCCTAAAATTTATGAAATCGTCCTTTCGTAGTTCCCTGTTGCCTCATCTAACTCTGGACCGATTTCATTATTTCTTACGTATTTATATAGAACTAGTGGACGCCCGCAGCTTCGCTGGCGTAGAATTAGACCCATTAACGACGTCTGCCCGCGTTCGGGTTGCCCACTTGACTTCAAAAACGGCAAAGTTTCATACTAACTTTGCACCCCCGTTTTACCCCCTTAGGGGGCGAATTTTCAAAAATCCTTTCTTAGTGCTCCCCTACGTTTTAAAAGGAAGCCCTATGCAAAATTTCAATTTTCTAACCCTTATAGTTTAGGCCCTGCGTTGATATGTCAGTCAGTCAGTCAGTCAGTTAGCTTCTCCTTTTATATATATACTAGTGGACGCCCGCAGCTTCGCTCGCGTAGAATAAGGACCATTAACGACGTCTGCCCGCGTTCGGGTTGCCCACTTGACTTCAAAAACGGCAAAGTTTCATACTAACTTTGCACCCCCGTTTTACCCCCTTAGGGGGTGAATTTTCAAAAATCCTTTCTTAGTGCTCCCCTACGTTATAAAAGGAACCCCTGTGCAAAATTTCAAGTTTCTAGCCCTTATAGTTTAGGCCCTGCGTTGATATGTCAGTCAGTCAGTCAGTCAGTCAGTCAGTCAGTCAGTCAGTCAGTCAGTCAGTCAGTCAGTCAGTCAGTCACCTTCTCCTTTTATATATATAGATATATATAGATACGTATAGATAGGATCTAAGCTATGACCGTACTTTTTTTATTTTAAGTATGTTATTAATAACCAGTTTGCTGGCTGTCTCAAAATATCAATAAAATTGGTCAATTTTTGTGATTTTAAAGGAATTTCTTTCTTTTATTTATCAAATAATGGAAAAAATCAAAACATACAGTTATGACAGAGATATATATATCGTATCGTTTTGTTTTTTTTTTTTTAACTTCACTATCCTAGGAAGAAACGTTTGAATGGAATAAGTGCCGCACGATTTCCACTTAATAAATGTATTATGTACGCCAAATAATATTGCAATCTAGCAAATATTAAACCTCCCGCAGCTGTGTCTGTGGGGGAAACAGTGGGGGAACAGTGGGGGACAATCGGGGAAACAGTGGGGGAACAGAGGACAGGGGACATTTATGGAAATAAAATAAGGAAATTCCAAGGTATACATTTAGAACAATGGCTCCTTACAGTCTTGGTTGGTTTTGGAGTGACTTTAATCTGGTCCAGAGCGCAGCATTGCAGCAGATAATGGCATCCTTTCTCCCTGAAAAATAATAATATATATCTCATTGTTCGCTGCGACCCATAGACGTCCCACAGCTGGGCACGGGTCTCCCCCACAGATCTCATTGTTATTATGTATTAAATAGCATATCTTATTATTATTAAAATAACAATATGCTATAGCACGGTTGTAGCGTCCACAGCAATGGCTCGCATCGATACAATGTACGATCTACAGAGTAAGCAACGACGGGCGCGGTCGGTTTGTGGATGGGTGACCGCTAGTAGCAAAAAATTCATGGACGTACTTCGGAGGGCACGTTAAACTTTTGTCCCGGTTGTTTTCAATGGTGAAAACAGTTGTTAAGCCTTGCCAAAGACCTCCAGATGGCTTGAAAACATTCGACACTGGGTTGGCCACTAACCCCTCCACCAATGCGCATTGGAGCAGCGTGGCGGAGTATGCTCTAGACCTGCCCGCAGCAGTGTCTTTGAGGGAGACACAGAACAAACCCAAGTGTTTGTCACACGAATTTGTCCTGAGTGGGATTCGAACGACTCCTGGCGTATCTATTAGAAAACTTTAAGAAATAGAAGGGGGAGTTGGAGCTAACCTGAGGATGAACAACGTGGTGGGGTCCTTGGGCTCAGGGTCCTTCTGGCAGAACGGGGGCCTGACGCATCTTCCGGCAGCTCCCGCGGGAGTGGTGCATTCCGAATTTGGCTCTATCGACAAATATTTAGAGTAAAAACTTATGCCGAGCATTATCAGGGACAAATACTTAAAGTAAAAACTTACAGACTACACTATCGAAGTTCGACGAATATTCGCGATAAATGTGGCCTGGTAGTAGAAATTACAGTAATTACAATAAAAAACAATATAATCACACACACACCCGCTCACCGCGACGTCCTGTTAAGAAGTGAAGGTAGGCAAACGAAACCTTTCCTCCTCTTTGGCGGCGCTGTGCGCGCTCCTGCGGGATTCGGATGTAAGGATGGTCCTTCGAGCCAGGCAATTGCTCCAGGGGTGAACTCCGTCGGTGACATCCCAGCTGTTGAGCTAGGGAGTCGGTGTCTTTTTGCAGCTATTAGCCGCTATTTCCCCCAGATGGTCGGGGGAAGAAGTTCTATCAGCTCTCTAGGGAGCGGTCGGCCTTCAGGGGACGTGCATGCAGCAGCGCTATCCCACTTCGATGAAGATGCTCCCCATTGTCGGCGCGGTTATAAATAACACACGCCACAGACACTTGTTTACCAATATGTAAGCACAGTCCCCTGCACTGCCCCCTAGACTTTCGTGCCTCGAACTATACTGTGTTCGCTTCGCTTAAAGATTTAAAAACATTTGCCGCTTGTACTTACTATCGGTAAGTCGATTGCTGATCCCGCCACCAGGGTTCAAATTGAACGGTGTGGTGAGCTGGTTTCCGGTGTTAGTCTCGGTTCCGGCGGCCGGATCCGGTTGTTTTCCGATTCCTACCGCGTTCATCACCCAGCTCAGGGTGTCATCAGCTGGTGTACAGCTGCACAACGTGGTGAGTAGGATGAAGATAAAGACCCTGGGAAGATATAAAACATAGATTTATTACTCTATATAAAAGATTAAGTAACATCAAGCAGGTTATATATTTCTCCGTAGATTATACGAAAAGTCTTTCCTGTTCCAGCGCCCCACGCTTTTACAATCAAATATTATAAGTAAAAGCACATAGTAGTTAATAATTTATTTATGGTTTTTACGTGCATTTATAAAAGCGTGGGTACTATATTTTTTTTAATTTCCCCAAAGCTAAGCTGAGGTGTGTCTGTGTATACACCCACATTTCAGTTATGTTTTGGTCCCATTGCCATACACCGGGCTTAAATCCAGACTCCGAGCTAGTACCGGGCATTTCAAATTAAAAAAAAAACAATAGTTGTTGCCCGACCCGGGAATCGAACTCAGGACCTCGAGCTTAGCAGTCACGCTTAGGACCACTAGACCAATTAGAGTCAGAATCAGAATCATATCTATGTCTTGTTTACCTTGAAAAAATACTACACCACGCTGTTCCAATGCGGGTTAGTGGCCAACCCAGTGTCGAATGTTCTCAAGCCACCCGAAGGTCTTCGACGAGACTTAATGATTGTTTTTACAATTGAAAACAGCCGGGAGCGTAGGCTTAACGTGCCCTACGAAGCACTGAAGCGCCCATGAAATTTTGACCATTAGCGGTCACCCATCCTCAAACCGACCGCACCCAAATTAACTCGGTTGATCGCGTAAGATCGATGCGAGCCGTAGCGCTTTATCGACTTATCCAAATGTCTTATTGTGCCTAAAGATGTTTCTACTTTAATAATATGATACCTACAGAAATGTCGTAAGGGCAAGATTATCACATTTTGCATAATACTAGTCTGATATAACTAACATAAACATTTTAAATTATTGTACACAATCTTACAGCACTTGTCTGTGATCCGACAGATACGATTTGCACAAATGAAATGATCTAAATGTGCATAAAAATTAAAATTGATTAATTTGGGACGGTGTTAAATGAGATAATAGGTAAATTATCTATTATTTTATCTACCTTTTTTATAATTTAATTTTTCATTGTTCATAGTATATATACCTAGTATTATTATATATTAGTAAAATATAATAGTTTAACCCGTTAAGGCTTTGTTTAATTTATTCCTAACAAATTGATAAGCCTATTAAATACATAAAGTCTTTAGTCTTACTTTCTACCCAATTCTAAATTGAGTTTGAATTAAGAAGACAAAACACAAAACATTAATACTACTTTAAAGCTAAATAATTTGCTATAAATACAGGGGTTAGTGTTAACAGCGTAAATAAACAATATATAAAGTATGTATCTAAATCTAAATGAAGCGTCATTTATTTTTTTTAGTCGAAACATAAAAAATGTAAACACGAAATAAAATTGTAGTAGACTTACCGCATTTTTCTTTCTTTGTAAACTAGTTATTTAAGGTCACAGCAGTTAACACGTCACACGAGAGTGCCGGCCACTGAGATACGCGGAGTGGTGGACAGGAAAACGAAACGTTCTTTTTCTAAACTTTATATCATGTCGTGTTGCGGCACGCGGGAAAATCGTATAATTTGTGGCTTGACAAGTGACGCCAAATGGTGTGCCGTTATTAAATTTGCTTAGCAACAATGATTATAGGTAACAAGCAAGATGCTTAAGTAAAAAAAACTGACTGCAAAACAGATTATACAATTAGGAAAATTAGCGAGAATGTTTGTTAATCAACTTTCATAATTCATGATTCATATTTGCTGAATAAGGTTACAAAGGTGTTACACGTTATTAAAGTACATACTCTTTTTCTTACCTCAAGGGCATGCAAATATTTACTGTTATTATATGTATAAAACTAAAATTACTAAGGATTATATGTATAAAACTAGCAGTACCCGCGACTCTGTCCGCGTAGTAATCGGGTTTTAAATTGCAAGGAACACGGCACGAAATACAAAAGAGAAATAGTGTAGTATGCACACATTCTGACACACATGATTCTTACAAGCGCAATATCTGGGAAATAGTGGGTCTTAGAGAAAAAATTATAGGGACCATTTTTATAGAGAATTTTAAGATCTACAACTTTGCTTTAAGGTACTATTTTATGGAACTTACCGATTTCGAGAAAAATCCAAAAAACCTAAAATTTTGACCTTGGGACCCGAATAAGTCCCGACGCACACATGGGATTGATGGGGACTTTTGACACTTTATTCCTTGTGGTAAACCTAAGGTCTCTACGAAGATTTGGCTCTGTCGGAATTTTCTTTATTTCAATTGTCTAAATTGACCGGACTATAAACATAAACACTTTAAGTCGGTAATTTATTTATTCATTTATTTATGGGAAATTTACAGCTGGCTGAATGAAATACATTTACAAATACACAATACATGAAGGCCAATTACAAATTTCCACAGATAAGTTTTCGAATGACATAGAAGACAGACAAATAGCTAACAAATTACACAGATAGCTAATAAATTAAATGAATGTGACAAAAATGTAATATCCTAGACTGTCATTTAAAATGAAAAATAATAATAAATGAAAACAACCTAAATATGATTTTTAAATGTCTATTTAACAATATACAACCCACTTCGTAGATTGTCGATTATTTGTTTTCATTTTTACAATATGCTGTCTGGTCGTCGCTATGGTGAATTTTGGTTACTGTCAATTCTTTAGTGATACTCGCAAGGTTATGACAAACCGTTTAAAGCAATTATGGTCCGGTTGGAAAGGTGTGGTTTCCGGTTACACTTCTTTAGAGGCGACCATCTTAGTCCTCAAGGGTAGCAACACATCTGTGACTGACTTAGAACGAGACTCCTACTAACAAGTACTAACTGGACTATTACTAACACCAACTAAGAGGACTAACTTTCACTAACAGTCCCCAGTCCTCATACCTACTAACGAACTGACCAACTAATGTTCTAATTAACTCTTTCAACTTATTGGACTAATCATCCCAGCCCCTAATTGAGTCTTGTTCAAAGTCAGTCACAGTTGTCATGACAGGCAGCGGATGGGTGGTGCTGCAAGCTCGTTTGCTATCTTGTATCCATAAAAAAAAACTTAAGAATCATCAAAATCGCCCTACGCGTTTGCTCTCTAAGACGCCATAGAGGAACATACATACATTAATACATACAGATAAACACAGATGCCATAAGACTTAATACTGTGAAAGTGGTTAAAGTATACTACAAGCTGTTGTAACATAAAAGTAATAAGTATATTAGTTTCTTTATGCTAACCAAAGAGGTTTTCTATCAAATTATTTCATTTAAATTTCAATAAGATTAAATACATAGTAAGGAGTGGCGTCGATTGAGGGAGGCCTATGTCCAGCAGTGGACCCGAAAAGGACTTTAAAAACACTACATTTGTTACGTTCAAGATCCTGTTATTTCGTTTAGTACCATAGAAATATCTCTAAATGTACGAATTGACCACGTTCCCGCGACAAAATACCGCTGACCGAAGAGGGCATCTGCCAGATAAGAGTTTTATATTACTTGCACTTCAAAATTCCCATATGGTTATTTATCCATACTAAGATAATAAATGCGAAAGTTACTCTGTATGTATGTCTGTCTGTCTGTCTGTCTCGCTTTCACATCAAAACTACTGAACCGATTTCAATCAAATTTGGTACTCAGATAGCCTAAAGCCTGAGAAAGGATATAGGCTACTTTTTAATTGGTAAAAAGTATTGTAAAGTGTTGAAAAGGGGGATGAAAGGTTGTATGAAAGTATTGTCATTTTCAGAACTACTTATGGCCGAAATTAATAATCGATCTAATCTTAAATCTTCGGATTAAATGTCAAAAATGTAATCCAGATTAGTAGTTAAGTGTGCCAATAAACGATCCGTGGATTGAAATTGCAATCTCTAGAATCAATCTATCTTTGGGAGGACGGATCAAAGATTACAGATATACCTCTGTATGAAAACGACGGTTTGATTGAGCGTGTCAATAACACTGAGTTAAATATACTAGAGAAGCAAACCTCATCAGAATGCAAGGTGTGAAATTTACCTAAAATATTCTTTACATCGCGTGCGCTGCGAAAACTAACGATGATAGAATAAAATAATTTACTACGACTTTGTAGATCACATCATTATTTACAAAAAGTCGCGATACCATATAGTTTTATCAGTGCCGACAATAATCAAACCATTATTATTCATAACTTTGAATTAATCCATATCCCATTAAATATTATTATATTAAAGACCGTTTCAATACCTGTTAAATACTTATTAAATTATTAAAATCCGAATAACGAATAAAAAGATATAACGAATTTAAAATGTCAATCTAAAGAAAAAAAAATAATGCAATAATAAAATAATACGGTGTGGGTGGCGCCGCGCAGCGTAGTCTTAGATATATCTATATATATAAAAGAAAGTCGTGTTAGTTACACCACTTATAACTCAAGAACGGCAGAACAGATTTGGCTGAAAATTGGTAGGGAGGTAGCTTAGAGCCAGGAGACGGACATAGGATACTTTTTATCCCGTTCGACAGCGTTCCCGTGTGACTTGACATGAAACGTCAGTCACTATAAAACGTGGTATAACAAAAAAGAATCAGACTCGGAATAACAAAACGCAAATGACAGCTATGTAATTGACGTATAATGACAGCTATGTAATCTACTATATAAAAATAAGTCGGGTTTTCCTTCCTGACGCTATAACTCCAGAACGCACGAACCGATTTCCACGGTTTTGCATTCGTTGGAAAGGTCTCGGGCTCGGTGAGGTTTATAGCAAAGAAAATTCAGGAAAAATTTCAACAGAAAAGCGGGAAAAATCTTTTTTCACATACAGCGCCATCTCTGATACATAGCATGTACTACAAACCAATATTTTAAGTAGATGGCGCCGGTGCGTGATAGGTAGTGGTAGGGGTAGATGTAGGGGTAGTAGTAGTGGTAGGGGTAGTGTTAGTGGTAGGTGTAGTGGTAGGGGTAGTGGTAGTGGTAATGGTAGTGGTAGGGGTAGGGGTAGTGGTAGAGGTAGGGGTAGTGGTAGGGGTAGTGGTAGGGGTAGTGGTAGGTGTAGTGGTAGGGGTAGGGGTAGTGGTAATGGTAGGGGTAGGGGTAGTGGTAGTGGTAGGAGTAGTGGTAGGGGTAGTGGTAGGGGTAGTGTTAGTGGTAGGGGTAGTGGTAGTAGTAGGTGTAGTGGTATTGGTAGTGGTAGTTGTAGTCCACACACTTACATTAAGTTCTCCCAAAATATTCAGTAAAAATTATTTATATGGCAAAACAACGTTTTCCGGGTCAGCTAGTTACTTATAAGATGAATAGAATTGATGAATTGCTTCATATTAGCAACAAATGTTTACAGTTGAATTAATTAATTAAAATGTAGGATATTATGTAGGTACTTTTCATCTCGGTGATTTCCACAAAAATGAAGTTCGAAGGACAAAATTCGATCGATAGTGTATTTGAAGAGGGTGGCAACTAGGTGTAAACGAAACTATTGTTATGTCTAATTCCACGCGAGCGAAACACAGAAACAATAAAATTACGTGTGGAAAGTAATTCTAGTGGACTTATTAAGTTTTTGTGATCTTGAATCGCACTTTTTCACTGTGCATTTGCCCATTTTGAAAATATTTTCTGTCAGTTCAACTCGGCCGGCGTCACACAGCTGCCTTACCATGAACTCTAACAAAACTTGTCAAGTACAGTAGGCCTATTATGAACTTTTAAAAAACCATTCAAGTTCCAGGCAATTCAGTTTACGGGCTTAAACTGAATCGCTCTATTTCGTATTATGAGGTACCTACTTCTGGACGGCTTTTGGCGGGATAGTTTGTCTCTGGATGGTTTTATGTCAACAAGCGAAACGTTCAAAAACGTCATTTATATTAATCGGTAAGTTTACGGTTTCTTATTATTTATATATTTTATGCTCAAATTAGGTATTAATTTAAATGTTTCATGTGAAATATTACATCAGTAGTGAATATACGTATTTCGTGATGAAAAATAATGGAAAATTATAAAAATATGGAAAAAAATTAAAATAATTTTATATGATTTTAAGTCATTGTTAATGAAATTATGTTTCTGAACGATCACGAATCCTCGGCGGAAATTCAACTACTTCTACGCTAAAGTTTTCGAGTTATAATTTTATTGATTAGGTGCATTCTTAGATTCTACTCTAATAGAGTAATAAATACAGAATTACACATTTGAAATAATTGGAATGGCGTAGGTTTTTTCATTGTTTAATATTTCGTTAAGTACAGCTATTTAAAACCTTTCCATAGTTTTATAGTTAATTGGAAATGTATTGTGTAGCATCCATAGCCCAATGGCTCGAGTCGATTCAATGTGATCGAAGGAGTTAAGCAAAGACGGGCGCGGTTGGTTTGTGGATGGGCGACCGCTAGTGGTAAAATTTCATGAACGCGACCGTGCTTCGGAGGGCACGTAATGCCGTCGGTCCCGGTTGTTTTCAATGGTGAAAACAGTCGTTAATTGAAAATCTAAAATCCCAAGGAGACGGCGCATTTAAAACTTCGAAGGGTTGGTCTAGTGTAAGTAGTAAATATAAACTAATTTGACTGACTTCCTAAATCATCATGATAGGAAAATAATGATAGTGAAAAACCAATATTTTATTTATTTATTTAATCATTTATAAACACTCAAAACAGGAATAAATATTAGAAACAACACAGGAAGAAAGGAAAATGTATAGGTAGTAGATAAATATGTACGCCATACCTAAGCCCGTCTTTTTTCAGTATTGAGTAGATTACAAGGCTAAGCTGAAAAAAAGGGTTGCAACCATTCGGGCATCCAGCAACCGTACGGGGGGCTGGCCACCAGATGTACCACCATTGATAAACGGTATCTTTCTTGAAATTCACGGTCATGTAACTTATCGAATGGCTTACATTCTTCTCGGACACGTTTTCCGCGTACTCTTTTTTCATCCCTTTCGCGAGCGGCGTCAGCCTCGGTAAATTCGAAAATTTCCAGCTCGTCACACATTTAGAATTACCAAATTAAATACAAAAGCTGAGAAATAATTAAGAACAATTCAATAAAAGCTATCCTCGGACACCTCAAACTGAATTGTTATTTTTGACAGATTAAAGACAGATAAACTTGAAAAGTAATGTCAATAGGAAGCTCGTAATACGGTATTGCCGGCCAATATCCATTCAGCAGGCTTATTATGAGCTCTTAGTTCCAGGCAGTTTACGGCCGTAAACTGAACTGCCTGGCAATTACGTATTACGAACTCTTAATTCCAGCCAGTCAGCGGTCACGTGACACTTCGCGAGATTCTGACCGGCTTCTGGATGGATTTTGGCTGGCAATACCGTATTATGAGCTTCCTATTGACATTACTTTTCAAGTTTATCTGTCTTTAAACTGTCAAAAATAACAATTCAGTTTGAGGTGTCCGAGGATAGCTTTTATTGAATTGTTCTTAATTATTTCTCAGTTTTTGTATTTAATTTGGTAATTCTAAATGTGTGACGAGCTGGAAATTTTCGAATTTACCGAGGCTGACGCCGCTCGCGAAAAGGATGAAAAAAGAGTACGCGGAAAACGTGTCCGAGAAGAATGTTAACCATTCGATAAGTTAGATGACCGTGAATTTCAAGAAAGATACCGTTTATCAATGGTGGTACATCTTGTGACCTGCCCCCCTACGGTTGCTGGATTCCCCAATGGTTGCAACCCTTTTTTTCAGCTTAGCCTTGTAATCTACTCAATACTGATAAAAGACGGGCTTAGGTATGGCGTACATGTTTATCTACTATACAATTTCCTTTCTTCCTCTGTTGTTTGTAATATTTATATCTTTTTTGAGTGTTTATGTACATAAATGATTAAATAAATAAATAAAATATTGGTTTTTCACTATCATTATTTTCCTATCATGATGATTTAGGAAGTCAGTAATTAAGATGAATACAAATTAGTTTTTATTTACTACATACACTAGACCAACCCTTCGATGTTTTAAATGCACCTTCTCCTTGGGATTTTAGATTTTCAGCAACCGATTCCCACATGCGTTTCGCATACTCTCTAGCTTGGAAGGTTTTATTGTATGTTATATTTATGTTTTCAAGCCACCCGAAGGTCTTCGACAAGGCTTAACGACTGTTTCCAGCATTGAAAACAACCGGGACCGACGTCTTTACGTGCCCTCCGAAGCACGGTCGCGTTCATGAAATTTTACCACTAGCGGTCGCCCATCCACAAACCAACCGCGCCTGTTGTTGCTTAACTCTTTCGATCACATTGAATCGACTCGAGCCATTGGGCTATGGATGCTACACAATAAATTTCCAATTAACTATAAAACTATGGAAAGGTTTTAAATAGCTGTACTTAACGAAATATTAAACAATGAAAAAACCTACGCCATTCCAATTATTTCAAATGTGTAATTCTGTATTTATTACTCTATTAGAGTAGAATCTAAGAATGCACCTAATCAATAAAATTCTAAGTCGAAAACTCTAACGTAGAAGTATGGTAGTTGAATTGCCGCCGAGGATTCGTGATCGTTCAGAAACTTAATTTCATTAACAATGACTTAAAATCATATAAAATTATTTTTTATTTTTTCCATATTTTTATATATTTCCATTATTTTTCATCACGAAATACGTATATTCACTACTCATTTAATATTTCACATGAAACATTTAATTTAATACCTAATTTGAGCATAAAATATATAAATGATAAGAAACCGTAAACTTACCGATTAATTTAAAATGACGTTTTTGAACGTTTCGCTTGTTGACATAAAACCATCCAGAGACAAACTATCCAGCCAAAAGCCGTGCAGAAGTAGGTACCTCATAATACGAAATAGAGCGATTCAGTTTAAGCCCGTAAACTGAATTGCCTGGAACTTGAATGTTTTTTTAAAAGTTCATAATAGGCCTACTGAAGCCAGTCAGAATCTAGCGAAGTGTCACGTGACCGCTGACTGGCTAGAATTAAGAGTTCGTAATACGTAATTGCCAGGCAGTTCAGTTTACGGCCGTAAACTGCCTGGAACTAAGAGCTCATAATAAGCCCGGACAGTTCAACTTATCGATAAACCTGACAGGTTTGTATTTTGTACCATGAACGTACGCCCGGTGACCTGCAATGCTTCTACTTCTGTCCGGCATCAATGTCTATGACTTGCAAGGTATTTGATTTCTTAAAGTTGCGTTCTAAAATAAAGTTTATAGCGGTTTTCCGGTTTTCAAAATTAAATGTGAAACGATAGTTTAAAATTATGATCTTAATCTAAAATTGTGAGACTTGTTAGAAAAGCGTAATTTTCGTGATTTGTAAAAAGTTTTAGACCCAAATATGTCGCAAAAAATAATTTCCAAGTGGCCTACGTTGTTGAACGCTGCCACTTGACAAGTCAAATAAAATGGGTGATTTAGGCGCGATAATTTAAATGCTGAAGTGCATTTTTTCATGGATATTTTTTATGGAATATTTAAATAGGTACTTTAAAATCTAAACGAAACACATGTATTTTGTGACCGTGGTCGATGTTGCGCATACGTGTTTAAAGATTCGTTATGGCTGAATGTTTCATGAATTCTCACGAAGAGTTTCCTATGAGCAATTGGAAGTTTTGTGGGAGTTTCTAAACACTCATAAGGATATAGCGATGGGTTATAATAAGTGCTCAAGGTCGCGAAATGTCTCGAAGATTGTGGGCAGAGATAGCCCAAAACCTAAATTGTGTAGTTGGCGGTGCCGTAAAGGATCATAAAGGCTGGTCAGCTGTAAGTATGTTAAATGTTTTGATTTATGTTTTTGTGTACTTATAAAAACATAATTAACCTGTTTTTTCCTAGTATTGGGTGGATTACAAAGGTAAAATCAAAATAAAGTGCTGCTATACGCCTTTATTTATTTATTTATTTATTTATTTATTACAGACATACCAACTAAGTACATAACAGTCTTTTACAATTATTAGCAATACAGTGGCGTTTACTATTTTATGCACTTAAATTAAAGGTTTGCACAACATTGTTATTATGAATACATTGTAATCAGACAACAAGCTATTTAATAGTACTATCTACTTTTAACACTACAATAAATCTAAAAAATACAAAAATAATTTAAAAAATAAAGATAAATATTAACTTAAAATTTCAGTATCCATCAACAGCATATTAATTTTTTCTTAAATTGACCTAGTGTATCTGCGAAGATGTCAATATCTATATTGAGAAATATTACATTTATATTTCTTTGTATGAGGTTAAGTGGAGATTTATCAACATAATTTACCTTGTTACGATATGTATTAAACGGCTTATAAATCCTTAAGTTACTCGCCCTTGATGCTATTCTTGGTACATTTAAATTAATCCGATTCAAGAGGGATGGACAGTCAATCTTTTGATTTAATAATTTATAAAGAAAAATACTACCCAGAGCCTGATTGCGTTTCCATAATGAAAGGTAGTTGAAATGATGTAACCGGTCATTATAGCTATTTAGTTCTTTATGTTTTCTAGCTTTAAAAGATAGTCTTTTTAAGAATATTTTCTGCACCTTTTTAATGCGCTGAAGATTGTTTTGATTTTCTCAATCCCGCACAGGTAAAAAGTAAAGCACCTAGTAAAAGCATAGCCATGAATGAAATTGAAAAAAAGTATTTAAATATACTGTGTGAGGGCTATGGTATAGGTCTCCCAGGTATTCAAGTCAATCCTTTGGATACAGATAGCACCCATGTAAGTTTGATGGTATTAATGTCATATTGATCATAATTTTCTTAATAATTGTCACATCTTATATAATAAATGTTTGATGTAATATAATAACGCTACACACACATAGTTTAGTTAATTTACTCTTTATTTGTAGGCGCCGTCAACTTCACAAATTTCTCAATCAATATTGGAAATGGTACCAACAGAAGTGGGTGAGGAAATTATTGTCGGTAGATTATCTCCAACAGATTTTTCTCAGGCCCCAGAGATGGAAGTTGAGCAGTCACAGTCTATTGCTATGCCACCATCTATCCGGCCGGCGCCAGTCATTTTTTCCAGTTGCAAAAAAGACAGTGCTACTAAAACCTGAAACAGTGAAAACATAATTTTAGTAGACATTATTCGATTAAATGATGAACCAAACCTATTCATTTGGGGTAATACGAGTTATATATAGTTAATATCCATAATAACATACTAACCTTGACCTTGATTGATAAATCTGTTGATTTCTTTGGGACTAGCAAGATGTTCCTTCGTCAACCTATATCGTTTGACTCACATGTCGTCGGGCATGTCGAATGGCTTTATGCTGTTTCCTACCCCTCGAGGGCTAAGTTTAGCTACTTGCTTGTTGTTATCTTCCTCTAAGAACTCAAAAATTTCATCTTCGTCACACATCTAAAAGAAACAATGAAAATATTATTGTTTTACACATTACGAAGAAAATAATGAACAAATAACGTACTTTAATACCAAACATTAATATTTAACTTGTATTTTTACAATAACTTACCTTTAGAACAAAAATATTAAACAAAACAGCCCAAAAAAAGTTGCTTTTAGTGGACTGTAATATTCTGACACTAACGCACATCTAACGCAGGCCAATTTCCGACGTGTTTATGTCACAAATCACTTCATGGTACGGCTATTGCAGGGCAGAAGAGCATTTTTGTAGTCACGTGACCACTGACCTGCCGGGGTCACGTGGTCGCTGGCTGGCCTGTGTTTTAGCTAGCTCATGGTACGATATAGCAGGGCAGCTCAAATATCGACTATAATTGGCCTGTTTTAAGAGTTCATGGTAGGGCAGCAGCATACGCCAGTGGGCGTATGGCCAGTGGCAAGGCTTTAGCGCGGTGATTAGGTACTAAACATTGTAGTAACATTGTGGTAACATTGTATATCAATGGTCAATAACCTATCTCTCGTTTTTGACGTTTCGATCGATCGGTGAAAGCAATCCAAAATCTTAATCTTAGACTTTCCCATTGATATTTATCAAAGGACTTTCCTCAGATTTAAGATTTTTCAAAATGGATTTGGCCATATTCTCCAGTTCTAGTGATAGTAACAGTGATATGGAAATCCTAGCTTATTTGACGGACTGGGATTCGGATACAGAAAGTGATTTTTTATCTCGTTTCGTAACCATGGATCATATGGTATCGCGACACTTTTTGTAAATAATGATGTGTTCTGCAAAGTCGTAGTACATTATTTTATTCTATCATCAATAGTTTCCGCAGCGCACGCGAAGCATAGAATATTTTAGGTATTTTTCACACCTTGGGTTATATTGCATTTTTATTAGGGATCCCTATTTTTAAAAAAATTGTAAAAGTTGTTAAACATAGCATGTACTTGATATAGTTTTCTGTGTTGCATGAACGATTGTTGAAAATAAAAGATTCTTTCTTTCTTTCTTTATTTCCTTGTTACTGAAGATGCAACTTTTTAATGTTTTTAATCGGTATTTTATATTATTTTCTTTGAAATCGGTCCAGTAGTTTTTGTGTGAAAACATTACAAACATACATACAAAAACACAAATTTATAAGCGAATGAATTGTTGATATCGGTCCAGTAGTTTTTGTGTTATAACATTACAAACACCATGTTTCCTCTTTATAATATTAGTATAGAAAAAGACATTATTTGTGATTTGTTTATTATTTATTTTAATTAACCGCCACCACCACAAACAAAAACTTCTTCCTCTTTGTCACCACCAAATGGTACAACAAGCACTTGCAGTACTCTCCAGTAATCAGCCACTCTGTCCAGTACGGCATCCGGGGGAATGTACCTACTCTGGAATGCCACCACCAGTCTGTAAAAATAATAAACATTTTAGGTTAACTTTTACTGCGATACCTATAAGTTTTAAACAAAGATAAAAAAAGTCCATAACACTTACTTGGATACGATACGTGCAAGTTTCTTTCGATTTTCCAACTTTAAACCTGCAGGGGTGTTCGACGACAAACCGTGGCATTGGGCTGTTCTCAATTATGTTGAGCAATAATTTTGTCTCATCCTTCGTCAAAGGTTTGCCTCGTAGTACCTAAAATAACAAGAACTTCATAAAAATATGCTTTCGAACATTATTGGCATCATCATGAAACAAAATAATTAAGGGGTATAGATCTCTACAAAGTCACTTACCACTTCAAAGTTCATTGCTATTTAACACAGTATTATGCAAAAACTATAATAGTTAATTAACACAATTTTTATACATAAATAAAATATGTAGCTTTTTGACTTATTTCAAAATCAAACAAATTACCCAATCAGTGAGATGTAACGTTCCATTTTATACAAATAATTTATAATTTAAAACTTTTAAATTGGTAATTATATGCTGCTGCGACCCACAGATTGGATTAGTGGCCAACCCAGTGTCGAATGTTCTTAATGCTACTGGGCTTTGGACGATACATATAATTTAACAACAAAAACAACAAATGGTAATATTATAATATCTTGTATCGATGTAACAAAGCATCAAAATATGCCCAAAAGTAATGTTTTATGAAATATCCTCAAGGTTTCTCTGATTTATGTAAACAAATTGAAGCATTTATTTAGAACACTCCATAATCAAAAAATAATCAAACTTTATAAATCAATCATTCTCGGGTATACTATACTCGTTTTAATTTTGTGGTTTTATCTAAATCTAAATTACACATAAAAAATCGAGCGTAACGCTCAAATACAAGAAAATGGTACAAATAAAATTGTATTATAAAATAATTGTAAATATATTAAGTATATTTTTATTATTATTATAAATTATACCATCTTATCAAAATTCTTAGGTAATACCATTTTTGCTGGGGAACTTGAATCTCCTTCTCCCTGAGGGTTTCAGGGTGGGAGTTTCAGGAGAAACTGTCCTTCGAGGTCGAGAATGGAAAAACCATACAACTAAATTATAAATTAAATTTATTGTAAAATAAAACATTGATTTTGTACTATGTACCACTCTAATATTTTACTATTTTTGTATGTACGTATGTTGTATCTTTATCCTTTTGGTATACAATAAAGGAACTTGTAGGTCTGTCTGTCTGGTACGAGTAAAGTTCTGCACGGAAAACGATTTAACGCGAACGGAGTTGCGAAAAGCTAGTAATCCATAAAAGAGGGGTTGATACGACCAGAACCTACCCGTTTGGGAAATACGATAGGTTATGTTATCATTGAATGAACGAAATGTAGCGTCCATAGCCCAATGGCTCGCGTCGATTCAATGTGATCGAAAGAGTTAAGAGGATATGAGTCGACACTTTTTCCATACAAACGTAGTCCCCTGTTTCCTCCTAGGATAAAGAAGTTACAGAATTTAAAAAAATACCATACGATTTATACGTACCTCTGCCATGCGTTTGTTTTGTTTTTTTTCATAATTTGCTTAATAGAAGAGAAAAAAAATCTTTTAAACTCAAAAAAATCGACTTTTTTTACATACATTTTCAAACATCAAGCAAACTGGTAATTACTAATATATCCCAAAAAAGCAAAACGTACGGGCATAGCTTAGACCCTGTTCTACATTTTAACTAAAAGAAATATTGAAATCGGTCTAGATTTCGAGGAGGAAACAGGGGATTACGAAAGGACGATTTTCTTAATTTTACGTAGGTAAAATCAGTTCGAGACTGCACTTCTGTCTATCGCACGCTAAGGGGTAAGGTTGGGGGTCAGCGCGACGGCAATATTTTTGGTAAAAACCTATTCTTCAAAAGTGACGGTCGACTGGTGTCCTCTTAAGCAAGGACGCGCGCGGTCGGTTTGTGGATGGGTGACCGCTAGTGGCAAAATTCCATGGACGCTACCGTGCTTCGGAGTGGACGTAAAGCCCGGTCCGGGTTGTTTTCAATGTTGTAAACAGTCGTTAAACCTTGACGAAGACCTTCGAGTGGCTTGAGAACATTCGACACTGGGTTGTCCACTAACCCCTCCACTAATCCGCATTGGAGCAGCGTGGTGGAGTATGCTCTAGACCTCGCGCTATGTCTGTGGGGGAGACCCGTGCCCACTAGTAGGACGTCTATGGGTCGCAGCGATCAATTAATAGCGGAATATGCTTATGATCGCGGTCGCTTGAACAGAGCTTTATTCTGAATACGTCACAACATAAACACCGTACTAATACTACTGTCCGGTACATAAGTTTTATATTAAATCAGTGCCACGACAGAAGTCGATGTAAGCACGCGTTTTTGTATATATTTATTTATGCCAAAATATGTAGTGTTATTAAATATAAGTAATGTTTACGTTTATTTAGTGGTAATAGTGTTTTTAGTGTTAACTAGTGTGTGATAAGTTGTAGTGTTTTGAATAGTTAATAAACATGATGTATTTATTCACGTTTTATCTCGGTGAGTTCAACATTCTAACTAAATAGTTTTTTTAATGTTTTTCCTATTACCAATAATTGAGTTTGCGGTAGCGCGGTGTGTTATTTTAACAGGTTCAAGTTGCTAATTGTGAACTTATCCTGTATAAGTGACTAGTGGACGCCCGCAGCTTCGCTCGCGTGGAATTAGACGTAACATAACCTAAATACAAAATTTCATTGAAATAATGTAGGTATATACGAAAAACTTTTATACCTACTAACTTTGCACCCCCCTTTTACCCCCTTAAGAGATGATTTTTGAAACTCAATAAAAAACCTTCATATGTAGTACTGAATTTCATTCGAATAACATCAAAAACGGCAAAGTTTCATACTAACTTTGCACCCCCGTTTTACCCCCTTAGGGGGTGAATTTTCAAAAATCCTTTCTTAGTGCTCCCCTACGTTATGAAAGGAACCCCTGTGCAAAATTTCAAGTTTCTAGCCCTTATAGTTTAGGCCCTGCGTTGATATGTCAGTCAGTCAGTCAGTCAGTCAGTCACCTTCTCCTTTTATATATATAGATTAATATAAAAGATCATAAAAGATAAACTAAATACAATCTTATATACACTAGTGGACGCCCGCAGTTTCGCTCGCGTGGAGTAAGACAACAATAGTTTCGTTTACACCTTGTAATATTATATAGTCTATGTCACTCAGTGAAGATGCAGCTTTCTAATGGTGAAAGGTTCACAGGCGACGGTGACTACTTACCATCAGGTCAGTCCACTTGTTCGTTTGGCTAAAACAAACAAAAAAAAACAAGTTAATGTTTATTGCGGTTATTTTTGTAGATAATAACGAGTTAAGCAACGTCGGGCTAGTGGTATTTTTTTTTATGGATACGAGATAGCAAACGAGCTTGCAGCACCATCCAACCGCTGCCGCCCATGACAACTGTGACTGACTTTGAACAAGACTCAATTAGGGACTGGGATGGTTAGTCCAATTAGTTGAGAGAGTTAATTAGAACATTAGTTGGTCAGTTCGTTAGTAGGTATGAGGACTGGGGACTGCTAGTGTTAGTTAGTCCTGTTAGTTGGTGTTAGTAATAGTCCAGTTAGTACTTGTTAGTAGGAGTCTCGTTTCTAAGTCAGTCACAGATGTGTTGCTACCTTTGATTACTAAGATGGACGCCTCTAAAGAAGTGTAACCGGAAACCACACCTTTCCAATCCTTCTTTTTTGTGGGCGCTTCCGAGAACGTTGAGCTGTCAGTCCTAGTTTTCAGTTGTCAAACAATCGTTAAGTCTTGTCGAAGACCTTGAATTGAAAATATTTCCATACCTAATAGGTGGTGAGCCTAGCCATACACCGGGAACATATCAAGACCTATTACTAGGAATTTCAAATTAGAAAAGCTCTATAAATACTACCCGACCAGGGAATCAAACCTAGGACAACTAACTTAGCAGTTGCGCTAACGACTAGACCACAGTTAGTTAAATACTTACTAATTTCTATGATTTATTGATTGTAATTTTAAGTAGTAAGTATTTAAAAAATATCTATGTATGTATCAGTCTCTGATACCCATATCACAGGCTCGCGCCTACTTTGGGGTCAGATGGCCGTGTGTGAGAATGTCCAAGATATTTATTTATTTATTTATTTATTTATTTTAATAGATAATAATTAACATTCAGACACAGAAATACAAGTGTTCGTCTCACGAATATCACGACCCCTGGAGCAACAGACAGGATCACTACCATGTACTCTGTGATCACTACCGATAGCTCCAACGGGCCTGTCAAATTGATTGTAATTTATTTTAAGTGTCAAAAAAATTAAAAAAAAAATCTTTTTACTTAAGTTTTTTATTTTCGTGCATCGTCATCGGAACCAAATGTGTGTCAAATTTCAGCTCGATAGCTTCACTGGAAGTGGGTGAAATATTGATTGCAAGATTCCAGGACATACATACATAAATACATACAAACAAGTGAAGTTAAATAAAAGCTTTTAATAGAAAATATTTTACAATGGTTCTGTAGTCATTAAGTCCGCCTTTAATATTCCTGTGAGATTAAAATAATTATACTTCAGTGTACTTAATGTGGAACAGGGAAATCCCTTCCTTAAGAATGACATAGCTTATTAAATAACTCCAAGAAATAGTGTATTTTCCTCATCTATCTGTAGTATAATAAAACTGAAGAGAAACATTACCTGTACATTGAATACATTTTCAAAATTTCAGGGGCATTACAACGAGTTAGAACTCAAAAATCTGTTTTTTGAAAACATTGTCTGTCTGTCTGTGTGTCCGGGCATTACGTAAAAAGCCGTGAACGGATTTAGATGTAACTTGGTAATGTTGTTACTTTTACTCCGGGTTAGGTTTTTATGTTACTTTAATTCCCGAAAAATAGTGAGGTTCCCTAGGGATACGGTATGAAAGTATGGACTTGTATGTTCTTTTTGATAAATCTAGTCCGATTCATATCAAATTTGCAATTAACGTTCCCTATATAAATTGATGTATTATAATATTACTAGCTTTTACCCGCGGCTCCGCCCGCGTGGTCAAAGGGAATTAACAATGTGTTGTCTAACATACATGACACATTTTTGGTGGATGAATAGTGACAGTTCCACAATTAAAAGATACTTAGAGGAACCTGAGGTAATGCTGACCGCAGATAAAGTGTACGTAAACTGACTTACTGGAGCAAATAAAAAAACATCGATATCTTCAAATGGGGATGTTTTACCGAGGTAAAAAGTAGCCTACGTCACTCTTCACCCTCCTCAATATCACCACCATGAAGGAAGAAGATCACCACACACAAAAACCATACCATTTAATAGCTTCGTTGCGACGTGAAAACCGGACAAACAAACAAATAAACAAACAAACACACTTTCACATTTATAATATTAGTATGGAATTATGGATGTATTTGATATACATATATGATATAGTTTTTTTATAGTTACATACATGAAATTTTTTATTAATGGAATATTTGTTTATTTTTTTATTTTTATGTCATTATATTTAAAAATTAATCAAAGAACTGATCTGCATGATACTCTTAATCTCATGGTCGTGCTCCTGAGTAAGTTATCTTATTAATTACTAGCGACCCGCCCCGGCTCCGCACGGGTGCAAAGCTGATACGACTATATTATGCATGTTATATACATATAAACCTTCCTCTTCAATCACTCTATCTATTAAAGAAACCGCATCAAAATAGGTTGCGTAGTTTTAAAGATTTAAGCATACACAGGGACAGAGAAAGCGACTTTGTTTTATTACTACATAATATGTAGGTAGTGATTATTTTAATGCTTACTTATAGTCATGCCTTAGTTTATCTCAATTTGCGTACATATTTGAATAAACTTGAACTTAAAGTTGATAACTTATTTGTTGATTATAATTGTGTCTAAAACAATGTGATGTGATGATAGTAAGTATATTTTATTTACTACTCATCTCGTAGAGGTTCTCCTGGAACACTTTACTAACTGATCTTTCCAATTTCCAATACAGAAAGTATTCTGGATCTCGTTCCAACTTCATGACAGTAGATAGAAAGAAAGAAGAAAGAAAAGCTTTTATTTCGTATTTTTTCTGACACGTGTGTAGCGGTAAATGTACACCTTATATCTAATATTAAACAGAAAAAAAAACAGTAAAAGTAAAAATAACAGTGGGTCGGGGTAAAACCTCGCACGCTATGTACACATGTGCCAGAGTGCCCGAAATTGGGTCTCACTCAGCATAATACCGCGGCTTCGCGCTGCGGCGCTGATTTTCAGTGAGCCCATTTGGTGAGTCACGGAAGGCAGTGAAAATGCGTATTTGACAAGTGCAATGTATTTTTTTTTTAGCTAGCGGTACCTAACTCGAAAAAACTTTCTTTCGTGCGTTGAAAAAGTCCTCTCAAAGACTCGTTTAAGATTTCACCGTTATCGTTATTCTGTCCAGCGGAGCCTGTTTACAAAATGGCCGCTGAACTAGTGATCTCGATTTTTATCCTACCAAGTGGGTCGTATTCAAACACGGGTATCATTACCGTGTCGTACTAAGTGTATTCTGTGTATGTATATGTTCTGTGTCTTAATGTTAATATTATCTATTTATGTATTTATTTAAAAATATAGGTCTGACAACCATAGTACAGGAGTGGAGTTTGTGGTCAGATGTTTCAGTTATATAAAAAGTACTCTGTGGTCAGATGGCCGTGTGTGACAATGTCCATGATATTTATTATTATTATTTATTTACATTTGTCATCTATCTATATGTACTAATATTTTAAAGAGGAAAGATAAGTTTGTAATGTTTTTACACAATACTTGCATCTTCACTGAGTGACATAGGCTATATAATACTAGTGGACGCCCGCAGCTTCGCTGTATTGATATAGTCTACGCTGGCCAAGTGCGGATTGGCACATGCCTTCGAGAACAATATGGAGAACTCTCATGTTTAGTTATGTTATGTATTATGTTAGGTTTACTCACGATGTTTCCTTACAGCAGTTGACATTTAGGCAATTTCTTTTATCTTACTTACTTAGAAAAGACTAGTGTGTGCCGCTAGGATTTGAACCCTGAGAAGGAAGGACATAAATGTACTAAAACTGTTTAATATTCTTATAAGATTCGCTCGCTGCGACCCATAGACGTCCCACTGGCACGGGTCTCCTCCACAGACACTGCTGCGGGAGGTCTAGAGCATACTCCACGACGCTGCTCCAATGCGGATTGGTGGAGGGGTTAGTGGTCAACTCAGTGTCTAATGTTCTCAAGGCACCCGAAGGTTTTCGACAAGGCTTAACGACTGTTTCCAGCATTGAAAGCAACCGGGACCGACGGCTTTACGTGCCCTCCGAAGCACGGTAGCGTCCATGAAATTTTGCCACTAGCGTTCACCCATTAACAAACCGACCGCGCCCGTCGTTGCTTAACTCTTTCGATCGCATTGAATCGACGCGAGCCATTGGGCTATGGACGCCTATCTATAAGATTGAAGAAATAATTAAATCGTTTTGTTCCAGCCGTCGCCATTGCTCCGGTGATGTCAGCGGTTGTCAAAAAAGAAGTTGAGACAATAGGCTGCAGGTACGAATCACGTGTGCTATATCACAATCCATACTAATATTATAAATGCGAAAGTAACTCTGTCTGTCTGTCTGTGTCGTTTTCACGCCAAAACTACTGAACCGATTTAAATGAAATTTGGTACACAGATAGTCTAGACTCTAGAGCCTGAGAAAGGACATGGGCTACTTTTTAATTGGAAAAAAGTGTTGTAAAGGGTTGAAAAGGGGGATGAAAGGTTGTATGAAAGTATTGTCATTTTCAGCACTAGAAGCATAAAACTTATATTTTAGGCTGTTGATAAGGTATATTATTCTATATTATAATAAAACTGAACAGAAGGAACTTTTTCTGTACATTGATAATTTTTTTTTAATTTTAATCCAGGAAAATTATGATAACGGGTACCTACTCAATAGGTAGAGTTAGTATATGTCCGTAATTAAAATATGTCACAACTATAAACGAACCTACCACAGTCCAAATCCACGCGAGCGAAGCTGCGGGCGTCCACTAGTTTATTATATGTCTCAAAGGGGCCTCTACCTGTTAGACCCAACGCAAGCCTTCCAAATTACCGGGTCCACATATGGACCCGTGATATTTTAAGAGATACGTAATAATAAAAATGTCTTTATTGCCACTCACAATGCAAAAAATATCGATATTCAAATATCAAAAAACCGACGACTAAAAAGTCAGAAATAATGATTTCAGATTTATTATACTAGAAATAATAGTAAATAAGCGGTGACAGCCCAGTGGCTATCGAACTCTCCTCTCACTCGAGCGGTCCGGGTTCAAACCCCAGCGGCACGCACCAATGACTTTTCTAAGTTAAGTGCGATTTAAGAAATTAAATGTCACTTACTTGCTATAACGGTGAAGGACACATCGTGAGGAAACCTGCATGCCTGAGAGTTCTTCATAATGTACTCGAAGGCATGTGAAGTCTGCCAATCCGCACTTGACCAGCGTGGTGGACTATTAAGGCCTAATCCTTATCTCATTCTGAGAGAAGACCCGTGTCCAACAGTGGGACAAAAAAAGGGTTGTGATGAATAGTAATTTGTGTGTGGGCAGAGGTTGCACACAGTCACAGTTGAGGGAGGTCGAGAGCATACTCTACCACACTGCTCCAATGCGGATTGATTCGTTTATTCACGTAATATTTTTCAATCATGCCGTAATATTTTTCACTTTATTTCATATCAACATGAAAAAAATTTGTACTTGAAATTTTTATAGGACCTACTCTGTTATCGGACCTTTCAAATAAAGGTAGAATCATCAAAATCCATATACAACCACCGACCCCACAGTGCAATTAACACAACTATTAAGTACTAATATTGCTACCTTTATTAAGCTTGTTTACGACTTTTAAGGGTTGAATTTCTTCATGAAATTTTATGGGACTAACTTCGATGTATGTTCTACCGAACAGAAAAAGAAACATCAAAATCGGATAATAAAAGAGGCATTTTTCGCTCTACATACATAAAAAGACACAAAGAATTGAACAAAGAACCTTCTCAATTTTTCGATGTCGCTTATAAAATACACATTTGAAATTGGCTGAGTGTACAACTGGAGTTAACTCTTCTTTTGCTGACACAGGCCTGCAGCACAGAATACATAATAGTCCAACTCAGCGCTGTTTTTCAGCCAACTTTGGTCCCTTTGATGTTAGGTGGGACTTACATTTTGTTTTCATTTTTGTTTTTCAGTATATTCCAGTTCTCGTGCAGCAACGGCGAGTGCATTAGTCTGGACAAGCTGTGTGATGGTCGGCCGGACTGCCTCGATGGGCTGGATGAATCTGTATGCGAGCCTGGAGGGTAAGAATCTGTTTTTTAAAGCTTTTACTTATCTTGCAATCCTTACATTGTCCTACTTATCTCCTGCTCAACGTAATAATGATTATAAAAACGATTTTTAATCAACTGATCGATAAAATCTTAATCTTGATTGTATTCTGATTCTTTTCATGAGTGTAGCCAGCATTTTATGGTAGTGGTAGTAAAGTTCGCACGGAAAACAATTTAACAAAAAACAATTTACAATATGGGAAATAAAACTTTTGGTACCTCATAACAAGAAATCACAGTATGAGAGGAAAAGGGGAAAAAAATACATACAGACGACTATAGAACCTCCTCCTTTTATCGAATTCGGTAAAAAAGGGCAGGTAACAAAAAAAAGTCGTAGCAGTGGATGAAATTTAAATTATTGATCAATAATTTGTGTCATGGAATGTGCGACATAATGACTCACGGTCGTGAGTCAAAACCAAGAACAGGCGACGATGACGGTTAATTTTACCTGAAAATACTAATTTTGTTTCAGTAATTCTTCGCTGGACCTGGGAGACATGAACAGAAACAAGCGGCAGTCGGCATGTCGGTGTGTTCAACATACATCTTTATTTATAAAAAGAATTGACTGACTCATCAACCCTACATCATCTAGCCTAAACACATGGACCTACAAAGCTAATTTTTCAAGGTATTGTTTTTTAAGACGTAGACGAAGAATAAGAAGGATTTTTCGAAATTCAATCAACGCGGTGAAAAGGGAATGAAAATTTCTACTAAACTATTGTTATTTCTAATTCTACGCAAGAGAAGCCGTACGAGTCCATTAAAGTTTTAATAAAATTCAAAACTATTATATTATAAGCTAGATTTGACTCAAATACAGCTGTGAAAGGTTAAGAGTACATACCTACACTCACTCAACCACGCAGCTCTTATATTGGTGTAGGGGTTAGATGCCCATCGCCCAGTTTCGTATGTTCTCAAGCCAATAGCTTGTAGGTACCACTACAAGAATAGCCTACCCACAAAAGAAATGACGCCGTTTCCATTGGTTTTCAATGAGTAGAGTTGGTCTAGTAATGTCCTGGGAAGAGAAAACAGCCGCACGCGAAGATTCGAATGAGTACTGGTATCGAAGTTAACCTAATAAATTTTTTTTAAAGATCGCAAATTTTTTACATCATAATTGAACTTAGATCCGGGCAAACCAGATTTTTAATGACATGGTAGGAGGAAAACTATATATTTATCAAGACGGGTTTTCGAACTCTTCGAACTTGTAACAGACGTCAATGGAGGTATCGGCTTTATACTTGCATACTCGTGAAAGCCATCTTATAAATTGTTCTTCAAGTTTTCGGTCCGTATTTTCGGCTGGAAAAGTTTAGTTAATAGCGTTTGCAGCTACTTAGTTTGGTAAACCAATTAAAAGACTTATTTATTTTATGATTATTTTGATTATTTAGAAACTAACTTAAAATCTAATACAGTCCAAAACAGCAAACTTGCACCGAAGGCCTACTGTAATGACCGCTCACTACTTGACATGTGATTGCCGCGCTTTTCGCGCTTACAGATACTACCGCGCCTCTCGCGGTGCGATGGGTAAACTTTCCCGGGGTTATCTTCATACATAATTATGTTAATGTTGCCACATGCTATAATTCTTTTTATGGATAAAAGATAAGATTGAATGAATAAACGGTTATTTGAAAAACTGTAGCTGCAACGCAATACTTCATACATGAAAAAAAAAAAAAACAATAAAACTTAAATACTGCACTGCAGCGTTCGCTGATAAAGGTCAAAAGGTAACTGTAGCAAACTACGACTAACTAACGTAACTATACGACACCGATTTTCAGTGCAACCTCCAAAGTAGTTCAAACAGAATCTGTTTGCTACCATACCATAAAAAAAAAACTTTCCAAGTCGATACAAGTGTCGGCACGAAAGTGTAGCTGTGAAAGAAATTCGGAGGGGATAGCTGCGCATAGGGGTATCAATGCAGGGGGCAAAATATGGCTGGTGAACGAATCAGCGCTTACGCCTGACAGCCCCCTCACCCCGCGCAAGACGATACCTTAAATTTAGACTTCTGCGCATTCAAGATCAGAGCTACACTTCCGTGCCGCTACTAATATAATGTATAACTCTTAAATTTTCCAGGAAAAACCAGTGGCAGTGCCGTGATGGCAACTGCATCCCGTTCTATGGGAAGTGCGACGGGCTGGTCGACTGCCCGGACGGTAGCGACGAGACGCACGCGCGTTGCAGAAACACCGCGTAAGTGCAATCTTATAGCGGTTTCCCACGGTCCGCGGCCCTGCAGATCATACCGGTCGGTCACTAGGTCGGTTAATGTAGTACATTATATAAGAATAAGAATAAGAATATATTTATTTGCTTTGAACAAATTACATAGTTAACAAAAATAAAATAAAACACACATAATAAAACAAAGCAAAATAGGACCACACTCAGCATTTGCCATGATTTCAATGAAATCATGACGCTGATTTTCAGTGTGGCCCTTTCCGAGTTAGTTTGGTCGATAAGAGAAAGCAAAAAAAAAAAGGAAAAAAAATGATATTAAACTACTTAGGTATAAACAATAAACCTAACAATGTGACCTAAAAGTGACCTTTTTATATCTTACTATTAACGCTTTATAACAGGGAAGAGTGCAAGTAATTTTACAGTAGTGCAATTTGGTTTTTGCACCTAATTTGAAAGTTACAAAACAATTAACCAAAGACTTCAATTAACAGATACAAAACAAAAAAAAATATTATTATAATAATCATAAAGGTGATATTGCAATTTTTCTAGGATACCCTAATTTATTAAATCGGCAATCTTTCACACTTACGTATGTATTCCAATTTATTTCTTAAACTTTCAGGTGCCAGGAGAATCTCTTCCGCTGCACGTATGGTGCGTGTGTTGACGGAACAGCGCCCTGTAACGGCGAGCAAGAGTGCGCGGACAACTCCGACGAACTGCTGCCTAGGTGTCATAATGAGACCAGGACTGTGGGGTAATTCTGAATACATATTTCTATGGAACAAGGACGCCTGAATAAACGGCATGGCGTTATGGTGAGCTGGATTGCGCAGACATCTACAACGTCTCAACTAGACCAAGTCTGAACCAAGGTGAGTGCAGACAACTTCGACGAACTGCTACAAAAAACACATCACTAGGAATGTTTGAGCATAGTTAATGTATACGGAAACTGGTACGTTATGTTATGACAAAAAAGTTAAATTTCACCTTGTTCGCTTATTATTTATCGATGTTTCATTTGTGCGGTGTAGCCTTGAAACTGTTAAGTAGGATTGTTTAAATACTTAGTAATAATTAATTTCTTTGTGTTTCTAGTGCTTAAATATTTTTTTTACAGAAACAAATACAGATGCGACAACGGGGAAGAGATTGGTGTGACGGACCTCTGCGACGGCCTTCCCGAATGTAAGGACGGCTCCGACGAAAATATCAAGGCGTGCGCGGGAAAGACTTGCGCCGGTTTTCTCTTCCAGTGCGCGTATGGTGCCTGTGTCGACCGGGGCTCCGATTGTGATGGAGTGAGTATCCTTTATTTTCGAATGTGTCGAAATCTTTGTGCCTTAACCCTCTTCGGCCACCGCGTCCGGGGTAACTATTATTACGGAGTAAGAATGATATTACTGGTTGGACTAACAAGTGTTTATTTTCCTGCGCTTTGGTAGTCTAAGCTGTTGATGGTTCAACCACGAAAAGTTTACCATACATACCATCTTAGCGCTGATACAAATTGGAATTGTATAATCGAAGGCGTTTGAAAGACTTACGTCTGTTGCCCTAGTGGACGAGGCTCCCATTACGAATGACTGCGTCCTCATTAATTCAAATATAACCCTGTAAAACGTGTTTAATACAAAAATAAAGTAAAATGGTGTTGCCTGGCAATATCCGAGTTATATCAACGAGTCCCTAAGTAAAGAAAGAAAGAAAGAAAGAAAATCTTTATTTTGTCCCATGGGTAGGTACATGATAAGAAATAAATGAACAAAAGAAAAATATAATCCTAAGTTACATGGAGACAAAATGGGACTACTCTCAGCCTGTGCCGTGGTACTGAGAGAACCGCGGCTGCTGGTTTTCAGAGTAGCCCCCTTTTTTTTTCGTGCAGTCGTATTTGCGGTATATAAAAATAAAATTAAAATTAAAAATCACTTAAATGACTAACACAACATATTAAATTAACATAACACAATAAGCAATGACAATAAAAAATAAATTAAAACTTAACTACATTACATGAAGTACTTAACTTCATGTAATGAAGTACTTAACTTCATTTAATAAAAGTCTTATATCTATGACAATTACAGAAACAAGACTGCGCGGACAACTCAGACGAATCGGACGAACTATGCAACCGTACGTCGACCATCATCACGACACGACCGACGACTCCCAGGTTAACTTTCTATTGAATTAACAACACAACATACCATTACTTCTATAATTCTGTGTCGTTTAGAAACACTATATTACACATAGTTTCCTACAATTTTTGGGTCTCTTCCACAGCAACAGCTTAAGGCGGTCTAGAGCGTACTCTACGCTGCTATAAGCGTTAGTGGGAGGATCAGTGGCCAACCCAGTATCGAATACCCTTAAGCCCTTACCCGATGGTGTTTGACCTGAAGCATAAGGTTCCCTCTAACTAACCTAACGTAACGTTGCCTCCGAAGCACGTCCATGAAATTTTGCCACCCATCCATATTCGGACAGCGCCCGACGTTGCTTAACTTGGTAGATCATGTACACTCAACGCGAGCTGTAAGGTTATGAGCACTTCAATATATTTATTATGTTACGTAAATATATCTATTTATTTATTTAATATTTCATATACACATCTATGGCTGTACGTTAATAATAAACATTAATAAAAGCTTACAATTTAACATCCATGACTCGAGTAGTAGCCATAGCGTAGCTCCATAGATAGCCCAATGGCTCGCGTCGATTCAATGTGATCAAAACAGTTAAGCAACGACGGGCGCGGTCGGTTTGTGGATGGGTGAACATTAGTGGCAAAATTTCATGGACGCTACCGTGCTTCGGAGGGCACGTAAAGCCGTCGGTCCCGGTTGTTTTCAAACGTGGAAACATTCGTTAAGCCTTGTCGAAGTCCTTCGGGTGATTCGACACTGGGTTGGCCACTAACCCCTCCACCAATCCGCATTGGAGCAGCGTGGTGGAGTATGCTCTAGACCTCCCTCAGCCATGTCTGTGTAGGAGATCCGTGTCTAGTAGTGGGACGTCTATGGGTTGCAGCGATCGAAGCATCTGCCCCGGCGGGGATTCGAACCCAAGCGGTTCGGTAGTCAGGGTCACTCACCACTGCGTCACGGAGTCGTCGAGAGTAAAAAGTATTGTCTTCTTTACAGCCAAGGGAGCGGTGCGTGTGTCCTACCTCAATACCCATCCAATGGGAGATACGAGGTAGTGGGAGACCCCTTTTTACAGCCAGGGTCGCGTTTCGATGGAGTCCTCTCCATCAATATGCTCTGTAACCCGGGGTTCGCTGTCAACGGCAAGGCAGAGTCGCTGAAGCTCGTGTGCGGCGATATAAAGCCTTTGCCGATTTGTGAACGTAAGTATACCTTCTTTTAAGGTTTTATTGATGAAACATCATCTCTATCCGTCAGGTTAACCTGGGATATACATAACGTCTGTATTAATCCAAAAAGGTTGACAGAGATGTATGATGGTTTTAAGTAGTTTTTCACTAATTGCATTCAGGCAATAAAGTAATAAGTAATAAATCTATATATATAAAAGGAGACTGACTGGCTGACTGACTGACTGACTGACTGACTGACTGACTGACTGACTGACTGACTGACTGACATATCAACGCAGGGCCTAAACCATAAGGGCTAGAAACTTGAAATTTTGCACAGGGGTTCCTTTTATAACGTAGGGGAGCACTAAGAAAGGATTTTTGAAAATTCACCCCCTAAGGGGGTAAAACGGGGGTGCAAAGTTAGTATGAAAATTTGCCGTTTTTGAAGTCGTTAGACGGGTAGACGTCGTTAATGGGTCTAATTCTACGCGAGCGAAGCTGCGGGCGTCCACTAGTAATCTATATTTGAAAAACAACTCTGTTATAGAGGCTGTACCTTCTCTATTGACATAGATAATTAATATGTTCTAGATGCGGTAAATGTAATTTTTTTTTACATTTAAACAATGCATAGTTATTATGTAACCGGCACTTTTCCCCTGGTTCTGGTGATATTATTGTCATTAAAACCTCTGCCCTTTGCCCAACCCGAAGATCGAATCCAGGACCCATATCTTCACAGTCGCGCTTGCGATCACTAGACCAACAAGGCAGACTTCTTATAAGCTGGCATTATTTCAGGCTACTGTGAGCTGAGACCCCATCACAGCGTCGAGTACACCTGCGAAACGCGGGTAGGGGTATCTTCTACCACCCGGCCGTGTGGATCCAAGGAGTTCCCTGGCACCACAGTGGTGCCAACGTGTCGGCGACCCAACTACCGCGGCTCCCCTGGTTACATGAACTGCGTGAACGGCGCTTGGAACTACATCGCCAAATGCTCCGCAGGTTTGGTCAACGGGACAAACATTACAGTACTTGTAAAGGATAAAGTTGAAGTGTATATTAACACTTTTGAGTTTTTAAGTCAGAAAGTGACTCCAAATCAGGGGGAGGTTAAGTTAGGTAATGAATACGACATTGATGAAATGTATTGGCGACCAGGGGCTAACGTTGTACCTGGTAAGAAGACAGAGGCGATAGGTAACGAAGTTACTGAAAATTTGGAAGAGAATAAGGCCGTAGGTAAAAAAAAAGATAAAACTCAAGATATAATAGATATAAAAATTCAAAATGGGCAGGTGGTTATTAACGTAGGTGATACTGTCTTGCGTATAGGAAATTAATTCAATGGTTAGGTAAACTTGTGTTTTGAAGGGAAATTTTGGATAGTAATAAATTAGATTTTAATATTCTACCAGTTTTTCTATCTGTAGATAGGTAAGGTAAAACCAATTTTTGAAGTAGGTACATATTGCAATTTTAATTAAATCCAATATGGTCAAGTATGAACAGTTTTGGTAATGGAAAATGAAATTAATCAACCTAGGATACAATTTTACCAGTTCTTCTCTCTGTATTAAGTTTCGGGGTTAAATTTTAGTATTTTTAATGCTCAGACTTAGTTCATTTTTATCTCTGAGTAGGTTGAGTTGTTGAGAGAGGTATAGTTTATGTTTTTAAATCTTTTATCTATGGTTTCAAATAAATATTTATTTATTTATATGTAAATTCTTTTTTATAGCTAAATATGGTACAAAAGGCGGACTTAATTCTTAGACCATTTTCTGCCAGGCAACCTTTGGGCTAAGCAGAGAGAAGCTATGGCGGTATATTTTAAAAATTATGTACTACCTGATTATAAATAATGGAGTATAACAATATTTTTTAATATATTACCGATAATAATATATTTATAAGTGAAAATATAACATTTATATGTACTAAGTAATTTTATAATAATGAATAAATTTGATATAAGTATTAGATACTAATAATATTTAAGTGGGTGTATATATGTATTGTTATTTAGATATCTACCATTGGAAAAGATTACGTGCAATATTAATAAACCAAATTTATTTATTAAGACATCAATTATAATCCATATAAATCTATCTATATGTCGTAGGTTTTTGATCAATATAGATTCTGATCATGCTCTCCAATCATTAATACATAGAATAAATCCAAAAACACGCATCGTTAATGCGTTTTCCAAATTGTTTACTCAATAAATGCAATAAATAGAAAACGCATTCAAATTGCGGAAATTCAGAGCGACATGACAGTTCGAGACATTCTATACATATTATGTCTCGCACATTTTATTCTTTCGCATACTTTAAGGGTTATTACATAATAATATGTGTTAAAAATGCAACTATGAGTTCCTAGCCAACTATGTGCCATTCAGACAAATTATTTAGATATATCGTGTGTAAAAAATTTATGTTACATAGTTACATACATATTATTATATTACGTATATTTGTAACTATGGAACAGTAAATGTTTAAGTTCCAACTGCCATAAACTGCAATGTATACTTTATACTCGTATCGAATTTGCTATAATAATAAAACAACTTTAATATAATTAATTGTATTACATAAGTAGATTAAATTAAATACATGTAAATGCATGGCTTATGAGGCGTAGGTACGGGTTATTTTATAATATCGTAAAAGTACAAAATGTATGTTTGTAATGTTAAAAGGAAGGACTTTATCAATAAATTCTTTATACCATTACTTATAATTCTTTTATTTTTCAAATATCCTTTCCTTCGTCCTTTTAATATTGCATTTCATACCTACTAGAATGATTTCAAATTGTTTGTCTCATTCGAAAATATATAAATCGATAAAATTTGATTTGAGAGAGAAGTAAGGATAGTTACTAGTATTCATGAGTCGTTTCGGCGACGTAAGGATAGTTACTAGTATTCATGAGTCGTTTCGGCGACGTAAGGATAGTTACTAGTATTCATGAGTCGTTTCGGCGACGTAAGGATAGTTACTAGTATTCATGACTCGTTTCGGCGACCTAAGGATAGTTACTAGTATTCATGAGTCGTTTCGGTGAAGTAAGGATAGTTACTAGTATTCATGAGTCGTTTCGGCGACGTAAGGATAGTTACTAGTATTCATGAGTCGTTTCGGTGAAGTAAGGATAGTTACTAGTATTTATGAGTCGTTTCGGCGACGTAAGGATACTTACAAGTTGTCATTAGGACGCCTTAAACAAAGCAAAGGAGCACTTAATGTATGTTTTATAAAAGACAAAATGACGCCTCAAAGGAACTGCTGCTTTCTCTGTACTCCACAGCTACACAATCTCGCGTCGATCGTGATCGATCGAGTTAAGCAACTGCGGTCGGTATGTGGATTGGTGAACGCTATCTTGCTTATATTGTCTTGTTGGTATCAAAATTGTATGGGTGCTTCCGTGATGCGGTAGGCACATTGAACGTTCGGTCCCGATTGTGTTCAATTTTATGATATAATCGATAAGCCTTGTCGATGTCCTTCGGGTGGATAGAAAACATTCGACACTAGGTTGAGTACTAACTCCATCGCTGGTACAGCTGGGTGAAGTATGCTCCAAAGCTTCTCAGTTATGAGAAGATACATGTGCTCTGCAGTGGGAGTTGGACTTTAATAGATTGCATATTATTATGGGTGTCTGTACCATCTGCCATCTGGTTACATTTCAGAGTGCGGCCGAACAACTCCTGAGGGGAAAGAATACATCATCAACGGAACGAGGGCAAAGCACGGCGCAATTCCCTGGCAGGCCGGCATCTATCGCAAGACCTCCACGCCGTACAAGCAGATATGTGGCGGTAGTCTCGTCAGCATCAAACATATTATTACAGGTAGAATATAATTGGTTGCATGCACAGGTCTTGAAAAGAGAAGCTATTCAACAGAACGCGGGTGGCATACGACCTTAATGGCGCATGATCGCTAGCTGATATGTTGCGGAAGTCTTGTCAAATCTAAAACTATTGCTTCCGGTAAGTTTTTTTTTTAAATGGTCAAGACAAACCAAAATGCACTGTGCCTGAAAAATGACAACCATAGCTTGGACTCATGTGGTTAGATGAGCTAAAGAGAAGATTTCATCTTCATAAAGAGGGGGATACGGCGTCATACGGCGTAGAAGCAGATGTCGCTAATTCTCTTCAACAACCAACCGCAACCACTTTGAATAAAGAATTTCTTTGTGGTTAATCAAGGCAACGAAATTCCTTATTACTTTCCGCCTTACCCACAAATGAAAATATTGTATCCTAATATATATATTTCTTGTGTACGTGTGTATGACAGTGAACTCCCTTAACGGCTGGATAGATGTTGATAAAAGTGTGTTCAAGAGGATTCGAGAATGGTTTGGATTCACAATTTGGTCCACTGGAAAATGTTTTTTAAACACGTTTTTAGTATTTTTATTTTTAACCGTCGTTCATTGACGTGAAGCGTCGCGTCACTTTGATAATTCATATGGCAGAACAACGTTTGCGGGGTCAGCTAGTATTCTTATATTTTCAGCCGCCCACTGTTTCTGGGACGACGTGGAAGGCCAGCGACCGGCGCACATATACGCCGCGGCGCTCGGCAAGATATACCGGCCCTGGAGCGACCCCAACGACCGCCACGCGCAGTTTTCCAACGTAAGTTGCGTTCTTGTTCTCCCACTGCTGGGATGACGTGGATTCCCTTTGGCTATAACAACTCTTTAGTTGTTCAGCTAGGCTGCATTTATTCAAATTGCAACACTAATTTTCAGTGCAGCCCGTAGTTTGTAAAGTAGTTTGATCATGTCTGACATCACCTGACATCTATATATCTATATTATAAAAATGAATCGCAAAATGTGTTGGTAAGCGCATAACTCAACAACGCCTGGACCAATTTGGCCAATTCTTTTTTTTAAATGTTCGTTGAAGTTCAAAGATGGTTTTTACGGCGAGAAAAATTTGAAAATTCATCCCCTAAGGGGGTAAAACGGGGGTGCAAAGATAGTATGAAGCTTTGCCGTTTTTGAAGTTAGTGAATGTGTAACGCGAGCGAAGCTGCGGGCGTCCACTAGTCTATATTATAAAAATGAATCGCAAAATGTGTTGGTAAGCGCATAACTCAACAACGCCTGGACCAATTTGGCCAATTATTTTTTTTAAATGTTCGTTGAAGTTCAAGGATGGTTTTTACGGCGAGAAAAATTTGAAAATTCATCCCCTAAGGGGGTAAAACGGGGGTGCAAAGTTAGTATGAAGCTTTGCCGTTTTTGAAGTTAGTGAATGTGTAACGCGAGCGAAGCTGCGGGCGTCCACTAGTACGAGTATAAAAGGAGAAGCTGACTGACTGACTGACTGACATATCAACGCAGGGCCTAAACTATAAGGGTTAGAAACTTGAAATTTTGCAGAGGGGTTCCTTTTATAACCCCTACGTTATAACTAAGAAAGGATTTTTGACAATTCACCCCCTAAGGGGATAAAACGGGGGTGCAAATTTAGTATGATACTTTGCTGTTTTTGAAGTAAGTGATTGTCTAATTCCACGCGAGCGAAGCTGCGGGCGTCCACTAGTAGAATATAACATCAATATTAATGAGGACTAGTTAAACCAACTAAACATGGACTTCCAGATAACCGAAATCCACATCCCGGACCATTTCCGTGGCGCCGCGAACAACTTCCAGTACGACATCGCCATAGTGGTCCTGGAGACTGAGATAGAGTACCAGGTCTTCATCCGACCCGTCTGCCTAAGTCTGGAGGTCACCTTCAACAGGCGGCAGCTGCAGCCAGGAATGCTTGGGAAGGTGAGGAGATTAAAAAAATTTTTTGGTCTTACGAACAAGCAGACGACGCATTGAATGCCACAAAGTTGTTTGACGGGCCCGTTGGCGCAAGGTAGTGACCCTGCCTGTTGCGCCAGGGGTCGTGGGTTCGAATACCACTCAGGACAAATATTCGTGTGACGAACACTTGTATGTATCTGAATGTTAATATTATCTATTTAAGTATGTATTTAAAAATATCTATGTATGTATATCAGTCTCTGACACCCATATTACAGGCTCGCGCCTACTTCGGGGTCAGATGGCCGTGTGTGAGAATGTCCAAGATTTTTTTTTTATGGATACAAGATAGCAAGCGAGCTTGCAGCACCACCCATCCGCTGCCGCCCATGACAACTGTGACTTAAATTTATTATTATTAATATGCTCGACAGAGCTAAGGAACGACGGGCGCGGTCGGTTCTTCATTCGGTTCGACATTCTTTCATGGATTTTTCCTTCCAGGTGTACATTCTTTCATGGACTTTTCCTTCCAGGTGTACATTCTTTCATGGATTTTTCCTTTCAGGTGTACATTCTTTCATGGATTTGTCCTTCTAGGTGTACATTCTTTCATGGATTTTTCCTTTCAGGTGTACATTCTTTCATGGATTTTTCCTTCCAGGTGTACATTCTTTCATGGATTTTTCCTTCCAGGTGTCGGGCTGGGGACTGAACTCGGCAAACGGGCGGCCGTCGCAGGTGCTGCAGGTGGTGGAGCTACCGTACGTGAATTACGACACCTGCTTCAATGAGTCCCCCCCGGAGTTCCGCGAGTACATCAGCGGGGACAAGTTCTGCGCTGGCTTCCTTAACGGTAAATACTCGTTTTTCTAGCTAGCTAGCTAGGCTAAGCGGTGACAGCCCAGTGGCTATCAAACTCACCTCTCACTCGAGCGGTCCGGGTTTAAACCCCAGCGGCACGCACCAATGACTTACTATGATATGTGCGATTTAAGAAATCAAATGTTACTTGCTATAACGGTGAAGGACACATCGTGAGGAAACCTGCATGCCTGAGAGTTCTTCATAATGTTCTCGAAGGCATGTGAAGTCTGCCAATCCGCACTTCCAGCGTGGTGGACTAAAGCCTAATCCCTCCCATTCTGAGAGGAGACCCGTGCCCAACAGTGGGACGTCTATGGGTGGCAGCGAGCTAGGCTAACTGCAACCCATCCTCTCCTCTCCTCCATAGATAATTCTGCGGGAGGACTAGAGCATACTCCACCACGCTGCTCCAATGCGGATTGGTGGAGGGTAGTGGCCAACCCAGTGTCGAATGTTCTCAAGCCGCCTGAAGGTCTTCAACGAGGCTTAACGACCGTTTCCGCCATTGAAAAGAACCGGGGCCGACAGCATAACGTGCCCTCCGAAGCGCGGTATCAAATTTTGCCACAAGCGGACACCCATCCACAAACTGACTGACACTGATCGTTGCTTAACTCTGTCGATCACATGGAATCGATGCGAGCTATGGACGATTACGTTATTCTAGCTATTTTTATGCAAGTTAGTTAATTGTTTAGTGAGCTAAACTAAACTTATTTACATTACATTTTATTGTTTAAGTAAGTATAGTATTTTAGTATTGTTGTATATCTCTTTAAATAGGTAGTTAAATTATTTCCATTTTTATACTTACCTTCAGCATTCATGCCATCGCCCAGGGTTATCTGATAGAAAATGCCTGTAGGCCTTTTGTAGATCTTAAGTATAAAATGTTCCTCCACCAATCCGCATTGGAGCAGCGTGGTGGAGTGTGCTCTAGACCTCCCGCAGCAGTGTCTGTGGGGGAGACCCGTGCCCAGCAGTGGGACGTCTATGTGTCGCAGCGAGCGAGAAGTATAAAATGTAAACAATTAAATAAAAATTGTTTATAGCAGTTTTATTATTTCCAATATATTTAAATTACCATAATATTGTTAAATTTTTATAAGTATGTATGTGTATTTATTGTCTATGGGCCTCAGTTGTCTGACAAAAAAATATTTGATTATTCTGATTCTTATATTCTGTTCCAGGCACGGCTCTCTGCGAAGGCGACAGCGGCGGAGGCCTGGCCTTTCCCGCCAACGAGGCCAGCGTCGAGCGGTACTTCCTGCGGGGAATCGTTTCCACTGCACCCAGCAACGACCAAAAGTGCGACCCTAACGCCAGGACTACATTTACAGAGATAATGAAGCACGAACACTTTATAAAGAGCCTCGTGAATATCGACAACTAGAGTTACCTACTTATAATAACTTTGCGCCTGTATTTCCCTGAAGGTGACGGCAGAGATGTTTGTAGAGATGTGTCTACCATAGAGGTAGTCCGTGGTAGTACTCACACTAAATGACGCATGAGTATATCAAGCATGGAATTTTAGCTCTTACTGCTTGCGCAGTAGACGAAATTTATGGCGAGCTATTTTATTTATTTATTATTTTATTTTATTAAACGCTTTATTATACCTAAATATGGTACAAAAGGCGGACTTAATGCTAAGAGCATATTTTATATTTTTATATATATAAGAGAATATTTTGACGCAAGCCAAGAATTCAGGGGGTGAGGTGTGGTGCGGCCCGTGCGTCCCGCGCTTGACACCACAAACACTAAAAACAAACTAAATAGTTTCTACTGTTTTAGTTAACGGTCCTTTTTTGTTTGATAGTGTTAGTAAAAACATCGTTAACACAACTACAACCATCCCAAAGTTCAAATGTTGGCGGGAATTGTTTTGGAAAGGGTAATGCCATAGTCCACCACGCTGGCCAAGTGCGGATTGGCAGATTCCACAAGCCTTCGAGAACAGAAGAAAGAGTTTCTTCTCTATGGTTTCCTTCACCGTTACAACAAATGACATTTAATTGTATAAGATAACATCATGCCGGAATTTGTCCAAAGGAGTAAAGCAGAGGTGACACATAGTCCCATTTAGATCCCATGTAAGTAGGTGCTGATCCTAGCCATACACCGGGCACAAGTCCAAACCCAGTTGGAAAACTGAAGTTAGAGAAATCTTTTATTACCTTGCCTGAGCCGGGAATGGAAACAGGGCCGCGCATTCGAGTTTGCGACCAGAGAGACTAGACCAACGAGTCAATTTTATTAATTCCCCAAAAATAAAGCTGAATCGCTTTATGATATTATTATAGGTATCTAAAACCCTTGCTCAAAACGCTTAGTTTTAAGTTTTTAGTTATAAACATTTATGGTGCTTGCCGCTCGACTGGTCAAATGCGTTAAAGTTTGACAGCTAATATAATGCCAGAGTGACAGATTTTCTATGGATCTGACACCATTAGGACACTTTACGCAATTGACCAAGTGATATGGATTTGTTCCAATTCGTCCTCACAGGAAGCCAAGGGTGCTCGGATGTTATTGATTTAAGTATTTATATGACATTTTAAAACATATTATTAGCATTTAATATTTAAATCATCAGAATTCAGAAAAATTGAAGTGCGCCTGATGAGCCAAGCCAAGAAGACTACTTTTAAATAGAGCAGTTTATTATTTCCGCCTGATCCCATTATCCATTTATACTAGGGACTACTGGGACTTTTTTCTTCCAATAGTCCCATCAGGGACTATTTTCTCTACGTTTTAAATATTAAATGCCTTTTTCATGTGTCGTGTGGGCTTGAGATTTCAGTAAAGACTTCTTACCTGATATAAATTAGTATTGTATTGTATTAGTATTTGAGTATTGAGATTTACTCAATTTGTATAGATTTTAAAGTTAATTTACAATAACAAACCCGAACAAAATATTTTAAACTGATTTTTTATTATGGTTATTTTTCTATGGAGAATTAAGTCGAACTTCGATTTGAATTTAATTTGAATCATTAGATGAAGAGTCACGAATGTTTTTATTAATATTAATATTTGAATATAGAACCCCGTAATGTAATTTTTTTTTAAAATCCGTTCTGTAATCTGAGTGAACGACCATTTTATACTTATCCAAATCGAAGTTCGTAGACCATAATTATCGTATGTGAATAGCGTTTGTGGAAATAATTGATGAATAAAAAACAATTACATTATTTATAAACATTTAACTTGATTTTATTTTTATTAATATCAAAACATTTAACTCAAAGTCCTAACAATTTATTTTTAATTTGTGGTTCAACAAAAATTATATCTAACTGGCTGGCAACTACTACCCATAAAGTGTCCCACTCCCACTGCTGAGCAGAGGAATTTTCACACAACTGAAAAGGAGCATACTCTAACACGCTGCTCCAATGCGGATTGGTGGAGGGGTGGCCAACCCAGTGTCGAATATACCCAAGCCACCCAAAGAAATTCAGCAAGATTTAACGATTGCTTTTATCATTGAATTGAAAATAATTAAGACTGACATGAAATTTTGCCACTATCGGTCGCCCATCCACACACTGACCGCACCCGTCGTTGCTAACTCTGTCGATCACATACGATCGCCGCGGGCTATGGACGACCAACCGCTGATTTATAGTGGTAGTTTCTTAAATGGATAAATAATGAGCAGGAAAAAAACTCTTTTTTGAAGTTGGTTGGAATGAAAATATAATTGGATAACTTAACATAACGGGTAAATTAAATAGTTTGGTTTATTTTAATTCTTATTTTCTACATTAGATTATTTAATTTAATTGGCAGCATTACAAAATCTTAAAGTTTTAAGAGATTATGCCCGTGATATAGGGGGAATGGTGGGATGTAATAGACTCTTAGAGTAATACAAATCCAAATTAAATTAAATTACAAATTAAATTTAATTATTAAGAATACAATAAGCGCTTAAGTGTACATAAAAAGATGACGATTACATGATGATTCAAAATCGGTAGTAGGTTCGAATCCCACTCAGAGCAAATATTCGTGTGACAAACACTTGTGTTTGTTCGGTGTGGATGTAATACTATCAATTTAATTATGACAAACTAAATTATTATGCATATAGCATATAGTTTACCGCGATTGGTGATTTGATCACATGAAACATAAACACATGATTTACGCTTTCAAATCATCATTACAGCCATGTCATCGCCAGAATTTCGCTAAATGTTTGCTGTCGCTTCCTGTCGCGTCGCAAATCGCTGCTTACTGTAACCTCAACCTTGAGAATAAGATATAAATAGAGAAGTTAGAGAAGAAGCAATCAACTAAAAACTGGAATAGTGGACATCGACGAAGCTCCGTATAAAGTGTTCGTGTTTAACGACCTCCGTGAAAGCGGCGCGCGCATTAGGGTCGCACCTCTGGTGGTTCCTAGGAGCGGTGGATACCACCCCCTGGAGGTAGTACCGCTGGTCCCTGGCCTCCGTCAAGGGGAAAGCCAGGCCGCCTCCGCTGTCACCCTCGCAGAGAGCGGTACCTGAAATATAGAAACGGAGATGATTTCTTTGGAGCGAGGAGTAGTGTGATAATGCTGAAATCCTTAGACCCGGTGTCGTACTTCGCTGCGACCCATAGACGTCCCACTGCTGGGCACGGATCTCCCCCACAGACACTGCTGCGGGAGGTCTAGAGCATACTCCACCCCGCTGCTCCAATGCGGATTGGTGGTAGTCGTACTTACTTCGGGATAAGTATGTAGCGTCCACAGCACAAAAGCTCGCTTCGATTAAATGTGATCGACGACGGGCGGAAGTCGGTTTGTGGATTGTATTTGTCAGCCACTGGTGGCAAAATTTCATGGGCGCTACCGTGTTTCGGAGGGCACAATAAGCCGTCGGTCCCGGTTGTTTTCAATGGTGAAACAATCGCTATGCCTTGTTGAACATCTTCGGAGGGCTTGACAACATTCGACACTGGGTTGACCACTAACCCCTCCACCAATCCGCTTTGGAGCTGCGTGTTGGAGTATGCTCTAAACCTTTCGCAGATTTGTCTGTCCCCCACAGACACCCCATGCTCAGCTGTGGGACGTCTATATGTTGCATGGTAAGGTATACCTACAGCGGTTGTAGCCTGCTATCGAGCTCCCCTCACACTCAAGCTCAAATTCAAGCGGCACGCACCAAAGTTGGGCACCATTGCTGTCCTACTGTTGGGCACGGGTCTCCTCTCGGAATGGAATGGGGGAATAAGGCCTTAGTCGACCATGCTAGCCAAGTGCGGATTGGCAGAATTCACATGCCTTGGAGAACATTATGATTTCGGGCGACCAATCAAATCCAATTTGGTCTGAGTTGTCAGTGAGTAATTACTTCACTGGTGTAAATGGGTACTTAGTAAAACCCAATTTTCCTAGAAATTACTAGAAAAAGAAGGTTAGAGTCACCGTTAGTGAAGCCAGCGCAGAACTTGTCCCCGCTGATGTACTCGCGGAACTCCTGCGGGGACTCGTCGAAGCAGGTGTCGTACGTCACGTACGGTAGCTCTACCACTTGCAGGACCGATGACGGTCGCCCGTCTGCAGAGCTCAGGCCCCAGCCCGATACCTTGAATTAATCTATTATTATATATCTATCTATCTAATTATAACTGGGAAAGTGAGTTCGTTCATTTGTTGATTTATTGGTTTCTTGGTTTGTCCCTCTTCCCCTCAACGGAATGATGGATCGATGTGATTTTTTGTACAGATGTAGCTTTTATTTTTCTCGCTGGGAAATGTATTTACACATCCCGCCCTGCTGGTAAGACACAGGGTATGTGGGACTCGCCGAACCATTAATTGTCGGAATACCAACTAAAACCCAGCGGCACCCTCAGCGTTTTTAAAAATATCACGGGATCGATTGCTACCGTGGCGTTTCAACTTATAAATTAGCCCGCAAAATCCGTCTATGGCAGAAGCAAAAGGCGCGCAATGCACTTGGCTCTAGTGGCCACTCTGAACTTGTACATGTCGGTCAGCACTTCTGCGTGGAGTTCCCATGGAGGATCAGTGGCAGGAGAGTTGCTGTAGTCCATAATACTGTTTGGTCACCTCTGATTGCCCTCGCCGCTATCTCCCCACCCTCCCCCTTCTGCGGCCTTCGCAAAGTGCCTTTTGTAAGAGGTAAGGGGAACCACCCATACCGGAGCTCTGTACAGTGCTATACTGCATATAATGTCAGCATAAAGTCGCCTACAGGGTGACCCAGGTCCTCCCAAGTTTGGTAAGAGTATTTCGTAGGTATTTATGAGCTTAGGGACAAGTTGGCTAAAATGAGCCCGAAAACTCCATCGTCTGTCCAGTGAGACACAGATATTTCATATCGGACTTTACCACTGTTAATCTTTAGGGATTAATTGCACGCCTTACGGCAATAATTTAGTTTATTTGATTCAAGCTATTTAATGGTCTCGTTTAGGCGAGTACAAGAAAGTGAATGACAACAGTAGGGTAATTAACATACAATCAATCAAAATGGAATGGAGCTATTCTATTACAACAGGCGCTGAGCCGCAACAACCACTGTTGCCAGCCCCTGTACCGATATGTTTGCAAAGCTACTCCTTGCTTTGCAAACATATCTCTGCTTGAATTTAATAGCTTACGTTTTCGACCACTAGGTGGCGGTGAAATAAATGTTTTATCCTCACCTTTCCTAAACTCCCGGGTTGGAGCTGCCGTTGGCTGAAGGCTCGGTCTAGATTCAGGCATACCGGCCTGATGAAAGTCTGGTACACTATCTCAGTCTCCAGTTTCACCACAGCTATATCGTCTTGGAAATTGTTCGCGGCGCCGCGGAATTGCTGCGGGATGTTGATTTCGGTTATCTGGAAAGAGTTGTGGGTTATCTTCGGTACAGTTAGCGGTACGAATGTTTAGCTCTGACATTGCATTTTACTAATAGTCGAGGTAGTGCCCGTGTAATGTTCGTGAAATTATAAATAATCGTATTTTTATGCAGTGTTATTTGTTTTTTTGAATTGTTTTATGTATTGTATTCCTTGTCCAATGTAATAAAAATAATAAATAAATAAACACAACAAATCCACAACCGCGGTAGGACTATAACCTCGCGGTAGGACTATAACCTCCTCCCTGTCTAAACCTGAGTTACCGGTGGCGAACACACACAGAAAACAATAAAATTTCACATTCTTGATCTGAGTACAAATATTTATCGTATCTTTGTATGATTTTTTTAAATCAGCGCCATTTTTCCTATCCTAATGATTATGGCAAAAGCTGAGTGCGGTCCTATTTCGCTTTGTAATAAATAGTATGTATGTAGTTTTAAAATTGTACCGGTTAATTGTATTACAAAGTGAAATAAAAAATCTATTCTATTCTATTCTAATTTATATTTATATCTGCCCCGGCCGGGATTCGAACTGGGGACCGACTTCGGCAGTCAAAGTCACTGACGACCGCGCCACTGAGTCGTCAATATAAGAAATAATACTTATATGGCGAATGTTTCCCCTGTTTGCTCCACGTCGTCCCAGCGGTGGGCGTGGACAGGAACGCAACTCACGTTAGAAAACTGCGCGTGGCGGTCGTTGGGGTCGGTCCAGGGTCGGTATATCTTGCCGAGCGCCGCGGCGTATATCTGCGCCGGTCGCTGGCCTTCCACGTCGTCCCAGAAACAGTGGGCGGCTGGGAATACAATACAATACAATACAAACACTAATTAATTGTATCAGGCGTTACTTTGCGGAACTCCATTATTACAAACCAAGAATTAATCTGTAATTGAATTGTAATTGGAATTAAATTGTAGCGTCCATAGCCCAATGGCTCGGTTCGATTCAATGTGATCGAAAGAGTTAAGCAACGACGGGCCCGGTCGGTTTGTGGATGGGTGACCGCTAGTGGCAAAATTTCATGGACGCTACCGTGCTTCGGAGGGCACGTAAAGCCGTCGGTCCCGGTTGTTTTCAATGTTGGAAACAGTCGTTAAGCCTTGTCGAAGACCTTCGGGTGGCTTGAGAACATTCGACACTGGGTTGGCCACTAACCCCTTCACCACTCCGCATTGGAGCAGCGTGGTGGAGTATGCTCTAGACATCCCGCAGCAGTGTCTGTGGGGGAGACCCGTGCCCAGCAGTGGGACGTCTAATCGATGTAATAAGTAATAATAATAACCTGTTATTATAGTGTTGGTGTTGACGAGCGTGGCCCCGCAGATGTGCTTGTACGGCGTGGACGTCTTGCGGTAGACGCCCGCGTGCCACGGTATCGCGCCGTGCCGCGCCCGCGTGCCGTCAATGACGTATTCCTTGCCGTCCGGGGTTGTTCTGCCGCAGTCTGGAACGGAAGGTTTTTGTTTATGCTATACTAGTGGACGCCCGCAGCTTCGCTCGCGTATAATTAGACCCATTAACGACGTCTGCCCGCGTTCGGGTTGCCCACTTGACTTCAAAAACGGCAAAGTTTCATACTAACTTTGCACCCCCGTTTTACCCCCCTAGGGAGTGAATTTTCAAAAATCCTTTCTTAGTGCTCCCCTACGTTATAAAAGGAACCACTATTATAATAATACCTTCCTGTATTATTATGTAAAGGCCATCGTCTCTCGAGCGCGTTCACTCCTGAAGATGATCATCGGAATAGATCGAAACTAGTCGGCCTATTTTCGCCTTAAACACGTGACTAAGCCGGTAATTTCAACTATGAATCAAAATTTCTTGTTTAGGAACTATACATAATTTACTTTATTAATTTGTAAAGTAGTTTACTTGATTTACGTGTCTTATAAAATAAAACAATACTGGCTAGTGGCTATATATTTATATCTCCATCTCACCAGCGGGGCACGTAGCGATGTAGTCCCAAACCCCACCGACGCAGTGCATATCGCGGGGGGCGCCGCGGTAGTTGGGCGGGCGGCACTTGGGCACGACTGTGGTGCCACTGGGAACCTTCGCCCCACACGGGCTTGAGGTGGACGAGGAGCCTTCTCCTGTGACGCAGGTGTACTCCACGCTCGGGTGTGGGCTTAAGTCGCAAAAAGCTGTAATGAAAACATACATAACGAACTGACCCAATGTCCTTACTAATACCCTATGCTAGCTGTACTATCCATCCCAGTCCCTATATGAGTCTTGTTCAAAGTTTGTTATAGTGATGTGCAAGCTCATAGGTGGTGCTGCATGACCAATTGCTATCTGCGAAAATGAGTAACTCCAGTCTGTTTCAGATTTACGTTGTTAATTTGCAAGAGACTCTGTGGTTGATAGGACTGCTGGAAAGTATTGATTCCATCAGCCTTTTAAATCCACTGCTAGATGGATGGTGGATTAAATCCACTCCTAATCAACGTCACTTATCCCGGTTCTTTGCATTTTGATATGCCAGGTTTCTATTTTCCTTTTCCGAGTTTTGGTCTTCACTCGAGGTGACATGCAGGTGAGTAGTATGACATGCTTCTTTCTTCTTTATCTTTCAAGTGGTAGTAAAATTTCCTTCCGTATATATAAAATACAATAGCATGAATGTACTATGAATATATTAATAATAACCTCCTTTCTTCCTTCATGAATAATAACAAACCTGCGGTGCACGTGGCAATGTAGTTCCAAGCGCCGCCCACGCAATACATATTGTCGGGCGAGCCGACATAGTCGGGCTCCCGACACTTTGGTACCACTGTGGTGCCACGGAACTCCTTAGCGCGACACGGCCGGGTGATGGAATTGGTGTCATCTCTCGTCACGCAGGTGTACTCGACGCTATGATGGGGTGGCAGATCGCAGGCGCCTGGTATTTTAAAGATTTTCTTACTCAGTTTAAAGTGTATTTTATCAGACAAAGCTATAATATTCTCTCCAGCTCAATTAGAACTTCAATAATGATTTGTAAACCCGTACCAAATTCTTAAATTAATTCTTAAATAATTTTGAAAATAGTAGAGTTACAACGAATTCTCTGTCCTGTTCTTCTTGGTAGCACCAACATTGTGAACCAGATGAAGATAAAAATTTAATGACGTTAATTAAATGGGTACAAGTTTTTTTTTTTGACATACCAGTAAAGTGTTCTAATGTCCCAAGTAATGCGTGTATGTTGGTTTGTTGGTTTATCCTTCTCCTCCTCGACGGCATTAAGGAAAGATGGGTTTTTTGCATAGATGTAGAATACGGCCTGGATACTTTTCATCCAGGAAAACGGCATAGTTCCAGTGAAATTAACAACACACTGAAATAATCGTTCGATTTTAAATCAATTATTAACTATCGATCTATTTTCAATCGATTGATGCCTATCTCGGATTATAATCGGCTGAACGAATGAATCGGATGATGGACGGAGGGATGTAATCTTTGATATGGCTTGCCGTTCATAAAGGCTACAGTTATTGCATTTAAACCATTCCTTGATGGTATCCCGCCAGCGTCAAATCGTTTTCCGTACATAACCTAGCACGGAAAACGATTTGACGCTGGCGGAGGATCTATAAAAAATAAATGGTTTTCCTCCTTTTTAAATGCTTTTTCTCCTGCTTCTTGTGTATTTTTTATTTTATTATGTGTCAGTATCTAATTATATTGTTAGTATTTTATATCTATTATTAACTAGTGGACGCCCGCAGCTTCGCTCGCGTTACACATTCACTAACTTCAAAAACGGCAAAGCTTCATACTAACTTTGCACCCCCGGTTTACCCCCTTAGGGGATGAATTTTCAAATTTTTCTCGCCGTAAAAACCATCCTTGAACTTCAAGGAACATATAAAAAAAAGAATTGGCCAAATTGGTCCAGGCGTTGTTGAGTTATGCGCTTACCAACACATTTTGCGATTCATTTTTATAATATAGATTATTTATTAAAAACCAGTTCTGTGGTCACATGTTTGTATTCCTCTCGTGACATTGTGTAGTACCTTATATTTTAAATTGTACGCCGCTGCCCTACTTTTTGTCTCCGATCAACATATCCATTAAGAAAAGTTGGTTGTCTGGAAGAGATCGCTCTAAGCGATAAGACCGCCATTTGTTTCACCTGATGTTTGTTATTCCTTCGCTAATGTATGTCTTTATTTTTGGTGTACAATAAAGTATTTTGTATTGTATTGTATTGTATGAATCTGAATACTCACGCTCACACTTCGGCAGGTCCTTCTCATCGCCGCAAACCAGCGTCATCTCGTCGGGTCCGTTGACCGCGTACCCTGGGTAGCATACTATTTTGATGGTTTTGCTGCCGTTATACCGCGAGTATGGTATGAAGGAGTCGCTATCCCCGACTTTGTACCGTCCGTTTACAGGGAAACTGGGTAGCGCACACTGGCCGGGACCTTGGCTGGAGTGAGAGGAATATAACAGTTATAGCTAGAGAAACATACAGCGTGTCTAGTAAATCACTTGACATACTGATAGAGTGCACTCAGTAGGTACATTACATACTCGTTCTGAATAAGCCAAAAATATATAATAAAACTTTAAGAGTGTTTTCAGATAAATTTGATTAAGGTATGACCATGAACTATCTTGCCCTCGAGTATTTCAAGTGATTTACTAGTGACGCTGTATAGAAATTTACTAGTAGGTAAGTGTACAAAGTGTAGCGCCCGTACTCGCATGTGATCCACCGAGTTAAGCAACGGCAGGTGCGATCGGTTTGTCACACTTGACTTATACACAAACCGTTTGTGTATAAGTCACCGCTAGTGGCAAAATTTCGTGGGCTGCCGTGCTTCGGAGGGCAAGTGAAGCCGTCGGTCCCGGTTGTTTTAAATGGTGGAAACAATCGTTGCTTAACTATTTCGATGACATTGAATCGACGCGAGCCATTGGGCTGTGGACGCTATATAATAATAAATAAATAAATACAGCTTATACCAAGTACCTAACTGCTCTCACCCATTACTCCTGCACCGTTCGTACACCTCGTCGCTTCCATCCAAGCAGTCCTTGAAGCCGTCGCATACCGCGAACAGCGGGATGCAGCTGTAGTCACCGCAGTACCCGTGTCCTGAACTGGAAATTATCTCATTTTATCTCTACATCTAGCGTTGCCAGGCGTCCGGATAAAGCCGGACATAGGCTTTTTGATTGCGTGTCCGGCCAAAATACCGGCTTGTCCGGCTTTTGTTAAGGCTTTTTACATTTTATTTATTATTTCATTAGAATTTAACAAGATTTATGACAACAATCAAATAAGCTTGATTTTACATACCTACATACATTTCAAATTTTTTGTCGTACCTATTATTACTGGGACACAAAATTGGGAGGTTTTGTTTACTGTGACTGACTTGGAATGAGACTCTTACTAACAACTAGTGGACGCATGCAGCTTCGCTCGCGTGGAATCAGGATAAAAATAGTTTCGTTTGCCACAGAGACACTACCGATCGAATTCAGTTCTTCCAACTTCATTCGAAGGCAAACATGAAACATACTACTCAATGTTCGTAGGGAAGTCACCGGAATAAAAAGTATATTTATATCCTATATTTTAAAAGCTTTTATTTAACTTCACTCGTATGTATCTTGTAAGTATGTATGTCCTTGAATCTTGCAATCAATATTTCACCCACTTCCACTGAAGCTATCGAGCTGAAATTTGGCACACATATTTGGTTCCGATGACAATGCACGAAAATAAAAAAAAAAGTTTTAAAAAGCTTTTTTAAAAAAAAATTTAAACGGTATAATTATTATTTATTTTATTCTTTCAACTGGAAACATTTGTTGCAAATATCCTACGTTGCTAAGCACTGAAGAGCGCTTAAATCAAATTCTTAAAATTAAACATTTGATGAAATTCAATATACTCACGGACAATTCCTCAGTTGCCGTTTGATTCTGTTAAGCTGGCCCCCCGACGTCGACGGAGAGCTACTGATTCAATCAATAAATCAATCAATCAATGTTTATCGTAAAACATCCGCATATAGATACAGTGCAGTGATGTCCACAATATACCCACGTAAATCAGATTACCACAAACCTTACAATGTCCTATTGCCTGCTGTTGCAACCCATAGACGTCCCACTGCTGGGCAAACGGTCTCCCCCACAGACACAGCTGCGGGAGGTCTAGAGCATACGCCACCATGCTGCTACAATGCGGATTGGTGGAGGGGTTAGTCGCCAATCCAGTGTCGAATGTTCTCAAACCACCCGAAGGACTTCCACAAGGCTTAACGACTGTTTCCATCATTAAAAACAACTGGGGCCAACTGTTTAACGTGCCCTCCGAAGCACGGTAGCGCCCATGAAAGTTTGCCACTAGCGGTCACCCATCCGTAAACCGACCGCCCCCGTCGTTACTTAACTATTTCGATCACATGAATCGACGCGAGCCATTGGGCTATGGACGCTACAATATTTTTCTTACTGCTGTTATTGTGTATTATTGTACCTTAATGAATTCGAAGGCATGTGAAGTCTGTCAACACGCACTTAGCCAGCGTGGCGTGACTATGTCCTTCTACTACTACCTGTCAGTTTTTTGGAAGCGAATAAATGTATCTTCTTCTTCTTTCTTATGACTACGGACTACCCCTCCAAATCCGAGAGCAGGACTTAAAGAGTTGTATTGACTAACGTAAGTTACTTACGTCCAACCATCCTTCAGCCTTATTTGTTCCTTGGTGGAATAGACCTCAACTCCTCCCACTCCTTCAAACAGGAGAAGACGGTACGGTTTGCCGCTATTTTTATCAGGTCAGTCCACCTCAGCGAAGAGCGGCCAATACTCAAACTCAGTACCTACACTTAGCGGCACAAAAACTTAGCTCTGACCTTATATGGACAGAAGTTGAAATTAAGGTATCGTCTTGCGAGCGGGTTGTCAGTTGTAAGCTCTGATTGGTTCGCCAGCCGTATTATGACCTGCACTGCCCCATGCGACGCATCCCCTTCGAATTTCGTTCAGAGCTAAACTTTCGTGCCGTTGACTGTACCTAACTTAGTAAACTATGTTTTCTCGTGACCTGCCCAGATTTTAGAGGAGCAGACAGGTATGTGGGACTCTGTCTAGCAGATACGTACCCAGGCTCGCAGACTGATTCGTCCAGCCCGTCGATGCAGTCCGGCCGACCATCACACAGCTTGTCCAGTCTGACGCACTCGCCGTTGCCACACGAGAACTCACTTACACTGAACGGAAAAGATTATTACTACCACTACATTTTTACTATCTCTAATAGGCGACTAAAAGGGTGCTTCTGGGTTTACGGGCGGTAAGAGTGGGAGTCAAACCATCCATCCAGTGACCCCGGGAAAGACGACGTTCTGTGTGGCTGCCAACGTTGTAGATAGGCGTCGACGTCTTTGACGTCTCGTACGAGACGAGCCTGTCATGGGCACAGCGCTGGAGGGCACCGGTGCGTTCTATCAGAGATCCCGGAGCCCTCCATAAGCGCCGAGGGAGGCCACCGAGGGGGTATTAGTAGGTGGAAATCCCACATAACCCCATATCGTGGGAGCGACATGGGGTCCGGGTTCACATAAAAGATCAGCCGAGGAATAGTGTAAAAGTTTTCATCAGGTTTGACTTTCAGTTATATAAAATGTACTCTGTGGGTTTGACGGATAAAACGTACGATTGGCCTTGTCAATGTGACAGATTTTGTATGGATCTGACATAATTTTGACATTTGTATTATCGTCCATCTCCTAAAAACATTTACGCAATTGCCCTGTGCATAACCAGTAGTAGGTACGCAATTGAGCTGATCTGCGAGCTGATTAACAGCTCCCGTTTACTTACGTGAGTAACCCATGTTTAACTAACTGACCAACTTGGTAGTTCATCTTACACCTATATCAATGATCTTACACACATGGACTAACCATCCCAGTACCTATATGAGTCGGTCTGTAGTTGTGATGGTCAGTAGAGCATAGAAGTCGCCGAATGCTCGTCTTCTATACCTAATACACGCATAAAAATTACTACCTGCATCCCGTTTGTTGTATTTCATTTTTGATAATTCCCGAAAACACGGGAGCTACGGCGATGGCTGCAACAACGAAAACACTGATTTACCAAATTTTCTTTTAAAAAAATTCACCGCAGATATACAGAGCTAATACTGACGTGAAGTTACATAGTTTGCTAGTACTTACTTACGTCTTTTATATATATATATATATACCTTTATATACTTGTTTACTACTTACTTATCAATCTAATGAAAGGAAAACAGAACTCACCAAGAATAAAAGTTAAACAAACAAACATTATTCCTTTGTGAATTTGCTGAACAATATAAAGAGTAATTTCACTGTAATTCCCCTTTTTTTTCACAACACTAAAATGTCACAGATCTGGGTTTAGTTATACAAATTCAATAAAGTACACATCACTACGTCATCTCATTTTGACTGACGCCCTCAACCAGCATCGAACAAGCACAAGTAACTCACAATGATCACCAAGTACCTAGGCGACGCTGTCACGTTGGTCCACGTGGATTCGTGGAGGGATTTCTGTCACAAATCCCTTGTTTGACCAAAATTCAATGAGAATTCGAGTCGTTATGAAGTTAAATTATGTTCCTACTAGTGATCAAATAATTTATTCATTACATAATCGTTAAAATATTACGTCACACAACGTCGAGTTAAAACGATTGATTAAATCATATTGTAAGAAACTGGTCTCGTCAAAATAAATGCGAGAGTTTCCTTGTTTGATTCCACTCGTTATAGTACAGAGACAATAAAGTTATGTTTACACTAGAGGACGCCCGCAGATTCGCTTGCGTGGATTAGATATATGTATATAACAAAAGTTTCGTTGATAGTTCCTGCCCTTCTCAAGGGAATACCCGGAAAATCTCTACAATTGAAGTTTAAATACGTAAATAGTGCGTTACGTGTTTCACATTACTACTGCAGTAACCTTATATGTACTTGTATAATTGTATAGCTTATTGTTATGTGTTTGTACTCTGCTGTAAATGTGAAATAATGTTTTTTCTATTTCTATTCTATTTCTAAATACAAAAGGGAGAACGGGATAAAAGTCTATCCATCCATCCATCTAAATAATAGGTACAATCTTAGTATACAAACATCATGTAGCGTCCATAGCCCAATGGCTCGGGTCGATTCAATGTGATCCAAAAAGTTAAGCAACGACGGGCGCGGTCGGTTTGTGGATGGGTGACCGCTAGTGGCAAAAATTTAATGGACGCTACCGATTACGATTGGTAAGCTAGAGGTCCTTGGTTCGATCCCCGGGTCGGGCAAAAACTATTTCTACTAACTCGAAATACCCGGTAGCAGCTTGGAGTCTGGATTTGTAATTTTTAAAGTAATTTATTTATTCAAAAAAACAGTTTTTCAAATAAAATTTGTGCCCGGTGTATGGCATAGGCTCACCACCTATTTATTACATCAATTACATGGAACCTAAACATAACTGGTGAACAGTGGGTTCGTCTGTCTGTGTCGTGTCGTATGTCTATATGTCTGTATGTCTGCCTGTCTGTCTGTATGTCTGTATGTCTGTATGTCTATTGTATTAAACATTGTTGTTTTTTTTATTTATTTAAAAAATAACGTGCGGCACTTTTTTTTTCACTCATAGTATCATTAAGCTACAACACAAATTACAGGTATAATACTTATACGGGTATAGCTTAGATCATCTATACTAATAATATAAAGAGGAAAGATTTGATTGTTTGTTTGTTTTGAATAGGCTTCAAAACTACTGAACCAATTTGAAAAATTCTTTCACTGTTGGAAAGCTACACTATCCCCGGGTGACATAAGCTAAATTTTATATTGGAAAAAAATAGGGTTCCGTAAGATATTTGGGTTTTTCGGACACAAGGTGTAAAAAAATCAACCATAAAAGTTACTTATTTTGCGTACGCTGCCTAAACTATAAAAGATAGAACCATAAAATGTTCTAATTAATCTATCTATACTAATAATATAAAGAGGAAAGATTTGATTGTTTGTTTGTTTGCATCGAATAGGCTTCAAAACTACTGAACCGATTTGAAAAATTCTTTCACTGTTGGAAAGCTACACTATCCCCGGGTGACATAGTAAAATAAAGTCGTGTTAAATTTTAATTTTTTTAGTAACCTGACGCAAATAGGGTTTATGTGTGTGTATTATAATTTTGATTTTTATATATAATACCCGTGCGAAGCCAGGGCGGACCACTAGTATGAAATAAATATTGAAATCGGTCAATACTTCGAGGAGGAAACAGGGGACTACGAAAGAACGATTTCTCAATGTTACGATGATAAAATCAGTTCTAGCTGCACTTCTCTCTCGCACGCCTAGGCTGATCGGCGAGGCTCAACGCAACAATATTTTTGGTAAACCTTATTTTCAAGTCTCGTTGGCACGATGTCCCCTTATGGGTTCTTTTCCCCTTGAATTTATTTCAAGTAAGAGGGCTATTCTGCGTTAATGCCTCAGTTGTATTGTTACTAGCGCAAGGGGCGGTCGCTGCCCGGGCGTAATACCGGGCTGTAGCGAACGGAATTCGTGATCCTCTACCTTATTACCATGAGGTAACAAGTCAATTGATTAATCTCTTGATTCGCGCTGATAATGGAATCAGTTTTTGTACGGGATGGTCGCTGTTCGGGTATAGTTTCCTAGACTAATTACAATAATTGGCTGGTCGAAGATACTTACTGCTACTTTGGTATGCAGTAAAAGTGTTTAATAGTCCGATTGACAACTGGATTTAGACATTTAACAGTAAGTTCATATTATAATCATAATATTTATACTTAATTTTAAAATAACGTGGACTTGTGCATGAAACTTGGCACGACTTATGTGTATGTTGAAGGCATTTTAATAGAATAGATATGCATTAGAAATATATAGATACCTACATTAAATTAATACAAGAATACATTACACACTACCATTGGTTTGACACAACATATTAACTTTTTTAACTTTTAACATAGATTGCTATCTCATATTTGTTAATTTTTTTGCGAGTTCACATAATCTTTTTCTCTCTCTTCTCTACATATGGAGGTTCTACCACCCATGGCAGTTTAAAGAAAACACAGTTGAACTGTTGAACGGCCTACGATAGTTAGGCTGAATAATTAATGCACCAGCTTGCTGTCTCCCAAGGGAATACGAAGTGAATTCTCGCAACTGTCTGCGCAATAATACCACAGTATAATGAGTCTTTAAGGTATTTATGTTATGGGCCTTGCTGCCTGAAATAAAAGATATTATTATTAGCCTTCAAAAACTCAATAAGTTCTGCACCGATCGAGCTGAAATTTTAGCATGATATATAATCCGCATCAAGGATTGTTTTTATCTAATTTTTGCATCAGTCACATATCCGCGAAAAATATTGTATATCCACAAGTACTTATTGCAAAATTAAACTTATATACATGTATTCTTTGTTTTGTTTCTCATTTCGCAACCATTCAATCACAATGTGCCACAGCGAAGCGTGGCAGGGTACAGCTAGTGTTTTATAATAGTACTAATATGGGAAATTACACTGCTTTTTTCAAAGATGGCGCGGGAGAAGACAAGGTTATCGAACCTCGCAGCCTGCGTTCTCATATTTGTCAACGGCGTGACTATGGTATGTAATCTATACTAATACTAGCTGACCCCGCAAACCTTGTTCTGCCTGTTGAATGAGGTTGGTGGTATTAGGCTCTTTTTTATGACTACAAGATAGTAAACGACCTTGCAGCACGAGACTCAAATAGAGACTGCGATGGTTAATCCAGTTAGCTGAGAGAGTTAATAAAGAACATTAGAACATTAGTTGGTCAGTTCGTTAGTGGGTATACCTTGGGTATACTGAACTTTTTTTTAAAACAATTACTACACGGTAGAAATGGTATAAGGTACCGTGGCGGGCGGTGGTCTGGCCCCGGGCAAACTCTTTATGGAACAAAATAGGTTTTATATAAAACCTATGTAATTCCTCGAAATTTATGGACTATATCTGCTGACTGGTACGCTGATTGGTTCGCCAGCCGTATTATGTTCCCCGCATTGATATCCCATGCGCACCTCATCATCATCATCATCACAACCCTTTTTTTTGTCCCACAGTTGGGCACGGGTCTCCTCTCACAATAGGAGGGATAAGGCCTTAGTCCACCACGCTGGCCAAATGCGGATTGGGAGACTTCACATGCGAAGGCATGTGAAGTCCCAAACATTATGATGAACTCTCAGGCATGCTGGTTTCCCCACGATGTGTGATGCACCGTTATAGCAGTCAGAAAAGTCATTGGTGCGTGCCGCTGGGGCTTGAACCCGGATCGCTCGAGTCAGAGGCGAGTCGATAGCCACTGGGCTGTCACAATGCGCACCTATCCCCTTAGAATTTCTTTCTACACTTTCGTGCCGTCTCCTATATCTATACGTTTTATTTTGCAGATATGCTCGACATTGCTTTTCACAGCCAGCCTGTGGGTGATAGCATCACCTGACACCCTTTTGTTCGCGATACGGATGTTTGGAAACGAATATCTCAAGGTAATGTTCAACTTCGAATCATTCGATTATATTTCAGATAATTCGTCGCTGCGACCCATAGACGTCCCACTGCTGGGCACGGGTCTCCCCCACAGACACTGCTGCTGGAGGTCTAGAGCATACTCCACCACGCTGCTCCAATGCGGATTGGTGGAGGGGTTAGTGGCCAACCCAGTGTCGAATGTTCTCAAGCCACCCGAAGGTCTTCGACAAGGCTTAACGACTGTTTCCAACATTGAAAACAACCGGGACCGACGGCTTTACGTGCCCTCCGAAGCACGGTAGCGTCCATGAACTGTTGCCACTAGCGGTCACCTATCCACAAACCGACCGCGCCTGTCGTTGCTTAACTCTTTCGATCACATTGAATCGATCTGAGCCATTGGGCTATGGACGCTATGCTATATATTCAGATAATTATTTGACTCGTAATTGACTTATCAACTACATTTACTCAGAAAAAGCAAACGCAAGCCTGAAAAGTGTAGCGACGACTACTCTTAAATAGAGTAGTTTGATATTTCAGCAGATGACAGCCCAGGCTATCGAACTCGACTCCTACACTACTAGCTAGGGGTCCGGGTTCAAATCCAAGCCGCACGCAATGTTTTTAACATCCTCTGCTAACTAGACTATCCCAGTCCCTATTTGAGTCTTGTTCAAAGTCAGTCACAGTTGTCATGGGCGGCAGCGGATGGGTGGTGCTGCAAGCTCGTTTGCTATCTAATATCTATATTATAAAAATGAATCGCAAAATGTGTTGGTAAGCGCATAACTCAACAACGCCTGGACCAATTTGGCCAATTCTTTTTTTAAAATGTTCGTTGAAGTTCAAGGATGGTTTTTACGGCGAGAAAAATTTGAAAATTCATCCCCTAAGGGGGTAAAACGGGGGTGCAAAGTTAGTATGAAGCTTTGCCGTTTTTGAAGTTAGTGAATGTGTAACGCGAGCGAAGCTGCGGACTTCCACTAGATTAATAATAAAAACATCGATTAAAAAACCTAAGAAACACGCTTTTGTAGATAACCGAACTAAAATGTAGTTTTTTTTCTCTTCAATTATTGCATTGTCATCGATCCTTGATAAGTGTACGAAATTACGTCGTTTAAAAATGGGCGAAATATTCAATCAATCAAATATTCCGTTATACCCATACTAGCTAAGTTAATAACTAATTAATTAAAAAATATATTTCTTAAGAAAAGCTTTTTATAACTTTTTTTATGTTTTATTTTCGTGCATTGTCATCGAAATATGTGTGCCAAATTTCAGCTCGATAGCTTCAGTGGAAGTGGGTGAAATATTGATTGCAAGATTCCAGGACATACATACATAAATACATACAAACATAGATACATACGAGTCAAGTTAAATAAAAGCTTTTAAAAAGCGTGTTTAAAAAGAACTCTTAACGTGCACAAAAAGCCTTACGAGTACGTTGCAGAATGAATTATAGATCGGCTTGTATCGGCCAGGCTGTAATTACAAGCACAGTCGCCTCTAAGTATTGAGCTACCTTACCACGCTCAGTAAATAGGTCACCGTCGCGCCGTTAATCCCCCGATGAAAATTCATTGTGTGGTTTCTGAAAACGTGATAGGTTACAGCTAGGCCTAGGAAAGTCCGGGTTCAATCTCAGTGGCATACAATATTGCGTGGTGCTCAGACGCTGAAAACTACTAGTTAGTAGAGCTAGCTACTTCCGGGAATTTCAGTTAAGGTTTGGTTAGTATTTTTTTTAAAGCTTTTATTTAACTTCACTCGTATGTATCTTGTAAGTATGTATGTCCTGGAATCTTGCAATCAATATTTCACCCACTTCCACTGAAGCTATCGAGTTGAAATTTGGCACACATATTTGGTTCCTCCGATGACAATGCATGAAAATAAAAATAAGTTTTAAAAAGCTTTTTTAAAATAGAAATTTTTTAACGGTATAATTATTTTTAATTACATCCTTTTTTCAGGCCGATACATTAATACCTTACAGACATAATCACTTAATTGATTATAGATTTAAAAGGCAGACGTGGCCATTACAGGCTGCTTGCTTGCTACAACGCCTACAACCCATAGGCGTCCCACGGTTGGGCACGGGTCTCCCAACAGACACAGGAGGTCTAGAGCATACTCCAACACGCTGCTCCAATGTGGATTGGTGGAGGTGGTTAGACAGATTTCCTATCTTAGCCTCGTCTGAATCTGGATTTGTGCCCGGTGTGCAACAGTCTCACCACCTTGGCACCTTGGACCTAAATCTGGTGGACAGTACCTGTACTTCACGTCACTGCCTACCCCTTTCAGCAAATAGAAGCGTGATAGGATATAATGTAATACATATAAGCCCGGTTAAGGATCAAACTACACTAGCGCATCGCGTCAGTTATGTCATGAATGGAGGTGACCCGAATTCTCAGTGGCGCCGTGCCGTGCCGTGCCGTGCCGTGCCGTGCCAGCATGCTGTCGTGACATGCAAAAACAGATACCTACTTTTTTATAATAATTATACGTGCTTCTAACACGCCAATTGGTTTGCTCAACCAACATACAGCGAACTGACTATCTAATGTTCATGTTAACATCATCTGTACTTTAAATAGACTACTTCTGTGAGAGCAAATAAATAAAGTCTTTATCTTTTTAACTTTATCTGTTAACCATCCACTACCGCCATGACCCTTTCTTTATCCCACTGTTGGGTCTCCTCTGGGAATAGCATGGGCGATAACCATAATCCTGGCCTAGTGCGGATTGGCAGACTACACACGCCTTCAAGTACATTACGCAGAACTCTCAGGCATGCAGGTTTCCTCACAATTTTAAAAGCTTTTATTTTTAACTTCAGTCGTATGTATGTATGTATGTCCTGGAATCTTGCAATCAATATTTCACCCACTTCCACTGAAGATATCGAGCTGTAATTCGGCACACAATTAAAAGGTGACATTTAACTTCTTAAATCGCACATAAATTAATCGCAAATCATATCTTATTTAACTTAAATTAATTGGTTTTTGGATTTGAACCTTGGGTGAGAGGCGAGTTCGTAAGCCACTGGGCTGTCACTCCAATACACATCAATAACGGGGGATTCATAAATACAATAGTACCTTATAACCGTCACGCGATCGCTACAATTATCTGTGTAATCGAAAGTGACACGTAGGGGGTGGATATTACCCCACAATTATTAAAACCGGGTTAAAATTGTTAAAATGATTGTCATGTTATGATGATATTAAAGTAACAGATAGGTCATGTAGCGTCCGTAGCCCAGTTACTTGCTCGTGAATGTGATTGAAAGAGTTAAGCAACGACGGGCGCGGTCGGTTTGTGAATGGGCTAGTGGCAACATTTCATGGAGCCTACCGTGCTTCGGAGGGCACGTTACCACGGTCCCAGTTGTTTTCAATGTTGAAAACAGTCGTTAAGCCTTGTCGAAGAGATTCGGGTGGCTTGAGAACATTCGACACTAGGTTGGTCACTAAACCAATTCGCATTGGAACAGCGTGGTGGAGTATGCTCCAGAGCTCCCGCAGCAGTGTCTGTGGGGAGACCAGTGCCCAGCAGTGGGTCGTCTGTGGGTTGCAGCTTAGATAAGTCATACAGAAACAAATCTGTTGCCGCTATAACAACAAATACTAAAAAATATAAAAAAATAAAAATATGGCTCCCATACAACAAACATGATTTTTTTGCCGTTTGTATAGTTAATGGTACGGAACCCTTCGTGCGCGAGTGTGACTAGCACTTGGCCAGTTATTTTTTGCATGTATCGTTGTAGTCAGAGCGAAATATATGTAATGACTAGCTGACCCCGCAAACGTCGTTCTGCCATATGAAATGTCAAAGTGACGCGACGCTTCACGTCAATGAACGACGGATAAAATTAAAAATACTAAAATAGTATTTAAAAAACATTTTCCAGTGGACCAAATTGTGAATCTAAGCCATCCTCGAATCCCCTTGAACACACATAAAAAATTTCATCGACATCTATACAGCCGTTTAGGAGAAGTTCACTGTCATACACACGTACACAAGAAATGCATATATTAAGATTAAACGAACTCACCTGTACGTGAAGTTCTATCATAATTATCCAAGGGCTTTGTCCGTAGAGATTAGCAATAGATTTTCATTCGTTTTCAAAATAAAATAAATAAATCGATGGTCTGTTTCTTTATGGTTTTTTTAGCTGCTGGTGACAGAGCAAACAGCTACGTGGCAGCTTGGCGTCTGCACAGCACTGGTGGCCTGCGTTGCTTTCCTCATATCCTTCATGGGATTCTACGGCGCCTTCATCTGCTCTCCGTTTCTGCTGTTTATGGTAAGTACGGTGACAGCCCAGTGGCTATCGAACTCGCCGCTCGAGCGGTCCGGGTTCAAACCCTAGCGGCACGCACCAATGACTTCTGAGTTATGTGCGATTTAAGAAATTAAAATGTCACTTGCTGTAACGGTGAAGGACACATCGTGAGGAAACCTGCATGCCTGAGAGTTCGGCCACTGGGCTGTCACCGCAATAGGTAGACCACAAGCTACATAATGTCCTATTATTGTCATAAGCTATTTTTAACGCGTGAAGTCTCGGGCAAGAGCTAGTAGAGATAACTCTAGAATAGAGATACCTTCAACACTTCAACACAAAGGGTCGACTCACATTGGCGCAGAGTCGAAGCGACGCGAAGCGTCATGATTTTCCACCTACAGCATATTCAGCTCTATTGCTCTATTATTCGCTTCGACTCTGCGCCAGTGTGAGTCGACTCTAACTTTCGCGCTAACTGTTGTCTAATAAACCAATGATTTTTATCATTTTCAGTATTCGACACTAGTCATCCTGCTCTTATTGCTAGAATGCGCGCTGATCTTCTACTTTTCGTCGGATTTGGTTGAGGTAAATATTAATTAAATTTATTGCTATTAAATACGCAGACATATTAATACCTACAGGAACAAAATGGTATAAAGACAGTTGGTTATTTTGTTATCCTGTGTCCTCTGTCTCCTTCCAGAATGGTGTTAAAGAGCGGGATGGACAATTGGCCCACGCCGTTCGGTTGGCTCTCGACTGCTGCGGCTACAACATGACGTAAGTACCAGGAGGTCAATAGTACTTAGAATCTTTCTAACACAAGTTAACACCAACTAAACTATGGCTATCATACTCGCCTCTCACTCGAGCGGTCCGGATTCAAATCCAAGCGCTTACATTTAGGTCTTGGCGTGACGTCAGTGCTATTTTGCAATGAAAGGCTAGTCCAGTACTGTATAAGGCCTGGGTGGCCCTGACGTCACGCTAAGACGTATCTATGACTGACTTAGAACGAGACTACTACTAACAAGTACTAACAGAACTATTACTAACACCAACTAATAGGACTAACTATCACTGACAGTCCCTAGTCCTCATACCTTCTAAAGAACTGACCAACTAATGTTCTAATTAACTCTCTCAACTAATTGGACTAACCATCCCAGTCCCTGATTGAGTCTTGTTCAAAGTTAGTCACAGTTGTCATGGGCGGCAGCAGATGGGTGGTGCTGCTAGCTCGTTTGCTATCTTGTATCCATTAAAAATGCCTATATTTTCCAGGTAAAATTAAAATAAATAAATATCTTAAATAAATAAATAAATATCTTGGACATTCTCACACACGGCCATCTGACCCCAAAGTAGGCGCGAGCCTGTGTTATGGGTGTCAGAGACTGATATACATACATAGATATTTTTAAATACATACTTAAATAGATAATATTGACATCCAGACACAGAACAAATACAAGTGTTCGTCACACGAATATTTGTCCTGAGTGGGATTCGAACCCACAACCTTTGGCGCAACAGACAGGGTCACTACCGATTGCGCCAACGGGCAAAATCTAGTATGTCTTAATTATATGCCGCGACTTGATGTAATAATTTTTATTCCAGATCTGAAGAACAGACTCTTGTCGCTCTGCCGTGGTCTTGCTGCGGCGTGGAAGGTTACCCAAGCAACTGCACGGCTTCTCGATCATTCCGAAAGGTAGTTGAAACGCGTGCACAATAACATGAGACCTGAGTCCGATGACGTCACAACGGCGCGCTTGTACAGTGTCCAAAAAAGTCTACGTTTACTACGAAGCCACAAAAATGAGTGGCGCATTTTTATGACACTTGAACAGCCTAAGTAAAAAAAAATTTTTAAAATGTGACTTATCTGAGATACTTCGATTTTTCGAAAAAGGCGATACATATTTTTCAGTTTTTGGAGTTATACCACAGAATAATAGTACAAGTAGTTATACTTCTTTTGGCGCGTTAGGGAAAAATGATGAGAGTAAATTTTTACGATGCGCGCGCACACCGAAACGAAAAACCAACAGGATGAAGTTAGCTATATTATTCAACATTGTCAAAAAATCGTTTGACAGTGTACACTTTCAATTGTCAAAGTCTGCGGGCTCATTCCTTGATAATGCGTTATAATAAAACTTTCAATGTATTAAATACCTTTTAGGTATCGCCTAGTTTCCACCTCGAAAATTATTTATTTTCAGTTGTTCTTCTTGTGACAACGTCAATGTCATGGTGATTGAAATAAGACATCGACAGTGCAGGTTGTTCTTGCCAAGGTTATACAAAGAAGTATAACTTCTAACGCGTGTACACCTTTTATCCTTTGTTTCAGGACTGCAAGCAATCTATAAGGGAATGGTCGGACTTATACGAAATACCATTATACGTTGGCTTGACGGCGTTTCACGTAGTAATGGCGTCCTGCTCTCTCCTACGGCGCGCGTGCAGTGCGTCTCGCCCGCACACCTAGCGACTACAGCGCCAAGTTGGCGGTAAAGTTTATTTGAAAACTATTTTAGGTGCTCATACTCGCTTACTACAATCCATAGACGTCCCACTGTTGGGCACTCCCCGTTGGGTCTCCCAAAGCCATAGAGGAAAGTCTAGCGCATACTCCACTACACTCCACCATGCTCCAATGCGGATTGGTGAAGGGGTCAGGTTCAGATTTTTATCTACCGGTACACAAAGTTGATGCTACCGAGAAGAACACGGCAAAAAACTCGGTAGTTACTTTTTTCACAATTTACAATTTTTATAATTTGATCACATTACATTATTATTGAACAAGTGGAGCTGGAGATACATCGCACCAGGCATTTCTATCGTTCAAGTAGTCATTAATTTTATAGAAAGCTTTATTAAGGAGGTTTTGTTTAATGTAAGATTTAAATGTATTCTCTGAGAGACAAGTAATATTTCCGGGTATTTTATTGTAGAAGCGAACACAGTTCTCCATAAAAGATTTTGATACATTACTTAGTCTAGAGCTAGGTACAATCAATTTATCCTTATTTCTTGTATGTACACTGCTTTTTTTGTCAAAAAAATTAACATTATTTCGTACATAATATTTTCATAAATATACTAGCTGTCACGCTTCGCTGTGGCACATTGTGATTGAATGGTTGCGAAATGAGAAACAAAACAAAGAATACATGTCATATAAGTTTAATTTTGCAATACTTGTGGATATACAATATTTTTCGCTGATATGTGACTGACGCAAAAATTAGATAAAAACAATCCTTGATGTGGATTATATATCATGCTAAAATTTCAGCTCGATCGGTGCAGAACTTTTTGAGTTTTTGAAGCGTACACAAACCAACTTAATATTTATAGATTGGCAAAAGGGTTTGTGGCCAACCTAATGCCTAATATTCTCAAGACACCCTTCGACATGATAGTCATGTCGAAGGGTGTCTTGATTGTTCGACATGGCTTTATGATTGTTTTACAACAAACAAACAGGAGTTACGCGATGGGTTAAAGCGCCACATACTGACCGCGCCTAACGTTGCTTTACACGAGCTAAGGCTATGAGCGCTTCTATCTATCTAATTAACCATCTCGATATATTAATAAACCTTTTTTTCAGCATCCTCATCAATCTTACCCAGGCGGGTAGCGCGTGTCTCGCCGGCAACCGATCCTGGGACCGACGACTTGCTTATGCTCGTCGTGGGACGAGCCAGACTAGACTGGACGGATAAACCTTGACCACATTTTATATTCGTGAAAATAATTATTAATCTATATGTATAAAAGGAGAAGCTGACTGACTGACTGACTGACATATCAACGCAGGGCCTAAACTTTAAGGGTTAGAAACTTGAAATTTTGCACAGGGGTTCCTTTTATAACGTAGGGGAGCACTAAGAAAGGATTTTTGAAAATTCACCCCTTAAGGAGGTAAAACGGGGGTGCAAAGTTAGTATGAAACATTGCCGTTTTTGAAGTGAGTGAATGTCTAATTCCCCGCGAGCGAAGCTGCGGGCGTCCATTAGTTATTTATAAGGCATCATGTTGAAACATGTTCATGTTCTTCTCACCTGCTAAAGTGCTTACCTACGATCAGAATTCTCACATAGTCCACGGTGAACTGATAGAATAGGTAAGACATAATTTAAGCCCTTTGCTTACCATAATACATAGTACTGTATAGTTGTAGTGCTTACCATTTGTACTTACTACGTAATATAAGTATAGTACTACTAGTATTATAATAGTACTACGTAAACGAGACTAGGAACTACTACTAGGACTACGTAGTGATAGAAAAAATTTATTAAAAAGTCTGAAAATTTGTGTTTTATTAATAATTCATTTCATGATTTTTTTCATTAATTTATCCTTTATTGCAAAAATATTTTTTACAAAGGATGGAACATAATCCCTGTCAGCATAGAGAATTCTGACTGACCAGTCAAGCTCATTAGGTACACAGATCATCAGCACAACCCTTTCATTGTCCCACTGTTGGGCACGGGTCTCCTCTCAGAATGGCAATGGTGCGTGCCGCAAGGGTTTGAACCCGGACAGCTCGAGTGAGTTCGATAGCCACTGGGCTGTCTCGCGCTCACACACAGGGACACAGATAGTATGGCTAAATTAAATGAAACTTTTGACTACTAGCTAGTGTTTTCTCCATTACACATGAACCCTGAATTTTCCGGGATTTAAGTAACCTATTTATTTATTTATTTATTTTTATATCAGCACTTTGTTTACAGTTTACACCAAACACAAATGCGAAATAGAATTTATATGTCACCCTATATCACACTTCTTTGACAACTTCACTGAGTGGCTACATTTTATTTATTTATTACAATGTACATTTGACGAAATAAATTCTATTCTATTCTATTTTATTTATTTATTACATGAACCACCAGCAAAATTATATGTGAATATGGTACTATGATTTTGTTTTACTTACAGCTAGCATAAAATAGGTTGCACTATAACAATGCAGTTTAGGACATCTTTATCCAAACTAATAATAACTAATAATATGTTGAAATCTATCTATATATATTAAAGGAGAAGGTGACTGACTGACTGACTGACTGACTAACTGACTGACATATCAACGCAGGGCCTAAACTATAAGGGTTAGAAACTTGAAATTTTGCAAAGGGGTTCCTTTTATAACGTAGGGGAGCACTAAGAAAGAATATTTGAAAATTCACCCTTTAAGGGGGTTAAACGGGGGTGCAAAGTTAGTATGAAACTTTGCCGTTTTTGTAGTTAGTGAATGTCCAATTCCACGCGAGCGAAGCTGCGGGCGTCCACTAGTTGAGAATAATAATATAATGATACAGACTAAAACACTTTCCCAAACAAATTTTAATTTACTATTGATTGATTCCATTAGTATTGACCAATATTATATTTTCTTTAATTACGTATTAATTTATGTTAAATATTGAGCATTTAATTTTGTGTAATTTATGTCCATTTGATTTGGTTAAGTATTATAAAAAATAAAATAAAAATTTAAATTTTCTGTTTATCTCTGAAGAGGTTTTACTACTACTGCATGGGCCTTGCCAAGTGTAGTAGTAGAGTTACCTACTGACCTAGTTTGTATACATGTAAGTTTAATAATTAACGTAGATGTCGTAATTTGTTGTTGATGTGTAATGTTGTTGTGTGTTCAGAATAACTGCTCTTGGTAATTTTCAGGATTGATATTAGGGGGGTTTTCGGGGGTGAATATGAAGGGCTTTCAAGCTCTTACTTTTGTTTTGACTTAAGTACGTATATTTGACGGTGTTTTTTATTTGACTTTAATTTAAAAAAATTTGAATATTTTTTTATTTCATTTCTGGACCTTGACATATTTTAATTAAGTAGTGTAACAAACACATAAAAGTACTAATGCAGCGACTAATTGCCATCAAGCGTCGAGTAGATTTACTATATTGTAATGACTAGTACCCCCTCAAGAGATGGCGCTGTACATATTCCTGAATCACGCTAACGACTGTTTCTCCTAGCTACATAAGTAGATTGAGTAAATATTATTTGGTGGAAAATTAGAATAATCATCGTTGGTACCATAGGTATAGACAGACACAAGAGGTATTCGGATTCCCGGGCCGATTGTGGATCCTACACTATCAACTGATCATTCGTACCGCACCTATTTGAGATCCCGGATCTTCCGATCAAATACGGATTCCCACGGTATTAGATAGGGCTATTTGGCAACGGTTTAGTATATTGTCATCAATAAACCATACTCCCGGCGATTGTACGTGTTTTGATAACGTCTCACCGACCCCTCCTCCGACCCGCGCGTTACAGTAGTTAATTGTTTGACTTGTTCTTATAAATTGTTTTGTAATCATTTCTGCATTAACTTCACTAGCTTAACAGGGATAATCCTGTAATGTTAGTTGTATGTAAGGTTGTAAATTAATAATTGAAAAAATAAAAAAAGTGGCTGGTTAAATATAAAAAAAAGTATATTAAAATAAAAATTATTTCATTAAGTAAATACATATGTCATATTCAGTCCAGCCTTATTGGTCGAGGTCAACGTGTCTAATGATAAGGTCCTTATGCTTGCCGATGTCGGTGAAGGTGGTCCGCACATTGGGGTCGCATGTGAGGTTGCTGCTTGGTGCAGTGGACACGATCCCGCGCAGGTAATACCGGGCCACACCCTTGTCCGAACCGGAAAACGACAGCCCGCCCCCGCTGTCGCCCTGGCAGAGTGCAGTTTGACCTGGTATACGACAGATCAAAAATTAAAAAAAATATTATAGGTAATAAAAAAAAACTAAGTATAAAACTGTAAGTATAAAAGAGAAGGATTCACTGATTCATCAACCCCCAGCTCTTGGACCTAGAAAGCTGAATTTTATAACAAGTGTGATAAAGGGGTGAAAAATGGTTTGAAACTAAGGTGAAAGTTTATATGCAGCATTCTAATGCCACGAGTACCAAGCAGCGGGCGTCCTCTAGCAAACAATAAAAGAGTACAACAGTATAACATTGTTATTATTACGAGCATTACAGATCACAAGCAGCCAGCGCTAAATTCGTCTCAACATCCAAGAAATCAAAAGGGGCCTCGTGCAATTTTCAAAAAAAAACGTCACCTCGTCACTCGTATAGGAAAACCTGTTTTGTTTGAGATCATAGATGTTACCATCCAAGAATCCAGCGCAGAACTTGTCCGGAGTCAGATACCCGACGAAGTCTTCCGGTGACTCTTCCCAGCACTTCGAATAGCCCACGTAAGGCAGCTCTGTCACTTGCAGAATCGTCGTGTTATCGCCGGCTGCGGACGTCAGGCCCCAGCCAGCTATCTGTAGATCGTCACCAACACCAACAACATTTAAAATAAATCTTAATATACAGGGTGTCCCAGAATGAATGGATATTCCTTGAGCCCCGCACAGAACAGCTCTACAGCGCTTAGAAAAAAATATCAAAAAAAAAAACCAAGTGATACCCAAAGTATGATTTTTTGTAGATAAACATACGTTATTTTAGCTTTACCTTCACATTCATGTACACAACTGCCACAAATTAATAAAATTGTTGGCGTTTTTGGTGACATTTTATTCCTGATAGATTATACTACTAGAAATACATCACTGTCATTAGTTCACTGTCATACACACGTACGTATTACAGTGAACTCCTCCTTAACAGAAGAAGAAGAATATAATTTAAACACAGTATGGTCAGTGGCGGATTTACAAATTTTCCGCCAGTAGGCTATTCAATTTTTTCCGACCCTACTAACCTCCGAAATTCGATACCCTAGTTCGCTATCATATTATTTAATAGTTACGTACATTTATTGTGTCAATAAAATTGCAATTTTATAATTAGTGCTCTAAAATTATATTTTACAAAGCGTTTAGTACTTTTCATATTTAGACGTTACAGTGTTCACTTGTACGAGATTCATTTTCTCTATGTATATTATATATTTTTTTGTATGTAAGACAAAACAATCTAGACCAAATTTGCCGCCCCCTAAAATCTGCCGCCCTAGGCTTCAGCCTACTCAGCCTGCTGGTAAATCCGCCACTGAGTATGGTACAGAATATTATTAAGTAACAGAAGGTGTAAGTTATTTCAGTTTTAAAGCAAAATAGGACCGCATTCTGTCATGATTCCTTAAAATCATGACGCTGATTTTCAGGGCGGCCCTGTCGAAGTGATAGTTTGGTCGATAAGCGACTCTAAGCACAGAATACATAATATAACAGCTGGACAGATGTTGATAAATTTTTTTGTGTGTTCAAGGAGGTTCGAGAATGGTTTAGATTACTTTAGATAATATAAGTCATATCGATATCAGTAATTCCTGAGTTTACAGTCCTACTCACCTTTCCTTTATTGCCCTCTGTTAGCTGCAATCGGGTAAAAGTATCTTCGAATTCCATGCAGATCGGACGAATAAAGGTCTCTAGGACTATCTCCGGCTCCAGTTTGAGAATGGCTATGTCGTACTGGTAATGGCCGGACGAGCCTCGGAATTGCTCGGGAATAATGATCTCGGTCACCTGCGCACAGAAGAATTACAAGTATTAGCTGCTACCCTCACTAAGCGGTCTACCCGACCGTGTTTATAAAAAGCCAAATGCGGCCAACAACATGACTCACTTTCTGCTCAGCCGTCGAACGGTAAGGTGGTCGTACCTAAGCTATTTTTTTTTTTTTATATATCAGCACTTTGTTCACAGTTTACACCGAACACAAATGCGAAATTGAATTTATATAAAATAAATCTTAATTTCTAGTATCACAATAACATACGAGTAATTATCTAAAATGCAACACTGCTGCCTGCTGTCATAGACTCGATATGTAGACCTGCTGACTCTTAAAAATTTTCTTTCGGTACATGAGTATATATCTAGGTCTGGGCAACTTACTTGGACCTCATTAATTATCTTCATGGCCCAAGAGAGTGGTGACCTTGTCAATATGTCGGTACGCGCTGCCGGCAGCGCAAATATTTTGTTACTATGGAGCGGACGAACCTTACTCCGTATGGGCACGACAAAAGTCACTCTATCCAGAATACCTAACACTACTTTGCTTTATGTACGTTCCATCCTTTGTGTTGGTGCTGCCGAATCTGGTACTTGTTTGAACCTGTGTTCTTTTTATTTGTTTTTCCCTTCCAGTTGCTAAAAGTAGACATATACCAGCTGTCAACCCATTGCGGTACAAATCGCACTCGCTGCGACCCATTGATGTCCCACTGCTGGGCACGGCTCTCCCCATAGACATAGCTGCGGGAGGTCTAGCCCATACTCCACCACCCTGCTCCAATGCGAATTGGTGGAGGGGTTAGTGGCCAACCCAGTGTCGAATGTACTCAAGCCACCCGAAGGTCTTCGACAAGGCTCAACGACTGTTTCCACCATTGAAAACAACCGGGACCGACGGCTGTACGTGCCCTCCGAAGCACGGTAGCGTCCATGAAATTTTATGCTTCTAGTTCTGAAAATGACAATACTTTCATACAACCTTTCATCCCCCTTTTCAACCCTTTACAAGTTTTACAACACATTTTTCCAATTAAAAAGTATCCTATGTCCTTTGTCAGGCTCTAGACTATATGTGTACCAAATTTAATTTAAATCGGTTCAGCAGTTTTGGCGTGAAAGCGAGACAGACAGACAGACAGAGTTACTTTCGCATTTATAATATTAGTATGGAAGTATGGATATGGATGTATACTCACGTTGGAGTACTGCGCGTCGAGGTCGTCCTTGTGCCGCCAGCGGCGGTGTATCTTGCCCAGGCCAACGGCGTAATTTTCCGCCGGCATGGCCTTTCTTGCCACGTCGTGCCAGAAGCAGTGGGCAGCTGAACAAGCACAATGTACGATGGATTTTGTCACGACGTAAACGCACGGTTCAATATCCACCCATCCATCCATCAGCCTTTAGAGGTCCACTGCTGGACATAGGCCTCACCTAAACGACACCACTCCGACCGGTGGAAACACCACATCGTGTGGAAACCTGAATGCCGGAGAGTTCTCCATCATGTTCTCAAAGGCGTGTGAAGTCTGCCAATCCACACATGGTCAGCGTGGTGGACTAAGGCCTCACCCGTCCAATTCCGAGAGGAGTCCCGTGCCCAACAGTTGGCATAATGTAAAAATAGCGACAAACCTGAGATAATCGTGTTGGTGGTGACGAGGGATCCACCGCATATCTGTCTAATACCCTCCACTGGATCTCTGCGGTATATGGCCGCGTGCCAGGGCAACTCCCCGTGCTTTGCTACCTTCCCATTGATCACGTACGGGATGCCGGTAGACGTCACCGTGCCGCATTCTGGAACAGATACCATAACATTTAGAAAATAGATACAATAGCGCGTCCCCTCACTAGTAGTCTATGTAATACGAATTATACGTAATACGACGCAGCGCCACCTACAGAGGGCGCGACGTCTTCCGAAGTGTGTGCGACGAAGTGTAGATGTTGAATTGTGTTTTTGAGTTTTTATCACTAGATGGCGCTTGAGGAACAGAAATGGTTCTAGAATGTTCCGTGGTGAATATACCTAAAGGACTTATGAAACGTATAGATGTTTTATTTTAAGACTGCACGATTGCCATGCATTAGGTGGTTGGATGGTGGCCACTAACCCCTCCACCAATCCGCATTGAGTAGCGTGGTATGCTCAAGACCTCCCTCAGCTGCGTCTGTGGCGGTGACCCGTACCCAGCAGTGGGACGACTATGGGTCGCAGCGATTTGCGTTGTATTTCAACACTTGCTTGTCGATCCAGTGTGTACTGCGTGGTAGTACCAACGTCACACTAAATATGCCCTGAAAGATTCTCTGCGTGTGAGGCGGACCGCGGTGGTCAGTTGGAGCCTGCGTTGCCAGACGTCCCGATTTTTACATTAAAATTAAATGTCCCGCGCGGGACAGGCTCAGTCCCGCTTTTCGGCGGTAACTCGACCGTGCTGTGGAAGCGTGGCAGTTACTCATCCAGTTTAATCTACAGCTATCCTGTGAAGAGTTCTTCGTCTTGATTAAAAAGAAAAAGGAAACTTTAAAAGACGTTAAATCTTCACAGAAATATCATGAATAAGTAATTCTTATAAATAATCATTCTCTAATTGTAAGTTGCAATTGAGTTTCAAACAATAGGATTTGAATTCAAATTAAAAGATAAATACATACCTATTTAAAAACTTCTTATTATATAGGTACGTTTTTTTACTATGTCCCTCTTTCGACGAAAGAATCCCGCTTTTTTCACTCTGAAGGTTTCAAAATCCCGACTGGGCAAAAAAAAAATCAGGCAACGCTGGTTGGAGCGCTCCCAGTACCGTTGGGAAGGTCGTGAGTATTTGAAACTATAAAAAAACCCGTACGAACTAACTGTGGACCCCGCTGGAATGCGACCCCTCTCCCGCTTCCCCACGCGGCGCCCCGGGCTCGCCATGAGCGTTCAGTAGCGATAGCATCTTTGTTACCTTAGCGTGTCTTCGTTTTGAATCGCCAGTTGCTGATATTAAGTTTTTAAATTTAATGTTGTTGTAGTTGCTTTTCGTTAAGTTGAACATTTTTGCTGTATTTTAGTAACCTGTTTGTGTCAAGAACAATGGGAATTCTGATTCCTGTAGACCAAGCTATAAAAAAGGATTATGCAGCAACTGGTGTATCAAAAAAAACACTGATGAATTTTAAAAACGAATCCAAGAAAGCAGCACAAACTGTTTCTCCGGAGCTTAGTACTTCGGTGGTGGGAGCCTAGTAGTTTTTGGTTGTTTATATTTATTACCTTTATCATTACGATAAGAACCATACCTATGCATCGTGAAAAAAAAATCGAAAATAATATTTATACGAAATTACCCAACTTTTTGTGCTAACAGTACCGTTAGAGTGACGTCACAGCGCCAGGTCCACAGTTAATTCGGACGAGTTATACGTACGTGGCTTGCACCTGGCGAGTGAGCTCAACCTGCCGTCTTCGCAATACATGTTAGACGGTGATCCGTGGTAGTTGGGCTCGATGCACGCAGGCCTGATGGTGGTCCCCGGGTACACCCGCTCCTTGCATGTCTCCGTGGTCCTCCCCTCCAACGAGTCCCACTCACAGGTGTACACCACGCTGGGGTGGCTCTTCAGTTCGCAGTAACCTGGGGTAAATCAACAATACAATAGAATTGTTCAGGCACGTATTTGTGAGTTGAACATAGTTTAAAAGCCGCCACCTTGCCAGTTGCCAATCACGAGTGGCCGCCGGCGAGAAGCAAGATACAACGAACAATAACGAGACAATACGGTGGTCGGTCTGCTCGGATAAGTTTTTAACTGTGGAATAGTTTTGCGCGTAGACCTGGCATACTGGCCCTAGGGATAATAGTCCACGACATTTCCTCAACAAGAATATAATAAAATATTTATTTTGCTTTGCACATAAACGTAAGAATAATAGCCAGTTTACAATGAATTCAAAGCAAAATAGGATCGCACTCAGAATTCGCCATGATTCCAATAAATCATGACGCTGATTTTCAGTGCGGCCCTGATTTGAGTTTGATCGGTAATGCTGAACCACTTATGGCGACCGAGTCACTTAAGTGTATTAATTGTACATTCCTAATAGTGGAGAGATTTGGAGTCTTCGATCAATAATGTACATTGATCGAAGTTTGGAGTAGATTTCCTAATAATGGAGCGCTTCAAGAAGAGTGTAAATCGCATCCTTCAATGTAGGGAACGCATATGTGATGCCCCCGGCGTCACACGACGGTGACCATACCATCCTGTGTATCCGTTTGCCAGTTTGTCCGACATTGTTATGAAAAAAAATACACAAATAATTTATTCGTTATCAGCAAATGTTAATAAAGGTGACAATAATTTGGCATCACACAAATATTTGGAAGATATTTCTTAGGGAAATAAGCTTTATACATATTTGTACATAAACCATATTTTAAGATTGTATTTCCTGCTCTTGTTCTCCTGTCTGCATGGGAGGGATTAGGCCTTAGTCCACCACGCTGGCCAAGTGCGGATTGGCAGACTTCACATGCTATCTAGAACATTATGAAAAACTCTCAGGCATGTAGCTTTTCTCACGATGTGTCCTTCACCGTTACAGCAAGTGACATTTAATTTCTTAAATCGTGTGTGCCGTGCCGCTTGGGATTGAACCCGGACCGCTCGAGTGAGAGCTGATCATATACGGCACAAAAAATTGGAATTTCGTCGCCTTAAGGTGGTTGCTTACCTCCGTGGCGGGAAATTTAATTTTTTTTTTGGAACGAAGTTCCTTATCGCGCGTTGCGAAAGGGGGCTAGACGGAAAAAATTAAGACTAAAAATTCTAACGACACTTTTTGCTTTTTATGGTAGAACCTGTATACGGTGCGCTTGCTGCTTGTTTTGAATAACTAGGTGGTAGAACCTATATACGGTACGCTGCTGCTTGTTTTGAATAGCTAGGTGGTAGAACGTATTTACGGTGCGCTTGCTGTTTTATTTTGAATATCTAGGTGGTAGAACTTGTATACGGTCCGAATGCTGCTTGTTTTGAATAGCTAGGTGGCAGAACCTGTATACGGTGGGCTTGCTGTTTTATTTTGAATATCTAGGTGGTTGTACATAATAAATAATAAAAATAACAATAACAGTCCATCTAAATCCACCACAATAGACCCAATATAGTTTCCATTCCTTTGCAATAGTTCCTGTACATCTGTCGGGGCCCACCTTCGGGTGTACCAATTGATGGTGCAGTCGATCGAGGGTGGTATCCGCCACGTGTGCCACATCACAACTCATTAAAATGTCTCGAAGGGGCCTCTACGTGTTGGACCTGTGTCTTCTAAATTACCGGGTCCACATGAAATTTAAAGAGATACATAATAATAATCATTTATTTCTTAACTCTAACACATACATAAACTTAGAAATTAAAAAAAAAAACAGAATTGAACAACAACAAAAAAACTTTATTATACAGTGAAGAAGAAAAAAAGTGAGAACAAAAACAAAAGAACTAAAAAAATATATATAGGTATTACAACTTGATAATTACTAAAAATTAATGGAAGGAACTATGTTAACATGTGTCAGAGTTGCAGAAAATGGAACTCGCACAGCATAATACCGCAGCGACTGCGGCGCTGATTTTCAGAAATTCATGTTGCATTTTTAACCTAACATTTGTTTTTATATGTTTCCACATTTCATTTGGGTTGTTCGAGTTACGGTTGACATAAAAAGTAATAATTATACTGTAAAAAATTTTTTTTTTTAAAATGCTTTTATAACTTGATCTTGAAACCTAATCGTGGTCAAAGTTCATTACAAGACTTTACCACAAGTGCAAACACGACTATGATACGATATTCCATCATGAAGTTCCAGTTAATATCTTCCGGCTCCATCATCAGATCAGTTCGACAGTACCATATTATTGCATTGTCATCGGAACCTAATATGTGTGCCAAATTTCAGCTCGATAGCTTCAGTGGAAGTGGGTGAAATATTGATTGCAAGATTCCAGGACATACATAGGTACATACATACGAGTGAAGTTAAATAAAAGCTTTTAAAATAGGCTTGTTTATCTTTGTAAATTACATCAAACATCATTGACAGATGTTTTTAAGTCCTTAAAGAATTGTTTATGCCTTATATTGTATTTCTTTATAAGTTTTTTATATTCCTCATCTCTACGTGCGACCATTAATCTTATATTATATGCTATCCATGGATGTTCCTGATTGTATATGGTTCTTTGTTTGAGCGGAGCATGCATATCAAATAGATTGAGGATAGCTGTATTAATTATGGATACCTGCTGATGTCATCGGATAGTGATTCAATTGATTTCCAGTCAATTAAAGCGAGGTCTCTTTGAAAATCCCTTTCGTCTATATGTTGTAGAGACCGCCGCGTAATTGTAACCTGTGGTGGTTTATTCTTCCGTATATTTAATGTGCATGTAATGAACGCGTGGCTACTTAACTCAGGTATGTGATCAATTGGGACTGTGTTAACCTTTACGTCTGTGCATATAATATCAATAAGAGTTTAAGTTTTTTCCGTAAAATGCGTGGGACTGGTTCCACATTGGGTTAACTTAAAGCAGGTTATGTTAAGTATAGTGCACATGTTAAATAACAGTATAAAGTTAAATCATCATTGAAATTAATATGAGTGTAAAATAAATTTAAACATTGTGTTATTTGTGTAAATATTATGTTGTCGTATAAATATGGGGCACATCCTCTTGGATTGCTAATTGCCATGACATACCATACTATTGATGTATTTGAGATAACTGTAACACATGTGAACATAATTGTATGCCTTGAGATTCATACGATTTAACACTTTTTATGCAGTATAGAGTGAACTGTAGATACAACACGCCGAGCGAGATATACTGGCTCAGAAAAAAGTAACAAACAATATGAGGTATACATATAAACTATTTATTTTACATGGTGTAATAGATGCGCGTTTTAGTGGACATTTACTAACGTCGGAACTTCGATCTTGCCAAAAACACTATCTAGGTATCTCTACCCTTACAGTTATGCGGAAAGAGGCAGTCCCGTGATCCCGACGCGAATAGATTTTCTCAAAAAGTGGCGTAATTCAGGGACGTATAGCGTTCGGGAAGTGGGCTATTACACGCTCGTGCTTTTTCTTTACCTTTTCCGCACTCGTGCGTTTTCTTTCCCAACTGTCAAAATAATGTCTATTAAAAAGAAAAAAACAACCACGAAGTTTTTCTAAAAAAAAAACATAGAAGTTTTTTTGATTCATGCAAATATTTCTAAAAAGAAGCTACTAATTTGTTTCAATATCAGATTTAATGATTTGATTCAATGAGTTAGGTTAGGTTTCATTTCATTTGATCTCATTAAATTTCATTTTCATTTCATATCAATAAAAAAATTCTACTGAAGACTGGGCTGTATGGGCATAATTCCCTTTGCCTACCCAGAATGGGTGAAGAAAACAAAAAAATATCTCTGCTTATATTCTTTTACGGTTGGCGCCATTTTCCAAAATGTATTGTGTTTTTATTATTTTATTAAATCGCTTCATTTTTTCGCAACTGTATTAAAAATAGTTGTTCAGTACACGTGCGGACGTCATTGCAACTTTTTCCGATTGCCAACCCTCGCCTTCGGCTGCGCCTCGGCTCGGGATTTATCGGAACTCTTTGCAATGACAGGCTTTCCGCACTCGTAATGAGATATACTATTCCCTCTTTCGTCCTTAATTGCCATCGTGAGTCGCTCGTTAACGAAAAAGGGGCGGGCGACGCGCGAGCAGTGGACGATATCCCTCTCTTCCAGAGTTATTTTATTACTGAACGATTCGTGTCTTTATTCATAGTTGAAGTTACCGGCTTACTCACGTGTGATTTAAGTCGGAAATAGGCCGACTAGTTTCGATCTATTATGATGATCATCTTCAGGAGTGAACGCGCTCGCGGCGGGCACGGCGTACACTGCAGGCTAGCGCGCGCAGCTCGATCTGTCATGGCGACATCACTGTCGCTGTCCGCTGAGTTGCTGTCCTCTTCGCACACATATGGCTGGGTGCACACTACACTGACCGTGTCACACTCCACATCCAGTTCACGTTAGTATATACTTTAATCTATGCAGTTCACTGTGGTCGGTAGTATACAGAAGTGGTTTCCAGGCTTGGGATATTACCAACCCACTATCCCGGTTATAGTTCGGACGCCGGCAAATTTCAATAGATTCCCGTACCTTGCGGGGCACCAGGTACTTCTCCCTCGCCAGTACTTTTGTTTTATCAAATCTAATGAAATGAGCCGGGCCCGAATCAAGAGTTATATTTAGTTTTGAGGCACACGCAGTTACTATGTGCATTAAATTTTCTTCGCCTTCCTCGGGGATTCCCGCAACCTCAATGTCCGTCAATAGTAACTCCTGGTCGCGGTCGTTAATTTCCTGTTGCGGGTGCGTAATTACGGCCTGAAGCGACTACGGCTTCAGGTTCGGGATTCGCCTGTGTTTTGCCACTTTCTAACACTGTTATTCTCATTTCTAACGAGTCGAGTCGTTCTTCACAGGATTTTAGCGCGGTACGAATTTCGAGAACTTCCTGTCGTAATTGTTTGAACTCCTGGCGGGTTTCTCGCATCTCCTTCCGGAACTCACGTAGCTCAGTTGTTATGTCCGATCCCTGGAGTTCTCCCGTGGAACCCTGGGTCTCTGCCTTCTTTGAGTCCAGGTCGGTGCCGGCGCTGGGAGCGTGAGGTCCCCTCACTGGCGTGCTCGAGTTGCCCGTTTGCGGCAAACTCGCTTTGCATTCTGGACATAAACAGGACGGCTGAACTTTGACACCCTCTGGAATGTTGACACAGGCCCTGTGCGATTTGCCTTTACACTTGGGGCGGGCAACGCATTCTGCCGCCGACATAAACTTGCCGCACGCAATGCATTTCATCATCGTGATATTATAGTATTAGATATAATTATAACTACAATAGCAATATAGACTGTCATGAATGTCTATGTTTACGTTTATGTATAGGTAGTTTATTGTTATACCGGTAGATATTTGTTTACATAAAAATTATTACCTAGGTATAGATTTTAATAAGCTGAAGGTAGATTTGGTTTTTTAATTTTATTATTTCGTTAGAGAAATGAATACCTAAGTTTTACGTTCGATTTTCTCGTAAATTTCGATACATTTCACAGTTCACTTTATGCACCATAAGTATGAAACTTCGTCTTTTTAAGAGTAAGTATAACTTGAATTCGTTAGTTTCAGCACTTGTAACTATTTTTATCTATTTACTTTTCACTACGCTCACTCGCGACGGCGTCACAAGGGCGTCCGTGACGTCACTCCACGTCCGGTTTGTGGATGCTAGTGGCAAAAAAATTCATGGTCGCTACCGTGCTTCGGAGGGCACGTAGAGCCGTCGGTCCCGGTTGTTTTCAATGGTGGAAACAGTCGTTAAACCTTGTCGAAGTCCTTCGGGTGGCTTGAGAACATTCGACACTGGGTTGGCCACTAACGCCTCCACTAATCCGCATTGGAGCAGCGTGGTGGAGTATGCTCTAGACTTCACACAGCTATGTCTGTGGGAGAGACACGTGCCCAGCAGTGGGACGTCTATAGGTCGCGGTTTTAATAAAATAATTATTATGTAAAAACAATTTTATTTTAATAAGCTTTTATAACTTTTATTTTTATTTTCATGCATTGTCATCGGAACCTAATATGTGTACCAAATTTCAGCTCGATAGCTTCAGTGGAAGTGGGTGAAATATTGATTGCAAGATTCCAGGACATACATACTTACATGAATGAATACATACGAGTGAAGTTAAATAAAAGCTTTTAAAATGGTACAACTTACGCGTGCACTTGGGGAGTTCTCTAAAAGCTAAGCCCGGGATGCAAATGTGGAGGGTTGCATTGTTGTACGCCACCCCGTAGCCCGGGTCGCACTCTATCTTGAGGGTGACGATCTCGAACCGGTCCCCGGGGCGAGCGGCGGGTGCGTTCATCACGGTGTACCGCCCGTGCTCCGGGTACGGCGGCAGCACGCAGTCGCCGCTGCCCACGCTGGACAAACACGTTGATATATAAATAAACTAGTGGACGTCCCCATTTCAACAGCACTCAGTGCAGTTAACATGCGGTAGCGCCTTAGGGTAGCGCCGCTTGCGCCCCGCCCCTCCAGGCGGGGTCGTTTCAGACGTCGGCTTGAAAGTCCTGTTGACTAAAGCCATCCCCAAGGTAGTGTTTATTGGAGTAGGCACAGGCTTCACCTGTGAGTCCCACATATCCGGCCGCATGCATGCATGGTTTCGCCGGAATGCATGAGCAGTCACTACCTCCCTCCCCCCCTGGATTATATTATGTTTATAATATAATATATATTCAGGAATGCCCCATATTCTATCTTCGGGCTCAAAAAAAAAAAAGCCCGCAGCTTCGCTCGCGTGGAATTAGACATTCACTAACTTCAAAAACGGCAAAGTTTCATACTAAATTTGCACCCCCGTTTTACCCCCCTAGGGGGTGAATTTTCAAAAATCCTTTCTTAGTGCTCCCCTACGTTATAAAAGGAACCCCTGTGCAAAATTTCAAGTTTCTAACCCTTATAGTTTAGGCCCTGCGTTGATATGTCAGTCAGTCAGTCAGTCAGTCACCTTCTCCTTTTATATATATAGATATAGACTAGCTGACCCCGCAAACGTTGTTCTGCCATATGAAATGTCGAAGTGACGCGACGCTTCACGTCAATGAACGACGGTTAAAAATAAAAATACTACTTAAAATAGTGTTTAAAAAACATTTTCCAGTGGACCAAATTGTAAATCTAAACCATTCTCGAATCCCATTGAACACACACAAAAAATTTCATCAACATCTCACGGCCATCTCACCCCAAAGTAGGCGTGAGCCTGTAATATGGGTGTCAGAGACTGATATACATACATAGATATTTTTAAATACATACTTAAATATAGTAGACGCCCCGCAGCTTCGCTCGCGTAGAACGACGTCTGCCCGCGTTCGGGTTGCCCACTTGACTTCAAAAACGGCAGTTTCATACTAACATTGAACCCCCGTTTTACCCTCTTAGGGGTTGAATTTTCAAAAATCCTTTCTTAGTGCTCCCCTACGTTATAAAAGGAAACCCTGTGCAAAATTTCAAGTTTCTAGCCCTTATAGTTTAGGCCCTGCGTTGATATGTCAGTCAGTCAGTCAGTCAGTCACCTTCTCCTTTTATATATATAGATATAGACTAGCTGACCCCGCAAACGTTGTTCTGCCATATGAAATGTCGAAGTGACGCGACGCTTCACGTCAATGAACGACGGTTAAAAATAAAAATACTACTTAAAATAGTGTTTAAAAAACATTTTCCAGTGGACCAAATTGTAAATCTAAACCATTCTCGAATCCCATTGAACACACACAAAAAATTTCATCAACATCTCACGGCCATCTCACCCCAAAGTAGGCGTGAGCCTGTAATATGGGTGTCAGAGACTGATATACATACATAGATATTTTTAAATACATACTTAAATATATAATACTAGTGGACGCCCGCAGCTTCGCTCGCGTAGAATTAGACCCATTAACGACGTCTACCCGTCTAACGACTTCAAAAACGGCAAAGTTTCATACTAACTTTGCACCCCCGTTTTACCCCCTTAGGGGGTGAATTTTCAAAAATCCTTTCTTAGTGCTCCCCTACGTTATAAAAGGAACCCCTGTGCAAAATTTCAAGTTTCTAGCCCTTATGGTTTAGGCCCTGCGTTGATATGTCAGTCAGTCAGTCAGTCAGTCAGTCACCTTCTCCTTTTATATATATAGATTTACATCCAGACACAGTACAAATAAAAGTGTTCGTCACACGAATATTTGTCCTGAGTGGGATTCGAACCCACGACCCCTGGCCCATCAGACAGGGTCACTACAGTTGCGCCAACGGGCCCGTACGGGATAATATAATGACACGTTGCATAATAGGGATACGCATCATATTAGGGGGACGTTGCATATAAATATCAGAAATAGGGGTACGAAGACTTCTGCAACACAAGTTTATTTGTAGTTGAGAGTCTGCAAGACAAACTGTGAGCTTACATTTTACATGCTTACAAGCTATAAGCTTACATTTTACAAGCTTACAAACTGTGAGCTTACATTTTACAAGCTTACATTTTTCAAGCTTACAAACTGTGAGCTTATATTTTACAAGCTTACAAACTATGAGCTTACATTTTACAAGCTGTGAGCTTACATTTTACAAGCTAACAAACTGTGAGCTTACATTTTACAAAAAAATTAAAATCGACTCGAGCCATTGGGCTATAGACATAGACGCTACATCTTTTAAAGTCAGTGAGTAATTTAGATGTTCCAAATTCACGTTACGTACCTGCCAGTAGAAGTGGGTGCCGGCTTGTCTATGATCGAAGTAGAGACGCGATTGCAAAGTTCGTCGGATTCGTCGGAATTGTCAGCGCAGTCTTTTTTCTGCAATGATAATTTAATGGTTTAGATTAATACACAGTGAAAAATTACCGAGCATTCGCACATAGACTCCAATAAGCTGGCACATCAGGGAATGCAATCTCTCAGGTAGACCTGGAAAAATGGTGGTGGTCTGTATGGATGTTGTACTGTGATACGATACATTTCTAATCGATCTATCAAAATCTGTACGGCTCGCGTACTATGTACGTATGTATGATTTGGTTATTTGCGTACTACATCGTCGCAGTCGACATTTATGGCCCACGCGGCTCTCAGACAACAGATAAAAACCGCCCATTCTCCTGAGTTGTACGCATTTTTATGCATAACTAGTGGACGCCCGCAGCTTCGCTCGCGTAGAATTAGACCCATCAACGACGTCTGCCCGCGTTCCGGTGCCCACTTGACTTCAAAAACGGCAAAGTTTCATACTAAATTTGCACCCCCGTTTTACCCCCTTAGGGGGTGAATTTTCAAAAATCCTTTCTTAGTGCTCCCCTACGTTATAAAAGGAACCCCTGTGCAAAATTTCAAGTTTCTAACCCTTATAGTTTAGGCCCTGCGTTGATATGTCAGTCAGTCAGTCAGTCAGTCAGTCAGTCACCTTCTCCTTTTATATATATAGATATATTACAACCCAGGAGAATGGGCGGTTTTTATTTGGCACTGAACGCTTTTATCATGGGTATTCACGTACTAAGCGTATAATAAGCAAGACGCGGACGTACAGCAGACGTTATCACCCACAAGCATTGTCGGTATCGTGACGATAAAATATGCCTTTTCAATGAAAAGTATAAAAATTTACACATGGTTAGGTACGAATAAAATCCAGCCATTCACCCATCTATTGTAGGTAAAATCTTTATACAGGCCGCGGTACACTGGTGTTCCTATTTACTAGGTAGTTTCTTACATCGTCGCAATCGGAGCCCTGGTCGACACAGGCGCCGTAGGCACACTGGAACACATAGTCCGGGCATTTGTTGCCCGCACACGCGCTCAGCGTCTCGTCGGAGCCGTCTCTGCAATCCGGCGTGCCGTCGCACATACTCCAGCTCGGAATTTGTTCCCCGTCGCTGCATTTGAACTTGCCCCTGTCGAAAAAGTATTCGTAGATAGTGGTAGTAAAAGCATTGCATTTCCATTTAAATATAATCTATGGGAAATCAAATATATAACGTCAAAGAAAGTGGAAAAGTAAATCGGACACGGAGAAAAAGTATATGAGATTTACAACATTTTAACAACGTTACAATAGAATGTTTTTAAGAATGGAACAATTTCAAACGCTCAGAATTACGGCTCAATCTTGGTTTCGTCGAAACCTGGTCGGCATTTCATCAGACTGGTCTAATTTTTGATCGCCGTCGGTGACACGGCCTGGCGCTGACCTCAGGTGCACCGTGCTCAGTTAAATCGCTCAATCCTACTGTGCATGTGAATATGCCGTGTCATTAATATGCTGTATCAGTTCAGAATTACCCCACAGTCCTGGTCTCGTTGAAACACCTAGGCAGCACTTCGTCGGAATTGTCCGCGCACTCCTGTTCACCGTTGCAGGGCGCCGTGCCGTCAACGCACGCACCGTAGGAGCAGCGAAAGAGGTTTTCGGGACACCTGAATATATTTTAACCATTTAATAATTACATTAATTAATAATTAATTATTTTAATAATTAATTTTAATAAATATTTAAATATTTTAATAATTAATTATTTAATAATTACATTCGACAGGCCCGTTGGCGCAATCGGTAGTGACCCTGTCTGTTGCGCCAAAGGTCGTGGGTTCGAATCCCACTCAGGACAAATATTCGTGTGACGAACACTTGTATTTGTTCTGTGTCTGGATGTCAATATTATCTATTTAAGTATGTATTTAAAAATATCTATGTATGTATATCAGTCTCTGACACCCATAACACAGGCTCGCGCCTACTTTGGGGTCAGATGGCCGTGTGTGAGAATGTCCAAGATATTTATTTATTTATTTATTTATTAATTCAATTTTTAAATCCTAATAAAAAAGTGACTGCTCCATTGATCTAGTACCAAGCGACTGCTGACCTAGAGTTTCTGAATTCGATCCCAATGTAGGTCTTGCAGTAGTGATATATTGTAACTTCCCAGTTATGTTGCTCAGAGGTTTTGATTTGTGTATGGTAATAGACTCACCACCTAAATGAGACCTAAGAACTCAGTGAGTTTCAGTTGGACTGGAGACTCACTGGAGATGTTAGTCCATGGTGGTTCATTTTTATCCAGTAACCGGTAACCAAACTTAAAACTTCCAACCGTAATACTACATGGCTAGTGAAGCTAGCAGTTACACCATAAATGTATAAATTCTACTCACTTGAATTTCCTGCAGAGTGAATGTGTTTCGTCGCTTCCATCTTGGCAATCCACCACGCCATCGCATTTGCCATCAAAAGAAATGCATTTGCCATCGCGGCACTGCCATTGGGTTCGTCTGACATGTCAAAGCATATGTTAATAATTATTAAGCAATTGAGGATGAAGAAAAACAGAAAATAATACAATTTTACATCCATACAAACATTTATCTGCAAATAAATACGAGTATTCTGCTCCAGTCGGAATTTGAATCTAGGACCCCCAGTTCGGCAGTCAGGGCCACTCAAAACCGCACCACGAAGTCGTCAAATAAAAAATAACATTCTACAAAAATGTTGTAGAAAAGTATACAACGTCTTAATCACATTACCAAGAAAGAGCTAATTTTGCTATACGATCTATGTATGTACTAAGTATGTAATTTGAATTAAATCGCATTAAATTGCAATTGGCTGGCTACATTTTTAGCACAGCAAAAGGTACGTTCTCATCCATCTATCCCTCTTTCAAGGTCCGCTGTTGGACTTGGGCCTATCTCAATCGACAGCACCAACATTGGACATGATCTTAGTCTTGTTCATGTCCAGTCAAGCCCACCCTTTGAATACTTCCTCCAATGCAGCGGTGAAAAGCTTTGGGGAGCTCGGTCTCTGCATGATAAGTGTGCATAGGAAAAGGGGTTATGGAAGCACAAAAAAAATTGAAAACGAAATTCTTAACAAATTTTTCCAGAACCCTTGCAGGTTATTATTGAAATAAGGTAGGAAAGGTAAGTTATAGAAAAGCATTGTAAAATTCCTACTAATTATAGTGTATCCTTACTTTTGCTCCGCCCCTCAGCTAATGCTGGGTACGCACATGCATTAATTTCAGTTGTTTTCAATGCAGCGGTTTCAGTTGTTTTCAATTATAAATCAATCATTAAGTCATGTCAAAGACCATCGAATAAGGGTAGCTTGTGAAGTAATGTGGTGGAGTATGCTTTAGATCGTCCCTTACTTGTAGATAAGGAAGAGGCCCGTGCCAAACAGTGGGACGCCAATGGGTTGTAGAGATTTGATATAATATATATTCAATGATTTTTTGTATAGTAAATCTATGGCTGAACTGAGCTTCAGAGATAGATAGTAGGTACTTATGTAAGGTAATATTACTTACCCACATCCAGCTTGTCTTTTAACCCTGCCTAACCATTCTTGTAGCGCTGCTGAAGAATTACTAAAACAAATAATAATTTAAATTATTTACTTTTGAGTAATGAAAAAAGATTTGATAAATTATCGAGCTCAGTGATGTTCTCTGATAAAGTAATAATGTTCGCCAGTACGCCTAGGCCTCTCGGATGAGGCCTTGAACTCCTCATAATCATTTAGGTGTGAGTGAAATATTTTTTATTGGTATTTATATCGAAATATTAGCACAGAATACCTAATGTTAAACCTCTTATTTCTTCTGTACTTTTACCTAATAAGTGTTACCACTACGGTAATAGTAATACTGGTTGGATATTGAACATTTGGTGATGCAAAAAGTGGAAATGCTAGAAGTGGAAAATAATAGTGAAATTTAGACCGTAATCAGGTTGACTGGCAGAGAATGCCACATGACGTTAAGTCTGCCGTTTGTAAAATAAATACGTCATTATTGTGACTTCATCATGCTTGCACCCTTCGTTTGATCCCCGTGTTGAGAAAAGTACGAGTTTATTGATTTTATCAAACTTAAAATTCCTAGGAGCTCGGAGTCTACATTTGTGTCCAGTGGCAATAGGCTCACCACTTTAAGAATGTGCTCAACATTTATTTATTTCATTGGATTTTTTTTTTGTTTGTTCTGTATAAAATAAAATAAAATAAATTAGGTTACATTTTAATAGGTTGGTCAATTTTAGTTGTACTGTTTATCAGCTGGGATGGGGGAACATCGGACACATACCCGCCTTCCACCTCTTGGTATAGGGGCTGTCTGAAAACCAGCGCTACACGGGTCTCCTAGCCCAGCAGTAGCAACAGCTGAGACAGCTCCTTTTGTCATTTTGTTCTAAGCGAGCGAGCGATCGCAGCGAAGACACTTGAATTTGAATTTTGAATTATGAACTAAACAAAACAACTGAACTGTGAGTGTACTACTCACCTGTGTTGCGGGTAGCGGATACACTCATACTCATAACAACACAATTTAACATTCATGACCCGTATACAACTATTTATAAATACTATTTCTAATTTAGCAAAATTTAGTTTGTGATTAAATATCGTCCCCGGTCGGGATTCGAACCTTGGACCCGCGGTTCGGCAATGAGTCACACACCACCGCGCCACGGAGTCGTCAATACATGTCATCAGTACCATAACTTGACCTATACATGGTTTAAGAGGAAACTTGTAGCCGATCGAATTGTCGATCTGACTACTTATATCTTAGCCGCATTGACACTTACGACGAACCGCAAACTTCTTTATCGAAGCCTTCCGTCGTCAATACACGTCATAAACAGAGGTGATATTATGTTTACTACACTCATCAGCGCCATAACGTGACATCTATGTGGTTCAAGAGGAAACTTGTAGCCAAGCGCATTGTCGATTAGACTTTTTATGTATTAGCCGCATAGACACTTACGACGAATCGCAGACTTCTTCGTCGAAGCCTTCCGCGCAGTCCTTTACGCCGTCGCAGACCCGCCGCAGACTGATGCAGGCACCGTCGTTGCAGGGAAATTCAGATGGGCTGGATGATTAGAATTACATAAGGACGTTAATATTATGTAAAAAAAAATGTAAAGGTTCTTGTATGGAAACAACAAGGTAGGCCTTGTTGTTTCCTTGTACATCGGAAGTTTTTACGCTGTCCGACACCACAGAATACATAGTACCTACAAGCCGAAACGTCGCACATAACGGCTTAACGTGCCGGGACATAAATGTTAATACTAATCATTAGACAAATAATTCTTATCATAATTACTCGTATATACAAACTAGTGGACGCTCGCAGCTTCGCTCGAGTGTAATTAGACATAATAGAGCAAGAGCCCACGACGGCCAGACCTTCGTTATTTTATAAAAGTTGAAAGTTTCTCTGTACATGTCTCCTATACATATAAGAACAACCAGCGACTATAGAGTTTGGGTTGTGGTTACCTGGGCAGATAACAGGTAGTAAAGGTGTAAAAAAAAGTAGTTAAAATTCGTTAGACTATAAAGCTCTATTTTTTTATATTTTCTTCGGGATAACTTTAGAAATCTCGTCATCCATTGCCGGACACTTATGACAGTTGCTACCCCCTGCCAGACACCCATAAACTTTGATAAATTACAATTATACTTTCGTTATAGTATAAAAGCTAAATTTTATATATGTTACTTGGGGACCTATAAAAAGATGTTACCTCAATAGCCGGACAGTTTTCATGGTTTTTACATCTTGCCAGACACATCGAAAGTCCACTGGATGGTCCGGTCAATTTAGACAATTGAAATAACGAAAATTCCGACAGAGCCAAATCTTCGTAGAGACCTTAGGTTTACCACAAGGAATAAAGTGTCAAAAGTCCCCATCAATCCCATGTGTGCATCGGGACTTATTCGGGTCCCAAGGTCAAAATTTTAGGTTTTTTGGATTTTTCTCGAAAACGGTAAGTTTTATCGAAAAGTACCTTAGAGCAAAGTTGTAGATCTTAAAATTCTCTATAAAAATGGTCCCTATGATTTTTTCTCTAACACCCACTATTTCCCGGCTATTGCGCTTGTAAGAATCATGTTCTACATAGTATGCACACATATGCCACGTATATACATATTTAGGTACTGCTACTCAACATTTGTTTCGAGTATACTATCAAGTTCAGACATGGCAAGGTAATGAACTGAACCCTGAAGACTGGGGTTGGAAATTGATAAATAGTACTTTGGAACCGATTCGAATTTACTGGCCCCTGCTCTCCTCTCTTGTATTTAATTGAACATATGAGCAAGAGACACCTTGGCAATTGGTACACGCTGGAAAACACTGCAACCCTACTTTTTTACAGCCACATATTGCACTACAACCTTTCTTGCAATTGCAAAAAATAGTGTTAAGAAGTTTTTCTGAAGCAGGGGGCAGTAAAGTTCGAATCGTTTCCAAAGTATTATTTATCAATTTCCAAGCCCAGTCTTCAGGGTTCAGTTCATTGCCTTGCCATGTCTGAACTTGATAGTATACTCGAAACAAATGTTGAGTAGCAGATGCCGATGTTGGAGGAACTCGGAGGAAGACAAGATAGCTGTACTTGCTTTTTGTTTCGTGTATTTTTTACAAATGTTAAATATCTGTTATTCAAGTAGAGGGGATTCGGTAAGGGACCGGCGGTCATTTTAGAGTAAATTTTCTTAGAATAGTATAATGTATACATAAAAGAGACACGAGTAGGCATTTTTGCTTGCTTGAGTACCTAAATATGTATATACGTGGCATATGTGTGCATACTATGTAGAACATGATTCTTACAAGCGCAATATCTGGGAAATAGTGGGTCTTAGAGAAAAAATCATAGAGACCATTTTTATAGAGAATTTTAAGATCTACAACTTTGCTCTAAGGTACTTTTTCGATAAAACTTACCATTTTCGATAAAAATCCAAAAACCTAAAATTTTGACCTTAGGACCGAATAAATCCCGACGCACACATGGGATTGATGGGGACTTTTGACACTTTATTCCTTGTGGTAAACCTAAGGTCTCTACGAAGATTTGGCTCTGTCGGAATTTTCTTTATTTCAATTGTCTAAATTGACCGGACTATACAGTGGACTTTCGATGTGTCTGGCAAGATGTAAAAACCATGAAAACTGTCCAGCTATTGAGGTAACATCTTTTTATAGGTCCCCAAGTAACATATATAAAATTTAGCTTTTATACTATAACGAAAGTATAATTGTAATTTATCAAAGTTTAGGGGTGTCTGGCAGGGGGTAGCAACTGTCATAAGTGTCCGGCAATGGATGACGAGATTTCTAAAGTTATCCCGAAGAAAATATAAAAAAATAGAGCTTTATAGTCTGACGAATTTTAAGTACTTTTTTTTACACCTTTACTACCTGTTATCTGCCCAGGTAACCACAACCCAAACTCTATATTCGCTGGTTGTTCTTATATGTATAGGAGACATGTACAGAGAAACTTTCAACTTTTATAAAATAACGAAGGTCTGGCCGTCGTGGGCTCTTGGGCTATAATAATACATTCTTCTTAACGCGTTAACTTTAGCTCCACAAATTTGTAATGAATCCGTAAATGTGTTATCTCCTATGTTTATTTTACACCCTTAAGGGTAACATTTTTACAAACTTTGAATGCCATATTTATTTAAATCTAATCAACAGCCTATAATACCTATAAATTTTCTGCTTCTAGTTCTGAAAATGACAATACTTTCATACAACCTTTTCAACCCTTTACAACACTTTTTTTCCAATTAAAAAGTAGCCTATGTCCTTTCTCAGGTTCTAGCTAGACTATCTGTGTACAAAATTTCATTTAAATCGGTTCAGTAGTTTTGGCGTGAAAGCGAGACAGACAGACAGACAGAGTTACTTTCGCATTTATAATATTAGTATGGATTTATACAATCAAGGATTAAATTATAATAACGTTTACCGGTTTCGCTATAGAGTAAGATTTTTTTTTGTAATCAATTTGTTTACTAATCAGTATACCTTTATACCTACTTAGAACAAATTTTACCTGCATTGACCAGACTGGAATCCATTTTCGATCATTCCTTGTATATGCGTAATACCTGGAAAACAAAGGCCTTTGATTAATAAATAATCGTAATAATCAAGCCCTCCTGAATAAAGCTTGGCATCGCTCCTTCAATGGCAACTCAAACACAAAAATTTCAATAAAATTAAAAATATTTAAAAAAAAATCTTTTTATTTAAACATTTTTTTTTTAAATTTTCATTTATTTTCATGCATCGTCATCGGAACCAAATAATAATACCTATGTGTGCCAAATTTCAGCTCGATAGATTCAGTGGAAGTGGGTGATATTGATTGCAAGATTCCAGGACATACTCGTACTACCACAACCTTTTCACTGTCCCACTATTGGGCACGGGTTTCCTATCGGATTGAGAGGGTTAGGCCTTATTAAGTGACTTTGTCCACCACGCTGGCCAAGTGCAAATTTCCAGACTTACTACTAGTAGGTACTACTTATACATACATACTTACATACATACATACGAGTGAAGTTAAATAAAAGCTTTAAAAAAGGAAGTTGCTTAATTTTAATGCTTAGAGCGGTATCCCCCTGGCTATCGAACTTGCCTCTCACTTGAGCAGTCCGGATCCGAGCGGCACGAACCAATGGATTACCTAAGTTACGAGTATGTGCGATTTAAGAAATTATATGTCACCTGCTGTAACGGTGGAGGGAACGTGAGAAAACTTGCATGCCTGCGAGTTCTCCATAATGTTCTCAAAGGCATGTGAAGTCTGGCAATCTGCACTTGGCCAGCGTGGTGAACAAAGTCACTAAATAAGGCCTAACCCTCTCAATCCGATAGGAGACCCGTGCCCAATAGTGGGACAGTGAAAAGGTTGTGGTAGTGGTCGTTTGACGTGTTAACTTCAACTCTGTCCCTCGTGACAGCACAGAGTAGTGAAGGTACTGTGCCCGGAAAAGGATTTGCTTACAGAAGGATAATGACCGTTTACTAATTTTTTCCGCGGACGAAGCTGCGGTAAATAACTTGTACAATAATTAACTCTTAATCGGCTTCATTTAAAAAAACGTTGGACGAATCAGTATGCGATGAAAAGTTTACCTAACATGCAAAAAAATAACCTCTTCGATAAGGTGAACCGGCCAGTTTAACAAGTAACAAATTAATTGGTATCGATTAATCCATAATAATATGATCAAAAATAGGGACAATCAAAATTCGCGTATTTTGACTTTTTTACTGAAACACAAAGTTTTTTTTTTATAAATAGGTAATTTAGTAAGAAATACAAACACTAAAGAGTGACAACTTGGTCCCGATTTTGATTCCGGGCGACTTATTTTTTGACCGTGTCCACACTGTCCACGTGTTCAATGACGTTGACCGCCTATTGGCTCTTATTATCTACGTTAGAAACGCGTAATAAGTAACTATTATTCTGTGCTTCATTCAAAGTAATCTATAAAAATAATACTGGCCATAACACTCTTTGGCTGCAATTTAAAACTGCCGGTGCTGTGGTCACATTCGAACTAACGAGTTTTGCCATTACAATAATATCAAATTCTCATTACCTACCTATCTACTTATTTATTTAATAGAAACCCGTTATTGGAAAATGAAGATATTATTGTACTGCTTCTTTTTTTATTTTTGTGTCTATTTAAAAGTGAATAAGATATAACATAAACGACTATGAATTATTGCAGAGATCATTATATGAGTGTGTATAAATTACCTATTATTAAAATTTGTCGCCCAATACTCTATCTGCGGCAAGCAAGTCAATTCTTATTAATTAATATCACATTTTTGCGGGAAAGTTACGTACAAATTCAGTTTTCTGTGGTTAAAAGTAGTTAAAACATAGAACTTAAAAAAAAAAGAAAAAAACAAAATGTGTTTTGCTTCTTTTTGATAAAATCTTATGTAGTTGATGCAGCTGCACCTTGACTGGTTTGTCATTATAGCATTGGCAAGCATTTCATAAAATAGTCGAATTAAATTAATCTCAGGTTCAGATATACAATAATAAATAAAAATAAATAAAAAAATATATAATATAATAATAATAAAGACTATAAAATATTATAAAAAAGTTTTTTTTACACACCGAACGATCAAGACTTGAGTACGAATTGTTATAAGCAATGTTTATTTAACTCAGTGTAGGCAATCTAATAAAAAAAATCGAAGGTACATGCCCCCACCAGACTTCTATAGACTACGAGACTGGCTGTTCCTCATTTACGTCATTTAGTCGAGCAGCTCGAGCGAGCCGGACAGTTAATGTTTTTTGAACAGACGTTCAAGTTGACATAATATAACGCATTAATGTTTATTGTGTTACTAAGTTATTATATTATGTACCTATTTGCGCTTTATTTGTGCTAATTCATGTAATCATTATTCGTAATTTGAGCTTTAAAATTAGTATAAATAGACACAAAATGAATAGGATTACAGAATTAATACTCATTTAACATAAAAATCCAATTTCTGTTTTCTGATGATGATGATGACTAATTAATTATTTATTAGATTACAAAACACTGCGTCAAAATATTATTTCTGAACATCCCGTCTAGTATACCGCCGTCTTAGTATACGTCTTTGGCCCCAGCATAGAGTAGGTGTAGGTATATTATTATATCAGGTATATACTGTTTCTGCGAACCAAAACTTGAATATTGTTTTATGTTAGTAAGTACATAATCGTTTTTAATAATAATTTAGATACTTTTGCTTGGTCATACTTTAACGATTATAAAAAATAATGCCGAATACCACATTTCTGAAGAGAAAAACATCTAGTTGAGAGGTAAACGATTTAATAATCGTTATTTTATTTATAGGATGTGCTTTTTAAAATGCAGACAAACAAGCCTGCAAGCCAAGGTCAACTGGTTTGCTCAAACTTACCTACCCAATAACATTGTAATCAAAATGTCCAAAATCATCTTAACAAATTCAATTTCACTAATAAACACTAAATTAACGACATAACTAACACTACCGTCCACAATCAAGGCAATACGTAAATGGAGATCGGTCTACGATACGATATTAATTTTACATCACTAATGATACCGAGAAATACTCCATGAGTCTCTATGACATGAAAATATGTATTAGAGTGTGAAAAAATAACGTAGCTAAATGATTCGAAGTGATTAGGTATTAATGGAAAATTATTTATTGACAAAACATCAAACTAAAGAGGATAAATACTTACCTAAATATTCGCAGCAATTTCGCAACTTTTCTCTGTTATGAGAAATTTTGTATGGGAAATATGTGAACGTGTTTAACAAGAATAAACTAGATCAATATTCAATTTTTCATCTTTATTAGTTTATTTATCCACAACAAAATGTACAAACAAAATGTTTGTATACAATAAGACGGTTACTGCATGTAATGTTGATGAACGAATTTAATGACTATTTGGATAGTGAACTGCAAAATTCGGGACAAACAACCTACAGTGTTTCGTGTATGTACATTGAGGTGATGTGATATATCGATAGCTCAAAGACATTATAGTCTAGATTACTGCTATCTGTTATCTTAAAGGTAATTTTTTAAGTATTTGAGACTTCTATCTTAAAACCCCCTCGGCAGTATTAAAAAAAAACAATTGAATGCTGAAATATAATCTTTTCAGGACGCGGTCACAAATGAACTATTGCATTTGAGAATTGCACGTTTGTTTATTCTCTAATACAAATTCAGCATTACTGTGTTCTCAAAGTGTGTTTATAGTGGGGATGAAAGTTCTGTCGAATGACAAATTATGTAATCATTGCGTTAAAACCCTCGATTTCAAGATTATTTTACTTTGTATCTTCTTAATTTTTTTTTTTTTGCAACGTGACCAATGTTATACAAATTCATTCAACATTCATCATTTGGTTCTACACATCATGATTAAAAAGATAATTGTCAATCAAGCGGTGTCAGCCCAGTGGCTATCGAACTCGCCTCTCACTCGAGCTGTCCGGGTTCAAACCGCAGCGGCACGCACCAATGACTTTTGTATGATATATATGTGCGATTTAAGAAATTAAATGTCACTTGCTATAACGTTGAAGGACACATCGTGAGGAAACCTGCTTGCCTGAGAGTTCTTCATAATGTTCTCGAAGGCATAACATGCCTTGCGTCTGCCAATCTGCACTTGGCCAGCGTGGTGAACTAAAGCGTGGTGAAAAAAAACCCCTGGCATTCTGAGTGGAGCGCCATGCGCAACAGTGGGACAAAGAAAGGGTTGTGATGATGATGATGAAGATGATGATCATGTCATAAAATAACAAAAGTACATTTTAAATGTACTTGTAAGTACATATTATGTGTTTTCAAATCCGATATTTTAGTGAAAAATAAATTTTGTGGTTTCTTAATTTTTTTTTGTTGACTTTCCAATCAACCCTTTTTTTTTCATTCACCAAATCTTACATTTTGTACTGCACAAGAACAATAGTAAACAGTCCACAATCATTGGTCCTACAGTGTCATTGTCACCCTATTAAACCGTTAGGTTGGCGTAAAATTTCAGAATCTCTCTTTCGGCCTGCATTTTAGGTGAGAGTAATGTCAGTATTGTCAGTCACAATCAGTCACATGTCTTGTTACGTTAGTATTAGTATATAAGTACGTTTGTGGATACGTAGTATCCCTAATCCCTATATTGTCTGTGAAAATATTAATCTGTGAGTCACAGATAAATATTTTAAAATCACAGACAGACTGTGACATTTTTAATTTTTATATATTGAAACTCGTATGGTGGTAAAAGTGGGCTTTGATATTTTTAATAATAAAACTTTCCGTTTACTTTGTTATTTTAATGTAAGACATAAATGTGTTTTTATAAAACCAACAGCCATGGAAAAAAGTACGGAAGAAACACATACCAAAACTAAGTCGCGTAAAAATGTGATTGTAAAAGGAATAGTTTTAACCGCAATCGGTATGTAGGCATTTCGTTTCAAATATCATTTTTATTCGATTAATGTGTAAGGTTTGACACAATTTTTTATGATATGTAAGAGGGTCCCTAGTTGATTGCGATAAAATTATACCGAGTCTTGAAAGCAACTGTTTGTTTGAGAAATTTAATACCTACGAAGGTACTAAACTATTAAAGCTCTATGACCTCTTCTTGATACAACTTTCAGTCTAATATAATGTGCCAACATCGTCATTAAAAACTCATTATGATTCTAATACTGGGTACTATGCTATGAGAAGAGTTTCAGAAGTGGTCTTAGGAAAAGGGACATAACAAGTACAAAATACTATATCTTATCTTCAGGAAGTACCTATACATAAGTGTCGGTGGTCATGTGGTTTGAGACATTGTCAATAGATAGATATTTTAAACCCCTCTGTTGAAACTAGAGATATGTGCAGAAGTATGCACCAGGCCTTAGTTAAGAGGAGAGGCCTACACTATGTGCAACCATGGTTTCAAATTGATTTGTTACATTCGTAGTATTCAATGTTCTCAAACGGCTCATTTAATTGAAATTAGAATATTTATGAATACTTCACCTATGCTACTGACACAAAACTAAACAATAGGTGCAAAAATCAGCTTTATGCTGCCACTCTCAGAGCTCATATTATGAGCCTTATTACTCTTCATACATTGATGGGTGCAACATGTAAATAAAATAATTTTATTTTTATATGTTCCAGCATTTACTCTTGGCTATATGCACTACAGATATGTCTCGCATCTCTTCGACAATGATAGAAACTTCATGTACCTTTCGGATCTGGAGCGTGAGATGTCATTCCGCACAGAAATGGGTTTCTACTATTCCTATTATAAAACTGTTGTGGAGGAGAAACCATTTATTGCTGGCATAACAAAACTGATGTATGATAAGCTGGTGGAATATCCACAAGAAGTCAATGCATTTAACAGGTTCAATATATATCCTGAGGTAAGAGCAACACATGCATCTGTACCCCAATGGCTCACATCGATTGTATGTAATCGACAGAGTTAAACCATGTCGGAACAGTCAGTTTCTGGACAGGTGGGCAGTCACTACCATGATTCAGAGGGCAAATTAAGCCATTTTTCCAAAAATTCTACAAAGGTAAACTAATCTATGTGAGATTAGTTTACATAGTTTACTTCTAAAATGACACTATGGCTAGTTGACTTTAGTACCGACGATATGATGTTAGGATCTTAGACTAATACTTAAATAGATAATATTAACATCCAGACCAACAAAATACAAGTGTTCGTCACACGAATATTTGTCCTGAGTGGGATTCGAATCCACGACCCTTGGCGAAACAGGCAGGGTTACTACCGATTTATTTATTTATTTGAGTTAAGGCATCCTAACAACATTTCACAGATTATTATTATGAATTACATTAAATGGTGTTGTGTGCCACAGTGAAAATGTCACTTACAAGGAAGCACAACTTACACACAGGACATATTATATTTAGTTATATTATTACATATAAGTTTCAAGTAGACAAGATAATATAGACTAGTGATGGGCAAACTACGGCCCGCGGGCCAACTCCGGCCCGCGAAAGTATTTAATCCGGCCCGCCGAGGGTCCGTCGACATGGATAGTATATGGCCCGTTATAATTACGTTTTGACGGTCGAGAAGAAAAAGTAGATACTACTTAGTAGAATAATAGATGAGAATAATAGACCTATAGGTGAAGCTAAACTATCCGCGTAGTTCATGTGTTGCGTAATACGGGCAGGGCCGGATTTAGAGGTGTGGAGGTCTCGAGCAACAAAGGAGTGGAGGCCCCCTGGCCCCAATTTATTTTCCAAAAAATGAGCTGAACACCTTTTTTTAGTCGAGTTTTTCAATCAATAATTTATTGTGAAACCGAGAAGATTATTTTAGTATTTAACAAACATATAAAAATATAGTTATATGATTTCTGTTAATACTTAAGAACAATATAATCATGTATATATAAAAGGTAAATGTGGAGGTTAAACAGCAAAAAAAAAAGAAAAGAATGTTTTATGTTTGAATGTTGTTAAGTTTACTAGTCGGAATATGAAACTTTTTTTTCCGAAGTCTATTGTGGGGGCCCCTCTTTTGTAGAGGCCCGGGGCTGTAGCCCCGGTTGCCCTCCCCTAAATCCGGCCCTGAATACGGGGCGCAAAGCGTGGTGAAATGAGAGGCGCGGGCGGCGGAGCGAGTGAACTCAGTCGCCACACAGCTGGAAACAGCTTTCGAAAATATTATGGAGAAACAAAACAATTCCATATGTCTTACACGCCTAACAAGGCAGAGCCTTCGAATAAAAGTTAAATTGATTATTATTTTTTAGGGTAAAAGGTATTTTCTAATATTTGTGTTTAATGCTGTAATGTTTTATAAAATTATATTAAAAGCTTTAACACAAAATGCATTTTTTCTAAAATTCTGGCCCTCCTCTAGAATTTCTAAACCTTTGTGGCCCGCCATTAAAAAAGTTTGCCCACCACTATAAAGAGTCTATATTATAGACTCTTATTACAGTGTTAAAAAAGATATAATTAAACACAAGATAGGATTGCAACACATGATCATAATAGAAATTCATAAGACATAGAAAGTAAAAATTAATTACTTTCTATCTAGAGGTTGCGCCAACGGGCCCGTCAATGTTTCTGAATCTGCATCTACATTGATTCCAGGTGATGATCGGTGCTGTGTACCGCTACTTGGAGCCCTGGGTGAACGTCACTGAGCACCTGGAGTGCCACAGGGTGTCGCGCGGGCCCGGAGTGCCGCCGGTGGAGAGCTGCGCGGGGCCGGCGCACCCGATGCTCTTCTACCTGGAGGCCGTGTGGTGGCTGGCGGGCCTCACCGTCGCTGCACTGTTCCTGCACGCCGCCGCGCTAAGGTAAATTTTTTTTTTTAATGGATATAGGATAGCAAACGAGCTTGCAGCACCACCCATCCGCTGCCGCCCATGACAACTGTGACTGACTTTGAACAAGACTCAATTAGGACTGGGATGGTTAGTCCAATTAGTTGAGAAAGTTAATTAGAACATTAGTTGCTCAGTTCGTTAGTAGGTATGAGGACTGGGGACTGTTAGTGATAGTTAGTCCTGTTAGTTGGTGTTAGTAATAGTCCAGTTAGTACTTGTTAGTAGGAGTCTCGTTCTAAGTCAGTCACAGATGTGTTGCTACCCTTGAGGACTAAGATGGTCGCCTCTAAAGAAGTGTTAGTCTATACCAGGGGTCGGCAACCTTTTCAGTCGGAAGAGTCAAAAATTACAATTTACAAAATTTCAAAGTTTTTATAGAGCCACAAAAAAAATTCTTGCCATTGTCGGCAAGAATAATAAATAGTACTTGCATAAATAAAGTTTTTTGAAGATAAAAAAATTCAATCTATTTATTAATAAGAAAAATCTATATATATAAAAGGAGAAGGTGACTGACTGACTGACTGACTGACTGACTGACTGACATATCAACGCAGGGCCTAAACTATAAGGGTTAGAAACTTGAAATTTTGCACAGGGGTTCCTTTTATAACGCAGGGGAGCAGTAAGAAAGGATTTTTGAAAATTCACCCCCTAAGGGGGTAAAACGGGGGTGTAAATTTAGTATGAAACTTTGCCGTTTTTGAAGTTAGTGAATGTCTAATTCTACGCGAGCGAAGCTGCGGACGTCCAGGGGTCGGCAACCTTTTGAGTCGGAAGAGTCAAAAATTACAATTTACAATATTTCACAGTTTTAATAGAGCCACAAAAAAAGGTCTTGCCAACAATAAATAGTACTGCATAAATAAAGTTTTTTGATGATAAAATATCCAATCTATTTATCAATAAGAACAATATCTATTCATACTTGCGTATGGAACTAAAGAGCCGCAGCTTCACATCCAAAGAGCCGCACGTGGCTCGCGAGCCGTAGGTTGCCGACCCCTGGTCTATGCTAATATTATATAGAAGAGGAAACATTTGTTTGTAATTTTTTCATACAAAAAATACTGGATCGATTTCAAAAAATTCTTTCACCATTATAAAGCTGCATCTTCACTGAGTGCCATAGGCTATAAAATATTACTAGGTGTAAACGAAACAATTGTTATGTCTAATTGCACGCGAGCGAAGCTGCAGGCGTCCACTACTCTCAAATATTTACCCCTTCAACCTCGCCCCATCTCTCTCTGTCTCTCTCTCTACCTTTCCTTAATATCTCTCACTCACACTCTCCAATAATCACTCCTTCCCTTCACCCCGCGCTCTCCTTCCCGGTCGCCCCGCTCTCTCTCACAACATAACATCACGCCTGTATTTCCCCGAAAGGTTAAACAGAGGTGTGTGTACACCCACTTTTCACCAGTTATGTTTAGGTCCCAATGGTCCCATGTAATAGGTGGTGAGTTTTCCCGTTCTCTCACCCCAAACTCTCTCTCTCTCTCTCTCTCTATCCAAAGAACTTGGAAATTGTAGCTCTTTGAAGATGAAAAGGCGATTCTACACCTATATGTTTCGGACTTCCCTCTCTCCCTTTCACTCTCCAATCTCTCTATTTTTACACTAACTGATAACGTTGTTATCGTCTGCCCTCCCCAGCGAGAGCATCCTCGGCGGTCTGATGGCTGCGCTGCAGTACCTCGCGAACCACGCGGAGTGCACGCGCGTGCAGTGGGCGCCCAACGAGCGCGAGAACCTGGCGCTGCCGCTGCTGCTGCTGCAGGCGTGGCTGCTGACGCGCCGCCTGCGGGACGCGCGCGCCGCCGCCGCGCTGCAGCTGCAGGTAACTCCACACCCGCTGCTGCAGCTGCAGGTAACTCCATACCCGCTGCTGCTGCTGCAGGCGTGGCTGCTGACGCGCCGCCTGCGGGACGCGCGCGCCGCCGCCGCGCTGCAGCTGCAGGTAACTCCATACCCGCTGCTGCAGCTGCAGGTAACTCCATACCCGCTGCTGCAGCTGCAGGTAACTCCATACCCGCTGCAGATGCAGGTAACTCCATACCCGCTGATGCAGCTGCAGGTAACTCCATACCCGCTGCTGCAGATGCTGGTAACTCCATACCCGCTGCTGCATCTGCAGGTAACTCCATACCCGATGCTGCAGATGCAGGTAACTCCATACCCGCTGCTGCAGCTGCAGGTAACTCCATACCCGCTGCTGCAGCTGCAGGTAACTCCACACCCGCTGCTGCAGCTGCAGGTAACTCCATACCCGCTGCTGCAGCTGCAGGTAACTCCACACCCGCTGCCGTTGCAGGTGACTTCTTGCTCCCTACCCGCTGCTGCAGCACGATTCTGCGTGGATCGATGTGATTTTTTCATAGACGATACGGCATGGAGAGTGACATATGATATGACTAGCTTTTACCCGCGGCTCCGCCCGCGTGGTCAAATGGAATTAACAATGAGTTGTTTATCATACATGACACGTTTGTGGTGGATGAATAGTGACAGTTCCACGATTAAAAGATACTAAGATAAGAACTTGCAAATGAATTTTACTAACGCCATCTATTAACAACATCCGGAACTAAATATCTAGCAAATAACAAAACAACGATATCTTCCCATGGGGATGTTTTACCGCGGTAAAAAGTAGCCTACGTCATTCTCCACCCTCCTCACTATCTCCACACACAAAAACCATACCATATAATAGCTTCGTTGCTACGTGAAAGCCGGACAAACAAACAAACACACTTTCACATTTATAATATTAGTATGGATGTCATATTTATATAATAAATAAATAAGTAACTAGTTTTCTCTCTGACATAATTTGTAATTTGAGAATTTTGAATATGTTTATAACTTGTACCTAAATACGGATGCAAATGTTAAGATTTGTACGTCAAAATAGTCAGTTTTTGTTAACAGCTACATTGTACTACAAGTGCAGAACCACTCCCACCGAATGAGAGGGATATGGCCTTAGTCCACCATGCTGGCCAAGTGCCGGTTGGCAGATTGAGAACATTATGAAGAACTCTCAGGCATGCAGGTTTCCTCACGATGTGTCCTTCACCATTACAGCAAGTGACATTTAATTTCTGAAATCGCACTTAGAAAAATCATTGATGCGTACCGCTTGGATTTGAACCAGGACCGCTCAAGTGAGAGGCGAGTTCGATAGCAATTCCATCAATAATTTTCTTTACTTAACAAAATTAACTTTTAAACTTCAAACCCGGGACACAGCCAAGCAGGTTACGTACTCACCACCACACCACAAGTTGTCAATAATACCAGTTGAAGTTTGAATTTCATTTTTGTTTCAGGTGGCAATCTTCATCTTGAACTGTCTCTGCCTGCTATTCTGGCAGTTCACCCAGTTCATATTCCTAACGCAAACCGCCATTTTCTTCCTGATGGAGCAACTCAAGATTATCGACGTCAAAACCCTTTCGATATTCCTGCACTCCCACTTCTGTGGCCTCCATATGGCAGTACTACTTCTTCAGGGCAACGACATGCTAAAATCGTCCCTATACACCTCGTTTTTCCTAGTAGTATCTGCGTATTGCCTTTTCTTCAGTTCCTTCCGCGTTAAGGTTCAGAATCGCGTGGACTTGTTCGTCGAAGCTTGGCTGGTGGTCTTAAGAATTCTCATAGCTATCCTCGCTTCTGTCTATTTAAAGAAACTCATTAGCGAGTTCTTGGAAGTGCAAGACGATGCCCACGTCTGGGCTATTCTGTACTCCAAGTTCACAGATTATAAAACATTCCACACATTGATATACACCTGTTCAGAAGTCTTCAACTTTCTTCCGTTCAGCTCTATAAAGAATATGTGCCAAACGTTTTTGATACCTTTCGTGGTAGCTAATACGTTCAATGTTGTGGACTACTGGATCCGTACGGCGAATGAAGCGTCTAGAGTGAAAGAGAAAGAAGAACCGCCGGTAGAGTTAGAGCGAGAGGACGATGACGACAGCGGGATTGAGAACAGTGAATCGAAAGTGAAAAAGAACTTGAAGACTGATTTGGACGTTATCGATAAGGAAATAAAGTCGAAATTTGAACGGGAGGAGAAAGATGGGTTGGTGGTACTACTGAGTAACTTGAAGATAGAACCAGCGGTGTTCTACAACTTGTCCCAACTGGTGGTGTTTGGGGTGATGGCGTTGTTGGTGATGAGACTCAAGTTGCTGTTCGCGACACAACTGTGCCTACTGTCTGGATTACTATTCAATACTAACTATTATGCGTAAGTATGTCTAAAGTGACAGCCCAGTGTCTATCGAACTCGCCTCTCACTCGGGCGGTCCGGGTTCGAACCCAAGCGGCACGCACCAATGATTTAATGTGCGATTTAAGAAATTTAACTGTCACTTGCTGTTATGGTGAAGGACACAACATGGTGAGGAAACCTGCATGTCTAAGAGTTCTTCATAATGTTCTCGAAGGCATGTGAAGTCTGCCAATCCACACTTGGCCAGCGTGGTGGACTAAGGCCTATTCCCTCCCATTCTGATTCTGAGAGGAGACCCGTGCCCAACAGAATCGATTGTTTTGTTGGTTTCTACTCAACGAAATCCTTTCGGTGAGGAAAGCTAGTACTGTATTATTTAGGTTCGTTTATATAATGGTGTGAAATATAAATACGTTGTTGTGTTCTAGACGGTTTATTATAATTTATTTAGTTACAAGACACGTAAGATACTGAGCTTGGTAGACGCCATTGACAAGAAGGGAGAGGACGCGTACCATAGATATACAAATGGGTACATGGATCATTAAGTAATGGACATGAATTGTATACTCGTGACATACTTTAATACAACATAATTTTTTGTTTTATCTATACTTCTATACTAATATTATAAAGAGGATAGATTCTGATGTGTTTGTAATGATTTCACACAAAAACTACTGGACCGATTTAAAAAAATATTTCACCATTAGAAAGCTGCTTCTTCACTGAGTGACATTGGCTATATAATATTACTAGGTGTAAACGAATGCCACGCGAGCGAAGCTGCGGGCGTCCACTACTTCGTTTAAAAAAAACGTAATGTGAGTGTATGTAAATCTATCTTAATTTCCAGGTACAAGAAAACGTGGAAGAAGTATCTTCCCATCCTGTGGCTGGTCTGTCTGTTGCCGGTGTTACTGGCGCTCGTGCAGAATGTTTCCCATGAGATGTCACACATAGGTAGGTGATTCTTAAGGTGTGTACAGACTATGTAACATAACATGTTATACAACATTGTTATATAACATGTTTCAGATAATGTGGACACTGAATGTTATAAAACATATTATAACAACATGTTATTGATATGTACAACAATGTGTCGACATTCTGGATAGCACTGAAGAACAACAAACGACAATAGTTATATAACATTGTTATATTGCATTTTTATTCTAATGTGTACAGTATTGTTTTATGTTGCAATGTTGAATAACAAGGTTACATGATGTGGACGTGTTATAAAACTCAAGTTATATAATATGTTACATAGTCTGTACGCACCTTTACAATACATACATTTAGTTTTAATCTACTTTGCAACTACCCGCGAGCAAGGCGTACTTACGTTCATACTGCACACGGTGTGCAAATTTTAAAATAAAAAAATTTAAAATCGGTTAAGTTGTTTAGGAGTCCATCGCGGACAAACAACGTGACACGTGATTTCCATCCATCCATCAGCCTTTTAGGGTCCACTGCTGGACATAGGCCTCCCTCAATCGTCGCCACTCCTCCCGATCCTGCGCCCTCTGAATCCAACGGTTTCCCGCTGTCTTCTTCAGGTCGTCAGTCCACCTCACGTCACCTCACGACACGTGATTTATATAATACTAGTGGTCCGCCCGGTTTTATATAAAAATCAACATTACAATACACACACATAAACCCTATTTGCGTCAGGTTGCTAAAAAAATAAAAATTTAACACGACTTTATTTTACATACTAGTGGACGCCCGCAGCTTCGCTCGCGTTACACGGCAAAGCTTCATACTAACTTTGCACCCCCGTTTTACCCCCTTAGGGGATGAATTTTCAAATTTTTCTCGCCGTAAAAACCATCCTTGAACTTCAACGAACATTTTAAAAAAAGAATTGTCCAAATCGGTCCAGGCGTTGTTGAGTTATGCGCTTACCAACACATTTTGCGATTCATTTTTATTATATAGATATAGATTATAACAATAGTTTCGTTTACGCCTAGTAATATTATATAGCCTATGTCACTCAGTGAAGATGCAGCTTTCTAATGGTGAAAGAATGTTTGAAATGGGTCCAGTAGTTTTGGCAGCGCACGCCAGAATAGCTCGCAGATGGTAGATTTTTTCCTACTTACCTACTTGACACTTATCGTCATATTTTGGACAATTCACATAATATCTTTATAAATTTTAGCCTGTGTGTTATTCTGATGTATAAGCTATATAATTGTAAAGTTTCATTAAAATCCATTCAGTACTTTTTACGTGAAAAAGTAACACACATCCATCCATACATACATACATACTTACAAACTTTCCTCTTTATAATATTAGTAGGATAGGATTAGTAAGGATTATACCTTATCAACAGCCTAAAATTTAAGTTTTATGCTTCTAGTTCTGAAAATGACAATACTTTCATAAAACCTTTCATCTCCCTTTTCAACCCATTACAACACTTTTTTCCAATTAAAAAGTGTCTATGTCCTTTGTCAGGCTCTAGACTGTGTACCAAATTTCATTTAAATCGATTCTGTAGTTTTGGCGTGAAAGCGAAACAGACAGACAGACAGACAGACACTTCAAAACCAAACGTCCAATTTTAATCATTCAAAGACCAAATATTATCTACATAAACTGTAAATGTAGTCCAAAAAAATTCAAGATAAAAAATGGTTGTTGTGCCTCACTCGACATAGATAGATAGGTATAGTGTGTCGCGGTTTTTTTATAGATATTTATAAGATCTACAATTAATTAGAACATTTTATGGTTCTATCTTTTATATTTTAGGCAGCGTTTCTGGTTGATTTTTTACACCTTGTGTCCGAAAAACCCAAATATCTTACGGAACCCTATTTTTTTCCAAAATAAAATTTAGCCTATGTCACCCGGGGATAGTGTAGCTTTCCAACAGTGAAAGAATTTTTCAAATCGGTTCAGTAGTTTTGAAGCCTATTCGATTCAAACAAACAATCAAATCTTTCCTCTTTATATATTAGTATAGTATAGATAGAAGTATAGATATATTAAGATAACGAATGTACCCGCAGGCGAGTTCTCCGACTACCCGCTGGAGGAGCTCCTCGAGTGGATCCGAGCGCAGCGCGGCGCGGCGGTGTTCGCGGGTTCGATGCCCGTGTCGGCCGCGGTGCTGCTCTCCACTCGGCGGCCGATCGTCACGCACCCGCACTATGAGAACCAGGAGGCCAGGTTAGCAAACAATCATTTATTTATTTAATTATTTATTTATTTTATTTAATTAGTACGGATATACCACTTACACTAATTACAATATATTAAAGGTATATTACAAGTCAATAAAAATAAACATAGTTAAATGAATCTGTGTAGCGTCCATAGCCCAATGGCTTGCATCTATTCAATGTGATCGAAAGAGTTAAGCAACGACGGGCGCGGTCGGTTAGTGGATGGGTGACCGCTAGAGGCAAAGATTTCATGGACGCTACCGTGCTTCGGAGGGCACGTAAAGCTGTCGGTCCCGGTTGTTTTCAATGCTGGAAACAGTCGTTAAGCCTTGTCGAAGACCTTCGGGTGGCTTGAGAACATTCGACACTGGGTTGGCCACTAACCCCTCCACCAATCCGCATTGGAGCAGCGTGGTGGAGTATGCTCTAGACCTCCCACAGCAGTGTCTGTGGGGGAGACCCGTGCCCAGCAGTGGGACGTCTATGGGTCGCAGCGAAAAGAATCTGATTCACTCATACATCACGCATTCAGCTCACAATATCGCAATCACTCTATCAGGATAATTTTCCAGTCGTCCGCAAAAATGTCACAGTGAGGCGAGGCGTATCATACAATTATAAGACTAGTGGACGCCCGCAGCTGCGCTCGCGTGGAATTAGACATAACAATAGTTTCGTTTACACCTAGTAATATTATATAGCCTATGTCACTCAGTGAAGATGCAGCTTTCTAATGGTGAAAGAATTTTTGAAATCGATCCAGTAGTTTTTGTGTGAAAATATTACAAACAAATCTTTCCTCTTTATAATATTAGTATAAACATATTGACCGCTAGTGGCAATATTTCATGGAGGCTACCGTGCTTCGTAGGGCACATAAAGCCGTCGGTCCCGGTTGTTTTCAATTGTTGAAACAGTCGCTAAGCCTTGTGAAGACTTTCGGGTGGCTTGAGAACATTCAACACTGAGTTGGCCACTAACCCCTTCACCAATCCGCATTTGAGCAGCGTGGTGGAGTATGCTCTAGACCTCCCGCAGCTACGTCTGTGGGGGAGACCCGTGCCGTCTATGGTTCGCAGCGAATAAACATAGAAAATAAGATTAGTTTATTTTTAATATTGTATGGGTTAATATGGTTCCGCACATCAGTAGGTAATAAGTAGAGACCGGATTATATGCATTTGCATATTTGCATATGCATTTGCATATTTAGCCTATTCTTGGTGATCATTGCATATTTTGCCTAATATCTAGTTATGATGCATATTATCGGTACATTTACAATATTTTTCTGAGTACCATGCTCTCACCCTGCGTTCCGAAATGCGATAAAAGTGATAATATCGCGAAAAATTCGATGACAATGGCAATTAATACAAAAATATGAATCAGAATCATAAATGGTTGATTAAATGTAGGGTTCATTAACAAATGTGTGTTATTTCAAATTGTATCTACCCAAAACGGCTCAAATATAACTCTAAAAATTAGTAGATTTTAAAATGCGACCCAGTAGATTGGTACACACTTTTAGCAGTGTCTTTGGTAGATTCCCTCATTAAAAAGTGGTCACCATGTACCTACACTGTGGTGGTCACATCGCGCTCGCCTACTGCAATGTCGTCCCGTCCCACCTATAACCATTTATAACGCATATAAGTATTATAAATTGTTACTTGTTAAAACATGACGCGCGTGCTCATTGATCTGTAGTTTAGTTTTTTGTTTATTAGTGTGAAAATTGATGCGTACCATGCCTCCGGTTTTTTTTTTTTGCATATTCTGCCAATTTTCATGCATATTTCAATCATTTTTCATGCATATTTGCATGCATATAACAAGCTTTTTATGTTGCATATAATCCGGTCTCTAGTAATAAGCATTCGTACGCTCGCCATAATATGTATTGTGTCGTTTCCAGGCAGCGCGCGTACACGGTGTACAAGGTGTACGGCAAGTTCAGCTCGCACGAGGTGTACCGCGAGCTGAGCCGGCTGCGCGCCACGCACCTCATCCTGGAGGCCAAGTACTGCTACGGGAGGAGCCAGTGAGTGTATTATACTGTGTTCAGCTCGCACGAGGTGTACCGCGAGCTGAGCCGGCTGCGCGCCACGCACCTCATCCTGGAGGCCAAGTACTGCTACGGGAGGAGCCAGTGAGTGTATTATACTGTGTTCAGCTCGCACGAGGTGTACCGCGAGCTGAGCCGGCTGCGCGCCACGCACCTCATCCTGGAGGCCAAGTACTGCTACGGGAGGAGCCAGTGAGTGTATTATACTGTGTTCAGCTCGCACGAGGTGTACCGCGAGCTGAGCCGGCTGCGCGCCACGCACCTCATCCTGGAGGCCAAGTACTGCTACGGGAGGAGCCAGTGAGTGTATTATACTGTGTTCAGCTCGCACGAGGTGTACCGCGAGCTGAGCCGGCTGCGCGCCACGCACCTCATCCTGGAGGCCAAGTACTGCTACGGGAGGAGCCAGTGAGTGTATTATACTGTGTTCAGCTCGCACGAGGTGTACCGCGAGCTGAGCCGGCTGCGCGCCACGCACCTCATCCTGGAGGCCAAGTACTGCTACGGGAGGAGCCGGTGAGTGTATTATACTGTGTTCAGCTCGCACGAGGTGTACCGCGAGCTGAGCCGGCTGCGCGCCACGCACCTCATCCTGGAGGCCAAGTACTGCTACGGGAGGAGCCAGTGAGTGTATTATACTGTGTTCAGCTCGCACGAGGTGTACCGCGAGCTGAGCCGGCTGCGCGCCACGCACCTCATCCTGGAGGCCAAGTACTGCTACGGGAGGAGCCAGTGAGTGTATTATACTGTGTTCAGCTCGCACGAGGTGTACCGCGAGCTGAGCCGGCTGCGCGCCACGCACCTCATCCTGGAGGCCAAGTACTGCTACGGGAGGAGCCGGTGAGTGTATTATACTGTGTTCAGCTCGCACGAGGTGTACCGCGAGCTGAGCCGGCTGCGCGCCACGCACCTCATCCTGGAGGCCAAGTACTGCTACGGGAGGAGCCGGTGAGTGTATTATACTGTGTTCAGCTCGCACGAGGTGTACCGCGAGCTGAGCCGGCTGCGCGCCACGCACCTCATCCTGGAGGCCAAGTACTGCTACGGGAGGAGCCAGTGAGTGTATTATACTGTGTTCAGCTCGCACGAGGTGTACCGCGAGCTGAGCCGGCTGCGCGCCACGCACCTCATCCTGGAGGCCAAGTACTGCTACGGGAGGAGCCAGTGAGTGTATTATACTGTGTTCAGCTCGCACGAGGTGTACCGCGAGCTGAGCCGGCTGCGCGCCACGCACCTCATCCTGGAGGCCAAGTACTGCTACGGGAGGAGCCAGTGAGTGTATTATACTGTGTTCAGCTCGCACGAGGTGTACCGCGAGCTGAGCCGGCTGCGCGCCACGCACCTCATCCTGGAGGCCAAGTACTGCTACGGGAGGAGCCGGTGAGTGTATTATACTGTGTTCAGCTCGCACGAGGTGTACCGCGAGCTGAGCCGGCTGCGCGCCACGCACCTCATCCTGGAGGCCAAGTACTGCTACGGGAGGAGCCAGTGAGTGTATTATACTGTGTTCAGCTCGCACGAGGTGTACCGCGAGCTGAGCCGGCTGCGCGCCACGCACCTCATCCTGGAGGCCAAGTACTGCTACGGGAGAAGCCAGTGAGTGTATTATACTGTGTTCAGCTCGCACGAGGTGTACCGCGAGCTGAGCCGGCTGCGCGCCACGCACCTCATCCTGGAGGCCAAGTACTGCTACGGGAGAAGCCAGTGAGTGTATTATACTGTGTTCAGCTCGCACGAGGTGTACCGCGAGCTGAGCCGGCTGCGCGCCACGCACCTCATCCTGGAGGCCAAGTACTGCTACGGGAGGAGCCGGTGAGTGTATTATACTGTGTTCAGCTCGCACGAGGTGTACCGCGAGCTGAGCCGGCTGCGCGCCACGCACCTCATCCTGGAGGCCAAGTACTGCTACGGGAGGAGCCAGTGAGTGTATTATACTGTGTTCAGCTCGCACGAGGTGTACCGCGAGCTGAGCCGGCTGCGCGCCACGCACCTCATCCTGGAGGCCAAGTACTGCTACGGGAGGAGCCGGTGAGTGTATTATACTGTGTTCAGCTCGCACGAGGTGTACCGCGAGCTGAGCCGGCTGCGCGCCACGCACCTCATCCTGGAGGCCAAGTACTGCTACGGGAGGAGCCGGTGAGTGTATTATACTGTGTTCAGCTCGCACGAGGTGTACCGCGAGCTGAGCCGGCTGCGCGCCACGCACCTCATCCTGGAGGCCAAGTACTGCTACGGGAGGAGCCAGTGAGTGTATTATACTGTGTTCAGCTCGCACGAGGTGTACCGCGAGCTGAGCCGGCTGCGCGCCACGCACCTCATCCTGGAGGCCAAGTACTGCTACGGGAGGAGCCAGTGAGTGTATTATACTGTGTTCAGCTCACACGAGGTGTACCGCGAGCTGAGCCGGCTGCGCGCCACGCACCTCATCCTGGAGGCCAAGTACTGCTACGGGAGGAGCCAGTGAGTGTATTATACTGTGTTCAGCTCGCACGAGGTGTACCGCGAGCTGAGCCGGCTGCGCGCCACGCACCTCATCCTGGAGGCCAAGTACTGCTACGGGAGGAGCCAGTGAGTGTATTATACTGTGTTCAGCTCGCACGAGGTGTACCAGGAGCTGAGCCGGCTGCGCGCCATGCACCTCATCCTGGAGGCCAAGTACTGCTACGGGAGGAGCCAGTGAGTGTATTATACTGTGTTCAGCTCGCACGAGGTGTACCAGGAGCTGAGCCGGCTGCGCGCCACGCACCTCATCCTGGAGGCCAAGTACTGCTACGGGAGGAGCCAGTGAGTGTATTATACTGTGTTCAGCTCGCACGAGGTGTACCGCGAGCTGAGCCGGCTGCGCGCCACGCACCTCATCCTGGAGGCCAAGTACTGCTACGGGAGGAGCCAGTGAGTGTATTATACTGTGTTCAGCTCGCACGAGGTGTACCGCGAGCTGAGCCGGCTGCGCGCCACGCACCTCATCCTGGAGGCCAAGTACTGCTACGGGAGGAGCCAGTGAGTGTATTATACTGTGTTCAGCTCGCACGAGGTGTACCGCGAGCTGAGCCGGCTGCGCGCCACGCACCTCATCCTGGAGGCCAAGTACTGCTACGGGAGGAGCCAGTGAGTGTATTATACTGTGTTCAGCTCGCACGAGGTGTACCGCGAGCTGAGCCGGCTGCGCGCCACGCACCTCATCCTGGAGGCCAAGTACTGCTACGGGAGGAGCCAGTGAGTGTATTATACTGTGTTCAGCTCGCACGAGGTGTACCGCGAGCTGAGCCGGCTGCGCGCCACGCACTTCATCCTGGAGGCCAAGTACTGCTACGGGAGGAGCCAGTGAGTGTATTATACTGTGTTCAGCTCGCACGAGGTGTACCAGGAGCTGAGCCGGCTGCGCGCCACGCACCTCATCCTGGAGGCCAAGTACTGCTACGGGAGGAGCCAGTGAGTGTATTATACTGTGTTCAGCTCGCACGAGGTGTACCGCGAGCTGAGCCGGCTGCGCGCCACGCACCTCATCCTGGAGGCCAAGTACTGCTACGGGAGGAGCCGGTGAGTGTATTATACTGTGTTCAGCTCGCACGAGGTGTACCGCGAGCTGAGCCGGCTGCGCGCCACGCACCTCATCCTGGAGGCCAAGTACTGCTACGGGAGGAGCCAGTGAGTGTATTATACTGTGTTCAGCTCGCACGAGGTGTACCGCGAGCTGAGCCGGCTGCGCGCCACGCACCTCATCCTGGAGGCCAAGTACTGCTACGGGAGGAGCCAGTGAGTGTATTATACTGTGTTCAGCTCGCACGAGGTGTACCGCGAGCTGAGCCGGCTGCGCGCCACGCACCTCATCCTGGAGGCCAAGTACTGCTACGGGAGGAGCCAGTGAGTGTATTATACTGTGTTCAGCTCGCACGAGGTGTACCGCGAGCTGAGCCGGCTGCGCGCCACGCACCTCATCCTGGAGGCCAAGTACTGCTACGGGAGGAGCCAGTGAGTGTATTATACTGTGTTCAGCTCGCACGAGGTGTACCGCGAGCTGAGCCGGCTGCGCGCCACGCACCTCATCCTGGAGGCCAAGTACTGCTACGGGAGGAGCCAGTGAGTGTATTATACTGTGTTCAGCTCGCACGAGGTGTACCGCGAGCTGAGCCGGCTGCGCGCCACGCACCTCATCCTGGAGGCCAAGTACTGCTACGGGAGGAGCCAGTGAGTGTATTATGTATATATCTATATATATACAGGGTGTCCCAGGAAATAGTGTCAAGCGGTAGCCTAGAGATAGAGCACCCCTAGGGCTACCCGAATCACCCCCATGTATGTTCCGCAACTTTTCGTAGTTTTCGAGTTATGATTTTTTTTGTATTTTTTTTTGATACCTTGGTTTATTTGACATTATTAGTCACAGAGGGATAAATTGTTGAGATATAAGCTTGATTTTTTTTTCTGAAATAGGTGAATAGTACTTATTGCAGATACAAAAACAATTGTGGGCCCATATGCTACTATTAAGCCATAAAAAAATGTTGAACTCTAAGTTTGTTAAAATTTTAAAATTAAGGATCTCTTTTAGGACGATTTAAAAAAAAACTTATTCTAAAAATGTTTCCAAAATCTCTTTCAAAAACTTCCCAATTTCATCAGCTATTTGCCATGTAAATTTGATTGAGCTATCTCTACGGCTTCATCCTTGAAAGAATGTTTTAAACACAGTAAGTCGAAAAAACTTAGTTAAAAGATCGGGCTAAATAAAACTAAAAATTAATTATCATTGATTGTTCATTATTAAATTACAAAATGTCTCCCTTCCTGCGCAATGGCAATCCTACATCGCCTTAAAAAAGTCTTTATTTTTTTAATACGACTTTGTGAACAGACGAATCTCATTTTAAACGTTGTAGAAAGGCGATGTAGAATTGCCATTGCGCAGGAAGGGAGACATTTTGTAATTTAATAATGAACAATCTTTGATAATTAATTTTTAGTTTTATTTAGCCCGATCTTTAAATTAAGTTTTTTCGACTTACCGTGTTTAAAACATTCTTTCAAGGATGAAGCCGTAGAGATAGCTCTATCAAATTTACATGGCAAATAGCTAATGAAATTGGGAAGTTTTTGAAAGAGATTTTGGAAACATTTTTAGAATAAGTTTTTTTTTAAATCGTCCTAAAAGAGATCCTTAATTTTAAAATTTTAACAAACTTAGAGTTCAACATTTTTTTATGGCTTAATAGTAGCATATGGGCCCACAATTGTTTTTGTATCTGCAATAAGTATCACCTATTTCAGAAAAAAAAATCAAGCTTGTATCTCAACAATTTATCCCTCTGTGACCAATAATGTCAAATAAACCAAGGTATCAAAAAAAAATACAAAAAAAATCATAACTCGAAAACTACGAAAAGTTGCGGAACATACATGGGGGTGATTCGGGTAGCCCTAGGGGTGCTCTATCTCTAGGCCTCCGCTTGACACTATTTCCTGGGACACCCTGTATAAAAGGAGAAGGTGACTGACTGACTGACTGACTGACATATCAACGCAGGGCCTAAACTATAAGGGTTAGAAACTTGAAATTTTGCACAGGGGTTCCTTTTATAACGTAGGGGAGCACTAAGAAAGGATTTTTGAAAATTCACCCCCTAATGGGGGTAAAACGGGGGTGCAAAGTTAGTATGAAACTTTGCCGTTTTTGAAGTCAAGTGGGCAACCCGAACGCGGGCAGACGTCGTTAATGGGTCTAATTCTACGCGAGCGAAGCTGCGGGCGTCCACTAGTAAATAAATATCTTGGACATTCTCACACACGGCCATCTGACCCCAAAGTAGACGCGAGCCTGTAATATTGGTTTCAGACTGATATACATACATAGATATTTTTAAATACATAATATTAACATCCTGACACAGAACAAACACAAGTGTTCGTCACACGAATGTTTGTCCTGAGTGGGATTCGAACCCACGACCCCTGGCGCAACAGACGGGGTCACTACCTCACTACCGATTGCGCCAACGGGCCAAAACGGGGTATTATACTATGTGGTTTGTTTGAAACTTGATCAAACGAAATGTGCGGATATAAGACAAGAAGTTATCGATAGAAATACGAAAAATAATAATTAATAATCAAATTTACCTCAACGACGCCGTTTAAAAGTTCTACATAAAAAAAAATAACTTTTTTTACAAATACTCAGTGTTTTCTTTCATCAATCAGTTCAATATTGTTATTGCTTTTTTATCTGTTTAGCTAGGCAGACTTTCTAACTTTCAAATGAGACTATTTTGAAGTTTAGACACCGTTTATAAACAAAGAAACACAGTTAGAATCAAAACTAGAAATTTCGTTAAAAAAAGTGCGTAGATTTTTAAAATAGCTAAGTAAAAAAAAAAATTCTCGTATTTTTCCATCAGATTCAGATTCATTTATTTTTCACTATACGGTATTTGGATAAGCTTAATGAACAACATTAAATATTTTATCTACCGCCGGTTCACAAAGTCGATGCTACCGGGAAGAGCACGGCTGGAAACTCGGCTGTTATTATGTAATTTAAAACTTCTAAAAGGCATCCTGGGATTTATCCGAGCGATTGGCCTTTGGGATCAGGTTTGAACTTATGGGGGCTAGCTACAATAGATCTCTTTAGGTCGCAGTGGCTTGTGGGCATAACTGCCCAAACCCCCGTCCTATAAATAATAATAATAAAACTTCTAAACTTTCACAGCACGGGCTGCTCGTTCGAGGACATATGGGACGTGGAGGCGCCCTCGCTGGCGTCGAGCCCGCGCCTATGTCACTCGCTGCTCACGGCGCCGACGCCGCCGGACCACTTCTACCCGGTGTTCCGGAACGACCACTACGCGGTGTTCCGGATACACGACATAAGCGTGCGGTGAGCTCGTACATTGTTTGAAGCAAAGGGTACAAATTAACAAGCATTGTGCAATTGTGCAAAAAAAAAGCAATTGTGAGCACAAATTAATCAAGGTAGAACGGTGAACTGGGCGTATACCCCGTGTCGCAATCTTGCAATATCGCTGCGACCCATAGACGTCCCACTGCTGGGCACGGGTCTCCCCCACAGACACTGCTGCGGGAGGTCTAGAGCATACTCCACCACGCTGCTCCAATGCGGATTGGTGGAGGGGTTAGTGGCCAACCCAGTGTCGAATGTTCTCAAGCCACCCGAAGGTCTTCGACAAGGCTTAACGACTGCTTCCAGCATTGAAAGAAACCGGGACCAACGGCTTTACGTGCCCTCCGAAGCACGGTAACTAACTCGCAATCTTGCAATATACTGCAAGATATCTTGCAAGTTCGGTCAGTGCGCGTCGATACTTGTTACGGTACGTTGCGTTATCGATAGATTTGATTACAATTAAAACGAGTGTCACCTCACTATTACTATAGTGTGACGTCACATAGTAGGCGGGGCTTGGGCAGGGCTGATCAAAAAGTGTTTATCCAGTCAAACAAAAACCATACCACCTTTAATTAATCTAGGGTTAGTACCCGCTCCGTCACCGCTGGACAACTTCTACTTGGTGTTCCGGAAGTCGCGTGATATAGGTTTTGTATCTATTGCTACCATACACCGAACACAAATCTAAATCGGCAATTTCAAGTTAAATCAAATAACTTTTTTCCCCAGCTGTGGTTCGAACCGAGGACCTCAACCAACCAACGGGGGAGTTCTTAAGGAATGATAATTTAATTTTCCTGTTACAGATACATGCCTCGAGCTTTCGACACCTGATATTCGGTTCCGCCCGCGGGCGACCCCTAGCGGGTGCATGGCACCATAGAGAGGACTCATTTTTCTACTTGCAAATAATCAGTGTCTAAGGATTCCTACAATTGGCCAAGCCGGACACTTCTAAACAGCAAACGGGGGAAAGAGAAATAAACATGTTGTCAATCAGAAACTCTGGCGCAATTTGTTTATTTATCAAAGAGTACATTTGTAAATTAAAATTTTAAGTTTTGAGCTTACATAATCGATAGATACTTATACAATAAGAAATTGTAAAAAAAAAGCGTCCCAAATTGGTTATGGTGAGAGTGAAAATAGGCAGAAGCTTGTAACATTTTGCTCTTTAGTTAATTTCAAATCAAACGAGAATAGATAAAATACATTTTTGCCTGACATTTTCGTTAACATTATGAAATGAAATTTAATTAATATTTTCTGTTCCATCAAATCAATCGTTCACATCAGATTTTCGATAGCAAAATAAATGTTATTATATTATATAATTTAAAATATTACTTAAATTTCAGTTCATAATAAAATTTTAACAAATATTTTCTGTTCCATAAAACACAATATAAAAAATAACTAAATAAAGATTTAAAAATTTTTTACATAATATCACAACTTATTCTTAAGAGGACTACAGAGGCTAAACGCGAGTTTTATAAACAAGATATCACACGAACCATTGCAGAGAATCAAATAAAAAAAATATATGGTATTCTTGGGGATATATGTTAGATCGCTACGGCCTTCAAAACATAATACATTAATGTTGACTCGATAGAAAAAAATCACGAAGATACCTCTAAAATAATCTTCTAAACAATCAAATCCCTTCTAAAATACGTGTTTTTTTTTTCAATTTAACATATATTTTTCATCACAATAAATACAATATATCAGTTATACCACTTTTTAAATCCATTTTGTAGAATTTCCAAAAAACCCTTGTTCTCATTTGCGCTGTGTGTTCGAACATAACTCGCGAGCATGTGTGTGTAAACGCCGTGTACCGACAGTCGCGGCTGAGGCCTCTTGCTAGACGGGCGTGTCGCGCTTTCTGCCGCAAAATTTCTGCAAGATTCCAACGTTATTTCATTACTTTTATTGATTGGTTATTACATTAGGTTAATTTATATAAATAATTTAACGTTATAAGTATTTTTTTAAGTTAGAAGGGCGTAAACGGACTCCTATTTTGTAAATAAACATGGGAAATAAATCAAAAGTGTTCATATAAAGCAAACGTCACACACATGAATGACGTAAAGATTTAAATTTTGTCAAACATTTATTAATTTTCATTGTTCTCTGCAATCCTGCAGAGTACAAAAAGATAGATACGTACACAGTTTTTCAACCCTAATCGTATAGCTGTAAATGGCGTAATTGGAGTTTGCGGCGAGTAAGAATCTCGCTCCAGAGACTCTGGTTCAAATCCCAGTTACACTTCCTATCTTTTTCAATTTTTTCTTTATTTTTTATGACTTTTTTTTTGTTATTATTTTATGCAAATGAAATAAAAAGCTAATAATATTTATATATGTCATAATATGTATTTATTACAGGAAAAGAGAATCCTTCTTCTTCTTCTTCTTCTTCTTCTTCTTCTTAAAAGAGAATCCAAAGATAATATCAATAACGGGGAAATTATAGACATTAGCAGTGAGTAAGAATCTCGCTCTAGAGACTCGGGTTCAAATTCCAGTTACACTTCCTTTCTTTTTCAATTTTTTCTTTATTTTTTTATGACTTTTTTTTTGTTATTATTTTAAGTAACTAAAAAAATTGCATAAATCTAATTTCATTACGTTGTCGTACCTTCCTATAAATTTTTTGTTAGGTCAATTATTACTTAAAATAAACGCCATCTACTGAAACACTTCCCCGTATAAGCCGCGCAGATAGAGAATAGATTTGAAAATGGCGTCCTCTCGCATGCGTTCTCGCTCACTCTCTATCGCTGTCTATACTCACACAGTGAAGTACGAGCTGCAAACAAATAATCAGTCGGGATTCGCTTTCTAAGCTACTTGACGCACTCCGAGTAATTGTTGTTTTCGTTGATATTGTTGTTTTTGTTTGCGTTACATTTGATTGTTATTTATTTTCGTTAAGTTTTTGTTACGAACGTTGACATTTTGTGATGTAATTGAACAGCAACACCGAAGATGAAAGTGACGACTCTGAAGACCAGGACTGTGAAAGTGACCAGTCCATGGAAGATTTTAACCAATTCATGGAGGGAATTGAACCAGTAATGGGTACAGATGACCAGGACACTGCTGGACCAAGCGGTTTATAAAACCTTTGATACCATTCCCATCCTATTGTTCTTTATTTTTATAATCTGATTCTGAAATGTCACAATTAATAAAGGCAAATTTTACAATTGACTAGTCCATGGAAGATTTTAACCAATTCATGGAGGGAATTGAACCAGTAATGGGTACAGATGACCAGGACACTGCTGGACCAAGCGGTTTATAAAACCTTTGATACCATTCCCATCCTATTGTTCTTTATTTTTATAATCTGATTCTGAAATGTCACAATTAATAAAGGCAAATTTTACAATCCAGTGTTTTAAGTACCCTTGCTTGTGTTGTGTGTTGTGCTTGTATTTTAAGTGCCATTTTCAGATCTATTCTCTATCTGCGCGGGTTATACAGGCGATTAATACAGTACCTCATGACATGTCATTGTATGCTCTGTAAGGTAGTTCTGAGGTTTTCCGTTAGAGGCGCTGTTGTCGTTTGTGAGAATGTGTGCACCGATTCTCAAGGTCATTTTGCACCACTAGGCGCCTTAACTAGAATTATATAGTTCAGAGTACGACTTTTCTAGTAATTTCATCTATACATAGAGATTGAAAGATTATTGGTGACGACAATAAATTGTAAATTGCATTGTAGTTGATTTATTTTAGTTAATAATCGGATTGTGCATTATTATTAAAAACACTATGTCCTTACCTTATCGATAAGAGATAATTAATTTACAATCGAAGTCAGTATTTAAGGTTTTATAAGTGGGAATTATATCAATAGTGGTAGCGACGCAGGGTTACGAATTCAGAGCATTTAAAAAGAAAAAGAATTTTACTTAAATTATAAGTTAATTTCAGTTTTGAAATAGACAAGGTTTTTGTCTATTAATTGAAATTATAAATCGGTAGATGTAGGTACAATGGTTGTAGCTAAAATTATTGGTTAGTTCCGCAGTGTTAATATTAAAAATGGTTATAAAAAACTTGCCCGTAAGTCTTAGGTTAGTAGTTATAAGTTTTTATGATCGTTTGCGAGATTGTAAACTTATTTATAAATTGTGAACAATTAATAATTACGAATTTACATTTTAAAGTGTTGGTAGTTAAACCCCATGGAACTGAAAACTTGAACGAGCAGTTGAGGGCAACAAACCATTGAATAAAGCCACATCATATTGGCTTGGTTAGGTTAAGGTTATGCTCTTTTACTTTACGCGAAGAAACATACTATGTAATTTTATTTTACTTACTCTGATAGGGTCTTAATACTACCTAAATATGTATAGTTACATTGTTATTTATAAATTTTAAGCATCATTCAAATACTTAGTATGAGAATGTGTATCTATGTAAATGGTTTTTTCATTCCAGGATGAAGATACAATTAATAAGAAAGTCCTAACGTTAAAGTATTTTAATTTAAAAGTATTACATAGTGCATTTTGTGATTAAACTTGTAAAAATATTTATGTTTTATTGTTACATAAAAGATATATTCCATATACAAATACGTTTTATTTATCAATTAAAGTACAAACACCTTAAACGAGTGGAGGCATTTGTAATTGTAAAACCCTCGGATACTTTTTTATGGATATATAGCAAATGAGCTTGCAGCGCTACCGATCCGCTGCCGCCCATGACAACTGGGACTTTGAACAAGACTCAAATAGGGACTGGGACAGTTAGTCCAGTTAGCTGAGAGAGCTGCCTTTGAGGGTTAAGATTGTCACCTCTAAAGAAGTGTAACCGGAATCTGTTCTGTTCCTGTAAATAGTTTGTGCTCTTTTTTCATTTGCAAGATTCTAATTTTTTATAAAGCTAGCTAATTAGCATGCAAAATGACCAATCAGCTGCCACCCATGTCAAGGCTAGTAAAATAAAGTAATCCTACTAATATTATAAATGTGATAGTTTGGATGTTTGTTACTCATCACACAAAAACCTAAACAATAACCTAGCTAAATTAATACATAATGCCTACCCTATACCTAATAAATTATACAAAGCCTGTATGTATTTCATATATAATAAATATTTATTCATGCCATAAATATTCAGAAAGATTAGATTTTATGCCATTACTTTATAGTTAAATCAACACCAATACTTAATAATATAATGGTTCTTGTGATAAATATTAGTTCTGTTGACAAAGCCTCAAGTAATAATTCTGGACTCATGGCTCACATAATTCATACTTTTGAATGCAATCAATTAACCAACCAATTGGTAGAGCCTTAATATGCCTCATATTGTACATAGGCTTGTACATGTCCTTAAATATAATGTAATGAGAACAAACTGCTAGCTTTCCATCTTTTTTAGCGTGATATGGAATCAGATTCTCTGCTTCAGGTATCTGTTCTGGGTTCGGTACTCTTCTGAGCACAGTGCCACCTGCATCACTAATCAGTTTGCTGATAGTGGCTTTGGTCAGGACCAAATTCTTGGAAATTTCATACTCAGTGTTAAAGTTGTGAAGATAGAAATGACAGCCATCAAAGAGGCCGGGAAGCTGCTTGTATCTGTTGTACCGAGCTTTTTTTGGACCATTGCAAGACGCATTTCCAATTCCGATGACTTCGTAATCTTGGAACGACTCCAATTTGTCCACAGAACACTTATAAGGCCACTGGGATGATATAATCCAGTTCCCGTGCACAATACCTTGTAATATGTCCAATGAAGCTGTGCAAACCAGATCATCATCTGCGTCAACAATCAAATGAGTGACTTGCTTAGTAAACTTCGATTCGATGTTCAAGTTCTTGTGATGTTTTGATAACAACTTCAGCCTGTTATACACTGTATTGAATTTGGATGTGCAGTACACTCTCATGTGATCAAAGTCCAACTCGGAATGAAGTTCAGAAATTAGGGTAACATTAGCACCTTGAGTAAAAAGTATATTTCCTGATGCTTCCTCTAAAACCGGCTTTAACTCAGCAGAGGCAAGTTCAACAGGAGTCTCACCTTTATTGTTCCTTGCTGACATATCGGCTCCGTTCTTGACTAACTCTGTAATGATTTCTTTGTGTTTGAATCGCACAGCCTCATGTAAGGGAGTCTCGTTGTTTAATCCGGGTACATTAACAAGAGTATTGAATTGTAACAACAGCTTGACCAGGTCTAAGCGTCCATTTTGTACTACCTCATGCAACGGAGTCCACCCAGCATTGTCTTTAGTATTAGTGTTGGCGCCTTGATTTAGGAGCTCTATTACCTGATCAATCTTACCGCGACGACAGGCAATGTGCAGTGCAGTCTCACCCTTATTATTTCTTTTTTCTAATTTTTTATTTAAGCTTGCGTTGGAATTCACAGATGCGTCTAAGATCTCAGTTCTGCTGTCTTTCCTTCTGTTAGACCTGCGAGGAACATTCTCGTTTTCTTTATCCACTTCGGTGTTATCTAACTTCTGTTTTTGAACCTTCGCGCCTTTTTTATGGCTTTCAGTTTTGGATTTCTCCAAAACTTGCGTAGTGTCGCGAAATCCTTCAAACATTTTAAGTAATTCTTTAGTGGAATCAATGCAGGCTGGCAATTGCTTATCCTTATAAGTTTTGCAACCTTCTGGCAGTGGCATATGACAAGTTGGGCAGCTTTTTAAGCCTTCGAAATGTTCCGCACAAATTATATGAAAACAAGAACTCAAAGTAACCGGATCTTGACATAAATCTTTACAAACACCACACGTATGATCTTCTTTTATTGCATCAAGCGCCTTTAAGAATGGTTCTATCTCAGATGTCGACATAATTAACTTTTATCACGGAAACAATTTCAAAGCTTTCAAATTGTTTTCACTCACAGTACGCACAAGGGAAGCACTTTATAATATGCAACACCACCCACAGATCGGCTATGTACTTCTTTCACAGCTAGAACTCGATAAAAGACGTCCACTCACAAAATTTCGCATTCATGGGAAAACAAATATTAAAGTTTCCAATAGTTTCCATAAAAATTCGTAAACAAGCACGAATAATAGATGCCATTGACACTAACCACAGAACACTAATACTCCTCACTAACTCACAGAATAGATAAACATACACCAAGGAGCACTAACAAACATCCACAGTTGTTGTTTTCTTTTTTCGAGTGGCCTTTTACTATGTGGTCACGCTGACCTTTACAGGCTTACAGCGTCACTGAACACTTCGAACAGGGTGAGCTTCAAAAGCTCAAACAGACTAGGTAGGGATACTACGAATAACTTCAGATTTCATAATCATTTAAACATTATTATCAGAAGCCTGTCACAGATGACGCTGGGCGGGGGTCCCTTTTTTTTGTAAAAATTATAAAAAGTCCAACCTGAGTCTAACCTAATCTAACGTAATTTCGTGTCAGACAAGTCGGACTCTGTCACAAATGTAGACGGAACCGCTTTTCGGAAAAGCTTTTTTTAAAGTGAAACTTTTATTACATCGTTCTGAAAATTCTGGCTTGTCTGTCTCGCATGTCGCGTGACGCACTTCGCGTTACATTTTAAAATTGAATCTGAACTAAAATTTCATTTTTGTTGAGACACAGGATCGAACCGCGACTCGCGGCGTAGAAGATTGTTTTTAACAAACATTGGACCATTCGACCAAGCGTCCATAACAAAATTTGTTGAAATTTAGATACATATATGTATTTCGAACGGCTAATAGTGTAGTGACGCTTGTTATTTTATTTTATTTCCCATTATCATTCCAATTTTCCAAGTATAAAATTAAGATTGATAAAGCGATTTTTATACCCTTAATGGAATATTATTTCAAAAATTTTTAGTTAAATGTCTTTAATGTGAAAAAAGTTTCACTTTTACCGTGGTTTCATAAAACCACACAAGTTTATTTTTTTTATGGATACGTGACGTACATAATCTGTGATCATTGTCATTACTATACTTATAAATCTGTGGTCATTGGACTTCGCCATCCATAGGTCATGGAGGTTAGGAGAGAAGGAGAACGATCGCTGTAGAAACAGAAATTGGACAAAATGAGTGAGAGGCGCTGCGATGGCTAAGTTGTCTCAATAAAAGCGGGTTAATTTGAAATGATCTATCAACGTCATCTACTTGTACTCATAAACAACTAACTTTACAGATACTACTTACCGACTTTTAGGGACAGGCGGGCTAATGCTTAAGGTAGGAGGAAACGTTTCATTCGTACTCTTGATAGGATGAATAAGGTCCTTATTTGCTATTATAGATACCAATTATAATTCAACTGCCTCGTCTTCTATAAAGCGAGAATATAAAACCGGCATAAAAGTACCATATTAAAGTAACATATTCTACATTTCCCAGTTTGGGAATCACTGCACTAGTGCATGGTGCATGGATCTATAAATCCGTCGATGTATACCAACTTGATGGAATACGAATATATGAAGCTATTCCCTGAAAGAAATAGACAGCTATTTCATTGAACAATGGGGTTGTTATTAATATGGGATTGTTACGATGATGGTGGTAATGCGAGTATTTAACTACTGCTCTTAATTGGACAGTGGCACGGTACACGCCATCAAAGTTGTGAAATTATTTCCGAATAAAACTATTCCCTTATAACCAGTTAAAGATCAGAAGTTTACATATGTGATATAATTAATAGTTTATATTCATTATAATTTTTTTTTTACAGGTTTGTTTTTCGAAAAAGCTGGTCTGTGATCTGAGACCCTTGCTGTCACAAAAGCGGGAGTATTTTGTTCTCAAGATAACTCTGCTTTTTGGCTTCGTTAATCAACATTTGGCCATTGAGAGTTGTGATAAAGTATGCTTAGTGAGTGATTGGAAATAATAAAAAATGTGATTAAAAAAGCTTTTATTTAAATCCTATCTAAAACAATTAGGTATATCGTCATCAACTACTTATTAAATACACGACTAGAGATACAACAAAAGTCATAAACACCGGCGCTGCTGTAACGGCCGTGCCTTTCAAAACATCTGACAGCTGACAGCTGTCAAATGTACCATTGACAACGTTGCGTTCGAAATTGAGCGGGATCGAAGCGTAGGGATGTTCTTTTAGCATGTCTATTGTCGCCAAACTCTTCGTATTATTGTGGAATAACACGTCCAGCTGGTGATGGAACGATCCGTACATTGAGAACATTGCGCTGTGGAATGGCTGTTGCTTGCCAAACAATTGGTCGAGCTTAGTGAACACATTTATAATTTCTTGCCGGCGCATGTGAGTTAAATTCTTCGGGGCGAAGATGTGGCCAAGGTTGGCCCAGCTTATGAAACAGTACTTCATGTTTTCTTCTGGACACACCGGCACTATATCTATTAGATCGTTTGCCCATTCTTCTCCGATTTGTCTTGCTGTAAAATTTATTTAATATTATTATCTTTTTTTTAGAACCATTAATAGGTCCAAGGGCTCGCATCAACCGTATGTAGTCTACCGAGGTAAGCACCGACTGGTGTATTTAATTGTGGATGAGTGACTGCCAGTAACAAAATTTCATGGCCGCTTCCGTGCTTCGGAGAGCACTTTAAGCCGTCGGTTCCGCCTGTTTTCAATAGTAAAAACACCGCTAAGCCTCATCGAAGACCTCCGGGGACCTCCGGACTTGAGAATATCTAGGAATAACTAGGTTGGCCACTGACCCTTCCACCAAACCGCATTAGAGCAGCGTGGTGGAGTTGCTCTTCACCTCTTACTGTAGGAGATACCCGTGCCCAACAGTGTGACGTCTATGGGTTGTAGCAGCATTTTATTTTATCATACACTAGGCTAATTTCCAATAAAAAAAATTTTGATTGAAAAAGCCTAATCTTGACAGTTCCTTGACGTACGAATATGAAACTTTCGGATTTAAAACATTCGTTATTATATCCGTATTCCGTTCTCAAACATTAGAAATTAGGACAAAGTATAATTAAAGGTAGCTATAATATCGCAGAACATGTACATCTTAATACTTCTAAACTCAAAATCTTATGTACTCACCTGTATAATTATTGTAGGTAGACATACTAATGAACGCCACATCGCTTTTCCCTTCTACCAGAGACTTCAAAGCCAAAACCTCTCCATCCAAAACGTCCTCTCCATTTTTGTAACAACTACTCGTATACTTGTCTATGAGAGACTTAGAAACGTTCATCTTTTCTATTCCAGGGGCGCAAATTTCGCCGAAATAAGTAAGAGTATTGCCGCATCCTTCCTCTTTCGTTTTCAAATAATTCATTACGGAATGCCACGAAATGCCGTCAAAGCGCGGGAAGATTGCGCGTTTGCCGCGCAAATCCGCCATTTTGGTTATGGAGCTGTCTTTTTTTACGTAAGCCACGACTGTGTTCATTTTTTCGACGATTGGTGTCGCTTCGTATAGGATTGGTTCGAGATCGTAGTCTCTGAAAAGGAAAAACGAAGTTCAAATTCAAAGTCAAATGTTTTATTTGTCATTAGATATAGGTTTGTCATAATAAGAAATTCAAAGAAAAAACAGGAAAATTAAAACAGTAGTTGTCTCAGCTGTTGCTACTGCAGGCCAAGGAGACCCGTGTAGCGCTGGTTTTCAGACAGCCCTGAGGTGGAAGGCGAGTATATGTCCGTTGTTCCCCCATGCCAGCTGATAAACAGTTTTTAGTAGATTCCAACATGCCTGCAACTCATTAGAGACTCACTGAAGGGCACGGATCCCTTCTCATAACTGCCTTAGATCATACTTTACCACGTTGCTGCAGTGCAAATTGGCGGGATGGTTAGTGGCCACCCCTCAAGTCTCAAGTCACAAGTCTCTTTTCTCCTTAACACGCTCTTTTTAAAGATAGATGGTTAGTTCATGTCCAGAATAGGCATGATGACAGTATTAAAAAAATAAAGAATAAATGGTTTTAGCGGAACAAGTATGTTGAATAATTCCTAATGAATGGTCAAGTTTTAAACATTGAGATAAATAAGATTTTCATTAAAATAAAAGTATAAAATACAGTAATCGGCCATGTTGACTGAAACGCCAATAAGAGCGGATACACCGCTAAATAAAAATTCACCTTTCGTTTGGGCGTAACGTCAAGCGGACGCCATGACACTTAAGAGCGTTTTCGCGCTATATTCAAAGTAGATAAGAAAAACTGCAATAACTTGCGTTAAAATTCAACGCCCGCAGCTTCGCTCGCGTGGAATTAGACATTCACTACTTAACATCAAAAACGGCAAAGTTTCATACTAACTTTGCACCCCCGTTTTACCCCCTTAGGGGGTGAATTTTCAAAAATCCTATCTTAGTGCTCCCCTACGTTATAAAAGGAACCCCTGTGCAAAATTTCAAGTTTCTAAGCCTTATAGTTTAGGCCCTGCGGTGATATGTCAGTCAGTCAGTCAGTCAGTCAGTCAGTCACCTTCTCCTTTTATATATATAGACTAGTGGACGCCCGCAGCTTCGCTCGCGTGGAATTAGACATTCACTAACTTCAAAAACGGCAAAGTTTCATACTAACTTTGCACCCCCGTTTTACCCCCTTAGGGGGTGAATTTTCAAAAATCCTTTCTTAGTGCTCCCCTACGTTATAAAAGGAACCCCTGAGCAAAATTTCAAGTTTCCAGCCCTTATAGTTTAGGCCCTGCGTTGATATGTCAGTCAGTCAGTCAGTCAGTCAGTCAGTCAGTCACCCTCTCCTTTTATATATATAGATTATGTTTTTTTTCGAAACATAGGATGTGCACGTCCTGTACGTACATTAAAAAACGCATTTTAAAAATCTGTCATCATGCCTATTGGACTTCTAAAGCGTGATGGATGAATTACCTTATCCACTGCACGAGGTGGTCGCCAGCGAAGGCCACGTCGCAGCGGCGGGCGCTCACGTCGCGCAGGCACTCGTCGGCGCGGGCGCGGCGCGCGCACTGCAGCGGCGGCGCCACGCCGTACACCGCGCCCGCTTCGCTCAGCCACTCGCACTTGTTCATCTCCAGCTGGGACTTCTAAAGCCTGATGGATGAATTACCTCATCCACTGCACGAGATGGTCGCCAGCGAAGGCCACGTCGCAGCGACGGGCGCTCACGTCGCGCAGGCAGTCGCCGGCGCGGGCGCGGCGCGCGCACTGCAGCGGCGGCGCCACGCCGTACACCGCGCCCGCTTCGCTCAGCCACTCGCACTTGTTCATCTCCAGCTGGGACTTCTAAAGCCTGATGGATGAATTACCTCATCCACTGCACGAGGTGGTTGCCAGCGAAGGCCACGTCGCAGCGGCGGGCGCTCACGTCGCGCAGGCACTCGTCGGCGCGGGCGCGGCGCGCGCACTGCAGCGGCGGCGCCACGCCGTACACCGCGCCCGCCTCGCTCAGCCACTCGCACTTGTTCATCTCCAGCTGGGACTTCTAAAGCCTGATGGATGAATTACCTCATCCACTGCACGAGGTGGTTGCCAGCGAAGGCCACGTCGCAGCGGCGGGCGCTCACGTCGCGCAGGCACTCGCCGGCGCGGGCGCGGCGCGCGCACTGCAGCGGCGGCGCCACGCCGTACACCGCGCCCGCCTCGCTCAGCCACTCGCACTTGTTCATCTCCAGCTGGGACTTCTAAAGCCTGATGGATGAATTACCTCATCCACTGCACGAGGTGGTCGCCAGCGAAGGCCACGTCGCAGCGGCGGGCGCTCACGTCGCGCAGGCACTCGCCGGCGCGGGCGCGGCGCGCGCACTGCAGCGGCGGCGCCACGCCGTACACCGCGCCCGCCTCGCTCAGCCACTCGCACTTGTTCATCTCCAGCTGGGACTTCGTGCAGAGCGTTATGTGTCTGCAAGAAGAGTTAGGAACTAAGCAAGATCTCCAAACCAAAGATTAATCTACTTTGCAACAATCCGCGAACAAAAATGTATGGTGGTGTATGTTTATCTTCGTGCACGCAGCACCTCCCTCCCTCCCACACAGGAAACATGCATACGCGATTAATGAATACATACACTAACACACACACCAACACGTGTTTCGCCCTAAAACAAGGCATCCTCAGGGTAAGTAGACTCCACGACGGTTAATCGCAATTCATTAATCGCGTGTGCATGTTTCCTGTGTGGGAGGGGAGGGAGGTGCTGCGTGCATGAAGATAAACATACACCACCATACATTTTTGTTCGTGGATTGTTGCAAAGTAGATTAATCTTTGTTTTGTAATAATGGAATTCCGCAAAGTAACGCCTGATACAATTTATTATCAAGATCTCCAAGCTTTGCAAGCAACAAGCTTGTCGCTACAGAATGGCTATTCCATTGTCCTAGGTGTGGCTAAGGCCACACTACAAGGAGCCTCGCTTATTGCTACGAGCCAAGCGACTCACTGAGTGACTCTAGCGAAACGACGTATTGAATAGAATAGAATAGAATAGAATAAGCCTTTACTGGACAGAAAAATTACAGCATGTTTAACAATTATTTTGACATAAAATAAACACTAAACAGTAAATATGAAAACAGTTAAATTAATGTCTTATTTGTAACATTTATAATATTTGCTGCATTATCTGTCCAAAAAGGCATTCACTCAGCATAATGCTGCAGTGATAAGCTGCAGCGCTGATTTTCAGTGAAGCCTTGTGGTGACGATATTCGGACGAGGAGAAATAGGTACCTCTTAATATGTAACAATGAAAAAGATATATTTTTAGTAGAAACTAATAAATCAACATTGAATAATTACAGTTTGCATTAGATATTATTATCTACTGTAGGTATATAGGTAGGTAGGTAGGTATTGCAAACTATCGCAGCTGACCACTGCGAGCGACGCGCCTAGTTGGTGCCTGGTTAGTCCCCAAGCGAGTGCAGAGTGACAGAAAGACAACACAACGACAACACGTCGTGTCTCACTGTCGCTTTTCCAAAGACACATAGTCCATTGAAATGTTACATTTTTTAGGCTTAACCTTGCGTTTTTTAGAGGACGCAATTTTATTTTTTTGATGTGTAGTCAGTGTAAAGCTAAAACCAAGTTTGTGGGGTCGCCACCCTTGTACCACGGCCGCCATCTTGAAAATAGGGGTTGAAATGGTTTTTACGATATGTCTTAACCTGAAAAAAAAAAATTGTCAACATAATTTGTTGCAAATTAAATTCTCAACAACTTTGGTTCAGTAACTTTTTGTCGTAGAACTATAAATAAAAAAGTTGTAAGCGAAGCCCCTTTATCAAAAAAATAAAATTGCGTCCTCTAAAAAACGCAACCCCAAATGTAACTTTTCAATGGACTAACAGGCTATGGGCGATAAGTTGACATAAGATCTGATAAGAGTCCCGTAAGTCAGTCACATATGCGTTGCTACACTTGAGGACTAACATGGTCACATTTCAACAAGTGCCACCGAAACAGCCAAGTTATGGTCATATAGAAAATTGATTAACAACTCGTCCTCTTACCTTGGCGGGTCACAGCCGCTCTGGCTATAGGCCTCCCGGAAGCCCATCGCGGAGGCCAGGTGGTCCAGCGGAGCCCGCGCTGGCTGCACGGCGGTCAGGGGCTTCCTTAATTCCAGGAGTTTCATCACAGCGCCGCGCCAATGCGTGTCGATTGCACTCTCCGGTAAGGTCGACAGAAGGGCGGCAACTGATTCCGACGCTTTCCTGCGGGGGTCAAGTTACGTATTATTGATGTGAAACATCTTTAGGCGGAGGGCAAACAAAATTTTTGGGGGGAGCGTGGCGAGCGTGGCGAGCGTGGCGAATATGGAATATATATACTATACAGTTCCGACAAATGACGGTCTTATTTTATGAATAAAATATAATACCTACATAATTTTTTTTTTTGTTTTATTATTTTTTTTTCTTATATGTTTTAGTTCCTATCATAATGTGTACTTTTGTGTATATTACTTGTACAAAATAATTTCCATGTTTTACATCTGCCAGGCGTCCCGTGACGGCTCACAATTTTTTTTTGAGAATAGCAAACGAACAAAAGCAAACATTGTTAAATCAATGTACCTGCAGTAGATGATCAAAAGGCCATGAGACGCGTGTTGTCTTTGTCGATTAACCAAAAGTATTATGTAATCAAAAGCATTTAATTCGCTGCAGCGGTGACAGCCGATAGATATCGAACTCGCCTCTCACACGGAAGCGGCATGAAAAATCTATGAAGAAAAAGCTTCACTCCGCAGATATTCGCAGAGACAACAAAAAGGGGATTGGATGTACATGCAGTGCATCCAATCCCCACATTCATGGCATTTTATATGCATCCTTAATAGTGACTAGGATGGTTAGTCCATTTAGCAGAGACAGTTAATAAGAATTAGTTGGTCAGTTGAAAATGAAATAAAAACGTAAAGTTCGTTAGTATACACGAGGACTGGTGCAGGGACTGTTAGTGATAGTAGTTAGTAGTCCTGTTAGTTACTACCTAGTAATAGTCAATTCAATCATGGTTAGTAATAGTTCGAAGTCAGTCACCGATGTGTTGCTACCCTTGAGGACTAAGATGGTCGCCTCTAAAGAAGTGTAACCGGAACCGGACCACAGTTGCTTTACACTATTACACGGTAGTCATGGGACTAGGTATCGTGGCGTCTATAGCCCAATGGCTCCCGTCGATTCAATGTGATCGAAAGAGCGGGCAGCAACGACGGGCGCGTTTTGTGGATGGGTGACCGCTAGGGGCTAGATTTTCATGGACGCTACCGTCTTTCGGAGGGCACGTAAAGTCGTCAGTCCCGGTTGTTTTCAATGGTAGAAACAGTCGTTAAGCCTTGTCTAAGACCTTCGGGTGGATTAAGAACATTCGACACTGGGTTGGCCACTAACCTTCTACCAATCCGCATCGGAGCAGCGTGGTGGAGTATGCTCTAGACCTCCCGCAGCTATGTCTGTGGGGGAGACCCGTGCCCAGCAGTGGGACGTCTATGGGTCGCAGCGATCGTGGCGGGCGGTAATACTGCCCCGGGCGAGCTCTAACCAAGCAGGTACCTCTTAGCGATGACGACAGGCCAAGGCCTCTCCAGCCAGATGCAGGGCTCGCTGTTGTTGGTGACCGGCTGGAAGGATCCGTCGCGGCAGAGGTATGCGAACGGTTCTGGAGATACCACGCCGGCGCGCCCATTCAGCTGGAGATTAGAGTTTTTGCTATAGGTGGTAACGAAATGTACCCTTTTCTCCTCTTTCACGGGCTATGGGCGCTTCTGAGTGAGGGAATTAGGATGTAAGTATGGTCCTTCTATCCGAGCAATTGCTCCATGGGTGAACTTCGTTGGTGACAAGAACGCGACTGCAGGCTGGAGTCGCTGGATGTGTTCGTGGAACGGTTGGTGCGTGTTGTGTTTAAGTAAACGGTTTGGTAACGGGTCACATCTTCATCTAAGGGTGATAGCGCCACTGCATGCGCATCTCCCTGAAAGCCAATCGCTCTCTAGAGAGCTGTTGGACTCCCGACCATCTGGAGGGAAATCGCGACTAACGCCTAGTAGTACCGCGCGCACGTGGTTTACCCCTTAAGCAATTGCCCGGATAGAAGGGATCTCCTAACTCCAAATTCCCTCAACGCAAGAGCGCCACTGGAGAGGAGGAAAGTTCTGCCTATAAGCGCTTACGACTGACAATCCATTCGCCCTGCGCAAGACTACACCTTAAATCAGTCAGAGCTAAACTTTCGTGACGCTAACTGTTCTAGAAACTAGAAATCATCCTCATTTCTGGCGCTGGTGAACTGTACCACAGGTTTCCAAAAACCTTCATCAGTCACCAGGCTCTCACAAAGTATGGTCTGAATATACAACTATAAATAAGACTATTGTAAACAAGACTGTGAGAGCAAATGAATAAAAAAAAATCTTTATCTTTATTTCTAGGCCAGCATTCTGAAGAGATAGTACGTGTCCTCACCCCGAAGTAAGCAGTGACGTCATCCTTGACCGCCCACACCACGTCCCCCGCGCCGTCCGCGAGACAGTTCAGCGCGCCGCTGTTGCCCCAGTAGCGGTCCGCTCGCGTGCACGCCGCCGGCGCAGAGCACGCCGCGCATAGAGACGGGTAGCGTTGCTCTGTGGGTAAAGATATTATGTTTGGAAAGAAAACCTTTATTTGTCTCAATATAGGTACACACAATAAAAAATAATTAAATAAACAACAACAACCAAAAATAATTATACTGTAAAAATTTTTTTTTTTTAAAAAGCTTTTATAACTTGACCTTGAAACCTAATCGTGGTCAAAGTTCATTACAAGACTTTACCACAAGTGCAAACACGACTATGATACGATATTCCATCATGAAGTTCCAGTTAATATCTTCCGGCTCCATCATCAGATCAGTTCGACAGTACCATATTATTGCATTGTCATCGGAACCTAATATGTGTGCCAAATTTCAGCTCGATAGCTTCAGTGGAAGTGGGTGAAATATTGATTGCAAGATTCCAGGACATACATACATACATACATACATACATACATACATACGAGTGAAGTTAAATAAAAGCTTTTAACAACAACAACCAAAAATATGAAACACATATAAATTACATTAAAAAAGAAGAGAAACAAAATAGGACTACTCTCAGCCTGTGCCGTGGTACTGAGAGAACCACGGCTGCTGGTTTTCAGCGTAGCACTTTTTTTTTCTCGAGCAATCGTATTTGCGGTATAACAATGTAACAAACTTAAATAACTAACATAACATATATTTCATTGTGAAATTGATTAATAAATTAAATGTCTGACATAACATATTACACGAACATAAAGCAATAAATCAATGACAATAGAAATAAAAAAAAAAAACAAATTAAATGAAAACAAAAATAAAAATAAAGCAGTCGAAATAGAACACCAATTAAATAACAATATTAAAAGCAACCTACTCGATGTGAGTGCCGTTTAGTGCATCGGTAATAATTTAAATTCTGTTTGGCACTCAGAACAATTTGGGATCGGTCGACTTGCCCAGTAAACAAAATCCCAAATAGGTTTACGCGGAGTCACGCCATTCTACAGCGTTGGAGCAAGCGATTGGTTATTCTATGCTCGCACATACTTGGTTGATTAATCTTGAGTCTTTCATGCATTGAATTGACAATATGAATAAAACTTACCTACTACGTTGCAGTTATTACTGCCTAGGAATAGGAATGCTGGATCCAAGAAAGCTTTTTTTTCCCGTTTGAAACCTTTTAAAGGTTCCCCGGGTAGGAGTGACCCCATCCGAATTTCCATCCAATTAAATCCCTTCGGTGTCCTTCCTCAGCGCTTGTGGGCTTCCAGTGGAACCAGACTTCCATTGGAAGGCAGCTGTGACCAGCGCAGCGCCCGTAATAGGCTCAGGCCCTGAAGAGACGCAGACGCCTTTGTGTTTTGGGCGTCGTGCGGCCACACACACCTATCCCCTTCTCGGGGTCGCTGGTTGGGTGGCTCGAGCTCTCTTGCCACCAGAAGTCCCCTTTTAGTCGTCCCTTACGACAGGCAGATACCGTATCATTATTCTGGTCCTGTAGCGTCCATAGCCCAGTGGCTCGCTTCGATTCAATGTGATCGAAAGTGTTAAGCAACGACGGGCGCGGTCGGTTAGTGGATGGGTGACCGCTAGTGGCAAAAATTTCATGGGCGCTACCGTGCTTCGAAGGGCACGTAAAGCCGTCGGTCCCGGCTGTTTTCAATACTGGAAACAGTCGTTAAGCCTTGTCGAAGACCTACGGGTGGCTTGAGAACATTCGACACTGGGTTGGCCACTAACCCCTCCACCAATCCGCATTGGAGCAGCGTGGTGGAGTATGCTCTAGACCTCCCGCAGAAGTGTCTGTGGGAGAGACCCGTGCCCAGCAGTGGGACGTCTATGGGTCGCAGCGATGCGAGCGATTCTGGTCCCGAGGGGACGAAGGCTTGGGTATGTACTATCTAGGAAACTCACTAAGTTCAGCGTCGCGCGCCACGTCCGGCACCCAGGGCCCCGCCTTGCAGGCCTTGTTGAAGAACCTCGCCAGAGCTCGGAGCCGGTTCTCGCTGAGGCTGAGGGTTGGCTCGCATGACCGCGTTATCACCAGCGACTCCAGATACTGGAAGATTATTTTTTTTATATGACTATGATACACTTTACGTCATATACATCCAGGAACTTTGCATTATATTCATTGACAGGCTATAAAATTGAATTGTTAAATGTAGAAATGTACGTGGCTGACGCACAAACCGTGCAGGCCAAGAAAGGGAAAAAATAAATAAATGTATAAATGGTTTTTGTTTAACTTTGAACGTTCGTACGTTCAAAGTTAAAAAAAATCGTCTGATTTCGCGTTATTCTTTCCCGCGTACCGCCTTAACAAAGCTTGAATATAAGATAGATCTTCTGTTAATTATTATTTATCTGTATTTATTAGCAAGCTCAAAGTTGCTCAGCGCACTATGGAAAGATCTTTGCTCGGTATTTCGCTACGAGACAGAATTCGTAATGATTAAATCCGTAGTTCAACGAGGGTTAACGACAGCTCGTCGAATTAGCAAGCCGCTCGACAACAAGGTAGACAGATGCTTAAAGAAGTCAGTGGTAACCGCTGGACCGGGAGGAGTGGCACCAATAAAAGGAGGCTAATGTCCAAAGGGTGATGGATGGATCCGCTATAGAAGTAAAGCAAGGAACCTTACCCCCGACAGCGTGTCGCTCAGCGGCCGCAAGTCATCATTACCCACTCCGGGGTGGCAGAGGGTGGTGTTCTCCAACACCCCTCGCAGCGAGGACCTCGTCTCCGGCAGCACACGTCTGTTCACCACCGCCACTACGCTTCTTTCGAAGGGCCCTGGAGAAAACACTTCAATAAATAATTGTCGTTTAGGAGTAACACGGTAGGCATCAACTTTGTGAACCGGCGGTAGATACAAAAGTGTTATGACGTCCATTAAGCGTATACAAAGTACCATAATACCTAACCAAAAGTAAATGAATCTGAATCTGGAGAGGCCTACACGTCCATCAGTGGAGCTCAAAAGGCTGATGATGAATGGATATGGCTATGGCCTGTGTTGCAGGTGGTGGTCACACAGAAAACACCGCAACTTTAACCTTTAACAGCCATGCAAATATTTACGAACGATAAAGTCAGCCCCGGCCGAGATTAGCACCTGGGATCTCAGGCACTCACCACCAACCCCACGCGTTGTCTGCACGAGAATCGTCCACCAACCACTAAATGTACTACCAAATCCACATATTTTTTTTATACTGTAGACGGACAAACAGACATACGGGCCACCTGATGGTAAGTGGTCACCGTCGTCTATGGACACGTGCGACACCAGGGCTATCACAGGTGCGTTGCCTGCCTTGAAGGAAGCGTTTCACACTTTTTTAATTCACCAATCTTTACGTTGGATCTTGTGAGAATAGACACGTGTCCTGAAGTTGACCGTTGTAGCAGCTTAGGTTTAATGGTTGAGCGTGATCGAGACCAGACTCAAGCTGGGAGCACTCACGCTGCCTATCCCGTAGCTCGTGGGTGACCAGCACGTCGATGTCTGCCCATTGAGCTGCAACCAGGTCTTCGGGGCTGAACACGCCGAAATCCACCGACCCCTTGCCTATCCTCCTGAGGCAGTCCAATCTGGAAACCATAAAATTAAAATTAAAATTACTGGTAGCAGCTAGGAGTCTAGAGTTGTTCCAGGCGTATGGCAATAGGATCATAAGGTATTACATGGGACCTTATCATATTAAGTATTCTGTCTGAAGCTTAATTCTGAGTAGTGTTTTGTTGTTCATTCTCGCAACACTCTTATTTCGACGTTATCACGTAAAACTATCGTCTGTAAACCGACTTTACAGACAACCATTAATTTGAATATTTAATTTTATTTACTCGACAATTCAATTTTTACTATTGTAGTTAAAATCTATAGATATGAGAAAGTCTCACCGGTCAGTGCCCAGCACACACTCGACGCTGGAGTTCTCGTCGTCCAAGATGGGGCAGTACTTGGCGCCGCGCTTGTAGCTGCCACGCCCCTCAACTATGCACAGGCGCACTGCAACAGAATCATCATCTCAATAGTACATCGTCATCATCAATAGAAATCATTAATTAGATCATCATTATCTATACTAATACTAGCTGACCCCCGCAAACGTTGTTCGTTCTGCCATATGAAATGTCAAAGTGACGCGACGCTTCAAGACAATGAATGACGGCTAAAATATTTGGTTAATGTTCAATCATATAAAAAATACTAAAATCGTGTTTAAAAACATTTTCCAGTGGACCAAATTGTGAATCTAAACCTTTCTCGAATCCCCTTGAACGTACACAAAATGTCATCAACATCCATTCAGCCGTTTAGGAGGAGTTCACTGTCATACACACGTACACATGAAATATAGTATACAGGGTGTCCCAGAATGAATGGATAATCCTTGAGCCCCGCACAGAACAGCTCTCCAGCCTTGTCGAAGACCTTCGGGTGGCTTGAGAACATTCGACACTGGGTTGGCCACTAACCCCTCCACCAATCCGCATTGGAGCAGCGTGGTGGAGTATGCTCTGGACCTCCCGCAGCAGCAGTGTCTGTGGGGGAGACCCGTGCCCAGCAGTGGGACGTCTATGGGTCGCAGCGATACCTGAAATGTTTTATTATTATTAAAATGTATTAAGACATTAACTTTTTAATTTTAGTCGTATTTACTCGTTTTGCATCTCAATAGCAATAACTTCATAGTAGTATTAGATAAAATGATGTATTATACCATTATTTAATCTGTATTAACTGCGCATGTTTTTAAAATAGCTGGACACTTACGTTTTCATACTTTTTTTTTACATGAAACACTCTCAAACTATGTCAAAATTATTTTGGTATCAAATTTCATGTTAAAAATTCAAGTTCTTATTTTTTTTATAAAAAAAGTATCACAGATACTTATATTATTTGATGTATTTCTAGTAGTATAGTCTATCAGGAATAAAATGACACCAAAAACGCCAAGAATATCATTAATTTGTGGCAGTTGTGTAAATTAGTGTGAAGTGAAGCTAAAATAACGTATGTTTTTCTAAAAAAAATCATATTTTGGGTATCACTTGGAATTTTTTTTTTTTGATTTTTTTTTCTAAGCGCTGGAGAGCTGTTCTGTGCGGGGCTCAAGGATTATCCATTCATTCTGGGACACCCTGTATAAAGATTATAAAGAGGAATGATTTGTTTATGTTTTCACACAAAAACTACTAGACCGATTTCAAAAATTCTTTCACCATTAGAAAGCTCACTGAGTGACATAGGCTATATAATATTACTAGATGTAAACGAAACTATTGTTATGTCTAATTCCACGCGAGCGAAGCTGCGGGCGTCCACTAGTATTATATAAGTATAGGTTGTTCATATAATGTTCCCATTGTATTAGTATCTGCATGTAAATTGCCGTGTCAATTTGACGAGGTAGGCCACTATGTCGTAATGTAAGGAAAACGATCAAGGAAAACTGGAATCTAGTAAAAATTAAAACTACAAATCTGAACATTTAAAAGCTTTGTTTACATATTATAGGTTTAGCAACAAACAAATTTTAGTGGGTTAGTTAAGTAGTCAGTTGGTTTTTTTATGGATTCATCATCACATCACAACCCTTTCTTTGTCCCACTATTGGGCTCGGGTCACCTCTCAGAATGGGAGAGGGATTAGGCCTTAGTCCACCACGCTGGCCAAGTGCGGATTGGCAGACTTCGCATACCTTCGAGAACGTTGTGATGAACTCTCAGGCATGCAGGTTTCCTCACGATGTGTTCTTCACCGTTATAGCAAGTGACATTTTAATTTCTTAAATCACACTTAACTTAGAAAAGTCATTGGTGCGTGTCACTGGGGTTTGAACCCGGACCACTCGAATGAGAGGCGAGTTCGATAGCCACTGGGCTGTCACCGCTACAGATTATATAATGGCAAACGATGCATGCACCACCACCTATCCACTGCTCTCCGAATCTCCGATTGATCAATGTTTTTTCCTCTGTGTTCGAATCTCTTTTAGGTCTCTATTCTGTGAATTCATTGCAGCAGCCCATGATAAGGAATCACGATGAGTCATATCATCAAAATTGTATCATATTCAGGGTCTGTCACAGATTCACAGTTAGTTTGGGTGGCATCGGATGGACGCAGCATACTCGTTTGCTATTTGTGATATTAAATTTCATTTCTTATAACGCATTTATATGAAAAGTCAATCGTGGTAGAGATTTGAACCCTGACCTTTGGAATTATACCGAATTTTTAATCACTGGGTCTTCACCGCAGGACTGTCATTATAAGATTGAGGAAAACAATCTGTGAGCCGCCAAGGTCTCTCGACAACATACTTACGTCATTAACCTGTTCGTTTTCTCATTTCATCAGCCAATTAACTCGTTCTTTGGCCATGATTTAACTGGCACCTCGAACATCGAACATTAAAAGTAATACATGTTTCATATGTCCAGTGGACAGTGGTCCATAATATAATATCATAGTCCTTTTCCTTGTAGCGTCCATAGCCCAATGGCTCGGGTCGATTCAATGTGATCCAAAGAGTTAAGAAACGACGGGCGCGGTCGGTTTGTGGACGGGTGACCGCTAGTGGCAAAATTTCATGGACGCTACCGTGCTTCGGAGGGCAAGTAAAGCCGTCGGTCCCGGTTGTTTTCAATGTTGGAAACAGTCGCTAAGCATTGTCAAAGACCTTCGGGTGGCTTGAGAACATTCGAGACTGGGTTGGCCACTAACCCCTCCACCAATCCGCATTGGAGCAGCGTGGTGGAGTATGCTCTAGACCTGCAGCTGCGTCTGTGGGGGAGACCGTTAAGAGAGATAAGAAAATTAATTATTAGTCACCAGCGTAAAGACGGGTTTTCCGGTGTACTTAATCATGTCAAATGTCAATATTACATGTTAGTGGTATACAATCAAGTTCTTGCTATAAAGTCATGGATTTTCCGGTCATTTTAACAAAGTACATTGAGAACCTAGTCATGTTAATTTGAAGCGCACACGGTTAAGCTACATCAGCTATGACCGCTAGTAGCAATAGTAGCAAAATGATTTTTACATGATAGAACCTGTATGCTATTTTGATTCCAGAATCCTGAAAAATTATTGTCATAGATGTCACAGGGCAGGTCGCAGTAGTTGGGTGCAGTTGTGCGTGGACGCGTACAATACATTCAAATATCACTTTTGCGCTGCGTCCATACATCTATCCTACAGCTTTTTGAGGTCCACTGCTGGACATAGGCCTCCCTCAATCGACAACACTCCTCCCGATCCTGCACCCTCTGAATTCAACGGTTTCCCGCTGTCTTCACGTAGTCAGTTCGCCTCGTCGTAGGGCAGCCTATAAGTACTTTTATTTCCATTCGAGTAATTTTCTTACCCAACGGTTATCAGTCAGTCGAGCGACGTGGCCTGCCCATTGCCACTTCAGTTCACCGATCCTTCGAGCTATGTCGGTAACCTTCGTTCGTCTACGGGTTTTATCATTGCGAATACTATCTCGTTGAGAAATACCGAGCATAGCTCTCTCCATACCGCGCTTAGCGACTATGAGCTTGCGGATCAGACCGACGGTAAAGGTCCACGTCTCGGACCCATATGTCATCACTGGCAACACACACAGCTCGAACATATTCGTCTTCAGGCACTGAGTATTTTGCGTGACGTAAATAAATAAATAAAAAGTGAATATCCTTAACTAATCTATCATCATCATCATCACAACCCTTTCTTTGTCCCACTGTTGGGCACGGGTCTCCTCTCAGAATGGGAGGGATTAGGCCTTACTCCACCACGCTGGCCAAGTGCGGATTGGCAGACTTCACATGCATTCGAGAACATTATGATGAACTCTCAGACATGCAGGTTTCCTCACGATGTGTCCTTCACCGTTACAGCAAGTGACATTTAATTTCTTAAATCGCACTTATCTCAGAAAAGTCATGGGTGCGTGCCGCTGGGGTTTGAACCCGGACCGCTCGAGTGAGAGGCGAGTTCGCCGGGCTGTCACTGCTGTTATTATACGAGTAAGTATAACGTCCCAATAATCTATACCGACATTTATATGTACCTAATGAATATAGTCAACCCGCAGTCGCCACAGTCATGGGCAGCGGGAGCTCAGCTGCAAAACTTATTTTTTTACCTCAACCTCAAGTACAGTCGAACAAAAAGCGAGCACAACCGGTCAGGGCGGCCTTGGGCTGCCGAGATGTACTTGTCCGTGTGAAGAGGTCATTACTTGGGACGTTATACTTATAGTAAAGTAAACTCAAGTTAGTGTGACAAAAAAAATATATAAAAGCTGAATTTATCACAGAACAGATGGATCTGTGGAATTTATCACTCACACGCATAACATTTCTTATTGTGATTAATTTAAGAGTTAAATATATGCTATTGCGGAGTTTTATTTAGATTGATAAAGATCTATATTTTTGTAGAACATTGTATAATAACCTATGCACATTAACCTATGTACCTACATTATTATTTATGTAAATTGACATTATTATTGACAAATTATAAATTGACATAAGTAGATTGATCAAATGATAATTAACTAACTTCTAGTAAATATTTGTAGGTATGCCACTCAGTGGCTAGGTACATAGGCTCGTTCATTACATTCTTTGTTACCATCCTATTACCTGTACTGTACTTATTGACAAATGTAAATAAATAAATAAATATGACAAAGCAGTAAGACGCCAGACGCGTTTAAGGATTTTTAGAAGCACTTCCGACTTGCTTAACAAATATCAATATTTAGGGGAAGCTGAAAAGGGAAGCTTCTAGATAGCCTATAGTATTCCTCATAAATGTGGATATCTAGTAGAAAAATATATTTTTTTACTTCCGGAGATTAGCACATTTAAACAAACAAAAATCTCTCCCGCTTTATAATATTAGTATAGATAAGTATATTATATACAATTTCTCCCGGGGCATTAGTACCGCCATTTAAGGTACCAAGTACTTACCATTTCTGTCGTGCAGTAGGTAATTATTTTTCAAACAAAATGTGTTTTGGTGCGATAAAAAAATATAGCAAAATCTATGGTTCGAAAATTATGTTTTCCGGGTAAACTAACCAAGGGGCGACCATCTTGGGTAGTTCCCAAGAGTAGCTACGCACCTGAGACCGACTTGGAACGAGACTCCTACCTAAGTATTGTTCCGGACCTCTCGTCATGAGGGGTGAATGGGTGGTGCTGCATGAACGTTAGTACTTAAAGCCATTAAAAAAAAGGAGAATTGACGTCTGTAGTCTAAGTATTCTACAGTACAGATAACTAATCCCAGACAACAGACAAGTCTATATATTTATTTTGACAGTTCCCTATTTCGGAGCCCTGGAAGAACCGCCAATGTTGTCGTGTGTAAAATTAATTTATTGAAAATAATTTATCTGCAGAGATAATTAATAAATATAATAATTAATAAATTAATAATTTAATAATAATAATTTATTAATAATTTATTAATTTTATTAATAATTTATCTTATTTTTTTTTATCATTTAAAAATATTTTTTAATATTTTTCTGTGAATCAGTATATTTTTCTCTTTTTATGCTGGAATGTACAAAAAAAACAACTTTTTCATATGCGCTGTCGATGTTCATCAATTTATAAGACGTTATCACGTCAAAATAGGTATAAAGATTGCAATGGACTGAACAGACAATGTCCCGGAAGTTTAAATTTAGATTTATGTAATTATTGCATAATTTATGATGATATTTCCTGAAAATTGAAGGTTTTTATTTATAATAAAACAGTGCCAAGCGCGATACCGACACAAACAGCTGATTTCGTATTCGACATTATCTACAACAGAATGCAGAATTCTTTATTCTGAGACTTTACGTATCGTATTCTACATATCCACCATAGAATTATAGAGTAATAAATCTATGGTTCGAATGCAAAATTTTCATTACCTACATTTAGCAAAATACTTCCGGATACATTTTATCCATTACAATACATACTTGGTTTAAATATATACCATTTTTATATTTATTATATAATTTATATATTATATTGTTCAGGACTTTGTGACGACTATGGATACACATTTTACACTTTTAGACAAAGAATTTGAAGCTTTTAGGTTTTTAGATGATTTGTTATATTTTCTGGGAAATACGATATATCAACAAACATTTAAGAAATTATATCCTATTAAATTCCACAACATGGCGACCTTCCTATTACATATAATAATATCTGGGCTGCCACGACCTAACTGCGGCTGCTGCGTTTTTCCTCGTGTTTGACGGAACCCTAAAGAATGGACTGTGATTATAGGTAAGTGTTCATCCGGTTACGCGTACAATTAGGTTTTTCGATAGTTAAGTAACTTTTTATGTCAGTGATTCTGTTCAAACACGGAACCCATGTAAAGATCACATGTATGACGTAACCGGTTTCGCAGTGTGCAAACCAGATTTTTTGATAGATTAACAACTTGATTTGACTTTATGGAAATATAAATCAGGAGAACCTGTATGGTGGTATTAATTCATATTACAGCGTAGATGATACCTCAAGGACATGACAAAAAATTTAAAATAAATAGTTAAATAATCAATATATAAAACAGTATATGACATAGGTATATAATTACAATAACAATATAATATAGTAAATACTATTAATTAAAATGTCTGCCTCTCTCCTCATGTTGCAATGCTTTTTAACAAGGTGCACGTGTTGGTTGTATCTAATTGTATGTTACCTACTAAAACATGTGTAAAGCAATAAATGTTAAATAAATAAATAAATTCTTTACACAATACAAACTTCGTAAACGAAAACATAACAAACGCAAGCTCTCTTTGAGAGTTCTCTTCCAACCATCTATCGAGTGTTAAGAAATCCTGGAGGAGAGCTCGTAACTACTAACTTTAAACCGAAATAACCTTCAAATTATTAATTTAATAACTTATTTTTTCTCAGTATCTTTAAGGTCTGGATAGGAGCAACTTTACGATGAAAAAAAAAGGCATCGAAGGGGTAATGTAAATGACTGTACCGATTCTGAAAAAACTGTCACTAATAGAAAGCTATCATTCCCGAGTATCATAGGCCACTTTTAACGTTTGTAAATTAGCGGGTAACAGCTATACGATACACTGACAGCAACGTACGTGGGTACGTATTAGTTGTGTTCGTCTAGTCGCCGGCTTACTTGCATTTGTCAATCATATCATATCAATCATAATCATAATTTATTTGCAAGAACAAAGTATCAGTTGATACTTTACATAATGTTCTGCCTCTGTAAGCATGCAAATGTCAAATACAGGGAACAAAATTTCATTAATCTAAATTTAAAATGTGGCTAAAATACAAAAGAAAATAATTAAAAAAAGTCAGCTGGACAGTTGAAAAGGTGTCATTCACGTCTTTCTTTTCTTTCTTACGCGACAGGAGAAATATCGTAGGACTAATCTAGCTAGCCTCGAGCACCTGTGGTTGCACGGCTTCGAGTCGTTAGGGTTGGCTCTTTATTTCTTCTCTCTCTATCGTTTGATTTATCTATTTCGGCGTTATTTTAGGAAAAGCTCATGTAACTAAACCATGAAACGAATCAAAAAATAATCTTTCTTGAGCATTCCGGAGATATAATTGACACAACAATCCGGTGTAATCAGGGAAAACCCAACCGTAGTTATTAGCAGGTATCTCGACTTTAGAGTAATATTTACCTTGATGTTTTTACACAGGTGCAAATCCTACTTTTCCTTAAAGAAACTGCAAGGAATTCCATGAGATTTCATCGAACTAATTAGGTACGTCTGCGAAAAGTTAGGCGGTAGAATGACGAACGTTCGCCACACCAATTTTTTTGACTCTGAATACTATGCTACTATACCAACTACCTCGTCGTAAGCACTGCTCAGCCGAGGTTCTGAGTTCAATACCATAGACCCTAAAACTGAAATGTGTGGTGTGTGTGTATGTGTGTAACCACAATGACAAGCGTGACTGCTAAGATGTGTGTGTAGGTACCACAATATTATTGTACCTAATACACACCTCTGCTCCCTTCGAGGAAATACAGGCGTGATAATACGTAATGTTTTCTGATCCAGTATTAGGTAACGTTGGAAAAATGCAGTAGCCAGTTACTATATCTTATACAATACAAGTGACAAACATTTTAGGCGGATCTATTACTTCCATGGTTCGAGGTTTGTTTCAAGTGTGATGACGGCGGAAGCAGATGTCATGGATATAGCTTGCAATTGACAACATTTTATTTTGTTAACGTATGTACTAATAATTTTGTATAGAGTAATGATAAATCTATGTATGTACTCATATTATTATTTTATTAAAAGGCAAATGAAAAACTAAAATACACGTTTTTTTTATCTTGTGTTTTCTTTTATAAGAAAATCTAGTACATTCTGCCGTAGCAATGACGAAATCATGCATTTTTCGGTTTTTTTATTTGTTAATTGATTTTTTTAATATATATTTTCGGACTCAAGGCGCAAAAATTAAGAAACGGTATTCTTAGTTTCACGTGTTACAAATTTTGAAATGTTGACAACATTCAAGTTAAAATAAAAGTGTGTGTGTACTTATGTACACGCGTTAGAAGTTATACTTCTTTGGCGTAACAACATAAAAATCTTTTCAAAAATTTTATCTTCGCCTTATACTACTACGTTTGTAGAAAAAACGACACTAACAATAGAAAAAAGGTACTTATTGAATACATTGAAAGTTTTATTATAACGCATTATCTAGTTAAATAAAGTTTATTTAAATATCACAAAAAAATTATTTCTACATTGACAGCACCTGACTAGCAGACTTTGACAATTAATTGAAAGTGTACACTGTCAAACCATTGTTTGACAATGTTTACTATAGCTAACTTCAGGGTGTCGGTTTTTTGTGACGGTGTGCGCGCGCATCGTAAAAATTTACTCTCATCATATTTCCCTAACGCGCCAAAAGAAGTATACATAACTTCAAAAAATTTTTACGTGTAGCCTTCCATGCGAATAAAATGCAACTGTTTACGTAACCACAGATAAAAATAAAAACAAAGGTCGAAGCTGGTTGCCCTTCAAATTAATTAAATTTGAATATTTTAGCTTCACCATCTGTCTGTAAAATTAATACATACCTAATATTTTATTATAATACTAGCCACGGCTCGAGGCGCTGCTCGCGTTGTAAATTTTTTTTTATTACAGCCTTCACACACCTTTTCCTAGGTACCTACTACACTATTCCAATTTGTTTTATCAGTTCACAGACACAAATACACAAACACCAGGATAAGGGGTACACAAACAAGATACAGGATTTATATGACACTTCCATTAAACACAAAACAGGTAAGAACGACCTATCTATGGCCGACTTTATGGATATTGTTAATGGAATTGTCCTAAGAACTGACATTGTTTACTTTTCCCGACCTTCACAAGTGTTTTTGTTTACATTAGGTCATCTATGTACATTTTATTTATTTATCAAGTGGGAAACCTTTAAATGGTAAAAAAATTATTAGTACCTAAGTAAGTTTATGTAAGTTTATTGCTTTGTTGCATGAGTGGTAGGCTTATTCTACCACTCATTTACATGTCTCCAGTCACAGGTACGCTGGAAGATATTTCTTAGGGAAATAAGCGTTACCTTTGTAAATAAATCATATATTAAGATTGTATTTCCTGCTCTTGTTCTCCTGAGTGTACATAAATGCAAATAAATTAATTAATTAAATTAATCTCACAGCGTGAGAGCAACAATGCGTTATGTATGTGGTATTTTCACATTATCACCAATTAAAACTCGCTAGGAGGCTTCACCAAATGGTGAAACTCCAGGATCTCTATAGGAGTAATAAGAGACTAGGTGCCTCTCTTCTCACTTTTTCAACAACTCTTTCTTTGCCCCACTAATGCTCACGGTTCTCCTCTCTTAATGAGAGAGGTTAGGCCTAAATCCACCATGTTGGCTAAGTGGCTTTATGGAGATCGACCTCTCAGACATGCAGGTTTCGTCACGATGTTTCCTTCGCCGTTAACCTCAGGTTACTTGTATCTAACTTCTTATATCGCACTACTTAATTGTAATTGGTGCGCGCCGCTTGTATTTGAACCCGGACCGCTCGAGTGAGGAGAGTTCGATAGACACTGGGCTGTCACCGCTTGTCACTTGCCGCCCGCATTTGTGCCGCAACCCCCTAAAGGTCCCTTTTAGTCACGGCATGCAAGGGCTACCTACTATTTAGGTCCCGGATCCGGGAATAAATGACTTGGACACTATTATTCTGTAGCTTGAATTGAAAGCCTACCCTAATTGCCTATTAACTATATCTGTATAACTCATAAACTTTCTTATCTATGATATTAATAAGAATAGTTATATATAATGTCAAGGAAAACTAGGTGCAACTTATGTCTTTGCATAATTTTTGTAAGAAATGAGACACAACTTCATTACCTTCTGCATTTCATAATGATTCGCATTTAAACCAGTCAAGATTTTCAAGTTTGTCGCCGGATGTTGGTTTGTTTGTTTGTTTTATTATCTATCCAGTTTATTCTGGTTCATTGTTATCTTCTTACGAGTAAGTGTTCTGCTGTGTAAGTTGTCATAATTCATGAGCGCCCACAGATGGTTGTGCCTTTAATACAACAAAAAAAAACAGACCTATACCTATGTATTAGATTATCTAAATTAAGATCTATGTATGTGGCTATGTGGTGATGCATATAAACGCTCACACACCTGTGTTGCTTGAGACAGAAAACTACACAATTTCGCATCCATGACCCGAGAACAAATACATATACCTATATATTTTTTTTTAATCTTTATTTTTTTTAAAGGGGTTTTGTCATTGAATGACTATGTATTGTCACCCCCGTACAGGCAAAACTCACAAACTTCACATTAACACGTAATTATACAACTGAGTCAGCCTTTTGGCCTCTCCACATAAAGGGTTAGCCAAAAGACTGTTACAGAATCCCACATCAACAAATATATTTTATCTGCGAAATAAATATGTGTGACTCATCAGCATCACCAAAGTGCCACGGAGTCGCCTATTATCTAAAATTTTAGGTAGGTAGGTCATATGTTTTTTAGTTTTTTATGGTAAACTGTAGTAAGAGAGACTGGATAACTGTTTGCGGCAATTTGTGTGTGCTGCCTGACCACATTGTTTTATTTAAAGTAAGGTAGGGTTCCATATTTGAAGTAGGTACTTACATTCAAGTATGTTGCAAAACATTGAACTAAAATGTGGAGGGGGACCCGATCCGAAGGGGAGGATTTGCAAAATGCTAGCTATTACTACTTATATTATAGTGGTGCAGTAAAGTCCGAACTAAGAAAAAGAATACGGGTCGCACTCAAAACCAGCGGCTGTGATTTTATTTCGTCTTGGCAATTCTAAGTGCTTCCGTCACCTGTAGTTACTTACATCTAAAATCCCTTTGTATTTTGATCGGTTATTTAGGTTTTTTTATATTGGGTGTCTGCCAAACGGCACTTGGCCATGAAACCTCCATAGAATTTAGTGTTAAAAAATTGGCATAGGGATTCATTCACATAGGGGTTCATTAAACCTGGCGTTGTGCCCCTTGCCCTGCGCGACGCAGAGTTAACCGTGTACTACATCCAGGGCCGGATTTAGGGGAGGGCAACCGGAGGTACAGCCCCGTGGCCTCCACAAAAGAGGCCCCACAATAGACTTCGGAAAAACAATTGTTTCAAATTCCGACTAATAAACAATAGTAAACAACTTTTCCTTTGATTTTTTCTTCGCTGTTTTAGGTACCTTTACCTTTGTACAAACATGATTATATTTTTCTTAAATATGTATTAACAAATCATAGATATTATATATATTTTTATGTTTGTTAAATACTAATAGAATCTACTTGGTTTCACAATTTCAAAAACTCGACTGAAAAAAATTGTTCATTTCATTTGGAAAATAATTTGGGGCCAGGCTCCACTGCTTTGTTGCCCCGAGGCCTCCAGACCTCTAAATCTGGCCCTGACTACATCCCAAGGGGGATGTTTTCGGACTTCATATCGCGCGCGCTTATAACATAATATTTGCTTCTTCTTACCTAGGTAGGTATATAAAATAATTGATAAAAAAGAAATGTTAATTTTGTTATAGGTACACATAAAAACCTACATACAAATAATTATATAACTTTTACCGTTTACGTCATACATACTCAGTCGACAGATTTGTACAATTTATTGTGCATAGGTACATACCTAATCCATATAACCTTTTTTTATTTTTATCTTTTTACGATCAAATTCATCCTATGTTAGATGAATAATTTAATAATAATCTAAAAATGTTAGATGGTCAGTTCACAAATTAAACTCAATTGACGGAAATCGACCTCAGGATACAGATTTTCTACAACTCGATTATTTATATAACGTACACACCTACCTAGGCTTTTTATGTAAGTAATAAAAATAATATGAACAAAAGAATTATTAAGTACTATAATATTAGCCCGAGTTGTTTCTATCGTCAACGAACCTTAAAAAATAGTATTACTCACGATTTCCATTTTTTCCTGATCCAGTGCCTTGTAAATTAACTAACTTCAAACACACAACAATCAAAAGAGAAATGCACAAACTTCTCATTTTAAATTAAATTGTTTTTTTTTCAGTTCCCGCCAAAACTTTAACCCTAATCTATACAATAGCACTCTGTATTTTTCTTCTAGTTCTGTCCGCTAAAGTCCAAACACATTGACAATTTTTTTTTAGTGATTAAATCAACTTTTTTATATATTTTTTTAAATATTGTGCGCGGTTTCGTTCGCCGACGACATTTGAAGCGTCTTATGTGCGAATCAAACGCGCGCAGACTGATGTGAATACGAGAATCGAGAAACCGAAGTCAATTAAGTATGTGGAATTGGATTAATAAATTTTTTAACCTTTGCTACACAATACAGCCTGTCAAAAAAGCTTGCATAAAAGCAGATGGTGGACGCTTCGATGATCGTTATTAATAATAAGTAATAGGCACCTAATAAACCAGTTATGATTTTGATTTATTTTTGTATTAGCTTGTTATTCAAAAATCGCCCTAGGTGCAATCAGGAGAATGTCGAAATAAAATCCGTAACACATTCTGAGAAATCCTGAAATCATCATTCAGGATTTTCTTTTCATTCTATGCTAACAACTAGGTACGGGTAGGTAGATAGGTAGGTACTACTACTGTCTGGTAGACAGATCTAGGTATATCTAAAACGTCTGTGGTCTTATGAAAGTCTAGAACAAAGGCTCGTATTGTATTGAAGTTATGTGCTCTAGCGTGCATGTGCTCCATAGCCCAATGGCTCGCGGCGATTTAATGTGATCGATTGTTAAGCAACGATGAACGAGGTCGATTTGTGGATGGGTGACCGCTAGTGGGAAAATCTAGTCGGTCCCGGTTGTTTTCAATGGTGAAAACAACCGTTAATCTGGTCGATGACCGCTTGCGACCATTCGACACTGGTTGGCCCTCCACCAATCCGCATTGGAGCAGCGTGGTGGACTAGGCTCTAGCTAGACCTTCCGCAGATGTGTCTGTGGCTCTCGGCCGTGCCGAGCGTAGACGTCTAGGTTGCAGCTTTTAATTTAGTCCAGTCTGGTGAAAAAGTGGTTACCTGTCAATGTGTATTAATGCCTGGCTGTATGCAAGGGAAAGAATTAAAGTCGTTTTTTTTAAATAGGTATCTGCCATTTAATTCCGGACTTCTGACAACGTCAAAATAATACACAAATTTCAATTTCAATTCAAATGAAAAATGCAGTTAAGCGTCCATTTACAGTTCAACGAAGAACAAAAATTTAATCTGAGACCATAGGTTCGTGGTCTAAAGAAAAAAAGCTATTATAGCTGGTCACAGATGGATCCGTCGTAGCTGGATGTACCAATGAACCGACTTTCGAACTATTACTTATTTTTTCTGTATTTTCATAAATTTTTTGTTGCTTTTTAGAAGATTCACCTAACTCTGTCCCTTTAATTGCCTGTGGCTCTATTCCTTTTGGCGCCAATGCTTGGTTTGATTTTTCAACGGACGATGACTGATTTAAGAGTTCATAGCAGTCTTTTCCTATCTTCTTGTCTATTGTTGGTGTTTTCACTTGGCAGTATTGGTTTCTAAATTTTAATCTATTTTTTGCTCTTCTACACCTGTAATCGTTTTGCCTCTCCCTATATTTTGATTTCATTGGCCTAGTCCTAACTGCAGACTGAGATCTGCGATTTACTGTTGATTCTTTTAATCGATGACTGATCCTTTTGCGTTTTAAGCACGTGACAGACGCGTGATTTTTGTGCATGTTCGCGTTTTTAACCGCATTTATCTGTAAAATTAAAAAAAGTCATAAATAACGTTGACTTACATATACATACTTAGGCATAAATGAGTTGGCAGAATTACACTGTACCTACATATTAGTCTATTGTTTATACTAATATTATAAAGAGGAAACATTTGTTTGCAATGTTTTCACACTTAAACTACTAGACCGATTTCAAAAATTCTTTCACCATTAGAAAGCTGTATCGTCACTGAGTGACATAGGCTATATAATATTACTAGGTGTAAACGAAACTATTGTTATGTCTAAATCCACGCGAGCGAAACTGCGGGCGTCCACTACTCGTCTATACTAATATATAAAGAGGAAAGATTTGATTGTTTGTTTGAATCGAATAGGCTTAAAAACTACTGAACCGATTTGAAAAATTCTTTCACTGTTGGAAAGCTACACTATCCCCGGGTGACATAGGCAAAATTTTATTTTGGAAAAAAATAGGGTTCCGTAAGATATTTGGGTTTTTCTGACACAAGGTGTAAAAAATCAACCAGAAAAGTTACTTATTTTGCGTACGCTGCCTAAAATATAAAAGATAGAACCGTAAAATGTTCTAATTAATTGTAGATCTTATAAATATCTATAAAAAAAACCGCGACACACTATACCTATCTATGTCTTCACTGAGTGACATAGGCTATATAATATTACTAGGCGTAAACGAAACTATTGTTATAATCTATATGTAAAATAAAGTCGTGTTAAATTTTTATTTTTTTAGTAACCTGACGCAAATAGGGTTTATGTGTGTGTATTATAATTTTGATTTTAATATAAAATACCCGTGCGAAGCCGGGGCGGACCACTAGTTAGATATAAATAGATAACGCAGCGTTACGTCGGTCCACCCTGCTCCTCTACACCCCCCTCTGTCTGCGCTACGCCTCCTACTAGGCTCGTACACGTCGTACTGGTACCACCAAAACTAGTCCCATTATCCTCTATTCCTGGTGCGCACCTGGCACTGCACCTACAGATCTTAGCAATGGACCGTCTATCCTGCTCTTCAGCAATGGAGTTCGCCCGGGGCAGTACCACCGCCCGCCACGGTACCTAGTGCCATTTTTGCCGTGTAATAATTGTTTTTAAAGCAATTATGGTCCGGTTGGAAAGGTGTGGTTTCCGGTTACACTTCTTTAGAGGCGACCATCTTAGTCCTCAAAGTCAGTCACAGTTGTCATGGGCAGCGGATGGGTGGTGCTGCAAGCTCGTTTGCTATCTTGTATCCATAAAAAAAAACAGCTTTTCTATGAGCGCCGGGTACGCGGCGTTGTGTCGGTAAACTCGCGTGATACCTCTCGCAGATGGACCTCGTTCTCCGTTCAGTGCCATTACCAGAACAGGGAAAGCCATACTTACAATTACCGCTGCGCTCCTGATACCATGACAAGTGCAAGTGACTACTCACTCGCGGTAACTCACGGGTCGATGACGTCACATGCGTACCTTAGCAATGGACAGGCGTCTATCCAGCTCGTCTTTGAGCGCCGGGTGCGCGGCGTTGTGTCGCTGGACCCGGGCCACGCGGTCCTTGCTAGGCCTCCCCCGGGCCTCGTACCCCGCTTGGTGCGTCTGCCAGAAATGGTCCACGCTGTTTGGAGTTCTCTGTTAAAGAAAATGTTATTATTTCAGTACATGTAAAAACTTTACAATCTTTAAACCCATAACGAGCGATCATTATTTTGGATGTTCTTGAATAGAATTTATTATTTTCAAACAATTATTTATTATGTACGTATTGATACCTAAACCTTCCTCATGAATGACTCTGTCTATTGATGAAAATCCGTTAAGTAGTTTTTGAGTTGATCGCTTACAGACCGACATACAGTCCCAGTTGTTTGTTTATGTTGTATGCTGGTCGTTGTTATAGGCCTACTAATTATTTGTTTTAAAACATCCCTTGAAGATAGAGATAATTCTGCACGTAAAACGAACTGACCGCGGGGAAAGCTGAGTTTATATAAAGAACGGGCTGTTTGACCTACCTCTGACGGCTTAAAGTTCCTCATAGGCCGTGGGCCGTCCAACGCGTGCACCACAGCTTCGATTACCTCACGGCTGCAGTTAGGATGTCGTATTCTGTACACGCTTGTTCCTCTTGAAGCCATCTTGCTTAAAAAGTTTTATGCTCCAGTTTATGACTAAATAATGAAGCGCAAATATACAGCTGCAAGATATAATAGATAGCTAGTAAGGCAACCAAGACCTTGTTTTATGTATAGGGAACCTTTATATGTTCTATATAAAGTAAGTATGGTGCAAAACAGCACCTCCAGGTACCATGTACCATTTCTGTAATAACTGTTTTCAAATTGTGTTGTGCTAGAAAGGGTGTTTTCCATTTTCACTTTTTTAGAGATCACCAAACCTCCATCTTAGTCTTCAATGGATTGTCAAAGGTGTTATTTGATGGCTGTGCATGTTCTTTTGCATCTTGTATCAATAAAAAAGTATGTAGTTAAAAAAATTATTTTGTTGGATTTTCTGCGCCATCTTTCGTCAGGTATGAAAAGTTAAGCTTAGGTTGCCGCGGTTCAGTAGCACCATCTCTTATCGAATAGCAAAGACTGTTTGTCTATTATTTTTTGTTTGTAAAATACAAATAAAAGCATAGGTATGTACATATTTAACGAGGATACAGGAAGTAAATAATAAATCTAATCTATGTCGGTCACAGATGCGTTGCTACCCTTGAGGTCTAAGGTGTTGGCGACTAGAAGTAACCGACAATAAAACCCCTGATTCAGAACACCTCAGATAAGAAGAACTATATAATATGCAACTAAAGGCAGAACAAAATAAAATTGATTTACGCCATAGCAAGCACTATTTAAAAGCTATTGATATAGTAGAATGTGGTATAATATCATAGAACTTACATGTACTTCTTCCTGTATTCACCAGTAATTTTTTTGGCTTTTTAAAAAATACTGAAATTTTTTAAAATTATTAGATTTGTCTAAAATGATTGCATTCTGACAGTTTTATTTCATCCTCAGCACAGACAGAAGATAGTATAGAGAAAATATTTTCAACATATCAATGGTATAGATCTCATTTTCATAGCATTTATTTATTCACTTGCAATAATTGTTAGTTAGGATCAAATCTCGCAACTTGAAATTTGTACGACCTCTTTTACGTGTTCCACTCCTTTTGTATATTGAATCAGATAAAATGAAAATGCATTTATTTCTTCATGTCTCTGCACTTGGCACACAGGTAGAAACTGCTCAACAACGACATCGTGGCAAGATGAAGTGACTCTTCCCTGACTGAAACTGCAGGCCAGGGTTTGAATCCCTCCGGTCACAGATTAATTTGTTTACCGTGTCATGGATGGTTTTCTGACTGCGTGTGCAAGAGTATATTATATAAATAACGTTGATGTTTTAAAATTGCATCATTACCTTAATAAAGAGCATATTTTAAACACTTGATACAAAAATGTGTTTCTAATTTGCAACCACTACTGAAAAGCTCCAATCACAGATTAATTACATTAGTTATACTTTTTAGATGCAACTATTATAGTCCTCAAGGATAGCAACACATCTATGACTACCTTTGCCAACTAACAGGACTAACACTAAATCCCTCCCCCAGTCCTCATCGCTACGACTCATAGACGTCACACTGCTGGGCACGGGTCTCCCCCACAGACACTGCTGCGGGAGGTCTAGAGCATTCTCCACCACGCTTCTCCAATGCGGAATGGTGGAGGGGTTAGCGGCCAACCCAGTGTCGAATGTTCTCAAGCCACCCGAAGGTCTTCGACAAGGTTTAACGACTGTTTCCACCATGGAAAACAACCGGGACCGACGGCTTTACGTGCCCTCCGAAGCACGATAACGTCCATGAAATTTAGCCACTAGCGGGTCACCCATCCACAAACTGACTGCGCCCGTCGTTGCTTAACTCTTTCGATCACATTGAATCGACGCGAGCCATTGGGCTATGGACGCTACAGTCCTCATACCCGACAACAATAACATGGGCAGCAGTGGGTAGGTGGTGCTGCAAGCTAAAAAAATACTACATAACTTAACTTATAACTTCTGAGAAAATAACAATTTTAAAAATATTCCTGTCCTTAATAACATGTAAGTATTGTATTAATTATTAATGTATTTTATTTATTTATTTATTTATTTATTTGCATTTATGTACACATAGGAGAACAATATCAGGAAATACAATCTTATTATATTATTAATGTACAAAGGTAACGCTTATTTCCCTAAGAAATATCTTCCAGCGTACCTGTGACTGGAGACATGTAAATGAGTGGTAGAATAAGCGTGCACACCATGCAACAAAGCAATAAACTTACATAAACTTACTTACTAATAAATTTCAATACATATAAATAATAGTACGATACATACAATATTATACAATATCATACATACACAATACAATAGATATAATATAATACATACATATAATTTACATAACTAGCCAATAAATATATCGTATCAGAGAAGTTATGTTTAAACAGAAAGAGATAGATAGTGTTCCTGGACTCGTTTTTTAAAGATGCCTAGGCTTCCTGACTCGCGGATCATCGAGGGGAGAGAATTCCACAGACAAACTGCACGAACAGAAAAGGAACGAGAGTAGTAACTGGTTTTATGAGAGGGACATTTTAGCAAGGTTCTTAAATGTTTCCTGCACGGAGCATAAGAAGGACGAAAAAAGGAGAAGCGCTCGCGAAGATAGGATGGGCAGCTTGGATTGTGCAGGATATTATATAGCAAGCACAATATCCTAGTGTTCCTGCGAAAGCGGATGTATGTATTATGTTATAGACAAAAGTTTGTATCACTGATTTTTACTCTTCCCTTTTAATTGTATCCCACTGCACGCCATGGTGCTCTTCTCACAGTGGCCTGTAGTGTATTCAGCCATGCTGTTCCAATGCAGATTGGCTCAGGGAAACCAACCTGTCAGAAGTTTTAACATCCAAATGGCTTACGCTGGATTTCAATAACATATCTACAGATAGATTTGGCTATCGGAGATAGAAATACGACACATTTTATATGGGACTTATGTCAAATTTCTATCTCCGATAGCCAAATCTATCCGTAGATAGGTTATTGAAATCCAGCGTTAATGACACTCAATTGGTATCTGGGACTATCAGCTAAAACTGATGTCGAGAACATTCTAGAAATGTTGCCACTGGAGATCTCCCTTTGACTAAGGACAGACAACCTAACGATGGGGGGAAAACATTAAGTTGAAAGCACAGGATTGGTCAGTGGTGTCGTTTAGCACAGGCCTATGTCAAGCCTTGAAAGGCTGATAGATAAATAAATAGATAGAGACCCTCCATTCACTTTTTTTTCTTACATCAAACAATAGGCTTACCTGATTTTCAAATACAAATCTATATATATAAAAGGAGAAGGTGACTGACTGACTGACATATCAACGCAGGGCCTAAACTATAAGGGCTAGAAACTTGAAATTTTGCACAGGGGTTCCTTTTATAACATAGGGGAGCACTAAGAAAGGATTTTTGAAAATTCACCCCCTAAGGGGGTAAAACATGGGGGTGCAAAGTTATGGGTATGAAACTTTGCCGTTTTTGAAGTCAAGTGGGCAACCCAAACACGGGCAAACATCATTAATGGGTCTAATTCTACGCGAACGAAAGCTGCGGGCGTCCACTAGTTTCCTATAAAAGAGTAATAAATCTATTCTATAAATAGACTGTTTACTAAATTGAACATTAGGCAGAAACATAATAGGAAAAACTTAGATACTATTAATACCTTTAGTAATACTATAGAAGTTAAACTTCTCAATGTGATACCAAGTAATCAATAAAGACAGTGTTGAAAATACATAAAAATTTGAAGCAGAGCAAAAATCTCAAAATTAAGGCAATATTTGGTTTCTTTCACTTCACAGCTTAATCAACTTTATAAAGAATTATTGCATAGATTTAATTAATTCACAAAATTGGTTTTATATTACTTTTATATGTTTTGTATGTTTGTACTAGATTATTAAAGAGTACTAAAATAAAACAGAAATGAAATGTTACAAAGAACTGTATTTTAAGACATTAACTTAAATGTAATACCGCTTATAGCTATGTTCAAGACCTACTTAGCATCTCGGCTCGATCTTACTATAGAACAAATCACAAGTCTTATGCTAGTTGGTTTGTGTGTCTGTCTATCGGCGACCGCGCCCACGGCCACCCCTTCCGCCTCTCGGGCCACCTCGACCGCCGCGGCCTCTGCCCCTGCCGCCCCTTGTGCCACCTCTCGGGAACCCTTCGCGCTTGCCTCGTCCCTTTGGTGCGTCGTCAATCAAAAGCGTCTCCAACGGTAAACTGTCTGGCAACAGGTAGTACCGAATATTATTTCCGCGTATGCTCAAAGTCTCCAACTGCAGCTCCTCCTTGTTCTTCAAAGTTACTTTCACAGCCTTCAAATGTGTGTTCATAGCGACATCGACGCCGGTGATCGTTCCGTGGACGACCGAACCATTTTTGAGCTCGATTGAGACTGTTTCGTGGCTCAATTTCATCAAAAAACGAACTAGCTTCATGGTTGATGTATTTTAATCTGATTCTATGATTATAACAATGGTTAAATTAACTGATTTTAACCTCAAATCGTTCTGACAGGATAAGAAGAAGTTAAACAAAAATATGGCGTTCCCATAAGTTTATGTTACTCTATGGGCCATGGCTGATATTCTCTCACTACCGATTACCTCTCACATAGACCTCTCAGTTACCCATAGAGTAACTGAGAGATAATCTGTGCCTCCAACCCATGAGTTTGGAGAAGGTTGGAGGCGCCCCTGCACAGATTATCACAACTCAAAACCACAAAATAAATAGAGATATGGACTTGGTAGAAATACAAGCAGCACAGAATAAGTAGTTCTATTATAAAGCATTAATAACTAGCTAAAGAAATCTTCTTTGTTATGTTTCCTTTTTTATTCTTTCATAAACTGGTCGATGACGTCTATATATTCGACGTTTTCAACGTTGATTAAAAGTACGTTTGTCACGAATTAAGCTTGTATTTAATTTTAACAAATTATGAATCTGGAAGTAAGTGTGGCAACGTTTGAAACTCCAGCAATGGATGATAGTCAACAAACAGAAAAAGAAAAAACTATTTGTGCAAGATTGGTTCTAACAAAAGAACAGGTGAGATTAACATACATATATTTAAAGAACTCTCTTTTAGTTTTGATACCTTACTATTTACTAGATAAGGAAAGGATCTTGTCTAATCTAAGCCTTAATAATTCTCTCGACCTCTTTTACCCTTTATAGGATTAATTCTAAAGATATTTCCTCAAAAAAATTAAAAAAAAAAAATGAATGATGAGCCGTCCGTTCAAAGATCGCATCAGCGTTTCACTTCACAATAATGTAGTTTCACTTGAGAAGAATCCATTTCAGCTGTGATGTGAATGTGAAGAACAAAAAACGTATTCATTAATTTTTCGATGGTAACACCTAACATTAACCCCAAGGCCCAACCCTTTTCATGGCACTTTTTTTTTTAAATAATCGAGTTGGATGTTTTATTTGATCAATATGTACTTTTAATTAATAACATTAGACTCCACCCTTAGCAGCTAATCGAAAAATTTAATTATAAAAGATGGAAAATGAAGGGGTAGATTTGTCGGTTACTGCAGAGTTTTCGGATAAAGAAATTAGCGATGAGTTAAAAACTGTTTCTCAGAAAGAAGTTAATGCAAGGTTAATCTTGACTTGTGAGCAAGTTAGTAATTATAATATTAATACAATGCTTCAAGCATTAGTATTCATATCTAGGTCATCTTTAAAATGCTAAATTCATGTAAATCTGATACGTTCTTAATTTAAGGAAAATGATTTGCGCAAGGCCTTCAATCTCCTCGACTATACAGGCGAAGGTAAAATAAAGGCTGAAGATTTTCGCGTCGCGATCAAAGCACTGGGTAAATATTGAATTGTATGTATGCCAAAGTAGCGTCCATAGCCCAATGGCTCGCGTCGATTCAATGTGATCGAAAGAGACAACGAAGGACGCGGTCGGTTTGTGGATGGGTGACCGCTAGTGACAAAATTTCATGGACGCTACCGTGCTTCGGAGGGCACGTAAAACCGACGATTTTAATAATAATTATTTCATTGATGGAAACAGCCGTTAAGCCTTGTCGAAGACCTTCGGGTGGCTTAAGAACATTCGACACTGGGTTGGCTACTAACCCCTCCACCAATCCTCATTGAAGCAGCGTGGTGGAGTATACTCTAGACCTCCCGCAGTTGTGTCTGTGGGGGAGACCCGTGCCCAGCAGTGGGACGTCTATGGGTCGCAGCGATGTATGCCAAAAATCGTTCTTTTTATGGATGACAACCCATACGCTGCTGTCCAATAACTGTGACTACAACTTCCGCACTGAGAATTTCTAGATTTTGACGACCGTCTTCCGTATCAGGCTACGAACCAACTAACGAAGAGCTACAAAAAATGATAGCAGGCGTAGATAAGGGGCAAACGGGCAAGCTGAGCTTCGAGAGCTTCGAGACGGCGATCATGCGAAAGGTGATCGCGCAGGACACGGACGGAGACATCATGAAGAGTTTCCGGCTGTTTGATATGAATGATAACGGTAATTAAAGTTTTTCTTGAGTTGTCTTAATTGGTAAAAAATCTTCAGTTTTTGTTTTTTAATAGTCCAGACGGTTCCTTGTTATTCATTGGAACTGAATGGTCCCACTTAACTAATATCTAGCATAGTTGGGCACGCAGTGGCGGATTTACCAGCAGGCTGAGTAGGCTGAAGCCTAGGGCGGCAGATTTTAGGGGGCGGCAAATTTGGTCTAAATTGTTTTGTCTTACATACAAAAAAATATATAATATACATAGAGAAAATGAATCTCGATAATTTAACAAAAAAACATAATATTTTGTATATTAACAAGTGAACACTCATAACGTCTAAATATGAAAAGTACTAAACGCTTTGTAAAATATAATTTTAGAGCACTAATTATAAAATTGCAATTTTATTGACACAATAAATGTACGTAACTATTAAATAATATGATAGCGAACTAGGGTATCGAATTTCGGAGGTTAGTAGGGTCGGAAAAAATTTAATAGCCTACTGGCAGAAAATTTGTAAATCCGCCACTGTGGGCACGGGTGTTCTCTCGGAATGGAAGAGGATAGGCCATCCACCACGCTGGCCAGGTGCATACTGGCTGACTTCAAATGCATTTGAGAACATTATGAAGAACTCTCTGACGCATGTCAGGAAAGGAAACATGTATTATGTTGCCTTCATTCAATTCATAAATCGCAGATAGTTTAGAAAAGTCATCGGTGCGAGCATGGTGCGAGCCACTGGGCTGTCACCTCTATTTTTCCTCGATAGCTTAAAATCAGTACTTATTATTGTTTAAAAGTACCTACCTAATCATGATATTATTGTCAGCTTATTCTTACGCAGGTTTGATAAGTTTCGAAAATGTTAAGCGAGTTACTGAAATTCTGGGCACATATCTAACGGATGAAGAAATTGAGGAAATGGTCGATGATGCTGACAAGGATTTTGATGGCTACGTAAGTTTATGATCTATGTAGTACTGTTATGCAACTATAGCGACTTCTGACCATTTAGAGTGAGCCCAGAGTGAGCCCAATCAGATGAGCGCACGCTCATCTGGCATTTACTAAACAAGACAGCTTTAGATAGATTTGTTATACTAGATAGACTGGCAATGCAAAAGAGAAAGAATATAGATACCTACTCATATGTTAGAGCGAGATAGATAGGCGAGACCATTTGCGTACACGCTATAGACTTGTATTGGCCCATCGTCAGTTGTGAACGAAACTAATTTTGCTTATTTTTCTAAATCTCACGTTTAAAAGCGTACATTTGGTGTGATTTAGACGTAAAAAATTATGGTCACGTGTGTAGTACCAGGATGTAACTCATCTAAGAAAGAAAATCTACAGAATTATACATTTCATATGTAAGTACCTACGATTGAAAGGTTTAATTCTCTTAATGCAATGTCTAAGAACTTTGAAATTACTTATTCACAAATGGATGGCTAATAATATGACATTTTAATATATTAATACTTTGAATGCATAGGAATTGAATATAAAATATTATCAAATACGCGAATTTCTAGTATTTCTCACCTCAATCCTTTAAAGATTGATTGACGTAATATCGACAACCGCTTACAGCACACTCGTGTAAGTAAGTTTTGGTCTCGCTTCGATGTTCCTATTGCCAATCTATCTCTAGTAAAATAAGTCAAATTATAATAAAAATATGGCTTTAATATATTTTAATATGGTACTTAAATACTTACTTTTAAATAGACGTGATACGGTGCTATGAGCTAGCTGCTTATTAAAGTAAATAAATTATTTTCAGATTTCAGTACAAGAATTTATGAGAATGATCAAGAATTCTGTTAACATAGTTACTCCGTGATAATTTTATTCATAATTAATTTAATTTGAAGGTTGTACCGATTATTTGACAGTCCTATATTCATTGATATATACCTTCGATCAATATTGTAATATATACCAAAGGGTATGAAATAAAACTTTAAATAAACTTGATTTTTCTTTCCAAATTCCCATATCCGAGCAAAACTCCTGTTTTACCCATATTTAAGCATTATTTACCCATAAGTAAGTGCTCCTTTATAGTGTTTGTAACCATTTTTGTTTGAGAAGTAAATATTATTTTATTTTTTCTTATCTGAGCAATTGCTAGGAAATTCTTAACGTCCCAGTTTGATTGTCTGTAAAATTTTAATAATCCTTATTGCTAGGAAATTCTTAACGTCCCAGTTTGATTGTCTTTAAATTTTAATAATCCTTAGTAAAATTATTATTATAATACAGTTAAATATTTACGTTTACAGAGAAGAAAAAGAAGGAGTATTTAACTAAAGTTACTAAGTTCGTCTAATTGCATTATTTGATTAGCCGTATTTCAATATTTTAATTTAATACCATTGATGAGGATCATATTTTTCAACTGGATCGTTGTTTTGGGAATAAACTCTAGAAGATAGACTAAAATGGGAAATGCGTAAGTTGCAAACTGCTAGCCTACGGTGCAATGAAACTGTTTATGGCAACTCATGTATCACTGCCTCTTATCCGAGTCATAAGACTTCATAAGAGAGTTACCCCTACAAGAAGATTTAAATAAACAGGGAGCGCCAAATCAGCACAAAAGAAACGGTCCCCAATTTTCACAGAAAGATAATTTAGATAACAAATCTCTGGGCATTAGTTTCACTTTTAGCTCTATTTAATTTGTGATCTGTGGTTACAAACCACTCAAAAATTATCTTAATCTGTGTGAGTATATTTATTCTGTGCTTATAATACTTCAAAAGTTCAAACAAACGATTGATTGATATTTTGAATTTGTTTGCTGTTGGGTTGGTTGAGATTATTTTAATGCTAGATATAAAAATGTCATAAATTTCATTTCTTGTATTTCAGCTATTTTAGCGAGGTGTGCACAACGCATTGCGAAAATTACCTTTTAAAAAGAAAATTGTGGCAGTAAATCAGATGGGTAAGTTCTTAAATTTTGTTAGATATAGTTCGTACAAAGCTTTCTAAAAGCACCTTTTGATTTCTCAAAGAAGAAGTAGTGATTTACCAGTCTGCTGATCCTCCAACTCACTATTCTTTTGCTCTGGTCCGTGCCAGCTTTTGCTTTTGTCAGTTTAGAATAAAAAATCAAACTTTAAAAGAACTTTGGACTGCAAATAGTTTTCATATATATTTTCTGATTGTAGTCATCAATACTTGAGTAAGCAAACAAAACTGGTCACACAAGAAATGTCAAATTAGTCTGATATTTATCATTTACTAGCTTTCCTGCAGCTGCGCCCGCTAAAAAAGTGTAGCAAGTTAAGAATTAGTATCATCCTATCATAAGACATAGTAGCGTCATTTGTTGATGGTGTCCCAGACGGCAAACAGCATTCAAATGAACATGCAAAGAATCACTAGGGAACATATTTTCGGGATAATAAGTATCCTAGATGCTAGTCCATATCTTTTTTGTAGATTTTGCAAGATTGAGTAACAAATTTACAGACACTCACATTTATAATAATAGTAGGATTTTACCAAATAAAAACATGTGTAGAAAAGGCAGATTTAATGCTTAAATCATTATCTACCAGATATTTGTGGACACACTAAATATTTCATTCTGTTCCCAAATTGGTTTCCAGATTCTGAAGAATTGTCACTGGAAGAGAAATGTGAGAATCTTATGTATGTTGTTGTGGAATATCGGAAGAGAGCAGGAAAGATGTGTGCAGACTTTGAGAAGAAGACTTCTCTATTAAAAAATAGTATGTTAAACCAGCAGTTGGAAACAATAACTAACTATACTAAGTTCAAGTCAAAACTACAAGTACCGGACATAGATGTGGACTCTACGTATGAGGACATTGAAAATGCCAGAATAGAGATTCTGGAGAGGAGCATAAGGTTGGAAAAATTAAGGAATGATATAAGGAACACACAGAATGTAGTTTTGCAGTTGAAGAAAGATCAGATAGGTCGGAGACTACAAATGCCTTTAACAGCTGAAGCGATGCTGACTAGTGCAAAAAATAAATGCTCATGATAAATACTTTGTTATTTTATTTAGCTATGTTTTTTAGGAATGTTTATGTATCCCTTTTGGTAGTGAAATGATTTGCACTAACATGCAGTATCCATATTATTTGTTATGTTTTCTATCAGTCCAATAGATTTATTATTTTATACTAGACTAGCGACCCGCCCCGGCTCCGCACGGGTGCAAAGCTGATAATACTATATTATGCATGTTATACACATATAAACCTTCCTCTTCAATCACTCTATCTATTAAAAAAAACCGCATCAAAATCAGTTGCGTATTTTTAAAGATTTAAGCATACATAGGGACAGAAAGCGACTTTGTTTTATACTATGTAGTGATAAATCTATATCAGTCCATAACGAACATGCAGAAAGGCATTTGGTGTCCAAACTCAAAGAATTTCTTAATTTATATTTAATCACGCACAAATTCTTTGAATTTCTTAACTTATATTTAATCACATTCGTAGATGTCGGCGTTAGAATGTGGTATTGAATGAAAACACTTTTGTTGCCAAGGAGTTTATTTCTTTGTAAGGACACATATTACAGTATAAACTCCATGTAACGTCACTCTATTTAACGACAAACTCCCTTAAGCGTCGAAATCAATTGGCTTTGGTTGGTTTAGCTTGTCTTTCATACAATGTTTCACTCTATATAGCATTACACCCACTCTCAATAACGACAACAATTGAGTAATAAAAAATACCTTTTAAGTTGCTAAAATTAGTAAAAACTGCGCAGCTGTGTACGATCTATTGTCGCTTTATTATCCTAGCCCGCAATAAACTCGACTGTCGGCATCATGCATACCGAACTTTCTAAGAAATTCGTTCTTTTGTTTACAAATTGGGATTGCTTGTACGTGTAGACTGTTGTTGACCATGATTTGCTAGTGTCTATCTATCTATTGCTAGATATGAATAAAATAAGTAAAAAAATACAACAAAATTACTGGTGCAGCAAAAGACGTCAGACAAAAATAACAGACTATACGCAATAGCGTTCAAATAACATTCTTTTTTATGCACATAAATATGTACTAACAATTGTCGGAAATAAACTTTTTCTTTTTCTAATTCTGATGTTTCTTCTCTCCATTTAACGACAACTCTCTATAATATAACGCCATAAAATGCACAGTCCCTTCAGTGTCGCTATATAGAGTTTACTAGAGGTGGACGTTTTTAACAAAACGTTGTTGACCAACGATGTTACTCTATGGTGTTGACATCCGTTGGCGAAATGTTGAACAACGGATGGGAGTAACACCGAATAATGCCGACACCGACACCGATGACATCGGTTCGGATGTCAATAATAATATGACGGAATTGACGGACGGCCGATGGGCGATGTCTATAGTATAGAGTAATAAATCCACAGATTTATAAGTATAAATAAATCTATGGCGATGGCCAACGCAACGAACGAACGAGCAGCATTGCCAACTACAAAGTACAAACCTACGAACTATAGAAACGTGTCTATATTTTATACTCTTTGAACTATAGTCCCAAAATCTACGTATTTTCTATCAAAATTGTTTTATGTATAAATTTAATTTGTCTGAAAATGATAATAAAATTAGCCTCTTAGCATACAATTCTCTAGCCCTTGTTTGTTTGTAGCACCATACCATTTCGGTTCGCATTCGCAATTTGATCAACGAGGGCGACGAAGTTTTGAATTTATAATTTTTTCACTCGTGAAGAATGAGGAAAATCATACGAAAGCGATCGCGTAGATATCTTATCGATACATTGTTAATCATGATGGTGTTTTTTACAATAAATGTTTGTAATTGTCAATTAATTAAACTTATTATTGGTGTTGGCTAAGCCTTCCAGACTAGACCAACACATTCGTTTGCGTTCGTTGGGTCGGTGTTATCGCAGCTTAACAGTATCTTTTAACTCTAGTTAATCTCTGTTGCATACTTATTGAACCTCTGTATTCGACTATATTTTAATTTATCTGTGCAAGTTAACCATAGAGATGATGTTTTTTTAAAAATTGATATCTAAATAACTTAATGAATAGTTCGCTTTATTGTTGCTAGGTTACCATAAAAATATTAGCTGTTTTTTATAACGTTTACTTTTTGTATGATTAATGCAAAAAGTATTGTGCACGATTTAGCAGTGATCTAAATACTGCTTATGGCGGACGTTCAAGCTCTTTTCAAACAACACTGCATTGTGCCTGATGTTCTATCAATAGCTCCATCAGAATTTTTGGAGATACAGTATCCAGGTGGGCTGAAAGTTGATATCAGTAAAGAATTAACTCCAACACAAGTTAAAGATAAACCCACTGTAAAATGGGCAAGTAAAGACACAGAATATTATACTTTGGCAATGGTCGATCCCGATGCCCCAAGTCGTGAGAAACCAAAGTTCCGGGAATGGCATCATTGGTTAGTGGGTAATGTTTACGGGGGTGATATTGCGAAAGGCGAAACTTTATCTGACTATATTGGATCGGGTCCACCAAAAGGAACAGGTTTGCATCGTTATGTTTTTGTAGTATACAAACAGCCTGAAAAGTGTGATTTCTCTAAAATGCCAAAATTGCCAAGTAACTCTGCTGATAATAGAGGAAAATTCTCCATTGCCAAGTTTGCACAAAAATTTCAAATGGGTTCACCCATAGCTGGAAATTTCTACATTGCAAAATATGACGATTACGTTCCGAAGTTGTATGCAAAACTAAAAGGCTAAAAATACTACTAATGAATAGCAATCTTTAGATGTTTAAAAAAAAATCACGCGTGTGTCTATGGTATCAATCGATCTTTGTATCCGCCTCCGCGTGACATTCTCATTTTTTTGGTCAAGTCAAGTCAAGTCGCCATTTATTCCGCCATTACATTCTGGAGTTTGCGTAAATTAGTCGTTGCTCTTTCTGCGCTCATAATCGCGGAGCATTATCAGTGACAGTTGTTTGGTGTTCGTGCGTAGTATCGCAGCGTTTCGTTGGAACAAGAGTATTACGTTCAATCGTATGTCCATCCAGAATCTCAACACATTCGACCCATTCGCCGATGCTATCAAAAGCTCGGAAGACGATGTTCAAGATGGTCTAGTCCACGTCCGGATCCAACAACGGAACGGACGTAAGACGCTGACAACGGTGCAAGGGCTTTCGTCGGAATATGACCTGAAGAAGATCGTGCGGGCATGCAAGAAGGAGTTCGCGTGCAACGGTACCGTGGTGGAGCACCCAGAATACGGCGAGGTGCTTCAGCTTCAGGGCGATCAGCGCGAGAACATTTGCCAGTGGCTCACGAAGTCGGGCCTCGTGAAGCCCGAACAACTGAAGGTGCACGGCTTCTAAGCCGCGCGTAGCTACATCGACAATTAACATGTTCACCCCATCGTGACATCATCATAGTTGTAATGAGAGCGTTCGCGTTATAACCCTATCGAATATTTAAATATGTATCTAGAAAGCACCGACGTTTACAGAGAATCGAAACCCGGGCTTCGCCCGCGTGCCTTGTGCCTTGCAACCTGTAATGTAATATAAAAAGTTGAAATATTTTTTAATCGTCGACGCCGTCTCAACCTCTCAACGTCGTGAACAACTTTAGTTGCAATTACGCCGAACGAAATAGTCAATAACAATAATCACTTTTGTTACGACATAATAATAAATTGCTGTATCGATTATATGATGTGTCTCTACTATAAATAAACATGTGTTTGTACGTGGTATTTTTTTCATTCATTTCTTAGCCCCCGTGGCAAGTCGTCAAGCACGCAACGTAACGCTAAGTAACGGGACCGTTAACCTGCTTGCAGGTAAAATAAGTGGGTGAAAGTTATTGAAGCAGCGTTGGGAGTGGTAATTTTCCACTGTAGTATAGTATGATTCAAATCACTGATAGTGATTAGTATATTAGTAGCTAGCTAATTCAAATCATCACTCAATGATTTCAAACACATGGCAATGACATTCGTGATGACCTAAAATCTCGATATTTTTGCTAGGTTAACTTTAGTCATTCATTAAACTACAAAATTCCTTGATTTATCTAAGTCTGGAAACTGAGATAACGAAACAAAGACCTATAAACAGATTACATTCTTTGTTTATTGAACTACCATATAGCCAGTCAGTTATAAGATAAAATATCACTATACTGATTAAATTAATGTATGATGCGATTTGCCTTGTGACTCCGTCACAAGGAAACAACCAGCCAGAATGGAATGAGCAACTAAATGACTCATGTCCTCATTTTAGTGTCGACGAAGCAATGTTGAGGTCATCCACATTACATTTTCAAACTCTTATTAAGTAGGAAGGTACTCTCCTCAATCTCTATGGTACACTCTTTGTACGTAACTAAAATAGATTACTTAAATATTAAAGATTTTGTAATTAATTTTAATTACATTCCATAATTAAAGTACACGTTGCAGTAACATGCATTTGATTTCTTAATTGTCTGTTCATCGTTAAAATACCTACATAATTATGATAACAATTAACATTAACACTCCTTCGATAAAATTTTATTGGTTTGAGCAAAGATATTCAGTATAAAATATGTATCTGCCTATATTATTATTAGCCTTTAAATGACAATAAAATAATCTCAGTCTGAGATGTAAAAGGTGAGTAAGGTATAAAGTAAGTACCTTTCTTATAAACTAATACATAGTTATTTTACGACGAAACGAAAGATGTGTTTGTAATGTTTTCACACAAAAACTACTGGACGATATCAAAAATTCTTTCACCATTTCTTCACTGAGTGACATAGGCTATGTTATATTACTACGTGTAACTGTAAACGAACGAAACTACATATTGTTATGTGTAATTCCACGCGAGCGAAGCTGCGGGTGTCCACTAGTCTATACTACGGGTAATATTATAAATAGGAAACATTTGTTTGTAATGTTTTCACACAAAAACTACTGGACGATTTCAAAAATTCTTTCACCATTTCTTCACTGAGTTACTTAAGCTATGTAACTCAGTGACTACGTGTAAACGAAACTATTGTTATGTGTAATTCCACGGGCGGGTGTCCACTATAGTCCGTTCAACGAAACGAGATTCCAGACGTAAACAACGCCGAGCATTGACTCGTAGTGACGACGGAACAAACAAAATATATTCTATCTCTTTCTATCTTGTTTGTTTTCTATCTTCCGCACGGCTCACGGCAATAATGCTGAAGGTCAAACGAGGCTATTGATGAGTTTGAAAACATTTGGACGGACTTTTTATTTTGTAGTTATTTATTATTTTTTAGTTGTTATAGTATATTTAACACTAATACAGTGGGATAATAGATAAACTTTTGTTTACATATGAAAAGATCAGATTACAACCACTTAAGAAAAGATGGCGTCACCCACTTCAAACATTTTATAGAAAATATTGGTTTCGTCGGTTTATATGTTTTACCTACCCAGAGAAAGGAAATTTAATACAGATTCCATATAAATAAACACCAAATGTCCGGGCGTATTTATACGCCCAGAGTTTGCATAGGATTCCTATGAAAAAAAAGGCGTATAAATACGCCCTGGACATTTGACACTTATTTTTTTAGGCGTATAAATACGCCCGGACATTTGAGTGGTTAAGTAGTAGGTAATTATCAAAATATAAATTTATTTTACATTTTAAAAATTAGAGTAAGTAAAAAAGGTTACAAAACCCTGCATAAGCGAATGGCCTTGCAGTCGGTTTGTTTACGTCTGGAATCTCGTTTCGTTGAACGGACTATAGTCTATACTACGAGTACCTAATATTATAATAAATAGGAAACATTTGTTTGTAATGTTTTCATACAAAAACTACTGGACCTATTTCAAAAATTCTTACACCATTAGAAAGCTGCATCTTCACTAGTCATAGTCACATAGCGTGGGTGATATTCTGAAACCGCGGAATTAACAGTGTTTAAAACCGCGTAAGGTAGGTGCAGTGAATTTTATAGGAGCGAGGAAAAACGTAATATTTACTAAACCACTTGACTTTCTATTGTTTAAACTTTGAAATTGTCTAATTATAATATTCCTCTGAATATTGTAGGCATTAGTTATGTAAAATATGTATTAATGAATTAGAAAATCGACTTTCGCGGATTTATCGTCACAAATAAAATCAAAATAAGTTTTTTTATGTCACTTACGCGGAATTGTCCGCCGAAATAAAACAAACAAATACAATCAAAATCTCATTAATATTTATTCAGTCAATTTCTCAGTATAATTTTTGGCACATATTTATCATTGGTACATTAGGTAATCAACAATATACAGGAAAATAACACCTTAAATCCCCATAAAGTTAAAAAAATAGCTCTTTATAGCTAAGTATGTTAAAAATAGCGTAGCGTCCATAGCCCAATGGCTCGCGTCGATTCAATGTGATCGAAAGAGTTAAGCAACGACGGGCGCGGTCGGTCTGTGGATGGGTGACCGCTAGTGGCAAAATTTCATGAACGCTACCGTGCTTCGGAGGACATGTAAAGCCGTCGGTCCCGGTTGTTTTCAATGCTGGAAACAGTCGTTAAGCCTTGTCGAAGACCTTCGGGTGGCTTGAGAACATTCGACACTGGGTTAGCCATTAACCCCTCCACCAATCCGCATTGGAGCAGCGTGGTGGAGTATGCTCTAGACCTGCGGGCAGCAGTGTCTGTGGGGGAGACCCGTGCCGTCGCAGCGATGTCAAAAATACCTTGTTGTAGGGTACTTACTAATTAACAGTTAAAACTAAATAATGTATTAAACAAAATGTATAAAAATATTGCTTATGAGTACAATAATAATTTTATTGCACTTTGAAGACTTTGTTAAAAAATGAGATCAATAAAACTTTACTTTTTCTTAAATGGCAAATTATCGTAATAAGAGTGACAATCTGCAGGTATCACACTCTTTAATTGCTGTAAGTGCTGATACTTACTGTCAAATATAGGCAGTCTAGATGAATACAGGGGAGGTACACTATTTACTACAGCTGAAATAGGTTTCGGTCTCCGAGGAAGTGGGCTGAAATCATCTTTAAAGTGTTTTTTAAACTCTATCGTGCCGTTAGGATTATACTTTAAAACCCTCAGATCCACTACGCAATCATCTCCAGCAGAACGCCCAGGACGAATAGAATCATAAATTTGGTATTCTTTTAGACTGTAGTCTTTAAAAAAGGTGTAATCTGGTTGAAACACTTGGTATGGAGAAGGATGCTTCCTGGCTTCTTTTGTAATTGAGGCATACTGAGATGGAAGAAAAATTTCAACATTTTTCAGCTTTCTTTCCACCACTGAGTGTACGGAGTCAAGCTCCATTTGAGTATGACCTTTTTCTAGATACTTTTGTGTAATTGTTATTTTTTTGTCCATTGCTAATCTTAGGAGGGCATTAGAAACTATTGAGTTTCTGTTCTGTGCAGTGCATCCGACCAGATGACAACATCCCTGCAATCTTTTTCTAATAACTTGGTCAAATAATCAATGAAAAAAGATGCGTAAGTGGTGGCTCTTAAATCATAATTCAAATAACAAACTATCCTAAAAAGTAACTTAACCAATATAATATGGAGTTATTGTGTTCACTTACCAGTTATTGCAGCATTTATAATTAAAACCACACTATTTCACGCACGCTTCATTAAACAAACACTTTTTTCATGTTATGATGCGCAGATTCGCGGTTTGGGCACAACAAACGATCACCTGAAGTTTCGCGGTTTAAAAGACATTCGATTTCACGGCTTCCTATTGGATAACCGGCCCGGCCAACATCACAGAACGCAGCCAATCACTACAACGAAGCTAAGCCCGCGAAATCTCGATTTTGCTACTTTTGTAAATACGCGGTTTTAAACACTGTTAGTTCCGCGGTTTCAGAATATCACCGACTTTAGGCTATATAATATTACTAGCTGTAAACGAAACTATTGTTATATTGTGTAATTCCACGCGAGCGAAGCTGCGGGTATCCACTAGTCTATACTAATATTATAACTATGAAACATTATTTGTTTGTAATGTTTAAAGGACGATGGCCATTTTGGTACCCATGTCCAATCAAGATGAATCACACACCATGGGATAGCTCTTCTCAAGTACCTATATAAAAAAATACTATGACGGCATGTCCGAAATAGCTGTCCGTTTTGAAATATACGCTTCAGAAGATACTGGATTTTTAGCTCGAAATAGATACTACTCACCTATAAAAGTTTACTTTTATCGATTTTAATTGCTTTTTTTTTTTAAATCCTTTTTCAAAATGTAAATCAAACCAATCAAAGCTACATTTGATCAGTAGTTTTACAATTAGGTCTGATACAAAGAATAAAAAAAATATGCAAATAAGTATCAGTATGATATTGAATATTGATACATAATAATATACAAACAACGCTACCTACAGTTTTCTTATTATTATTACTAACCCTAAGTGTAAGTACCAGCGCAGGTACCAGTTCTATACCCTCCTCTATATCACCCTCCCTATAATATAACCCGTTATTAAGTTGCTCACTGCAGTAAGATCTCGCGAGTTTTAACTGATATGTCCCTAATGACAGTATCATCACGTCTTCTTCACTCATTCTTCATGAGCCTGTGGAAGTTATTAGTTATTGCTGCTGCAATCTTAAAATCTACAATCATATTAGACATCGTATTGTTAAAATATTTTTGGCGCAATAGGTTGAAGTAGGTATCTTGAATCGCCCGTTAACCACTTCCATTACCCATTATGCATATTGCTACCAGACGGGAATCATTTGCTTGAGAATTAGTAAGCTGAGACTTATCCCAGTCCTTCGTCGGAGGAACGTGGTATTTGTAGCCACATGCTTCAATATGGCCCAAACTGTCCCTAAACCCGCGGTCTAAAATAAATACGTCATTGGTCTGCATTAATATGTGGATAGGGTTTTCTTCGTCGTTCATTAAATCGCTCATAATCTTGGCATCAGTTTTAGTGGCAGCGTAAGGTGCTTTTACGTCTATTATGTATCCATCAATGGTTACAAGCAGGAATGGCTTTAAAAGGTTTTGGAACTTGTGCAACCTCAGTGGCGGATTTACCAGCAGGCTGAGTGAGTAGGCTGAAGCCTAGGGCGGCAGATTTTAGGGGGCGGCAAATTTGGTCTAAATTGTTTTGTCTTACATACAAAAAAAAATATGTACATATATATAGGTACATAGAGAAAATGAATCTCGAAAATTTAACAAAAAAACATAATATTTTGTATATTAACAAGTGAACACTGTAACGTCTAAATATGAAAAGTACTAAACGCTTTGTAAAATATAATTTTAGAGCACTTATTATAAAATTGCAATTTTATTGACACAATAAATGTACGTAACTATTAAATAATATGATAGCGAACTAGGGTATCGAATTTCGGAGGTTAGTAGGTTCGGAAAAAATTGAATAGCCTACAGGCGGAAAATTTGTAAATCCGCCACTGTGCAACCTGTAGGATTGCCTTTGAAATAAAAAGTTAGAGCTCTTGTGAATATAAATTTAGGTGCCATCGCAAATAATTATGGCTGTAGTGTTTTCTTCATTTCCATACAGTGCTTTTGGAATCCACAGGTTTCTCTCCAGTAAGTTTTCCCTATTTAAGTGATCCAGTCCCAAACATGTACAATAAGTATGAACTATAGTTTCATTTGTATTTAATAATACATAAAAAAGTATTATTTATGAAATAAATAAAATGATAATTAAAATTCAATGTTTTATTTAACCACATCAACACAACCCTTTCTTTGTCCCAGTGTTGAGAACGGGTCTCCTTTCAGAATGCGAGGGATTAGGCCTTAGTCCACCATGCTGGCCAAGTGCGAATTGGCAGACTTCACATGCCTTAGAGAACGATATGAAGACCCCTCAGGCATGCAGGTTTCCTCACGATGTGTCCTTAGTTAGAGTTAGATAGCCACTGGGATGTCACCGCTTATTATTTAACCTCATAATAAACAATAAACTATGGCAAATGGAGAAGAAATTGACCTGATTGAAATACTTTATTAGGAAACATTTGTAATTTTCAAGGAGTGATTACTCCGATCGGACAGCAAATTGGGACTGGCGCCTTGGTTATTGTTATTCTACACTAAAAGAACTTTCCAACGATGTATCATACATTTCGATTGGTGCCGGTACCAGGTTCCATACATTTTTGTCCATCGTCCTTTCGCCTCTTCACGTCAAGCTGAGTTATAATCAAAAAGGATACAATGACTAGAACTTCTATCAGACTGTCTGGATAAGCCAATTCCGCTACGTCTATTCTGCGCGATCGGGAGTTTCGGGAGCTTGGCAGCGTACAGTTAGATCCACGGGTGCCACATTGATCGCGCGTTGCTGATGGATGAGCCATGAGCTTTCAATGGTGCATTGTTCACTAGGTGCCCGCTACACATGCGATGCTCCGACCAGTGCTGACAATCCAGATTCCAACAAAAATTAAAGCTAAATAGAGAATAAATAGAATAGAAATATGTTATTTCATCGTATGAGACTTCTCCATAATGTTTTCGATGGCCGGCGATGTGAAGTGAGACAATCCACACTTGGCCACCGTGCAGGAAATACGCAAATTATATTTTGCATGCTATTATTTGTTACATACGTAGCTGAGTAAGATTTTGTGATCTATGCAATGCAATTAAATTAATTTGAATTTCAATTTGAGACTAGGGCTCAACTATGATACCGTGGCTCAAAGAAGAAAGGGTTGTTATGGTAGACCGCAATACGAACGAACCTATTGAGTTTTTTTTGATAATAAGCCGCTTGGGATTTTCGTGGTTAGAGCGACTCTACCCTTCATCATACTCTAAGGTTTTGACAAATTGGATTGGCTCATTCATCTGGCAGCTTGGTCCACACCTTAGGGTATTTTACCCTAAATTTAGGGTATTTTTAGGCGTTTAGGGTATTTTTTAGGGTAGAAAATTATTTAGGGTATTTTTTAGGGCAGAAAATTAATTTAGGGTATTTATTAGGGTAAAATAAACATATAGGGAATTTTTAGAGAATGTTTAAAACTCCTTGCAAGCAAATTAGTAATTGATTGAATATCTACGTGTTTCCGAACGGTCCAAACTTCTTGTGACGATGTACCGTTCTTTTCCGCTAACAATAGACAATAATCTATTTTTCTCTTTCACACTCGAAGGATTGTGTACGCGGAAGAGAGACGAGAGATATTGTGTGCGGAGAAAAACCGGTTTATTCATGCTATAAAGTTCGTTCGTGGTTGTCTTCGTTTGTATCTGTTGAGATGTTACAACATTTGATGCTGGTGAGGTACGCCTTAAAAAGGAATTATAAGTCTTGCGTAACAGTTACTTCAACAGACGCAATGTTGAAAACGTTTTCGAATGAAATGTATGATTTCAAGAAAAAAAATACTGCAGATGACATACTATGGATGCATTCCAAGAATGTTTGAATGCGGTGGAATAGTTTAGCTTTTGTAAGAGGCATGGCACTAGCCATGCTGTTTTTCAGCAAAATTGAGCTGGCACGACCAGTGTCCTCAATTTATTAATAAATTGCATTTATACCTATATTTGTTTTTGTTTAAAAAAAAATTAGGGTAAAAAGAAAAAAGAAGTGCCTAATTTAGGGTAATTTCGCGGAGCGTTAGGGTAAAAAAAAAAACTGAGGTGGCAACACTGTCTGGCAGTGACACATTTGACAGTAGAGAACTACGGAATGGGAAAATATTGTGCCTTCCAAAGAATTGTTTCATAAATTCATTTAATTAAAATATAATAAAAAAAATTGGTAAAAATTATTAATTCTGTTATGAAATGAATGTATTTATGAATAAGTAAAACTTGTAGCTGGTAGGGTATCGGTTATTTTATATATAAAGGTAAGTGATGGCAAGTTGCTTTTAAATCGGATTATTATAGTTTGTAGCCAGTAAAACACCTGTTTCTGGTTCTAAATGGTTCATGGAATATAGACAAAAGGAAGCTAAGAAATCGGTTGAGCTGAGAGAACAGTGGGACATTGAAAAGGTTGAGGTGGAGGTGGTTTATACTGACATTTTGTTAATAGAAATTAAACGAATAGATGACATACTAACAACAAGGTGTTACACTAACAAGGTGCTCCAAAATAATTATTCTTAGCACTGAAAAAACACTGCCTCATTGGTGTGGCTGCAAGTGACTGCTTAGCTATAAATCCTGGGAATGATTCATAGGTGGTGCAAAGTATTAGTGGGTTATTCTAACTTGAAATAAATACCAAATAGATGATGACTGACTATATGTATTTATTTTGATTTCATTGTATACATTTCTTAGTAAAATTCTTTATTTTTCTTAGTTTTCACCTATGTATTCTGTGTGCCGTGTTCCAAATTCTAAATCTTTCTAAGCCTGATTCTATTGGTCACTACCTATTACACGGCACCGAAACAGAACTTGTGAAATATGTATTACACACCTCTGCGTACCATTTCGGTGAAATGCAAGAATGATGTTATGTTATGGCTTAGTAGTTATAGTTTATTATCAGTTATTTCTACTGTACGAACTGCTAGGTAACTAGGGGCTCTGCTGGAAATCGGCTACAAGCTGTTGTTTCTGTCTTCTTCTTTGTTGTTTTGTTTTGTGGCATAGAAAAATAATCTATTTAAGTCACTGTGCCACACGTTACACTCACTGTACATTTACACCGCTACAATTTCTGTGCTGCATTGAGTTTGGAGAAAATGTGTACACTGTACACAATATAAAACGTTCATGTAATAGAATCACAGTTGTGGCTCAACTTCCAGAATGTCAACATCATCATCCAATGATACAGATTTCTTGATGTGGCAATTATTATTAAATAAATAGAGCTATTGGGTTCACCCATGTAATCAAGATAGTACAATTTACTTTCATTAAATTTTCTGCCAATAGTCCATTTAATTTCTGTAATCCCTCTGTTACTAAAATAAGATAGTGTATGGTTGTTTATTACAAGGTTTTTTCAACCTCTGCGATAAACTCAATGTAAAATTCAATATTGTAATTGATTTTTGCAAAGCACCACACCACAAATAACAAACTTGTGCTATTTTGAATTTGACAGGCGCGGGAACGTCTAGCCATAAACTGCACCTACTACAAATATGTCCTTGGTGTGTATGCTTGCATTCAGATAAATGGGGCGCCACAATTAGTGTAACGCTGGTACACTGAACTATGTGAAACAAACATACATGTGAATTTTATATGCACAAAATCCATGTTTCAGAATTCAACCCACAAACATGTCGGACAAATCCCTGTCCCTCGGGCAGCGAGTGATCGTGGTGGGCAAGGATGTGAAGGGCTCCGTGGCTTACGTGGGCCACCCGACCTTCGCCACCGGCAAGTGGATCGGCATCGTGCTGGACGAGCCCAAAGGGAAGAATAACGGCACAGTCAGGGGCCACGCCTATTTCAGGGTATATTCATTGATATTTTAATTAAAAAAGGCATAGATATTATCAGCATGGTAGCGACCATAGCCCAATGGCTCGCGTCGATTCAATGTGATCGAAAGAGTTAAGCAACGACGGGCGCGGTCTGATTGTGGATGGGTGACTGCTAGTGGCAAAATTTCATGGATGCTACCGGAGGGCACCTGAGGCTACCTGCTTCGGAGGGCACGTAAAGCCGTCGGTCCCGGTTGTTTTCAATGGTGGAAACAGTCGTTAAGTCTTGGGTGGCTTGAGAACATTCGACACTGGGTTGGCCACTAACCCCTCCACCAATCCGCATTAGAGCAGCGTGGTGGAGTATGCTCTAGACCTCCCGCAGCAGACTCTGTGGGGGAGACCCGTGCCCAGCAGTGGGACGTCTATGTGTCGCAGCGTTAGATATTATCAGTATATTTCAGTTTCGAACACTGAAGACAAAGAGGAGATCTCATAGAAACATTTAAAGTCAACGCAACGTCCAAAATATTGCAGAACGATATACACGAAATCTAAGTTGAAAAGAATTTATAAAAAAAAAATACCTTGAACATACATGTGAGGTTTATAAATAAATAAATAAATATCTTTCTGACATTCTCACACACGGCCATCTGACCCCAAAGTAGGCGCAAGCCTGTGTGTGTTATGGGTGTCAGAGACTGATATACATACATAGATATTTTTAAATACATACATAAATAGATAATATTAACAACCAGACACAGAAAAAATACAAGTGTTCGTCACACGAATATTTGTCTTGAGTGGGATTCGAACCCACGACCCCTGGCGCAACGCACTACCGATTGCTACAACGGGCCCGTCATAATAGAGTTTCACTAATAGAGTTTCTTAATAGAGTTTCACTGGTTATAGTTTGTAGTAGTATTGTTGTAGTAGTATTGTTGTTTGTAGTATTCATGATGAGAATAGTTAGCAACAATAAACTAAGCTGTAATTCCACGCGATCGAAGCTGCGGGCGCCCTCTATGTAGGTATATAACTTGTTATGAATAAAATGTTTTCAGTGTGATGAAAACTATGGCGTTTTCGTGCGCCAGACTCAAATCCAGCTTCTGGATGCTGACGACAACCCCATGGAGACCTCCATGACCACTTCGACTGAGGAGTCAAAGCCCGCTACCAATCGTAGGCTTAGCAGGTATGTTTAAGCTCGGTTTCACTTTCACTTTATCAGGCAAAGAGGAATTTTCTTAATGATTTCCTGGGGATAAAATATGATGAACTGTTATAAAATTGGAATTAGTTATTGGTCAATGGTCAAAATTCGACAGTGGTCAAAATTCGACAGTAATTGTATTTACATTTAAGATGTATTTTTCATATATATCTATGCAGTGTGACGTGAAAATCAGTTGACATAGAAGAAACTTCTTAGAGACTTAGAACGAGCTGTCACGAGTGCTATGGTGGCGCTGCAACCCAAAAAAAAAAAAAAACTTCTCTTTAAAGAAACGTTAATTATGCCAAATTCTGCACCTTATTAAAAAAAGGGCACAAAATTTTCTCTTCGTGTAACAATATTTTAAGTCAGTTTTGAAAATAATTACCTGATTGATTTGACCTGTACTAAACAGATTTACAGGAATAGAACTACTATATTTAGTAATAAAAATTAAACAAATCCTGTAATAGGTATAAAATTGTATGTTATACTGTTAAATTATATAAGCTAAATCTGGTAATGACACTACAGTAAAGTTTGTTATTAGGAGTTAAATGTAGGTGTCATTTCAATGTTAAAATTGAGGTGTAGAGAAGTAAAATGATTTTTCACATAATAGAGATGGATATTTTTTTAGATAAAACTATAAAAACATTTGGTATTATTGGATAAGTAAATTTATTTTTTATTTTCATCATAATGCTCAGAAGTTGTACACCAAAGTTGGCTCTCGCAGATATATCACAAGATCGTATGTCTCCAAGAAGTAAGGGGTATGGTGTATCAGTGTATTGTTTTGTATAAATGCTAGTAAATTAAAAAATATATGAAAAATATAGCTAGTGAACATGATAAATATAGGTTAGGTACATAATATTGCCAGGAAGTGAAAACATTATATCTTGCTTCCAATATTACTATGAACTTTGAACTATGAACAGCTAATAGGTTGATATAGGTATCCTACTAATGAAAGGGATATTATTAGAACATTTATTAGTACATTATATAATGTGATTTAACTAAATCAATTAAATGCTTTGGAATACTCAATATTATTACTTCGTACCAGAGACATTTTGAACACAGATTATTAAATGTTTAATTAGACACGTACCTTACCTGTCATATTAATGTAGTATGCTTTTAATCGTGTGGACTTATTTAATTTCCTGTAAATATTAATGAGTAAGTATAGATTTTTAAGGTAGACTTCCTACTACATAATCGTAGTTTTAGAATAGAGTGTTTTTTAATAATTTAATGCTAAAATAACAAAACATAGTAATAGAACATAATGATCATACAGTGTAACAAATAGGACCATAGTACAGACTAAGAAATGTAGCAAATTAAGACTGAATCAATTCACTGATTCAGTCTTATGTCGTGCAAATGTTATCTATCCTATTTATAAAACGACCACTTTAAACATTTGTTACACTGTGGCATTCAAAATAACCATGTAGTGGTCATATATTTGATGATAAGTTATTCTAATCACAAGTTTGTTTCACTTTCATATTACGAGGGGAATGCAATGTGTTTAAAACGCGCAGATTTAAAAAAGAAACTGAATTAATAATCTCTGGAAATCTGCATTAGCCTCGTTATTATTAACCAAGGGAGAGTTTTGAAATATTGGTTAAAATGAAATACAAATTAAATTTTTTTTTTTTTTTAATTTCAAGCCTCTCCATAATAAGAGTAAGTGCGTACATAAATAGAGCTCATAAAATATATGGCATATCCAATATCCAGTATTTATTTATGAATGCACAGACTAGCCCACCCCATTGAGTGTCTAACTGATAGTGTTTTTTTCTCGCTAGTATATCTGTGGCCCAGAGGTCTAGACCAACCACGTGAGTACTAGATACATGACGTAGAGGCACCGCTTCAGAGCTTATGCACAAGAACTTTATTTTTTAATTTAATATTTTTGCTGAGAATTTTTTTTCTGACAAGTATTAAATTTATATTATTTTTAATTATCCTAATAATTTATTACTTTAATACTTATTTTTATTTATTTAATAACATTAAATTTTATACTCCTAATATTATTTTTGCAACATTGTATATTGAAAAAGTTTACAGCAAAAAAAAAAGATTTTACTAAATACTATATTTGCAACCATAAGTTCCATGTAAAGCATTTTGGTCTGTTATGTTTATTTTGTTTTTGTGGTAATCTGTAATTGTCAATAATCAATTGTCAGTAAAGTATACGATGAAATCGATAATTTATATTTAACTAGAGATGGGCGTTTTTGTTATTTTTCAACATCGGTGTGCAACGTTGTTTCGATACCGTCACCCGTTGTCAACATCGATGTTTCCGACAACGGTGTCACTCGGACATCCAGCTAGCGTAGATACGTAACATTTTGTTATGTTGGCGCCGTTGGCGGATTCTTATACGTTGTTTATTGAAGTTCGATGCCATCGTACTTCAACGTAATGTAATGGTATTTAAGAAAATAATAATAAATAAAAGTGAATAAAACGAACAGCAGTAGACAAACAATATATTTAAAAAAATACCGTTTAGCATATACCGTTATTATCATTTTCAGACAAATTAAATTTATACATAAAACAATTTTGATAGAAAATACGTAGATTTTGGGACTATAGTTCAAAGAGTATAAAATATAGACACGTTTCTATAGTTCGTAGGTTTGTACTTTGTAGTTGGCAATGCTGCTCGTTCGTTCGTTGCGTTGGCCATCGCCATAGATTTATTTATACTTATAAATCTGTGGATTTATTACTCTATACTATAGACATCGCCCATCGGCCGTCCGTCAATTCCGTCATATTATTATTGACATCCGAACCGATGTCATCGGTGTCGGTGTCGGCATTATTCGGTGTTACTCCCATCCGTTGTTCAACATTTCGCCAACGGATGTCAACACCATAGAGTAACATCGTTGGTCAACAACGTTTTGTTAAAAACGTCCACCTCTATATTTAACTTATAGAACAATTATTAAAAAATAGTTTTCCGACCACCGGCACCGACGTGAAAAGATGTTTTCTTATGACATTATCACGTAAAACTATCGTCCGTAAACCGAATTTACAGACAACCATTAATTTTTTTTGTACAAATGAATAAAATAAATAAATATCGGTTTCATCAAACAACTACTTGAGTAGTTGGTTAGAACTCTAATAATTTATTGTTAGGACAGCGATAAATTATAATTGGATTTTTATTATTAAAAGTCCGATATCTATTATTTAAGTCCTTGTTTCACCTAACAGGATTTTTCTTGAAAACCATGATGATAATCAAATTGATCTAAGTATACCTTTGTCATTGATTACAATAAAATTTACTTACTTCGCTTTTGGGGCTTACAGCTTTTGTCGATTTTTCGATGGTTGTTATCGTAATAATATATCGCTTTTGTTCGTAAAGACTTTGCACTATGTGTGGCACACATAACCCCGTACATTAGAACAGACGAGGTTTAGAAAGTTGAATCTGTTTTCAATCGACACTAGATGGCGCTGTTTCTATCATGTAAATAGCTAATTGCGATGAGGTTGTATTGGAAGGGGGGGGGGGGGGAGATGGAGAAATGAAAAATAAAGGTCACATTCTACCTTCAGTGTGGGGACTACCAGACAATTTTTTATCTTAATTTCTTTCTTCCATTATGAAATACGGTACGTTGAAAGTTATGGTGACACATTGACTTAAATACACGAAAATTAATTACAGTCTGTACAGTTTTTTAGCAGTTTTGTTTAATGATTTTACTTCAGTTGAAATTTAACAATTTAATAGTATATGAGTAAGTATACTTACTTAGTTATTTTAAATAGCCTTTGAAAATATATGCAGATAAAGAATAATAAAATTAATAATCTAAGAATAAAATGTTATACAGCGTGACTAGTAAATCACTCTATTTTTTAATTTTAACGATCTAAAAAACTGTGTGGTCCTGTTCCTTAAATGAATGTCCATAATCATTTATCATACCAGATTGTTCTGAAACATTGGTGGGCGATGCAATGTTAAGGCGGTTTTCAGAGTACTGCATATATGGTGTACTATAGTAATATTTATGGGAGAATCATTTAGACGCAGTTATTGAAAAGCATTGTAGCAAAATGAATGATTCTTATTTGTGATAAAGTATTTTAAATAAGCGTCACTTCCGTCAGAAAAAAATCTGAGTTACTCCCTAGTCGCGCCTAAAGAAGTTTTACTTCAAAAATCGATTTAATTGGTTGATATATGCGCCAATCTTTTCCTCTCTAAGTTTACTGCGCAAGTGAAGATTTCGATTGTGCGAGTGAGTGCGTTTTTTTAATACATTTTTTTATACATTTGACGATCGAGCAATCGACAACAATGCGAGCTCGCCCCGACTCCTCCACAACAGCGGATGCCTGAGAAATTCTAAATTGGGGACAGGCGGGTCTCAGTCAGGTGGTTTTACCGCATTTCCTTACTTGTCTTCTCAGGCGTAGTTGTTCAAACTCGCTGAAATGTTCGATACGCTGCAAACGCCGACAGAATCCGAACACGAACATTTGCTCCGCCCAGCTCCTAAAGAGATTACCTATACGTAGTGCTCTGAAACCACCCTTATATGTTAAACAATTAATATACAGTAGTCGTGACGTCAATGATTAACATAATTTGTTATATGTATGTTATTACTAACCCTGTAATTCGATGAAGGGTCCGGAGGAAGGCGTCCCCCGCGCAGACGAAAGCCGGGACATTGTCAATGTCGAGGTAAATGTTATATAGTATGTCTGCCGTGCGATTCACTAGCTAATAGGTACTACAACGTTGAGCTAGTCGACGACACAAGAATGAAGATTGTTGGATGGTTTGTTCGTCGATTCGCGCGAATTACAAATTGTATAAAGGAAGTTATAATAGCTGGAAGTGGCACGTAAAATCTAATTAGACCACATTTTGTTCAGTTTCGCTGTTTCATACTTGACGAATTCTAATCTCAATGAAAGTGGCATTTGCGAACAGTGAATTCTTTCAAAGTAACCTATCTAGGTCTTTTTTACTTGATCATTGATTTCTTATGTCGAAACTGAGTAGGGAGGCAACAAATTTGGAATACGGTTGTTTTAAACATCGTCTGAGTGAATCGACCGGCAGGTTGGTATTGAAGGGGGAGGGTATTGAGTAGTAAGTACCCTTGTAGGTTTACTATGATTTGTTTAAGCATATATAATGCTATGAAATCTTGGTTGCGTAGAACTGTATATTTGGGGTATGAAATCTTGTAATAAATGTACTAATTTGTCATTTGAATGTGGGTTAGTGTGTAGATAATTTGTAGTTTAAGATAGATGTAATTGGCTGAACATGTGTTTTTGAGTTAATGATTTCAGTAAAAAGATCAATGGGACAAAACCATGATCAATGGGATAAAAATTGTTCAAAAAAAAAATCCTTTCCCGATATTACATTTAATTAATTTCTTACAGCGAACTTAGAAAGTTCCAGAAAGCGCCCTGTACTTTTTAATATCAGGTGTACTAAAGACCTGAAAAACACGGTGGAAACCGCTAGATTCAAATTGCATATAACCTGGACGAGTGTCACCGATAAGAGGGTTTATGGTCAACAGTGGGCGGCGAAAAGCTGATGGATGGATGTATATAAGTGCTTCACTTGAACAAAACTTAATAGAGAAGGGATTAGTAAGTTTTGTTCGACTCGAAAACTTAATAGAGAAGGGATTATTAAGTTTTGTTCGACTCGAAAACTTAAAAGAGAAGGAATTATTATGTTTTTTTCGACTCTAAAACTTAATAGAGAAGGGATTATTAAGTTTTGTTCGACTCTAAAACTTAATAGAGAAGGGATTATTAAGTTTTGTTCAAGGATTGTTGTCCGTTTAGTTCCATGATGTACATTTTACACACCACATTCGGGTATGCACTAATTCCGTCTTAGATTTACAATAATTAGAATGTTAAAAATATTATTTGCTGTATATACCCAGCTTATGTTTTATTACCCAGCTTATATTTGGGACATTAAACACTTACTTCGCATGCATCACATCACACATTTTGTGAGTTGTGAGTCGCGTATTTTGCATTGCAATTTTTTGTCTCATACCAGGAATTCGTAAATCTCACGACTGAACAAATGTGATTTACAATTCAGAATCATCGGTTCTAGTTTACGTATAGTCTAGACTAGAATACACTTTACAATCACAATATTTAGAATTTGTTTTTTTTTTCATTCAGGGCTTTCTTATTTGGTACAAAATCTTTGCACTACTTTTAAGTTTAAAAAATATGTATATACTAAAACTATATATGAGTCTTTATTCCTAAATGCTCTTTGTTATTGTCTACATTATTTTTAAATTACAAATTACACCCAAAAAGGTCCAGTAAGATTGTTAACTAAATTGGATAGAACACGAACACGATACATATGGCCTTATTAGGTGGCACCGAAGCTTATACCTATGAGCTGTACAAACGCTTATTCAAAAGACAGTAAAGTAACTTTCTTACTTAACCAATGTTTAAGTTAAGTAGGGTTTTGTCGAATTCCCAATGAGCAGAAATTGACAAAACACTTCTTAACATAGACAAAAGTAACTAAGGAGGTTAGTGAATAAAGTGACACTAAGCAATTCGACGCCAGCTCGCGCACCTCCCTGGCGAGCAGCCGCCAGTCGCTCACGTCGTACGTGTCGCCCACCGTCGAGCGCGCCGCGTCGCCGGACTTGGCCAAGCGAGCGTCTTTTGTAGAGGTATGTACTCTACCTATTTGTATACTCAACGCAATTATACTCTGATAGGTATATTGAACTGATGGAGTGACACTAAGTAATGAGTCGACGCCAGCTAGCCCAATGCCGAGCGAGCTGCGTCGCCGGTTTCGGCGTTTTGTGAACAATTCCATTATACTGTCTTCTTTATGTTTTTTAAATACAACGAACACCTACTTTACGTTATTACATGGAATAGTTCCCATTCTCACGCTTCACGTTGTGTTGATAATATTTATGAACCGCAATAAATGATTTAAGATCATGCAAATCACTTTCTGTTAATTGAAAAGTCAGTTGAAAACTAGCTTTTGACCATCGTCCTACTAATATTATAAATGAAAAATTTTGTATGTTTGGATGTTGTTACTCAATCACGCAAAAAATACAAAATGGATTTAGATGAACATGCACACATGTAGATGATAACCTAGATTAGTACGTAGGATACTTTTCAACCCGGAAATATGTTCCCTTGGGATGCATTGCACGTTTATAACTAAAGCTTTTTATAACTTTTATTTTATTTTCGTGCATTGTCATCGGAACCAAATATGTATGTGTGCCAAATTTCAGCTCGATAGCTTCAGTGGAAGTGGGTGAAATATTGATTGTAAGATTCTAGGACATACATACATACGAGTGAAGTTAATTAAAAGCTTTTAAAAAAATACATTTCATACGTCACCAAAAGCGGCACTGAAAATCAGACTGGCCTTAAACTAAAATTTTGGAACTGGTAATTGGAAAAAAAATAAGTGCATGATTTTTTTCAGTGTTTCTCAAGTTAGTCTCTGCCTCCTGACGATTTTCTATATTTCCTATCATGTGTCGTTACCAGACCGGGTTCGTGGAGACGCTGACGCCGCAGTACACGCCGGGACAGAGCATCACGTCGCCGCAGGTCGGCTCCGCAGCCGAGGACAAGCTGGCCAACATGCAGGCGCAGCAGGAGGTTGGTGCACATGTCACGGTCGCTGCGACCCATAGACGTCCCACTGCTGGGCACGGGACTCCCCAGTGGCGGATTTACCAGCAGGCTGAGTAGGCTGAAGCCTAGGGCGGCAGATTTTAGGGGGCGGCAAATTTGGTCTAAATTGTTTTGTCTTACATACAAAAAAATATATAATATACATAGAGAAAATGAATCTCGAAAATTTAACAAAAAAACATAATATTTTGTATATTACCAAGTGAACACTGTAACGTCTAAATATGAAAAGTACTAAACACTTTGTAAAATATAATTTTAGAGCACTAATTATAAAATTGCAATTTTATTGACAGAATAAATGTACGTAACTATTAAATAATATGATAGCGAACTAGGGTATCGAATTTCGGAGGTTAGTAGGGTCGGAAATAATTGAATAGCCTAGGTACTGGCGGAAAATTTGTAAATCCGCCAGTGGGTCTCCCCCACAGAAACTGCTGCGGGAGGTCTAGAGTACTCTAGAGCATACTCCACCACGGTGCTCCAATTCGGATTGGTGGAGGGGTTAGTCGCCAACCCAGTGTCGAATGTTCTTAAGCCACCCGAAGGTCTTAGACAAAGCTTAACGACTGTTTCCACCATTGAAATCAACCGGGTCCGACGGCTTTACGTGCCCTCCGAAGCACGGTAGCGTCCATGAAATTTTGCCACTAGCGGTCACCCATCCACAAACCGACCGCGCCCGTCGTTGCTTAACTCTTTCGATCACATTGATTCGACGCGAGCCATTGGGCTATGGACGCTACACTACACACGCTACTACGCTACTACACGCTACATGTCACGGTACCGGTCTGGGACTCAACTGCTGTTTCCCGTATTGATAGGTGACTGTTTCTCAGTGTTTCTCAGTATTAATAAAAAAGAAGAACTCTGCAAGAGTCGATAATTTTTATTTTGTTATTTCCAGATCGCCAATCTGAAGACCGAGGTGGAAGACCTCAAGGAGAAGCTGGAGACGCTGAAGGTGCGCCGCGCCGAGGACAGGGAGAAGCTGAGGGAGCTGGAGAGGCTGCGGCTGCAGCTGGACCAGGCCAACGAGTTCAAGACGAAGATAATGGAGTCGCAGGCCCAGCTGCAGAGGGACTTGCAGCGCGCTAAGCAGGAGGTTGGTGTAGATAGTAGATGGCGCTGCGTTAGCTGTGATTGTTTGTGTGATGTATGGTAATATAATTAAATATGTAGTCAATTGTAGGTAGTTACCAATGTTTACTTTTTGTATATTGTTTGTGTACCTACCGTCGTCAATCACTTGGATTACATTCTCAAGTAACATAGCGGCTTTTTATTGTGTTCCCCAATTACTCCCTCAGGACTTGGTACCCGTGTTTGTAAGGACATATCAGTTTGGATGATAGGTGGCGCTAGTTCTAGGATGGGTATCGGGCTTAGATAATAGATGGCGTTGAAGGTGCATTGAAGGTTCGCCTTGCCATGCATATGTTACATAGATGTTGAGTCGTAGGTTTAACTGCAGCGGGACTTACAGCGCGCTGAGCAAGAGGTGGGTGTGATAACAGTGGTTTAACCCTTTCTTTGTCCCACTGTTGGGCACGGGTCTCCTTGCGTAATGGGAGGGGTTTGGCCTTAGTCCACCATGCTGGATTGGCAGACTTCACATCCCTTCGAAAACGTTATGGAGAACTCACAGGCATGCAGGTTTCATCACGATGTTTCCCTCACCGTTGCAGCAGGTGACATTTAATCTCTTAAATCGCACGTTTATGCAAAGTTTATGTTGATTATGTTATGTGTGTTTATAGAAATGTCACCTGCTGTAACGGTGAAGGAAAATTATTGTGAAGTAACCTGCATGACTGTGGGTTCGCTATAATGTTCTCGAACGTATTTAAAGTCCGCCAATCCGTACTTGACCTACGGTAGGAATCGGAATGGGAAGGGTTTTTCCTTTCCCGTTCCGATAGGATATTCGAGTCCAAGAGTGGGACAATGAAAGGCTTGTATTCCCTTGTAAATATTTTTGTAATTTTATTTTCCTCTATTCTATGTTATGTATACAGACGTCATAATATAATTACACTAGTGGACGCTCGCAGCTTCGCTCGCGTGGAAGTAGACGTATCATAACCTAAATACAAAATTTCATTGAAATAATGTAGGTATATACGAAAAACTTTTATACCTACTAACTTTGCACCCCCCTTTTACCCCCCCCTTAAGAGATGATTTTCGAAACTCAATAAAAAACCATCATAGGTACTGAATTTCATTCGAATAACATCAAAAACGGCAAAGTTTCATACTAACTTTGCACCCCCGTTTTACCCCCTTAGGGGGTGAATTTTCAAAAATCCTTTCTTAGTGCTCCCCTACGTTATAAAAGGAACCCCTGTGCAAAATTTCAAGTTTCTAGCCCTTATAGTTTAGGCCCTGCGTTGATATGTCAGTCAGTCAGTCAGTCAGTCAGTCAGTCACCTTCTCCTTTTATATATATAGATATAGATTTATACATAGCTCTTTCAATTGTCGCCTACATAGGTCCGCGAGGCCCAAGAGGCGCTCGAAGTGCACAACGACGAGACCGCCGAGCTGCAGGAGGCGGCCGAGATGGCGGCGCTGGACAAGGAGATGGCCGAGGAGCGGGCGGAGGCCTTGCAGCTCGAGCTGGAGCAGTGCCGGGACAAGCTGGAGGAGGCCACGCTCGACCTGCAGCTGATGAGGGCCGAGATGGAGGCCGGCGGGAATATACGTGAGTTGATTAGTAAAAACCTCTTTAATTTTATTAACTTGTTAAAACTTTATTGTACCTATGAGATACTAGCGACATAAGGCGGACTTAATGGACTATTTCTGTGCTACTTAACCTTTGGACAGTAGTACAACAACAAAGGCGGTTTCCTTGTCACAAAATAATATGAAAAAAAAAATACGAGGCGTATTCAGCTGTAGCGGTAGCGTCCATAGCCCAATGGCTCGAGTCGATTCAATGTGATCGAAAGAGTTAAGCAACGACGGGCGCGGTCGGTTTGTGGATGGGTGACCGCTAGTGGCAAAATTTCATGGACGCTACCGTGCTTCGGAGGGCACGTAAAGCCGTCGGTCCCGGTTGTTTTCAATGTTAAAGACAGTCGTTAAGCCTTGTCGAAGACCTTCGGGTGGCTTGAGAACATTCGACACTGGGTTGGCCACTAACCCCTCCACCAATCCGCATTGGAGCAGCGTGGTGGAGAATGCTCTAGACCTCCCGCAGATGCGTCTGTGGGGGAGACCCGTGCCCAGCAGTGGGACGTCAATGGGTCGCAGCGAGCGTATTCACCTGTACCAATGACGTCTAAGTTTAAGACTTTAGAATAGGATGTTTTTTAAACCTGAAAATTTAAACATACGTTTACCTTAGTTTTTCATTTGCTATCATATAAAATAATATAATATTATTATAATAATAGCAATATGATGAAGTTAAAATAATGAAATGTTTTCAATTGGTCAAAATTCCGTAAAATTGTTTTATTTTATATTGTCAATTGCGCATAATTGTCTGATATAATAATATACGTACTATTAGCGGTTGGCTGTCACTCTGTGCTAAAGTGCTGCTTATCTCTACAGCTATGATGAGTTATGTTGATGTTGGATCTTTAATACAATAACTTTCAAAATGTTAGCCCAGTCTCGATTCAATGGTTTCAAATAAGTCCTTTGCTGTCTACTTTTATACCATCATAACTTGCCTATAATTCGTATAAATAAATAGATTATTTTCTATTATTCTACTGCGGAAAATGGATTTACTATATTAGCCAGTTTAGAATAAATATTGTGTCACCGGATAATTCCGGTGAATAATAATGATTCTGTATCTGGAAAGAGATATTGCCATGCTGTGAAAATAAGATCTTTTTATAAAAATTAAAATGAAGATTAGACATTGGATGATGAATGAATAAAAAATCAAATTAGTTAAAATAAACATTTAACACAGTTTGTCGCTGATGGCTGATATGATACATACATTTTCCGATAATATTATAACAACTCCGCCCTTTACACTTACAACGCTTGTTATATTTCATCTTTTATAATTTATTGATTTTAATTTTACTTTAAAATATATTATTCACAAATTACACGAAAAACCATGCCTTAAATTGAATGGAAGATAATTTAAATACAAATATTTGTTTAAAAAATATATTCTTATCCTAAACAAATAATGTAAACAAATAAAATAATCAGTATTGAAATATTTGGATATAAATATTATTTTATATTCTTTTATAATATTTAATAAATATTTAGATTTTTATTTTGAATTATATAATTCATACATTTTATTGTACATTGATATGTTTAATATTTTTATATCTAAATCCAGGTAATAAACATAATTTTTATTGCTACTTTCAATACATATTATTTACATGTTTTAAAACAGGTCAAAATTCTCCAATCGAGTCAGCTATTACTGGTCAGTCCGCTTACGTGTGAAGTAAACTAATATATTAATTATTGTTTAAGAATACCTACAATACCTCTTTTTTAGATATACATTTACTCAAAAAATATTTTTCGACTAGGTATATTAACTACGCCTAGAGCTCCACTAACATATAATAATCAAATATTTTAAAATTTATTTGCAATATTCTTACAAATTCGATACACTTACCTGTAATTTTGTTTTTATTATTCATATTGGTTTATTTATTTATTAAATTATATTATTTGTTTTCCTATCAATACTAAAATTATAAATATTTTATAGAAGTACTTAAAAAGCAAGAAAATGTACGTAAAGCATTTATTTTATTTTTATCTGCGTGTATGAATTGAAACATATAATATACATCTTAGTTGTAAACCTTAGAAAATTGTGTATTATGCCATTTATTCATTATATATATTTATTGGTGTCTATTGCATGCATATATACTTATATATACATACCATCATATCTGAATATGATTAAATATACATCTTCCATCAATCGAAAAATATTTGGCAGTTAAATTAAAACAATTCCATTTTTGTTTTTAATTATGTATGAAAATGTGTTATTTTATGTTTTTTTGCATGTGTTTTGTTTGTTTTATGTTGTGTTTTGAATGAGCCTCCCTTGATAGATACAAACACATTCACACAAACACTCTTCTAAAACTTGAAATCAAAAATTAGTCATTTACACACTGTTAGAATACAGTAGGTACTCTAACTCAAACATACTAGACATTCAAATTTTTTTTTACACAAAAACACACATTCACACACAAAAACATGCAAGAATGCACGCAGTTCAGTCATATTCGCTCAAAGAGAACTGAAATTGTAAGTGAACAATTAGAGGAAGTTCTAAAACCAATCGTTACGTCTCTAAGACACTCAGAAGAAAATTCGAACTGTGTTGGCAACTCTAGACCTCCGCAGCTGTGGCTGTAGGAGATCCGTGCCCAACAGTGGGACGTCTATGGGGTAGACTAATAAGAGGAAGCGCACACAAACCCACACTAACAAAGACACACGCACACGAACACGTACACGCACACGAACACGAACACGTACACGCACACGTACACGTACACGCACATACGTGCATGCGAGGGAGGCTCCCGCCCCTCGAGCGGGTGCGAGTGTAAAGTGGCGGCGTGTGACAGAGCACCCGTACGCAGCGAGCGAGCCCGCCACCGGCTACGAGCTGCGCCAGCTGCAGCAGCAGAACGTGCGCCTGCGCGACACGCTGGTGCGCCTGCGCGACCTCTCCGCGCACGACAAGCACCACATGCAGAAGATGCAGAAGGTGCGTCCTCCCCCGCCTTCCTAATTTGTTAGTAACCTCCGACAGCCAGGAGTTGTTCACAGTTAGTTCACACACGGGTATGAACAATAGATCAAAAAAACCATAGGCCTTAATTCCTACTAAACTAGTTTTAATCCAGCAACAAGCACCACATGTAAGCAGAAGATGCAGAAGGTGCGTCCTCCCCCGCCTTCCTACTTTGTTAGTAACCTTCGACAGCCAGGAGTCAGTTCACAGCGGGGTATGAACAATAGTATGTCAAAAAAACCATAAGCCTTAATTCCTACTAAACTAGTTTTAATTTAGCAACAAGCACCACATGCAAAAGATGCAGAAGGTGCGTCCTCCCCCGCCTTCCTACTTTGTTAGTAACCTTCGACAGCCAGGAATTTGTTCACAGCGGGGTATGGAAAATAGATCAAAGCAACCATAAGCCTTAATTCCTACTAAAGTTTTTATCCAGCAACAAGCACCACATGCAAGCAGAAGATGCAGAAGGTGCGTCCTCCCCCGCCTTTCTTCTTTGTTAGTAACCTTCGACAGCCAGGAGTTGTTCACAGCGGGGTATGAACAATAGATCAAAAATACCATAAGCCTTAATTACTACTAAACTAGTTTTAATCCATCAACAAGCACCACATGCAAGCAGAAGATGCAGAAGGTGCGTCCTCCCCCGCCTTCCTACTTTGTTAGTAACCTTCATCAGCAAGGAGTTGTTCACAGCGGGGTATGAACAATAGATCAAGAAAACCATAAGCCTTAATTCCTCCTAAACTAGTTTTAATCCAGCAACAAGCACCACATGCAAGCAGAAGATGCAGAAGGTGCGTCCTCCCCCGCCTTCCTACTTTGTTAGTAACCTTCGTCAGCCAGGAATTGTTCACAGCGGGGTATGAACAATATATCAAAAAAACCATAAGCCTTAATTCCTACAAAACTAGTTTTAATCCAGCAACAAGCACCATATGCAAGCAGAAGATGTATAAGGTGAGCCTTTCCCCGCTCCTAATCCTTACAGAGAGTGACTGAATTTGAAAATACATACTTATATCTTATATAGATACAAACATTCAAAAATAGTACAGCACAAGCGTTCGTCATATAAATGTTTGTCCTGAGTGGGATTCGAACCAGCAGGGTACTACCGATGTCACCTGCGGGCCAGTCAATGTCAAGTCAGTATGTTATCATTAACCTTAATTCTCTAACTAGCTCCAATTCAAAAATCGGCGTTGCACAATTTGGTCGTCATAATTATGGCCTTGGTTGGCCACCTGAGGTTTTTGTTATTGAGAGGTATCTGTGAATATGAAATTAACAAAAATGCAGGTTCGATTTGGTGTTGTCGAAATTATCTAAATAGTTCCTAATCAGTGTATTCTCAAAATTTGCAGGACATTGAGCAGTACAAATCTGAGATTGCCGAGTTGAGCCGGACGAAGGAAAAGCTGTCGGGGCGCGTTGAGGAGCTGGAGGGACAGGTGGCGGACCTGAGAGAGCAGGTGGACGCCGCTCTCGGTGCCGAGGAGATGGTTGAGCAGCTGGCCGAGCGCAAGATGGCGCTTGAGGACCTGGTGAGTCTCAGTGCAGCGCTTGCAGGGCAAGTGAGATAGCAGCTGGAGATACAGGTGGTGAGTGGAGTTGATAGAGCAGGTGGATGATGCTCGATGCCTACGAGATGGTCGAGCAGCTGGCCAAGCGCAAGATGGCGCTTGAGGACCTGGTGAGTCTCTACACAGTGAGATAGCAGCGGGTATGAAGTTCTAGCTTACTTCTTAGCTGTACCATTAACATTTATATGTGGTTTTATCCCAAGACGGGTGGACAGATAGGGACACGAGCAATTTGTAGGGAGATAAAAAGGCGTATTGAAATTCGCAGCCCAAAGCTATTCACCAGTGCGCCCTCCCACGCTTCGGGCCTTATAACCGAAAGATCATGGGCCATGGGTGGTTGGTGGGTTGTACCAACACTCTGGTGAGGTTGGTTGACTATAAGAATATGGCAATATATTAGAAGCCCTCTTCAGAAGTCCTCCAGTACTCTGCACTGAAGTAAGCTCCTGGCACGGTTTTCCTTTTAACTGGGAAGTAAAGCAAAGTGTTTTGGCCATTCCGTCAGTCACAATTGGGAAGACTAATAGCCTATTTACCACGCTGCCCTACTTCAGATTGGCGTAGAGGTTGAAAGTTAATTCAATTATCGGAAATCTTTAGTCCTATCGATGCCCCGGCTTCATTGCAACTCATAAGCATCCCACTGAAGGATTTAATAACTAAGAAGCTTTATACTCTACTTTATTATAGTATCATTAATTGTCTAAATTGTTTGTTCCAGGTGGAACAGCTGAAGCAAGACGTCCAAGAGCTGGAAGCGCTGCAGGAAGTGCACGAGCAGCTGGTGGAGTCCAACCGCGAGCTGGAGATGGACCTGCGCGAGGAGCTGGAGATGGCGCACGCTGCCACCAGAGAGGTGAGCGTCGAGGGTTTAAGAGCTGGAAGCGCTGCAGAGCTGATGGAGTCCGACCGCGAGCTGGTGGTGGACCTGAGCGAGGAGCTAGAGCACGCACGCCGCTACCAGGGTAGGGGTCCAGGGTTCAGGGATCCCTGGTTGCTGGTTAACTCTCTGAGGGTAACTTTTCGACAGACAGACCTTTCCTCCTCCTGCGCGGCGCTGTAGGCGCTCCTGCGCTGAGGGAATTCGTAGTTAGGGGAGATCCCCAAAAACAGTAACTTTTGGCTTGTTGAACTAGAGGAAGAAAACATTTTTACATCGTTAACAATAACAAAATACATATTACAAGAATTCATGCAAACTTATATTATGTTGTTTACGAAAAGGGTTCGTTCTTGACAATAGTGAACACTTCTACGACCTCTTCAGTACGCCCCATGGTTCCCCGGTCAGTGGGAGTTGGTTGTTAAATCTTTCCCATGAACGAGTTAATTTTGTATTCATAAATCATTAATTCGATTAATTACATAATCTTGTATTTTCAGGCGGTTCGCGAGCGCGAAGCGGCGTTTGAAACTATAATGGATCGCGATTCGACCATAGTGAAGTTCCGAGAGCTGGTGCAGCGCATGACCGAGCAGTGCGGCGAGCTGCGCAGCCAGCTGCACTCCAAGCAAGGTGGGCGGCATCTTACTCCAACAGTTATTTGCTTTAAATCCATACTTACTAATATTATAAATGGGAAAGTGTGTTTGTTTGTTTGTCCGGCTTTCACGTCGCAACGAAGCTATTATATGATATGGTTTTTGTGTGTGGAGATAGTGAGGAGGGTGGAGAGTGACGTAGGCTACTTTTTACCGCGGTAAAACATCCCCATGGGAAGATATCGATGTTTTGTTATTTGCTAGATATTTAGTTAGATAATTCATTTTCAAGTTCTTATCTATTGTTACGCACTGCCAATTAGAAAGCATCATTATCTACCTACCTTAATTACTAGTTTTATTAATTTAATATTAAAATGACTGTGTGTTAAGGAACACATCATTATTAATCATTTATTAATTTATAGACTTATTTCTAATATTATTAATTCATTATTTTAATTGTTAGATGTTCTTTGGTGAGACTTGACTCAGATTTTCCCAATATAAGCGCATGTTTCGAGTAGGCGGGGCAGTGATCTGTGTGAAACCTAGACGAGTAAGGGGTTACTCTGCCCAAGTACACATACCAGCGTTTAACAGTTAGTTAATTGCAGCCATACATTCAATCGTTTAATTAATACTATGTATGATAAACAACTCATTGTTAATTCCCTTTGACCACGCGGGCGGAGCCGCGGGTAAAAGCTAGTTTATGATATTTTTTATTGAAAGACACATTCTCATGCTAGGCCTGTTTTGGGGTGGCGAGTAAACATTGAAAATCATCACATTTATGACCCTAGTACATTTGTACATGTGTACATATTTTATGTATATACAATACTAGGGGACGCTCGCAGCTTCGCTCGCGTAGATGTAGACTGCGGTAGATTCATTTATAGTTGCTACATATTTTTATTACGGACATCTACCAACTCTACCCAGTGAGTACCCGTTCGCGTTATTATAATTTTCCTAATTTTTTTTTCAAATATTCAATGTACAGAAAAAGTTACTCTTCAGTTTTATTATATTAATATGACTATTATATCTAATCAACAGCCTAAAATATAAGTTTTATGCTTCTAGTTCTGAAAATTATAATACTTTCATACAACCTTTCATTCCCCTTTTCAACCCTTTACAACACTTTTTTCCAATTAAAAAGTAGTCGTCTATGTCCTTTCTCAGGATCTACACTAACTGTGTACCAAATTTCATTTTAATGCCTTCAGGGAGGACTGCATCGTTGTTCTATTCAGCATTGGTTGAACCAGTCACCACGAGTAAACAACGTACGATTTTACAACGTACCATTCTATCGCCTTTTTTTTTATTTTATGGATACAGGATAGCAAACGAGCTTGCAGCACCACCCATCCGCTGCCGCCCATGACAACTGTGACTGACTTTGAACAAGACTCAATTAGGGACTGGGATGGTTAGTCCAATTAGTTGAGAAAGTTAATTAGAACATTAGTTGGTCAGTTCGTTAGTAGGTATGAGGACTGGGGACTGTTAGTGATAGTTAGTCCTGTTATTTGGTGTTAGTAATAGTCCAGTTAGTACTTGTTAGTAGGAGTCTTGTTCTAAGTCAGTCACAGATGTGTTGCTACCCTTGAGGACTAAGATGGTCGCCTCTAAAGAAGTGTAACCGGAATCCACACTTTTCCAACCGGACCACAATTGCTTTAAAAACAATTATTACACGGCAGAAATGGTACTAGGTACCGTGGCGGGCGGTGGTACTGACCCGGGCGAACTCTATATGGAACCAATTAGCTTTCATATAAAACAATACTACAAATCTACTATAACCATCTTCTCTTACAGGATCACCAGCGCCCAGCTCGGAGCAAGAATCGACCCCGGAACCAGTATCGCGCACATCACCTCCAGTGGAACTCGGCTCGCTGGTCCACGCGTCCCGCGCGTCCACCAGGTCGATAGACCTGCAGCTGCGCGCGCTGGAGTTGACGCAGGCTCGCGCGCGCGCCGATATGCTGGCCGCGTGTCTGCCGGACCACTTCATGGTCAAGGCCGGTAAGTACCTTACTCGCCGGTAAGTACCTTACTCGCCGGTAAGTACCTTACTTACCTTAATCGACCCCGGAACCAGTATCGCGCACATCACCTCCAGTGGAACTCGGCTCGCTGGTCCACGCGTCCCGCGCGTCCACCAGGTCGATAGACCTGCAGCTGCGCGCGCTGGAGTTGACGCAGGCTCGCGCGCGCGCCGATATGCTGGCCGCGTGTCTGCCGGACCACTTTATGGTCAAGGCCGGTATGTACCTTACTCGCCGGTAAGTACCTTACTCGCCGGTAAGTACCTTACTTACCTTAATCGACCCCGGAACCAGTATCGCGCACATCACCTCCAGTGGAACTCGGCTCGCTGGTCCACGCGTCCCGCGCGTCCACCAGGTCGATAGACCTGCAGCTGCGCGCGCTGGAGTTGACGCAGGCTCGCGCGCGCGCCGATATGCTGGCCGCGTGTCTGCCCGACCACTTTATGGTCAAGGCCGGTAAGTACCTTACTATTTTTATTTATTTATTTAACCTTTTATTGTGTACTAGTGGACGCCCGCGGCTTCGCTCGCGTTACACATTCACCAACTTCAAAAACGGCAAAGCTTCATACTAACATTGCACCCCCGTTTTACCCCCTTAGGGGGTGAATTTTCAATTTTTCTCGCCGTAAAAACCATCCTTGAACTTCAACGAACATTTAAAAAAAAGAATTGGCCAAATTGGTCCAGGCGTTGTTGAGTTATGCGCTTACCAACACATTTTGCGATTCATTTTTATTATATAGACTAGTGGACGCCCGCAGCTTCGCTCGCGTTACACATTCACCAACTTCAAAAACGGCAAAGCTTCATACTAACTTTGCACCCCCGTTTTACCCCCTTAGGGGATGAATTTTCAAATTTTTCTCGCCCTAAAAACCATCCTTGAACTTCAACGAACATTTAAAAAAAAGAATTGGCCAAATTGGTCCAGGCGTTGTTGAGTTATGCGCTTACCAACACATTTTGCGATTCATTTTTATAATATAGATTTAACCTTTTATTGTGTATTACAATATGGCGGACTTAATGCCTAATGGCATTATCTACCAGTCAACCATGGGCGTTGGTGAAAAGATGTAAATACGTAGGCAGTTTACTATACCGTTGATTTTTACAGTGATAAGTTATTATAAGTATAAAAGATTACTATCTGTGTATCTAAGACTAGTGGACGTCCGCAGATTCGCTCGCGTGGAATTAGACGTAACAATAGTTTCGTTTACCCCTAGTAATATTATATAGCCTATATAATTCAGTGAAGATGCAGCTTTCTAATGGTGAAAGAATTTTTGAAATTGGTACAGTAGTTTTTGTGTGAAAACATTACAAACAAATGTTTCCTCTATAATATTAGCATAGAATTGTTCATTGAAGGAGTGCGGAGTAACTTAAGCAAAATAGTATACCAGAGACAGAAAGCACCCCTTTGGACTCCATCTGCAAATCAACCCTTCTGAGACCTGAGATGGTTCGCTGCGACCCATAGACGTCCCACTGCTGGGCACGGGTCTCCCCCACAGACACTGCTGCGGGAGGTCTAGAGCATACTCCACCACGCTGCTCCAATGCGGATTGGTGGAGGGGTTAGTGGCCAACCCAGTGTTGAATGTTCTCAAGCCACCTGAAGGTCTTTGACAAGGCTTAATGACTGTTTCCACCATTGAAAACAACAACTGAGATGGTTCATACGTTATGAAATAAACAACTGTCGAAAAAAAAGAAAAGATTGCTCAGGTGATACGCTTGGTCGTGGACGTCAGCGCAATGTAGCATGGCACTCTGTTCTGATGTCGAACGCCTTTTTCATGCCCACTGTAAAATATAATCAATGACGATGTCCAAATGTTGATTTTCGCAGGTGACCACGACGCCATCTTGCTTATCCTGTTACTGCAAAGACTGAATACCAAGTCGGAAATCATTTTAGGACAAATTCGCGAGAGGTAATTAGTAATTACTAATTCAGCTGTTTATAATATACTAACTTATACAAGACCGCCTTTTGGCCAACACTTCTTATGTATACCATTGTTTTAGTCTTAAATGATTTTTTTGTGGAGTAAAATAAAGTGTATTTGTGTTCATTAAGTGTTCTTATGTACAGTACCGCGCACATTAAAAAGTACTACGTTAAATAAAAAAGTACTACGTTAAATAGTCATGAATACTTTCGTAGGAAAATGTTAAAACCGTGCTAGTTTTGATCTTTTAATTTACTGTAATTACTTTTCGCTGTGACCCACTGCTGGGCACGGGTCTACCCCACAGACACAGCTAATATCTTTGACATTCTCACACACGGCCATCTGACCCCAAAGTAGGCGCGAGCCTATGGGTTTCAGAGACTGATATACATACATAGATATTTTAAATACATACTAACTTAAATAAGTGTAAAGTGTGTGTTTTAAAGAAACTTTTATAGTATTTTTCTTTAATAAACACCAAACATCTAGTACAATATTAAAACTTTTATACCAGTGAACGACAAATCGATAAATAAGTGAATTTGTGCTCGCGCGCTGTGGTACCTACCTACTTACACGCTTGGATTTTCGCTCGCCGATGTCGTACGTTTAGTGTTGCTTTTATAATTATCAAATCACTCTAAAGACTTATTAACAATGGCTGGTACCTGTGAGGCCTGCAAGACCGCCATAACGGTAACGCAAAAACGTATAAAGTGTTCCAATTGTGCGCTCCTATATCACTCGGACTGTATCGGTTTCAACAACGATCTGTCAAGATCCCAATGGAAGTGCCCCCTTTGTTTAGTTTGTCCTCGGAAGGGTGGAGACAAGAGTAACACACCAGTGCGCACAGTGTCCAAAGCAGCAGCGAGTAAGGACAGCGAGAGCACGACGCGGCCGGCCCCGCCACCGCCAGCCCCGGCGGCGCCCGCTCGGCCCGCGTCGCCCCCGCCGGCCGCCGCCCTGTCCCCGGCCCCTGCACCTGCGGCTCTGGCAACAACCACTGATGACACCAACTTACTATCTAAGATAAGCTCCATGCTGGACTCCAAACTTAGCCTTCTAAAAAGCCAAATAATAGGTGACCTTAAGAACTCATTAGTGACGGAGTTTCGTAAGGAAATGGCGGCCGTAACTGCTAAATACGATCTTCTTGAAGAATCCCACTCGAAGCTGCTGGACGAACACGAATCCCTGATGAAAGACTTTGTGATTATGCAAAACAAAATGCTACAGAACGAAGAAAAAGTATCAGATTTGCAAGCACAGTTCAATAAACAGCAGCAAAGGTCGAGATTGTCCAACATAGAAGTCGTGGGCCTCCCGGAAACCACTAACGAATCTCCTGTGGAGCTCGTCATGAAGATCGCCAGCCACGCCGGGGTCCAGCTCCAGCCAGAACAGATCCAGTCGGCACATCGTGTTCAACCTATGCGTAAAATCGACGGCCGACCAAAACCAATCGTTGCAACGCTTCAAAGTAGATTGTTAAAAGATAAAATTATCTCTGGTTTACGGAAGGCGAGGGGAATTAGTACTAGTAACCTCAACTTAGGCGGCCCTGACAGAAGATTCTTCGTTAATGAACATCTGACCCCGGAAAATAAACAGCTTTTTAATGCAGTAAAGTCTCGCGCCAATGAAAAGTCTTACATGTTTGTTTGGGTTAGGAACTGTATTATTTTTTTAAGAAAAAACGAGGAATCTCCTGTCTTAACCATTGCGACAGAAAAAGACCTGCGGAAAATAAACTGACACTAATATTAACTCGAGTCTGGAAGGTGTTCCCTTATAAAATCAAGTATTATTCATTATCTAATTTGCACTACTGTTTAATCTTATTCCCCATTATTTCTCATACATCATACATCAAATATTACCCCACAAATACATCAATACATCATACAAAACATACAAATAACAATTTAAAACACTCATATGGCAGTTACAACAAACAATACTGTAATTTACAATCACACTTAACACACTACCTTAATATCTCTCTCTTAGTCCGGGCATACCTCACAAACAAATCAAACACCTATTTTTATTACAACACTAATAAGATTGAGTTCCTAATGTCACTGGGATCACTTATTTATATATACCTACGCTTATTATTAAATCTAAGCATATTCATTAGATCTACCACGTACAAACAAATTAAATCTATATTTTGTTACATATTTACTATATCACAATGCCTCAATTAAGCCTATTTTATCAAAACGTAAGAGGCCTGTGCACAAAAACTCAGCAGTTTAGAAATAATTTACGTAGCTACGATCACGACGTAGTAATTATTACTGAAACGTGGCTTAAAGACGGTTTCTACAAGGGAGAAATATGTGACGATCGCTATGACTTATTTCGATGTGATCGTAGTGAATTTACATCATCTAAGAAACACGGTGGCGGGGTCATGCTTTGTATGAAACATAAACTGCACGCGCAGGAGCGCCCCGAGTGGGCATGCGCGGGCGTCGAGTGCCTCTGGACCACTATCGCTGCGGCCGCGCTGGGCGCTCACGATAAGCGCAGCTTGCATGTATGTGTCGTCTATATTCCACCCGATGACAAACATGCGTCGCGTCTTACTAGTTTTGCCGCTCAGCTAACGAATATTGTGTCCCTGCATCCGAACGATCATTTTATTATAGCGGGAGATTTTAACATGTCGCACATCGCTTGGTCATCATCGGGCCATACTGTCCAAAAGAGCGTTTCCACTGACTTACAATTGGCAGCGGATTGCCTGATGGATTCATGTTGCCTTTCGGGACTTAATCAATATAATCTGCACACTAATAAATGTAATAATACCTTGGATTTAATTTTTAGCGACACTCACATTGATGTGGCTCGATCCAGTGTGTCTCTAGTCACAGAAGATGGTTATCACCCATGTTTAGATTTAAATGCACCGGACCTTATGTTACCATGTTTTAAGCGTGATACCATAACGAAACACTGCTTTTTCAAGGCCGATTACTGTAAAATCAATAATTTTCTACTCAATACTGATTGGGACACATTACTTCAGGGAACTAATATTGATGAAATTGTCCAAAAATTTTATTCCCTTATATATAAAGCTATAGATGAGTTTGTACCAAAAAAAATACACCGATGTACCGACAGATTTCCCGTATGGTATTCGAAGTCATTAATTCATATAATAAACGATAAACTGCGTGCGCATAAGCGATGGACTCAACATAGTAATCCTAGAGATTACGATGAATTTTGTATTTTACGAAGGCGGCAAAAGAAAATTCAAAGAAAATGTTTTAAATCATTCCAAGAAAATATTCAAACTAGTCTTATAAATAAGCCTAAATACCTATGGTCTTATTTAAAATCATTGCGTAGTAATAACACCGGATATCCCAATGTACTAACCTTAGGAGACAATACATACCGATGTGAGGCGGATGCCTGTGAAGGTTTTAGTCGCTTCTTCGAAAATATGTTTCAAAAACCAGCTTCTTATTATAATCTTCCATCGCTAGCAGAATCAAATGACACCATTAATAGATTGAATATTACCGAAGATATGGTTTCTAAATTATTAAGTAAAATTGACATTAATAAGGGCCCTGGAAGTGACAAAATTCCCCCAATATTTATAAAAAAATGTGCTTTTTGCCTTGCCAAACCGTTAACTATAATCTTTGATTTATCCGTAAATGATTTTGGTACTTTCCCCAGTGTTTGGAAAGAAGCTTTGGTTATACCCATTCACAAAAGCGGTCCCCGTGGTCGGATTGAGAATTATCGCCCCATCTCCAAATTAAATCTATTTTCTAAAGTTTTCGAAAAATTAATATATCAATCCTTATGTCCGTTAATCCTCAATTCGATCCCTGTAGAGCAGCACGGCTTTATGAAGAGGCGCTCCACTGTAACCAATTTGACGGTATTCACGGATTACATCTTCCACTCAATGGACAGCGGGGGTCAAGTCGACGCTATATATACAGATTTTGAAAAAGCATTCGATAGGGTAGACCACATAATCCTGCTCCACAAGCTGCACGCACTAGGTATAAGAGGTGACCTTTTTAGATGGATAAGTTCATACATAACAAATAGGAGTCAAGCCGTATTTTTAGGATGTACGCAGAGTGCCTATGCTGCTGTAACTTCTGGTGTCCCTCAAGGGTCTATTCTTGGACCATTGCTGTACAATGCGTATCTTTATGATATTGGATCATGTTTCACCTATTCTAAATTCATAATGTTCGCGGATGATAAAAAAATTTATTTAAAAATTGACAACGTCTCTGATTGCCACAAATTACAATTAGACTTAAATAATTTATACAAGTACTACTTAACAAATCGTATCACTGTGAATGTAGCTAAATGTCATCAAATAACTTTTACCCGCAAAAAGGTTCCTATAATGTATACTTACAGATTGAATAATGTCTCCATTAACAGAGTGGAATTTGTGCGTGACCTTGGTGTTACATTGGATGCTAAAATGACCTTTGTCAATCATATAGACACAATAACTTCAAAAGCATATAAGCAGCTAGGCTTCATAAAACGCGTTTGCGGATCTTTCAAAAACACAGCTTGCATCAAAGTATTGTATTTCTGCTTTGTCCGAAGTATATTAGAAAACGCTTGTAGTATATGGTCCCCTCACTATAATGTTCACATTGATAGGATTGAATCGATCCAAAAAAAATTTGTTAAATTCCTAAATTCAAAAAGTTATAAAACCCCTGTCTCCTATTTTGAAGCGTGTAAATACTATCGTATTGCCTCACTAAGTCAGCGTCGTACACAATATGACATCTTATTATTACACGACATCCTAACTGGGAAAATAGATTGCAGCGAACTCTTATCCCGCATCGAACTCAGGGTTCCATCAAAGCGCTCCAGACATATTAAGCCCTTATTCTACGTCCCTCGAGCTAGAACCAATTATGCACATAACTCAGCTCTTTGCCGTATCGTCAACACATATAATAATCAGTATCCGACTTTAGACCTTTTCAACTTAAGCAAATCGTCATTAAAAAGTGAAATTAAAAAGATTCACTTCTTATAATAAAGTCAATTATACGTAGATAAACTCATCCACACACGCACTGTCCACACACACACATACACACACACACACACACACACACACACATACACCTTCTTACACATGATGTATGATGATGATGAATATCTGTAACCGTTTTTCTAGTATCGTTTTTAATACCTAACAGTGTAATCCATTTTTGGCCCTAGCATATTGTTTATATTGTATAACCTATTGTACTTTTATAACGCTGTTGGATTTCCTAATAAATAAATAAATAAATAAATAAATAAATAAATACTTAAATAGATAATATTAACATCCAGACACAGAACAAATACAAGTGTTCGTAGTAATTACAACAAATACAACTGTAATTACTTTATGACTACCGAATCATAAAAGTTAACAAAGATGAATTTGTACATTATAACAATCTTTTCTAGGTTCCCAGCGGTGAATGTGTGGGATCGAGAGGTGATTACAAAAACCCACACCGCCGTACAGTACAGCTTCCGCTGTCAACTTGAGTATCAGTTGCTGATGATACAGGTAATATATTTTTTAATCAACACCATCTCATAAACAGTTTAGAATTTATCCTTTTACAAACATGTAAACTAGATGGCGCTGTTATTAACACGCCACCCTGTTTCGTAAACTAGATGGCAGTATTATTAACACGCCACCCTGAAACTAGATGGCGCTGTTATTACAAACCACCCGGTTTCGTGAACTAGATGGCGCTTTTATCAACACGTCACCGAAATACGTAAACTAGATGGCGCTGTTATTAACCCGCCACCCGCCACTCTGTCCCCCAGTGCATGGTGAGCATGTGGAGCCACGCGCTGGACGCGTGCCCGCCGGAGCTGCTGCTGCGCGCGGCGGGCGCGCTGCCGGACGCGGCGGCGCAGGAGCGCGCGCTCGACCACGCCGCGCAGCTGCTCAAGACCAACGAGCTGGACGAGAACTGCTCGCTGGACGGTGAGCTCTGCTGTGACATGTATATCCCCAGTGCATGGTGAGCATGTGGAGCCACGCGCTGGACGCGTGCCCGCCGGAGCTGCTGCTGCGCGCGGCGGGCGCGCTGCCGGACGCGGCGGCGCAGGAGCGCGCGCTCGACCACGCCGCGCAGCTGCTCAAGACCAACGAGCTGGACGAGAACTGCTCGCTGGACGGTGAGCTCTGCTGTGACATGTATATCCCCAGTGCATGGTGAGCATGTGGAGCCACGCGCTGGACGCGTGCCCGCCGGAGCTGCTGCTGCGCGCGGCGGGCGCGCTGCCGGACGCGGCGGCGCAGGAGCGCGCGCTCGACCACGCCGCGCAGCTGCTCAAGACCAACGAGCTGGACGAGAACTGCTCGCTGGACGGTGAGGCGTGAGCTCTGCTGTGACATGTATATCCCCAGTGCATGGTGAGCATGTGGAGCCACGCGCTGGACGCGTGCCCGCCGGAGCTGCTGCTGCGCGCGGCGGGCGCGCTGCCGGACGCGGCGGCGCAGGAGCGCGCGCTCGACCACGCCGCGCAGCTGCTCAAGACCAACGAGCTGGACGAGAACTGCTCGCTGGACGGTGAGCTATGCTGTGACATGTATATCCCCAGTGCATGGTGAGCATGTGGAGCCACGCGCTGGACGCGTGCCCGCCGGAGCTGCTGCTGCGCGCGGCGGGCGCGCTGCCGGACGCGGCGGCGCAGGAGCGCGCGCTCGACCACGCCGCGCAGCTGCTCAAGACCAACGAGCTGGACGAGAACTGCTCGCTGGACGGTGAGCTATGCTGTGACATGTATATCCCCAGTGCATGGTGAGCATGTGGAGCCACGCGCTGGACGCGTGCCCGCCGGAGCTGCTGCTGCGCGCGGCGGGCGCGCTGCCGGACGCGGCGGCGCAGGAGCGCGCGCTCGACCACGCCGCGCAGCTGCTCAAGACCAACGAGCTGGACGAGAACTGCTCGCTGGACGGTGAGCTCTGCTGCGACCTGTATATCTGCAAAGTCAAAGTCAAATAATTTGTTTCACTATGAGGTGACTACAAACTACTTAAAGAAAAGAGATATAATGCTATTCTAAACTGATCAATATAAGGCAAAGGATTAGCTATTGATCATTGAATCAATAACTAAACCAGGGTGCTTAACCTTCCTTAAGGCTAATTTACGCGCCACTAGTATGCTATATACGTTTAATTTTTGGACAGCGACATGAATTTGATAAGCACAGCACTACTACGTGTGCGGACGCAGACTCCCCCCAGCGCATTAAGATCATTAATCCCCGCATGTTTACGCTCCCAATCCGCATGCTCGGTAAGCTTCTCGTACGTATAAGCATACGTTAGGGCGTTAGGCCCTTTTCAAAGTTAGCTTTATTATTTGTCGTTTAAGGCTGTTTTTTTAATGTCAACAGGCATCGAGCGCTGCTGGACGTACTTATCGGCGATGTGGTCAGCTCTAAACATGAACAGTGTAGAGGGCGCTGGCGGGTGTCGCGCGGGCGTCGCGACCGTGTGTAGCGCGCTGGATGCGCTCGCGCGTGCGCTCACGTCGGACGCGGCGGCGCTGCAGGTCACGCTGCAGGTCGGTGCCCGATACTATACTTCTGGTAGGTGTTAGTATTACTGACAATGGCGTCGCGACCGTGTGTAGCGCGCTGGATGCGCTCGCGCGTGCGCTCACGTCGGACGCGGCGGCGCTGCAGGTCACGCTGCAGGTCGGTGCCCGATACTATACTTCTGGTAGGTGTTAGTATTACTGACAATGGCGTCGCGACCGTGTGTAGCGCGCTGGATGCGCTCGCGCGTGCGCTCACGTCGGACGCGGCGGCGCTGCAGGTCACGCTGCAGGTCGGTGCCCGATACTATACTTCTGGTAGGTTAGTATTACTGATAATGGCGTCGCGACCGTGTGTAGCGCGCTGGATGCGCTCGCGCGTGCGCTCACGCCGGACGCGGCGGCGCTGCAGGTCACGCTGCAGGTCGGTGCCCGATACTATACTTCTGGTAGATTAGTATTACTGACAATGGCGTCGCGACCGTGTGTAGCGCGCTGGATGCGCTCGCGCGTGCGCTCACGTCGGACGCGGTGACGCTTTAGGTCAGTGCCCGGGACTTGGTACTATAGGGCCTATACTGCTATGTGGTTTCGGGCCGGTGGCTGAAAGACGGAGACGTCCTCGCCTACGGTTGATTTGGACGTGGCAGGTCAGTGCAGGAGACGGCGTAGCGGAAATTACATCGATTTGAGTGGCTCGACGCAACCGTGCGCTAATCTGCGATTCCGTCTTGCATTGCGTTAAATTCGCGACTTCATTCCATCTCAAAAGTTGTTGTATGTCCCCAGCCGTCGGAGCAGCAACTGGAGCTGGGCCAGCTGCACGAGGCGGTGCGCAACAGCGGCGCGTCGCTCCAGCAGCAGCTGAAGGGCATCCGCCGGCGGCTGCCGCCCGGCGTGCGGCTCAACGCGCTGCCGCTGGACATGCAGGTGAGGGGGAGGGAGAGAGCTGCAGCTGGAGCTGGGTCAGCTGCGCGGCGTGTGGCGGCTCATCGCCCTGGACAAACAAGTGAGGGAGAGAGAGAGAGAGAGAGGGAATGCTTGTGGAATGCTCTTCCAGCTAATATCAGATTACCGGCTTCAAAAGGCACTTTCAGGAAAAAGCTGCAGTTGCACATCTCCGGTCAACGTGCTTAATATCAGACGTTAGGTTAATATATAAATATATAGTAGTGTATGTATGTAAGTATGTTTGTGTGTATATATGTATTATTGTATATGATTTTGTATGTATGTTAATGTTTAATCAATTTTTTTGTTTGCCTATAAATTAAAATTAAACCGCTGTTCGTGTCTATCCGGTTAGCCCAATGGTTGGTTGGTAGAGAATGCTTTATGCATTAAGCTCGCCATTTGTACCCTGTACTTTTGTATGTGGTTCAATAAAGATATATAAATAAATAACCCACATTGAATGTAATTGAACCTGTACCCAGCTGATCGAGCGTCTCCGCGGCGACAGCGCGCACGCGCTGTGGCGGTGCTCGCGCGCGACGTCGCTGGCGCTGCGCGCTGCGTGCGCGTGCGCCGCCACGGCGGGCGAGCGCGGCGACGGCGCGCCGCTGCCGCACGCGTCTCTGCTCGCCATATGGGCGGCCGCCGTCGACAAGACCTACCAGCAGGTACCTGTACCTATTCCCATGTACCATTCTCGTTACCACCATCGCTGCGACCCATAGACGTCCCACTGTTGGGCACGGGTCTCCTCTCAGAATGGGAGGGATTAGGCCTTAGTCCACCACGCTGGCCAGGTGCGGATTGGCAGACTTCACATACCTTCGAGGACGTTATGATGAACTCTCAGGCATGCAGGTTTCCTCACGATGTGTCCTTCACCGTTATAGCAAGTGACATTTAATTTCTTAAAACGCACATAACTTAGAAAAGTCATTGGTGCGTGCCACTGGGGTTTGAACCCGGACCGCTCGAGTGAGAGGGGAGTTCGATAGCCGCTGGGCTGTCACCGTTACCACCATCACCACCCCACTATTGGCCTTCGGTATCCTTTCGAAATGGGAGGGGTTCATTCTCGTAAATGATTGACGTTGTCTGGCACATTCTCGTGTTTCTTTAACGTCGGCCTCTTTCGCTCAGAGGTTGTTGTTACATTCAGAGGGAGCTATGCTTGGTATATTTTACTACGAATCAGGATTAGCAATGGTGAAATGGACCATTTCGCCATTGCAAAAATTTCTTGTGTACGTATGTACGTCACGCTGGATAGATTTTGATAAAATTTTGTGTGTGTGTTCAAGGGGATTCGAGAATAGTTTAGATTCACAATTTGGTCCACTGGAAAATGATTTTTAAACACGATTTTAGTATTTTTGTATGAACAATATCCAAATATTTTAACCGTCGTTCATTGATGTGAAGTCATTTACATGAAGAGTCGCGTCACTTTGCTTGTCATTTTATATGGCAGAACAACGTTTGCGGAGTCAGCTAGTTTATTACCCTTACACTCGGCTAGCTTACCTTACTAGCTATTTATTACCCTGAAACTCGCCAATGCACGAACTACGCGACAAAACGGAAGTACAGAATATCAGTGCTGTGGCATTTTATTTGTTACAGCAAATGCTGAGTGCTTTCTGTTTTTTGCTAGGACTGCAACAACTGTAGCCCAAGTGTGAGTTTTTACAAGGATTTACTTTACTATCGCGTTTGCGTTAAAAAGTCAAATTGTATGGAGTTTTAGTCAGCGCCCCTGGCGGATCGTTTAGAAAACTCAAACTGCGAGTGTAAGTTTTTTAAGCTGTATGGTTTACGCAACTTTTTTCGACGTCGTTGACGCATACGTTTGAATTTAATGAATCTATGGTATTTTGACGTTTACGCGAGTGTAAGTTTAGTTTTCGATATTTTTGATCGTTCACATACGTAAACGCAATAGTAAAGTAAACTAGATTTACTCACTTGAGTTTTCATAAGTGAAACGTGATTTTGTATAGGTAGTGAAATTAAGTGGTCGGAATGTTTAGTACGGGGAAGAAGTGCGCGTAGTTTTTTAGTTTGGAGGATGTTATCCATATAGCTATGTAGATAATAATCGTACATGGTATTTTATCTTACTGTCCCCCAGCCCCGTTGAATTAAATAAAAGTGGGATATTAAATATTAGAGAGAGAGATGTTGATAAGAAGATTGATGAGTTTTTATCCATGTTTATTAACAACGAGAAAGGAGGGAAAGCAGAAAGGCTTGTTGAATCCACTATGCAACTTCTAGCAAAGAGATGTTGAGTAAACTACAAATATATCAACAAGTATTTGGTAATCCCCAGAGATTTATTACAGACAGAGGAACAGCTTTCACCACTCATGAATTTGAAGATTTTTGTAAGGAGGAAAATATTCAACATATTTTAATTACCACAGGAAACAGTCAGGTGGAGAGTTCACAGGGTAATTATACCTATTTTGACTAAATTAACTATTGAAAATCCCACTTTATGGTACCATCATGTGAGCAGTGTGCAATAGCACCTTTCACAGGAGTATTCATTCTTCTCCTTTTGAGTTATTAACTGGGATAGGGATGAGATCTAAAGAAGATATTAACCTTATTAATTTGTTACAGAAAGAGGAAATTTTACACAGAAAAAATTAGAGGGCAAGCAAAAGAACAAATTCTTTAAATCCAGGAATAAAACAGAAAGTACTACAATAAGCGAAGAAAAGAAAGTTACCAGTATAAAGTTATATATTATTATCAAGTGGCAATTAAAAGGACTCAGTTTGGTCCAGGGCTTACATTGAAACCTAAGTACCTAGGTCCCTACCGCGTAATCAAGTGTAAAAGTAATGATCGACATGATGTGGAGAAAATTGATACATCTACTGAAGGACCCATGAGGACATCGTCTTCTGCATCAGATGAAGAAATGGCCAGAAGATAACGGCTCTAACAGCTTAGGGGAATGACTTCTCACTGAGGTTATTATATAATTAATTATTCTGTTTTTGTTTCAGGAGGATAAAACACAAACACAATTTTTTTTTCTCTAAGTTAAGCTATCACACAATAGCAAAATATGTGTATGTATGTATTTAAATTCAATTTGCCACATTTTTCTAGAAAAGTTAATAATGCTATGTGTTATAATAAAAAGGAGTGAAATGTTTTTGAACTAATGTTAAAATTAAAAGTTAAAAGTGGATTAACTCTTGTATTGTCAGTGTTGTTTAGATATCATATTTTTCAGTTTTGCTTCAGGTTAATGTTAGTAGGTAATGTTAAATTAGTGGTTGCATATGCATATATACATTCAGTATGAATACTATGTATTTCTTATTTAAGTATAGCTCTTTTAATTGTAATGTTTTAGTATGAGTGGTTATTCAGTATGAAAGAAGTTGAAAGATAAAGTTAAAGTATAGGATTTTGTTGTCAATATAGGTATCCATGGCTCATTTAAATTTTTAATTAAGTGTAATTTTTAAAAGTATTTTATTTAATTTTATTTTTTTTATTTTAAAATTTTGCACACATTAAAATTAACAGTAAAATACAATATAGAAAAAGGTGTACAAGGAATCTACTTATTTCTTATCGAAATGTCTTCCAGTAGACCCAAAAAAAGAAATGGCGTTTAAGAAAGAAAAACAAACTTAGTGTGCATATACACTCAAAATTAATAATAGCTATAAATTATAATAAAGTAAATAAATTTAAAATTAGAAAATATTATATTTTATAAATATTTGTGATATAAAATAGACATATACCTACATAAATAAATATATAATACATATAAATATATAAATAAATAAATACATAACATAAATATATAAATAAATACATAACATAAATATATACATAATATGAATATGTATAACATAAAGGACAACTTACATAGATTTAACTACTAACATTGCGTGAAATAGTATTCTCTCACAGCATTTTTAAAAACAGATATTGATTTGGAAGTACGTATACTTAAAGGAAGCGAGTTCCAAAGTTTAACCGCGTGAACAGTAAAGGAATGTGCATAGGAACTGGTTTTATGACGCGGATACCCTAGGAGGGATCTGATGTGGGATCTGCATGACGCATAAGATGGCCGAGCATAGTGGAAACGTTCACGTAGATAAGGAGGGTATTTAGGATTATGTAAAATATTAAATAAAAGGCATAATATTCGAGTGTTCCTGCGAAGACGGATCGGGAGCCACTTGAGTTTCTTGCGAAAATGTGAAACGTGGTCAAATTTTCTAAGCCCAAAAATAAAACGGATACAAAGGTTTTGCAATCGCTCAAGTTTATTAAGGTGCTCCTCATTGGCATCCAAGTAGCAGACATCGGCGTAATCCAGGATAGGAAGAATGATCGTCTGAGCTAAGGTGATCTTAGTTTTCAAAGGCAGAACGTTTTGAAGGCATCTTAGAGAATGAATAGAAAAATTAACTTTTCGACTAATGTTGTTTAGTTGAGCATCCCATTTCAAATTAGAGTCAACTAAGAGTCCAAGATTTTTCACCTCATCGGCCAACGCAATTTTGACTCCTTCAATGGAGATGGGCAACAGATTTGTCCAGTCAATGGTTGTCCTTTGAAACTTGTTACCGATTACAATCGCTTGTGATTTGTTGGGGTTGAGAAACAAGCCAAACGACTTAGCCCATGAGCTAATGCCGATTAAGTCTTGGTTGACAGCTTCAATTGCAAGATTAATATCTGAAGCAGGTGAATGACGATAAATTTGTAAATCGTCTGCGTAGAGATGAAAATGCGAGTTTATGACATTAGCAACTGAGTTAATAAAAAGTGAAAAGAGTAGAGGGGAAAGGACGCCACCTTGAGGCACACCTGCATCCAGATTACACCAATCTGAGGTTTTCTCCTTGATGCGTATACATTGTGAGCGGCCTCGAAGGTACGAACTGAACCAAGCTACAGCGGAAGATGAAATATTTAGGGAGCGAAGAGTTGCAAGAAGGATATCAAAGTCGACCGAATTAAAGGCACTACTAAAATCTAAAAGAACAAGGACGGTAAGCATTTTGTTTTCAATCGCCCAACGCACGTCTTCGGTAACTTTCAAAAGTGAAGTCACAGTACTATGTCCAGATCGAAAACCTGATTGAAAAGGAGTGAGTATTTTATTGTTTAAAATATAACATAGCAGCTGCTTATGCACAGTATGCTCCAACACTTTTGACAGGAAGGGCAGGATTGAAATAGGTCGAAAATGTGAAGGTGAGGAAGGGTTGGAAACTTTGGGTAACGGTATGATGTAAGCTGCTTTCCATATCAGGGGAACTGAGGATGAAGTCATGGAATGGTTGATTAAATGAGTTATGATTGGAAGAATTACATGTAGGATGGGAATGAACATCTTAGAACATAAGTCATCACTACCGACAGCGCAGGAAGTGATAGAATGAATAGCTTTGGAAACGTCGTCCTCAGTAACAGGTGAAAAATTGAAAGGAGAAGATGTTGGGATAGGAATATCTGATATAAATTTTAATGTGTTTGATTTGGTACTAGGATCGATAGAATTTGGAAGACGCGAGAAATGATGATTGAGAGTATTCAAATCGATGTCTAGTCCAGCTGTCTCAGACGACTTTCCAATGCCAACAGACTTTAAAAACTTCCAAGTGTCAGAAGAGTTACGATTGGCAAGAGATTCGCGAAAATAACTTCTTTTAGCATCTCTACACAGACGATTACATCGATTACGGAGAATTTTATAAAGTTTAAGATTACGTTCTGAAGGAGATCGTTTTAACCTTCGTTTAGCTTTATCCCTAATAGCCATTTGTCGCTTAATATCTGCGGTTATCCAGGGTGCTGGTTTGTGCTTTAACTTAATACGTTTTATAGGTGCATGACGATCGAACAATTGTAAAATGGAATCTGTAAAATACCGCACCTTGTAATCTATGCAAGAACTAGCGACAAGAGGAGACCAGTCGATAGATCCCGCATCTAGTCTAAGTGCCTCCAAGTTAATGCCCTTGTAACTACGCAACAGTGCAAACTGTGGTATTCGCTTTGGAGGCCGGATACGGTAGGATAGGAACACAAGATCATGGTACGAAAAGGAGGCTGTTAACTGTCCATGAATAGCAACACTGCTTACAGAGGAAACAATCATTAGGTCTAATAACGAAGGAGTACAATTTGGAAAGTGATGTGTGGCTGAAAGAGGTAAGACCTGTAGATTAAAAGAAGATAACAAGGATAGAAGCTTAGAGGCACGTAAGTCATTTCTTAAGAGGCAAGTGTTGAAATCACCCATAAGAATTACGTGGTCAAATAAAGGACTGAAGTCATCAAGGACATTTTCTAAGGATTCAAAATAATCAATATGGAGATTAGGGCTGTACAGAACTCCAAGTAATACTTTAACTCGATTCAGAGTTAACTCAAGAAAAATAAATTCAGCTGATTCTGAATAAAGAGAAGGAGATGCGCGAACGACCTTATATGTGATATTGCTGCGAAGGTATAAAGCTACACCTCCACAGCCTTTTCCTGTACGGTCGTTGCGGATCAAGACGTAGCCGGGTAAAGGATACTGGCTAGAAGGAATAGAAGGTTTAAGGAATGTTTCAGAAATCAACAAGACGTCAAGAGGAGAGCTACTAATGGATGCCAGAAGATCAGGATAATGTTGCGGAACACTCTGAATATTAATATGTGCAACATTTAAGTAGTTAGAATAGTTAGCAAAAATAGAGCAGATCTGTTCATGTAAAGAAACGCCATCAGAACAATCGCTGTCCACACTTTTAAAACTGCATGATGAAGATGTGCAAGAGAAAAAACTTTCATCGCTATCTGTTAATTCATAATCACTATCCATTTAATATCAGTAAGTAATTATATAAGGAGCTTATAAAACAGTATATACGTATATATAAATAAGTATAAGTAATATAATAAATAAGATGTATATATATATATATATATATATATATATATATATATATATTTAATAACTAAAACTCTGCATTTACTATTACCCACCTACTACTCACAATAATATTGATACCTACAGGAAGACAATTTAAAGCAATATCAAAGAGCGCAAAATAGGTTTGAGTATTAGTAAGTTTTAAACAAACATAGGTGAATGAAATTTTGCAGAATGCCCTATCATTATACACAATTAGTATTTACTCAATATAACTCAATTTATGTATTTTAACTACAGAACAGATTACAACAATCCAAAGAGGTTATAGGCAGTTTAATGCTTCTTATAAGTATCTAACTTATAATAATCTCGTTACTCGATTCATGTATTTTAACTACGAAACAGATTACAACAATACAATGAGGTTTTAGGCAGTTTTATGCTTATTATAGGCATCCAGCTTTATAATAACATGAATACATACATATTTGTACATTTATAAATTGTTATTAACAAAAGTTATATTGCATGGGTATACAATGAGGTTTTAGGCAGTTTTATGCTTATTATAGGCATCCAGCTTTTCAAAAACATGATTACATACATATTTTACTTTTATAAATTGTTATTAACAAAAGTTATGTTGCATGGGTACCAAGACAAACTAAAAAATTGAAAGTACATATGGAACTACCTGCGCGCATTGTTCAGAAATCGGTCATAAAATTATTGAGTACCCACAACAGTACTACTCGACTATGTAGGATACAACAACTCCGAAACAAAAATATATGAAACTACCTACACATACTATTGAGAAACAATAAATATTAGGACAGTGCCGACCTACTAACCAAAGCATTAATCAATTAAATTTAAGTGCATAATATATATTATATAGGTGCTGCTTATGTATTAATTAACGGCGCCGCGTTTTCTTTGGAGCATCATCAGTTTTAGCCAATGAGCTCTTAGTGATCTTTCCGGATGGCCCTGGTTTATCTGCACTTGGTGTGGTAGAGGGAAATTGGACAAAAAGGTTTTGTAGTTCTGTCCAAGACTCTATCTTCTTGCGGGTTTTGTCTGGCAGGATAACCACTATTTTTCCTTCTACAGACCAACAATTAGAAATTCCAAAATGTTTACGTGCCTCCACAAACACACGATGCCTTGTTTTGGTCAGAAATTCAGAAATAGAAATACCTGTACCCTTTAATGAAGTCTTATTGTCCCAAACCGTGTGACGTGTATCTGTATCATAGAATCTGAGGAGGACTGGCCTTGTTTTATCCTGCTGGGACACGCCGAGCCTATGGCATACATGAATTGCATCTATTTTCAAGTCCGTCAACTTCATCTTATCTTTTAACACCATATTAACTTCTTCAAGTAACTTTTCATTTGGTTTTTCTTGAAGTCCATGAAGTAGCAGCACCTTCCTGCGCATGAATGTTTCGTGGCGATCCAGTCCAGATGTTAATAACTCAAGTTGTTTTTTGAAATGTGATAAAGTTTTCCATACGAAGGTCTTGAAATCAGTAAATTCTTTTGAAAGTGAAGATAGGTCGGGGTGCACAGTATTGGATTCAGTTGAGATTTTCGACAATTTATCTTCAAACTCTTGCATACGAGGACAAAAAAACATTTGCATCTCTTCCAGATTCTTCGAAAGTTGATAATCCATGTTAATTGATCAAGAGGTATCAAAAATAACAAAATAAAGTGAAAGGATAACTTAAGTGAGAGTAGGAGAGTAATTAACTACTAATCACACATAACTTGACACTTATGCAATGTATTAAATTAAAACAAATACAAAATAGGGAGCACACTAAGTTTGCGTCCGTTTCTCGCGAGTACCCCCGCGAGATATGTGAAGTAGTGTTGATTCAGTACATTAAGCTGTATTGTATTCTTAATACTTATTTCTGATGTTGTATTGCATTCAAGTAACTATTTATTTTTAGAAGTTTCATTACAGTAAAAGATAACACATTGTTATGTACTTGGAGTGAAGATTTGTTTAGCATAAGTTACTATAAGGAATGTTTTGTAAGAGTATGAATGAGAAACCTAGTATTGTAGTATAATTTTGTTTTGGAAGGTAAGATGATGTAATGGGTATCCAGAGGTCTGGAATAATGTACAGGTATGGCCGAAGTGTGGGAATGTTGTCAGAAAGAATCCGAACGATGATGAATGTAAGTGTAGTGCAAGCATGAGTATCCGGTTAGTATGATTCTGAATCTGTGTATGAGAGACGACGTTTGCGTGCAGGTCTGGAACGGTGGCAAATTTTTGAAAATAAAGAACATAGGAAAATTTTCTGGTTTTATTTCTTCGATTCCCACATAAATATTATAACAATCACAGTATTAATTAATTAATTAATTATTCAAAGACTATAGTTTAGTCTGCATAATTTCGAGTTTGAAATTTATTTAGAACATCTACAGCACTAGTGGCTATATCTTGATCTTGCCATTTTTGTTGCATTGCAATTTCCATTTGCCTTATATTTAGGCGCTCCCTTTCTAGTTTCGCCTCATCCTCCATCCTTTTTAGAAGCAACTTTCTACATTGTTTTCATTTTTACGATAGTACCAATGTATAATGAACTTCAATCAAACGCGCGAAACAAAATAAATGCATGCGCAAGACGCTAGCAGCGATACATTGAAAATTCAAATCGATATTTTGATGACTTATGTTTATTATTCGCGTAACTTAGCAACGCAAGTTTTTTTTTTCAAATATTTCTAGGCAATGCAAAAAAATGAAGTAGTACACCATTCCCTCAGTAGTAATATGATATGTGGTAGCTTTTCAATTTGGTTGGATGAGTGTCGGCGAAGCGACCGCCTCTTAACCGCATTTCGCCGACACACAAGATTGCAACATAACAAAATTAACCCTACTATCAACGAAGTGAGCAAACGATATTTTATTTCGTCTGCCTTTGTGATACTCACACTCGCATATTTATCATCTACTATCAACGAAAAGTATGCTCGATTAACGCGGTAGTGACGTTTGACGAATTTAGTTTTAAAACTCACACTTGGGCTACTGTTTATACATTATCATCTTGTCCTATTTTATTATATCATTCTAAAATGTTGTAGTTGTTAGCGAAAATAAACAAATTTCATTTCATTTCATATTATATAAGTTAGTATTTTTATGTATGTATATGTTTAACTTAGTATTTGTCCCGGCAGGACGACCACGGGCCGGCGCGGACGATCAAGCACGCGCTGGCGACCGCGGCGGCGGACGTGGGCAAGCTGGCGGCGTTCGCGCAGGACAAGGAGTACGACATGATGTCGCTCACCAACGTGCCCGCGGATAAGGTACGCTCGGCTCTCTCTCTCTCTCTCTTCAGCCCACATTAGTCCACTGTTGGACATAGGCCTCTCCCAAGGCACGCCACTGAGCCCTATCTTCGGCTCTCCTCATCCACTTGCTCCCCGCCGCCTTGCGCGGTCTCCACTCGAGCAGTCGTTTACTCCAACGACTGTCGGTCCTCCGGCAGATGTGGCCCGCCCATTGCCACTTCAGCTTGCTAGCTTTCAGGTACGCTCGGCGCGGGCTGCGATTGGACGGCGTGGGAAACAACGCAACAAACGATACGAACAGATACAGTTTTGTTTTTTTTTTAAGAAGAAGTTCTTCTTCTTTTATTCATTTATTTCAAACTGACGGGCCCATTGCGCCGACCGACCGATTGCGCAATCGGTGGTGACCCTGTCTGTTGTGCCAGGGGTCGTGGATTCGAATCCCACTCAGGACAAATATTCGTGTGACGAACACTTGTATTTGTTCTGTGCCTGGACGTTAATATTATCTACTAGTGGACGCCCGCAGCTTCGCTCGCGTTACACATTCACTAACTTCAAAAACGGCAAAGCTTCATGCTAACTTTGCACCCCCGTTTTACCCCCTTAGGGGATGAATTTTAAAATTTTTCTCGCCATAAAAACCATCCTTGAACTTCAACGAACATTTAAAAAAAAGAATTGGCCAAATTGGTCCAGGCGTTGTTGAGTTATGCGCTTACCAACACATTTTGCGATTCATTTTTATTATATAGAAGACTAGCTGACCCGGCAAACGTTGTTTTGCCATATACAGTCAAACCTGGGTAAGTGAGAACTGGATAAGTGAGAAAACTCTTTAAGTGAGAGTAATAGACCGAACCCGTCATTTTAAGCTCCCAAAACCTCTATTAGCGAGAAACAGAAACCTCTGTAAGAGAGAGTCGTTTTTCCCTCATGGACCTCCGTAAGTGAGACTGCTACTTATCTATACCTCTATAAGCGAGAGTCGAGCTTTATTTATTTATATTATTTAGGACGAACTATAGCTACAATAAAAATACATACATACATAAAAGATACACACATACAGTAACAAATGACAAAACAAATTACAAATTTAACATCTGCTATTTTATGACTCATTCATATCTTTCGTGGAACTTCCTACCATTTTTTTAAGTGTAAATAAGTTCTAAATAAAATAAAATTATATTGTTATTGCTGCGTACCTCTATAAGAGAGAAACTCTACCCATGTACCTGCATTAGCGAGAAACTCGGGTTAGTGAGAAACCTCTATAAGCGAGAATGAGATTGTGCTCCCTTGAACTCTCGCTTACCCAGGTTTGACTGTAAATAATTTTTACTAAATATTTTGGGAGAACTTCATGTAAGTGTGTGGACTACAACTACCCCTACCACTACCATTACCACTACCACTACTACAACCACTACCCCTACCACTACCCCTACCACTACCCCTACCACTACCACTACCCCTACCACTACCATTACCACTACCACTACGACTACCATTACTTATAATCGAAAACGTTCAATAAAAGTAGGAAATTGATCGTAGAGGGTTGAAAATTCAGGGTTGTATGTATTTTCTAATGCTGTATCATAAAAAAAAAAAATCTAAAAATTTAAAAAAAATATTTGGGGTGGACTACCCTTAACATTTAGGGGTATGAAAAATAGATGTTAGTCGATTCTCAGACCTACTGAATACGCATATAAAATTTGGTAAAAATTGGTAAGGCCGTTTCGGAGGAGTACTGCAACAAACAACACATTGTGACATGGAAATTTTATATATTAGATTTTTATCTATATCTTTATCTTATATCCATACTAATATTATAAATGCGAAAGTGTGTTTGTTTGTTTGTTTATTTGTTTGTTTGTCCGGCTTTCACGTCGCAACGAAGCTATTATGTATATGGTATTGTTTTTGTGTGTCGACATAGTGAGGAGGGTGGAGAGTGACGTAGGCTACTTTTTACCGCGGTAAAACATCCCCATGGGAAGATATCGATGTTTTGTTATTTGATAGATATTTAGTTCCGAATGTTATTAATAGATGGCGTTAGTAAAATTCATTTTCAAGTTCTGAATCACGTATATGATACACAAGTCATTGTTAATTCCCTTTGACCACGCGGGCGGAGCCCCGGGTAAAAGCTAGTCTATTAAATTAGAGTATATATATTTATACTTATACTTGTACTTGTACTTGTACTTGTACTTGTACTTGTACTTGTCCTTGTACTTGTACTTGTCCTTGTCCTTGTCCTTGTCCTTGTCCTTGTACTTGTCCTTGTACTTGTCCTTGTCCTTGTCCTTGTCCTTGTACTTGTACTTGTCCTTGTACTTGTCCTTGTCCTTGTACTTGTCCTTGTCCTTGTCCTTGTACTTGTACTTGTCCTTGTACTTGTCCTTGTCCTTGTACTTGTCCTTGTCCTTGTACTTGTCCTTGTACTTGTACTTGTACTTGTCCTTGTACTTGTCCTTGTCCTTGTACTTGTCCTTGTCCTTGTACTTGTCCTTGTACTTGTACTTGTACTTATACTTATACATACTTATATTTATTTTTATATTTATATCTAGTGGACGCCCGCAGCTTCGCTCGTTTTACACATTCACTAACTTCAAAAACGGCAAAGCTTTATACTAACTTTGCACCCCCGTTTTACCCCCTTAGGGGATGAATTTTCAAATTTTTCTCGCCGTAAAAACCATCCTTGATCTTCAACGAACATTTAAAAAAAAGAATTGGCCAAATTGGTCCAGGCGTTGTTGAGTTATGCGCTTACCAACACATTTTGCGATTCATTTTAAAAGCTTTTATTTAACTTCACTCGTATGTATGTATGTATGTATGTATGTATGTATGTATGTATGTCCTGGAATCTTGCAATCAATATTTCACCCACTTCCACTGAAGCTATCGAGCTGAAATTTGGCACACATATTAGGTTCCGATGACAATGCAATAATATGGTACTGTCGAACTGATCTGATGATGGAGTCGGAAGATATTAACTGGAATTTCATGATGGAATATCGTATCATAGTCGTGTTTGCACTTGTGGTAAAGTCTTGTAATGAACTTTGACCACGATTAGGTTTCAAGGTCAGGTTATAAAAGCTTTTTTAAAAAAAATTTTTTTTACAGTATAATTATTTATTATATAGAAGAATTTAAGTATGTATTTAAAAATATCTATGTATGTATATCAGTCTCTGACACCCATAACACAGGCTCGCGCCTACTCAGATGGCCGTGTGTGAGTAAAAAAAAACTAGTGGACGCCCGCAGATTCGCTCGCGTGAAATTAGATGAAATAGTTTCGTTTACACCTATTATATAGCCTATTATATAGTCTTACACATATTATATAGCCTATGTCACTCAGTGCAGATGCAGCTTTGTAACGGTGAAAGAATTTTTGAAATCGGTCCAGTAGTTTTCGTGTGAAAACATATGTTACAAACAAATGTTTCCTCTATAATAATATTAGTATAGATTGATGATGTAGTATAGTATAGATTGTGTTGGTTTCCAGCCGACCCCGCCGGTGGTGCTGCGCGCGCAACTGGTGAAGAAGCAGCTGGAGGAGACCAAGACCCTCACCATTCGGCTGGAGAACAAGGAGGCGGACATCAAGGAGCTACGCAAGGCGCTCAAGGTGAGACGTTGCGATGGCCGCATGGGTAAAGTACACGCTTAAAACGCATCGCTAAGACCCATAGACGTCCCACTGCTGGGCACGGGTCTCCCCCACTCCTGCGGGAGGTCTTGAGCAACTCCACCACGCTGCTCTAATGTGGATTGGTGGAGGGGTTAGTGGCCAACCCAGTGTCGAATATTCTCAAGCCACCCGAAGTTTCCAGCATTGAAAACAACCGGGACCGACAGCTTATTGTGCCCTCCGAATCACGGTAGCGTCAATGAAATTTTGCTACTAGCGGTCACCCATCCACAAACCGATCTCGCCCGTCGTTGCTTAACTCTTTCGATCACATTGAATCGACGCAAGCCATTGGACTATGGACGCTACCCATGGGCCTATGGACTCTGAGCTGCTACCGGGCATTTCAAGTTAGGACAACCCAATCCGGTAAAATAGGGTAGTTTCCGGTAAAATAGTTCTATGGACGCTACCGTAGTCCCCAATCTTCTATATATATAAAAGGAGAAGGTGACTGACTGACTGACTGACTGACTGACTGACTGACTGACTGACTGACATATCAACGCAGGGTCTAAACTATAAGGGCTAGAAACTTGAAATTTTGCACAGGGGTTCCTTTTATAACGCAGGGGAGCACTAAGAAAGGATTTTTGAAAATTCACCCCCTAAGGGGATAAAACGGAGGTGCAAAGTTAGTATGAAACTTTGCCGTTTTTGATGTTATTCGAATGAAATTCAGTACCTATGAAGGTTGTTTATTGAGTTTCGAAAATCATCTCTTAAGGGGGTAAAAGGGGGGTGCAAAGTTAGTAGGTATAAAAGTTTTTCGTATATACATACAATTATTTCAATGAAATGTTGTGTTTAGGTTATGTTACGTCTAATTCCACGCGAGCGAAGCTGCGGGCGTCCACTAGTTGTAATATAATATTCCCAAATGTACAGGCGAAGCAGGAGGAGCTGTCCGAGATGCAGATCCGGCGCGAGCTGGGCGAGCGCAAGCTGTCGTCCGCCGCGCAGGCCGCCGAGCTGCGCGCCGAGCAGCTGCAGCGGCGGCTCGACGACGCGCACAACCAGCTCAAGAGGTGGGACTCCGAGCTGGTGGCACCTGTGTGACAATACAATACAAATACAAGTGCTTTTTCGCTGCGACCCATAGACGTCCCACTGCTGGGCACGGGTCTCTCCCACAGACACTTCTGTGGGAGGTCTAGAGCATACTCCACCACGCTGCTCCAATGCGGATTGGTGGAGGGGTTAGTGGCCAACCTAGTGTCGAATGTTCTCAAGCCACCCGAAGGTCTTCGACAAGGCTTAACGACTGTTTCCACCATTGAAAACAACCGGGACCGACGGCTTTACGTGCCCTCCGAAGCACGGTACAAGTACTCTGTATTTACACCCAAAAAAAAAAGAATTAAATCTAACTCAATATACAACACACAAATTAGGGATACATAATAGTGGTCTTTTTGCTTATAACTTACTAGTGGACGCCCGCAGCTTCGCTCGCGTGGAATTAGACATAATAATAGATTCTTCTTAACGCGCTAACTTTAGCTCCACAATTTGTAATTAATCCGTAAATGTGTTTATTTTACACCCTTGAGGGTAACATTTTTACAAACTTTGAATGCCATATTCATTTACATCTAATCAACAGCCTAAAATATAAATTTTATGCTTCTAGTTGTGAAAATGACAATACTATCATACAACCTTTCATCCCCCTTTTCAACCCTTTACAACACATTTTTTTTCCAATTAAAAAGTAGCCTATGTCCTTTCTCAGGCTGATTTTTATTTAAATTTCTCGCCACGGACCGAAGCAGCCATTAATTAACTAAATGAATTGAATTTCATATTCCCAGGAAGGAGAAGGAGTTCGAAGAGACGATGGACCACCTTCAGCAAGACATCGACTCTTTGGAGACCGAGCGCGGCGCGCTGCGGGACAAGCTCAAGCTTTACGCCAAGCGCGGCGGCTCGCACCACGGTATGTCCGCTCTCCCAGCCCCCACCAATACAGGCCCAGCGTGGCCCATCGTCCACCTACACGGCATCGACTCGAGCAGGACTGCAAGCGTCGCAAAACATTATACAAATCTCCCCACCAACCAGCGCTGGCCAGTGTATGCAGTGGCTATCCTATCCTTTTCGTAGCGTGACATGCTCAAGATATATACAACGGGATGCGTTATCGATCATGACTAAACTCATAGTTTCACCAACTGTCAATATATCTGTCGCTTCGAGGGACATTGGGAGTTTTCATTCAGAATATTAAGAAAATATGATGAGATTAATTGTCGTTCGTGGGTATTAGTCCAGTTAGTACCTACTTATAAATTTATTAGTTTTTGGCCAGTTGGTAAATTGTAAGTCCCATTATAAGCTAGTCACAGATGCAAGTGTGGTATTTTTCTGTATTTTCTACTGCGTATGTATTACACGAACGTACTAATACGTACGCACGATCTAATTATGTACGTATAAATACGTGTGCGTTTGATACACCAGTGTGCAAATTATGGTATTTTGAAATGTGTCGATTTTTTTTTATTTCGAGTGGCTTAATTTTGTCGAGCCAATTGACAATCATGTTTTCAAATTAAAATATTGAAATATTCAAATAAAGATAATCAAAAGTGCCCTAAGAATTAAGAGTGGATTTTAAGACAGCGATTTGCTTATGAATTGTATTCGTTGCGTTATATGTAATTTGATTCTTACGCCCCGTTTAGATTAGTTTAATTTATTTTATTTTTCTCCCCGAACAATAATTGACAGCATTTCAAAATTTGTAACATGTTAACCTAAAAATACCTAATAATAAAACTTGGGACAACAAAAGTATGAGTATGATTGATTGATGGAATAAACTTACATACTCGTAATAGATAAATCGTACATTAATTTCGATTGTTTCTATAAGATTTAAAAAAGAACATGATTGTCGATGGTTATTGATATCGACGGGTTCCGGGCTAATTGTATTAAGCGACACTTTGGGCGATATAGACTTTTATACATATTTGGAATCAGCGGATTTTTCTGCGTCGTTTGAGCTGGGTTTGGTGACGATCGGAGCACTTTTTTGTCGCTTAAAACAACCGCATTTTTGGGCCCATTTTGGACTGCAATGTATGTAGCGACACAAAATATTGACAAATTTAGGAACTGTGTACTTAAGCTCACTACTAAATACCAGACAGTCGTTTGAACTATTTATCCTGGAGCAACAATTTACAGGCAACGTACGTTAAAGCATTTAGCCTGACCTTATAAATATATATAAATGTTGCTTAATACAATTAGCCTCTTTGTTGAATTCTTAACCAGTGTCGCTTAATACAATTAGCTTTACCTTACAATTATACAAGAATGTCGTTTAATACATTTAGCCTCTTTGTCAAATTCATGCCCAGTCCAGGTCCATACAAATATTTATAATGTGTGTTTTATTTCTCATTTCATAATTATTAACAAGATAGGTAGGTACACCATATGTATGTACCTTTTAATTTAATTTATCACTCAATTAAGCGTATACAAAATACCATATAATTAAAAATAAATGAATCTGAATGTTTTAACCGCTAATTTCTGAAAACTTCATTAATCAAGTAAACAATATTTTATAACAAGATTAAGTACAAACAGTTTATTTTAAATAAATCAGTCCCATAAACTAATTAGCCATACATTAATAAGTTTAAGGTATGGTATTTAAATCAATTAGCTTAGGTTTGAAATATGACCGACTCTTTGATAATAGCACTTAGCTTAGAGCCATTATTGGCATGCCTAGGCGGTTATGTCATTTAGCTTGGAACAAGAAATAATAAACCTAGGCGCTTTAGTCATTTAGCCTGGAATAAGAAACAATAATCATAGGGGGTTAAGTCATTTAGCCTGGAACAAAAAAAAGTAAAATATGGGTCATTTTGTATTAAGCGACATTTATCTTCGTTAAAAATAGGAATATTAGAAAAATATATTAATCCGATTATGGGGAATATGTTATAAAAACAGTAATTACCTTTTTTTTGAAAAAATAACGCGAATTGCTAAAGTTATAATTTTTTTTCTAAAAATCGAAACTTTAAACTGCTCTGGTGTAAAGTTTCAAAAATGTCGGTTAATGCAAATAGCCCGGAACCCGTCGATATATAATCTGTGAGCACTACTAAAGAGGTGTTTTGCGGTGCAGCCGCTGCGCCCCCTGCCGTCTCCGCGCGGGACTACTCACGTAAGGCGACATCTAGCGTCTAACTTGCATGCCTACCCGCACACTTGTTTTTTATCTATTTATGTTTATTTAGGACTACCCAATAGATATACAAATAACAGTTATAAATGAAACGTTACCGGAATACTATAGTAGTACATTTCTTAAATAATCCATCTCTATATAAAATGTTGACTTGGCTAGTCATTATTCTTTCACATAGATTTTCTTTGAATTCTTCATTCAAATTAGGGTTATAAATAAAAAGTGTAATAAAGAATCTCTCAGATTGTTACCACGTCATTTTATCAAGTCTTTTTATTAATACAAAAAAATTAAATTAATTAATTAAAGTCCGGTTATTCTCGGCTTAAATGACCTTCCTTCCCTACGCTTAGTGTAGACTTGAAAATTTAAAGCATGCAATGTCTGTACTGTCAGCATAAGAATTTTGTTGAATATATTTACAACAAAATAATCTTTTTTTGCTGCATTATTTGTTTACCATTTCTAAACACGCAGTTCTGAATCACTCGAAATCGAAAACTCAATGTTGGAGTAAAATTGTATAATTCATATTTATAAATTAATACCTAATGTTTTTTCAAATTATGCTCCGAATAGCCGTGATGCCAGCGCCCCCACAAAAAGAAGCACCGCGTAAGCGTCTTCCATATTATAAATGTTGCATCACTATCTGTTCAGCATGCGTTTATATTTTTTTTTGCATTTGATACCTGTTTTGAATGAATACGGCCCTTAGTATATTATAATTGAGTGCAAAAAGTATACGAATAGCTTTGATATACTTCTCTCTATAAACGTCTCAAGTGTGAAAGGGAAGGCGATGTTATAACCAGTGTAATGACTCACTTGCGCTTTTTTACAGGAAACGGAATGTTACTAATGTTAATTCATGTTTTTTATAATTTGTTAATTCGAATGTGCATGGACGTCATGTGTCTAATTTTTAATGTTAAAATATAATTTGACAAGCTTCATTTCTGTATTATGTGTATTAGCCATACATGCATACGATACGTCACACTACCACTATTAGTATTGTACTAGTAGTAGTACATTGCACTAAATTGGACTTTATAGATGGTTAAACAGACCAGAAATACAGAAATTAAGTTTCAAATTAGCTTTTTAATGTTCTGGTCTCATATTTGGTAAGACTTTATAAGAAAATAATACTTTACTGAGTTCAGTAAAAAATAAAATTAATTTGTAGAAATCGGTTATATTTCATTGTCATACTAGCTTTATTAATTAAGAATAAGCTTAACATTTATTTTGCCAATTAGTATGTTATCATGTATTGTTGTGAATCTCGTCATTTATACTAATTTATGTCATTGGTGGTAGACTATATTTTGTTATACGATGGTTGACACATGGCGTATTTGTGTTGAGGGACGCAATCAGTAGTCAAGGGGTGATTGTGGAAGTTTAAAGTGTATTTAGAAAGCTGTGGAATTTTACTAATCCCTATAAATTCAATTTTGAACTAATTAGATTTTTCATAGCCAATAGTGATTTTAATTAACATTTGACACTTGAAATCCTTTTGTTAGAGTTGTAAAATCCCAGTTACGATAAACCACACCAATCTGTATTTTATGTGGTTTTCATGTTACATAATACAAAGATAATATATAAATTGAGTTAATTAGAATGAAATTAATTATTTTTAAACAAGTAAAAGCCGGAACAAAATTTTTACTTATAGTTGAAGTTACTGGCTTACTCACGTGTGATTTAAGTCGGAAATAGGCCGACTAGTTTCGATCTATTAAGATGATCTTCAGGAGTGAACGCGCTCGCGGCGGGCACGGCGTACACTCAAAGTGTATGTAACTATGTATATACATGTGTAACTATGTATGTGTAACTATGAATATAGACACTCACGAATCGTTCAATAATAAAATTTTTACTTGTTGCATTAGCCCGGTTGATTAAAATGAACATAAATTATGAACAAATACGCCATGTGAAGTGCCACCGTTGCCGAGGTCGAGGAGTAATGGTGTTGTGTGATGCAGAGGAGACTCCGGTGAAGGTGTCCGCGGGCGTCGCCGCGGGGGAGGTGAACGAGGCGCTTCAGCATCAGCTCAAGGTGCTCACTTGGTGAGTATTGACAAAAGCGAATCAGGCAGGGTGTCCTGCATTAAGTGAAGGGTGATATTAATCTATATATATAAAAGGAGAAGGTGACTGACTGACTGACTGACTGACTGACTGACATATCAACGCAGGGCCTAAACTACAAGGGCTAGAAACTTGAAATTTTGCACAGGGGTTCCTTTTATAACGTAGGGGAGCACTAAGAAAGGATTTTTGAAAATTCACCCCCTAGGGGGGTAAAACGGGGGTGCAAAGTTAGTATGAAACTGCCGTTTTTGAAGTTAGTGAATGTCTAATTCCACGCGAGCGAAGCTGCGGGCGTCCACTAGTAACGTATATTTGGATAGATTTAGCCGTTCGTTGGCGTAATCGGTAGTGACCCTGTCTGTTGCGCCAGGGGTAGTGATTTGTGTGACGAACACTTGTATTTGTTCTGTCTTGTCTGGATGTCAATATCGTCTATTTAAGTATGTATTTAAAAATATCTATACATAGTACAGGTGTGTGGGAGAATGTCCATGATATTTATTATATTTGTATGTACTGTACTGCATGATTGCAACAAAGATAACGATATATAAGGGTTGGCTTTTAGAAAATGCCATTAAGCATTATGTTGGTCCTATGTCAGCCTATAAGGTGACATGAAAATTAAATAAATAAATAAATAACACACAGAGCTACCCTACACAGTAATAATCTTGTATTAAATATCTATATATATAAAAGGAGAAGGTGACTGACTGACTGACTGACTGACTGACTGACATATCAACGCAGGGCCTAAACTACAAGGGCTAGAAACTTGAAATTTTGCACAGGGGTTCCTTTTATAACGTAGGGGAGCACTAAGAAAGGATTTTTGAAAATTCACCCCCTAGGGGGGTAAAACGGGGGTGCAAAGTTAGTATGAAACTGCCGTTTTTGAAGTTAGTGAATGTCTAATTCCACGCGAGCGAAGCTGCGGGCGTCCACTAGTAACGTATATTTGGATAGATTTAGCCGTTCGTTGGCGTAATCGGTAGTGACCCTGTCTGTTGCGCCAGGGGTAGTGATTTGTGTGACGAACACTTGTATTTGTTCTGTCTTGTCTGGATGTCAATATCGTCTATTTAAGTATGTATTTAAAAATATCTATACATAGTACAGGTGTGTGGGAGAATGTCCATGATATTTATTATATTTGTATGTACTGTACTGCATGATTGCAACAAAGATAACGATATATAAGGGTTGGCTTTTAGAAAATGCCATTAAGCATTATGTTGGTCCTATGTCAGCCTATAAGGTGACATGAAAATTAAATAAATAAATAAATAACACACAGAGCTACCCTACACAGTAATAATCTTGTATTAAATAAAATTACAGCTTAAGTCTATTGGAGTGAATGCAACACAAAGGTCTACACTCAGCATTATGCTGTTGGCTCTAAAAAAAAAACCAACAGAGCTGATTTTCAGTGCAGCCTACGTATTTGGATAGATTTGGCTATCATGTTGTCAATTGCGTAAATTTTTTCCGTAGATGGACGATAAAACTTGTGTCAAAATTATCAGATCCATAGAAAATCATATTTTTCAAAGATGTATTAATTCATATAGTACGATTTCACTTGTCAAACTAACCTTTGTTTATTGATATACAAAAACGTTGAATTTGTATTGGAGAACACATATTGATGTATCATTACTCTTAACGGTTTACCCAGGAATGCCTCTTGAAAAATTGAAATCATCTTAATGGACTGTATATATAAATTACTAGTGGACGCCCGCAGCTTCGCTCGCGTAGAATTAGACCCATTAACGACGTCTGCCCGCGTTCGGGTTGCCCACTTGACTTCAAAAACGGCAAAGTTTCATACTAACTTTGCACCCCCGTTTTATCCCCTTATGGGATGAATTTTCAAAAATCCTTTCTTAGTGCTCCCCTGCGTTATAAAAGGAACCCCTGTGCAAAATTTCAAGTTTCTAACTCTTATAGTTTAGGCCCTGCGTTGATATGTCAGTCAGTCAGTCAGTCAGTCACCTCCTTATATATATATATAGATATGCAGTCCAACGACCTCCTCTTTCTTCGAAGTTGGTTAAAAACAAACAGTAGTTAGTTTGAATGACTGACCGTGTCATCAGGACGGTGGACCGCGAGCGAGCGGCGCGGCTGGTGGCGTGTCGGCGGGCGGAGCGCGCGGCGCTCCGGAGCCTCCGCCCCTTGGAGAACCCCGGAGCGCCCGACGCGGTCGCCAGGCGGGCGGCCGCCGCCCAGCTGGAGCGCGACCTTGCTAAGTTGCATACGGTGAGAGAACTGAAAGATAGAATGCTTTTCAGGCCTAAGATATAATTAAATCATGAATAGTTTAAAATAATTTTAATTAAAGCCGATGACCAGATAGATAGATAGTCTATCGTGATTTAAGCTTAGCTTAGTGGCAGGTAATTATTGTAAATTAGCCTTAAGGCAGGTTAGGCTTAGGCTTAGGTTAGGTTTAGGTGTAGGATTAGCTATTCATTCAATGATCAATAGCTAATCTTTTGCCTTATATTGATCAGTTTTGAAGAGCATTATACTATCTCTTTTCTTCAAATAGTTTGTAGTTACCTAGACTTTCGTTAAGCATGTCTAATCAGGTGACTTGACTGTGACTTTAATAGCTGTAACCTATAGACTTCCCACTGTTGGGCTATATCAATTGTGTATGAGACACAGAAATTAATCAAGATTAGACAAGAACGGCGATCACGTATTATTTTGATACAAACGATGCGTGTCACTTTTTTCGTCAGCCCCGCCCAATCCCGCCTACTATGTGACGTCACACTGTAGTAATTAGTGAGGTGACACACTCGTTTTAGTTGTAATCATATCTTTCGATAACGTAACGTACCGACATCACACGCACCGACCGAACTTGCGAGATATCTTGCAGTATATTGCAAGATTGCGGCACAGGGTATACGCCCAGTTCACCGTTCTATCTTGATTGATTTCTGTGGTCTGAGATCATGACAAGCGGCAGGCGTATGGCTGATGAATGGATGGATACGTGTTGGGTCTTGAAATAAAACTCTTCTTATTTTTTCTTGTTTTATTTCTTCCTTACTTATAATTATCACTATAATTTCTTCCAATTACTTATTATTCCTAATTTTGTTCCTATTATTTCTTCCTATTATTCTTCTTTTTCTTGTAGTCTTCAGTGGTGATCATGCTTAAACTTCTGGGGTCTTCTCACGCGCCCATGGGGCGTGGGGAAGCAGGGTTCGGGGCCTTTATATCCCCCTGTCTGCAGTGTCTGTCGCAGCCCGTGACAACGGGCTGGTCCTTGGGTTGGGCAGCTGGCTGCCCGTTTGTAGTCTCTTCTACTTTTATTCACCCGCTTTCTTCGCGCCTCCCGAGCGGTCAGGCCCTACCAGGTTGATCCTTGTGGGAAGCCCAGCAGGAGCCCGCCAGCGATCGAGAGGCGGCTTGGAAGCGGTGGGAGAAATCGGGGCTTTGGCTTCATGTGGGTGGTGGAGGGGCTTCCTGCGTGATGACGTCACGCGGGAGCCCTTTCCGATCCGGTGGTCTTGCGTGTAGCGGGGCCAAGTCCCTCAAGTGTGCGAATCTTGACGCATCCGCTCGAGAAAACATGCGTTTTGCAAGTCCGCCGATGAAGTCTTTCAACTCCGGGGTCTTGAGGTCTCGTCGAATTGTGGTGTTACGCACGTAGCGAGGAGCCTCAGCTATTGTACGCAACATCTTGTTTTGTGCGGCTTCTAAGTTCGTCCGGGTGGAGGCGCTGGTCAGAGCGTACCATGCCGGGGACGCGTAAGTGAGTCGGGATCTAATGTACGACTTGTAGATCCCGAGCTTCGTTCGTAATGGCAGCTCTGACCGGAGCGCTGGCCTCAGTAGGTTGAAGGCCACTCTCGCGGAGGATATTGCCTTCTTTGCGTGGGCTGCCATGGTGAGGCGTCTGTCTATATGCACGCCCAGGTACTTGACCGTGGGGTTCCAGGAGATGGGCTGCCCCTCCATGGTTAGCTTCGGCAGGTTTATGCTGGCTCCTGTGGCGAGGGCTTGCGTCTTCGTCACGTTGGCGGTCAGTCTCCATTTCATAAGCCACCGCGGTAGCTCGTCCAGGCTCCTCTGTAGCTTCGCGATGGCGTGCTTGATGGAGATTGAGGTGGCATAGTAGGCTGCGTCATCGGCGAATAATGCCAGTTTGCAGCCGTCGGCTATCGGGATGTCATCTGTATAGGTGGCGTAGAGCCAGGGCGATAGGCAACTGCCCTGCGGGACCCCGGCGGTAATGTGCCGTTCCGCAGACAGCTTCCCCTCCACTCGTACCCTGAATCTACGCTCCTCTAAGAAGCTCTTCAGTAGCAGCAGCAGGTTCCGCGGCACCAATCGCATCAACTTGTAGAGGATGCCCTCATGCCACACCCTGTCGAAGGCCTTCTCTATATCTAGATAGACAGAGGCAGTCTTCTCTTTCTTGTTCCAGGCGGCCGTCATGTCGTATAGGACTCTTGTTAACTGGAGCGTGGTGCTGTGCCCCTCTCTAAAGCCGAACTGCTCTTGTCGCAGCTCGACGCAAGGTTTAAGGTGCTTCAGCACCAGGACCTCAAACACCTTTGACAAGGTGGGAAGCAGGGAACAGGAACAGGTGCTTAAACTACAATAATTCGTTGCTTAAGTGCGATTTACGTTCGCGCAACTAGCGGGGTTTATGCGGAGCGGCGCCTTCCCGTTCTGCCAATCCGCGCGTAGTGAGACGTATTCTACCTTGCGATGTCCGTTCGCATTCCCGAGTGCGACGTATTCTACCTCGCGATGTTCATTATATTTTTTATTTATTTTAACCTTTTTTATACACTTTTTACTTATTCATTATAACTTAATGCTAACTTATCTATGAGTTTTAAATCATTTTTATGAACTAATTAATACAATTTTTATCGCTTAAATGATACAATTTTCCTGATATTCCTAATAATTAATTTGTACAATTAGCCGTCCGTAATAATACGTGTTCCAGGAGTGGACGCTGTTCGTGGCGCGGTCGGGGCTGGTGCAGTTCCCGGAGGAGCCCGGCAAGTACGCCAGGGCTCTGGACGCGCACCGCGCGAGGCAGCGCGACGCCCGCCGGCACCTCGAGGTATTGTATAACATTTTTTTGAAGTGAAAACTTCATTAGCGGCGTTGAGCACTTTTTCTGTAATGGGTATAAAATCTTAAACTCGCGTCAGGACACGTGACCTGATCGAAAAAGCGTAAGACGGATGGAGAGTGACAGCTATCCCCTCTCTACGGCGCGGCGAAAATGTATGCCTGGGCCTACTGTTAATAATCAAGTTTTCACTTCTGCCGGCACTCCCGGAGTGCAACCCGTCTTTTTTTTTTTTTTGATTCACCGGTGTAAACAACATATAATGATTTATTATAAGTTTATCATGTGAATTATTATCATAGCGTATTGAATTCTGTACTAGATATTGTATAAAAAAAATTATTTTATTACTAGTGGACGTCCGTCGCGTGGTTATAGACATAACATTAGTTTCGTTTACACCTTATTATTATAGCCTATGTCACTCAGTGAAGATGCAGCATTCTAATGGTGAAAGAATTTTTGAAATCGATCCAGTAGTTTTTGTGTGAAAACATTACAAACAAATGTATTCTCTTTATAATATTAGTATAGAAGTATAGATATTATTATTACTTATAATAGTTATGCAGGTAAATTTAAACATAAAAGGCGTCGCATAAACTTTCATGAGTTTTTCTGAACACCCTGTGCCACCAACCTCATCATTCCTATAACCTATTCTGCGTGAAATAACTTCAAAAATCCCAATTTAACATTTTGTTTTATGTCAAGTGTCAAATAAATGTCATCTCATGACGGACCCGTTGGCGCAATTGGTAGTGTCCTTGCGTGTTACGCCAGGGGTCGTGGGTTCGAATCCCATTCAGGACCAACATTCCTGTGACGAACACATGTGTTTGTTCTGTCTCTGGGTGTCAATATTATCTATTTAAGTATGTCTCTGACACCCATAGTACAGGCTCTGTCAAGTTTGGGGTCAGATGGCCGTGTGAAAGTGTCCATGATATTCAATATGTCAAACGACAGAACATTCACCCACAGGGGCGTCGACTGTCGACAGCCTATACTAATATTATAAAGAGGAAAGATTTTTTTGTAATGCTTTCACACAGAAACTACTGGACCGATTTCAAAAATTCTTTCACCATTAGAAAGCTGCATGTTCACTGAGTGACATAGGCTTTATAATATTACTGGGTGTAAACGAAACTATTGTTATGTCTAATACCACGCGAGCTATGCTGCGGGTGTCCATCCATACTTCCATACTAATACCATAATGTTCAGTACCATAATGTTCAAATTTGTAAATCTTACTTCCATTTCCTTTGCCAGTTTCAATTTAAATTTTTATGATTATTAAATAATGTTTTCTTTCTTTTAAGTATAAGATTTTTATTTTTTATTTTTGGTTTTTCAATTAGTTTAAAAATGTCACTGCCTACACCACAATGCTTTAACCTGTATATGTATCACTATAATCCGAACTATGCGACAAAAACGGACGTACTGAAAACCAGCGTTGCGGCATTAATGCCGTAGCAAAGCTGAGTGCGTTACGTGTTTCACATTATTACTGCAGTAACCTTATATGTACTTATATAATTTTATAGCTTACTAGCTGACCCGGCAAACGTTGTTTTGCCATATAAATAATTTTTACTGAATATTTTGGGAGAATTCATGTAAGTGTGTGGACTACAACTACCCCTACCACTACCCCTACCACTACCCCTACCACTACCATTACCACTACCACTACTACAACCACTACCCCTACCACTACCCCTACCACTACCCCTACCACTACCACTACGACTACCATTACTTATAATCGAAAACGTTCAATAAAAGTAGGAAATTATTAAAAATAAAAATCGCGATGGAAAAATAGGGGTTGATCGTAGAGGGTTGAAAATTCAGGGTTGTATGTATTTTCTAATGCTGTATCATAAAAAAAAAAAAAATTATCTAAAAATTTAAAAAAAATATTTGGGGTGGACTACCCTTAACATTTAGGGGGATGAAAAATAGATGTTAGTCGATTCTCAGACCTACTGAATACGCATATAAAATTTGGTAAAAATTGGTAAGGCCGTTTCGGAGGAGTACTGCAACAAACAACACATTGTGACATGGAAATTTTATATATTAGATTTATATCTATATCTTTATCTTATATCCATACTAATATTATAAATGCGAAAGTGTGTTTGTTTGTTTGTTTATTTGTTTGTTTGTCCGGCTTTCACGTCGCAACGAAGCTATTATGTATATGGTATTGTTTTTGTGTGTCGACATAGTGAGGAGGGTGGAGAGTGACGTAGGCTACATTTTACCGCGGTAAAACATCCCCATGGGAAGATATCGATGTTTTGTTATTTGATAGATATTTAGTTCCGAATGTTATTAATAGATGGCGTTAGTAAAATTCATTTTCAAGTTCTGCATCACGTATATGATACACAAGTCATTGTTAATTCCCTTTGACCACGCGGGCGGAGCCCCGGGTAAAAGCTAGTCTATTATATTAGAGTATATATATTTATACTTATACTTATACTTATACTTGTACTTGTACTTGTACTTGTACCTGTACTTGTACTTGTCCTTGTCCTTGTACTTGTACTTGTACTTGTCCTTGTCCTTGTACTTGTCCTTGTCCCTGTACTTGTACTTGTACTTGTCCTTGTCCTTGTACTTGTACTTGTCCTTGTACTTGTACTTGTACTTGTACTTGTACTTGTCCTTGTACTTGTACTTGTACTTGTCCTTGTCCTTGTACTTGTCCCTGTACTTGTACTTGTCCTTGTCCTTGTACTTGTCCTTGTACTTGTCCTTGTACTTGTCCTTGTACTTGTACTTGTACTTGTCCTTGTCCTTGTACTTGTCCCTGTACTTGTACTTGTACTTGTCCTTGTCCTTGTACTTGTCCTTGTACTTGTACTTGTACTTGTACTTGTACTTGTCCTTGTCCTTGTCCTTGTCCTTGTACTTGTACTTGTCCTTGTACTTGTCCTTGTCCTTGTCCTTGTACTTGTACTTGTCCTTGTACTTGTCCTTGTACTTGTACTTGTACTTGTACTTATACTTATACTTATACATACTTATATTTATTTTTATATTTATATCTAGTGGACGCCCGCAGCTTCGCTCGCGTTACACATTCACTAACTTCAAAAACGGCAAAGCTTCATACTAACTTTGCACCCCCGTTTTACCCCCTTAGGGGATGAATTTTCAAATTTTTCTCGCCGTAAAAACCATCCTTGAACTTCAACGAACATTTAAAAAAAAGAATTGGCCAAATTGGTCCAGGCGTTGTTGAGTTATGCGCTTACCAACACATTTTGCGATTCATTTTTATTATATAGAAGATTGTTATGTGTTTGTACCCTGCTGTAGTTAAATGTGAAATAAAGTTTTTTCTATTCTATTCTATTCTATTCTAATATTATAAATGCGAAAGTAACTCTGTCTGTCTGTCTGTGTCGTTTTCACGCCAAAACTACTGAACCGATTTAAATGAAATTTGGTACACAGATAGTCTAGAGCCTGAGGAAGGACATAGGCTTCTTTTTAATCTATTATTATGTCTAATTCCACGCGAGCGAAGCTGCGGGCGTCCACTAGTCTTGTATGAAAAAACATTTAAATGAAATAATGAAATGAACGAGTCAATAAATAAATGAACGTATGTCCCCAGGAGCGGCTGGCGGCGCTGCAGGCGGAGGCGCGGCGCCTGCTGCTGCTGCACCGGCCGTGGCGGTGCGTGGAGGCCGACTTCGCGGAGTTCCCCGCGCCCGAGCTGTCCGCGGTGAGTGTGCCTCGCGGGGCACACGCTTAGACTTACCGAGCGGCTGGCATAGAACTGTATTTTATTGCGGTGCCAAATTAATAATTTAATATTAATAGACGGGCCCGTTGGCGCAATCTAAAAATATTTGTGTGACGAACACTTGTTTGTTCTGTGTCTGGATGTTAATATTATCTATTTAAGTATGTAGGTATTTAAAAATATATATGTATGTATATCAGCCTCTGACTCCCATATTACAGGCTCGCGCCTACTTTGGGGTCAGATGGCCGTGTGTGAATGTCCATGGTATTTATTATTTATTTATTGACTAGTGGACGCCCGCAGCTTCGCTCGCGTAGATTTAGACCCATTAACGACGTCTGCCCGCGTTCGGGTTGCCCACTTGACATCAAAATCGGCAAAGTTTCATACTAACTTTGCACACCCGTTTTACGCCTTTAGGGGGGTGAATTTTCAAAAATCCTTTCTTAGTGCTCCCCTACGTTATAAAAGGAACCCCTGTGCAAAATTTCAAGTTTCTAACCCTTATAGTTTAGGCCCTGCGTTGATCAATCAGTCAGTCAGTCAGTTTCTCCTTTTATATACAGGGTGTCCCAGAATGAATGGATAATCCTTGAGCCCCGCACAGAACAGCTCTCCAGCGCTTAGAAAAAAATATCAAAAAAAAAAATTCCAAGTGATACCCAAAATATGATTTTTTTTAGAAAAACATACGTTATTTTAGCTTCACTTCACATTAATTTACACAACTGCCACAAATTAATGATATTCTTGGCGTTTTTGGTGTCATTTTATTCCTGATAGACTATACTACTAGAAATACATCAAATAATATAAGTATCTGTGATACTTTTTTTATAAAAAAAATAAGAACTTGAATTTTTAACATGAAATTTGATACCAAAATAATTTTGACATAGTTTGAGAGTGTTTCATGTAAAAAAAAAGTATGAAAATGTAAGTGTCCAGCTATTTTAAAAACATGCGCAGTTAATACAGATTAAATAATGGTAAAATACCTCATTTTATCTAATACTACTACGAAGTTATTGCTATTGAGATGCAAAACGAGTAAATACGACTAAAATTAAAAAGTTAATGTCTTAATACATTTTAATAATAATAAAACATTTCAGGTGTCGCTGCGACCCATAGACGTCCCACTGCTGGGCACGGGTCTCCCCCACAGACACTGCTGCTGCGGGAGGTCCAGAGCATACTCCACCACGCTGCTCCAATGCGGATTGGTGGAGGGGTTAGTGGCCAACCCAGTGTCGAATGTTCTCAAGCCACCCGAAGGTCTTCGACAAGGCTTAACGACTGTTTCCAGCATTGAAAACAACCGGGACCGACGGCTTTACGTGCCCTCCGAAGCACGGTAGCGTCCGTGAAATTTTGCCACTAGCGCTCACCTATCCACAAACCGACCGCGCCCGTCGTTGCTTAACTCTTTCGGTCACATTGAATCGACGCGAGCCATTGGGCTATGGACGCTACATTTCAGGTGTACATTACATCAATCTTTATTCACAACAGGTGTTCAAATTGTCTGCCACCGATTCTAATACACGCTCGACATCTTCTTTTATAGGCTCTACTAAGAAACCGTGCGTAGAGTCATTCATTTATTTTTGAAGCGGCCTCTTGAACACGGCTGCGTAATTCCTCATTTGAAATTGTTTTCGAGTACACTTCTTCCTTTAGACAGCCCCAGTAAAAAACATCCCGACAGTTTAAATCTGGAGATCGAGGAGGCCACAGAATAGGACCCAAACGACCAATCCATTTGTTTAGATACGTGGCATTTAAATAAGACCGGACGTTTGTACCATAATATGCAGGGCAGCCATCATTCTGTAACCAATGGGATTCCATTACCTCCTACGAAACAGTCGTTAAGCCTTGTCGAAGACCTTCGGGTGGCTTGAGAACATTCGACACTGGGTTGGCCACTAACCCCTCCACCAATCCGCATTGGAGCAACGTGGTGGAGTATGCTCTGGACCTCCCGCAGCAGCAGTGTCTGTGGGGGAGACCCGTGCCCAGCAGTGGGACGTCTATGGGTCGCAGCGACACCTGAAATGTTTTATTATTATTAAAATGTATTAAGACATTAACTTTTTAATTTTAGTCGTATTTACTCGTTTTGCATCTCAATAGCAATAACTTCGTAGTAGTATTAGATAAAATGATGTATTATACCATTATTTAATCTGTATTAACTGCGCATGTTTTTAAAATAGCTGGACACTTACGTTTTCATACTTTTTTTTTACACGAAACACTCTCAAACTATGTCAAAATTATTTTGGTATCAAATTTCATGTTAAAAATTCAAGTTCTAATTTTTTTTATAAAAAAAGTGTCACAGATACTTATATTATTTGATGTATTTCTAGTAGTATAGTCTATCAGGAATAAAATGACACCAAAAACGCCAAAAATATCATTAATTTGTGGCAGTTGTGTAAATGAATGTGAAGTGAAGCTAAAATAACGTATGTTTTTCTAAAAAAAATCATATTTTGGGTATCACTTGGAATTTTTTTTTTTTGATATTTTTTTCTAAGCGCTGGAGAGCTGTTCTGTGCGGGGCTCAAGGATTATCCATTCATTCTGGGACACCCTGTATATACAGGGTGGAAAGATCGAATGCCACATGGATGGCAACTACCATAAATATTGTAAATAGCACATTCTGTTTAAAGGAGACGTTCTTTATTTTCAAAAACAATAAATTCTGCATTTATGGATTTATGAAAAATCACCTGCCTCAGTCGGGACTCGAACCGGTCAAATGTGACAAAAAATAAAGTGACGTATTTTATGATGCAGATTGAAAGGGTTACTGATAGGGTTTAGTTTTCTCTAAATAACAAATACAATCAAAATAACGGAAGGCTCTCCAGCTCAACAGCTCTACCAGCAGTTTATTGTATGTGTTGTCGGCAGGCGATGTCGGGCAAGCCGGTGGACGTGGGCACGATCGCGTACCCCGCGTCGCCCGGCGCCGGCGCAGACGACACCATATTCGTCACGCCCTCGCAGCTCGCCAAGTATGTATACATTCTATATGTATGTATGTATATTGATGCTGACAAACTGGCCTACAGTTTGGCAGAAATTTATATGTTATATACAGTGTTAACTCTTTATAACGAATTTCAAGGGACCGAGCATTTTCTTTCGTTATTTATACAAAGACGTGTGGCACTCGGAGACTGCCGCGGTAAAGCTATTGCATAGCATTTTTTATCAACTTATCGTCGGGGATAGTGCAAATCCGCGAATCTACCATAGGTAAAAGGTGCGTATCTGCATTAGATCCAATTTTACAGGGGAAGGTTAAAACTTTATAATTTTATTATTTTAAGGGCAATTGGACTCATTTTTACATAGAGAGTAATAATTCATGGGTTCTAAGTATTGTTAATGTAGATTATCCATTAAAGTGATTAATTTAATCGCTACGACACTTACGCGGATTTGATTTAACCACAATCTTGTCAAAATGGAACATTAAAAGTACGTTACGCGGTTTTGAAATCAAACAAGTAATAATGTTACAATATATTAGGTATTTAATAATCAACGCATGACTTACAAAATCAAAAGGTTAATGTTGACAAACACTGTTCTTACAAGAAAACTTTTTATATTAAAGTATTTTTTCTAAAAATATCTTTTATAAACATTGAAAATACTGTAATATCAATAGCAGTTTTTTAATTAATCTTACATTCTATGTCAGCCTTTTCAATTATTTATTTATTAGGCATAGGCAGTAGGTATCACAAGTTTAAAAGTTATTAATTAAATAAACAAAACAAGAGCTTCTTCAGCTATCTAACAAAATATAAATAAAAATTGTATGTTTCAGTCATTTTATTGAAAATACTGTAATATCAACAGCAGTTTTTAAATCAATCTTACATTCTATGTCAGCCTTTTCAATTATTTATTTATTAGGCATAGGCAGTAGCTTCTTCGACATATATACGATAGAGTTCACGCTTAGACTGTATAATGGGTTCTAAATATAATTTTGTTCTTTCTTTTCTGCAATAGTGCGAAGGCATTTTGGCTCTTAAAAATATTTGTATTAATTCTTTCAACTTAGGTACTGCCACTTCTCTTTGTTTTATATCATTCGTTTCTTTATTTGGTTTCTCTCCTAGCCAATACCTTACTGTCCACTCTTTAATTCCTAATGTTCCTAAGAATGTCTTTAAACATACTCTCACTTTTTGATCATTTAATTTTAAATAGTAAACTTTTGTAATACTTCGTCTTGTATCAGCCCTTTCAGTAGTTTTCCTTTTAGTTGGTTTTCTATCTATTAAAGATGAAACAAAGATTTTCTTCTCCATCCAGGTCATCTTCCAAAATTCGTTAAAAATATTTAATCGGTTCGTTTCTGTAAACTTATAACAGCTTAACACATTACATACAGTTATCACATTTTGCTTGTTAAACATTTGCTTGAATTACAAGACTCTCCAAGTTTTCGTGCAGGTTTGGTTGAGTCTTGTGAAAATTTCTCAACTCCAGTCTTTCTAAAACCTATGTATTCCTGACCTTGCATTCTCAACTTCTTATTTCTCAGCCTTTTTGAAGACATTTCTTCTGCTTTTCGTTTTCTTACTCTGGACTCAAACGCAACCTCACGTTCCAAGATTGTTTCAGGAAACAAATCATTATTGCTGTCAGTCGATGTTGAAGCTATCAGTGCAACATTGGTTATTTCAGAAAGCGGAATATAGTTTGGGTCGGCTACAGAATCATCTGATGAAAAGTCATGACCTAATTCATTATTAATATCAGCACAAACATCCTCCTCAAAAACATTAGATACCAAATTATTAGTCGAAGTCGTCATAGTAGGGCCAGTGAGATCAGAAAATTCTAGCAGATTTTTTGAAAAGGAAGTACTAAAAGTGGTTGTGTCACAATTAGCTAAAGCTTCAATTTCTTTGGTAAGCTCTTCTTGATTCTCTGAATTAACAAAACTGATATTAGGTAAGTGTTCGGGGAGTTCCTTGGTATTTTCATGAGCTGCCGATTGCTTCCGTAAAATCATTTTTTTAACCTCCAATAATTTTTCGCGCCTTTTCTTTAAATCGACTAATGTTGTAACATAAAGTGTATCATCAGTATCATTCGCCATCCTAAAAAATGAAAAAAAAAACATTAAATCAACTTAACCAGCATAACGCGTAAATTCTATTTTGATGAACAGCAACACCGCGTAAGTACATTACAGGAGTAAAAATAGACAAAACAATAACAATAATTAATAGATAAAATACTTAAATAACATTGAAATAACACTTACCTGATATTATAATGATTATTTTTAACAAAAACACTGAGTTTAACATCAAAAATAAACAATAATAAATACGCTCCCGATGACACTGATAACATTCGCGGTATCGACAATCGCCGACTGTAGATACGCAGTATTGTTTTTAGGAAATTTCTTGTTCTCTATTGGTCGAATAAATGTCATGTCAATGAGGAGGCTCCCAATCGGGATCTTACGTGAATCGCCCGCAAAATTCAAAATTGGCTACATTTGTCAGATACGCGGAATTATCCAATGCTAGATACGCGGATTTGCACTATCCCCGACGTTATGCAATTATAATTATTTATTGATTTTATTTATGCAGTATTTTAAAATCAAAATTAAAAATAAATTGTAGGCGACGCACCATATATTAAAGAAAAAGTGTGGGCTCGAACCACCAACCTTTCGGTTAACAACCGAACGCGCTAGCCAATTGCGCCACTGAGGCAGGTGTTGCGACGGCTTTTTGATGATTTTGCACGACACTTTTGAAGTAAGGTGGTTTTTTCGTTACGGAATTTCTATAGACCACCTCCACCCCAGGCCCGCGATAGAATCTATGCAATAGCTTAAAAAATAAACCAAATATAACAATTTACAATAATTTTTAATTTTATTACTATCAATACAATAGGTAAATTATTCGAAACATATATTCTGTTAAGTTTGCCTGACGTGTTTTGCTATTGTGTTTTTTGAGATAATAAAATTAAAAAAAAGCGATTAAGAGTTGGTCTAGTGGTCGCCGCGACTGCCAAGCTAGAGATCCTGGGTTCGATCCCCGGGTCGGGCCAAGTGTTATTGGGATTTTCTAATTTGAAATTCCCAATAGCTCGGAGTCACAGTAGTATTTGCGTGTAAGTTTGTAAAAATACATACACACATGCATCCATTCCGATCATATTTATCTAAAATCTTATGATATTCTCTAGAACAGCCTTTCCCAAAGTGGACGATAACGCCCCCTTGTGGGCGCTGCAGGCCCTAAAGGGTAAGAGACCCAGAAAAAAAATGGGAGCGTCCTACTGCGCTCAGGTTTTCAAGTTAACTCTTGCTAGTTATAGTAAAAGTCTCGTTTAGAATTAATGTTTAATCTCCGCTAATATAGCTCACAATAATTGATTAATTTAATTTGAAGTTATAGTGGTTTTTAAGTAGGTGAAAAAATGGGGGCGCTAAAAATCATTTATTGCTCAAGGCAGTAGACAAAATAAGTTTAGGAACCAATGCTCTAGAATTTTTTTATTTTTGGACGAGGAGACGCTGTGCTCTGGTGCACAAACAGAATGTTCATCTCGGAATGTATATATTGCATCCGGATGAATTCAAGGACATCGCCATCCAAAAAGTCCTAGCTTACTTCAAAGCCATTGGACTGGATGGCGAACTTTAATGGGCTGGGCACAAACGATCAGCTATGGTCGACGTGCCTAGGAGCTGTTAAGCCCCAACTACACAAATAATAATAATAATAAAATGCACTAGAATATGTGTGTAAAGTGATGATGGGTTTATCCAATCCCCAGGCTGCGCGAGCTGGTGTCCGAGCTGCAGTCGGACGACGTGAAGTTGGAACTGAAGCCGCTAGGGGGCAGCGTGTGCGCCGCCTAGGGCAACCCTCCTTAGGAATACTTTTCATCGCTGCTCGCTGCGACCCATAGACGTCCCACTGCTGGGCACGGGTCTCCCACAGACGCAGCTGCTAGGTCTAGAGCATACTCCACCACGCTGCTCCAATGCGGATTGGTGGAGGGGTTAGAATACTTTTCATCGCTGCTCGCTGCGACCCATAGACGTCCCACTGCTGGGCACGGGTCTCCCCCACAGACAGCTGCGGGAAGTCTAGAGAATACTCCACCACGCTGCTCCAATGCGGATCGGTGGAGGGGTTAGTGGCCAACCCAGTGTCGAATGTTCTCAAGCCATAGGTCTTCGACAAGGCTTAACGATTGTTTCCAACATTGAAAACAACCGGGACCGACGGCCTTACGTGCCCTCCAAAGCACGGTAGCGTCCATGAAATTTTTGCCACTAACGGTCACCCATTAACAAACCGACCGCGCCCGTCGTTGCTTAACTCTTTCGATCACATTGAATCGACGCGAGCCACTGGGCTATGGACGCTACTACTAGGAATACTTTTGGAATCGACTAATGTTTAGCCAAATCGATCGACTTTTTGTTTGATATTAAAGCGAATGATGATTTGAACTAATTTCTGCAATTAATAGACGTACTTCTCATTTAACCCAATGTACGAGATATTTTATTTATTACAATTTAATATGATGTATTACTATAGTCGGTATTATTATAGTGAGACTACTAGAAATTATTATATAATACATTAGAGAATAATTAATACCCATTGATATTTATTTCATGTAGAATTTTTGATGCTTTCAGTAGAGAAATTAGCTGTATGAAGCTGTATGTATGTATGTATGTCTGAAAATGTATGAACTCAATGTATTTCTTTTTCTTTGCTAGTTCATCATATTTTTAATATAAGTTGTTGTTTAGGTTGTATTATTAACTAGTTAACTTTCGATATAGTATGATTAATTAATCTTGGTACGTATAACACATTCAAGTATTGCGGTTGTGTAGCTGTAATTAAATATGCAGGCATGTTTACAGTACTTACACCAAACCAATTTGATTGTACACCATGTTTTGGTAACTATTAATTCAGATAAATTTGTATCTTATCTTAAAAACAAAATTAAAATGAATAATTTTTATCATTTATTTCAGGTCACTTATTTATTTATGTACTAGCTTTTACCCGCGGCTCCGCCCGCGTGGTCAAAGGGAATTAACAATGCCATCTATTAACAATATCCGGAACTAAATATCTAGAAAATAACAAAACATCGATAATATCTTCCCATGGGGATGTTTTACCGCGGTAAAAAGTAGCCTACGTCACTCTCCACTCTCCTCACTATCTCCACACACAAAAAACATACCATATAATAGCTCAGTTGCGACGTGAAAGCCGGACAAACAAACAAACACACTTTCACATTTATAATATTAGTATGGATTGTCATTAAATTAAAAAAATAAATTATATTATTAATCTCAGAATAAAGGACTAACATATTAATAAGTGATATTTGTACACCCATCATGGGTAATGTTAAATTGAATTTAATTTATATTCACCATCTATTGTAATCTTATCATACAAATCTATATATATAAAAATGTTATGTTGGTTTGTGTACGCTTCAAAAACTCAAAAAGTTCTGCACCGATCGAGCTGAAATTTTAGCATGATATATAATCAGCATCAAGGATTGTTTTTATCTAATTTTTGCATCAGTCGTCAGGTAAAACGGGGGTGCAAAGTTAGTATGAAACTTTGCCGTTTTTGAAGTCATGTGAGCAACCCGAACGCGGGCAGACGTCGTTAATGGGTCTAATTCTACGCAAGCGAAGCTGCGGGCATCCACTAGTACATAAATAAATAAAATGAAAAGTGAAATTGAAATTTCTGTTTTCTATTATTTAATATTTAAAATTAATAATTATTATTTGAAAAACACAGTTTACGTTTAAAGTGCGATTCATTCAGTACGCCACTAAACTGCAATTGAATGTGATGTACGCGCCGAGTTCGTTGAATCTACTATATCTGTAAGTAGATCTGGCAGCATTGTGTTTTAATTATGATAGCAGACTTAAATATTATTAATACTTGATGAATATAACAATATTAATGTTAAAAGTTATATAATGTATAACAATATTATCTCTAAGTAACAGTCAAGTAATGGTGCGTTCATAGTAAACTAAATTAAGAGGTAGATTTAATGTCTTGAATTTAACGTGTATTTTTTATGGATATCATCTGCTGCCTCCCATGACAACTTTGAACAAGACTTAAATAGGGAATTGGATGGTTAGTCCTCTCTGTCTTCCGTGGTAAGTCCAGTTAGCAGGGACTGTTTATACGAACAAGTGGGTTTGTTCGTTTGATACACTGGAATATGTTTTTAAACACTGTAGTTTTATTTTTAACCGTCCATTGACGTGAAGCGTCGCGTCACTGACATTTCATATGGCAGAACAACGTTTGCGGGGTCAGCTAGTTTATTCTATAATGATTTTTTATTCTATAATGATTTTATTATAGGCTTATAGGAATGATGATGTAAGTATGTTTACAATTATCTATTCCTGATTGTATATGATGTCTTTTTAAGTTTGTAAAATATTGGAATATGTCTTATTTAAAATAAAAAAATACCTTAATATAATATGTATATTGGAAAATTTAATTGTTGAAAATATTTATCACTTGAAAATCATTTTGTATCAATAAATACCTTGCAAGGACTCCGTTCTTAAGGAATATGTTATATTGTAAATATGTAATGCTTATCTAAAGTTCTGTAACACAATAATATGGTAGTTGTTTGATCCTTATCAGTCTTCTGCTGGATATAGGACATAATAGATGTACGTAATTTTCTTTCTTTTCTAAGGAATTAGGAACCGTTTATAAAAGCTTTAATGCCCTTTTTTAGAAATCACCCATAGTATGAAACCTTGGACTAACTTTACCTGACCCTTGCGGGTGTGCCTGGAAATTTCTCAATATTTTTTTTAAAGAATCAGAACTTACTTTAGAATACATATGCATCTGCGCGACACACGCCACCTTAGCGTATTGCTAAGGACAAGGTCGAAGCTGGGGCGTTGGGATTTATGTACTTACTGTAATTTATTTTGATTATCAATAAACGCTTGTAAAATTAGTTGTTAAAAGCTTTTATTTAACTTCACTCGTATGTATGTCCTGGAATCTTGCAATCAATATTTCATCCACTTTCACTGAAGCTATCGAGCTGATATTCGGCACACGTATTTGGTTCCGATGACAATACACGAAAATAAAAAATAAGGTTATAAAAAGATTTTAAAAGCTTTTATATTTAACTTCACTCGTATGTATTCATGTATGTATGTCCTGGAATCTTGCAATCAATATTTCACCCACTTCCACTGAAGCTATCGAGCTGAAATTTGGCACACATATTAGGTTCCGATGACAATGCAATAATATGGTACTGTCAAACTGATCTGATGATGGAGCCGGAAGATATTAACTGGAACTTCATGATGGAATATCGTATCATAGTCGTGTTTGCACTTGTGGTAAAGTCTTGTAATGAACTTTGATCACGAGTTTTAAAAAGCTTTTTAAAAAAAATATTTTTTAACGGTATAATTATTAATTGAAAGATTGAACTGACTCGCCACTATATTGTGAACACTGGTGAACACCCACTCGGTTCGGCAACTCTCTCGGCCGAGAGCTCATTTAGAAAAAAAGAAAGAAATCATTTATTTTGTCAAGCATTGCAACGACATAAAAATACAATACAAAGGATAACAATTTAAATTTTGATACATACTAAAATAACGTATAGAGTATTATATCTATGAAAATAACCTACAAGCCAAATAACAAAAGATATTTATTACTGACATGACATTTACTGACTCGCCACTGTACTCGTTAGGTGTAATCAACGCATGAAGCTATCGAGCTGAAATTTGGCACACATATTTGGTTCCGATGACAATGCTCGAAAAGAAAGTTTTATAAAGCTTTTTCATAAAACTTTTTTTAATAATTCAATTTACTGTTTTTTTTAAAACTTATAACTACAATGGGTACGAAGTTCTGTCTAATTATCGTTTGTTTTCGCTCACAGAATGTTTCGAAATGAGTGTGACCATGTGGACATGTCATACTGGTATGACAAACAAATATGAGTATGACCAAGAAGAAATCGCCGAAATTTAATCGTGGCACTGCTGAAAGTGCTACCGGTAGTGCCATCGGAAATTGTAAGCTTCGTGTATTTTGTTGTATTGTGGTCGGATTCAGAAGTAAATACTTTTCGCACGCTTTCGAAGAAGAATGCGTGACGAGTGTGTTACGGAAAAAAGTACCTATATACAGATAGATGGAGCTCAAGAAGATTTACTTCAGTCGTGTGGTATAAAGCACACTCGTTTGTTATTCATTTTCAAAAGCACCTCGTAGGTAGGTACCTACTTTGTTAAATCCAAATAAAATCAATAACTAAAAGTTTTAATTGCACACTACTAATTAATAGTTCCCAAAGTGCTTAAGCGGGGGACGAGTCCGTCTGAACTTTGTCCACTATAATCCAATCAGATAATGATCAACCTTCATTAGTAAACTGATGTTAACAAGACCAACTTAAGTAGGTAGGTACTTATCTATTTGATTTAACAACAGCGTAGATATTTCCAACCTTTATCTTGCCGTCGAGAAATTTAGGGAAGGTATATCCTTATACTAGGTTAATAAGTAGACTGTAGACTGATAACCGGTAGGGAAGAAATCTCCTCAAATGGAGACCACAATTTGGAAAACAAAGTACAGGTCGCTCTTTGAAAAGGCAGACAGACGACTTGCAGTAGACGGCGGGAAATCGCTGGATTCAGAAGGCACAGGAGCGGTCGGAGTGGTGTCGTTTAGGAGAGGCCTATGTCCAGCAGTGGACCTCAAAAGGGCTTACAGATGGATGGGACAAAGAAAGGGTGGCGCTGGTGGGCAGGTGACATCCTCATTCACTCACATTCCTCAGGTGACATCCTGTGGAAAAAGCTGGTGTGGCGGATAGTCATCATTCGACGACTCCGTGGCGTGGTAGCCCCTGACTGTCGATCCGCGGGTTCCGGGTTCGACTCCCAGCCGGAGCAGATATTTATTTCGCAGAACGTCATGTTTGTTTTCTGTATTCAGAGCGTAACGCTATAGAATACAGAAAACAACACGATTTGTACACAAAATCTGATCAAATTTGTGCACCTTTTGCTTAGTTAATAAAGTCAGTTTTTGACGTATTTATGAGAATACGATCTAATCGAATCTAGTTCATAATCTAGGTATAAATATTCTAATGTCAACGAGATGTAATTATCCTGCAAATCGATTGTTTGCTGAGCTTTGACATCACAATAACAAATTTAGTGAGCCGTTGTAGGTACACTTGTACAAGCGACGCCGACGCGACCGTTCCTACTCGCTTCGCCCGTCCGCGTCGCGTCGCCCCTCCGCACGGATTAATTTAAATACCGCGAATTCCTGCCGCACAGAGACGTATTTTGACGTTTCGTATGCATATTGTAGATGGTAGAGCTTATATGGAACCTACTTGTATTGTTCCTCCATCCTGGCAGGGTCGCCATGAGGTGACGTGTTTAATTGAAAGGCATCTGATCGGTTTAGGATGATCTTTATTACTTACAGAGTAAATCACATTCACACAGACAACGTTCCTTATAAAGTTATAACTAACTTACATACACTACAACGTCGTGCTGGGTTTCGGAATAAAATACCAGATAGTTTACCTTACCTACACGCTGTAGTTTACAGAACTTTATTTTCATCTCGAACAGAACACGGCACAACACACACTAACTAACTTAACGCCACTGATTCACTGTACTAGACACTTCTCACAGCGTCACCGCCTTTTAGCAATTTTAATTTCTTCTTAAGTATTTCACTTAATTTCTTCGCTTGCCGCGTCAGCTTATATGTATTCTAGGGCTGTATGGGGACACAGAAATTCACAGAATATTCTTGAACAAAATGGAACGTCTCTAATTATTTAATTAAGATACATATTAGGTTGAATATTATTATTTTTGTAAAATGTTTTATTTTTCTATGTCTGCAATAAGGTGTTTAAATACCACTACTTATAGATACACTAATTTATGGTCAGTTGGTAATGGATGCAAAAAATAGTAAGGTAGGAAGGCGCATAATCTGTTACTTGTAGTTAAGGTAAGTGTTGACGCCAATTAAATCATTTTTATTATTTTTAAATGTGGTAAATACAATACAAAGGGATACCCTTTTCATAATCCATGCTCCTAAATCGCACGCTGATTGGCCAAGTGTCATCATTCAAAACTTCGCGCTCTGCGGCCTTGCTAATTTGTAGGCCCAGATGAAATGACATACAAATGTCAAATTAATTAACGTGATCGATTGATGGTGCGCGGACGCATCGCTACCTAACTGTCCTTGAAATATCGTGTTAAATTTGGTGTGCGGTGTGATTACCGGTGAAGAACGTTCTCCAAACTCATTGTATTGACAATTTAAATCGAACATTGAATGTGTGTTGAGTGGGCCCCTCAAATAAGTGGATTTATGGTTCTACAACGGCGGTTGCGTGAGTACCCTTTAAATTACCTTCCTTCCTGTTTTTTTTGCATTTACCACGTAATATTTTTCTAACTATTTACCATTTCGTTAAAAGCGAAGGCTTCCGGCGCATACAGTAAGTATACTACTTCTGGTCTGAGTTATAAAACAGCTCTACTGATATACCACTTCAAGAATGAGCGTGAAAATTATACGCCAATAACACTAACACTAATCTGAAACTCGCGCATGCAAAATCCGGCTCTGCTTCAAAAGAGACAGAAATTTTATAACAATTGTAACGGAGGGCCGCCCGATCGAAGATCCGATCGAGATACGAATCTGCCCGCGCTGCCCCTCACTCACTGAACTTTTCACCTCGTTAGTGGAAAACACTGGCTGGAAAATAGACAAAACGATCAATAGGGCATTATAAGAATGTACCTAAAAATGAATGATTTACATTACATACTTATCTATGAATATAAAATGAAAACTAATACAAATTTAAATTTAGTGAGTTTTGTTCATTTATCATGTTTAAATAATATATAGTTTTGCTTTTTATTATTATTTGTATTCCGTAAATTTTATTTTCTGTTTTACTCTTTGTCTATGATCTTAGTATGTATCTCTTTGTTCTGTTGTGATTTGTGTAAATAAGATATGTACATACATATTTGTTTTATATATTTTTCTATCATTCAAACAGAGTTCAATAGATAAAATAATTTCTTTTAGTGGTGGTAGGTGGTATTTTTATGGATGATTTAAAAGCAATAGACTTAGGTAGTACCTACTTAATACACTTAAGTATGTATAATTGTTATGAACCGCACAGAATAAAATTAAAAATTGCTCTCAGACCAACCCTCACATGCCCCGTATTTGCATTTTCCAAATAGTTATCGCGAAGTTAGATCGACATCAAACGGTTGGCGGAATATTTCCATAAACCTCCGCCTTTGATGTCGACCATTAATAATAAAAATATTCAATAACAACGCACAAAGCATTCCCCGTTCCGACTAGCTGGCTTCACAAATTATTTACCCATAAATTTGTGTATTTTCATATCGTCCCGCTGTTAGGATGCCGGTATGTGCATTGAGCTTGGGAACCAAGTGGATAAGGATTTTGTATCTTTCGAACGGTGACAGCGGTGACAGACCAGTGGGTACCGAACTCGCCTGTTACTCGAGCGCCGGTGTGGGTTCATATTAAACGACTTGCACCAATGAATTTTCTAAGTACCTATGTGTGATTTAATAAATTAAATGTCACCTGCTGTAACGGAAAAGATACATTGCGAGGAAACCTGCTAGCCTGAGAGTTATCCATAATGTCGCTGACTAGTGGACAAAGGCGGGAGGCCACACTCCTCGAAGCCACCATAGTAGATTCTAAATGGCTTTTAGATAAATGGAGAACCTGTACAATATAGGTACCATTTCTGCCATGTTATTATTAGTGTTCTGGCTTCAAAGGTATGGTATTCAGACTGTTTTGTATGCGAATCTTACTTGTCACAGGCTTGGAATGAAGCTTTTAGGTAAGTCTGTGTCATGGGCGGTGGACCAAACCAACGCTAAAATGTAATCCATTCTCTTAATAATTTAATGTATTTAGTTATATGTATAGAAATGTTTGTTTTCTGCACTAACTCTACATATAAATTTTAATCACCTGTGCATTAACTGTGCCAAATTTTAAACACCTCCGTTCAGGTAATTTTTGTGAAAATGAGTCCAGTTTTTATTTAATGTACCTACTTATAAATTATAGCTATATACGAGTAGGTATCTGCTAATTTTAACGACGACACAGCGATTGATAATGTTTTCTAAATATAGTTAGTTTTCTTAGTTATTCTGTGACTTCGTTACCTACGCTTTCGTCATTATAATGTTCTCATCTCCCCGTGTGTCCCGTAAAAAGTCCCATAAACTAGAAACGGGAGGAAATTGCACATAACATCTATAACATCTATATCATCCACCCGTTAACATTAAAAAATATTTAATTATTCTACAAAATGGAAAACGATAAATCAAATCCCTACAACCGTTAGAATTCGCGGGATATAGGTATCGGGTTATTATCGCATACCGAGCGACGTTATGCTTTGTTATGTGTGAATAACCCCATGGATTTGCAGGGGCTATACCTATAATTCAGATGGTAGATAAATAAAGGGTATTGACCCGGGGTGGTGCAAATAACACCATATAATGCGACAATCTACACACGGAGTTGTAGCTAGCTACTTCAGTGGATTTAATCTATTCTATCTACATAATTAATATTCGAGAGGACCGGGCATGAAGACAATGACTTGTGCTTTTGCACCTTACCACAGACACCTTAGAAAAGTCATTGGTGCCGTCGTGCCGTCTTCCTCTCGAATATGTAGTCCAAATTCACTGAACACAATGAAAACCCTAAGAGAAATTTAGTGTGTCTGATCATGATTTCCAATATCGGCTTTTACTCAGAAAATCCTAGTAAGCACCGAGAACACTCTGTGTGACTGACAGTTTACACAAACACACACTAGAAACATCTCGAATCTATCTTGTGCGCACCGGTCGAGGATCGTGACCGCCAGACACACAGCTCGACAGTACTCGACACTCAGTTTTGAGAAGAAATCTACTAGTCATCTACCTCATCCAATCTATCGCACCTCCATGTTTTCATTTACTATCTCCCGCCAAATTCCAGTTAATGCGGCGGCCATGTTGCTCTGATTAATTATAATGTTGTTCACAGATTAATAACCGCCGTAATTGCTTTCCGCGCGCTTATTGGCTGAATGGCTATAGACAAGCACGGCCTTTGTGGCGAATAATTAGTTCTGAATTTCTGAAACCACAAACGATTCTACGCCGCTGATTCTCCGACGGAGAACAATTTTGGAACTCATGTAAACTTTTCTACTAGGTACCTTTGTGTTTCGCATAGGTATCATAATTGATGTAACGATTGAATGAGACCTTCTGTGGGTCATGTGATGGTAACTATGTTTTATTTCAGTCTATAGGTGGATGAACCTATATAGTTGTTTCTATTTGTATTTCGCCCTGGGTAGTATCTACTAACACCAAAGTATTTTCAGCCGTGTAATACATAATTGTTTTTAAGCGTTCCAAAGGTTTCCGGTTATTCTAGTGTAGTAAGCGTTTGTTCCGTCACACCTTGAACTACTCTCACTAACAATTACTAGCTGAACTATCATCACACAAAACACACTCAAAATAAAAAAGTCAGTTTTTTATATCTTTAGAGTTACTATTGCTAGACTTAGGTCTCTCTTAGTCGAAACCAATATCGAGCATTTTCTCCTGTCTCCATGGAAATAGGACCATGGAATTATTGTGGAATTAATAGATAGGTACTCACTTATAAACAGTTAACACTGTCCACAACATATTCATTCAATGTGCTACAGTCAGTACAGATTATCAGTCAGAGCACTGATTATACAGACACAAAAGCATGACACTTGTGCCACAGACAAAACATTTAATTGTTTTTTCTGGCGCGTGGCGTCACTTGAGCGAGCAGCCGCGCTGCTGCGTTCCACAATGGGTGACAAATTGATAGTTGACAAAGGAATAAAGTTTATTGGGCAATGTTATGAGGGTACTTTGCGAGCTTGGGGCACAGCGGAGGGTTGGAGTAGGCATGCTTTCTATATTACTTTATAGTTAGTTAAATTTGCTTTGCAACAACTCGCGAACAAGGCGCATGATGGTGTTTACTTTCATGCATATAAAGCACCTCCAACATAGGAAAACGTGCATGCAACAATGCACACTGTGTACACTTGTTTATCCAACGAAACCTGAACCGGAAAATTCAAATTGATTTTCTATAGAGTGATGGTTGGCTGGAAGAGATCGCTTTTAGCAATAAGTCAGCTTTTTTGGGTCCAATGCCGGAAATAAGCCTCCCTCAATCGTCGCCACTCCTCCCGATCCTGCGCCCTCTGAATCCAACGGTTTCCCGCTATTTTCTTGGTCGTCAGTCCACCTAAATAATAGGGCGGCCAATACTTCGTTTTACGAAACGCGGTCTCCACTCGATGACTTTTCCCAACATTTATCAGTCCGTCAAGTGACGTGGCCTGCCCATTGCCTCTCCAGTTTACTGATCTTTCGAACTGTCAGTAACCGTCGTTCTTCTACGGATTTCATCATTGCGAATCCGCTCCCGTAGAGAAACACCGATCATAGCTCTCTCCATAGCGCGCTAAGCTACTGTGAGCTTGCAGATCAGACAGACGGTGAAGGACCACTTCTCGGATCCATATGTCACCACTGGCAACACACACTGCTCGAACACTTTCTTTCACATTCAGGGACTTTCTGTTTTACATCAGTACATACAACACGGTTGTTTTAATGGATACAAGATAGCAAACGAACTTGCAGCACCACCTATCCGCTGCCGCCCATGATAACTAAACATAATGTTAAAATTGTAATGTATAACTTCAGAATCTACTCCACACATTCCCCTGTTTGCACCGTGAATCAGTAGATACGCGGCACATAATGAGACGCTGTAATATTGCGGACGAGTTATTGGGACATTATTAGCCCCGGTAATGGCAGCGAGCGAGCTCCAAAGGATAATTAAAATGTATGCACAAAGTGATGTACTGCTGATGTTGACGGTGTATAATGTATACTCAACTTGAAGACTACATCGATTGTAGAATTTTTAATGTATTGCTCCCGAATTTTTTATTATTATTAAAAAGTAAAAAATAAGTTGTTGCTAAAATTTACTTAGACTGACAATAACTGAGCTATAAATTTTGGGTTTTAAAGGTATTTCAACCAAAATATATATTTGACGTAGGTATTTCTTCACGGTATTTCTATATTCATATTACTATAAATAAAAGCTTGGGCGCTTATTTGATGTTGAAAATATAAAAAGCCGTAGCTTAACGAAGTAAAAAAACTTTGTGTTATGTGAAACAAAGCAACATGAAAAGTGGAATGAAGTGAAATTATAATAATGAAGAGTGCATGTTTCAGATTTAATGTGTAAGTCTTGGAAGGTGTAGTGTGCCGTGAGCGGTGGCAGCCCAGTGACTATCGAACTCTCCTCTCGCTCGAGCGGTCTGGGTTCAAACCTAAGCGGTTTGACTTTACTGTTATGTGCGATTTAAGAAATTAAATGTCTCTTGCTGTAACAGTGAAGGACACATCGCGTGAGGAAGCCTGCATGTCTGAAAGTTATCGAGAGAGCTTAATGTTCTCGAAGGCATTGAAGTCTTACAGTCCTAACTTGGCCAGCGTGGCTGACTAAGGTCTAATCCCTCCCATTCTGAGAGGAAATCCGTGCCCAACGCACGCCAGTGGGACAAAGCAAGGGTTGTGGTGGGATGTGGTAGTGTAGGTAGTGATCTGTGAGGTGATCTAGGCCAGGCAACACATTAAACAATCGCATTAAAAAAAAAGTTTAATATCACTCGAATTTCGTTTCTTTTTTTTTTTTCTCCAACGCTCACGTATTTATAGAGATAGAGTACAAAACAACAGAGAAGGCTTTTGTTAATGACAATTTCTATCTACCTGTAAACTAATACCTCCTCCTTCCAAAAAATGCGCGAAGTTTCGTCTTGTTCGGGGTCTGTCACAGTTTTCATGGACGGCAGCGGATGGGTGATGCTGTATGCTTATTTCTATCCTATAAGCTATGAATGTAGGTAGATACGGTTCGAATGGTTACAAGGTGGATAGAGAAACAATTAAATAGGTACTCTTAAATGAGCCTTCTATATATTCAGCGATTCCCTTCTGTGATCCTACTATAATTACTTTCCAACGGACAGTTGCTGTTGCCCCTAAAGGCCTTTACAGCGTCACCGAACAGTCCATAAAGTATTTTTAATCTGTTACAGAAACAACAACAAAGATTTAAAATAATATCATCATTCAATTACACGTAATAACCAAGAACCAGCGAAAACAATTAATTATAAACTTTTGTAATTTACAGCCAACCCTGTTTAATATTCATCTCTGAACAATATTGCCGCGATGACATTTTAAGAGGAAAACAAAATTAAATAACGACCTGTATAGGGTGGCAATTTTGAATGAAACATCATGGAATTCCCAATATTATTACTTAGTTAATATGTACCTACTTAACTTGATTAAATGTAGTAGGTCAATTGGTTAGTAGGTAGTTATGAGATATAAAGTTGATAAGTGGCAACAATTTTATTGTGGGAGACAATTTAGTCCTATTACCTAGTTTTATTTAAAGTTCTGTCGCTAGTAAGAGCCTATAGTTTATAGTTCCTAGTCATTAATTGGTAAAAATATGTTTACACCGAATTATATTGTACAAGTATACCTATGAAGTTCTATGCAGGTTCTCCATCAGCAATCTACAATCTACTGTCGGACAAAATCCAAACCGATCTTGTGTTTTCAGAATCCAGCGGATGTTGTCCTCAGGTTATCGATCCACTGGCCGATAGGTGGCTTTCCGAATGAAAAAAGAGCCAAGGACCTTTCTTACCATCTTCAATCTTTTAATCTATTTAAGTATATAAATGGGGGAAGCTGACTGACTGACTGACTGACTGACTGACTGACTGACTGACTGACTGACTGACTGACTGACTGACTGACTGACTGACTGACTGACTGACTGACTGACTGACTGACTGACTGACTGACTGACTGACTGACTGACTGACTGACTGACTGACTGACTGACTGACTGACTGACTGACTGACTGACTGACTGACTGACTGACTGACTGACTGACTGACTGACTGACTGACTGACATATCAACGCAGGGCCTAAACTAGGTATACTAAGTATATAATAAGGGTTGCAAACTTGAAATTTTGCAAAGGGGTTCCTTTTATATCGTAGGGGAAAACGGGGGTGCAAAGTTAGTATGAAACTTTGCCGTTTTTGAAGTTAGTGAATGTCTAATTCCACGCGAGCGAAGCTGCGGGCGTCCAATAGTTACAAATATAAACAAAAGCGGCATAAAATCTCGTCAAGGTCGCCTCTTATCCGTATTCGTCGGGATATTCATGGTCCGCCTAACCTTGTTGTAATATCAAGTGGGTATAATGAATCTGAACCGGAGGGGCGGCGGAGCGAAGTGTGCTAAATTGGAAGCCGGCAGCCCCGCAATCGTATGATGCGCTTTTTGATGCTTTGAACACCCCTCGCCTGGAGGGCTGGCGATTTTCATTACTATTTTTTTTTTATGTCTAGCGTAATATCTGTTTTTCCTGTGCGAGGAAGGACGAGAGAACATATATTTGGTTGGATCAAGCGCTTAATTTTTTTTATTTTAATGGATAGATGATTGCAGCACCACCCATCCACTGTCGCCTCTGACAACTGTAACTGACTTTGAACAAGACTCAAATAGGGACTGGGATAGTTAGTCCATTTACGAGTAGCTGAGAAAGTTATAGTTGGTCAGTTCGTTAGTGGGTATGAGGACTGGGAACTGTTAGTGATAGATAGTCCTATTAGTTGACGTTTATTTATAGGACGGGGGTGTGGGCAGTTATTATAAGCCCACAAGCCACTGCGACCTAAAGAGATCTATTGTAGCTAATCTTAGTTGACGTTAGTCTAGTTAGTAATGGTTAGTAAGAGTCTCGTTCCAGGTCAGTCACAAATTAGTAGCTTTTATTTGCAGTTTTCATTGGCAGCAGCGGGTGGGTGATGCAGCAAGCTCGTTGTATATCTTATATTTTGACAAACCTAATCTAAATTAATCAATAGGTATATAGGTCACTGTTTCCCGTGAGTATGCAGCACCAGAGGAGTCGCTAATGCATCAACTCTTTGACTCTTTTTACGCAAGCTGTCAACACTTATTACGCCATTTTGATGAAGAGGTAATATACCTGGTCTGTTTAATGTATCACACCGGTTATGTTTAGGTCCCATATAGTAAGTCTATTGTCAACTAATCCAAACTCCGAGTTACTAATGGGAATTTTAAGTTAGAATTATCGGACTGTAATCGGACCTGTAGCTACGCAGTAACGATTGGGACCTAGCAACGAGCCACATAAGCAAAGTGCACCCTTTTAGAAGGACCTCTGTCTACAGAAAAATAAACTAAAAGTGTTCCGATTTTATTTCTCAAAGCACAACCCTGCGCATGTTAAGGTAGGGCTGTGTGGTGATTAAAATTCCTCGATCTAATATCGTCGGTCATACATAAGCTGGTAATTGACGCTGACAACCCTGTCCCCCTGTTTTTATTATGCTTAAAGTACACTTGCAGTTAGATGGGGCGCACGGTGGTCAATTGGTCTAAAATATGAACAGTCTGTAATCCAAGGGTTCAAGTAAAATACCCGTGGTTTAAGACATTAAATCTACCAACGAGCATGGAGGACTCGTAAGTTAGTAGTTAGAATAGTCCGTTGGAATATGAATACAGTTGGAATGGTCTGGAATTCTTGATCGCCGTAATTTTCACTGTGTCGATTAGAATCCATTCTGAAAATTCATTGACGAGTCTTTTTTCACTTTTGTACGGATCGTTATTTAAGTCTGCAATGTTTAGTTGGCTTAGAATAAATCTTGCAAACTGAATTTGAATTTCCTTTTGTCTTTGGGGTTATAATGTTTACGTGTTTTTTCAGATTCGGATACAATGTATTTTATTACTAAGCAAAAGCACTACAACCAGGCATGGCTCCAGACGAAGAAACTCCTTTTTTTTATGGATACAAGATAGCAAACGAGCTTACAGCACCACCCATCCGCTGCCGCCCATTACAACTGTGACTGACTTTGAACAAGACTCAATTAGGGACTGGGATGGTTAGTCCAATTAGTTGAGAAAGTTAATTAGAACATTAGGAAAGGACATCTGCATGATATTTTGTATTCATATTATATTTAATTACTAAGGCCATACATAAACTGATCTCCTACGGAACGCACCGTTGCCTACCTTGCGTGAAGCCCTAATGGTTCATCCTCAGGAACGTAGTAATCATTTATTCCATCCATCATAATTTTAAAAGCCTCCCCTACACAATTGTTTTAGCTTTCCGTCCTCAGAATCCGCATCATGAGATCAATTAACAATTTTATAATTGAAAATCGGCTTAATGTGGCGAAGCATTGAAGCGCTAACTACGGTCACAACCCAACCGCGGCCGTCGTTGCTTAACTCGATAGATCACATAAGATCGCTGCGACCCGTTGGAATAAGAAGGCTCGCAACGCTTTAAACAAGCAGTAGCAAACCATGGGAGACTTAACATGACGTCTTTAGCGGCCTAATCTCTGTAAGGTAACTATTCTACATACCTCCAAGGGTTTTCATAAAAACTGAATCCAATCAAAGGAATTCGTGGCAGCATCTATTATAGGTTTTTTCATAAAGAGTGCTCGAAATTTTAACTTAATAAACAAGCAATTTAAGTGATTGCCGCCATTATTATTTTACCCTCCACCAATCCGCATTGGAGCAGCGTGGTGGAGTATGCTCTAGACCTCCCGCAGAAGTGTCTGTGGGGACGACCCGTGCCCAGTAGTGGGACGTCTATGGGTCGCAGCGATTATTTTACATATATTTTTTAAAATAAATAACAATTTCTACTCGTTGTTGAGTCGTGTTGACATCCATGGTTAAATGTCAAGACCAAATGACTGATTGACAGAGTTAAGCAACGACGGGCGCGGTCGGTTTGTGGATGGGTGACCGCTAGTGGCAAAATTTCATGCGCTGCTTCGGAGGGCACGTTAAGCCGTCGGTCCCGTCGTTATTGTTAAGTATTATCGAAGAACGTTTGAGAACATATGACACTGGTCCCACTGGGTTGGCCACTAACCCCTCCACCAATCCGCATTGAAGCAGCGTGGTGGACTATGCTCTAGACCTCCGGCAGATCTGCATGGGGACTGTTAGCGATTGTTAGTCCTATTAGTTGGTGGTAGGAATAGTCCAATTAGTAATTGTTAGTAAGAGTCTCGTTCCAAGTCAATCACAGATGTGTTGCTACCCTTGAGGACTAAGATGATCGCCTCTAAAGAAGTGTAACCGGAAATCACACCTTTCCAACGAATCACAATTGCTTTAAAACGTTCAATAATTAATACACAGTAGAAATTATAAGGTATCGTGGCGGGCGGTGGTGCCGGGCGAACTCTATGTGGAACAAAATAGGTCATATAAAACCTATTTAATTCCCTATAGGCTCTGCCACTCACCTTGTAGTGTTACTCTACAATAAAAATTCTATTTTATTTGAATTTGAAACTCAGTTTTTCTTTAGCCTTCTTGGAACCCTCAGGAAGGACAGTCTGCGGTTAAGTCCCCGGCCGCGTCTGTCTGTGTGTCTGTCTGTTCTTGATCAACTCAAAACCTACTGAACGGACCTACTTTCATGCGGCTTCACCAATAGACAGAGTGATTCATAAGGAAGGTTTAGGGTGTTTATGTATATATATAACTAGTGGACGCCCGCAGCTTCGCTCGCGTGGAATTAAACATTCACTAACTTCAAAAACGGCAAAGTTTCAAACTAACTTTACCCCCAATTTACCCCCTTAGGGGGTGAATTTTCAAAAATCCTTTCTTAGTGCTCCCCTACGTTATAAAAGGAATCCCTGCAAAATTTTAAGTTTCTAACCCTTATAGTTTAGGCCCTGCGTTGATATGTCAGTCAGTCAGTCAGTCAGTCAGCTTCTCCTTTTATATATACAGATTTGTTAAGGTTTTCAGTAGTTTTGATGGGTGGATTGTTATTGCCATGATTGGATAGGTAGATGAGAACAAGTGAGTTCCATAAGCAGATGAATGGTGGGCAATATTGTCTGTATGCTTGAAGTTTTGTGAGAAAGAAGCATAAATCTGGTGTCTATAGTTAATGTAATTAATTGGTTGTTACCGTTTTAATTAATGTAATAAAAAAATAAGCAATATTTAACGCGGGCAACACTAGTATGAAATGAAATAAAAAGGAACACAGGTATTTTCTTCACTGCACGCATTCGCGACTGAGGCCTGGTACGTTACTATTACCATAGAATCTAATATGTATTATAGTCCGTGCTATTACGTATTACTTACTGGTGCCACGCTGCTCCAGTACACTTACCTATTGGTTGGCACGGTACCTCATGGTCGGAAGCTTTTATGCATTCTGAAATAAGGAATCGTTTTACTTAAAAATCTTGTTGAAAGCAGTCGAGGTAGGTATCCATATTTTAGCTATTAGCATATCAAAGCGAGTAAACGAGCATGCAGCACGTTTTGGTTCGATGCAGTTACTGAGCTCATTAGGCCTGTTTAGGTATGCCACATCCTTTGATTAGTACATCCGTGGAGTTTCCGACCGATTATGATATTAAATTGTTTGAGCGAAGCGGGGTGAAGTTCTGGGCCGGACTTGGTTCAGCGGAAAATTATTTATTGACGGGTAGGTCTGTTGGCTAAAATGGGGTATTTAAAGTCACTTATGCGAATATTAAAATAAAAACATAGGTAATAGGAAATAAAATATTTATTGCAACCGCCTTATAACAAAATCTACTTAAGTACATATACCTGATATAAAATTTCATTTGTGATCATAAATAAACACTTCGGTAATCATTAAAAAATATAAAAGTATAAAAAATAATCAGATTTGAGTGAGAATAATTGTTGTCATGCGGGCAATAAAGGAAACTTCGACTTTAAAATTATAGCCTAAGTACTAACTTTCTCTGCGGCTCCACCCGCGTCAGGTAAAGCTAGTGTTTAAATAAATTATTCTTGGTTGAATATAATAAACCAAATCTTTACTATCTTAATCCTTATCAGTTTTCACGATTTGACAGTTTTAAAATACGTAAGCTAGGCATTGAAGATTTCTCCATTAAGGTGGGACCATTACCTAGTCCACTCTTTAAATCTTCAATCCATTGTGTCTAAGACAGTGAGCCTTAACAAACATCAACTGTATTGAAAATGGCCCCGCGAATATTGTGCTTCGAATCCGTCCGAGGAACCGAAATATCCTTCAGTACAAAATCATACGTTCAAAACCAAAATTAAAATATCAACCTCTCAAATAGTTGTGAGAGAAATTTGAGTGTTCCACAGTTAGAGAGGTATAAGTAAATGCTCTAAGCCATATTAAAATCACCTAAATACTTAACAAATCGTGCAGAATCAATCGCAGATCCCAAGAGATATATCCGCGTGAATATCTCAAGCCCTGACTTCGGTCCTGTCTCAATCAAAGGCTACGCCGACCGCAAATCACGCCGGGACCACTCCCCTCAATCTGGTCCCGCCCTCGCCAGCGCATGCGCGCCCTCCACCAATCCCGACGCGCCAATCCAATCCCATTTCAACCCCACAGCCCTCATGGACCCTCAATTGACCGCTTCGTGCTATGTCATTTTTTTTTCGACAAGCCGATCGTTCCTCGTCTATCCTGGCTCCGCCCTCGATTTTAAGGCTTTTTAATCATAAACCGCAAAGCCATCGGGCTATCAACTCGCGTCCATTAGCAGTCAATTACGACCCAATTTGCGCAGCAGTAATTAATTCATAGTGACTTGTGTTGAAAGATGCTCGAGCATCGCTTGATAGGATTCAGTGTGCACTGATAGCCATGATGGATTCGCGGCATCAGCCCGTCTATCCGAACCTGACAGATTTGCTGACGTACCAACAGAATATTGACCGGATAATCGTCGATAGCGACAATGGGGAGGGTTACGAGAAAACCGACCGGTTTCTGGACAATCCGGACCGGTCGACGTCACCGGTTTCGACGCTTGACGACGCGGACAGTCAGTCAGCGTTTGGAGTGGACTTGACGGGAAAAACGACGAGCTTGGGCGGTAAATCGTTCACGATCGCCGCCATTTTGGGATTGACGAACGCTGAGGAGGATGTGATGAATCTGAGCGTGCAGGAGCGGCTCCAGCAGAACCAGAGACAACTGCAGAGCTATCTGTACACTGCGGGGCACGATATGCGGCTGAATGAAGGGTACTGCAGGAGTATGGTCGGCGTGCCGACTGCGCTGAGGCAAGGTAACCAATTTCATACTGTAAAAAAGCGCTATCGCTACGACCCATAGATGTCCCACTGCTGGGCACGGGTCTCCCCCACAGACGCAGCTGCGGGAGGTCTAGAGCATACTCCACCACGCTGCTCCAATGCGGATTGGTGGAGGGGTTAGTGGCCAACCCAGTGTCGAATGTTCTCAAGCCACCCGAAGGTCTTCGACAAGGCTTAACGACTGTTTCCAACATTGAAAACAACCGGGACCGACAGCTTTTCTCCCCGCCCTCCGAAGCACGGTAGCGTCCATGAACTCATTGTGGATTTGAATATGCAATCATACGTTTGCATAGTTTCCTCATACGGCCACAGCTGGGAGGCCTAGAGCGTCCCTAAACTGCTCCAATGCGGATTTGTGGAGGAGTTAGTACCGAGTAACGAATTTAGGTAGGTACTCAAGCAACCCCAGTCTTCGACAAGGCTAAACGATTATTTTATAATTGAATAAAACCGGGACCAATGGATGTAAATAAATTTAATAAATAATAATCTGTTGTAGGTAGGTACTCTAAATTGTAGCAAACGAGTGAAAAACGTTAGTCACATTTGCATCTAAATTAAAAAACATTTGCATCTAAATTCTAAAACATCTACAAAATTAAAGCGGCCAATATTATCGAGAAGTCTATTTCAAAAACAAACAATTAGTTAGTTACATTACTCATTATTTTTTGTATGGATACTAGATATAAAACGAGCTTACTCGTAAAGTAATATCACGGACTACATACTATTACCATCTATTACTCTATGGTAATATTATGCAGTCCCTATTATTCCGTCCGACGGCGACGGGTATGTCTCTTTAGTTTTAAATTAAATCTGGTGTAGATATACAAAATAACACATTTCTTGTGCATATATGTATACAGGGCGATGAGAGTGGCTTAAATTTTTTTTTAAGTGGTTGCAACTTACAATTAGCACGGATACATGCTTTTGTGCAATAAACACCTGATTTACTTCTACTGAGTTACCCCGTGATACATATAGAGGCCACATATCCGTGGCATAGTATAAAGAGTCGCTCCGCTCTACCAAGTAAGTTATCTTCATAGAAACGCACCGCGCGCGGCTTGTATGTGCGCGCCATAGTATCTATGCGTCGCCGCACGCACGCTTATACAAAATCTCGCTGTGCTTCGCAGTGCGCAGTCGGGGTAACCCCGCACGACGTCCGCGCGCTTCACGGTTTTTCGACACCGCTAACAGAATTAAAAATGTGTGATTATCGCAGGAGAACGTATTGCTGTGTGTTTGGGTGTCATAATAATTCATCGATTCCAGAATTGTCTCTGTTCAAATTACCTATTGAACAAGAAAGGTAAGCAAGTCACTACAAATTCTATTATATAGGTAGGTAATTTTTACTTGATGATGAGATACCTACCTACTTACTTATTTTTTGTTGTGCATACATTTCTGTATTTGTTAGGAAAATCATTGTTAAACTTTAATGACTAATGATCTCTGAATTAGTTATACCTACACAGCTGTGTTATCTTTAAAAATAGGTAATGAATTAGTAAACAAACAGTACCTACAAAATCGAGCCTTGCCAATTCATAGGCACTGAATTAAAATTTAGCTAAAAGTGACAACCCTCAGACTGTAGGCAATTAAATCGCGGATTCGGCCGGAGATAAGGTTATGTAGTAGGTACTTGGTAGTCTTTATACTATGTCAGTGGTAAGCGGCCTTCACGGTTAATTTTTGAGAAAATCGCCATAAAGAATAAGCAACTTATTAATTTTTCGCAAACCATTTGTATCAGTGTCTGCTATATGTAATATTTGTGATCTAGTTCTATCCCTAAAACCAATAGAATCTGCTTCAGACAGTGTTTGATCTTTATGAGCAATTTTAAAGTTAGTCTTTGCTAGGTGTCTATTAAGAAATCTAAGGTATTATGTTTTTATTAAATTGATGCTCAATTTATTATTATTTAGCCAGGTATTTAATATATATTATATTACCTACTGTGTCATTTATATTTTTTTTGGAATTGTACTTTGCCTTTTGTTATGAACTATAACGGATATATCATCTATACTAATATTATAAAGAGGAAAGATTTGATTGTTTGTTTGTTTGTTTGTTTGCATCGAATAGGCTTCAAAACTACTGAACCGATTTGAAAAATTCTTTCACTGTTGGAAAGCTACACTATCCCCGGGTGACATAGGCTACATTTTATTTTGGAAAAAAATAGGGTTCCGTAAGATATTTGGGTTTTTCGGACACAAGGTGTAAAAAATCAACCAGAAAAGTTACTTATTTTGCGTACGCTGCCTAAACTATAAAAGATAGAACCATAAAATGTTCTAATTAATTGTAGATCTTATAAATATCTATAAAAAAGTCCGCGACACACTATACCTATGTATGTCGAGTGAGGCACAACTACCATTTTTTTATCTTGAATTTTTTTTGGACTACATTTTCAGTTTATGTAGATAATATTTGGTCTTTGAATGATTAAAATTGGACGTTTGGTTTTGAAGTGTCTGTCTGTCTGTCTGTTTCGCTTTCACGCCAAAACTACTGAACCGATTTAAATGAAATTTGGTACACAGTCTAGAGCCTGACAAAGGACATAGACACTTTTTAATTGGAAAAAAGTGTTGTAATGGGTTGAAAAGGGAGATGAAAGGTTGTATGAAAGTATTGTCATTTTCAGAACTAGAAGCATAAAACTTAAATTTTAGGCTGTTGATAAGGTATAATCCTTACTAATCCTATCCTACTAATATTAAAAGTTTGTAAGTATGTATGTATGTATGGATGGATGTGTGTTACTTTTTTTCACGTAAAATGTACTGAATGGATTTTAATGAAACTTTACAATAATATAGCTTATACATCAGAATAACACACAGGCTAAAATTTATAAAGATATTGTGTGAATTGTCCAAAATATGACGATAAGTGTCAAGTAGGTAAGTAGGAAAAAATCTACCATCTGCGAGCTATTCTGGCGTGCGCTGCCAAAACTACTGGACCGATTTCAAAAATTCTTTCACCATTAGAAAGCTGCATCTTCACTGAGTGACATAGGCTATATAATATTACTAGGCGTAAACGAAACTATTGTTATAATCTATATATGTAAAATAAAGTCGTGTTAAATTTTTATTTTTTTAGTAACCTGACGCAAATAGGGTTTACGTGTGTGTATTATAATTTTGATTTTTATATAAAATACCCGTGCGAAGCCGGGGCGGACCTCTAGTCAGCATATAAGGTGCAATAATAATTTGTGAACGTAGTTAGGTCATTTATATACAGGGTTTGTTGGAGAGCTAAGAAAACGGTTATGTTTTTAAAACAATCTGCAAGCCAAGTTTGATATAAGTTTTTTTGGTTTTTAAGGCATTTTAGTGGACGAAAATCTCAAAAAATATTGAAATTATATCGTTTGTCGTCTCGCATTTTTAAAGTTGGACCGATAACTGTTGTTTTAATATTGATAAATAAGCATTGTTTAATCGTTTTTATAAATCAAAAGAAACTATTAGATTTAAATTGATACTTTTTTTTAAATAAATTTTTTATGTTGCATTTTCGACTTATTTTGAAAAAAGTTAAAAACCACGATAACTCAAAAATGGTTCACTTTTGCATGATGCATATGGGGGTTAAAATTATCACAAATAGTCACCCCTATCACCTCCTAACGGAATTACCAATAACCCTGTATAATACGAATAGTACTGGACCTAATATTCTACCCTTGTTTAATTTGATATCTGATTTATAATTTGTTTCTAGTATTAACTTTTTATCTACGTTTTTATTTCCACATATTGGACTTCGGTTAAGTATGTATCAATATCAATATCAATATCATCATACTGATTTTCTCAATCAGCATACATTATTAGTATCAGATACAGATCAGTAGGATAGAATGCTTTACAAACAATATTACTACAGGAACAGAATTATCAACGTAGACATATCTTAAAATTTCATCTACACATTTAAAAATACCTAACGACGTGGATTTAGCTTTTAAAAAAAAACAAAAGTCGTCAGTATTTTGTGTTTGAGCAAAGGTGTTATGATTCTCATATTATACTTTGATAGCTCTTTCAAATACTTTGGGCAGTACAGGAAATAACGCGATTCGTCTGTAGTTTTTATTTTTTATTATTTCTTTTCTTTTTAGTTAATATTGAAATAGAATAAACTTTTTAGTTAATATTAGATAATTATGAATTTGCGGCGCTTGCAGTAGAAACTTTAGGTCCTTGGTCGGCTGATAAGTATGAAGAATTTTATGGAAGTCTTGTTCACCAGAATCATTTCGGTCTCAGGTGACCCAGTGGGCTGGCAGCTTTTTCGCTTAAATAATTAGCCTCGCTATACAGCGGGGCAATGCTGCCAGTGTTCTGGGTACAATGCCACGAGCTCTGTTTTTGGGTGACATATTTATTTTGTGATTAATTATGTATTTTTGAATATTTCTTTGTTTAGTGTTATTTGTTTATAACCTTTTATAACCTTTTTTAAAAATGTGTTTAACAACTGATATTTTCAGTTCATCAGGAAACGTTGCCTGTAAGAAAGACAAGTTTATTACGTGAGCTAGTACTAGTAGGTATACATATACACTTCTCATCAGAAAAATCGAAACACCTTGCTCTTTTATGTTTTGTAAGGATTATCAGAAAAATGTGTGTATTTTGGAATATATGTCAAATGTCGTTTAATAGTGCATGTTATGAGATTTTCAAATCCTAATGTTAATGTTCTAAATTCAAATTAAATTTTCATAGGTTTCATATTTTGTTTAACAAGTAATTTTTACCCTGTATGGAGTATGAAGGAAATTGATAAAACAACACACGTAAATGAAAAAAAAGCTAAGAAACGTTTATTTAATAACGTGTATTCCCTCCCCGAGCTCTTATTACTGCTTCCATACGGTTCTTCATCGATCGGCTGAGAGTCACAATCAAATGTTGTGGCATTCCATTCTTATTCTTATTCTTATTCTTATTCTTATTCTTATTCTTATTCTTATTCTTATTCTTATTCATTCCATTCCATTCCTCTTGGATTGCATCTTGCAGCTGGCTAAGTGTTTCTGGGGCAGGATCTCTTGCACGAATTCGTCTCTTTAATTCATCCCACAGATGTTCAATCGGATTCATGTCCGGGCTTCTTGCTGGCCATTCCATAATGGAGATACCGACTTCGGTAGCGAAATCTCGTACGATGCTCGCGGTGTGAGCCCTAGCATTGTCGTGCATGAATATGAAACCGTTGCCAATAAAATGTGCATAGGGCATCACGTGAGGCTCAAGACACTGTTCGATGTACCGATGACTGTTTAGTGCAGGCAGACGTGGCCCAGACACAAAGACAAGCTCTGTCTTACCGACGGCGCTGATTCCTCCCCAAACCGTCCACGAACCGCCACCATAGCTGACCTTCTCTTCAATGCAGCATTGTGCAAAGCGTTCTCCATCTCTTCAGTAGACCTTGTTCCTTCCGTCGTTACCATACAGCATAATTTTACACTCATCAGAAAAGAGGACTTTGTTCCACTGGAGATATGACCAATTTAGGTGCTCACGTGCAAAGTTAAGGCGCGCTCTTCGATGGTCTGCAGTTAATTTCGGCCCATTTGCTGGCTTATGCGGTACCAGTCCACGTTCCTTTAACCTTCTTCTAATTGTAGAGTCACTTACAGCCACCCTACGTACAACATGAAGATGCTGCTGCAGTTGAAAAGCATTAAGGCGTCGATTTCGTAAAGAAGTTGTTACAATAAATCGATCATCTCGCTCAGAAGTGACCCGATTCCTGCCAGATCCTGAACGGCGTGTGAACAAACCAGTCTCCCGATAGCGTTTGTAGACTCTATGAACAGACGACAGGCTTAGATGCAATCTTTCAGCCACAACACGCTGGCTAAGTCCAGAATCCAGCAATGCCACCACTTGGGCGGCTTCTGCGGGCGAAGTATCCATATGTTTTAGAACAAAAACTTTTCAGACGTCCTAAAGTCAAGTACACACACAGTATACAGAACACAGAACAAAAATTTTTAAGATAAGTGCTAATTTTTAGTTGTTAAATGCACTCCAACTCTAAACACACGCTTGTCTCAAAACAGTGAATCATTTCATTTATAAGATAAACAAATGAAATTCTAATTTTGAATTTAGAATTTTCGCTAATCACTGTAATGGCCAAACAAATGGCTGGCAAGCTATACAATCATGTGATTTTTTTCATGGAATGAAAACTCTTTTGTGTTAAATTAGGACAGAAACCATGAAAAGAGAAGTGTTTCGATTTTTCTGATGAGAAGTGTATATAGGGCTGCGTGTCGTGTCGGTCAATTCTCTTCAAATGTATTTCTTTTTACAGATAGTCCCCGGCCAGAGCTGAGGCCACAGGTGGGACAAATGAAGACTCCGAGAACGCACTCAATGACCTGTTCTACTGGGTAAGCGTTATTAACATTTAGTATTTATTAAATAATTTCACAGGAACACCTACGGATCACCAAAACCACCATAAATTAATATTGTGTAAAACAGTTAGAAAATATAAGCCATGTGAACGTGGAAAGTGGAACAACAGAACCAGCCTTTAGTTTTATAATTTTTCAGCTTCAGTTTAAAAAATCATTCGATACTAGAAAGCCGACTAACTTGACTTTGTCAAGATGATTACACGACATTTAATACAGTGGTTAGAGCTCAACATAAAATATACAAAATGAAGTATGTTTCCCTTACCCCACCTGACCCTACATCTTAAACATTAGAAAAAAAATTTTAGAAAAAAAAATCCTTAGATGTACATATACCTACTTAAAAGTCTATGGTCTCATTACAGATGGTTAAACGAATCGAAAAAAAAAATTCGATTCAATTTTATTTCTAACCGCGACTTCCGAAAACATGAGCTTCTTAATTTGACTGCATGTTTTTTTTTCTGTTCGTAAGGTCGGGCCGAAGTAAGCGCATCCGGACGATCTTCACGCCGGAGCAGCTGGAGCGGCTGGAGGCGGAGTTCGAGCGGCAGCAGTACATGGTGGGCCCCGAGCGCCTGTATCTGGCGCACGCGCTGCAGCTCACCGAGGCGCAGGTGGGTACTCAAACACATACAATAAGTTCGAGTTGAAGCAAGCGAATCCGCCCATGACATGTGTGGACTGGGATGGTTAGTCCAGTTAGCTGAGAGAATTAATTAGAACATTAGTTGGTCAATTCGTTAGGTAGTATGAGTCTCGTTCCAAGTCAGTCACAAATGTGATGCTACGCTTGAGGACTAAGATTGTCGCCTCTAAAGAAGAGAGAGGAAACCACACATTTCCAACCCAGACCACAACTTTTGTAAAGACAATTTATTACACGGTATAAATGGTACTAGGTACCGTGGCGGGCGGTGGTACTGCCCCGGGCGTGCTTGACATAATACAATCAATCAACCTTCAACACTCTTTCGCAGGTGAAAGTGTGGTTTCAAAATCGGCGGATAAAATGGCGGAAGCACCACCTGGAGGTGACGCAGCAGCGGTTGGCCGTGCTGCAGAGGCACAGGCCAGATCAGGAAGACGATGTGTAAAAATAACTATAGTTATTAGATTAAAAAGACATTTAACCATTATTATTTATTAATAAACCTACCAGCATCTTCGACGCGTATACAGACACTACAGAAAACTTACGTTTAGCGAATAGTTACGGTGTAAAATAAGCTTGGCAAGAAATAATACCTATTTTATTAGATACTGAATGCTTAGGTAAGTAATTGTATTAATGTTTGTTATAAAAAAAAATCAATGACACGGTCTATTTGGTTATTGATGCGTTAATCTATATGCTACTCATTAACAGGTGGCGCTTTACAGTCATAGGATCGATGATTTTACGATTTTCCCGCCAATTAAAAAATTGTATTATATTATCAAATAAGATCAAACAAACTTCTTGAATTATAGTTCGATCATGATTATATGAATCGCATCGATATCACGTGAAAACATTATTATTTTAAAACTAGCTAACCCCGCGAACTTTGTTCCGCGCATGAAATAAATGAGTATATTTTTGATTTTATTTTTATTAGCATAGTACATAATATAAATAAAACAAATTAATTATTTTAATGATTCTTTATTGACCATTTATTTATATATTATCTACCTTGTGATAGACGACATTTCTCGTTTTATTTTCATGCGCAAGATCAAATAATGCAGATGATCTTAAATTAATGTTAATAAATTATTAATTTGACTTAATCTGGAGCGTTAAATGTGCGTTCGTGTTTTCCAGATGGTTGTTTATCCGCTCTGATCACCACTTTGTAGTCCTCATTTGTCATGCGTTCCAAAGCACTCTTGAACAACCTGACCAACGCATGAAGTTCATGAAGTATTTGCTGCAGATCTTGTTTAATTGCTCTTTTCATTGCTGAATCTCTTGACGTCGATCATGTTGCCCATGCAGTATTTGTAAAAAAATATTTTGTGCATCATCGAGAGGTTGTAATGATCCGATTCAATGGTAAATCTGTCTGTCCTTGTATCTACAAAATCAAAAGCAAAGTCAGTATTACTGATTTATAAATATATTTTTTATAATTTGCATACATAACATAGTAATAATTATAGTATGTTAATGTTCTACTTTATTCTTTGTAAGTACAAAAATTAAATAAATTAATACATGCCTTTAATGTCGGATTAAATCCTCGTTCTTCCATAATGACTACCCCAAATCAGGTCATTTGGAAACAACTATTATATTTTCGAATATTTGCTAGAAAATGTCGTGATTCTGGTGTTTCGCCAAGGAACAATGAATGTAATGGTTCAGGTGGCGGACAGTAATCAGTTCTGAAATCGTATTGAAACGCTGCTCGATTCGAATCAGTACTTGATAAATTTCTTCTTGTTCTTCTAAAATTATCTAGTTCTTGATCTCTGAGCTTTGATCCACGATTTCGCATTGCCAACCTAGCCGTTTCAGTGGCTGCCTCGTTTTGCTCTTGTGATTGAGAAGCACGAAGTCGCCATACTAACGCGGCGCTCTTCACGTGCCCTTTGATTCGCAATGTTTCGAATCCTAGGTGGATTACGGCTTTTTCGGAAAAGAATTGATTGTCTTGGTCGCGGCATGGTATTGTTAATGATAATATCGACACAATAAGCTAATAAAAACTCGAAACAAACATTTAAAATGTACTCTGTAAAACAAACACATCAACTGGTCGACTTCAAAAATTCCAAATTGTCAAAGTATCAACTGTCACTAAAAAATAAAATAAAACGGAACGGTGTAAAAAGTATCCTATAGCAGTGCCCCGGTTCTAAGGTACCTCCCGACAAATTTTCAGCCAAATCGGTTCGGCCATTCTTGAGTTATAAATGGTGTAACTAACACGACTTTCTTTTATATATATAGATAATTAAATTACGTAAGTACAACAGAGTAAATACTAAATAGTTCATACACAGTAGGTAGTAGAACGTGCAAGTAGGTACTTAATATAACGTTTGACTTTATTTAATTTTTACGATGTAATAGTACATTATGATACAAGTGCGGTAAGTTGAAAATTACAGCCGAGGCGATATTGCTAGCCCGAGCCGTAGGCGAGGGCTACAAGAAAGCAGAGGCTGTAATTATCAAAGCGCACGTGTGTCATACGACGTTTTATAACATATTTGCGAGGAAATAAATTAATAAATTCATCATTACTTGATGACATTTTCAAATAAAAACAATGCAACGAAAAGAAAAAGCGCGCGGATTAATTTTTACTTGTTCACAAAACGATGCGCGCGCATCAGCACTTTTTTTTTAAGGCAAAGACACAAAAACAGCCAGTATTACTAATAAAGTAAATTAATATTTTTTTGTTTTTGATACAGATAAATTATTGTAATTTATTGTCAAAATTAATTAAATTAAAGAATTAATTGTTTATTTTTTATATTTTATCTCCCAAAGTTAATTTTATTCATAAGATGTTGACCACTTTTCTGACATAAAAACTCTTTGCTAAGATTGAAAAAAGTATCGTTCGTTTTAGACGAAGCATCTTGCTTGATAAACCGTGAACTTTTTAAAAAGAAATCATTACTTACCGCACAAGTGCGTTTTACTTTACATTACCGCACAAGTGCGGTAATGAGATACATTACGATATTGAAATTGGTGTAATAAGAGACTCTTTACGAGCAAATGTGTTATAAATAAATATAAGTACCTATCAATGTGAAATTAAACCGTGCCAACAACAAATCTTGTTTTTGGCTCTCTGGCGTTTGGCCAGTACTCAATCTACAGACAGATTAGCTATCTGTTTAATCTTAACGGGGTCTTGCATGAAATTCCACAAAATGACATGTTTCAAAAGCACTATACTATTAGACAATGTATAGATTCAGATCTAAGTATATGTAATTCATGGAGGATCATTAATAACTATTCAGAATAATTTCATGTTATGTATATGGAACGACTAGACATAGTAAAACTTTTTTTTAATCGTTTGTGGAGTACTGCTAACTTCTGCTGCTTACGCTGTCAAAAATATCAAAAAACTGCTGATATTGCTATAGCTCTACTCGTTTATTTTAGCTACATTCACAGTAGTAGGTATGTCTTATGACATCTTACTGTGGGGTAGTGCTGCTGACATTGATTCTATCTTTATTTTACAAAAATGAACCATAAATTAGGAGTATTTACGACCTGCGAGAGCTGAATATTTATGAAAATATTATGTATGTACGCAAAAATCATAATTTGTTTGTAAAGAAAAATAGTGTCGCATAACAAATTCTTTGAGCTCTAGCTAAGTAAAGTATCAAGAAAACAAATTTAAATCTAACATTAATCAAAACCTCCATAATAAAGCATTCTACAAAATAAATTACTACTTATACGATAATAACCCTTGGTGCGAAGTATCTCCAGCTCGACTTTTACATTAATAATAATATACTTACCTGTATCAAATTATTAAATTGTAAATATTGAAACGAGAGAGAGAACTAAGTACCAAGATTTTGCCGTGTTCTTCGTCACTTCCTTTTTAATTTTCATTACAAATGAATACATGCATATTTTATTATCCAGCATAGTTGCAAGGTTTATTAAACGAAATATTGCCATATTATATAACTAGGCGTAACGGATCAGTTTGGGTGGATATGTAATTTTAACATACAAGATACAAGATTATATCATAAATATAGCATTTAGTTACACATTTCAGTGTTTTTAATGAAGGACAACAAGAAACATTGCCAATGTACAAAACTAAGTGCTGCAAAACGGTAACGTGTGCGCAAATCCGACGTCTAAAGTTCGCGAAGCACCCTCTTAACGTTTTCTACGCACCTAACTTCCTATTTGGAATTATTAATTCTGTGACATCGGGGTCAACTGCTATTTTCTCATGTTAATTTTATTCTATAAACTCGGTGTCTATCACGTAACATTTATAGGTATTGTGGTTTTCTTACATCACCTAATATTTAAATTATTATCTTCATCACCATGATGCATTAATTGACAAGTAGGTACCTAGATCTACTCGAAAATGCTCCTCATTTATGTAGGTAACCTACGAGATTATAATATATAATCTCTCAGATGATAGAATCACGCAATTTTTATATTTTGACATATGAATGTATTTTTTTTTTAAATAAAATAAACCCTACCTACATTTTGCCTACATACCTACATTTTGGGTATTATGACGATGATATCGTTCGTTATATTGCACGTTATATTGCCACAATATTGGTTAGGAATGTAATTCCGTGAAAAATATTAAAAACGCACACAGGTTTTTTTAATTACTTATAGTAAAAAGTTCTTTCAGCAAGACAATTATTTACTACTGACTACTTTGAATGAGCGCCCAAATGTTAAATTGGGCGCTCATTTGGTGAGGACGTTTTTGGGCGCTGATTGTGTATTTGTTTATTCAATTATGTAGGTAATAATTTTATGATAGGCATGAAAATTTAATATAAGTAGGTAAGTAGGATTAGAAAGTTCTTCCAAATTTTCATTCCAAATATTTGACTTTTAACCCTACCGAAGATGATGTGATTAAAAAAAATCAATAATGTATTATCATTTATTGTTCAACTTACTTATAATCACTTCGTATTCACCACACACATTATCTGATGTTAAAATATTGTTTGCAATAGGGTACCTACATATCTATATTATACGACTAGTTGGTATAAAATATACAAAGAAACTGTAATTTACTAGTTATAGTTAATCTAAGGTAGGCAAGTGCTTGCAGTCTGTTTTTTCATTTATCATTAGCATCCTGAAGTATAATTTCAAACATTTAAAAATACATTGAAGTATTAATTTAATATCTAGGTATACCTATGTATATTTTAACATATATGTTAACCTATTTTAATTTAACATTATTATGTTGTACAACTTACATACAGTTAACTTAAATGTGAATTCTAGTCAGTATTTAATTACTATAAATAATAAATTAAATACATAGTCATTTTTGAAAATTTGTTTTATTTCATTGATTTATTTGCTCGCGGCGGGCGCGGCGGCGCGGCGACGGCACGGCATACCGTCGCACAGCCCTGAACTTGTACTGTTATGTATTCTGTGCCTGAACCTAAACTAAATCGTGAGTATTTCGAATAAAAAAATACTAAGAATATATTCTATCTATGGTGTTGTGGAAAATTCACTTTTCTTCGGCGCCATAATCTGACACTATGTTTTACACTCACACAATCTGTAAAAAAAATGGAATCGGATAATTTGTTATTTGTAATATGTAAAGATCATTAGAGAACGGTTATTAATAATTTTCGGAATAAACTTCAGCCAATTACATCTTAACACTCGAATACTGGCTAGAACAATATTGGTGTTGTTTCTATCACATTTCGGTATATTCACTTCTGCTTAACCCATCGGGGAATTATAGCCGTGTTGTTTTATTATGTTACGCGTGGTTAAAATGAACGGGATCTTGGGTTTAAATAGATAATCGAATTAGTATCTTTATTATTATTTACAATTATTATTGACTAGCATATGCCCGCGACTACGTCCGTGTGCATTCTAAAAAAAAGAAAGCATAGATAACGTTCACATTTTGTGGTGGAAGACACACGGGGGTGAAACACCTAACATAACACAGAAACATTAAACATGCCATACATCCTTCCGGGAGCACGTTTTTTCAGGCTTATATCTACTTGAGGACTAAGTTTCATTCAAATCCGTTTAATGGATTTTGCCTTGTTTTTGCGTAAATAAGCAATATTAAGTTTAACCCCTGATTTTAACCCTTCAGGGGTGGAATTAAAAAGATTACTTTCCATGTTTTTGTGTGTAACATATTATATAAGGAATCTAGTATCAACTTTTCATGTTTCAAGTTGAACATTGAACCCCCAATTCTTGTCTACAAACGGACAACGAAAGCAAAGTTCAATGACACCTTAACGAAGTTCGTACTTGTTTTTACTTGCAGGTCTGATAGCGTACGTTATAGCGGCATTATTATTTTCTGTCTGACTAAATCGAAAGATAAGCAACGCCGGGCACCGTCGGTAGGACCGCTAGGTTCAATTTCGCCGGCACGTTAGGTCTTCGGTTCCGATCGTTTTCAATTGTAAAATTTGTGATCTTCGGGTGGCTTAAGAACATTCGACGCTGAGTTGGCCACTAAGACCTACACCAATCCACATTAGAGCAGCGTAACGGACGGAAGATCCTAAGCTCAGCTAAATAAATGAAATCTAAAACAAAACAACTGACGTAATGTAATAGGTATGTATTCGTAACATATTTAACCTCAGCAAACAACGCCAGGGACAATCAGTAGTAAACAAAATGATTAAATAATACAAAACAACTTTATCTCAATTGACAGCAAGTTTATCAATTCGAAAGTACCTACGATTACATATGATTTTAGGTCTATAGAGATAAGAAGAAGGATATTACCAACACTAAAATATGTTCGTTTGCTGAAACGCTCGTGGTATCTCGCTCTCGAATCGCTGTTTCTCTCTGTTTTCAGCAGCTCTCTCTAGGCCCACCACTGGGTTCCGACCTCGCGCAGATCGTCCCGCCACATAGCAAGAGGCACAGGCAGACAGACCTTGCCTCCTCTTCTGCGGCGCCGTGGGCGCTCTTGCGTTGAGGGAATTCGGAATTAGGGGAGATCCCTTCTATCCGGGCAATTGCTCCATGGGTAAACCCCGTCGGTGATAGCAAGAGGTTGACACTCGTCCTCGTCCCACACGTTTTGCCCATACCTCCTACCAGTCTAGCAACCTCTCGTATCCCGACTCGAGCCTCTATTTATCCTATCTCATCTGAAACTGGTGGTCTGAAAATACGAGTTGGTATGTCATCGAATCATGTCATTGTGGTCAGTCTTGATAGGAAAAATGAGAAAAAATATTATTTGTAAAAGTAAAGATTATGTAGCTCCTACATTTTCCGTTAAGAAATCTGTCAATCCGTCAAACTTAAAAAAATCTTTTTTATTAACAATGCAATCCCCAACCGATGATGTCTTCCTTCGCAGGTCATTTAAACACTTACGGGTTTGTGCCAAATCGATAATTAGAACGATGTTACACCAACACAAATTGGGTGAGCGTCTCAATCTTGTACCAGTTTGACACACATTACCAATGCTCTTTAAATTTTGTGTCATTTTGAATCTTGGTTAACATATTGTTTGTTCATGTGCCTATAATATTACACTGTAGGTAACTGGAGGCACCGGTGCGTTCCGTAGGAGATCCCGGAGCCTCCATACATGTGCTAGAAGGCTTCCGAGGGGGTTTTAGTGAGTAGAAATCTCACATACCCCGGCTTCTTCCCCCAAAGTCGGGGGGTCGGGGATCTTTTGAAGATTTCCCCCTCGAGAGAAAAAAAAAAAAAAGGTCCTCCTGGTTTATCTTTTCAATGTACGAAGCTAAAATGGAATTAAGGAATCCGAAGAAAAAAATTTATATCACATCAACGCTTCATCAACGGTTAGTAATTGCCAAGTTCATTAAGCTTAGTCAATGACGTGTTAGGCTGGCTAGTGTTTATTGAAAATCTTGACCTTTGTGACATAATGGAAAGTTGCAAAGGAACTCTACTCTACTAGGATTGATCGAATTGATATCGATTTTCTTGCTGCAACGTCTCGTGTTATTGGCGATATCGTCAAGACACAGCGAGAACGTACTTACTTGTCTATTTCTGTCGCAATTGGTTTAGTAACAGCCGCGTCACTCACTTGATTTAGTTACAAACTTACAAAATGTCTGGTTGCGTGCGGTCTATCTATTGCGCAGTTTCTGTTGAGAATTGAATGTACCGAGTAGCGGTTACCACTAGATACCCCAGAACTCTATATTATCTAGCTAGACCCTAATTATTCCCAGCATGTTGTGAAATATTCACAGGTTCGAATTAAAGATGTCTTGTGTTGGTGAAATATTATTAGGAGTTTAAGTCTTATTTTAACTAAGGTAAAGTCACCTAATTCCGCGGGGTTCCAAAAGTGGCACCATATTCCGAGGTATTTATAAAATTCGTGTTTTCGGCCAAATTACAAGTTCATTTTTCTTGCAACTAACATTATTCAATCAATAATTTATCTCTTCATATTTGTACATGCAAAGCATTGCTTTAGTATGAGAACATTTTAAAATAAACGATAAGTTTTTCGCAAACAGCCGACTCGATCGCTTGCTTCATACATTCGGGACCTTACGCACGTGAGTAATACGATTTTCTAAATAGTATTTTACACTGTAGTTTTACACTGTGCGAGTGTTTGTTTTGGTTGAAATATTTGAAGGGATATATTTTGTATTGAAAATACTTAACATTTGAGTATTTTATTTACTAATTGAGGAGAAAATAAGATTTTAAAATACCGCGGCATTAGATTCCAAATATTTTAGGCAGTTCCTAATTACCGAGGCATACCACGGAATTAGGATTTCATAGATGTCACACATTTTTCAAATTTTGAAGGCAGTTTTATGATTACGTTCTTAAGATTTTAGATCTGATTACTTAAATTATCCATACATACAAAAATCTATTTCCGAGGTACACTATGTCGTTGCATTTACTAAATATAACAGGTTAAAGATGGTCTGTTTAGGTACTTTATTGATCTTTTTATAGAAAACTTAAGTACAGAAAATTAAGTTATTAATGTTTTCTGGTATAATCCTATGTATTCTAAGTATATTTTTTCAAAGGTAATGCAATCAATTTTGAGTTGATTTATTTAATATGAATAACTTTATTACTTTTTAGTACTCGGAATTAGAAAACTTGATTTAGTAATTAAAAAGCTATTCCGATGTATTTAAGTCGGAATAAGGTTATATGAAAACCTAATTCCGCGGTATCGGTATACGTTAAATAGAGAGTGTTCAGTATACTACACAGCTTATTAAGGAACATATTATGTAAGGTATTATAATCTTATGTGATAATTATTGTTGGTAATTTCTATATTGATTTTGAAATTTTTTTATATTACGTTTTTTTATGATAAGTGATTTTATTTACAATTAAAAACCGTCACCATTTGATTAATCATCGCAAAGAACAGACTGAAATAAATAGACTTGATTTATAAACACCATTCTCCCCACCACTTTTCCTTTGTATTTTGTATACTCGGAATTAGGACCCAAATGCCTCGGAATTAGGATTTTTACCTCGGAATTAGGCGCTTCGCACTTTTTCTAATTTTTATTTAATTTTACATTTTTAATCAACTTTTATTGTGAAACAGTGAAAATATTTCAAAAATAAGATAACTAATACTTTGGATAAAAATATTAAATACTAGAGAAAGGAAATATAAATGCTTAATATTTTATGTTTTTTCTAGTTATCGTGAAAATACCGCGGAATTAGGTGACTTTACCTTAGTCATTATGAAGTTAGTATGAAGAAGAAAATAATATATTCAACGGTGACAGTCCAGTGGTTATCGAACTCGCCTCGCACTCTAGCGATTCGGGTTCAAATCCAATCGCCACGCACCAATCACATTTCTGAGTTATGTGCGATTTAAACAAATAAATGTCACCTGCTGTAACGGGAAAAAAACATCGTGAGGAAACCTGCATGCCTGAGAGTTCTGCATAATACATATTAATGTTCTCGAAAACATGTGAAGTTTGCCAATTTGCACTTGGCCTTAGCGTTGTGGACCAAGGCCTAACCCCTCCCATTCCAAGTGTGGTGTGAAGAAGGCAAAACACTCTATAACTAAAATAAGTTTATTAATTTGTTATGAATAATAAGGTTAAGTACATATATATTAAGGCTAACACTGGTTAAGACTAGGCATCAACTACAGTAGATAGATTCCTTTAGAACGCTAAGCGTGATAAGGCTTAGAGCATATTCCACCACGTTCCTTCGCTGCAGGTGGAGAGGTTATTTATAGACTCCCAAAATGTCAGAGGTTTTTGCTTGAAATTGTCTAAAGGTCTCGAACATTCGCTGCGACCCATAGACGTTCCACTGCTGGGCACCGGTCTCCCCCACAGACACTGCTGTGCGAGGTCTAGAGCATACTCCAGCACGCTGCTCCAATGCGGATTGGTGGAGACGAGACATTCTCGGACATTGCTCGATAGCAACTAGGACTGACGCTGACGCTAACGTGCCCTGTGAAATACGGAAGCATTTGAGAAATTTTGGCACTCCGATAATCAACTATCTAACTGTTGGCGAGAGCCCGAGATATAGCGATATAGGTAGGTACCTAATATAACATAATCGGTCGCATAATAAGTCGATCTGAATGGTCATAAGCTCTTTTCGCGACTTTCTGCTGTACGGGTTTTAACATCTGGCGATACTGAACAGACATCCGGTAGACTTTTATTTCTGTTTTAATTTTGTCATTCAATTATCCATATTATAATTAAACGTGTGACTGAGTAGAGGACTTCGACCTTATAAGAAGTTATAAGGTCATTCATCAAAACATGGCGTATGCTATACTTGCGTCAGAGTGTAAAAAATAACTAACTTATATAATATGTTAACAATTAAATATACATACTTTTAATTCCACTTTGTGACTCCGCGTCATTATTAGTAATTTAGATAAATATGTAACCAACCAGTTGAGGAGCAAGAACGTGCAATTAAGATACCTATTATAAATTAAAATGTGCGATCCCCGTATTCCCGTGCCGGGAAAAAATTTATGAGTTTTTATAGTAGTTTTTTTTTTTAAATTTAGATTAGGAATTTATATTTGTAACCGATATATTTAAGGCAACAGGTTAACCCCTTATTATATACTAGTGGACGCCCGCAGCTTCGCTCGCGTGGAATTAGACATAACAATAGTTTCGTTTACACCTAGTAATATTATATAGCCTATGTCACTCAGTGAAGATGCAACTTTCTAATGGTGAAAGAATTTTTGAAATCGTTCCAGTAGTTTTTGTGTGAAAACATTACAAACAAATGTTTCCTCTTTATAATATTAGTACATATAGATATCGGATCAACTTACATAAAATGCAGTCTGCCGACCACTTCGGGAATACAGGCTTGATTTTATGTTAGTATAACTGTAATACTGCCGAACTGGATCTTGGTCTTTTATAATAATGACGGACAAACAGGCTTTCGGGCCACATGATGGTAAGTGGTCACCGTCGCCTATGGACATGTGCGATACCAGGGGCATCACCAGTGCGTTGCCTGCCTTGAAGGATGCGATTTACACTCTTCTTGAAGCGCTCCATGTTCTCGAAGCCACCTACCTCAGCTGGAAACCTATACTACAGGTGACTCGTTCGCCAAAAGATGTGTGTGAGTGAAAGTGAAGACCAGGTCAGTCAATGCGGTGTTAATGGGACTTCAAACCTTGGCGAGAATTGCGAAAGAGGAATGACGTTGGAGGTACATATCTCATTGTGAAGTTCCTCTGAGCCTCCTCTGGTCTAAATTGTATTGCCATAAGCTATGGATACCCTTAAGGCCCTTAGTAAGTGAATACGGCAAAATTAGCTGTTTTATATTAGCTGTTATTTAAAAAATTTAAGATTTCTTGCACTGAAATTTCCAATATGTGTTACTGAACGTATGTGTGATGGGAGGACTGTTTTCAAAACACGATTGGATAAATTTTGCTCGACAGAAAAAAAACCTGAAGTTACCTCTAAAATTTCGTATAAATGCACATTACGACAGTGTTTTATAATAATATTTCTTATAAAATCACAAACACATAGGTAGGTTTTTACTCTTTCGATTTCGTGACTGTTTTAGATTTCAAAAAAACGAAACATTTTTATTAACTTTTTGATAAAAATGTGAATGGCGCTTACGATATTTGGTTTCGAGCTCGTTGATTCCATACTAACCGCGGACCACGTTCCCCGCACCACCCGCGACTCCTCAGGCGCGGACGCGTTACGAAATGTGAATTTTCGCTGACCGCCTAACCCCCCTTAAGCCTAAGCTACTCGTCGAATCTCAATATCAAAAGTAGGGAACTATAGAAACAGTAGGTACCTACTCCGGTTCTACCGCCAAAATACATGATCAGTTGGTTAAGCATTCAAGGATGCAATTAGCGGCATCAGGAATCGATTACGATAGATGGATTGCGCAAACCATTTTAGGCTCTACAGACCACCTCCATTTTCATACGATCTTTAATGATTGCTAGTAAAAGTAAAACCGGTCAGGTAATAGGTCTAGGTAGGCGTAGAGTGGATGTCCAGCTTGTCGATACCAAAGTGTCGATAATTTGAAAGAAAAGGTATTTTTGAGGGGGACACCTTCCAAAGATCCCAAATCACTGTTGTGTATTTGAGATTCTTACTCACTAAAACCTATCAGCGCCCACTCTGCGCATGCATCAAGACCTCAAGAATTGTTTACGCATTAACATCCCTGCAAAAAATTGCCAGCAATCCAGCAATGAATTGCGGACCACGTCGGTGTACCAGGCCTGCATGTCACAAATGACACACGCGTTTAACTGTCATATTTGGCCGGGATCAAATTCTGGCTACCTATTATTCTATTCCTCTTCAGTTGGGGATTCTGATAAACGCACCGATCTGATGAGTATTGCTTACCAATACATTGTCACACAATACATTGACATATCTGTTAATTTATATATATAAAAGGAGAAGCTGACTGACTGAGTGACTGACTGACTGACTGACTGACATATCAACGCAGGGCCTAAACCATAAGGGTTAGAAACTTGAAATTTTGCACAGGGGTTCCTTTTATAACGTAGAGGAGCATTAAGATTGGATTTTTGAAAATTCACCCTCTATGGGGGTAAAACGGGAGCAAAGTTAGTATGAAACTTTGCCGTTTTTGAAGTCAAGTGGGCAACCCGAACGCGGACAGACGTCGTTAATGGGTCTAATTCTACGCGAGCGAAGCTGCGGGCGTCCACTAGTCTGACATAAGCAGATACCTAATGCCATATCCTTTTCCTGCTTACTGTTGTAAGGTGGCTTGTTTTAAAAGGTGATTTAAAATATCTCCATTCTCAACAGGCAAATATTCTGTCAATAATGTATTGTGAGAGACTTTTTTATTAATTAACAACAAAGTCCCGAGGTTTAAATAAAATAATTCCCCGAGTTTCCAACTCTTATTAACTTTTCTTTATTATCGTAAATAGATAAAAATGTAGCGTTTATATCGTTATCAAGTTATCGACAAGCACGTCCCTCCGCCGTCGACGTAACGTAATGATTATCGCGTTCGTTCCACCCAGTGTTTGTTTACATACAGACGAAACAACAACATACCGTGCTGTACTTAAACAGCTGTATCTATCAACAATTAATATTTAATTGAAATATTTAAGTTGTACACTCCATACTTTTATAATGAATGTGTGAAAATTTTAAAACGCAGTGATGATTAATTAAATTTTGATATGTGAAGTATGTAATTAAAAAAAAGTAAAAGTATTAGATGCTTTTTATATTAACATGGATTAACCTTACATTGAGAGATACCTACAATGGACAGAGTTAGCGGTAAGTTAGTTATTTAATTTCTTACTAAGTAAATTAGACGTTTATTAGAGGCCTTTCCAGCAGTGGATCTCGAAAGGCTGATGGATGGATGGAGGCAGGCAGCAATTTTTTTTACATTTAAGTATTAAGTAATTATTATTGGCACAATTCCTAGCTAAAGTTAGCTTTTTTAATAATGTGTGTTAATTATATAAATTTAATAAATTACATAAAGTTCAAATAATAATACATAGGTATGTATAATATATTAAAGTTAAAATAGCGTTAACTATATAGGTAAATCTATCTATATATATAAAAGGAGAAGGTGACTGACTGACTGACTGACTGACTGACATATCAACGCAGGGCCTAAGCTATAAGGGCTAGAAACTTGAAATTTTGCACAGGGGTTCCTTTTATAACGTAGGGGAGCACTAAGAAAGGATTTTTGAAAATTCACCCCCTGAGGGGGTAAAAGGGGGTGCAAAGTTAGTAGGTATAAAAGTTTTTCGTATATAAGTAGGTACCTACTTTATTTCAATGAAATTTTGTATTTAGGTTATGTTACATCTAATTCCACGCGAGCGAAGCTGCGGGCGTCCACTAGTATAATATAAAAGGACAAGGTGACTGACTGACTGACTGACTGACTGACTGACATATCAACGCAGGGCCTAAACTATAAGGGTTAGAAACTTGAAATTTTGCACAGGGGTTCCTTTTATAACGTAGGGGAGCACTAAGAAAGGATTTTTGAAAATTTACCCCCTAAGGGGGTAAAACGGGGATGCAAAGTTAGTATGAAACTTTGCCGTTTTTGAAGTTAGTGAATGTCTAATTCCACGCGAGCGAAGCTGCGGGCGTCCACTAGTATACCTACATATACTTTTCATTTACACACTTCCAATGGTTAATAAAATTGGCGTTCAAAGTTCACATACACCTAGGTATACCACAAAATATTGATTGGCCCTTTGGCGCAATCGGTACCCAGTGACCCTGCCTTCTGCGCCAGGGGTCGTGGGGTCGAATCCCAGTCATGACAAACATTGGTGTGACGAACACTTGCTTCTTTTGTGTCTAACTAATCAACAGATTAGATATAAATAAATATGGGATTCAATGTTTGTAAAAATGGGTAACATTTTTATGGGTAAAATAAACATAGAGGATAACCCATTTACGGATTCATTACAAATTTGTATGGCTAAAGTTAACGCGTTCGGGTTGCCCAATTGACTTCAAAAACGGCAAAGTTTCATACTAACTTTGCACCCCCGTTTTACCCCCTTAAGGGATGAGTTTTCAAAAATCCTTTCTTAGTGCTCCCCTACGTTATAAAAGGAACCCCTGTGCAAAATTTCAACTTTCTAACCCTTATAGTTTAGGCCCTGCGTTGATATGTCAGTCAGTCAGTCAGTCAGTCAGTCAGTCAGCTTCTCCTTTTATATACATATATAGATTTACAACAAAAATAAAAAGTGTACGAGAATCTTAAAGCGTGTTTATTTAAAAATGTATTTAAAATATTAATAAGTTTAAAAAAAATTTTTTTTTTAAAAAAGCTTTTTAAAACCTTTTTTTTTATTTTCATGCATTGTCATCGGAACCAAATATGTGTGCCAAATTTCAGCTCGATAGCTTCAGTGGAAGTGGGTGAAATATTGATTGCAAGATTCCAGGACATACATACATACGAGTGAAGTTAAATAAAAGCTTTTAATAAGAGGTCAGTGGACTTTATTTAACGGATTAATCGAAAGGTCCGGAAGAAGATTCAGTCTCATTTCCTACTTGTTTTAATTCACGGGCACACTAGAGGCAAACAAGACCTTGCCAAAACTGGAATTACTTACTCGGAAATGTAATGCAGATAAGCAGATAACCTTGGATAATTTTGGATCGAAGATTACACAATAATCTTCGATCCAAAATAAGATGATACCTACAGGATAAATATTTCAGTTCAGTATAAAATTGACTCCGGGAAATTTCCCGCGAAACAAATTGTATTATTGTAAACAACTTTATTCTCCCATTCGAAAGGAATCATAACCAATGGGTAGGTAGTAGGTACGATTATTTATTCTGTATCATAACTTTATAATTCTTGATAATTTTAATTCATCATTGTGCACTTTAATGGTCTAGGAAAGCATCGAGATGCACGCATAAAAATATTTTAGCAACAGGTATGTACAAAAAGTTAATTTTGTAGCTGTCATCTGAAGCACTTTTACATCTATTTATGAAGTGTAGGTACCTAAATTTAAGATAAATAGTGCTTACTTATACGCTCTGAAATTAGGACACATAATGTGTATTTTTGTTGTATTTCGCGTCATTGGGTACGTGACGTGTTGGCTGATTGATTCATAAAGATTCTAATCTTAACGAAATGCGAACACTGAATACTGAATATTATGTATTCTGAGTTAGGGGAGATTCCCTCAATCCGGGCAAACTTCAATACGATTATTATAAATGGATAACTGTTAATAATTCTCTTCGGAAGATTTCGGAAGCCTAGAAACAAGACACTAGTTGGGACAACTTGCACTGATCCGGACCGGAACAGCACTCCAGTCTTAGTTTGTTTCTGAGGTCTTCAGCCCAATAAGCATCACTAGCAAAATACTCTTTAGGTAGTTCGTGTATTGAGGTGGGTAACTAATATCGGAATCTTTTATTGCTTTGGCTCGTCTTAGTTTAATTAAGCCTAGTAATAGTGTGTAGTCCGTGGTTTAAGGATGAATCCGGTCAGAGCACATGGAATTAATAAATATGTATGTATTTTAAGATATACAGTAAGGTAAGGTTAAGGTATACGTAATAATACGTACCTATAATGGAAACTACGATGTACTTCGATGATAGAATGAGAATGAGCTACAATTACAATAGGTACATACAATCGCAAAATAGAAAGAGTATTATGAGCTTCAACCTCGAAGCGCTATCTGTCGCAATTTGAGGAAAGAATACAACGGGTGGATTTGGTTGTGTTCATGTGGTTGTGTTGTAATATAAACATGCTACTACCCGGCAGATGGCGTTGGTCTGATATAAAGATTTTTTAATTTGATTTTATTGATGATTTGTCTATCGTGGAGGAATTAATCGGGATCGAAATCATAGAGTGATAAAATTATTTTATTTACAGATTCAGTAGCCGCCTTCAATACTGGAGATCTAGGAGAGGTTTTAACAGATTTTGATGGATGGATTTATAAATTCAGTAACTATAGTGCCACAAGGTAAAATATTTTTCTTCCTTGCCCATTTTTGCTTCGGCCACTATTTTATGGCTATTATTTAATTTAAAGGAGCTTGGCTGTTCAGCTCGTCGACCGTGCATTCCACTACAGGGCAAGGATCTCTCTCTTCCCACCTGACAAAGCATAAAGAGTAATCCAACGCGCTGGGGGTTGGTTTTTTGCGGTTAGTGGCCAATCTAATAATTAGAAGCATATTAGAAGTTTCTGGGTCGCTCGAGGGTCCGTCATGTCTTCACGAAATACATGATGTGATATCAAAATTATTTCATTTATTTACAGGTCTGTAATCACCAGAGGAGCTCCACTATTAAAACAAACATGCAAAAACCAAACCAAATTGAATCTACCAGATACTCTATTAATACAAGATTTATTCGTGAACGGAATATTTATTCCAAATTCCGTACGTAATGATTTTGATTACAACATTTGTAACGATGAAAAAGACTTAATAAATTTTTTAAAAACGTTTAAAATGCACGACGGTCAACTTGTAAGTTACGACTATGTAATAGTGAGATTAATTAATAAGAAGATTTATTGTTTAATGTATAATTGTAATATAAGATCGAAACTTTTATCTTTGTTTAATTACCTACTCATAACATTTTTATGCCAACAAAACGCGCCTAGACGACGACGACTGAGGAGTATGTAGTTCTGTGACTGGCATTCATTCATCGCAGCCAGCAGCCACCGTCCGGTCAATAGTCAATAGTGAGTGAGAGACCGAATTAAAACCAACTCGACTTCATTAGCACCATGATTAAAGTATAGCATAGTATTATAATATATATGTATATAAGCATAAAGGTAAGTTTACTTAGTAGTCTTTAACTGTATGTCTGTTGTGCTCATAAACAGACAAACATTTTGTAAGGAATTAGTTGTATCAATCAAAGGCAACTTTATAATCTTGAGTACAAGGTCGCATTTGTGATAACATCAGTATGTCCGAGAGTACGAGGAAAACCTTTGTATTTTGTGTAAAAAAATCAAAGTAGGTAGGCACATACGTATTAGAATATGTGGTTTTATTATTGTAGTTATGAACGTACAAAACAATTATACTTTACAAAGTTCAGTTAGGTAGCTAATTTATGCTGGATATTGGTTATTATCACAGCAATAAAACTATATTCTATAGTACCTATCACTGATAGCTAATTTTTATAATCTGATAGTAAATTAAACATAACTTCTAATTTTTATACTAAATCATGTACTCTAGAAAAATATCCAAGGAGTGGGACTTGCAGTTAAAATGGGGGAAAGTTGCTTGTAAGTAATTTTATAAACATAACCTCTGCTTTTTTACTTTATCGTAGCTGATCCTATGATCACACCAAACCATCTAGTAGATGACTTGGTGTGATCATAGGACCAGTACGATGAAGGACCTCATTACATACTTGACTTATTATGAACGCAGTTGAAAGAACTTTGAGAACGTTTTTCAATAATTTTTTCATTTTATGAACGCTTCACATCCATGAATCATCCAGAATTCCAGATTTTTTTAAATCTATGTCATATTGTTTATGTTCATTGCCACAAACCAAAAGGTACTCTGTGCCACAAATTATGAGCTACAAATTGTTATGTATGTACTCTGTGTGTATATCATGTCAAGTTGGACTTGCTTCACTTGCTTGTTTTGTTTAAAATATTTAATGAATGGGCCTCTATTATGAATTGAGACTAATAAAAATAAAATTAAAAATATTTTCTTGGTTATGTTATGGTAGCAAATTAAACCTTAACTCTTAGAGTAAATAGGGAGCTCGTTTAACTGGATTCTTTTGTAAGTACATAGGTACATAAGTTGGTGAGTCTGTATTTCAAGTTTTAAAAGATGCTAAAGTCATAATAACTTTGCTGACACCAGTTTCATATTAATTTTGTTATTTGATTTCAGTAATATCATGGGGAAATCCTGCAAATCCTCCAGTCCTGATGATACACGGATACATGGACACTGCCGCCACCTTCATACCATTAGTGGACTTGTTACCTGAAACACATTATTATGTGGCCTTTGATATGCCAGGTATACTTATGGTTTTATGAGTTTTTACACCAAGCTACTGCTGAATAGGTACAATAATAGTGGATTTGGTCACAGACCTACTCTTGAGGACTATCGTGTGAACTGAAGAAAAAGTGTTAACTGTAACTTATTTTGTTATACAGATTTGTTATCCAATATCCTCATTGGGTTAAGCTGAAAGAGGCAGCTCACACCACTTGACCCTGTACAAGGTTTTGGCTGGTGGATTTAATTCTTATAATCGTTTAAATTTTCTAGGGCATGGGAAGTCCGACCCATTCCCCAAAGGTCAGTTGGTGTCTACCGCAGAACAGGTGGAGGTGGTGCGTCAGATAGTCGAGGCCATGAGCTGGAAGTCAGTTGTGCTGATTACTCACTCAGTGGGATTTTTTGTGGGTCAGTAAATAATTAATTTGACAAACTTCCAATTAGGTATTCCTTTCTTGGGCAATTGCTGAGGCACACTTGTTTTGTTTCTTGAAATAACATTTTAGGAATATCTACACTTCTATATAATAAACTACCCGATACAATTTTAAATATGGATGAACATAATTTTAAAATTAAACTCAAAGATTTTCTTATAAATAAAACCTATTACACCATAGCTGAATATCTGGCTGACAGTGGAAATTGCTAAAATTATGCATGAAATATAGATATACAATTAGTTGTAATACGGTGATAATGTATATTATAACACTGACTACTACTGAGGTGTCAATAAAGTTGATTAAAACAATATAAATAAAAATAAATATATGTATATGTAAATTTTTAATAGAAAAATATATTGAAAAAAGTGTGGTGGGAATTTTAGATTCAGATTCAGATCATTTATTGATTGAAGACAGAAGACAGTCGGCCCTGCCTGGGCATACAATCTATATAGTACGCCCAGGCAGGGCCGACTGTCTTCTGTCTTCAATCAATAAATGATCTGAATCTGAATCTAAAATTCCCACCACACTTTTTTCAATATATTTTTCTATTAAAAATTTTTCAATTTTTTTCCAAAGATTTTGGTACATCTTGGATGACCATGCCAGTCTCAGCCTTTCAGAAGTTGCTTACAGACTATCTCATGAGGATTGCTTTCTCAAGAGGAGCCTGGCTAGCAGAAATGAATTGAATTTGAATTAGAATTAATTGCCCACGCCAAAACTATAATAATCCCCCAACTATACTTAGAAGACAATATTTATTACAGACTAGACAGCTATCGAGCTGAAACTCGACACACATATTTGGTTCCGATGACAATGCACGAAAATAAGAATAAAGTTGTAAAACATATTAAAAAAAAAAATTTACAGTATAATTAGTTACTATCTATAATCTTGTTTCAGCTGTGGTATACAACTGTGTATACCCACACATAGTGTCAAAGATAGTGAACATTGACCCAGGCCCACCAATGTCTACGTATTGCTTCAACCAATACAACATGCCTCTGTGGTTCCAGTATACTTACCAGGAGTATTATGAAGATTATGATCGGTGAGTTTCCTTATTGGTCTAGTGGTGGCAAGCGTTAGCAGTCAAAAAAACGGAGTTTAGATAACTACACCACCAACTACACACTATGTCTGTTAATGGTAATTACAGGTGGTACCAGGAGTGGCCTAGACAGTACACATATGAGGAAGCTATCAACACAGTGATGAGGAATAGGAAACTGAACAAGGAGCAAGCTGCCATTGTGCTCTCCAGGGCACTGGTGCCACAAAATGATGGAAAGTACAAGTAGGTATCATTTGTCCGTCTGTCTGTTAAGCTTTCAAGGTTCAGCTGCTGAACCGATTTTGATAAAAGTAAACTATTGTATGACTATTTGGGACATTGTGTTTCAGATTGTCCTGGGAAGCGAGATCTAAGAAGCTTACAAGTATACCAATTTCAGAAGAAACACTTTATGCAATAATATCAGGGAACCCTCCTCCAATGCTGAACATATTGGCCTCGGAAGACGACACTCTAGAAATGTTTAAGAAGAATGGACGAAGATTGCTTAAGAAACTGCAAGATAATATACCAAATTATACAGTAATCAATGTTGATGGCAATCATGATGTTCATATAACAAACCCTGATAGTTTTGTGAAGTATGTTGTTGAATTCTTAAACAAAGATTTTGGGAAGATCAAAGCTAGGTTATAAAAATTTGTCAGTTAGTGGTATGGTATGTACATATAAAATTAATGAACAAAATAGAAAAGCAAATATCAATTAAGGGTCAAGTAAGGATGAAGATGTCTTTAATAATACAAAATTAAAAATAACATACAAAAATATTAGTTATGTACCTACTTGGATTATGATTTATAAAAATGTGTTTTATAATTTTATTTGTATTTATTTTAACCTCAGATGAATAAATTTTAACCTTGATGATAGAGCCTGCTAAAAACCTTAAACTGGTTGATTTAAGGAAAGGAAGGACGTTCTGTGTAAAACTGATTGCTGAAATAGGGACTAATCCACGCTTGTGGTTCTTTTTTTTCTGTAATTTAAGCATGGTATGGTGTGGGACAGTGAAAGAAAGTGCCCTGAGGAAACAGGGATTTAAAAAAAAAAAATCATAATAATTCGTAATCATGACTACCTATCTACTACTCGGTCATGGCTTTGATCTCCAGGTTGGTCAATGTATTTGAGTATTATAACTTGAAATTCCTCGGAATCTGAATTTGTGTGTGCAAACATGCAAGCAAAACATGGTGAAAAGTGGTTATATACACCTCTACCTATCCCTTCAGAAGAATAGAGGCATGATACGTTAGTATCCCTTAGTAGTTTGTGGAGGCATGATTTAATATCCCTTCAGTATACAAATAATATCGCCTTGCTCTATGAAGCTGTAAAGGCCAGTAGAGCCAAGAGGAACAGATCTATTGAAAAAACAAAGCCTTTCTTTTTTTCTTTCTGTTTAGTCTGTCATAACGTGAGGATATAAGTATTCTGTGGTCATAACGTATCTCTACCTAGTCTGTGGTCATAACATTATCACCACGGCTGACCGTGTTGCTATATCGAAATTCTAGCTTAGACGCCATATTGGATTTAATTTTAATAGAACGTGAGCCAACATGGCCGCCGTCAGCCATATTGTTTTTTAGAGTTCTCACTTGTCAAGTTTTTATCTCACGGCCAGGCTAGCTCAAAAATGTACCCTGTGCTAGCTCACAGAGTACATTTTCCATAATGAAGTCGTTATGCTTATGCTCTTCACCTAATCTGCAATAAAGCTCTCGTAAAAGTTCGCGACAGGACGCTATTTTACATCATTTCGCTATCACTGAGAAAAGTTGTACCTACGTTGTTGTTGAAGTGTATAAACCGAGATGACTTAAAATAATTCAAACGGGAACAGCTTTCGAAGATTTTTGTATGTTAAAATCACTTTGAAAAGATGTTCCTACCTCGTAAATTTCGTCATGCAATGAAAGCTCGTCCTACTCTGTTTACTGCAGAAGAGATTTCTACTGGAGTGCCATCTCAAATTGGTAAGACTTCCATGGCATAAAATCGCTATGATTCTGAGACCTGTACATAGCGGCTCGGATACAAAAGGAATCATTTGCAAAAGCAAAGCATTTTGGTCAACTTTTCAAGTTCAGGATGTGATTTTGATGCTAGTAAAAACACCTTTGCAAATAAAATATAGTTTCAAGCCTTAAATTAAGACCATACCACCAGGTTTATGTGAGTTGATCTTAAAAGGTAGTTATATGCTTTTCTATTTGTACACGCCTCAGCAAATATAGATTTATAGAAAAAAAGCCACAGCACTCAGGATTAGTGCAGCTTGCTATTAGTGAAAAAATTTTCAGAATCAATTCATTGTTTTCAGTTTTTAGCCCCAACATACATCAATACTTAATAATCTTTTTTTTTTTTTAACTATAAAACTTAACATTGGTATAGTCTGTCAAGAAAGTCATGAAAAAAAAGGAGGGCGCCACTATCATTAATATGTTAACCCTTTAGACATTGACTGAAAAGTTTTGATGCTTGGTTTTTATTTTTATTTTATACTAGTGGACGCCCGCAGCTTCGCTCGCGTAGAAACCTATTAACGACGTCTGCCCGCGTTCGGGTTGCCCACTTGACTTAAAAAACGGCAAAGTTTCATACTAACTTTGCACCCCCGTTTTACCCCCTTAGGGGGTGAATTTTCTAAAATCCTTTCTTAGTGCTCCCCTACGCTATAAAAGGAACCCCTGTGCAAAATTTCAAGTTTCTAACTCTTATAGTTTAGGCCCTGCGTTGATATGTCAGTCAGTCAGTCAGTCAGTCAGTCACCTTCTCCTTTTATATATATAGATTAAATATAATAAGTTATTAATGTTATTTACAATAATAACTTATTATTGATAATATCTTGGACATTCTCACACACGGCCATCTGACCCCAAAGTAGGCGCGAGCCTGTGTTATGGGTGTCAGAGACTGATATACATACATAGATATTTTTAAATACATACTTAAATAGATAATATTGACATCCAGACACAGAACAAATACAAGTGTTCGCCACACGAATATTTGTCCTGAGTGGGATTCGAACCCACGACCTTTGGCGCAACAGACAGGGTCACTACCGATTGCGCCAACGGGCCTGTCAGGCCATTAAATAACTTGATTGAATACGTTTCGACAGTTAAAACTTATGACTGACTGTCAGTGTGTTTTCTTATGGATTTGACAATCGTAAGTTTCATCTGTCAAATATTTCCAATCTAGTTACCTGCAAGGCTGCAATCTATAGTCTCTATGGCTGAATTTAATTATGTATACGTCTATCCTGCTATTATGAAAAACAGGGCTTAGTGAAAAATAGCTCTCAAAATCGGCCAACACCAGGGTACAAAAAAATAAACTGAAATAATATTTTTTTTTATTAATCTGAGTCGAAATCTGTGTCCAGGTATTCGACTCCTGAAATTTTTCTTGAACTTCCTGCACAGTGAGGTTGGTCAATTTCTTCCTCTTCGGATTCACTGGAACTATCATCCCCTAGTGGGATGACAAGTCTATCAACATCGTTATATAAAGTTCCTCCTCGAGTGTGATATTCTTTTTCAATCTTAATGACATGGTCAACACAATTTTTCCATTCTTGTGAAGTTACTGACTGGAATACTTCTTCTGCCAACTTTGCAACATTTTGACCACCAACATTCTTTAATGCAATACGCTTTTTAACCATTGCCCAAATTAATTCTATGGGGTTTAGATCACAATGGTAAGGCGGCAGTCTTACCACTGTATGTCCATATTCTCCTAAAAGTTCATCAATATAATATACTGGGTCAGGCTTATGTTTCTTTACCAACATTAACAAGGATGGTTTCCTTAATGTTTCATCAAATGCAATGTTATTTTCTAGTAACCACAATTTTATTTCATCGACTCTTGAAGCAGATGTAGGAGCCTGGTGAAAAACGAATAGTTAGTAATGTAATTTAATTTTAAACATACAATCATTCTGCATAATATAAAAATAAGAAAGACATTAATAATAATATACCTTGTTTGTTATAACTGAGTGGTATGGTGCATTATCCATCACAATGATTGATGGTTCATTTAAATTGGGGACTAACTTTTCTGTTATCCATTTCGTAAAATTATGAGCATTCATCTCGGAATGGTAATCTTCTTGCTTGTTTTTACCAGAAAATATTAGAAGCGCATTCGGCACAAAACCTTTCTCACTACCAGCATGTACTATTATCCACCGTTTCCCTTTGGATATATTTTGTTGGACACCTGCAACATTAACAGACTGCCAACATTTAGTTACTTTGTACGACTCGTGTATGTAACTCTCGTCCAAATAAATAATGTTTTTTTGAAGTTCCTCTGGCAAACTTCTATTGTCAAGAATTTGCTTTAAATAATACTCCCGCTTTGATGCTATTGCTGGTTTCTCTATCAGGGCCAATCTATTTGTTTGACATTTTTTAAATTTAAAGCCAATGGAGAGTAAAATCTGTCTTAAAAGTTCATGACTGCCATCAAAATTCAATTCGTCCTTCACCGTTGATAATAGTTTTCTTAGTGTAGGTACTTCTTTTTGCACTGTGTAGAAAAACTGAACTTTTTGACGAATAGCACATATATCAAAATCATCGATCTGTTTCTTAGGTCTTCCTTTCCTGTTTTTGCCAGGCGTTACAAATTTACCCCCAATCTTCATTCCTTCGTCCACTATGCGCCGAACGGTGCTTTCGGAGACACCTGAAAACAGTGCGAGCATATTAAATATAAACAATTAATAAATAAATATCTCAAATTATTTAGTTATATTTCAATAAAAAATAATAAAGGATCAAAATTGTTCACCGTGTAGTAATATTTGCAGCATAATTAGGTATAACTTGATAACCTCAAAAATAGGTAAACAATACTATTTAAACAAGTAAAATTACATTTAAAAACAAAAAATTTAGAGGGACTACAGTCGCTTCACTTTATTTAACAATAAAATACGTGTACATACCAGTTACTTTTGCTGTTCGACCGTAAACATCGTCCAACTCGGAAAGCAACTTTCCCGCTTGAAATTCACTCATAAATTCTTCAAAAACCTTAAATATGATTTGTCTCGAACCACTCTTATAAACATTCCGATTCATTCTAACTTAATAAACCGTTTCAAGATAAGAAAAACTCGAAATACTTCAAAAAATCCTTGCAAATCATTCATAACCACCTACGAAGTGACAATTGATATACACAGCTTGATAGTAATTCAGTGTTGCCACAGCATGCAAAATAATTAGTTCCTAAAACATTCTTTTCATGACTTTCTTGACAGACTATATGTTAAGTTTTATAGTTACACTAGAAAATCTACTAAATAAAAAAGAGTCCAAAGTAATGAGGTGCACAGTTTGTAGATGGATGACCGGTAGTTGTAAAAAAATTCATAGTAAGACGTGCTATTGTGCTTTGGAGGACACCTTAAGCCGTTGTTCCTGGTTATTTTAAATGGTAAACCAATCTTTAAGCCCTGTTGCAGACCTTCGGATGGCTTGAGAATAATCGCCACTTATCCCTCTAACAATGTGCATTAGAGCAGGGTGGTGAAGTATGCTCTGACTCTGGACCTATTGCAACTGTGTTTGTGGGGTAGAACCATGCCCAACAGTGGGACTTCTATGGGTAGCTAGAAATTCTACAGTACTGTATAGTACATTCCATGTTGATAGTAAATGTTTAATTGTAAGTGATCAATGATGAGTACTGCTTTGGTATAATGACTTTCTAATTTCCTACATAGTAGTAGTAATAGTATTAGCAAAAGATACAAATCATACGATTACTATTATTTGATTACACTTTTTTCCATTGGCGAAGCTGCAGGCAAAAACTAGTAGGTAAATGCATAATTTCCAGGTTGAGGTTGAACCATACAGATATGTAAATAGATAAATGTATTGATGTAAGCAATTTTACAGCTCAGTATGCGGATGGCAGATATGTGAGCGAAACTATTAAAAATATTGCTGAAATTGTGCTATTCTTCGACAAATTGTTCGATAGCATGAATAGAGCTGCCATTAATTAAAGAAAAATAAAGGAAAAGGACTTATAAGGACGTTTAAGGACTGCGATACGGCAAAAAAAGGTTTAAACTTCCCATCTGAAGTAGCAGTAAGGTGTTTCGGTACAGTTATTTCTGAAACAAATGAATACTTGGAGCATAATGCTCATAAAAACGGAATAACTGAAAATATAAAAAAAAATTATACTGTGCAAGTATAATTTACTAATTGTACCGAACACAAAGCTATTCTAAGAGATCATTTCATTGCTTTAACTGTAAGGTTTCAAGTAATGAACTGGTGCAGTGTAATAAATAAAATTTTAAAGGTCACTGATGTATATTAAAAATCATTTGAAAGTTTTAAAATAAATCATAAAACAAGTAATAAACAGTATTTTATTTTTAATGTCCAACCAAAGAAATTGGAGTATAGTAAGCCGACTTACATTCTTTGTGTCCCACCTCGTCAGACCAGCAGATTTGAGATAATTTCTAAACGCATATTATACTCCTTTGTATTTTTCCTATTAATATCGAAATTCGTTACTTACAATCTTTTTTATGAAAAGAAGAAACTAATTTTATTGAAATGCGAGGAGTATGATGTGCGTGTAATAAAAAGTTCAATTAAATATTTAAATACAAATCAGAAACTTCAATTCAAATTTTCCTGCCTAATCTATAGGTAGTCAATAGATAGATATACATATATATATTTATCAAGCAAAAAGTAGGTGGCTGAATGCATCATATATGTCATACAATAAAACGTTGATTAGAAAAAAAAACAATTCTCACGTTCTATTAAATAATAGTACAATTTTTTTTCGGCAGTTGGCTGTCTGATACGTAGTATCTGTAGCGATTGTTAAATCTGTATTTGTCATTATTTGTCAATAGTTTTGAATTTGATTTATTTTTGTTATATTATTTTGTTACATGTTACAATCTGCCTTTTTTGAAATATAAGCGCTACACGGAACTGCTCTCCTAGTTGGAGAGCGTAAGAAACGTAAAATGAAAATATTAAAAGAATGGCTCGTTCGGGCACCTTGGGGAAACATTGCTTGTAAGTTTTTACTTTTTAATACATGTCATGCAATGCAATAAGCATTGCATGTAATAAAAAGTAAAAATTGGATTAGGTAATTAATCTTAGATTGGATTAGGTAATTAATCTTAGATAGGTACTTAGTATTCATTTTTTCCAGTGGTATCCTGGGGCAACCCCAAAGGTGATCCTGTACTGCTGGTTCATGGAAGACAGGACAGTTTGGACACGTTCACCCCACTTTTAAAGTTCTTACCCAACAAGTATTATTATGTAGGAATTGATCTGCCTGGGAATGGAAAATCTGATGCAATCTCGCCAGGTGTAATATATTTTAATTTTTATGTTGTTACTTGAAAAAAAGTTACATACATAATTAGCCTAAAAGGTGTTGCAGGAAATTAACATGAGTTTTTCCGTACACCCTGTGCCGTCGACAAAAAGTTGAAGTTTCACACTAAGTTTAGTTGATCTTTAGTGGGCATAACTTGCCCACTAGTGTATCTCAGAGCATGGTTTCTTCTTACAAATCAGAAGGCCATGTCTATCCACTACACTTTTCCAGGGTGGGTTTGAATAAGGTTCTTATTTTTTATTGATCACAATATTTAATTAGAATTTAACAACAAACCCCCTGATCTTGTCACACTCATATCCTTAGACTAGGATGCAAATTGTATATTGTTAGTGTCTTGAATGTATTCTATTAACAACTTCATTTAATAAGTTATATTTATTTTCAGGTGTTATGTTAACAAGATTATCACCTGTCTCTGCCATTCATGTTGTGATAACTAATTTAAAATGGAATAATTTCATGTATATTGGACATTCAATGGGGGCAGAATTAGGTGATTATAGAATTGGTTAATTAAAAACATAATTATAGAAGCAGGCTATTTAGGCAAAAAACATTCTATAAACCAGAATGATAGACACATATTGTACTTTGATCATTATGTTGGATACATTTATGTATTTTATGTATGTTTCAATTTGTTTCTGTAGAATCAGGTATGACATTCATATCTCCCTACGTATTTTTAGAGCAGATTCAATTTGAGCTGTGCGCAACTGTAAAGCTAAAGGTATTAGGTTTGATCCCTGAGCCAGGCAATAGATATAAGAGTTTGTTTTTACTAACCATTAAAATTAAAAATTAAAAATTAAGTATAACTAACATAGTTTTAGGAATTTTACTAACCCAATCAATGGACCTTTTATAGTCTGAAATAAAATTTTATTATTATTATTAATAACTATTGGGTTTTTCTTACTTGAAATGCCCGGTAGCAACTCAGTCTGGATTCGTGCCCAGTGAATATCTAAGCTATGGTTGTAACTAGCTAATAGTTTACAGAAGTTACAGTCAGCCAGCAAGATTTTATATTAATAATCTATATAATCCACTTGAAAAAATTCCAGGTCTTTTCTACAATGTAATTTACCCTGGAAAAATAACCAAGTTAGTACAGCTCGATTCAAAGCCAGCGTTACTCCGTTTGCAAGTGACTGACTTGGGCCATTACTTCAAGAGTTTCTACGATCAGTACTATAGTAATTACGATAGGTTTAACGTGGACACACGGGTGTATAGTAAAGAAAAAGCTTTGGAAGCTGTTATGAAGGCACGAGGCTTTAACAAGCAGCAGGCACAACTTATATTGGAGAGGAATCTGAAGAAAATTGGAGATGACAAGTATAGGTGAGTTCTATTCTAGAGAAACACCTATTCTATTAATTTTTAAAAGCTTTTATTTAACTTCACTCGTATGTATCCATTATTAATGTATGTAAGTATGTCCTGGAATCTTGCAATCAATATTTCACCTACTTCCACTGAAGCTATCGAGCTGAAATTTGGCACACATATTTGGTTCCGATGACAATGCATGAAAATAAAAAAAAGTTTTAAAAAAGATTTAAAAAAAAAAAAAAAATTTAACGGTATAATTATTGTTATCTATATATAGGGCTGCCATCCGTCCGGGTTTCCCCGGATTTGTCATAGTTTGGAGGGCGTCCGGGGAGCGTCCGGGCGGGGTTTTAATTTTAGTCCGGGTGAAACCCGGACTAAAATAAATGTCCGGGTTTTCGATCAGATCCCAGATAATTTATGTAGGTACCTAAATAAAAACTATGGGTTAGGTTTAAGCATGGCATATGTTCGCAAATACATAAATCGACGGTCCCTACGTACATAAGGTCAAGTCAAAAACCGAGGTTTTCAGGAGAGCGTAATTTGTGTTCAACACGCCCTAGAAATAATTCTATGACAAATAATAAATATTTTCTTTCTACAATATTTTAACAGTTTTAAGAGCTTTATAATGATATTTACACATATTTTATTTTTTTACGTTTTCTTGTAAAAACTGATAGATGACCGTTTCTACGCCGATAATAAAATAGAAGTATGTCAGTCATGTCTATGTTACCTTTTTATACGCAGGAAACAAAAAAACAGTGTCTGATATAGAATTTAAATAAAATGTTTTATGAAAATGTAGGATTATGTTACTATTTTTAAATCAATACGTTAAACATCCTGAAATCGTCACCCATGGATATAAAAAGTACTTCAATGACGACATATCACTTTATACGTGGTTTTAGTCATTCGGGGTAGGACTATTCTTGTAATGTAAATAAAGACAAGTCTTTTAAAATTATCAGGTTTGTGTTTTATTAAATAAACAAGGTTTATAATTTATAAATTCAACATTATTTATTATTAAAAAACAATCTTCTTAGCATCTAAATAATAGGTACATACCTATAGACTCACTGAAGTAGGAACTAAACATAAAAAATCACTAGTTCTTTTAAAACTAAAGAAAATATTCTTAATTGTACGAAAAAATAAAAAGTTAAACATATTTTCATTTAATTTTATTAACTGAATAACTAATATTGGGTTTGTTTATCTTTTATTTAATACCTAAGGGAAAAAAATAAAGCAAAATTACTCAATTGACGTCACAAGAACGATTAAACATACTATTTCATGCAAAAGAGGCTTAAAATTAAAGTTGTTTTTTTATCGAGTATGGAGTAAAATATATTTTAATGAAGTTGTAAGTGGTTGAAAAAAGTATTGAAATGTCCGGGCCGAAAGCTCCAAAATCCGGGGAACTTACGCCTCCGGTCCTGGGGGGCAGGTTTTAGAGATGGCAGCCCTATAAGTTAAACAGTCAGATTGAACAGCCGAAATATCGTTATTATAGATTATCCTGGGATATGCGTCAGAAAATCCTTGCACCAAGTAACTTTCCAGCTGAATTTTATGCAGAAATATTCTCAAAAAATGCACCACCAACACTTTTCATCAACGCGAGACAGTCCAAAGGAAACTATTACATTGAAGGCAGTGCAGCAGTGGAGAAAATATGTTCTCAGTTGGTGAAAAATAACAATGTAGTCAATGTTGATGTAGAAGGAGGACATGACGTGCATTTTACGAATCCAGAGAGAATAGAGGGAGTGATTGGCAGGTTTCTGGATAAGGATTTTGGGTTTAAATCAAAGTTATAGTTGTGAGAGTTAACTGAAATTCAAGCTAAAGTGGTAAACACAATGACAAATGTCTTTAGTCAAAACTATTGGAATGTGGAGCACATGTAGAAGGAATGACGTTTACTCTTGTAAATTAATATATTGAGCACACACGACGTGTTTACATGGATATAGTTTTTCTATGACTTCCTAAAGACAACTACTTTCTTTTTCACAGTATAAAGTATAGTTAATGTTTGAGTTTACACTCTAACAAAAACCAGTTAGCTTAAGCTAGTTTAGTGAATTTTGACTGAAAAATACCAAGGCTAAACCACTTTTAACCGATATACCTATACATATAGTTTTTAAGTTTTGACTATAAATAAGGTTTCCCAACCTCGGCGCCGTAGAAAGTTCAGAGGGGCGCCGTAGAAAGTTCAGAGGGGCGCCGTGACGCGCTCCTTTGTACTTCCACAACAAAAAAATTAAAATAAATATGTAATTTAATTACGCCCGCTCGCTTCTCTCTCTCTATCTTTCGTTAAACGATTTGTTAAATTTTTTATTATTTATTAATTATATGACAAAATAAAAACTATTTTCATAATGTGGATGTTTTATTTATTGTGCTTATCTGCTTAACTAACTAGTACCTATACTATATATACTTTATACTTACTATTTCGTCTAGCTAGGTAAACTTGTAAGTAGGTACGCCGCGGACTGAAAAAGGTTGGGAACCCCTGGACTATATCATAGTATGGACAAATAACTACTGTGTGCACATTTATTTATAAACTAGTAGACGCCCGCAGCTTCGCTCGCGTAGAATTAGACCCATTAACGACGTCTACCCGTCTAAAGACTTCAAAAACGGCAAAGTTTCATACTAACTTTGCACCCCCGTTTTACCCCCTTAGGGGGTGAATTTTCAGAAATCCTTTCTTAGTGCTCCCCTACATTATAAAAGGAACCCCTGTGCAAAATTTCAAGTTTCTAGCCCTTATAGTTTAGGCCCTGCGTTGATATGTCAGTCAGTCAGTCAGTCAGTCACCTTCTCCTTTTATATATATAGATAGAAGAAGATAGAAGATAGATGAAAACTCTGTTATAATTAAATTTAATATATTACAAAACTACTCAACAATTTTACAATGTAGTAGTACATACTTACAGTATTAATTTTTTTTTTCTACTTTCATTATTATTCAGTTGTTAATTGCATGTGTAATAAAATGTTGTTTTTATTTAAAATTTTTAAATAATATTATATTATCTATCTATACTATAATAAATCTGAAGAGCAACTTTTTCTGTACATTGATTTTTTTTTCAAAATTTCAATTCAGGGGCATTATAATAACGCTTTAGAACTCAGAAATGTATTTTTTGAAAATATTGTCTGTCTGTCTGTCTGTCTGTCTGTCCGGGCATCACAAGAAAACCCGTGGATGAAATTAGGATGTAACTTGGTAAAGTTATTACTCTTAGTCTTGGTTAACATATAGGCTATTTTTATCCTCAGAAAATAAAGAGGTTCCCATGGGATATAGATCGAAAATTTGTATGGATTTTTTTTAAAATCTCAACCATTTCATTTCAAATTTGCAACAAACATTCCTTACAAAAATTAAAAGAATACGTGTTTACCAGCTTTTTTGTATAATGTAAATAAAAGAAAAAACACACGAAATAATGTAAATATTTTCAATTTTACAAAACGCGCGCTAGGAATAATCCTTTTTATTTTCGTATCGTATTTGATTAAAATTAGAAGAAGATATTATTTTCTCCAAAACATATTCGGCATTTACTAATTTTCGCTCTAGAAATGGTAAAAAAGGAGTTATAATAATAATAATAATAATAATCTTTTATTTCAGGCACGAGGCCCATAAAACAAATACCTTATAGACTAACATACATAATTATAACTTAATTCTAAGTCGCGCCAGCAGGCGCGGGTCCGGTGACACTCGGAGGCCGCCGACGTCCGCGATATTTGCGGAACACGACACCCCTCGGCCACAGCTCTGCGTCCAGGAAGGTCGACAGATGTTCAGTTGGAACGCGGACAACAAACGAGTTAAAATCGACTGCTTTCCGCGCTTCCAGCTTTTCGACCCTCAGCCGGAACTTCGTCTTCACCTCCAAGTACTCTGCGATGTCGGAGGCCTTCGTGGTGAAGTGGAGCCGTGAGACGTAAATATACGTCACTGGGACTGCAGGACGCACGAGATGGTTGTGTCCTGTCGGTGCAGTGCCAACTTGGTTACGACAAGGTTACAAGTTACCTCTTCTTCCGCTCCACTTTTGTGAAACCATCCTTGTCAGTCTGTTGCTTAGGCACTGCACTACGAGGGGGATCGTTGCGGGTTTTCCCGCTACCACTCTCAGTCCTCAATGTAGCCCGCTTTTTGGGTTGCTGGCGTGCGACAGCCGCGGCGTAGTCACGTTGAGGCGTTGACGTCACTACGACAGGCGACACCTCCGAGGGGGGAGGTGTGGGACGGGCAGCGGCTACGTTACCGCTGACTCGCGCGGGCACAGCGATCGGTGTCGAGTCGAGTTTCGCTGACTCGAAACTCGATGGCGATGCGACGTGTGCTCCGCGACGCGTGTTGATGTTGTTGACCTCCGCTTCTGACCTAGTGACGGCCAATGCATTCCGCAACGACGCCACTTCAGCCCGCAGGTCCCCGATGGTATCTTGGGACGACTCCAACTTCAACACCACATCTGCCAGGCTTGCCTTCAGGGTCGTAATGTCCTTCAGTAGCCTGGTGACATCGACGTGGTCGAACGTGACGGGCGGTAACTTACTCAAGTCCTTCGCCACGAAACTAGGCACGTCGTCGGGATCAGTCACCTTCAGGAGATCGATGATGTCCTGGATCCCTTTTTCACCCTCCCTCCTGCGGGATGGCATCTGGTCGATCCTTCCGAGCGACCGGTACAGGAGCGTCTTGGCTGTTAAGACTTCCTCATCCTCGAAGTTGGACTTGACGATCTGCAATATGCTGACCTCGTCCATGACATCGATGGCATGCTGCAGAAACGCCAGCACTTCATTGGCTATGAGTTGTCCTGAACTCATAGCCATGGTAACATGCAGCGGCGGACGCCGCGCGAATCGCGAATATAAATATTATATTCGTAAGTGCAGTGCGTAAGTCCGATACCGAGCGCGCACCGCACTGCACTGACTTCAGTAAGGTTTGCACGGATGTATAGAATCCGTGCAAATGAAAATGAAAACCTATCAACTGATTGATAAAAAATGTTAGTAAGTTTTATAAATTAGTTATTTAGTCTAATAAAATAAATTTGCCAATCTATATATATAAAAGGAGAAGGTGACTGACTGACTGACTGACTGACTGACTGACATATCAACGCAGGGCCTAAACTATAAGGGCTAGAAACTTGAAATTTTGCACAGGGGTTCCTTTTATAACGTAGGGGAGCACTGACAAAGGATTTTTGAAAATTCACCCCCTAAGGGGGTAAAACGGGGTAAAACAGTTAGTATGAAACTTTGCCGTTTTTGATGTTATTCGAATGAAATTCAGTACCTATGAAGGCTTTTTATTGAGTTTCAAAAATCATCTCTTAAGGGGGAGTAAAAGGAGGGTGCAAAGTTAGTAGGTGTAAAAGTATTTCGTATATACCTACATTATTTCAATGAAATTTTGTATTTAGGTTATGTTACGTCTAATTCTACGCGAGCGAAGCTGCGGGCGTCCACTAGTCTATATATATAATAGGAGAAGCTGACTGACTGATTGACATATCAACGCAGGGCCTAAACTATAAGAGTTAGAAACATGACATTTTTCTATATATATAAAAGGAGAAGGTGACTGACTGACTGACTGACTGACTGACTGACTGACATATCAACGCAGGGCCTAAACTATAACGGCTAGAAACTTGAAATTTTGCACAGGGGTTCCTTTTATAACGTAGGGGAGCACTAACAAAGGATTTTTGAAAATTCACCCCCTAAGGGGGTAAAACGGGGTAAAACAGTTAGTATGAAACTTTGCCGTTTTTGATGTTATTCGAATGAAATTCAGTACCTATGAAGGCTTTTTATTGAGTTTCAAAAATCATCTCTTAAGGGGGGGTAAAAGGAGGGTGCAAAGTTAGTAGGTGTAAAAGTATTTCGTATATACCTACATTATTTCAATGAAATTTTGTATTTAGGTTATGTTACGTCTAATTCTACGCGAGCGAAGCTGCGGGCGTCCACTATATAATTATAAATTCGGTGTGGATGAAACAGACCGGCGTGTAGTGTGATAGGTTGGTTGCTATACACCGGTCACAAATCCATACTGTGTTTCTACCGGGCATTTCAAGTTAGGATAGGTAATCCAATAAATGTTGCTCGCCCCCTTCGAATCCAGCAACTAGTTGCTACTACAACAACAGCTTATTAAATCTATACTTCTATACTAATTTTAAAAAGAGGAAACATTTGTTTGTAATGTTTTCACACAAAAACCACTGGACCGATTTCATAAATTCTTTCACCATTAGAAAGCTGCATCTTCACTGGTGACATAGGCTATTATGTATAATATAACTAGGTGTAAACGAAACTGTTGTTATGTCTAATTCCACGCGAGCGAAGCTGATGGGCGTCCACTAGTCTTTATTAAATCAAAGTTTAGCTTTGACGTTTTCGAATAAAAACTCAGATATATCCTTGGCCATACAACTGGGGTCGTTCACATGCACGTCATGAGAACCATCGACAATTTTAAATTTGTAGTTCTTGTTCGGCCACGCCCTCTCGTCTCTTATAAACGGCACGTCGTTGTATATGCCCTTGTCTATGACATCTTTCGCTAGTATGGAAAATATAGGTATGTTTGTCAGTGTGTACATTTCTTTCAAATAGCTCGGTGGAAATGGCATTTCTGGTACTTGCTTCATGCGCTGGTCGTATGTGAATCTGGAAAATGTCAAAAGATATGTTTATAAAAACGCTTACACTCTCACACTCCTTCCTAGGCCTAGGCCTCCGTTGCACACACACACATGTGCGAAATAAATATAATTTTATTTCGCACAATTTATGCTTGGTATGATTATTATTATGATTGGTAACGCTGCATTAAAATGGTAACGCTGTTGAACTTATCTTACTCAGTTGTTGATGAAGTATTCCTTGCGGCACGAAATTTAAGCTCAGAAGAAAATCCGAAAGGGATAGCTGCGCATGGTGTATCAGTGTGGAGGACATGATACGGCTGGCTCTATACTATTAGCGCTAACGACTGACGACTCGCAAGCTTTATTTGGACGTTATTACTCAATTAGTGAATTTTTAAATGTCTAGAATGTAATTTGTAAGTCATAGTTAAAATATGTAATAATAATATAAGTAACAAAACTAATATAATAGAAACTAAATTTAATAATACCTATAAAATTAAATAATGTCATAAAGTCATAATTATAAGGTAGGTACCTACTCATACTTTATAATATATTTGTACGCCTATTAACGGCTAGGTATAATGCATCCTCTTATTTCTTACCACGATGACAAACCTACACATAATGACAAATAAAACATTTGAATTTAGCGCATTCAAGGTCGGCGCTAGACTTTGATGCCGGTCACTATACACGTTAAACTACGTCAAACAACGCATAAGTACCTGTAATAACCTTCCCCTGCTGGCTCCAAAGATCGCTCCAGTAGTGTTTCCGCGGCTTCCGGTGTTAACCCTTGCATTTCGATGAACATTTTACGGACCTGAAAAAAAAAACATCCATCCATAGATCAGCCTTTCAAGTTGAAGTTACCGGCTTACTCACGTGTGATTTAAGTCGAAACTAGTCGGACTATTTTCGACTTAAATCACACGTGAGTAAGCCGGTAACTTCAACTATGAATATAGACACTCACGAATCGTTCAGTAATAAAACAGCCTTTCAAGGTCCACTGCTTGACATAGGCCTCCCATCGACACTCCTATGCCCTCTGAATCAAGCGGCGACCTGCTGTCTTCTTCAGGTCATCAGTTCGTCTCGTTGGAGGGCGGCCAATACTCCCTTTTCTCCGCAGTGGTCTCAAGAACTTTCCTTACCCATCGGTTATTAGTCCGTCGAGCGACGTGGCCTGCCCATTGCCACAGTTCGCTTACTCTTGAGCTATGCGGCAACCTTAGATCGTCTACGGATATCATCACTATGAATCCGGTCACGTAACGAAATACCGAGCATAGCTCTCTACATAGCTCCATAACTTAAAATTGCCAATCATAAATTGGACAGCGTGTAGGCCTGACCTTGCCAATTCTGAGAGGAAGCCCGTGCCCAACAGTGGGACAAAAAATGGGTTGTGGTGGATGGACTAATGTTTTTATATCGATAGATACCAACTGAGGTCAGCAACTCTCGGAGAACAAGCGTGATGACCTACAACGCCTGACAATAACATCAACAGTAGAAATGTATAAGATAACGAATGTAATTGTAGGGAAACCCTGAAGAAACCATACAGACCTGATCGTAAGTATATTTGGGCGCAGTATCGGCGGGACCGTTGAACTTGGCATATTTGGAATCGCTGTAGTAGTCTCCGTAGAACTCGTGGTACCAGGCGCCCAGGCGCGCCGCCCGGCTCGTGTAGTACGCGGGGATCGGGTCGAGGAACACTGCGCGGGTTATGCGACCCGGGTACGCCATGTTGAAGTATTTACCTGGAAGTACAGTTAAAACTCCACCAATCCGCATTGGAGCAGCGTGGCAGAGTATGCTCTTGATCGCCAGGAGCTGTGATTGGAGGAGACCCGCAAAAAAGAAGCAAAAAATCATCTCAGCTATCTCAGTGTCTACCTACGAAATTACCTTGTTCAAATAATATGTAGTTGTGTTGTGTTGCCTGCAGTAGTAGTGTAGTAATGACTTCTGAAGATAATGGTCCTTTACCTTTATGGTATATAGGCGTTCCACTGTTATGCTTTGTGTCTAGTGTTCTCAAGTCACTCGAAGGTCTAACGTGCCCTTCGAAGCACGCTAACTTTTTTATGGTCATACAGACGTTTACGTATATATTTCTAGATATGTCTATGAAGATCTTATACAATATAGAAGGTGGAGCATAAGTCTAGGTTTTGTATAGAGTTCGCCTGGTGCAGCCCGCCACGGTATCACCATTAGAAAGCTGCATCTTTACTGAGTGACATAGGCTATAATATAATTACTAGGTGTAAAAGAAACGTGTTATATCTATACTAATAAGTATTATAAAGAGGAAAGATTTGTTTGTAATGTTTTCACACAAAAACTACTGGACCGAATTCAAAAATTCTTTCACCATTAGAAAGCTGCATCTTCACTGAGTGACATAGGCTATATTATATTACTAGGTGTAAACGAAACGTGTTATATCTAATTTCACGCGACCGAAGCTGCGGGCCTCCACTAGTTATTACATAATAATATGACGTTAGGCACTCACCAACTAGAGCTCCCATGGAATGGCCAATATACATAAACTTGTCCCATTTATAATGCTCCATAACTCTTACTACAGTTGGCACCAGATCGAAATAGGTGAACTTAACTCCCTTAGGCAAGTGGTCAGACCAGCCGTTGCCTGGCAGGTCTACCGCCACATAGAAGAAGGTGAAAGGGAGCAAGCTGACTAAGGGTCGGAAGGCGGAACACGGTTCCATCCGACCAGGGCAGAGCAGAACTGGGGAACAAGATGGATCGCCCCATGTTAGACCTGGAAGAAAAGGTTCAGATTTGAAGGATTTGTGCCTTCCCAGAGCGGAAGGCAAAATCCTCAAGGAAAACCTGGAGTTTCTCAGTTGGGAAATTACTCAAAGGTTTTTAAACGATAAATACGTTTAGTGCCAAGTATCTCCAACTCCACTTTAAGTTTTAATTTATAGATATGTCTTATCGTTAAATTGTTGAAAAACGTTAGTCAGATTCTTGCCGTGATCGTCTCGGTAGCATCAATTAGTGAACCGCCGCGCCGGTAGGTAGAAAATGTTTTATAGTACGTTCATTGAGGATAAACAATTACCATTTACTGAAAACTAAATCAATCTGAAAGAACCGCGAAAAACGCTCTTCTTTCTTTGTGTCTTTGTGGCCAGCGACACATTGAGAACTCAGCATGCAAATTTCCTCATGTTATCGAATCGTTAAAAAAACATGACGACATTACAGTAACGTATGTATTAAATAATTAATTAATCTTCTCTAAAACGCGCTGTGGATGACGGTGGTATTTGAACCCGGACTACCTCAGTGATTGGCCGTAGTTCAGCCTCTAGCTAGGCTATCACAGCCTGGAATATCACGGCTTTTTAATTTCGTTGACCAACCTGCAATTTTTCCCCACGGAGCTTTAATTGTTATTTGCTTCTCCGAATTTTTAATAGCACTCATTGTACTGAATCTGAAAAAATAAAGGTTTTTATTTTCATAACTTAAGTAACATATTATTTTATATTATCCTTCTAAATTTAAAACTGGATATCGAGAAAACTTAGTTTTCTTTATACAACTAATAATTATTAAATAGAAAACTTGTATTTCCTGCTGTAGTAATCAAATAAACACGATCATTTAAGACACTTGATACATTACGCGCGCGCAATACGTGTTTCCATTTTCTAGTTCAATGAACTTACGTTTTGCAACACAAAACAACTGAAAATCTCATAATGAATCTGTCTCATGCGCATGTTACCTACTAATAAGATAACTAACCTTTGTTTAAGTTGAGCACCTATCGCTGTTTATTTGATGCGATTCATCAGCTACATACGGTGTAAAAATTTCATACCCGATAAGGCTTATCAAACTGTAGAACTACGCTAGGTACTTAATGAGAACTTGTCCGTTGGTATTCTTCATTTATACTGTTATGATACTCACTGACGCTTATCTGTATATCTGGCGGGAAATAGAAAAACTTGAATTAATAAAAAAATTAAAAGGAAATTATAGAAAAACTTAATTTTAAGATAATTCTTATAAAAGTGAAGCTGGGTACAAAAATAAAAACGGCTTTAAAATTATCTATATGACTGAAGCCAAAACAGAATAAATCAATATCAGTCTACGGCCTGTTATTTAGGCTACTTCGTTGGAGAAATATAGACTTTGTGCTTGTAAAGGGTAAGTCATCGATATCGACATCGTCTTCGAACGTTACCGGTACATCCCTAAAAACACAGCTGATTATTGACTGTTGTCAATTGTCATGTCATGTGTTGTGTGAGTTGTGTCAGTGAGACGCGTCAGATAAGCGAAATTGTCAACATTGGATGGAACTATATGCAATGAGAAAAAATCACAATTTTGTAAGGAAATAAATAAAATAAAACAATGACAATAAAAGAAAACGAGTGGTTTATAGAAGCACCTTGGGGGAAAATATGCAGTAAGTACACAATATTGAAATTAATACAAACATTTAGAAAAAGTGTACCTAATTTTAAAACTTGCTTAGAAGGAAACTTGAGCAATGATTATCCTTAAAAGTTCAAAGTCCAAAAATGTAGAACATATTACACTACTGACAGTTACAATTCGATTTAATATGTTTAATTCGTTTTATTCTTTAATGGCCATTGCTTCCCGCGGGTTTTTAAAGGAGCAAGTTTAAGTTAATCTTAAATTATGGAGATAAGATTCAGTAAAGGTTTCACAGCGATTTCATTGTGTGCTGGCTGCAACTCATTAGCGGCCCAATGCTGGGCATGATCTAGCATACCACCACGCTGCTCCAGTGTGGATTGGCAGGAGCAATTTTGCCAGTAGTGATTATTATTGCAAAAGCTTGATAACTGATCAAAATGAATACAATTCATGGTTAAGTTATCAGAAGTTACATAACATAGCCTGTGTTTTCCTCAAGGGGTTGGCAGAGGTGTATTACACCTACTTTTTAAAAGCTTTTATTTAACTTCACTTGTATGTATCTATGTATGTATGTATGAATATCCTGGAATCTTGCAATCAATATTTCACCCACTTCCACTGAAGCTATCGAGCTGAAATTTAGCACACATATTTGGTTCCGATGACAATGCACGAAAATAAAATAAAAAGGTATAAAAAGGTTTTTTTTATTTTATTTTTAATAATTCATTTTTCACCAGTTATGTTATGATAAAATGTAATAAGTGGAGAGCTTAGAGCTCAAATCTAGACTCTAGCTAGTGTCAATACTGGAAATTTCAAGTTAGTAATAATTAATATTTTACCTGACCAGTCCAGGACCTCTAGCTTCACACAGGATCACTAGACCAACTGTTGAAGCTAGTTGTAACCTTTTAATCGATATCTATAAATCAATTATTGTCTCCTAATGTGTACTAAAAGGACAGAGCTTAGTAGAGACATCACTGGAATAATGTTAGCTGAAGACTAATCTTTATAGACGAAACTTTATAGATGTCAAGTTTTTTTGAATATTTTTATTTAAAGACTAGTGGACGCCCGCTGCTTCGCTCGCGTGGAATTAGACTTTGTTCCGTCTTAGAGGAAATAAATTAGCAGATTTGAAATTGAATTGAAATGAGCAATTTTTTTTAGTATGTGTTATATACCATCCGTGGAAAATTATCAAAATTGGTCCATCCATTCTTGAGTTATGCGCTTACCAAAATTCATTTTTATTTATGTATATAGATCATCAACTTATATATTATATACAGAGTAAAGTGTGCCAGAACTAGCTAGTAAAATCCTTACTAATATGTAAATGGGAAAGTGTGTTTGTTGGTTTGTCTTTCTCGATTTTTGAAAGAAAAGAACATGTGACCAGTACATGTTCTTTGCTTTTTCTAGCACAGCAGCGTCCTCATGTGCCCTTAAATACTAGTTATTTTCTATGTTCAAGAAGTCTGTTTGATATCATAATATTCTATTGACAGTAGTAGCATGGGGCCACTGCCACAACCCTCCTGTGCTGGTGTGCCACGGACGGAACGACTCAGCGGCCAGCTTCCGGCCCCTCGTCAAGTTGCTGCCGAGGAATTTTTACTACATAGGTATTGTACTTTTTTTTATAACAAAACTGGTTTATTAATTATTAGTATATCATATGTTGGTGTGCATAAATTAAATAAATAAATCCATTCATATATGATTGACGAGTGAGCATTATACATTACATAACATTTGCCATCTCACAAAAGATGTGGCGATTTAGATTGTGTTATCACCTGATAAAAGTGTTGTATCTCCCCAATATGATTATCTTACTTTTTGCCAGAGATCGCGTCTAATCTAATTTTCAGCTCTTTATTGAGATATCATAGGTACATGTTTATACAGATCCTGAACATGACTCGAGTTTCTTTTCACGTCTGTCACAGATGCGTTGCTACCATTGAACTAAGATTGTCACCTGTACAAAAGTGTACGAAACCAAAGCTAAGCTAAGCTGCAACCCATAGACGTCCCACTGCTGGGCACGGAGCACTGCTCCGCCACAGACACAGCGGGAGGTCTAGAGCATACTTTGAAAAGATTTTTATCTTGCTACGCCAAAGAAGTATAACTTCTAACGCGTGTACATACACACTGTTTTTTTTGGGAATGACCACGTCATGGTTAATAGATTATAGATCACAAACACTTTTTTTTCTTTTTTTCATCTTTCTTTTTTTTTTCATTCTTGGGTATACAAGTGACGTTTAATTTCCGAACCGCCCCCAGGAGTGGAGCTGCCCGGCAACGGGCGGTCAGACCCGTTCCCACCCGGGCTGCTGTTCAACTTCTACGACCTGGTGTTCGCCCTCGAGGTGGTGGCGCGGCACTTCCGCTGGGAGAGCTTCGTGTTCCTGGGCCACTCGGTTGGAGCTGGCGTCGGTGAGTCGCTCGTTTGCTATCTTATTAACTCACTGTCTTGATCCTGATATGATAACATCATATGATATATCGTCGGTACAAAAGTCAAGTAGCCAAAGTGTCAAGTCTGCCAATCCGCACTGGCACAGCGTTGTGGACTAAGGCCTAACCCCTCCCATTCCGAGGAGAGACCCGAGCCCATTGCAACAGTGGGACAAAGTGTATGTGAAAAGTCTGTCTCATGAAAGCTAATTTTAATTGCTGAATAAATCTTATTATATATATTTCTTGTGTATGACAGTACGGCTGGATAGATGTTGAAGAAATGTTTTGGATGTGTTCAAGGGGATTCGAGAATGGTTTAGATTCACAATTTGGTCCACTGGAAAATGTTTTTTAAACACTATTTTAGCATTATTTTAGTATTTTTATTTTTAACCGTCATTCAGTGACGTGAAGCGTCGCGTCACTTTAACATTTCATATGGCAGAACAACGTTTGCGGGGTCAGCTAGTATTGCTATACAATTTTGTCCTTATCTCACGGTTGTCTGGAAGAGATCGCTTTAAGCGATAAGACCGCCAATTGTTCACCGAAATGTGCTGTAATTTTCTGTATGTATGTTTTTTTTGCTATGGTGTACAATTTGTATTGTATTGAATTGTAAATAACTAAATAAATTAAAAAAAATTAGGTATAATAAAAAAATTGAATTTTTTATTGTTTTTTTCAGGTATGCTGTTCGACTTCTGTTTTCCGGGCAAGATAACAAAGTCCATACTTATAGACCCGATCAATCCTGCAGTTGAGCCTGACAAATTCGCCAGTTGGTGGGTTTTATTTTATGGATAATATAAGATTGCAAACAAGCTTGAATCACCACCCATCTTCTGCCGACAACTGTGACTGACTCTGAACAAGACTAATTGGGACGAGATTGTTAGTCCAGTTAGCAGAGAGTTGATAAGAACATTAGTTGGCCAGTTCGTGGGTACGGGCAGGGACTAAAGAATGTTATTATTTCGCTGCGACCCTTAGACGTTCCACTGCTAGGCACGGGTCTCGCCCACTGACATAGATGAGGGAGGTCTAGAGCATACTCCACCACGCTGCTCCAATGCGGATTCATGGAGGGGTTAGTGGCCAACCCAGTGTCGAATATTCTCAAGCCACCCGAAGGTCTTCCACATATAAAGGTACTCTGTGGTCTTCCACAAGGCTTAACGACTGTTTCAATCAATTGAAAACAATCGGGACCGTCGGCTTTACGTGCCCTCCGAAGCACGGTAGCGTCCATGAAAGTTTGCCACTAGCGGTCACCCATCCGCTAACCGATCGCGCCCGTCGTTGCTTAACTCTTTCGATCACATTGAATCGACGCAAGCCATTGGGCTATGGACGCTACGTCGTCGTATATGACGTTATTATTTCAGTGACCTTCAATTTCTTAAAACGTGCACTTGGTATGTGTCTGATTGTGTCTTGAGGACATACGACGCTAGGTTGGCCACTAACCCCTCCGCCAACCAATCCGCGTCGGAGCAGCGTGGTGAAGTAGGTTTGCTTTAGATTGCTTGAATAATTTATTTTACTCTGTTTTCAGGTACAAAAAGACTTACCAAGCGCACTTCGATGATTACGACTTTTACAACTCGCTTAAGTTCCGTCGACCTGTACTGACGAGGGAAGAGGTAATATAACAGACTTACAGCTGTCTCGCGTGAAATTAGAATTAGTTTCGTTTACACCTAGTAATATTATATGTACATATAGCCTGTGTCACTCAGTGAAGATGCAGCTTTCTAATGGTGAAAGAATTTATGAAATCGGTCCAGTAGTTTTTGTGTAAAACATTACAAACAAATGTTTCTTCTTTATAACATTAATATAAATTTTTTTTAGTATTAAAACCTTAAGGAACATACAAAAAAATAAATTAGCTGAATTGGTCTACCCATTCTTGAGTTATGCGCTTACCAACATTCATTTTTCTTTATATAGACTTCATTAGTTCGCTTTAGTCAATCTTTCTCATATATCCAGACCGGCGGCGTTCATAACGACGATGGCGCGCGAGGTGGTCTGAAATATCTTTATCTTAAGTTGTATTTTAGTCTACTTTTTCAAATAAATGTGTTCTCTTCTTCTTATTCCAAATAAAATAAAACATTACACTAATAAGAGGGATAGACTTCAAAGGTACTATGGAAACCTCCATGTCTACAAACAGTGGTTATATTATATTTCAGGCGATAAGAAAACTGATGAAAGCAAGTGGCATCAGCGAGGACCTGGCTGAAGAGAAACTGCAGAGGGTATCGGAAGACGTCGGCAATGGATTAGTGAGGTCGGATTTTTTAAAGAATAGAATAGAATAGATTATTTTATTTTTTATTTTATTTTTATTTATTTGGGAAACAAACAATGTTACATGAACACATAGATCATACAAAAAAACAATGGATTCATAATCAATAGTTTCCACTTATAACTATTACAGATATTATAGTAGACTACTAGTTGAAATTATAATTAGGAGCAAGAAAATACTTTAAAAAATGTACACACAAACACACTATACAATTATAAAGAGAAATCATGACATAACTCGTGCACATACTTAATACAATATAGGTAAATACAATGACCAATAAGAAATAAAAAATAAATTATTAGAATTTGTTTTGCTTATATCACAGTATGGTACATAACTGCCCACACCCCCGTCCTATGGTACAGAATATTATTATTTAACTAACAGTAGGTGTAGGCTATTACAGTATTAATGCAAAATTGGAACGCACTCAGCATTATGTAATGATTCTTTAAAAATCATGACACTGATTTTCAGTGCGGCCCTGTCGTAGTGATTAGTTTAGTCGATAAGCGACTCTTAAAGTAAAAATCAACTTAAAACAAGTTTTAAATATGTACATACAATACATACATGTTTGAGGTTGACAATGAAGTATATTTGTACTTTTCGGGCCCGTTGGCGCAATCGGTAGTGACCCTGTCTGTTGCGCCAGGGGTCGTGGATTCGAATCCCACTCAGGATAAATATTCGTGTGACGAACACTTGTATTTGTTATGTGTCTGGATGTTAATATTATCTATTTAAGTATGTATTTAAAAATATATATGTATGTATATCAGTCTCCGACACCCATAGTACGGGCTCGCGCCTACTTTGGGGTGATATGGCCGTGTGTGAGAATCTCCAAGATATTTATTTATTTACTTGTAAATAATGTGAATGTAAAGCGGTGACAGCCCAGTGGCTATCGAACTCGCCTCTCACTCGAGCGGTCCGGGTTCAAACCCCAGCGGCACGCACCAATGACTTTCTAAGTTATGTGCGATTTAAGAAATTAAATGTCACTTGCTATAACGGTAAAGGACACATCGTGAGGAAACCTGCATGCCTGAGAGTTCTCCATAATGTTCTCGAAGGCATATGAAGTCTGCCAATCCGCACTTGGCCAGCGTGGTGGACTAAGGCCTAATCCCTCTCATTCTGAGAGGAGACCCGTGCCCAACAGTGGGACATCTATGGGTCGCAGCGAGCAAGTGAATGTGAATGTTGGTGGGTGGTGAATGCTTGTCTGCTACTCATATCCATAAAAAACTGATTTGCATATGACTATGATTCACATTGAGTTTCCTTTTTCCAGATTAACCTTCGATCGTCGCTACAAGGTACTCTCACAAGGGCCATTATCTCCAAACCAGCTGAAAGAACTATGCTTAAAATCCAAAACTCAAGTCCTACTCATTGCCACTAAACAGTTCATGGACTTGGGTATTTATAATACGACTCCTTTCCTATTAGATGAGGGGTTATATGACAGGACCTTCAGGGTGAGAAATGTCGAGGGACATCATAATGTGTATAGTAGTCACCCGGAGAGTGTTGCCGGGTTTGTGGGACAGTTTCTATTGCATGGTCCGGATGGAGTTGATTCTAAAGCCAAATTATAGATGGTGTTATTCTGCTTCAGATTCAAGAGATCACCTGGGAGTACCGTTTCTAACATGTGATAATCCATACTAATATTATAAATGTGAAAGTGTGTTTGTTTGTCCGGCTTTCGCGTCGCAACGAAGCTATTATATGGTATGGTTTTTATGTGTAGAGATAGTGAGGAGGGTTGAGAGTGACGTAGGCTACTTTTTACCGCGGTAAAACATTCCCATGGGAAGATATCGATGTTTTGTTATTTGCTAGATATTTAGTTCCGGATGTTGTTAATAGATGGCGTTGGTAAAATTCATTTGCAAGTTCTTATATTAGTATCTTTTAATCGTGGAACTGTCACTATTCATCCACCACAAATGAATAAACAACTAATTGTTAATTCCCTTTGACCACGCGGGCGGAGCCGCGGATAAAAGCTAGTTATTTTTAAAGCAATGATTTTATACTATAGACCTCTATAGAATAAGTGCTTAAAAATGTGATCATAAACAATTTAATGAACATGGTCGTTGCCCTGCGCGACACTGAGTAAACAAAAAAAAGTGTCAATTTGGCTGCATCCCGAGCATATTTTTGCCAGTGCTCACTGGCTCTACCCCGAGCATAAAGTACCTTTTCTTGTATTAAAATAATCAAATTCCAGTTAATATCATTACTTATCATCATACTTGACTTCAAGAATTGGTTTATTCATGTGAGATGTTTTATGAGATGTAAATATTATTATGTTTTATTACTGAACGATTCGTGAGTGTCTATATTCATAGTTGAAGTTACGCGCACAGTGTATGCCGAGCCCGCCGCGAGCGCGTTCACTCCTGAAGATGATCATCGTAATAGATCGAAACTAGTCGGCCTATTTCCGACTTAAATCACACGTGAGTAAGCCGGTAACTTCAACTATGAATATTATTATGTTATACAAATTGTGTTTAAAATTATCCCTCAGGTTTATATGTTTTATACATTTAAACCTGTCAATTATGCCTAGGACATTTTACATTAGTTGTTTTATCAGTACTCTATTATTTAAAGTGAACATCTGCATTTATAAAGACGTATATGTTAAGTGATTCCTATTTACTGGGCATTTATAGTTAATCAGATTTTTCTGACAAGTGTTTTTAAAGAATTTAGCATTGTTATTGGTTGAGTTTAACTAAGTTAACCCATAAAAGCCTTACTTAATTCTCTGTTTGAATTACAGTATTTTGTTTGTTGATATTATGTAACAATTTTATATACTTATGTAAGTACCTTATATGTTTTATATGATCTTTGTAAATGGTGGAAGATTGTAAATAAAAACATTTTGTAATTTTAAATGTCGTTTTATTCAACTACCTATTTTTTATAATAAACTGTATATAATTGCTTATAAATTTAATATAACTTTTCGATTTATCAAACAATGCTGTATTTTATTTTTACATGCATCCTTGCTTTTCATGGCTCAATTTTGTGGCGTAGGTATTTAATATTTGCTGTATTAATACATAGTCAATAAAGCAGAAATAGTTTCTGACGTTTCTGTTTTTAGCCTGTTGCTGTCTGTTTTCTATACTAATATATAAAGAGGAAAGATTTGATTGTTTGTTTGAATCGAATAGGCTTCAAAACTACTGAACCGATTTGAAAAATTCTTTCACTGTTGGAAAGCTACACTATCCCCGGGTGACATAGGCTAAATTTTATTTTGGAAAAAAATAGGGTTCCGTAAGATATTTGGGTTTTTCGGACACAAGGTGTAAAAAATCAACCAGAAAAGTTACTTATTTTGCGTACGCTGCCTTTAATAAAGATAGAACCATAAAATGTTCTAATTAATTGTAGATCTTATAAATATCTATAAAAAAGTCCGCGACACACTATACGTATATACCTATCTATGTCGAGTGAGGCACAACAACCATTTTTTTATCTTGAATTTTTTTTGGACTACATTTACAGTTTATGTAGATAATATTTGATCTTTGAATGATTAAAATTGGACGTTTGGTTTTGAAGTGTCTGTCTGTCTGTCTGTCTGTTTCGCTTTCACGCCAAAACTACTGAACCGATTTAAATGAAATTTGGTACACAGTCTAGAGCCTGACAAAGGACATAGACACTTTTTAATTGGTAATGGGTTGAAAAGGGAGATGAAAGGTTGTATGAAAGTATGTATTGTCATTTTCAGAACTAGAAGCATAAAACTTAAATTTTAGGCTGTTGATAAGGTATAATCCTTACTAATCCTATCCTACTAATATTATAAAGGGGAAAGTTTGTAAGTATGTATGTATGGATGTGTGTTACTTTTTCACGTAAAAAGTACTGAATGGATTTTAATGAAACTTTACAATAATATAGCTTATACATCAGAATAACACACAGGCTAAAATTTATAAAGATATTGTGTGAATTGTCCAAAATATGACGATAAGTGTCAAGTAGGTAAGTAGGAAAAAATCTACCATCTGCGAGCTATTCTGGCGTGCGCTGCCAAAACTACTGGACCGATTTCAAAAATTCTTTCACCATTAGAAAGCTGCATCTTCACTGAGTGACATAGGCTATATAATATTACTAGGCGTAAACGAAACTATTGTTATAATCTATATATGTAAAATAAAGTCGTGTTAAATTTTTATTTTTTTAGTAACCTGACGCAAATAGGGTTTATGTGTGTGTATTATAATTTTGATTTTTATATAAAATACCCGTGCGAAGCCGGGGAGGACCACTAGTCACATATAAATACCTACCTATTCAATTTCAGTTGACTAAAAATTCGTTCGACCCATGCCTTCAATCAATAAACCCATACAGTCGAAAAAGGTTACACAAGTAAAAGCCCAATAACTTTTTTTTAAATTTGGAAACATTGGAGTACAGTCAAATCGTTCAAATTCAAAACTTTTCCCCAAATTCGGATGAACACCGAATCCCATCGGAGCCCCATTAGTTTCCAGGAACTAAAGTAGCCATACAGTCAATCTGGGTAACTTTGGCCGTAGTTATAACTTTGGCCCAAAATTATATTTCCGATTATTATTATTTTTTACAGATTGCCTTAATTGATAAAAAAATAATTTTACAAATAAAAGATAGAAGGTATCTTCGTAAACGTATTTCACCCGCCGAAATGTGTCATTTGTCAATGACAAAATTCAAAAGTTGCCTTTTTCGTGAGTGCATTAAAGACGGTACTTTTGTCAGTGTTAAAAAGTAGCATTCAGCGCTGTTCTTATTAGGTTTTGAATGGTAAGTTGCAATGTATTGTGTTACCAACTTGTCTGCCTATCATCTAATAAATTTTTTGCAATATTTATTACAGTATTTTTTCTAGAAACATCTAAAATATTTCAAAACTACTTTGGATTTACTATATCAGGGTAACATTGGCCCGGGATAAGGTTACACTAATATTTTACTATCATACTAATAATTATGTTGCCAGATTTTGGAAAATGTGTCGAATTTGATATAAATATGTATGTATGTACATTCGATATCGTGAAAAAATCTTTTTTTCCATACAGAATAAGATATCATGCCTCAGGACGAATCTCTTTAATGACAAAGGCTACAGATTGTTGGATTTGGCCAACGAATCGACCAGAAATAGTGCTATTAGCAATTAATAATAATCCTAAGTCTTAGATGAATCGTAAATAACTCGAAAAGGCAGTTATTTTGAGATAAATGATGATTTTTGGCGATGGAATGGGATGATTAGAAAGGATGACTTTACAGCATTTTTTGATAATTAAGTAGTTACTTTTCGGTTAAAATTTTATTTTTTAACAATTATTTAGATATTTTGAAAGGCCATAACAGTCTGATTTCCTATTTTTCCTATCAATACCAAATAATAAAAGATTTAATAAAAAAATATGTTTCATAGGGCAACATTTTATTTCATACCTAAATTTTCCTCACAAACCTTATCTAAGGTACAAAAAATATTGACTTTGGATGTAGACTATATATTTTTCTGCTAGTATTTAGTGGCCAATGCTACCTAGTTCACTTATTTTGCGAGAAATCATAAAAAACATGCACCAGGCCAGGCCTGGGTCAATTTTACCCCAACTCTAATTGTAACTTTGACCCATCGGTTTTATTACTTTTTCATTTCTTTTTTCTAAGAAACTATTATTATATTGCTAGGTTTATAGAATCAGTGGCTCTCAAAGCCATCAAAAAGTCTTCTTGGATGAGTCTTCCGCACTAATTTAAACATTTTTACGGTCTTACTTATAAAAATCTCACTAATCTATACTTAGGCACCGCTTAGTTAAACCGCTCTTAAGAAGTTAATCCACGTTTAACTTTTCATTACTTATAAACGTTGATTAGCTGTTACTTAGTTAAGAAACGAACAAAGAACGATATTGAATGAACGAAATTGTTAAAAGTTCTATTTTTTCCATATTCTATTATCTATGACATTGTCAGTGTCGTGAATTGGCAGATTAAAATAAGAAAATTAAAAGAAAATGAATGTTTTATTATGATTAATGTATTCTAATTAAATTGTCATCTATACAACTAAATAAAATTGGAGTGTCTGTTTGTAATCTTTTTACTAAATTCATCTAAGTATGCATACACGGTATATATACCAAAATAACATTTTTTATAATTTTTGTCTGTCTGTCTGTTAGTTCCGGCTAATCTCTGAAACGACTGGAAACTGAAGCCCGCAAATGGCTTCAAATTTTCGGATCGCATTAATCTCTTCCGATATATTTGACGGCATTTTGATATAACGCGAGCTTTTCGAAGCCAAGGCTATCGCCACTTTGCGGGACAAGCGCGACAGAGTCTGCTGGCTCATGCCGTGAATGTCAGCGTTGTCCTCTTGAATCTGAAAATATAGTTAGGTACATATAGTAAACATTAGTAAGGTACAAAATCTTCATTATACTCCTTTATAGTAAATATATGAAAACTTGAAAAAATAGTAATTAGGCGATTTACCTCATGACGGGCCCAATATCTGATTACTGACATTACTTGCAATTCTACAGAAATGCTGCCACCTCGAGTATCGCCCTGGATATCAGGTCTCACTATTTCTATGATACGACTCATGTTTTCTTTACTAAATCGGTATCTAAGTTTAAATTCCTCATCCGATAAACTTTGTAGCGAATTAAAGCGAACTCTGTAATTCTTCGTCTTTCTTCTCCTCCTAGCTCTGAAACTGCTTAAATCAGCTACGTCGTTTTGGAAATCACGAAGATCTTCCAATCCATCCATGTTTTATGCACAAATATAATTTTTTTTACTAACAAACAATCGCAAGTAAATTGATCAGACATCACAATAGAACAGCTGATTTATGTGAAATCCGCCATCTTGCCGCTTAGCGAGAGTTAAACTATGTCTCGGCAGTGTTTAATTTTGACAGCTATTTAAACCCTACTTATCGACTTCTTAACGCTAAGTAGTGTTTATAAGTGAGGTTTTTGTTAATCCGTTGCTAAGCAATAGATTAAATATTAAGTAACGTTTATAAGTAAGACCGTTATTGCATTTTAATTCCGAAAAGTGGGCCAATGTTACCCAGGTTGACTGTAATGTATATTTGGGGTTTATTACTGTACCCCTTGTTTTATTCACGAAGAGAAATAAGAACCTACTATATGATTGTCAATATGTTTATTTAGACAGTCTTACAATGTTATATTCACAATTTATTGTTAGAGCGATCGAATGCAAGAAGTTAACTTGATAGACATCACCAAAGCAAGAGAGCGGGAAAAGTCAGAGTGACAGACCTCATAAAGGATGCGTTCACAATACGCCACACCAGCCCCCTACGGAGAAAAAAAACATCGAATTTTCTAGTTCTAGACATACATACATGAGCAAAATTGAAATTAAAAAAAAAAAAAAAAAATTAAAATGGATTTAACAATCATTTAAAAAAATAATAATTAAATAAGAATAGAACAAATAAAAGCATTGCAATTCACAAATTTTGAACAAAATGACTTTAAGATGTACATGTTAAATATTTATACACAAAGAAACAAATTTATTTTTACATATCCAAAAATTGTAATGCGCGTAATTAAAGATTAAACTTAACATTTACAAATCTAAAATATTTTTAAATTTCACCTGCCTTCCTGATCTAGTAACACATGGAGCAGGGATAGGAACTGTAGGTGCTGAGGATGGTGAAGGAGGAGGTAACGGTGGAATTGTTGAATGGACTAGTTCTGATGGAGATGAATCAGTTGCCACAAATGCTGGTTTAAGTCGATCTACACTTACCGTTACATTCTTGCCTTTGATTGTGATGGTGAACGTTTTGCCATCACTAGACCTGTCAATTACTGCGTATGGACCGTTGTATGGAGGTTGAAGAGGCCGTCGAACTGCATCTTCTCGAACGTACACGTGTGTGGCTTTTGACATGTCTTTGAAAATAAAAGTTTTTGAAACCGAATGACGTGACGCTGGAGATGGTCGAGTAGTCGACATATGCTGTCTGAGTTTGTTAACGTAATCGGTTGGATTACTGTTAACAGAGTCAGATGGAGACGGTGGAACCACTAGTTCTCCTGGGAGACGAAGGGTTTCTCCATACAACATTTCTGCTGCGGTTGCTTGGAGATCCTCCTTAAAACATGATCGCAAGCCAAGTAAGACGAATGGCAGGGCGGTTGTCCATGATGTGTCATGACACATTAAGGAAGCCTTGAGCTGCCGATGGACGCGCTCAATCATGCCATTTGCTTGTGGATGATAGGCGGTCGCCCTGATTCGCTTGGTAGCGAAGGTGTTCATGAGTCGGCGAAAAAGATCCGACTCGAACTGTGTGCCCTGATCTGTAGTGATAACAGACGGTACACCAAAGCGGGCAATCCATTCACGAGTAAATGTTTCTGCCACCTCTTCTGCTGTTATGGAGTGCATCGGCCACACTTCGGGCCATCTGGTCACCCTGTCTATAGCTGTCAAACAGTACCGAAAGTTGTTGCTAACTGGTAAAGGACCAATTATGTCTATGTGGACATGGTGGAATCGACCAGATGGAGTGTCGAACGTACTAAGAGGTGCACTGTTATGTCTCGTAACCTTAGTCCGCTGACAAGCGTCACAGTTTCGGGACCATTCACGGCAATCTTTATTCATGGACGGCCAAACATAACGTTCAGCAACGAGGCGCGTTGTTGCTCGTGCGCCAGGGTGGCTTAAGTTATGAAACTTAGTAAAAACCCTGCGGCGTAAGTCTGGCGTTACGTAAGGACGTGGTTTGCCGGTTGAAACGTCACAAAATAGCGAGAGGTTCGTACCTGGAATTTCGACTCGTGTTAATTTGAGACTGGATGAATCCAGCTCAATTAATTTCTGTAACTCTACATCAGACTGTTGAGATGAATAAAGTGTATCGTATTCTTCCTCCAGTGTTATAGTTTCTATGCGGGACATGGTATCCGCAACAACATTGTCCGTCCCTTTAATGTGCTGGATGTCTGTGGTAAATTGACCAATAAAAGCTAGTTGGTTCAGCTGTGAGGGAGGTAATTTCTCACGACGCTGTGAGAATGCATACAATAACGGTTTATGGTCCGTATATACGGTAGCATGTTGAGCTTCCAGTATATGCCGGAAATGTTGAACAGCTGAATAAACGCCCAGTAATTCTCTATAATAGGCAGGCCAAACGCTTTGACTTGCAGTTAATTTTTTACTAAAAAATGCAAGTGGCTCCCAACTTTGGTCAGACCACTGCTGAAGACAAGCGCCCACATGAGAACTTGAAGCATCTGTAAACAAACCAATCCGAGCATTCGGTATTGGATGCACTAACAAAGTTGCTTCAGAGAGACTGTCTCTGCATGTGTAAAACGCTTGTTCTAGGTCTGGTGACCAGGGCATTGGTTTTGAGCCCTTTAGTTGGGAAGACGTTAAAAAGTCTACCAAGGGTGCTTGTGCTTTGGCAGCGTGGGGTATGAACTGGCGATAGTAATTAATCATACCTAAAAATCTCCTGAGGCCTTGAGCAGTTTTAGGAAGAGGGAATTCCCGGAGAGCAGTAATTCTATCTGCTGGAGGACGAATACCATCTTTTGTGATTAGGTAGCCAAGGAAGGTGACTTCCTTGGCACCAAATACACATTTGGCGGGATTGACGACCACGCCATAGTTTACCAGCCTCTGTAAAATAATTCGCAAGTGATTATCGTGTTCATCTGCCGAATGAGAATAGACAGGCCCGTTGGCGCAATCGGTAGTGACCCTGTCTGTTGCGCCAAAGGTCGTGGGTTCGAATCCCACTCAGGACAAATATTCGTGTGACGAACACTTGTATTTGTTCTGTGTCTGGATGTCAATATTATCTATTTAAGTATGTATTTAAAAATATCTATGTATGTATATCAGTCTCTGACACCCATAACACAGGCTCGCGCCTACTTTGGGGTCAGATGGCCGTGTGTGAGAACGTCCCAGACCAATATATCGTCTATATAGGGAAAACAAAAATCCAGCCCTCTCACGATCTCATCTATAAAACGCTGGAATGTCTGTCCGGCATTCCGTAAACCATATGTCATATAGGGAAACTCGTATAAACCGAAGGGAGTTATAATGGCGGTCTTGCAAATATCTGCTGAATCAACTGGTATTTGTTGGTATGCCTTCACCAAGTCTAAAGTACTAAATATAGTCGACCCTGCTAATGCATGACCAAAATCCCCTATATGACGCACAGGATACTTGTCTGGGACAGTCCGAGCATTCAAAGCTCGATAGTCCCCACAGGGTCTCCATGTGCAGTCTTTTTTGGGCACCAGGTGTAGCGGTGACGACCACGAGCTCTGCGACGGTCGAGCAGTTCCGGCTTGCATCATGTCCTCGAACTCTTTTTTAGCAGCGCGCAGTTTATCAGGAGCGAGGCGGCGAGGTCGACATGCTACAGGTGGACCGTCTGTTGTTTGGATATAATGCACGGTATTGTGAGTTATTATCCGATCAATACCAGGTGGCTTAGTGGCATCTGGAAAGTCAAGTAAAATTTTTGAGAAACGTGAATTGTCATCTATTTTCACAGTCTTTACACTAAGATGATTCTTATTGCAGATGGAGGCTGGAACCGAGAGGCCAGTTAATCCATCTCGCAACAATTTGTTGTGACAATCTGGTAAAAGATTAAAGTATGCTAAGAAGTCGGATCCAATAATGGCAGTGTCAACGTCAGCTACAACAAAGTTCCACTTGAAATCTCGTCGAAGATTGAAATTCAACAGGAGTGTGCGGCTACCATAAGTTTTTATTGTTGTTCCGTTTGCTGCACACAAGTCGTATCCAGAGGCCTTACAATGACTGTTCATTAGTTTACGGGGGAAACAGCACAGATCTGACCCAGTGTCAATCAGGAATTGACATTTTGTATTCCTGTCCGTGACGAATAGGCGGCGACCTGTGTAAATGCCGCAATCAGTTGTCGCCATTACTGATTGCTGGGAAAGTTTCCCATATCAGGTTGAACCCAGGTACAAGGTTTGATGCATTTATGAGCCTTTGCCTCAAATGTACGATGGTACCAGCACAGTTTTGAGTCTTTGGACTGGTTATATGCAGAACGGCTCTGTGACCTGGACCTTGGCCTTCTATCTCGGTATGACTGACCCGACCCGGATAGTGCTGCAACCTGATTGCACAATTGTTCTACTTTTTGTTCTAGGGCGGTAAACATAGGTGGTGTTGGGGCTGCACTGGCAACACATACAGACAAACCAGGCACGTGCAGCTCACAGATTTTATCGGCCAGTTCTGCTAATTTATCAAGAACCAAATCTGGCTGTGACGCTAGGATCGCTTGTACCTGCTGAGGCAATCTTCTCATCCATAGTTGTCTAATAATGTTGTCATCAGCCATCGCTGAGCCAGCGAGAGACCTCAAATGTCTGAGGAACTGAGACGGTTTCCTGTCTCCTAGTTCTTCATCGCTTATAAGTTGGCGTACCCTCTGCTCCTCAGACATAGACAGACGACGGATCAACTCACTTTTTAGCTTACAGTACTTATCCGTCTGTGGAGGGTTGGTAATTATATCCTCAATCTCTCCGGCTAATCGTTGGTCCAATTGGCCTACAACATAATTATATTTGGTCGAATCAGCTACAATACCAGAAATGTCAAACTGTGCCTCCACTTGGGCAAACCACACAGCTGGTTTGTCTGTCCAGAAAGGAGGTAATTTTATAGCAACCCTATGTACCTCTGGTTTAATAGTGTTTGATTTTTCTGCTATTAATTGTTGGAGATGATCATGCAGCTCTGCATTTTGTGCAGTGAGCTTTTCCATCGCTGCTGAAAGATCCTCAGCCATCTCAAATCAAGTAGTAGCAACAATAAATTTACAAGACAACTTTAATTAATAAGAATATTAAGTTACAATTAATTACAATATTTAGTAGGGTGATGTGGCAAGAATATGCTATTAGTTATGCTAATAATGCAAAATTTTGTTAATCTAGTGATCAAAATCCCCTAACACAACATAACCTGTTATAAGGCATGCACATAAACTTCTATAAAGGCTCGACTTTCCATTAGTAAACTACTAGTTTCGAGCTAATTTTTTTTTTACGTAAAGAACTCATTAATAGTAGCCAGTATACGAAATTTCGTTGCTCGGAAATTAATAGAACTCCTGAAAAAAATTTTTGAAAATTGTAAATTTTTAGGCTTAACATTCCATTACTTAACTACAAGTTGTGAGCTAATATTTTTTTACGTAAAGAACTCATTAATAGTAGCCAGTATACGAAATTTTGGTGCTCGGAAATGAACAGAACTCCTTAAAATTTTTTTGAAAATTGCAAATTTTTATGTTATACAAAATATTCGGACGAACTGACTGACTGATAGCACTTTCCTTAACAGTAAGTTTTGAGATTGTTTTTAATCTGTTGGCCAGTAGCGGGGGGCACGGGGGGCCGGAGGCCCCCCGAAAAAAAAGGGGGGGCTCGGGGGGCGAAGCCCCCCGCCAAGAAAAAACGATACAGTCAACTCCAAATTTTGTTAGGTTAGGTTCAGGTTTGTCTATGTTTATCTACGCAAAAAAGGGACCCCGCGAAGCGGGGTTCCGTCGACATTTGTGACAGAGTCCGACTTGTCTGACACGAAATTACGTTAGATTAGGTTAGGTTCAGGTTGGACTTTTCTTAGTTTTGCACAAAAAACGGAACCCCGCGCAGCGACATTTCGTCGACATAATAAGTGACGAAATAATTTCCGATAAATAACGGAAAAAAAATTATAAATATATATATGCAAATTATTATGAATTGGGTTAATTATGAATTGGGTTAATCGAACTTAAAATGTAAAACTAGAAGCACCCCAGTGCTGACTACAGTGTATCGTTCTGAAGTTATACGTTGTATCCCTACCTAGTATAGGCACCCCCGCATCCGTCGACATTTATTTACACTTTTTACCTTGATAGGTAGGTTATTATTAGCTAGTTAAACTTAGTTCAGATAAAGGTACCCCGCGCACCCCTCCTCATCACCTAATTAGAATGATACGATTACAAACTCGCATGTTTTAGCACTCTTAACCTCAAAAATTAAAAAATTATTTAAAAAAAAAGTATTAATTTCCGAGCAGCCAAATTTTAGTGGGGGGGTGGGGGAGTCGCCCTCCTCCCCCCCACCCACTTTTTACCCCCAAATTAGTAGTTTACTAATGGAAAGTCGAACCTCTATAAATTCTATGAATTAATAATAACCAGTGTAAGTACTAATTTTAAATCAATGTTATCCAATAACCATAAATCAATTAAAATGTTGATGTAAATAGTCTTGAATTAGTCTTCTTTGCCACCACCAAATGTAAAATTAGTATGAATGTTAGTTATACTTGCAAATACGATCTAGCTGCCAGGCGAGTTTTTTAGTAGCACACACAAACACAACATGCACAAAATTGTCATACAAGATTGCTTTTACACTTCACATGCACTAAACCACACTTTGCGCTCTCGAATCGATGTGACTCGAATGAAGTCCACGTGTTTTAACATGGAATTTCCCAAACGCGTAGATGGGCACGAAGATGTTGCATGGCACCAGCACCAGTGTCTGAACTGGCATGAAGTGCCTCTCGCCGAACGAAGTTGTGTCTTGTGTTCTCGCAAGCTTTCAAAACGAGCCGCGAGACTCGTCGAGACTTGTCCGTCGTTGGTCACCACTTTGGGGTTTATTACTGTACCCCTTGTTTTATTCACGAAGAGAAATAAGAACCTACTATATGATTGTCAATATGTTTATTTAGACAGTCTTACAATGTTATATTCACAATTTATTGTTAGAGCGATCGAATGCAAGAAGTTAACTTGATAGCAGTGTTGCCAGTGGCAGATAGTCAAATGTAACATGAGATACCTCAAAAAGTTACATTTTCACGACAAAAGTTACATTTCCATTTTATGTAGAAAACAACATTAATACTATAATATGACACTTTAATACAAAAAACTTAAAATGTTTTCTGTCCCATTAATAAAGCTTCGACAGAATCGTGATATTTTTTGATCAAATAATTGACTGATAATCCTAAAAAAGAAAAACATATTATTAATAATGTGAAAGATATACACCAACAAATTTAGAAAAGTATTTCAAAAGCTAAAATATAGTAAAATATTTTAATATTTTAATAAGTCCTAAAAGTAACGTAAAAGTTACATTTTGAGTCGTGTTACATGGAAGTTACATGAGAGGGTCAAAAGTAACGTAAAATGTAACAAAAGTTACATTCTGGCAACGCTGCTTGATAGACATCACCAAAGCAAGAGAGCGGGAAAAGTCAGAGTGACAGACCTCATAAAGGATGCGTTCACAATACGCCACATATATAAATATGAATGAACAGAGTATGAGTAATAACTTCGCCAAGTTTCATTTCATTCCATCCACGTTTTATTTCGTGATGCGTGCACAGACAGACGACAATATTTTCAAAAAACCCATTTTTGAGTTCAAATTCGTAAAAATGTCCCTGAATTGATACTTAAAAAAAAAAAGGAAAATAGAAAAACAGAAAAAGTTCTTATTCAGTTTTATTAAAGTATACCTATTTATGATACATAATATATGTACAGGGTGTCCCAGAATGAATGGATAATCCTTGAGTCCTGCACAGAACAGCTCTCTAGCGCTTAGAAAAAAATATCAAAAAAAATAAATTCCAAGTGATACCCAAAATATGATTTTTTTTAGAAAAACATACGTTATTTTAGCTTTACTTCACATTAATGTACACAACTGCCACAAATTAATGAAATTCTTGGTGTTTTTGGTGTCATTTTATTCCTGATAGACCATACTACTAGAAATACATTAAATAATATAAGTATCTGTGATACTTTTTTTATAAAAAAAATAAGAACTTGAATTTTTAACATGAAATTTGATACCAAAATAATTTTGACATAGTTTGAGAGTGTTTCATGTAAAAAAAAAGTATGAAAACGTAAGTGTCCAGCTATTTTAAAAACATGCGCAGTTAATACAGATTAAAAAATGGTGTAATACATCATTTTATCTAATACTACTACGAAGTTATTGCTATTGAGATGCAAAACGAGTAAATACGACTAAAATTAAAAAGTTAATGTATTAATACATTTTAATAATAATAAAACATTTCAGGTGTCGCTGCGACCCATAGACGTCCCACTGCTGGGCACGGGTCTCCCCCACAGACACTGCTGCTTCGGGAGGTCTAGAGCATACTCCACCACGCTGCTCCAATGCGGATTGGTGGAGGGGTTAGTGGCCAACCCAGTGTCGAATGTTCTCAAGCCACCCGCACCCACTAGCGCTTACGCATCCACAAACCGACCGCGCCCGTCGTTGCTTAACTCTTAATTATTAACATTGAATCGACGCGAGCCATTGGGCTATGGACGCTACATTTCAGGTGTACATAACATCAATCTTTATTCACAACAGGTGTTCAAATTGTCTGCCACCGATTCTAATACACGCTCGACATCTTCTTTTATAGGCTCTACTAAGAAACCGTGCGTAGAGTCATTCATTTATTTTTGAAGCGGCCTCTTGAACACGGCTGCGTAATTGCTCATTTGAAATTGTTTTCGAGTACACTTCTTCCTTTAGACAGCACCAGTAAAAAACATCCTGTCAGTTTAAATCTGGAGATCGAGGAGGCCACAGAATGGGACCCAAACGACCAATCCATTTGTTTGGATACGTGGCATTTAAATAAGCCCGAACGTTTGTACCATAATATGCAGGGCAGCCATCATTCTGTAACCAATGGGATTCCATTACCTCCTACGAAACAGTCGCTAAGCCTTGTCGAAGACCTTCGGGTGGCTTGAGAACATTCGACACTGGGTTGGCCACTAACCCCTCCACCAAACCGCATTGGAGCAGCGTGGTGGAGCATGCTCTAGGGCCAACCCAGTGTCGAATGTTCTCAAGCCACCCGAAGGTCTTCGACAAACCTCCCGCAGCAGCAGTGTCTGTGTGGGAGACCCGTGCCCAGCAGTGGGACGTCTATGGGTCGCAGCGACACCTGAAATGTTTTATTATTATTAAAATGTATTAAGACATTAACTTTTTAATTTTAGTCGTATTTACTCGTTTTGCATCTCAATAGCAATAACTTCGTAGTAGTATTAGATAAAATGATGTATTATACCATTTTTTAATCTGTATTAACTGCGCATGTTTTTAAAATAGCTGGACACTTACGTTTTCATACTTTTTTTTTACATGAAACACTCTCAAACTATGTCAAAATTATTTTGGTATCAAATTTCATGTTAAAAATTCAAGTTCTTATTTTTTTTATAAAAAAAGTATCACAGATACTTATATTATTTAATGTATTTCTAGTAGTATGGTCTATCAGGAATAAAATGACACCAAAAACACCAAGAATTTCATTAATTTGTGGCAGTTGTGTACATTAATGTGAAGTAAAGCTAAAATAACGTATGTTTTTCTAAAAAAAATCATATTTTGGGTATCACTTGGAATTTATTTTTTTTGATATTTTTTTCTAAGCGCTGGAGAGCTGTTCTGTGCGGGGCTCAAGGATTATCCATTCATTCTGGGACACCCTGTATATAAATAACTTATCAACATGGACGTGGCAGCTCCAATTTCTTTGAATTTATTTTGAGTTCAGTTTACAAAGACCGTTAGTGTGTATTTTATATCACAACCAAATATACCATACTCTCTCAAACATATCGAGTCCTAATTAATAAAAGTACATAGTTTTTATACCATTTCTGTATCTATTTGGAAGTTACGCATGAACTTAGCCCATGAATTGTTATTTAATATATAAATCCCTTAAAAAGGAAGATTGTCGTCATGAGAGTTTTACGAGTTTGATTGACAGTTCTGTTCTGTCTGATTGATATTTCAGTGCTGTGAGTCAATCTTCGTAAATGCGCACTTTCTTCTATTTTTATTTGTGATGTGAAATGAAAACTTGTGGAAAAATGTTAGAAAATTAAAGTTATAAAGTAAGTGTCGATGCTAATAATATAAACTTATAGTCAAAAGTTTATACGTGTACGTAGTATCCCATAATAGTTTGTGGTGAGTGATAATATGTAATAAAATGCCTTGTTATTGACGAAATCAACTTATTCTTTCACCCGGCCTTTATGCCGGAAAATCAATAAATTATGTCAATTTACTGAAGTTGCCTGTGTCCAATCGCAATTAGCAGTGAAATACCAATTATATATCTCATGAAATATACTTACCTTCACAATTTTTTAATAAATAAGGTAGGTAGTAAGACAAAGACAGATACAAGTAGGTATAACAGGTGGGTCTTTTAACTGAGGGTGGTAGGGTTAGTTAGGAGGCAACAAGTATATTATTGTTTGTGACCTGCTAACCTAACATCTAAGTTTTGTTAGATCAATAACCCATTACTGTGGTTTATGGATCTATTTACTTTGGTAGAAGTATTGACGTATTAATAAGTATCTAAGATTATTCATATAACTTAATGGCAAGGTATTCCTGTTGTTATAGCAAGTACTTCTTACCTTGTACCTCATACTTCATTCATCGATCTCATGTTAACATCCTGCCTGCATTACAAATTATGGAATTTAATTATTTATTTATTTACAATAGTGAGTAAACATTACAGGTAAGTACCCAATGCAACCTACAGCACTGAACTTATTTTATAACTAACTACTTCCATATATTTAGCAGCAGTTCTGCGAAATATAGCCTTATGACATTAATCTCGGGTTGGCCACAACACCTACCACCACCCCCCACCCCTCCCACCCCCCAAATCAGGAGCCCTAGCTAGAGCTATATTTTTACCTTAATCTCAATAAATAATGAGATATAGTAAATTCAAATATGTTGAACAATTCTCTGATATAACATTGTAATCTGGGTATTTTTATAGCAGATAAAAATTAATAAATAATAAACAGTAAATATTAAAAACTAATTACACAGTTGTGCACAGCAGGATGTCAGAATTAAAGTTAGAATAGTTCCCCTAAATACTTTTATTAATAATTTCTTACACAAATTTTTACTTAAAATTAAAAGCTCCTGAAGTAAGCGGTGCATTGCAAAGTTAATTATAATATATAGTGTGAAACATTTCCTTCAAGGCAGGCAACACACCTGTGATACCCCTGGAGTCACATGTCCATAGACGACGGTGACCACTTACCATCAGGTGGCCCGTATGTCTGTTTGTCCATCTATACTATATTATAAAAAATAATAATAATGTCCACTCTGATAGAAGTGAGGTAACAAGAGGCATCAAAGCTATCTGTCATATTATAAAATACATAACAAGGAAATTGAATGATGCCTGTTGTATCAGTGAAGAAGAATTGAGAGGATACCTGCATGCTTCAGAGTTCTCCATATTGTATCTGAAGGCAAATCAAGTATGCCATCTGCACATGGCCAGAATATGGCTTACCCCTTCCTTTCCGAGTGGAGAGTAATGTCCAACAGAGGGACATTGAATGGGTTGTAGAGGTATGTGAATGTGAAACAAAAAAAAAGCTAGATCCAACAGAAATTGGATATTTGAATGAAAAAAAAAACTAGTCATACATCTAACAAAATGTCTATCAATTTCAGATGGCATTGTTTAAGAAGCAGGATTTCACACCTCGGGTGCTCTCTAAGAAATGGCTGGCGATGCAGTTCAGGCCAAACATGGTAAGAATATAATGGAGTAGGTTTTTCTTTGTTCCGGGAAATTCGAGTGATTTTAATACAAACTAAACAGTTCATGATTTAAACAAATTAAAAATATTTTTTTTAAAAAGCTTTTTGTAACTTTATTTTTATTTTTGTGCATTGTCATCGGAACCAAATATGTGTGCCAAATTTCAGCTCGATAGCTTCAGTGGAAGGTACACGCTTTTACAATCAAATATTATAATTAAAAGCACATAGTTTACACTTCAGCCCAGAAATAGAGACAACTTGAACGATCCCTAATTTATTTTTGGTTTTTACGTGCATTTATAAAAGCGTGTTTTTCTAGTTTTTTTAAATCTATTAATTTATTTTTTCTTCTAGCTAGTCTACTGCCAGAACCATGTGGTAGCTATCCTGGAGAGTGGCTTGCTTTTCCGAGAGGACAGTGCTGAGATAGAACAGGACGCTCCGTCGTGGATGGAAGCGGAGGGCTTCGGCGGCGCCTGGCTGACGACGGGGGAGAAGGTGGTCTCTGTGCTCGCGGTGTGCGCGGGCGTAGCCCTGTTCCCGCCTAGGAGGTCAGTATCATCATCACAACCCTTTCTTTGTCCCACTGTTGGGCACGGGTCTCCTCTCAGAGTGGGAGAGATTAGGCACTAGTCCACCACGCTGGCCAAGTGCGGATTGGTAGACTTCACATGCCTTGGAGAACATTATGATGTATTCTCAGGCATGCAGGTTTCCTCGCGATGTGTCCTTCACCATTATAGCAAGTGACATTTAATTTCTTAAATCGCACATAACTTAGAAAAGTCATTGGTGCGTGCCGCTGGGGTTTGAACCCGGACCGCTCGAGTGAGAGGCGAGTTCGATAGCCACTGGGCTGTCAGTATACTTGTTTTGTTTTATTTTAAAACTGTGCGTAGTTAACTGTGTTGTAGGTGGTAGAGCCTCGACCCTGTAGCTCGGGACCAGAATAGTTCTACGGTAGCCCCTGCTTGTAGTAAAAGGGGATTTCTGGGGGTAATAATTTCACCTGTCGCTTGGGCTTCTGTTGAATAAAGCTGCATATTTACCTAGTTGTTACGTCAAGCGGACGCCATGACACCCATGAGCGTTTTTGCGCTAAATTCAAATTAGATGGGAAAAACTGTAATAACTTTGATTATTTACTCTAGAGTAAATAATCAAAGCTGTAATAACTTGCGTTAAAACTAAAATTTATTGGTGAAATATTGTTTTTTGATGTTGATGTGTACCTTTATAACTTTATTATTTATAGTTCTACGACAAAAAGTTACTGAACCAAAGTTGTAGAGAATTTAATTTGCAACAAAAATATTGACAAATTTTTTATTAACAGTCTAAGAGATATATCGTAAAAACCATTTCAACCCCTATTTTCAAGATGGCGGCCGTGGGACAAGGCCCGACCCCACAAACTTGGTTTTAGCTTTACACTGACCCCCCCTACACATCAAAAAAATAAAATTGCGTCCTCTAAAAAACGCAACCCCAAATGTAACTTTTCAATGGACTACCTGTTGTCCGGCTGACGGAGACTCGTAATGTTCCAGCGTCCACAGGTGGTCCGCATTGCGCTTGTCGTCGTATCTAGCGCTGCCCGTCTTCTTGCGCTCGGCGCACCGCTGGCGCTGCGCGGGCTCGCTGCGGCCGCTGCTCGCCACCATGTGCGACTACCTGACGGTCGCGCGCCGCGCCGCCGCCTGCTGCAGGGAGTACGCCGCCCTGTACCCCAAGCTGTGAGTGTTGCCACCGATCAGATAACCCTCGTCGCCTCATCATGTTACACCGCTGGCGCTGCGCGGGCTCGCTCCGGCCGCTGCTCGCCACCATGTGCGACTACCTGACGGTCGCGCGCCGCGCCGCCGCCTGCTGCAGGGAGTACGCCGCCCTGTACCCCAAGCTGTGAGTGTTGCCACCGATCAGATAACCCTCGTCGCCTCATCATGTTACACCGCTGGCGCTGCGCGGGCTCGCTCCGGCCGCTGCTCGCCACCATGTGCGACTACCTGACGGTCGCGCGCCGCGCCGCCGCCTGCTGCAGGGAGTACGCCGCCCTGTACCCCAAGCTGTGAGTGTTGCCACCGATCAGATAACCCTCGTCGCCTCATCATGTTACACCGCTGGCGCTGCGCGGGCTCGCTCCGGCCGCTGCTCGCCACCATGTGCGACTACCTGACGGTCGCGCGCCGCGCCGCCGCCTGCTGCAGGGAGTACGCCGCCTTGTACCCCAAGCTGTGAGTGTTGCCACTGATTAGATAATCCTTGTCGCCTGTTACACCTGGCCACCATTTGTTAATTAATTCTTCTATTAGTCTTAATTGCGCGTCAAAATGGGTCTCACTCAGGGGTCGACCTTTTAGTCAAAACTTACAATTTACAAAATTTTTAAGTTTTTAAAGAGCCACAAAAAAAATTTCTAGCCAACAATGAAAAGTACTTGCATAAATAAAGGTTTTTGAAAACAAACTACAATCTATTTATTCATAAGTAAAATATCTATTCATACTAAAGAGTAGGTACTAAAGAGCCTGGCATGTTCTGATTTTTTAACTACATATTTAATTTAATTTTTTTTTTGTATATTAGCCACATTTTAGTTTTTTTATTGTACATTGTGTATTACCACATTTTAAATTTAGATTATTTAAATTTGTTTTTTAATATATATTCGACATTTGCATGCCTATTACTGACGAATACTTTAAAATGGCATATGGGGTGATATGTGGCATATGGGGTGATTCTTGGAATACACTATTGGCTGTCTCGTGTCTGTCCTGATCATGTCATGGTCATACTGTAAATTTTTCTGTACACATTAATTTGAATTTTTAAAGAGTACATAGGATAAAAATATTGTAAATTCTTCCTAAAGCCGATGACCAGATAGATAGTCTATCGTGACTTACGAGTAGACCTTAGCTTAGTGGTAGGTAATTATTGTAAATCTATATATATAAAAGGAGAAGGTGACTGACTGACTGACTGACTGACTGACTGACTGACTGACTGACTGACTGACATATCAACGCAGGGCCTAAACTATAAGGACTAGAAACTTGAAATTTTGCACAAGGGTTCCTTTTATAACGTAGGGGAGCACTAAGAAAGGATTTTTGAAAATTCACCCCCTAAGGGGGTAAAACGGGGGTGCAAAGTTAGTATGAAACTTTGCCGTTTTTGAAGTCGTTAGACGGGTAAACGTCGTTAATGGGTCTAATTCTACGCAAGCGAAGCTGCGGGGGTCCACTAGTTAGCCATAAGGCAGGTTAGGCACCTGTGTAGGATTAGCTATTCATTCAAGGATCAATAGCTCATCCTTTGCCTTATATTAATCAGTTTAGAATAGCATTATATCTCTTCTCTTTAAGGCCCGATTTCACCAACATTGAAATAACACTAGAGTAGCTATCCCAGTATAACTGTACTCTGTCGATTTATTCGATGGTTAACTTCAATTTCGTTTCACCACGGTAATCTAGAGATATCTTAATCTCGCATAGTTACTCTATGCCGTTGAACGAATGAATTGAATGTATGTGTAATGTACCCAAGTAAAATAGACAGTTTGGCTCATACTTGCACAATAGCGCTGTGTATTCTTTTATTTGTTCGGATTATACGTTAACTTGACAATTGAGTTGACAGTGATCCCGTGCGCGGCTTTTTCTATTTTAAACAGTCTAAAGTTTGGTTTTGTTGTGTTTTGGAACTTTTGAACTAGTTTTATTCCGTGTAAACAGATATATAAAATTGTTTTATACAAATCGTTGATTATAAACAATGGCAATTGAAAAGCGAAAGCGATCTGTTAATTCGATGGCATCATAAAAGTCATTGCTGGTTGATCTCGTTACTGAGCATTTTCATGTGATAGAAAATAAAAGGATGGATGGAGTATCAATGAAGCAAAAGCTTGGAGAATGGATAACAATTTCAAGCAAATATAATTCGCAGACAATGCTTTCTCATCCGATAATTTGAAAGCCCAGTGGGAAAACTTATAGAAAACTACAAAAAAAGAAGCATCTTTTAGAAGGATGCAATTAATTCAAACAGGTATTTTTCTTTGTTTCCTGATAATTTTTACAACTTTTTATATATTCCTGTAATCATATTATATTAAAAAAATATATCATAAAAATTAAAAGTTGTGATGAAATTAAAACAATGTGATTTTTTCAGGTGGTGGTCAGTGATTGAAGACCCACCACAACAGAAAATACTCTGCCTTATAACGCCATGTTCTGTGGGCTTGCATAATCCATATAACAGTATTAAAAAGAGTGGTGTTATATGTTTTTACAGTCACAGATACAGTTGCTGGCCCTGAGGTACAAAATAAATATTCAACTGATTCTTGCCCCTTCTGCTGTACATGTCATTGAAGATTGTTTATTGGTACATACCAATATCTACATAGATAATAAATAATTTGTTGGTTAAATTTATACTTTTCAGCAAGTATCAACAGATATTTGTCCACCTAATATTGTATGTTTGCTTTTAGAATGAAAACATAGTTCCAGTTGTGTTGGTTCCAACATAATAGTTGGAGCAAATCATCTTTTAACTGTAGTACATCCTAAAATAATGTTATTATGGTTGGAAAAATAGTAGAGCATTTATCTTGTTTCAGGATTGGGGTGATTACACTCCCAAAAATTTAAAAACGCCCATTTCCAAGCTGTTACAATGTAGTACAGAAGGAAAAAGGCCTACTGCAGGAGAACGGCTTGAATGTATGTCCAAAAGACGGCCACAGCTCTCTACTTCTTCACTAGAAAAGTTAAATGAAATAAAAGGGAACGCTCTCACAACTCAAATGTAGCATGCAGCTAAAGAAAGAGAAGAAGATAAGAATTATTTGACATTCAAATGGATTCAGAGCGAAATTTTGAAACAGGAATAAATTAAAACCAGATTATTACTTTTGGAGTTTATTTATAGCGAATTAAAAAAAATATTAATAATGAATTCAGTTGTTTTATTACAATAAGCTTCGGAAATAGTCATTAATGATAGCATCTCGCGCTACGCTGGGCCTTATTCCTGGTATGTTTATTTCCTGGTATACCGTAGTAGTCCTTGTGCAGAGATGCTATTGCTGTACTGACTTGGTGGATAATTCGGTGTGATGTTGGTGCACTCATTCCGCCATAGTCACCAATGCTCATTTGGGTGTTGTTTGTTGCATAGAACCTTAATGTAGCCAATAATTGGTTGACAGGCGATATTGACCTATTTCTGAAACAATACAAACAAGGGGTAAAATTAGGCTGATATTTATTAGATATTGGGAACTAATATTTATAAGAAATGGGATACAACATACATACATAATACATGTGTGTGTGTGTAAATATGTGTAAAATAGGTACCTAATCAATGGATATAATTTAGAACACTCACCTGTCTGTTCGATACTCCAAATGATGCTCGATTTTTGCCAGTAAATTCAATGCTGCCTTCTTTGATAGACGACATCTTAACACGAAATCGTGGTCGTCATAGTCTTCAAAATAATTAGCCCTTTCCTTAAACCGCCGTGGGCGAGGAAATAAATAATCATCAGTTATAGATAATGCTGTTGTGACACTATTAATTACGATTAGCAGCTTACTCGGCCGAAATCGGCGGTGTATGATTTTACTCTAGTATAGAGATTTTATCCCTAGGTTAAATGTTGGTGAAACGTAAAATGGGCTAACTCGCGAGTAAATAACAACTTATTCCGGGCATAAGATTTACACGACGTTGGTGAAATCGGCCCTTAGTAGTTTGTAGTTACCTAGACTTCGTTAAGCGTGTCTAATCACCTCATAGCGAAATAAATTATTTGACTTTGACTTTGAAATGTACTCGACAGTGAATCGGTGACGACAGTGGTGCAGTCGATGCACGCGCTGCTGATCCGGCAGCAGGCGGACATGGTGGGCCTGCTGTCGCGCGTGTCCAGCGCGGTGCTGGGCAACTCGCCCTGGCTGCGCGGCGACCGGGAGTGGGAGGCCGAGTGCTGCCCCGGGGACAGCCTCATGGTGAGACCTGCGGCCTATCCGATAAGATAAGATAAGATCAAAATCATTTATTACTTAACTCTAAGCTTATACATAGCAATTTAAAAGAAAAACACGAGATTAAACAAAAAAAAAACATAATAATCGGTTCTTCTCGGGGCGTGGGCATCCATCCATCAGCCTTTTGACGTCCACTGCTGGACATAGACCTTTCCTAAACTATACCACTCCGACCGGTCCAATGCTTCTGAAACCAGCCGTCTTCTTCAGGTCGTCTGTCCACCTTGTCAAAGGGCGACCTGTGTTCCTTTTTCCGACTTTGGTCTCCATTCGAGGAGTTTTCATCCCCACCGGTTATCAGACCTTCGAACGACACTTACATTATGAAATAAATTATAATTATTATTTTTTAATTTAGTCACTGGCCTACGCCTGGTTATGATAGATCAGTAGCAATAGATTTTTGTGGATTCGTAAAGTCGGTGTAACTATTTAGCACCCCGTACTCGCTCTTGAATAATGCTTTACTCTGATAGGGAAACTTTATTTGTTTTGAAGATAATATTAATAAGAAAATATTTTTCCAGAAAATACATCACACATTCTTAGTCGTCCAGTCTCTCCTACTGAAATACCTTGCCATGGCGCATTACATTAATACTTTCAACGGGAAAAAGGTTTATATGAACCACAACGAAAGAATCTACTGGTTACACAACGTCGTGATAAAGTTCTTGATAACAGAATACAAGGATAATTACGAGGCGTTAGAACGAATGTATAGATTGCTCAAAAACTGTGGCACTATGGACGACGAAACTATGAATAAAACGCCTGGAGCGGCTATATGTAACAATTGGGTGTACTCTGAAGTGCATACAGATGTAGCCAAATCTTGTCTGGAGCTAAAAACTGCTCTAAGCAAAGCTAACAGCATCGACAAGTTCCTAGATTCGTGTGGCTTGAACAAAATTGAAGTAGGCTTGGATGTTTTAGACAAAGATATCGAAGACTTGATCGACAGCATAACCAAATGTCTGTCTACGGCGCAGAACTCTCAAATAAGGCTAAAGAAGCTTCAAGCAAAAGTGGAAGCGGCCGAACCAAATATCGCAGAGGAAGTTATCGAAGACGTAAATATAGTTAAAATTGAAGATAAAGAACCCGAGGCTAAAGATGAAGTATTCTATTGCGTTAAAACAGAGGAGGATGAAACAGTGCCACAAGCGGGAGATATACTCACCGCTCCGGGATTGAAAGAGAAGGAGGCTTCGAAAGTGGTATTGAACGAGTTGAAAAGGAAACTGGGGAAAAGAGAGGACGTGATGCGCGAGCGAGAGAGACAAGCGCTGATGAAAACGATGCCAGAGTACAAAGACAACGTGCCAGAGTTTCCGAGACAGATACAGTTAGACGAATACGCGGATAGAAAAGGTGTCTTAAGTAAATGGTCGATGGAAAAACCTAAGAAGAAGTTAATGCGGCGTTACAAGATCGGGCGCAAGCAAAAGTCTCTTTTGAAGAAAGGTGAACTTAAAACAGATGAATATAAAGAAGATAATGATATAAAATATGACGTTGATGAAAAATTAAAACTAAAAAACAGTCCAGTAACAATACGGAAGGTGAAAAACATGATAGTAGTAACAAAATGGCGGAAAACAGAATCTCCTCGAGAATTAGATTCAAGTGGATTGTCCAGCGGTTTGAGCGACGTCGAAGCCTCAGCTTCGAACAGATCAGTCAATCAAGCAATTAACGTTAATTCAAATCAAAATCCAAAGGATACTGGAGCGAATAAAATTTCTAAGAAAGACTTGGAACTGTCGCCGTCTTCTGAAAGCGATGATGAGATGGCAAGAGAATTACTCAAAGACGTGAGAAGACATAGAGCTACGAGGAAGAAAAATAACCAGGTGAAGAAGGTAGTCCCTGGTACTGAAGTCGACGAGAGTTTGAGGCCTATAGAGTACAGTTTCGGAACGGGCATGGCTATGGCCTCAGTGCTTCATAGCAATGCTAAGGTGCCCGCTATGGCTCAGGAGGAAGTGTTTATCGGCGATGGAGAAGTGTCAAATGATAGCGGTCATAGTGACGAGGGTTAAGATTGGTTAATAACAATTAAAAATATATGGATAAAAGTTAGTTGTGAGACCAGTGTTATAGACTGGAGAGGAATAATAGTCACAAATATCGACGGAACCCTTTTTTTGTGTAAATAAACATAGACAACTCCTAACCTAACCTAACAAATTTGGAGTTGATTGTGTCGTTTTTTCTTTGCAGGGGGCTTCGCCCCCCTACCCCCCGCTTAGTGACATACAGTACGAGTTTAAGATAGATGGACATGAAATGTTCAGGTTAGGCATAAAATTTAAATTTACAAAGATAATAAGAACCCCGCACATTGAACGAGTTTTCAATTTGCCTTCGGCATTTTACATAACGCCGAGCGTTTATAAACTGCCGACGCCGTATGTAAACGGCGGAATTATACAATATGCCTGCGACATATATGTATACATGATGTGTATTGCACATCACTTGACAATATCGGTAATGGTATTATGTCGTGTCTAATACATGTAATGTAACCTATAGAAGTTTAACGAAACTTGGCAAGCGAAGCACACACAAATATTAATATTGTGTTGTGCATGTGATTGAATTCATGCGGTGACACACCGAGTCCTTATGTCGTAATCTAAACTTATGTATTGTTAGAATTTGTCTGAAATTCAAAGCTCAAAGTTTTGTGAAACAAATCATCTGAATTAGTAGTTTATTACAACATGCTGTAGAACAAATAAATGCGTTTGTATCAGCTGTGATCTGTCCAACTTTCGTTAGCCGACCTGATTATCTGATTACAGAAAAATACAGAAGCTTTCTGATTTTTTCCTTATTCTATGACATTTGTATTTTCGGACGCGCAGTTTCTGTATTTTTTGTCATTTACCTATTATTATTATATTATTTATGGCGCGCCGATGAAATTGCGTTGACATTTTCTCTAAAGTTTACGTTTAAAATGTGCATGAAGAATCATCACTGCAACTACGTCGGTGCGTAATAAAATATGGCCCAATAAATGAATGTTATGTACATTTTATTTAAACTTCAATTGTTGTTCAAGCACTAGATTTATAAATTAATAATTGTATATTTTATTTTAATTAATAATTGTATAGTTGTGTAGAGGGCACTAGCGTAGTGATGTTCACAAATTAAAATATCTAAATCCATATTTCAAAAAGAATTAATTTAGTACTATGTAAATGTTACATTATAAGGTTTATTTGGTATTTTTGCCACAATCCGTCTTTCAATCAACACTGGAACAGCGTGGAGGAAGCTTCAAGACTTGAGTTGTATGCACTAGTTTAGCTTGATTATTGATTATCGACAGCCTCGTTTTTCTGGTGCTAGCCAGCGCGACTGCTGTAGAGATCCTGGGTTCGATTCCCAGGTCGGGCAAATTATTAATGAGTTTTTATAAATTGAAATTCTCAGTAGCATCTTGGAGTCTAGATTTGTGCCCGGTGTATGGGATAGGCTCACCACCTCATTACCTAAACCACTGGTGAATAGTTAGAGAATAGGTTATGTTGTTTCCGGCATTATGGGCAAAAATACCAAATCTTAAGCCCGTATTACCAAACCAAACTTACTCTTAGTTTGAGAAAGGACATTAGTAAACAATTAAACTGGATCACTGGTCTTAGATTAGACCAGACAATCTGAGTAGTAGATTAGACTAAGTTAAAAACATGTCATATTTAGTCTTACTATCAATATAGTAGATATTTGTTGTTACAGCATTTATGATTATCTAGTCAGTAGTCATGTTATGGGTGTTATTTAATAGTAGTTTTTTGAAGTGAAAACTTCTTTAGCGGCGTTGAGCACTTTTTCTGTAATGGGTATAAAATCTTAAACTCGCGTCAGGACACGTGACCTGATCGAAAAATCGTAAGACGGATGGAGAGTAGACAGCTATCCCCTCTCTACGGCGCGGCGAAAATGTATGCCTGGGCCTACTGTTTCGTTTAGGCAGGAAAAAGTCGTTGAAATTATGGATGAAAGTTGATTTTTCGGAGAGATAAACTTTTTAATGTAAAATAATTGCAATAGAATAGAATAGAATAGAAAACTTTATTTAAAACAGTAAATATACAGCAATCAAAACTTACAAAAAATATAATTATAAACGAAAATAATAATTAAGAAATGCCGCATATCCCTGTCCTAAAAAGGTCATCACTCAGCATATGCTGCGACGATGAAGTCGCAACGCTGATTTTCAGTGATGCCTGATTGAGACGGTATTCGGTTGACGAGCACAGAATACTTTACAGAATTTACTCAGAGTTATTATTTACTTAATAAGAGTTAAAGAAAATAGTTTAAGTAATCCTATTTAAAAAAATATATAAAAAATCTACAATTAATTACTACATTATGACAAATGTTTTGAAATTGTTTATACCTAATTTATTTTAAGATCAGTACCATCATATTATTACCTAAGCTACTACTTCAGCAAAATTATGAACATGGATTACAACAATATTTTAGTATTTTCTACAGAGAAAATATTAGCATGTACCTACCTACATATATAATAGTTTTAAAATATTAAAGTACCTATATTATATACTTTTTACGCTTTTATATACAAATTTATTACAAAGACACCTCATTTACGGCTACAACACAATCCAATCAAATAAGTAAGGTTGAAGTGCGTAATTAGGTATGTATATTTAAACAAATTGTATTTAAAATACCTATCTACTCCTTTATTTTAACTATTCTAAGAATAACAATAATAACAAATAATTAACAAAATAGAAACAAAAAGAAATAACAAGTTGTGTAAAATACAAAGCCTGTAGTGGCTTGCCACTACAATTAATACTACAAATAAAATAGTAGGTACTTATAGAAAATCATAACTGTGTAAGTACCAATCTAACATTTATTTAATTTAAATTTTGAGTAATTTATTTTTATAACTAAGTCGGTACCTGCTAATTTATTAGGAATGCTCGAATGTTGCAATTTGTAGCGAAAACCTCATGCAAAGATGGTGTCCAGGTCTTTTTCGTTACGTATTCGGTGAGCTGGGGATCCAGGTTCGCGTCGTGCGTATACTTTTCCCCCACGGACCCAAATAAATCGCCAGCCCTTCGAAAGGCTAACTCGTCGAACTTCAAATAGTAATTTCCTCGTCGTTTGTGTGAGTCTCTCGTTAATATAAAACGGAAGACGCTGTTTAACGCCTGGGCTTGCTGCGGCCGTTTCACTGGAGACAGCGGCGCCGGCGCTGGGAACGCGGCGCGCGCGGGCGGCGCGCAGCAGCTGGTCCCGCGTGTCGTGCCGCACCAGCCGCACCACGAGCGGCCGCGGCCGGGGCTCCTCGCCGCTGTCGCCGGCGGCGCGCCGCGGGCCCATCCTCTCCACGCTGACAATATCGCGGTCTTCCACTACCACTCCGACCTCCTTACTGACCATGGATAGGACTTGTACCGGAACTTCATTACTAGTTTCCTTTACACCAACAATAACAAGGTCGTTCTGGAATTGTGCTTGCTCACACTCATCCATATGGGATCTAATTTCGGACAAGGCTTCAGTCACCGGGCCCAGGGAGTTAGCAGGCACTTGCTGCTGATCAGAGCTATGTTTCTCCAAATGCAATACCCGTTCTTCGACTGTATTCAATCGTGTACTGAGTTGTGCTATGATGGTATTTAAATTAGACACTTCCAGTCTAAAACTTGAAATTTCTTTTGAGACGCTAGACAGCTCCACCCGAAGTAAGCGCATTTCATTTGCAAGAGCACTTTCCGGTTCTTTAATAACAGACCTATAATTATTCGGCTCAGTGTCGGTATCGGTGGCAGAATCACCTGAATTTGGAGTCTTTTGTGATTTGGATACCAGATTCTTTGTTTGACATACCATACAAATAATTTTACTTGGTATATTACCATTTGGACATATGCAATGCCGATGTGAGACCGATGTGCATTGTTTGCATTTAACACCTTCTGTTCTAACCATTTTCTTGCAATATTGGCACTTATTGCTAGGCATTTTATTAAAATTTTGACGAAACTGATTGTCTACAAGATTGATTCAATTCGCGTATTTATTAAGTAGGTAGTTCGAAGTTTTAGCGTCGGTACTTCCCAACTTCGTGATATGAAGAATTAGTTGTCACAGATTTATATTCACTTTTACAGTGCTTATTCACAATATAACAATAAAAACATTTATGCGAACACTTTCAAACACTGCAAACGACTGTACTGTTTATAAATATTTAAGAAAATTTACACTTTAACCCAAGATTCTATTTTTTCACCGATGATTTGTCACAATTACGTGCGTTCGTCTCGACTACCGAATACCCTCTCAATAGTTTTAAAGTGTTAAATTTTTAATGTAATATAAATTGTCATGTTTGTGTACGATAGCGCAATAAATGAATATTGTATTCTACCACATAAATGATAGTACTTTTATACTGATAAAGCAATTGGTGCAAAATTATTCCCTAACCATTCCAAAATATCAAACATGCTCAACGTTAATAATCAAGTTTTCACTTCTGCCGGCACTCCCGGAGTGCAACCCGTCTTTATTTTTTTTTTATAAATATCTTGGACATTCTCACACACGGCCATCTGACTAAAACACAAAGTAGGCGCGAGCCTGTGTTATGGGTGTCAGAGACTGATATACATACATAGATATTTTTAAATACATACTTAAATAGATAATATTGACATCCAGACACAGAACAAATACAAGTGTTCGTCACACGAATATTTGTCCTGAGTGGGATTCGAACCCACGACCTTTGGCGCAACAGACAGTGTCACTACCGACTGCGCCAACGGGCCTGTCGTTATTTAATAATTAATTATTTATTAGTTGTTATTTAATAATTATAAGCGTGCACAATAACATGAGACTGGCGGAGAGTGCCGCCCCGTCCGCTCCACGTCGCACCTCCTCGGATCCAGATATCTACGCGTTAGTTTCACCTTTCACTCCATCGGCCGGTGCGTCCGAGTAGAGACAGCGGCAGCACACAACCTACACGTGAACTGTTTTGTCAACTGTTTAAAAAGTGAAGTGAAAAGATGCTTTTATAAGACGTTATCACGTAAAATTATCGTCCGTTAACCGACTTTACAGACAAACAGTAATTTTTTGTACACTGTACGTACAAGCATGCCGCTGTGACGTATCCCGGTTGGACAGGTGTAGTTGTTGGTTTAACTTTTTTTAATGGCGACTTTCTTAGCCCTCAAGGGTAGTATCTGTCTTAACTAACGTCTTAAGGTTATGGGTCTTGCTGTATCCTCGTTTGCTAGCTTTGGATGTTCTTTAGACACTGGAGGATATTATTGGATGATAATTGAAAATTAATTAATCCTTTTTGTATGTTTTTAATACCCCGAAATACAATTTTAATCAGTAGAAGCGGAGGGTTAACTAAACAAAAATATTTACAACATTTCATATAAAACTTAGATGTCTCAATTACAACATCAATCATAAATAACCACAAAAATAGTATTAGAATATTGATTACTTACCTAATGAAAGTAACTAGTGTGAATTTATTATTTATTTTATTAAGCGATGTATGTTATTAATTATTACTACTTAAATATCGTCTATAGCACATTTCTTTTTTTTGAAGTTATACTTCATTTGGCGCGTTAGGGAAAAATGATGAGAGTAAATTTTTACGATGCGCGCGCACACCGTTACAAAAAACCGACACCCTGAAGTTAGCTATAAATGCTATAATCAACATTGTCAAAAAATGGTTTGACAGTGTACACTTTCAATTGTCAACGTCTGCGGGCTCATTTCGGTGATTTTTTGTGATATATAAATAAACTTTATTTAACTAGATAATGCGTTATAATAAAACTTTCAATGTATTAAATTCCTTTTATGTATTGCCTAGTTTCCACCTCGAAAATTATTTATTTTCAGTTGTTCTTCTTGTGACAACGTCATTGTCATGGTGATTGAAATAAGCATCGACAGTGCAGGTTGTTCATGCAAAGGTTAAACAAAGAAGTATAACTTCTAACGCGCGTGTACATAAGTACACACAAATTTTTTAATTACTATGTCAGTTACCCAACAACATGGTGGTTATATATGTATATCCGATATATTATAGTAAAATAAAAAAGTAATGTGAGGAGTGTTAGTCTCGCCCTATATGTTCATCATATCCCATTATAAATTATTATTTTTTTAGTAAATGTTGCAGGCATCATTAATCTTATATATAAAATTTCCGTGTCACAATGTTTGTTGCAGTACTCCTCCGAAACGGCTTTACCGATTTTTACCAAATTTTATATGCGTATTTAGTAGGTCTGAGAATCGACTAACATCTATTTTTCATCCCCCTAAATGTTAAGGGTAGTCCATCCCTAATTTTTTTTTTTTAATTGTTAGATAAATTTTTATTTTTGTATTTTTTTATGATACAACATTAGAAAATACATACAACCCTGAATTTTCAACCCTCTACGATCAACCAAAAAGTATTTATATGGCAAAACAACGTTTGCCGGGTCAGCTGGTTTATTAATAAAAATATGAATGTATTGAACCTTTTCTTTTATTTTCCTTTTTATACATAACATCCTCATGCATCTTCTCCTACAAGCTAAGTCGAGGCACGATTCTGGCTAGGTAGTCTATATTTACTCTTGTACGTACTACAAATAAGTCCTCGAATGAATTATATATACTGAGTAATTAAATTTAATATCGGTTGTAACAAACCAGAGAAGAAACCATACGACTGACTTTTCTATGTGACTAATCGTTAGTGGGCACCAGGTCGGAGTGGTGCCGTTTAGGAGAGACCTCAACAGGCTAATGTATAGCTAGGTAGGTAAAAGGTTGGTACACTGTAAAAATTAAAATGACTAAGTTTGGAGGGCTTGATAGACTTCACAGACAATGCAAAACTTGTTTCTTTTGGCATACCTAAAACATTCCAACACGCGCAAGTCTATTTATACAAAGACATGATGTCAAATGATGCGGTGTCAAACGGTGATGCAACTTCTTATAGATAACAGCTGTTGTCGCAAGGGTTGCCAACTCTCCCGGAATTCCGGGATTCTCCCGTAAAAAAGCAAAAAGTTTTTAAAATCTCCCGGCTCCAGGAACGCAGCCAAAATCTCCCTGATATTTTCATCGCTTCAGTCCGCCTCGCGCGCCGCGTAAGTAAAAAAGTCAGCGTAATAAACGAACTCGAAAAGTCGTAATCGGCTGAATGAAAGTCACGTGAAATCTGAAATACAGGTGTGCACAAATTTCAAATACACCTGTAAAGAATTTTACGATTTTATTATTTATAATCAAAAGGTACTACAAGCTGTTCGCAGTGTAAAAAAATACACTTTTAAATAAAAAATTGATTTTCATTGCTTTTTCATTTCACCTCCCGGATTTCTGATCCACACAGTTGGCAACCCTAGTTGTCGCAGAAAGATAAGTAAATGATTAATTTTACAGACAGCCTATGTTGATAGCCCATTGGCTTAAGAACTCGCCTCACTCGAGGTATCGGTTCAAATCAATGTCTTTTAGTTTTAAGTTAGGTACGTGAGAGTTTACAAAATAAATGTCACCGGCTGTTACAGTTTTTTTAGTATAAAGCACTGAATTCACTTTATTTTATTACCTAGCCTGGTTATTTTCCAAACAGACTAATAAGTAATTTATTTTTAACTTAAACTGCTATACGTATTGATAAATATTTATGTTCATGTACATTGTACACTGACACAACTCTTTAGTTCTAACGTTTAATGGTGTGGACATTGTTTTTGGGTTGCTTCAGGCACTTATGCACGATGACAATCAACACAAGGTTTTTTCTTTTGAGTCTTCTGTCCTTACTCGTAAGTCCGTATATCAAGGAGCTGGATTGCCTCTACATTCTCATGATGATGAAGCCTGTTTGTGAGTTTGGGTGTAATTTTAATTATTATTAAAAAAAACATACCTACATTAATATAGATTTTTAAATATTTTTTTAAAGCATCATCAGCTACATGCCATGCACCTATCTAAATAGTAACTTCATGCCATCATAGATGGCTATAGTTGACATAACAGCACCCCGTATTTCTCCGATGAGGTAGACAGTGGCTGTGCACCGCAGAAATTAATCAAGATAGAACGGTGAACTGGGCATATACCCCGTGCCGCAATCTTGCAATATACTGCTAGATATCTCGCAAGTACGGTAAGTTACGCTATCGATAGATTTGATTACAACTAAAACGAGTGTGTCACCTCACTAAGTACTATAGTGTGACGTCACATAGTAGGCGGGATTGGGAAGGGCTGACGAAAAAAGTGACACGCATCGTTTGTATCAAAATAATGATCGCCGTTCTATCTTGATTAGATTTGTGGTGTACACCAACTTTCGATTGTTCACAAGCTATGTTAGTAGAAGCTAGAGTCCGCACTTAAGTACGATATGGCAATTATCTACATGGGACCTATATGGTCAAATGGGTGCACTACACGCTTCTGCCTACCCTTTCGAGGACACACAGGTGGCGTTACGTAACGTTCTTACAACAGCGGAGCGTATGAATATTCAAGGTTTGACTGTAACATTCCAGTAATTAATTAGTTCATAGCACTAATGAGTGATTTGCCGGCTGTGTCTCAACAAATCAATTAAGCTATCAGTGGCATCAGCACAGTGGGGCAAAATGCAGGCTACTCGGTGAGTTAAATATTGTTATCAAAGACTACTTATACAGGGTTACAGGTTAAGTCGACCTATTCCCGTTAAGGGCGTGTAGGTCACATCGTTTCTGACAGATCTGACTATAAAATACCCTATCCTAAATCTAACCGTTTTCGAGATATTTGAGTTTAATTGTTTTTTATAAAAAATACCCGATTTTCGGCTATCAGCTTAAATATTTTGAAATGTGTAAGTCTTATTATTACTATTATTTGATTTTTACATGTAAAATAAGATGCTTTATGACCTCAATAACCAATATTGTACGTAAAATGATTAAATAAGTCATTGTAGGCGATTAAAACTTATAAAAACAAATAAAAATTTAGTAAGTTCATTTTTCTATCAATAAAATCTAAATAAAATATTATGGCTCCCGTTCTGCAGATGTACTTAAAAACATCTACGTTTCATCAGCTATCCAACCAGGTATAACAATCTAGGGTTATAATAAACATTCATAGAAAAAACTTAGTTTCATTAGCTACAGGGAATGCAAACAAAAGTTAAATAAAACGATAGTAAGTACAAGATACTACATTAATAGTACATTATGATACAAGTGCGGTAAGTTGAAAATTACAGCCGAGGCGATATTGCTAGCACGAGCCGCGTTAATGTGTTATAAATTACATTTGCTCGTAAAGGGCCCCTTATTTCACCAATTTCAATATCGCAATGTATCTCATTACCGCACTTGTGCGTTTTACATTACATTACGGCACTTGTGCTGTAATGTAGGTTTTTTTTTAATAAGGTAAATGGCACGGTCTAACAAGATGCTCCGTCTAAAACGACCAGTACTTTTTCAATCTTAGCAAAGAGCTTTTATGTCAGAAAAGTGGTCAACATTTTATGAATAAAATTAACTTTGGGAGATAGAATATAAAAAATAAACATTTAATTCTTTAATTAAATTAATTTTGACAATAAATTACAATAATTTATCTGTAACAAAACAATTAAATATTATTTTACCTTATCAGTAATACTGGCTGTTTTTTTTGTGCCTTTGCCTTAAAAAAAAGCGCTGATGCGCGCGCATCGCTAATATGAGAACAAGTAAAAATTAATTCGTGCGCTTTTGCTTTTCGCTGTAGGTTTTGTTTTTATTTGAAAATGTCGTCAAGTAATGATGAATTTATTAATTTATTTCCTCGCAAATATGTTATAAAACGTCGTATGACACACGTGCGCTTTGATAATTACAGCCTCTGCTTTCTTGTAGCCCTCGCCTGCGGCTCGGGCTAGCAATATCGCCTCGGCTGTAATTTTCAACTTACTGCACTTGTATCATAATGTACTATTAAAGTTCCAAAAAAAGTCTAAATTTCCTGCTCGACATGTCCGCCTCTGTTTTGCACACATCTTCGCATTCTTTCACGTAGTCCACTTTTTACTACACCATTAGTTAAATTTCTTCAAAAAATATTAGTGGAAGTGGTTGGATCCAATCGAAATCGTTCCACTATCTCATTGTTTTGTTCTTCGTCGTCGTCAATCATACGTGGTCTTCCCAAGTCTGTACGTAGTCTTGAAACGGAGCCAGTTTCTCGAAGTCTTCGATAAACTCCACCGAACACGCTTACATCCGGCACTCGACGGCCGGGATAGCGTGTTATGTACTCATAGCGAGCATGTACGGACACACAGTTGCAGTATCCGTAGCAAATTAACATGTCAGCATATTCCTCATTCGTGTAGGTCGTCATCTTCACACGCACAAATCAGAGATTAATTATTCTTCAGACACTTTTTAATACAAACATGTATGTCATTTGTGACATTTCGATGTGATGTTACACATTTATTAATTTTTTATTTAACTTTTTTTTCCTTCAGTCAATGAAACTAAGTTTTTTCTATGAATGTTTATTATAACCCTAGATTGTTATACCTGGTTGGATAGCTGATGAAACGTAGATGTTTTAAGTACATCTGCAGAACGGGAGCCATAATATTTTATGTAGATTTTATTGATAGAAAAATGAACTTACTAAATTTTTATTTGTTTTTATAAGTTTTAATCGCCTACAATGACTTATTTAATCATTTTACGTACAATATTGGTTATTGAGGTCATAAAGCATCTTATTTTACATGTAAAAATCAAATAATAGTAATAATAAGACTTACACATTTCAAAATATTTAAGCTGATAGCCGAAAATCGGGTATTTTTTATAAAAAACAATTAAACTCAAATATCTCGAAAACCATTGAGTTAATTATATATCAATGTCGAAAACGGTTAGATTTAGGGGTATTTTATAGTCAGATCTGTCAGAAACGATGTGACCTACACGCCCTTAACGGGAATAGGTCGACTTAACCTGTAACCCTGTATTTCTTGAATTCATAAAAGCATCACAATAATATCACAGCTTGTCATCTTTCATAACAGTAAGTAACAAGGTCATTTGTTCTGAGTTATTATACGTATTATGTACAACTATTTATTCTAAGTAGTACCTACTTGTACTATTATTCTGTGGTAGTAGCACAGAATAATAGTACAAGTAGTAGGTATGTCTAGGAAGAGGGAGAAGGCCGATCCCGTAGACGGAGATTACTTTCTCTGTCTACGGCCGATCCCGACTATAGACATGGCTGTTACAGTCACACATTGGTCTGGGTGGAGGCTCAGCTCAGACCCACAGAACATAATTGCTCAGTCTGAGACCTCTCTTCATAGCGTTCACTGATTGTGACTATAAGTCCGTCATTGTTATAAAAAAAATGATATAGACTATAATTGTCCTCCAAGCTGTGGTTTTACTGTACCGTTCGAAGTGTATCAGGGATATTATCGATTACAGACTAGTGACGACAGCAGATAGGAGCTGGAATACTTATTTGCCCTCACTTAAGTTAAATCGTTATCATGTGTAAAAAAAAATTTGTAAATAAAACTATTTTTCAGGACGATATTGGTCCTGATTGCTGCATATTTAACGGTGGCTGCGTCACAGGACGGCGGGCAGCCCACTTTTGACGTCACCACCATGTCCACAGGTATTCTGTCAACCGATGCCGCGATGGGTACGAGAAATCCTCGTTTTGTCACACGAAAAAATGGCCGCTCACTGACCAGGTGTGCCGATGAACTGGATGAGGGCCGGATTGGGTAGAGTGGCCTAAATCAATGCACTCTTATAAGGCTAAAGGGTGAATCCTCAGATTACCACCTAGGTATATTATCTATGGTTGGCTTACTTATCTTACTTCATACACCGAGTTATGCGACGTCGAATAGCGACGCGAGTAGAGCGCGGTTGGTGAATGAGCGCTTGTGGCAATATTTAGTGGTAGCTTAGATACCTTACCTTTATACCTACTATTTTATGATATGTATTGCTTCTAGCGGCCGTGCCAGAGGCGTTGTGCAAGACTGGTAAAGGAATGTCCGGCGCGTGCGTGCGGCGCGAACGCTGCGACTACGGCACGACGGCCATAGACTTCACACTCTACCAGCCAAGGGGCTTTAAAACGTACGTACTGTTCAGGGACGGTTCTAAAGCGCCTGAGCTTGCCACAAGGCCGCGATGAAGCTCACCATCCCGTTCGGTGACGCTGTAAAGCTCGGTATGACCACGCAATAAAAGGTCTTCGATAAAAAAATCCGGTGACGCTCTGTAACGCCAGTAGCGCCTACAGCAGTATTTCATTTGAAAATATCCTGTGGGTTATAGTAATAAAAGGAGTGGAGCCCTAGCTATGAAAAATGCAAGCGGCGTAAGTATCGACAAACCTCAATGGATAGGTTTATTCCAAGCTTCATCTAGTTAGTAGGTACTCTTAGTAAATGTATAATTAAGCCTTCATTAATAAAAACGAGGTCTAACGTTGGAGTTTGGCGGCAAGTACACAAGCAGTACAGTACAATCGCAAAGGCGATTTGCGATTAACCGTTCGAGGATTAGTTGTAGATTAATTTTTGGTTTGTAATAATGGAGTTCCGCAAAGTAACGCCTGATAGGTACAATAAATTATGAATTCTGTTCTCATAAAGAAAACTCTTCTCAGGACCTGTCCTGTGGGAGAAGTGTGCTGTCCTCCCGAATACCTGGTCCAGCACGACGATACAGTAAAGGCTCCGGACAATGGAGACGGAGTGTTCGAATTCGACGATGACGACTGATAAGAATATTTTAAGAAAAATAATTTGTTGTTCGATGAATGAGATAAAATAATGTTGTGAAACAAATTTTATTAAAAGCTTTTATTTAACTTCACTCGTATGTATCTATGTATGTATGTCCTGGAATCGTGCAATCAATATTTCACCCAATTCCACTGAAGCTATCGAGCTACAATGCAAGAAAAAAAAACGGTATATTTATATGCAACCGTTTTGTCGAATACATACCTAAATCATGATAACGATTTAGTGGTTGGATAAGTAATAGGAATAGTAATAAGTACGTAGGAAATGATACAAAGTATGAAGATTTTTCATGGGATTCTTTGGATTAATAACACTACCCATCCGTTGCCGCCCACGACAACTGTGACACGCTCAACAAGAATCATAAACTAGATTATCTATTAGGATTTTCTAACTTAACATGTTCGGTAGCAGCTCGGAGTCTGGATTTGTGCCGGGTGTATGGCAATAGGCTCACCACACATTACATGGGACCTAAACGTAACCACAGAATACTTTATAGTAAAATGAGGTGAAAAATTTGGTATACACACCTCTGGCTATGTGAAAAATGGGGTATAGGTAGGTACACACCTCTGGCTATCCCTTCGGTGAAACACAGAAGCATCAGGTTATGTTATAACACCCAAAGTTATTATTAGAAATGATACTAAAATTAAAAATATGTACACCAAAACGTTTATTTTCCATGAATAAATATGAAATGGTAATATTTTGGTCATCAATGAAATGAATAAAACTTTAAAACGAAAATATCAAATCAATAAGAATTCTTAAAAAAGTGCAAAATAATTTTTTTTTTTCATTTTAAAATGATAAAAGCTATCAAAGTCCTGCCTTGCAGGGGCAAGGGTCAATAGTACCAACAAATAGAATGAGACTAACTAGTAACTTCATTCACACATTATCACTGAAGTACCGCTCACTTGGGTATGTAGGGAAACCTCAAGCATAGAGAAAAAAAACCCCAAACACATGCGGCAGGGCTGTGAAAACTGGCTCTAACTCGAAGCGCAGTTTACAGGGTAGGGCTGTGAAAACCGGTAGTCTACAGTTGCATCTTGTTGCAGTCCGGACACCGTTTCATCTTGCGACCGCGACGATGCTTCGAGTCCGCCCTGTAGTCGCGGTAGCTCGGAGTCCGGTGGCGCGACCTCGAACGAGACCTGGAGAACGTCATCACCATCATAAACATCATCATTAATTCATAACATTAACCATCGTACCTCTTACTTGGTGATTAACAGATTATGTAACCGCTCCACCCATTCACAGCCGCCCATGACAACTATGACTGACTTTGAACTACTCTAATAGGGATCAGGATAATTTACGCTGCGACCCATAGACGTCTCACTGCTGGGCACGGGTCTCCCCCACAAACATAGCTGCGGGAGGTCTAGAGCATACTCCACCATACGCTTCTCCAATGCGGATTGGTGGAGGGGTTAGTGGCCAACCCAGTGCCGAATGTTCTCAAGCCACCCGAAGGTCTTCGACAGGCTTAACGACTGTTTCCACCATTGAAAACAACCGGGACCAGCGGCTTTACGTGCCCTCCGAAGCACGGTAGCGTCCATGAAATTATGCCACTAGCGATCACCCATCCACAAACCGACTGCGCCCGTCGTTGCTTAACTCTTTCGATCACATTGAATCGACGAGAGCCATTGGGCTATGGAGGCTACGGGAGCTACAGGATAATTTAAAGGTCTTAAATTCAAGTTAACAGAGGCAGTTACAGAACATTGTCAGTCAGTTCATTAGTGGGTATGAGGACTGGGGTCTGTTATTTAGTTAATTAGGTGTTAGTAATGGTCCAGTTAATAACAGTTAGTCAGAATCTCGTTCTAAGTCTGTCACAGATGCGTTGGTACCCTTGAGGACTAAGATGGTCGCCTCTTAAGAAGTGTAAAGGTAGCATTCGGTTCTTAGCGACCGCGACGCGCGACTGCGACCATATAACTACGCGACCACGGTCGCCTGTCGCAGGCGACCGCTAGCTTTCCGATGTCAGCGACGGTGATGACGGCCCTGCAGTTTTTATTTGGTCTTTAGGTTACCGTTGTGTTCTATTGCAGTACGATATGTCGTACAATTTATCCGCAGCTACGAAAAAAGTTATTCAGCAGTTATTGGAGGATGAACAAGATTAATAAAAAAAAAATTGGATGAAAATTGACGTAATTTTCACATCACCAGAAGATGGTTGCTATTAAATACTCATAACACGACATTTAAATTATAACGAAGATAAGTGCCATTTTGAAGTACTTTTCGCCTGCCTCGCGGCAGCTTGTACCCGAAGCTTCGCCGTGAGGTTTAAAGTATACTAGTGGACGCCCACAGCTTCGCTCGCGTGGAATTAGACATAATAATAGTATCGCTTACACCTAGTAATATTATATAGCCTATGTCACTCAGTCAGGAGATGCAGCTTTCTAATGGTATAATAATTTTTGAAATCGGCCCTGTATTTTTTTAAAAGCTTTTATTTATCTTCACTCGTATGTATTTTGTGTGAAAATATTACAAACAAATATTTCCTCTTTATAGTATTACATAGTATAGATAGATACCTATTGAAAAAAGATTAAAAATTTATTTACTACCTATCTCAAGTGAACACATTATCGGGATAAAAAGTAATCTATATGTTTATCCAGGGTCAGCTACCTCCATATCAATTTTTATCAAAATTGGTCCAGCCGCTTATGCGTGAATATGACAAACATACAAACACACATTCACAAACTTTCGCCTTTATAATATTAACTAGTGGACGCCCGCAGCTTCACTCGCGTGGAATTAGACATTCACTAACTTCAAAAACGGCAAAGTTTCATACTAAATTTGCACCCCCGTTTCACCCCCCTAGGGGGTGAATTTTCAAAAATCCTTTCTTAGTGCTCCCCTACGTTATAAAAGGAACCCCTGTGTAAAATTTCAACTTTCTAACCCTTATAGTTTAGGCCCTGCGTTGATATGTCAGTCAGTCAGTCAGTCACCTTCTCCATTTATATACATATATAGATAAGTGTGATATCAATACCTCTACAGTATGTTAGAATTAATGTTCTAGCTAGCCGAGTATTCACCTGGACTTTGAACGGGATAGGCGTCTGGCGCGCCCGTAGTCTTGCTCTTGGTCCATGTTTTTGAACAGAACGCCCCGATACTGGTAAGCGAGGTATATTATCGTGAAAAGGAAAGCCACCTGTGGAAAAACGTCACAAACATATATGAAAAATATATCCGGTCAAGTGCGGGTCTGACTCGCGCACGAAGGGTTCCGTACCATTATCTATAAAAACGGCAAAAAATCATGTCTGTTGTATGGGCCTGCACCACTTAAATGTTTTTTTTTTCTGTTTTTTAATACATAGGTATTATTATTTGCTGTTATAACGGCAACAGAAATATATCATCTGTGAAAATTTCAACCGTCTATCTATCACGGCTTAGTATCACGGTTCATGAGATACAGACGGACCGACGGACGGACAGACGGTTTTCATTTTTCATTTTTTTCATTTTCAGGTGGTAAGTGGTCACCGTCGCCTCCATAGTGACGTGTCCATTACACGTGCGACACAAAGGGTATCACAAGCTAAGATAAGGTAAGATCATTAAGTCACGTTGGAGGCGTCAGGGAGTACTAAAAATTTCCGACTATTGGCCACTAACCCCTCTTCCAATCGACACTGGTGCAGCGAGATAAAGCATTCTCCGTGCCTTCTAAGTTGTGCATAGAGATTGACTGAGAGACGTTCCAAAGAGAAGCTATGGGCTGCAGTACAGCCAAAGCTCTGCTGCTACAGCCTGTTCCAAGCTGCATGACGGTTTGCTACTGCTTTTTTAAAAGCTTTTATTTAACTTCACTCGTATGTATTCATTCATTCATGTAAGTATGTATGTCCTGGAATCGTGCAATCAATATTTCACCCACTTCCACTGAAGCTATCGAGCTGAAATTTGGCACACATATTTGGTTCCGATGACAATGCATGAAATTAAAAAATAAAGTTATAAAAGCTTTTTTAAAAAAAAACATTTTTTAGAGTAGGTATAATTATTATTTACACATAATTTATTTGAAAAAAGCTGAGTTGTCTCGGAATACAGATAAAAAATTATTTCATAGTGCTTTGTAATTATACCATTAACCATGAGGTGGATACGAGGTTTCGAAACGATACTACGTAATGGAATCCATTAGAACGCACTTAAAATTCGTTAAATTGACACAGATACCATTTGTTATTTGACTGTGATCAAAATGACGAACAATTTCGTCAATAACAATCATTACCCATAACCAAACTTTATGGTTCTACGAAAAAAGGAACGCGTCTCACAATAACTGAAGGTGAGGCACCCATATTCAGTCCTGTGTTATCATTAGTACGCTAATACAATCAAGCAGGCACAAGATTGAGGATCCATTAAATAAGCGAGGGTATCAGTACATGTAATATTACTCCATCTGGCAACAATCCTGACCAGGCACGAATTAGTTCTCATTTTAAATATCTAAATCCCTGGTAGGTGATGTTATATAGACCAAGAGACGTTTGTAAGGGAAAACATCAAAATACATGCCACATAATTTACCTTGGTGTAATTTACATATAATTTACCAAAGTGTTTCGAAGTAAGCATGACATCCATGACATTCATGATCAATATTTTTGTATCATACTTATATATCAAAGATTTTTTCTACAGGTCTAATTTAAGTCTTAGGCGAAGTTGAACCATCCTCAGTTGCTCACAAAATTACCAGGACAACATGGCAAAGAGAAGCAAAACGATAAAGCTACCCACCGCAATGTTGAGCTGTCGCACTTTAATAAACTCTACGATAGAGTCCGTTAGGCTCGCCATGGCTTCCCTCTGGAGCCTCTACTGCAACTTCTGCGAGGAGACCACGCTACATGGCCTGAAGCATACTGTCGCCGATAACCTGCACTTCTTCGAAAGGTAATCCCAATGTTTTATTTCTACACGCGCGATTTAATAAAAACCATTTTAAAACGGAGCAACAAACGTGAAAATTTTGATTGGAATACAGACAGTAGTGACAGATGGAAATTCTTTGTTTGAATTTGATGGGTTTTGCCGCCGGTTCTTCTGAGGGCAACGATACATAACAGCAGTTTTTTTTTAAATCCAGTAAGATGAGCTGCAAGTTAGTTTTCCGCTTCCGTATTCGTTTTCCTGATCCGATTTTAGTGGACCTGAATAGGTATTACAGATTAGCGATGGGCTACAGTTGTATTTAAAACTATCGAATCGATGATTGTTCTTATGCATAGGTATTCGATTTTCGATTCGTCGCCGCCGATAGGTAAACTATCGGATAATCGATTAATTTTGTCCTGCGCATTAAAAAAAAACCTGCACCTTAAAAATTCAATTTTAATTAGTCTATGTTAACAGACTTACTATTTTTTACCTCGTACAAGCCTTTTAATAAAACAATCATATTGAAAAGAAAATTTATTGTACCTAAAGCTAATATGGGCAACTACGTTGTCATTTATCATGATCGTTCCCGTACATACTCCCATTCTCGCCTGCCAGCTTCAATTCAATGATAATGAACTATTTCAGGTTAATCTGGTTCATTCTAACCATGGGGGCGTTCGCGGGCGCCGTGTTCTGTGGGCTCAACCAGCTGTCCAGATACAACTCGGAACCCGTGGTGGTGTCGCTGCAGCGCGACTACCGCCGCTGGTGGACCGCGGTCCCGGCGGTCACGGCCTGCTTCTACCAGAGACTGCAGGAGGATAAGGCGAGGGCAGTAATTCAGAAGTGAGCTTTGCAGACCTGCACGAGCAAACCTGTGCAGATAAACCTGCGCAAATCATTCGGCACATGAAAATCAGTGCAAACATAATCTTGCTGAAACAATCAGCACGAAAAAACCTGTGCAGACTTACCTGCAGAAACAATTTACACAAGTATACGTGCACAAATCAGTCTGTGTAAAAAAATAAACAGTGAACATATATACTTGCAGAAAAATTTGCACAAGTAAACTTGATATCGGTTAGCTGGAAGAGATCTCTTATAGAGATAAGCTCGCCTTTGTAATAAACTATTTTTTGTGTACCTATTTATATACTCTCAAAATAACAAGCAAACCTGTGCAGCCAAATAAAAGCTAAATTATGTGTTATGCTAAATTATTTCATAAATCTAAACTGTCATTGGCTACATTGCCCACTGAGCAAGTAATCACTGCGTTTTAACATTGCTATGGTCCTATCTCGGTCGGTTCTCTCCTCCGCAAGCTGTTTTGACACAGCTGGCGATTACGATCATCAGAGATGACTTCGTCATTGATATAAGATAAGATCGCAGATCGCTGATCAACAGCTGCCCATGACAAATGTGACAGACCTTGAATAGGAAGCAGAAGTAGCTCATTCTTTGGGAGTGTAAAACCAATGCTCCGCTGTTTTATTTAACTTCACTCGTATGTATCTTGTAAGTATGTACCTATGTATGTCCTGGAATCTTGCAATCAATATTTCACCCACTTGCACTGAAGCTATCGAGCTGAAATTTGCCACACATATTTGGTTCCGATGACAATGCATGTAAATAAAAAAAAAGTTTTAAAAAGCTTTTTTAAAATTTATGTTTTTGATTCCGTACTATTCGTGAGGCATGCTTAAATTTTTATTCAACAACTGTGACTGTATTCCAGAGTTATGACGGACAGTAGACTTACTATGGCATGTATGAGTATGTGCAGTATTGTGCAGTTTAGTTTGTACATACAAGTGTCGGCACGAAAGGTTTTTGTAAAATATTTAAGTTGTTTATGTTATGGGTCTTGTTGCCTGAAATAAAATATATCATTATTATGTATATCTTTAAATTTCACGGGTTCAGATGTGGACACTGGTGACACAGGTCCAACACGTAGACATCCTTCGAGACATTTTAATGAATTGTGATGTGGCACACGTGGCGGATACCACCCTCGATCGACTGCACCATCAATTGGTACACCCGAAGGTGGGCCCCGCCAGATGCACAGGAACTATTGCAAAGGAATGGAAACTTACTATTATTATAAAAAAATAAAAAAGGTTCCATCTACGCGTGTTTCAGCTTCAGATATTGTTTCATTAAGTGGCGTCAACTTCTTAACCATGCCTACCAAATGGCTTTTGATTTCAGACTGTGGAACACAACGTCAGAAGAAGACCCGGAGAAGTATAAATATTACTACGAGTTTGTAGAGCTGATCGCTGACGTGTCATTCAGGACCAATCTGCAGACCTTTTGGAAATACCAGAGCGATAATACGGTTAAGGATATTGACTTGCTACAATTGGCTGTGGACGTTTACCCTGACTGGGCTCTGAATGTGACTCTTTCGGATGAAAACTTAAAGGTAATTAAAAATGTTAATATTTATTAAGCGTTCATATAGCCCAAATGGTTTGCGTCGTTCGTAAAAGTCGGGCGCTGTTGATGGGTGACGGGCAAAATGTCAAGGGCTCTTCCGTGCTTGGGACGGCACGTTAAGCCGTCGGCCCTACTGGTTGTTTTCAACGGTAAAAACAATCGATTTGCCTTAAGGACACTGGTCTGATCTCCTCCACCAATGTACATGTGAGCAGTGTGGTGGAGTATGCTCTAGCTATACAGCCACAGCTGTGACAGTGTCAGGGAATCGTGCTAGTTGGCCAGTTCGTTAGTGGGTATGTTAGTAAGTCTCGATCCAAGTCAGTCACCAATGAATACACACAACACAAATTTATGAAAAACTAGTGGATGCCCGCAGCTTCGCTCGCGTAGTATTAGACCCATTAACGACGTCTGCCCGCGTTCGGGTTGCTGACATGACTTCAAAAACGGCAAAGTTTCATACTAACTTTGCACCCCCGTTTTACCCCCTTAGGGGCTGAAGACTGATGCAAAAATTAGATATTGATTGATGCGGATTATATATCATGCTAAAATTTCAGCTCGATCGGTGCATAACATAACATAACATTTTTATATATTATATAGATACATAAATGAACACAACACAACACACTTTAAAAATACAATTAACTATTCGTGTGACGTTTTTGATATTGATGAACATCGATGAAGTTTATAAAGGTTAATGAAAATGAACTTGTTTAAATGTAAAATTTCGATATCTCGACCATAATTTATTAATTAGGTAACTACGACAAATATTTTATTCCAGGTGCAATGGATGCCAGTGATTACTGAAGAAGGGTTGTGTTCTACCTTCAACTCAGAGTACGCGGAGTTCCAGCTGATCCCAGGGGTTGAGTGGAGGAGGCCACAGCTCCTCAAATGCCACTACCACAGCCCTGAATGCTTCGTCAGAATCGAGTCTTTGGATAATGCTGTCAGGGTATAACTTTATTTTGTCTAATATTTGACGTCGCAGCTTCGCTCGCGTGGAATTAGACTGATAGTTTCATTTACACCTAGTAATATTGTATAGCCTATGTCACTCAGTGAAGATGCAGCTTTCTAATGGTGAAAGAATTTTTGAAATCGGTCCAGTAGTTTTTGTGTGAAAACATTACAAACAAATGTTTCCTCTTTATATTATTAGTATTAGTATATCGATACCTTGAATCTCAAATGGCGTAATCACCATTTTGGCCAAAATGACTTTTGAATGCTGTCTTACTGCGTTTTTTTTTCTCTATCGATCTGTCCAATCAGAGTTTTAAAATTCGCAAAAAAGTGGTGATTACAGCCCACGTGTTTTTCGTCGATGAACAAGAATTTTCTAATTGTTTAGTCGTAAATACCTTTAAAAAAATAATTTTTAAGATTTCGGTCGATACACCAGTTAAAATTATAATGATGTGAAAAATACTGATTATCGAGTTAGGCGTATAGGACTCATAAGTTTAACTATGGCGTTTACGACTCAAGTTACTTTAAGAATTTAAAATAAAATAAATAATTTTAGGGGGTATTAACCTTCTTGCATTTAATTTGGCGTTTACGACCCATGGATTTTTAAAAATATGTTTTTTACTTTTGTCGTATCAACCATGTTATATATGAAATGTTAGGCCAAAAAAATCTGTATTATAAAATGAATTGACTCTTACGCCCCATCATTTTTAAAAATAATATTTCACGAAGAGTATCTTCGTTTGCCTTCAGATAAAAAGGTACCTACTAATCGACTTATTAGCAGAAACCGATGAAGAGGACGAAGAAGGTGAATATGAAGAAAACTCAGTTTAATTCTTTAAACGTTTTCCTTTCATGTTAGTTCATGTTGACGATAATTTAGGTCTGTGATTTATAATTAAACTCATTAAATTCTAGTTAGAATAGTGAAATTGACGTGTTTTATTTCTTTTGGCCAATACTACTCGTATTGAAGATTGTTTAGTTGCAGGAAAAACCTAAAAGATAAACGAAGTGTACCGTGCCGCGCTGGTTGACACACTTATAGCTAGTACGAGTACCGAGTAAATTATATTTTATTTTTCAAATTACCGACCATAAGCTGTTGTTTATTCTTATTAACTAGGCATAAGTTTAACATAAATATAAATTTATCAACTCAAAACTTATCTTTACTTTATACTTTGTGCACACAACAAGTGAACATGTTAATTTATATTCTCATTCAGTGAAATGTTATTTCTTTTGAGAATAAAGTTTCTTCGACCACAAGTGGCAGGAGTGTTGCTAGCGCCTAAATCTTATACAGATCTTAGATCCTAGCTATAACATTTTAAAACGTTCGTTTTATTTCTTTACACACTAGAAGACTATCTAGAATCTAGGCGCTAAGCAAGGCTCCTGTCAGTGCCTTAGTGAGTAGGGTAAAATACCCAGTAGTCAGCCTCTTAGTGAGATTTGAACTTTCTTTGACTATAGTTTAAATATTCAACACTATGAATAAAATCAAGTATTATTAACATAAACGTTATTTATTATATTTTCTAAAAAAATCAATAACATGTTATAATTATATTATAATCATATAAAAAATCAATATTAAACAAAATTTGGCACTTTTAACCAGTACTCAGCCTTAGTTCTCCACAAGTCAGCCTTATTCTACCCTATAGTCAGCCTCCTCAGCTAGGGAGCTGTTGGCAATTTAGATATGGTTTCAACGTCGTTGATTCCAAGACGTATGTTAACTAGAAAAAATCAGTGGCGAGCTTAGGTAGCTCTGATTTTTTTAAGTAAATAATTTCGAAATTGTAAAGAAAAAAATCCTCCCTCAGCAGTGTCTGTGGGGGAGACCCGTGCCCAGCAGTGGGACGTCTATGGGTCGAAGCGAAAGAAAAAAATATAACAAAAATGATATATTTCTATATATATAATCTGTTATTTACAAATGGGTTAGGCCTGTTTTCTTCTGAAACAATATTATGGACGGTATTAAGGAGATCATCACATTTTAGAGGGAATCCACATTTCGCTAAGGCTATACACCAGTCTTTGAGGGCAGTCTCTTCTTCTTTGGTAAGTACTGAGTCTGGTCCCATTTTACGGGGCATATCTGGGACCCTTAAATGTAGTCGGTCTTGCAGAGTTCCTCGTGGAACGCTAAAAACTCGACTAGCTTCTGTAATCTTCATCCCATTTCTTATCGCTGGTGCCATCGCCTTTATTAACTGCTCTTCTTTGTACTGATGGATTGGTCTTTTCGACATGATTGATTTCTAAAACCAAGGATTTTTTAAACAAAGAGAACCACAAATAGACACCTGTTGCCGTGTAATAATTGCTTTTTAAGCAGTTTTGATCAATCCATCCATCCGTCCATCCACCATCAAGCTTCGCATCTTAAGCCTTCACATCTTAACAAGAGGCGACCACCACAGTCTTCAGGGGTAGCAACGCATCTGTGACCAACTTCGAGTAAGGCTGATACTAACAATACTAACTGGACTACTAACAAATAACAAATAATAACTTATACTAACAGGACTAACTTACACTAACAGTTCTTATTCCTGTAGTCCTATCACTAACCAATGCTAATCAACTAATATTCCTGTTAATAGGAACCTAAAATGTATTGATGGACTATCTACACTAACAGTCCTATCTCTCAAGCCAATTCGAAGTTAATTACTGTGGTCCATGGGCGGCAAAGGCCACTTGCGGCCGCTGCACGCTCGTTTGCTACCTTTAAATTCAATTTTATGCAACAGAACTAGGGCTGCCATCTCTAAAACCTGCCCCCCAGGACCGGAGGCGTAAGTTCCCCGGAATTTGGAGCTTTCGGCCCGGACATTTCAATACTTTTTTCAACCACTTACAACTTCATTAAAATATATTTTACTCCATACTCGATAAAAAAACAACTTTAATTTTAAGCCTCTTTTGCATGAAATAGTATGTTTAATCGTTCTTGTGACGTCAATTGAGTAATTTTGCTTTATTTTTTTCCCTTATGTATTAAATAAAAGATAAACAAACCCAATATTAGTTATTCAGTTAGTAAAATTAAATGAAAATATGTTTAACTTTTTATTTTTTCGTACAATTAAGAATATTTTCTTTAGTTTTAAAAGAACTAGTGATTTTTTATGTTTAGTTCCTACTTCAGTGAGTCTATAGGTATGTACCTATTATTTAGATGCTAAGAAGATTGTTTTTTAATAATAAATAATGTTGAATTTATAAATTATAAACCTTGTTTATTTAATAAAACACAAACCTGATAATTTTAAAAGACTTGTCTTTATTTACATTACAAGAATAGTCCTACCCCGAATGACTAAAACCACGTTTAAAGTGATATGTCGTCATTGAAGTACTTTTTATATCCATGGGTGACGATTTCAGGATGTTTAACGTATTGATTTAAAAATAGTAACATAATCCTACATTTTCATAAAACATTTTATTTAAATTCTATATCAGACACTGTTTTTTTGTTTCCTGCGTATAAAAAGGTAACATAGACATGACTGACATACTTCTATTTTATTATCGGCGTAGAAACGGTCATCTATCAGTTTTTACAAGAAAACGTAAAAAAATAAAATATGTGTAAATAGTATTATAAAGCTCTTAAAACTGTTAAAATATTGTAGAAAGAAAATATTTATTATTTGTCATAGAATTATTTCTAGGGCGTGTTGAACACAAATTACGCTCTCCTGAAAACCTCGGTTTTTGACTTGACCTTATGTACGTAGGGACCGTCGATTTATGTATTTGCGAACACATGCCATGCTTAAACCTAACCCATAGTTTTTATTTAGGTACCTACATAAATTATCTGGGATCTGATCGAAAACCCGGACATTTATTTTAGTCCGGGTTTCACCCGGACTAAAATTAAAACCCCGCCCGGACGCTCCCCGGACGCCCTCCAAACTATGACAAATCCGGGGAAACCCGGACGGATGGCAGCCCTAAACAGAACTGACGGCTGACTACTGGATTTAAAAATCCATTAGTCGGCCCCGTCCATCTACGAACATTCATATGCGGCCGACCACTGGTGAAATAAACATTTTGTCTTCTAAAGTTATGCCCAACGTAATGTCCTCCACAAGAACTATTAGCTATGTTAATTTCAACCAAATATAATAAAATATCGAGAAAACCAGTAGTCAGCCAGTAATGGCTGAGTAGTGGATCTACCTTAAAAATTCGAAACCCAGTAGTCGGCCATCTGAATTAAAAAGAAATACTCAAATTAAATGAACTTGAAGCTTAAATTATCACTAAATAAATATTTTATAGTTGCATGATATAAAAATCCACACTAAATTATGATAAATTTAACGAAAATCTTACCGAAAAGCCGAACACGTGTCCTTGCGAAAAAAATATCAATGGCTACACGTCTAGGCATGTGGGTGGCGGCAGTACAAATGAACGAGCATAGCTCGTCAACCTGACATGCTATTGGTCAGTAAATGTCCGTATTTACCAATAAAAGGACACGGATTCGTTTAAATGTTATTGTTGAGGTATAAACATAATGCAACACTATTTATATAGATATAAAGTCGGTAAAGGCTGAGTACTGGTGCGGGGCTGACTTCCGGGTATTTTACCCTACCTAGCCTTAGTTCATGCGAAGTATAATATTATTATGTCTATCCTAATCTAAAAACAAAACAGAATTATACATACACAATAATTTTAGTTTGAACTGCAAACCAAAATTATTGTGTTTGGATAATTGAAGTAATAAAATCTATTTCATTGTTGCACTTGCTATTAATTTTGTAATAATCAAATTACCTAATTTGTCTCTTTTCTTGCATCTTCCTTCCTTCCTTGTTTTTTATAAGTCAATTAGGCTGTTACACCCTGTTACACCGTAACTTTTTACAGAACAGCCTTTTTTTTGGGTCGTAAACTCCAAGTTATCAAAATTTTTTTGGCGTAATCACAAATCATTTTTGCATATATTGGTTGAATTTTTAATACCGTATTACTGTGTTATAAAGCTCCCTATATAAGTTAATTACATCCAATTTTCATTTAAATAGCATTATTAATTGAAAAGATATGAATTTTAATCTAAGATTTTTTTTTTGTTTCGGCTCTCCTGAAAAATGACGATTTGGTGATTACGCCATTTGAGATTCAAGGTATCGATATAATATGTTACAACCCATAGGCGTCTTTTTCTTGGAAACTGATACCTCCACAGCCACAGCAGGAATATATCCGTGTCTAAAGTTGTCTTGTAAAAAAATAGTGCGTGCGTACAAAGTACACATGTCAGAAGTGAAACTTCTTTGGCTAAATATTCAAATATACACAAAAACAGAATAAATATAAATATTCATTTGAAAGTCTTGTTGTTTTATTACAAAACTTAAGTTATGTTCGTCTTTAGAAGTTTTAATTTCAATTTAATTTTCATTTATTGCCATATACACTTACTTGTTTTGTTCCCACCGCACGGTATCTCTAAATGACGATTCCGTTTAGCGATCTTTTATCTGTATTTTGTCTTATTTAGTCTGTCGTATATCTTTGGTTTTGGATTTTGTATCTGTGTTTTACTCGTATTTAGTCTGTGGTGGAGTTTTGGATTTGACTTGTACTGTGCACAAACTAATAAGGGAAATGGTACTGTGCGACGTTTGCATGAGACTTGACCTAAGGGTTGTAAATACCAGGTCATAAAATCCCAAAAAAAAAAACCTGTCTCACTGCATGCTGCGTAACGCATTATTGCGTCAGATCCGTGATATAATAATGCGTCATAACCGTTTGATCCGTAAAAAATGTACCCTCATGCGCCTAAAGAAGTTTTTCTTCAAAAAGTGTCCAAGGTCTTCGACTAGGCGTAACGATTGATTTACAATTGAAAACAACTGGATCGACGGCTTAGTGTGCCCTCCGTAGTACGCTCCTGTTTGTACTTAGCGGTCACCCATTATGTAGCGGCACATACCGACCGCGCTAGAAGCTGCTTAAGCTTATTTGGGCCGTAGGGCTACGAGCTGTCAGGGTAATTAGGCGTAATTTTTTGTGCCTTTCCTTTTTTATGAAGAAGTGTGATAAGATTGTTGGTATCAAAAAAGACTACCGGTATAGTTACCGACATCAAAGTCTATAGATATAGACAGCGCAAAAGTAGAAATAAAGGTATGTATAGTATAGGGTTGTTGTCAGTCGTAAGCGCCGATTGGTTCGCCAGGTGTATTATGTCCCCCCCCCACTTAGACCCCATGCGCATCTATGTCATCTGTTCAGCGCTAGACTTTCGCGCCGTGAACATTACATCTGAATTAATTCGCACTTTTTAGAACAGGAATTCTCTTAATTCTATCTACCTACTTGTTTTAGTACTTCGTGCATTCACCATTTGACATCGCAACCGCGATATCAAATCCTACGGGAGAAGTTTTGCCGGGCGAGGAGTTGTTCACCAGCTTCAAGGTAAAATAGAAATTACAGGTTATTTTTAAAAGCTTTTAATTAACTTCACTCGTATGTATCCATGTCCTGGAATCTTGCAATCAATATTTCACCCACTTCCACTGAAGCTATCGAGCTGAAATTTGGCACACATAGGGTAGGGTCGCCTAAGATTGCGCACTTAACGTTTGACTTGCTATAAGTCAAGAATAAAATAAGTTAGCATAATCATCTTTATTTATTTTCAAACATACATTAATATACTTTGTTAAAAAAAGACTTAATCAAATATTTCGTAAAATTTTTTGGAATAATTGAGAAATATATGGAAAATGGCAAATGCGCAGTCTTAGGACTCAGGGTGGGTAACATTGCGCACTAGGATCGGTAAGACTGCGCATAAGGAACAGGAGCTTTTAAGTAATACTAAATTAAGTAAAGCCCTATTAATAATAAACTAACCCACTCTATGTATAAAAATCACATTTGAACAGCCCAATACTTATGTATAGATATTATTTTTCAGGGCAGTCATAAGCCAATGTACGTAAATCTTTAGCAGTCATTCCTTGAAACATTATTGTCTAGTTGTTCTAAATATAGACAAAACTCTTCTTCTATTTTTGGGGAGAAGTTTACCTCGTATCTTCTCTTTCTAACTTTCTTACTTCTCTAAGGTATTTTCCTTCATACTATAATATGAGAGCGCAACTTTTCTCTGCCTTTTACTACCTTGTATACGTATTCTGGCTTCATCCAGAACAGATTGAGGACATAAGACACGTCCTGTCGATATTTTTATTTGATTATGCATCCTATAATTAAATAAATATCATTGTAATAATCAATGAAAACGAAGAAAAACATAGTTTAAATTATGGGAGGGTAAGTCTGCGCGCGCAGTTTTAAGGATTCTGGCTCTGCGCAGTCTTAGGGAATCGTTCAATATGCAACTAGATTACTGGCAATGGCATCTTTTGAGTAGAGGCATAAAATATGCAACCGGGTGGCGTTGTAGGTAGAATTTGGTGATTAAAAACGATAACTAGATTTATAGAAGTATAGCTTAATCATACATGTACACAGTTTCAAAATGACTAAAATTAACATCAGTTACACTAATTTTCTTCAATCTTACCTAGCAGATCCGATATCCCACTGATTTCAATTTTTTGTCGCAGCAAAACCACTCATTTGTATGTATCAAAATACGATTGAAGTTAGCCACAGACGTCGTTTATGTTTAGACATATTGGCATTGCGCAGTCGTACCTCCCGCGCGATCTTAGGCGACCCTACCCTATTTGGTTCCGATGACAATGCATGAAAATAAAATAAAAGTTTTAAAAAATTTAAAAAAAAAAAAAATTTAACGGTAAGTATAATTATTTGTATGGAAACTATGTAAGTTCTTAACCAATCCGAATTCTATCAGCTTGGTGACCCGCTAGGAGAGTGCAGGATAATTATAAATGAACATTTAACTTATTTATAACACGCCTGTAATTCTCCGACGGGGTATACCTGCAGATGGTTGTATCCACGCACATTTCACAAGTTAAGTGTCAGTCCCATACATGTGGTTGTGAAATCATTTTCATACATGGTATATCTATGTAACATTCACGGTACAAATATAGAAAACAAGCTACTAGGTAGGTAATAAAGAGAGTTTCAATAATAACCCAATAATATTTTGCCCAACCCGGGGATCTTAACATTCATTTTTTTTAATGGCTATTTGCTGTATGGTCAATAGGACCTTTACGGCGTCACCGAATAGGGGACAGTTGTGCTTACGAGTAGCAAACAAGGAAGTTGCGACCATATCAATTAAGTATTCTGTGCATATATATAGACAAATGAGACATTGCAAACATACGAAACACTATCTACTTTAAAAATACTTACAGAAAATATCTACATAGTGCTTCATCATCAGCCTTTATTGGTCCACTGCTGGACATAGGCCTCTCCTGAACGACGCCACTCCGACCGGTCCTGTGCCTTCTGAATCCAGCGGTTTCCCGCTGCCTTCTTCAGGTCGTCCGTCCTGACATGTCGAAGGGCGGCCTGTGCTCCTTTTTCCAAGTCGTGGTCTCCATTCGAGGACCTTTCTTCCCCAACGGTTATCAGCCCTGCGAACGACGTGGCCTGCCCATTGCCACTTCAACGTACTAACTCTGCGAACTATGTCGGTGAGCTTTGTTCGTCTGCGGATTTCATCATTTCTGATACGGTCGCGCAGCGAAACACCGAGCATAGCTCTCTCCATAGCGCGCTGAGTGACTCTGAGCTTGTGAAATAGGCCGACGGTAAAGGACCACGACTCGGATCCGTAAGTCATCACTGGCAACACACATTGCTCGAACACTTTCGACTTCAGGCACTGATAGTGCTTATAAAAATTAAATAATTAAGGATTTGTAAGATCAAATTATAAGTGGGCAAACATTCTAGGCAGTGGAAATACAGGCGGCCTCCCGGGTCAAGTCTCTGAGGCCAGAGCAGCGGCGCTGCAGGTATCCTGACGAGTGGATCAGCTCATCCATTAGGGTAGGTGATTGCTATACTATAACTTAATTTTAATCGAGATGAAGATATTATAGGATAAACTAGATTGCTTTGGTATTCACAGATGAAAACAATCAACAAAAAAATGGGTTAGAAGTAAGTTACATAATTTACTCATACCCTTCAGTTGTCATTTAACAAAAAGTTTTAAATAAATTCCTGACTGAATCGATGTATTTTGTCAATGGTAGCTACCGAGATTCCATGGACATTTAAGAATTCATTTTGGTTTTATTTTAATAGACTTTTTTTTTTCAGGCTTACAGTTTTGGTCTCTGTCAAATGAACTGCCGAAGTCGAATGGCAGCGATGTTTTGTGGCTGCCGACCCTACTTTAATATCAAAGGAGGTCGGTTGTAAATTTTTAACGATACTTAGCTACGCGTCTATGAAAAAGTAAAGTAAACGTCAAATTGATAACGTCAAATAATTTAAGTCGTGTTTTCTTCTGTGATCGCATAAATAAAAGCGTATGCGATATAGTGGTGCATAATTATTAGGATAGTTTCAGTGAATTTATCGTTTCGTGTTTGTATTGTTCTAACAAAGATGGCGATGTATGTGACGCGCACGGCATGGCGTGCATCGGCCGAAACGTCGAGATCCTCATCAATATGCCCAAGAATCTTGCAAAATGCCCCTGCATTCCTCAGTGTACCGAAATCAACTACTATTCACACACCAAGAAGATCATTGCTCGGTAACACAAACATACATTACCTCTTAGATTTTATCACCTCTTACATTCACTTACTATTGGGCGCGCTCTTTTTAATTTAAAATAAAAAGAGCGCGCCCTCAAAGTACAGAATAAAACAAAAGCAAAAATTAGGAGCACCCGTAAAACTTACGAAAAATGGTGCCACAAATTCTACAAGTGCTCAATTATTCTGTGGTTATACTCATAAATAAAAAAAGGGGATATTTTGAATACAATTCCAAATAGCGACATAATCTCCCCGAGAAAATATTTAGCGGTAAGGTTTTGAAGGTTGGCGGGGGCCGTGCAAGGTCGCTTGGTAGAGGTGCGCGACTCTGAATGATTTCATTCGAATTATTCGACTTAGTAAAGCATTCGACTCATTCGAGTGATCTATAAAAAGTAGTAACTAATTTGACTTGATTCGACACACAGAGTACTAATCGTGTAGTTGTGTTAACTTTCATCAGAAACTAGCTACAGATACTATTACGCCTTTCATTCGACTCGGAACTAGTCGAGTCGGACTCGGAACTTCATTTATGTTAGCGAACCGACCGACTCCGCCGCCCGCACGACCGCGACGTGCGTATGTTCGTTCTCAGTTTCGCACCACACGTCAGAGGTAAAGGGACGCAAGTGAACTTTTTACAAAGTAACAAACAAGTGTGATGTTAGGTTTAGTAAAGAAGTTTATTAAAAAATAAGAAATATTTACACAAACAACAAATTCTGTAACTAAGCTGATTATTCAGCAATATGGCGGAAAAATTAAATAAAATTTAAGGTAATATGATTTTTTAATCACGCCGTAAAGTACTTCATCTACAATTTTAGACAATTTTTATTGCAGTTGCAGTTTAATCAAAATTTAGCTTTACCTTAACGACCAAAAAGCTGCATTGAAAAAAAAAATCAATGATAAGTATATGGTATTTATGCGTGATTTAAAAATCACTTATGTGTTTAACTACCAACAAAAAATTGCTTTGTATTTTAATCTTACCATTTCAAAAATGCAATAGACATTTTTGGATAAAAATATGTATTTTTTATTTCCGTTATATATCCCGTCAGCCGTCAGATGATTTAGAATGATTTTTTCCCATTCTCAACGTACCCAAATCTGATATGACGGGAAATCCGTTATGTTGGCAACGCTACATTCGAGTATTATTCATTCCAAACCAAACTGACTGAGTGAGGCGAGTGAGCGGCGAATGCGCGCGTTGCGAGTAGAAAAGAAACGCTACTATAAGATTAGTTACTATCGTTTTATTCGAATCGTTTAATCGTTTTATTCGAATATGAACATTATTCTATTACTAATTTTCAAGTCGAATGTGTAGATTAGTAGTTGTAGATTATTCGAATAGTGAGATCATTCGCAGTCGCGCACCTCTAGTCGCTTGTTTTGGTGTGGCATAGAAGAAATCCCTACGTACGTACCTACAATGTTTGCTAACGGTGCGTACACGTAACGGTGCGTAAACATTCGAAAACATGAAATGTCTTCCTGACAAGTTTTTGTTACTGTTTCAGAATACACCTATACAAGTTGCAAAACATTTTTTACACAATGTTTCACAGTTTGTGATTAAAATAAAATATGTTTTTGGGTTTTGTTGTGCGTACGCTCCGTTACACATTATTTCTACTCGCCGCTCCTATTATTTTCTCTATTAGTGCGCCCTAGATGACGTCGGTACAACAGTCAACTAATTTTGGCAGTAAAATAATCTCACACAACTAGCCAAAATTACACTTTGGCTAGTTGACTGTTGTACCGACGTATTGTACAGTCAAATATTCAGCTGATATAATAACTTCCTGTTAAAAAAATTATCTATTGTCCATGAACAATATAAAGGCATTTTCTAAACCGAAGTACTATTTTTACTCAATCATCACTTTTTCCGATGTTGGTTGCGAGCACATTTATCTGGCGCGTAGTAGCGTACTTTATATACATAGTTATCTTTTTACTCTGTGCTAATGTAGTTTGAATTAGTAGGTGGTTTATTTTTTAATATTTTTATTCAAACATAAATGAGACGCAGCCAGGAGAGGATGTATCTGCAGTGCGGTTTGATTTGATGCCGCCCAAGTTCAGATTGCACCGCGACGTGATTTTCAGCCTTGAGGATCTCTTTGGTTTGTAGCTATTAATCATTTTGAAGAGTTCGTGGCCGTTTGGAGTTATTAATAAGCGAATGATAGTGGTGTGAAGCGACCGATCTCTGCCAATGCATAACTGGCCGCTGATGGAAGGATGGAGGGCACGTTAAGCCGTCTCGGTTTTTATCGTTAGGTAGTAGTCGTTACGAGCGGCCTAAAAATTTCAGACAGGCGAGCTGCTCACTTCCCTCCACTTATCCGCACTGGGGCAGCGTGATATAATATATATGTAAGAGGTAGACTCTATAGAAATAAATAAATCAAGATTGACAGTAAATAAATAAAGTTAGTTCTTGAGATTAGTTGAGATCAGCTTTGGAAATGTTACAGTTTTTCTTATTTTCAGTTTCCTTAGTTTTCTCGAAATGTACTGTCAAAAGTACCCGTACCCAGTTATGTACACTATTAACCAGATTCAGTAATTATTTCGGATAACCAGCGCTTCAGAAAACGTAAATTTAATCATGCTTTTATTTATTTCAATTTATTTTATAAAGTTGTATCATAAACGCTGTTGTTAATTTCTTTAAATTTAATTTACTTATCTAATTTTACTATTTTTAATTTTTTTGTAGCTTCACTTGGAGGCACCACAGCTCTATTCGTCGGTGCCAGTGTTTTGACTGTGGTTGAGATAGTTCTCTTTATAATACGCAAATTAGTTGAGTGTATAATTAAAATCTTTCAAAATCGACGATAAAAATTACGTTAATAGTAATTATTGACGATAATAGATATACTCATTTAATTAATTTCATACATAAATATATACCTAACACAAATATTTCAAGAATATTTTTATTTCCTTCTGCAAAGTTTTGAAATTTTTGAAAATTAAGTACGTAATTTCAATCTGTACATAATAACCAAACGCTAGTGCATGCATCATAGAGTACTAGGTATCCTTATCCTTATTATTTTATGAAAAGCCTGCAGTAAAGTAAAATAAATTAGTTCATTATTATAAGCATTGAACAAGTTTAGATTAAAAATTAACATCGTAAACACATAGGCATAGAGGAATACAATAGGACATGCTCATAAAAGGTAAGATATTCTGAAATTTGTATGTATTCATATTATTAAGAGGTTATGTTTTATTAATTGTATGACGGACTTTCACTGTGTTTGTTCAATATTATCGTCATGACCATAGCCCATGGTTGGTGATGTGTTTTATCGTGAGTGATTGTGACCAAAATCGGAAATAATGTTAATACTATCTAGTTTCTATTCCTAGATAAAATTAAGCTAAGAAAAGTTTCAAGCTTATAGCCGAATGCCTACCAATCAATTATTTTTTTCTGTACCCAAGTAATTAAATTAACTTAGTAGTCGCACGTAGACTAATCTGCCCCACCTTGATAAAATTGGAATATAACATAACTAAACGCGTTGACTATATTATTATCTACTCTGCTCTTGTCCTTCTGGTCTTCAATCTACTTCACTTCAATTCAATCATACGTTAGTATCTTTGGTTTGGTTTGTGCTTCAATCCCTTCAAAGAAATTGGTGGCTTTTATGCAAAAACAATGCATAGAATGTAGCGTGATAGTAGCCACGATGCTAAATGGGGATTTACTCGAGCGTCTTATAGACTTATTGGGTTGCAAAGCATATATGATAAGGAGAAAAAAATGTTTTATAATGTGTACCTTTTCATCCGTGGGGGGCGCGGCTATAGATCTTCAAATATGTAAAAAAATACTGTTGCATGGGCATACCTACTCGAGCGCGTCAGATATTGATAGCATCAATGTCCTACGTATTTTAATATTGTACCTACGTATGTAAATCTGACCGTTTGCCTGATGCGGGTGGTCGTAAGGGTTGAAAATTAAAAAAAAAAATTGAGCGCGTCAGATTTTCTTAGGGGGGGTGTTAGGTGAACCTAAAAAAAGCTCTCATTCAATAATCTGACGATTTCGATGTCACGCAAACTCGCGGCCATTACTTACCTACCTATTATAATGTGAAAAAAAAATCGCCATACTGAAATACCCAAACGCGTCAGATTGAGATTATATATCTCAATCTGAATTGTTTCATCTTTGTCCTAGACCTGCTGTCTCAAAATCTGACGATTATCTAGCTAGAGGGATTCGCCTAATCTGATGATGATTTTTTTTTATTAATCTGATCCTTTATCCTTGACGGGGGGCCCTATATATGGGGCTCATATTTGGTGGAGGTACATAGCCGGGTACAAGGTATCCCACTATATATTAAATTGCCGCGCTTATGTGAATCCCGAAATCCCCTCTTGGGCTCCCCTGAAATTGGGAGTTCGTATTACTTCGTATTCAATCTCGATGATTACAAGTGTCAGTGTCAAATAGGCCTCGCCTATTGATTGATGCGCGACGACAAGACGACAATGACAGACAGACATCTCTCCACACAAAGTGATACAGATTTGTGATGCGCGAAAATATTGATCCTCGAATTTCTAAACAAATTAATAAACGCAACGAACGACCGAAAATATGTTTTTAAAGATAATAGAAATGTTACTAAACTCGCTTTACTATGTGGTTATTTTCTTCATAAATGATATTTTTTCGTATCTACACGCAGTTATGCCTTTTGGGATCGACGTCGGTATATTGGGTGTGTCTGCGTATTATATGACGAAGTTGAAGAAAGCAGACCCTGAGAATGTGTTTAATATATTCGGGCCTGAGCCAGGCACAAAGGAAAGTGAATTGCATCCCGAAAAGGTAGTAAAATGCATCGCTCATAGAGGTGCAGGATTGGACGCTCCAGAGAACACTTTGCAAGCTTTTAAATACGTGAGTCACTCAATTTAACTGAAACACTTCCGCAATTAACAATCTATCGAGACTAAACGCAGTTTGAATTTAGAATGTTATATAATACTGTGGTTGGTTAGACTTAGATAGAACTGATTGAAAATGACGATAAGGAACTAACTGTTTGTAAACTCTACCCAATACCTACATTAATTAAATGGGCATAGTAAAATAACAGAAATGAGCTTTATCTATTGACAAGGTTTATGAGGACTAATTTTGTATACTTATATGTATAATTAATAAAATCTCAGATTATATTTAGACTGCAATTAACAAAATAATAATTATTTTTACGCGGATGATCTCCAACAATATGTGCATGCCAACATTGACGACCTTCCTATGGCTTTTGATAAAATTTTGAAATTGCTCCTTTCAACATGGAGTAACCTAACGGTTACTTGGGTAACGGTTGGGTTAACACCCAACAAATGTCAGGCTATACTTATGGGCGGTTCGAGATTACTAGCTAAGTTTAATTGTGGTGCACTGCCAAATGTATGCTTTGATAGCTCTGTAATCACTCTGTGAGATCGTTAAAAACTTGGGACTTTAGCAAATAAAAATTCTTTCATTTCATTTCATTTCAAATCTAACAGAAGAACTTCTAAATAAGTAAGAGGCTTTCTTATTTTACTTAATAATTGTATTCGCTTCATCTTTGGATTACATAAATATGACCGCATTTGACTGTACCGCCTTCAGCTTAAATTACTTCCAATTTGTCAAAAGCGTAATTCTAGAATGCTACTACTCCCATACTCTATTTTAAGTGTTACAGCAACTCTGTCTTATCTCAAGAGCAAGTTTCTTTATTGCGGCAATACACATAATAGAGTACTACACTCCTCGGTAAATCTTTTATTGGATACCTACTCCAATTTGCCATACTTGTTTCTACACATATTTATTTATTGTTCAGGCAATTCTACTCTGGAACACCCTGCCTGTTGATATTAGGAAGGCTCTGTTATGCTCTCATTTACAAATATATTTCTACAAAAGCTCATCTGGGGTCATAGTTTCACACTGACTGACTGGCGAATTTCAATATAGTTACTCAAATTTATATTTATTTCAGTGCATAGAGAAAGACTGTAACTTTGTAGAATTAGACGTGAGGACATCTAAAGATGGTCAGCTGGTGCTCCTGCATGACCAGGGTTTGGAGCGCCTCACGGGCACCAACATCCCCGATGTGCATGTCATGGACTGGGATAGCATTAAAGATATCGATGTTGGAGCAACACATCCTAATAGGTATTGGGTAGTTCTTTTTCGTATAGTCCTCTTGCATGTTGCATGATAGTAAAGGAAAAGAAATTGCTGGGAAAAACAAGCTTGTGAATCTAACAATAATATGTATACATTGCCTACTTATTCCCGATACCAGGGAATAAGCTTCTATTTATTTTAAACAATAAAAAACCAGCTTCGAGCTCATCCACTGTTGCCATAATATCTTTGGATACTTTGATGATATATGTTTTTCAGAGAGCAGTTCAAAGAAGCACGCCTGTGTCTTCTAGCTGATGCCGTCGACTACCTGTTGGCGAATAATGTCAAAATGATCATTGACGTCAAAGGGGAGGACTCTGAGGTATTTTCTCATTAATATACAGCCAAAGATTATTCAAATTCAATTCAAATTCAAATAATTTATTTCGCTATGAGGTGATTACACACGCTTAACGAAAGTCTAGGTAACTACAAACTACTTAAAGAGAAGAGATATAATGCTATTCTAAACTGATTAATATAAAGCCAAGGATGAGCTATTGATCATTGAATGAATAGCTAATCCTACACAGGTGCCTAACCTGCCTTATGCTAATTTACAATAATTACCTACCACTAAGCTAAGCTCTAAGTCACGATAGACTATCTATCTGGTCATCGATTTTAGGAAGAATTTACAATATTCTTATCCTATGCCCTAGTGTAGGCCGAGAGAGAAAAAATCCGGAGGAAAAAGCTCTTGGTACTCTTTTAAAATTCAAAATAATTTGTACAGAAAAATGTACAGTATGTATGACCATGACATGATCAGGACAGACACGACACAGCCAATCGTATATGCCAAGAATCACCCCATATGCCACCTGCTTACAATATTTAGTATAATTAATACAAGGAAAAGCATAGTGATAGCCTATGAGAGTTTAATTCAGTCCCATGCCTTCTTATCATCCAAATACTCCTGAATATCGTAATAAGCTTTTCGACATAATGTTTGTTTGATGGTTTTTTTAAACCTGTGTAAAGGCAGAGACTGAACCGCAGCCGCGACTATATTAGAATAGACATTCCTATGAAGGAACGACTTTTCTTATTAAGCCGGCATTTAGGAAACGCTAATTTGTGGCCGTTCCTTAGTGTTACATTGCGTAAGGCATTAAAGTCACTACGACTTACAAACTGATGCCTATTTTTACGAATATACATAATATTCTCATAGACGTACTGCAATGCAAGGGTTAGGATGTATATTTCCTTAAATTGTTCTCTTAGGGAGTCTTTACTTTTCATTTTATATATGGAACGGATAGCCCTTTTCTGCAGAATAAAAATAATATTAGCATCAGCTGCATTACCCCAGAGTAAAATGCCATTAAAGACTACATATACCTACTATACAGCATAGACAAGCCATAACAAACAAATAACGGTTTTAACACAGACAGTCGCTATTCCACGATGTTATAATGTTTATCAACTCTGATAACAGATTAAAGATATCCCTACATGTTAAATTGCTTTCTCAGGTGATCAATGGTATCTTGAATATATTTGCAACGCAGCCAACGCTCTACAAGTATGCTGTGGTCACCAGCTTCAACCCGTATGTTTTATACAAGGTATGTTGTACTGTTGTATTGTGTATGTAGCGTCCAAAGCCCAATGGCTCGCGTCGATTCAATGTGATCAACAGAGATAAGAAACGACCGGCATGGTCGGTTTGTGCATGGGTGACTGCTAGTGGTAAAATTTCATTTCAAATTCAAATTTCGGATGTCTTGAGAACATTCGACACTGGGATGGCTACTAACCCCTCCACCAATCCGCATTGGAGCAGCGTGGTGGAGTATGGCTCTAGACCTCTCGCAGATTTGACTCTGGGGGAGACCTTAGCCCAACAGTGCAACATATGTTGTACTGGAATATTCTATGCATAGTCTTCGTTCTGATGTCTCATTTACAATTTTCGACATTCTTCAGAGAATCTCGAAGGCATGTGAAGTGTTGCCAATACCCAGTCGACCAGCGTAGTCGAATAAAGGCCGAACCCTTCTGAAAGGGAATTCGTGCCGTATTCGTGGTGTATTTAGGTATAGTATGGGTTGTGGTGGACCTATTCATTGCGGAGGATGAGTGAGCTCAACAGCGGGGATGTCACCGACAGGGTTCACCCCAAAACCATCCTTACATCCGAATTCGCTCACGCAAGACTAGCTAGAGAGGAGGAAAGGTTTTATAATTGATTTAATTGTGTATGTAACATTTTAATTTCAATTTTTATATTTGCTATCTACAACCAATACACGTCCCAATATTGGGCTCGGGCACACAGACACAGCTGCGTGGGGTCTAGATAATATACCACCACACTGCTCCAATGTGGATTGCTTTAGCAATTTTTGTTTTTACCTGATCTTAATCTTACTGTGATGATAGAAGTTTTAACTTACTTATTACGTTAGGTTTATGTTGTGCTATTTTATTGAAACGTTTCAGATCCGATACGTGGACCCGCAGATAGTGGGCGCGATGAGCTACCGGCCGTACTGCTTCAGCGCCGCCTCGTACGACGCGGAGAACGGGCCCACCAACCCCAGGTGAGTGGCCACTGCCATGACTTACTGGCATACTTGATTTATTTTAAAATTGCATCAAAATGCTGTAGTTTTTAATGAGTATGGCGACGAACGCAATACTTGATTTATTTTAAAATTGCATCAAAATGCTGTAGTTTTTAATGAGTATGGCGACGAGCGCAATACTTGATTTATTTTAAAATTGCATCAAAATGCTGTAGTTTTTAATGAGTATGGCGACGAGCGCAATACTTGATTTATTTTAAAATTGCATCAAAATGCTGTAGTTTTTAATGAATATGGCGACGAGCGCAATACTTGATTTATTTTAAAATTGCATCAAAATGCTGTAGTTTTTAATGAGTATGGCGACGAGCGCACTCGTGTGCGTAGAACCAAGATAATGTTTAAGATCTGCTAATAATACGTGTAGCATCCATAGCCCAATGGCTCGAGTGTAGCGTCCATAGCCCAATGGCTCGAGTCGATTCAATGTGATCGAAAGAGTTAAGCAACGACGGGCGCGGTCGGTTTGTGGATGGGTGACCGCTAGTGGCAAAATTTCATGGACGCTACCGTGCTTCGGAGGGCACGTAAAGCCGTCGGTCCCGGTTGTTTTCAATGTTGGAAACAGTCGTTAAGCCTTGTCGAAGACCTTCGGGTGGCTTGAGAACATTCGACACTGGGTTGGCCACTAACCCCTCCACCAATTCGCATTGGAGCAGCGTGGTGGAGTATGCTCTAGACCTCCCGCAGGTGCGTCTGTGGGGGAGACCCGTGCCCAGCAGTGGGACGTCTATGGGTCGCAGCAAATATACGTACGGAGCGGGCCTTTTCATTTAAAAACCAGAAGAAAAATGGTGAAGACTCGAAAACGTCCCAATTGGGAATCGCGCTTATTACATAAATATCTGCTTCTTTTTAACCTATATAAAATCATCGAGTTTTAGTAGACGGAAATTCCAAATAACCTCTGGTTATTGTGGATCATAACCAAGGTACCTTAAAAGGTTTAGCCGCGTAAAATAGGTATACAATACAATATGGCTCAAACGTTAAGGTTCTTTTTGACGTGATAACGTTTATTAAATCGATGAACGCCAACACATCCGAAAAAGTTTGACGTCATGGTGTCGTTATCTGACGTCATAATTATCTGACGTCATAAAGTGTCCTGATCTGACGTCACGTGTAGTTAAATCGGATTGTACAACATTGTATACAGGGTGTGTGAGACATGAACATTGTATACAGGGTGTGTGAGAATTTTTTTTTTTTTTTTTGTATTGTATAAAATAATGATTACTTATGACGTTATCACGTAAATCTATCGTCCGTAAACCGACTTTACAGACAACCATTTTTTTTTTTTCAGATCCGGCGATCGCCCAATAGTGCACTTGGCCCTTCGTATCGCGGACGCTGCGCACGCGCTGCTGTGGCGGCGCGCGGCGCGGTGGTGCGGCGTCAGCGCCGTGCTGCTGCACAAGGACATCGTCAGCCCGTGAGTGTCTTGAGTGACATAGGCTATATAATATTACTAGGTGTAAACGAAACTATTGTTATGTCTAATTCCACGCGAGTGAAGCTGCGGGGCGTCCACTAGTCTTGAATAAATGCCTTCATTAATTGCAAAAAAAATCACATCGATCTATCATTCCATTGAAGATTCCAATTCCAAGAAGGATAAACCATCAAACACACTTTCCCATTTATATACAAGGTGTCAATATTATACTTTTTTTTTGTGACTAGTTTTCCAAGAGTATTATACCATTTTGGAATCTTGATTAGTTGCGTCAACTTTTAAAAAAACTTGCCATAGTAGTGTCCATACTTTTTTTACACCACAATGAGTGAAAGTAGACTGAAAGTAAATTTAATTAAAATTTTTAGGGAAAACAATGATTTTAATTGTTTATTGTGTAAAAACTACAGATATAATAGGAATTTTAAGATTTGTGGAAGATAGCAGTGTTACTTAGGTCACGGATACAAAAAAAAAATCAGAAATATCTTAAAAATTGTGGTCATGGTAGTTAAAAATATCCATGAAGGGTGTCAATTTTCTAAGAATTTCCATTTTTATTATGTAATTTGAAAAAAAATTGAGATAATTTTTTTTTCTTTTTTTTCCTGGAGTAGTCATTAGCAGGTCCATCCTCTGGTTCAGGATTATCGTTGAATTTTGGGACACCTTGTATATAAGTAAGTTTACTGTTGTTACAGGTATGAGTTAAGATACTGGCGGTCGCTCGGCGTGTGGTGCGCGGGCTGGTGCGTAAACCGGCCGCTAGAGAAGCTGTACTGGCGGGCCGTGCTCAGGGCGCCCTACCTCGCCAACACGCTGCTCGGCGAGCCCGAGGTAAGTGGACCAGCGTGGCCCAGCGTGGCCCACTGAGCTAAGACGCTACTCGGCGTGACTTGGTACAAGTGTCGGCAGTGTCGGCCGTGCTCAAGGCGCCCTACCTCGCCAACACGCTGCTCGGCGAGCCCGAGGTAAGTGGACCAGCGTGGCCCGGCGTGGCCCACTGTGCTAAGACGGTACTCGGCGTGACTTGGTACAAGTGTCGGCACTGTCGGCACGAAACTGTAGCGCTGCCAAGGTCACAGCTACAGTTTCGTGCCGACACTTGTACTAAGGTTGTTTTGACGTTCATGAACCGAGTACGAATAATTTACAAATGCTTCGATTCAAACTCGGGACCAACACCTAGCAGTGAATGTCAACTAAACACTGTAACCTTAACACGAACACGTATTTATGCTATTATAGTTTTTATTTTATTTGAAAAAAAAAAATCTGCTTTAAGAACGTACCTAAATTTTTGCATTGCGATCGATTGAATACGCTTGGCTCAACGCGATGGCGGTACGGGAGGATGACGTCACACTCTTTTTCGTATGTGTAGGCGTTCATCGATTTCGCTGCTCGCTGCGACCCATAGACGTCCCACTGCTGGGCACGGGTCAGCACGGTGGCACAGACACTTCTGCGGGAGGTCTAGAGCATACTCCACCACGCTGCTCCAATGCGGATTGGTGGAGGGGTTAGTGGCCAACCCAGTGTCGAATGTTCTTAAGCCACCCGAAGGTCTTGGACAAGGCTTAACGACTGTTTCCACCATTGAAAACAACCGGGACCGACGGCTTTACGGTGCCCTCCGAAGCACGGTAGCGCCCATGAAATTTTTGCCACTAGCGGTCACCCATCCACAAACCGACCGCGCCCGTCGTTGCTTAACACTTTCGATCACATTGAATCGAAGCGAGCCATTGGGCTATGGACGCTACACGCCATGGCCACTGTGCTAAGACGTTACTCGGCGTGACTTGGTACAAGTGTCGGCACGAAACTGTAGCGCTGCCAAGGTCACAGCTACAGTTTCGTGCCGACACTTGTAGTAAGGTAGTTTTGACGTTCATGAGCCGAGTACGAATAATTTACAAATGCTTCGATTCAAACTCGGGACCAACACCTAGCAGTGAATGTCAACTAAGCACTGTAACCTTAACACGAACACGTATTTATGCTATTATTGTTTTTATTTTATTTGAAGAAAAAAAATCTACTTTAATAACGTACCTAAATTTTTGCATTGCGATTGATTGAATACGCTTGGCTCAACGCGATGGCGGTACGGGAGCGTTCATCGATATATAAGATGTAATCACGTCAAAAGTTATTTCATTGGTTGTTCGGAAGATATCGTTCTTTTGTGTTAAGACCGCCATTTGTACTACCATTCTTTTATTTCATTAATCTTAATACATATAATATTTCTTGTGTACGTACACGTGTATGACAGTGAACTCCTCCTAAACGGCTGGATAGATGTTGATGAAATTTTTGGTGTGTGTGCTCAAGGGTATTCGAGGATGGTTTAGATTAACAATTTGATCCACTGAAAAATTTTTTTTAAACACTATTTTAGTATTTTTGTACAAATTATCATTTACATGAAGTGTCGCGTCATTTTGACATTTCATATGGCAGAACACCGTTTGCGGGGTCAGCTAGTATTATTGTATGTACTCGATGTATGTTGCGTTGCTGTCCTTTTGATGCACAATAAATAAACCCTTGGTCCGTGGGGTCCTAACGCTAAGAGGCTTTGTAAGGGAATAGCAAAAAGCTTAGTCGACATCACAGGAGACCGAAGAGCTGGCAGCTACCTAGGACAGAGTAATTAGTATGTAATTAGTATAGCAGTAATTAGTATAGCTATTCAAAGGGGGAACGCTGCCAGTATCTTCGGAACCTTGCCTAAAGGGACTCCTTTTAATCATATATTTTAGTAATAATTTTTTTTTAGGTTATTTTTTTTAGTTTTAACTTCATTAATTAGTAAATTTACTTTTAAGATATAGAATTATATTGTCTAGCTAGATAGAAATAAAGTATTGAATAAATAAGTATGTATGTATATACACACATTATGAAGAAAATTGTCTTGTCCAAACGGGAATACTGGCTGGTTTCAGGTGGAGCAGAAAAATATACATCGAAGGTCCACGACGGATATCCTCGAGAAGCTGGACGTGGAGCGTCAGCTATCTTCGGGGCAGAACTGAAGTCGGAGCGGACGACACGTGCTCAGGGAATGGAGATGAACTTGCCACTAGACTTGTTGGAGGTTAGCTTCCGTCACGGATGTTTTTTTTAAAAGATTTTATTTAACTTCACTCGTATGTATTTATTCATTCATCTAAGTATGTATGTCCTGGAATCTTGCAATCAATATTTCACCCACTTCCACTGAAGCTATCGAGCTGAAATTTGGCACACATATTTTGGTTCCGATGACAATGCATGAAAATAAAAATAAAGTTTTAAAAAGCATTTTAAAAAAAATAATTTTTTAACGGTATAATTATGGATATAAGCTTACGCAAAAGCTTTTTTCTTAGCTTTCACTGCAGACGGGTTCAGGCTGTATTTCGATATTCATGGGAATAATATTTGAATGTCAAAACATTAGTTTATTGAAGAACGAAACTTGGTGCATATATGTATCTGTAGCTTGGTGAATATATGTAACTTGGTGCGTATATGTAACGGTAGCTCGGTGAATATATGTAATTTGATGCATATATGTAACTCCGTTTATAGATATTAGAATGCAAAAAATTGAAGGTCTTGATGATAAGGAACCTAATTGCTAAAGTGAAACATAAAGCTGATGAAATTTGCTGAATCAAAATACATACAATGTTTATTTAGTGACATGCGAAAAATATTACACAATGATTAAAAAATTTGTAACGAAAAATGCTAAAAAGATGCTATAATTTGATTAAAATTCATTAATTTATTTATAATGTTAAAACGTTTATTTCATTTTCTTACGCAGTCTGATAAAGAATTAAAACAATACTAGTGGACGCCCGCAGCTTCGCTCGCGTGGAATGATACATTCACTAACTTCAAAAACGGCAGTTTCATACTAAATTTGCACCCCCGTTTTACTCCCTTAGGGGGTGAATTTTCAAAAATCCTTTCTTAGTGCTCCCCTACGTTATAAAAGGAACCCCTGTGCAAAATTTCCCACCCTTCCCATCAAAATACAGGTTTATTTATTATGTTATGATGTTGTGTATAGTTTGGAAACCACAGAATTTTTACAGGATTTATCTTTGTGGTATATATTTTACTGAACAAATTTTTTACATTAAATTTGAAACGGTGACATAAAAGTTTCTCTGTACTAAGATAAGGCTACATTAATAAATAAACATTTTTACTAACTTATTTAATTTTTATCTGTGGAAAACAAAGAAAATGGAATGGTTGAAAAATATTTATTCTTCATTTAAGGTGTTATTAATGACCCAAGTGATAAAGCTACAATAAGAAAATAAATTATTAGTTGTCTGTAAAGACGGTTTACGGAAGATAATTTAACGTGATAACGTCTTAAGTCACGTCACGCTTTTTCGTGCATGCAGCCGGCGTTCATCGATTTATAAGACGTTATCACGTCAAAAAATACATATATGTATATATATAATATATTTATTTCAGTTATAATTTTAACCTAAGTTATCTTAAATGTATTATTATTTATTATTCAGTTTTTACTTCAGTGTCTATAGATTGTTTTTCATTGTTTTTATTAAACTGTTATGTTTGTATTACAAGTGTTATGTTTGACGAACCGAAACCACTGCATAGCTACTGTACTTTTTATGGCTTATATTATGGGCCGGGATCTTTTTGTTATTTTAAATTCTGGCACGATAGTTCAATGTCTTAGATTTGATATGTGGCTATTATTAGTAATTGAAATAAAAATATATATTTAATTTGTATTGTGGATTAATATCGACAAACTTTAAATGTAGTTTTATAAGACAAATCGTGTAGGTATAATTATCTTTTCAGGTGTTTATGATGACAAATTAATCCATTAGCTCTGAAAAAAAAAATTAAACTTCACAGTTAGAAAAACACAAATTACACTATTGCACAAACAGCAAATTGTTATTAGTGTATTTATAAATGGTTCACTCGTCGTTACCAGATGTTGAACGACAACGCACAATCTAAAACTATGGATACAAGTCATCCCATCTCTTATTTTATTATTATTATTCATTCAGTGAATGAAACAATAAATTGTCTGCATCGATAATTATATGAACTGTAGAAAAGGTTATGTTATATGCATTTATTTATTTATTTGCATTTATGTACACATGAGAACAATATCAGGAAATACAATCTTAATATTATTAATGTACAAAGGTAACGCTTATTATGCATTCTGAAACTAGCACATTAAGTATGATTATTTTATTATTATTGTACTATTTTTGCTTAGTTTCGCGTCAGTATGTGACGTATTTTAGGAGATTGAACTATGGCAGCGACATTTATTTACGCTTTTAATAGATTGATATGTATGTATGTATCGGAATATCTGAACGTGATTTTCGCACACTTCAGAAGCTCGGATTAATTTGAAACTTTGCGCACTTATCAAGGGCCGAGGACAATGCAATATTAAAAATAAAAAAGTTCTTTTCAAGCCTGACCACCACTTTAATTCTCAGGTTATTACTAAAATATTGTCCTTACCATAGAAGTGTTTTTACATAAATAATCTCATTTTATTGTAGAAAAAAACTGATCTAAATAATAAAAAGTAATACGTAATAATATATGCATTGTATTTAATATGATAATATACTCGGTGTAGGTTCACGACTCTGGCGGCTTAATACCGCATCTTCATTGTTATCCTGTATAGTACAGGTAGTAGCTGGTAGATAATGCATTATGCATTTTTTCATTTAATTTAATTATAATTCAATAATCAGACCGGTGCAAAATGCTCTAGCATCGATTTACCTGTTTATACCTGGCAACTCGAGAGTTGTGACCGGAAAAGAATAGACAACCTAACGTTTGCATAATCTGTGGTCTTCATACTTTCGATTGGTATAGAATTTGTCTAATAATCATGCCGGTGAAATGTTTAAACAATTATTTTTTTTAAATTATTAATTAATCATATCCTGGACTGAAATTAGTTAGCCAACCCATATGCAATATATTTATTGACATATTAAATTGAATATAAAATACGTTTTATTAAAATAAACATCTCAGTGAAGGTCGTTGTATAACGGGACCTTAGACTATTAATTGTCCCACTTTATTGTTTTTAGTGTGGTTCAATAAAGCTTAAATAAATAATACACTTGACCACTGCAAGCTATGCATTTAATCTTTTATAACTACATTTCTACAATTTAATTGTCTCTAAGTACAATTTTTGTAGTCCCAAGTATTATCTTAACCAAAATATTTAGCGTGTAATTAGACTATTTGCACAAATTCTTGTCGTTTTAATGTGATGAACAAATATTGTACGTAGGTTTGTGTCTGTATGTCTGTTTGAAGCTTTATTGAATAAAGAGTAATTTAAGAGTATTTTGAGGTGTTTAATTATAAAAAGTCATCCATAAAAATAACCATATCCACCCACAAACGTAACATAAACTGCTAAAGCCAAGCAGAATCCCATTTGCTGGGTACAGGTCTCCCACCCATCCACAAACCGACCGCGCCCGTCGTTGAACTCTTTCGATCACATTGAATCGACGCGAGCCATTGGGCTATGGACGCTACTAGCTATGGAGGAGTATATCAGCTATATACTTATAAAGAGGAAACATTTGTTTGTAATGTTTTCACACAAAAACTACTGGACCGATTTCAAAAATTCTTTCACCATTAGAAAGATGCATATTCACTGAGTGACATAGGCTATCCATACTAATATTATAAATGTGAAAGTGTGTTTGTTTGTTTGTCCGGCTTTCACGTCGCAACGAAGCTACTATATGGTATGGTTTTTGTGTGTGGAGATAGTGAGGAGGGTGGAGAGTGACGTAGGCTACTTTTTACCGCGGTAAAACATCCCCATGGAAAGATATCGATGTTTTGTTATTTGCTAGATATTTAGTTCCGGATGTTGTTAATAGATGGCGTTAATAAAATTCATTTGTCATGTATGTAAACAACTCATTGTTGATTCCCTTTGACCACGCGGGCGGAGCCGCGGGTAAAAGCTAGTAATATAATATTACTAGGTGTAAACGAGACTACAATTTTTGTCTAATTCCACGCGATCTTCTATACATTTGGTTACTTCAAAAATAAGTAGGTAGGGGGTGGGGGTATAACTTATAAGGCTCGGGACCAGAATAGTGCTACGGTAGCCCCTGGCTGTCGTAAAAGGGGATTTCTGGGGTTGCGGGCGGTGAGAGTGGGGTTCGAATCGTCTATCATGTGACCCCGGGAAATACGACGCTGTTTGTGGCTGCACGGAGTTGTGTAAACCGGGAAGAGCCCGTCTAGGGCGCAGCGCTGGAGGGCACCGGCGCGTTCTACAAGAGATCCCGGAGCCCTCATGTAGCGCCGTAGTAGGCCTCCGAGGGGGTTTTAGTGGGTGATTGTCCCACATAACCCGGATTCGCTCCCACGACGTTCGGGTACCGTTTCAAAGGTTCACTCGTAAAACAGCAAAAAAAAGGTAGGTATCTAACATCTGGGGGCCCTAAAATCTTGGACGAACTGGTGCACCCAATTCAACGGTTACAAAGTATATAGAAAAAAATACTGTAATTTTTTTTTAAAGTTTTTTATTACTTTTTTTTTATTTTCGAGTATTGTCATCGGAACCAAATACGTGTGCCGATTTTCAGCTCGTTAGATTTAGTGGAAGTGGGTGAAATATTGATTGCAAGATTCCAGGACATACATAATATATACATACGTGTGAAGTTAAATAAAAGCTTTTAATAATGAAATAAAACAAGAGAGTCAACATATTTATTGGTACTTTTTATGTTTACCAACATTAGATTTATATTTAAATAAGCCGCTTATCTTCTTAAAAACTGCGTAGGTTAAAACTAAAGCGAGTATGAGGGTGGCCAGTTGATCCAGCATCCAAACTTCGTACCACTCGTACAGATTCACTACTGAACGCAGGTGGTGGGCTCCTGGAAGAAATTATATTCTTATGAACCACACATCAGGTCGCAAACGAATAAGCACAGCACCACCTATTCGCTGCCGCCCAGGGCAGTAATTTTGAAAGTCCTTGAACAAGACTCATTTAAAATCAAATTTTTCATTTTTTTCATTTTCATTTTTCAAGTTCATATCTGTTCAAATTTGCTGCCCTTGTGGTGTAAGATAACTATCATCTTGGTTTCTGCTTCTGGTTAGGTACCTACCTAATCAGAAACCAAAACCATCGGTATCACAACCTTTTTACTGTCCCACTGTGTGACCTCTGGGAAAGCGAGGAGTAGGCTGAACTTAGGCCTTCCCCTCGCTGGTAAAACGTGTAATGCAGACTTCACATGCCTTCGAGAACATTAAGGAAGACTCTTAGGTTTCCTCATGATGTATTCCTTCACGGGCTACTAGACTTTATGAAAAACAGACCTTAAGTTATATTATCACGTATCAAGTTGTGTGGCACAGCACAATCGTAACTTTTTCGTTCGTGGAGATTGATTGACTGAAGAAAACTCTAATATGTACTGGGATGGTTAGTTTAGTTCAGTTAGCAGAGAGAGTTAATAACAACATTAGTTAGTTCGTTAGTGGGCACGAGGACTGGGGCAGATTTTTATTCCCCACCTTTAGTTTCAATCGCCAACTCAACGTAATGCGTGATCAGCTTAGATGGCGGCACGGGACGGTCCCGGAATAACCTCGAAATGTATTTCGCTTTCTTGTAGTATCTGAAAATTGTAAGATCGAGATCAAATTAAAACTTAATTCTGCACAGTGATGGGTTTTAGTTCCTCGTTTACATATTTCAATTATGTAATGGTCATGCGGCGTTTTGTAAACATTAACACCAAACAAATTGCATCGATTATATTAGTCTTAGCTAAGGACCCATTGACGTTCACAGTTGGGCATGGGTGTCTCCCACACCGCAAGCCTTTTCACTGTCCCACTGTTGGGCTCGGATCTCTTCTCGCAATGGGAGGAACTTAGGGATTTATCCACCATGCTGGTAAAGTACGGATAGGCAAACTTTACATGCCTTTGAGAACATTATGCAAGACAACTCTTAGGCATGCAGGTTTCCTTACGATGTACAGCAGGTTACATTTAACATCTTAAATCGCACTTATCATAAGCAAGTCATTGGTGCGTGCCGCTTGGATTTGAACCCGGAACGCTCGAGTGAGTGGCGAGTTCATTTTTAAGGTAGATTCATGGTAAGTACAACGATGGAGTGTATGACATTTACCTGTCATAACCTGTCATTACCTGTCATTACTGAGTATTTCCTTCAGGCCGAGACTAAACTCCTCTTTCATGTCCGGCCTAAAGTTGATCTTCACGGCGTAACCAGTCGCCGCGGCCCTTGCGGCGTTCGACGGCTGGTCCCCAAACATTGGTAGACCCAGCAACGGTACACCATGGTACAGCGCTTCGAGGGTGCTCAGCAGACCGCAGTGGGATATGAACACCTTCACGTTTGGATGTGCTGAAATCGCAATGATGTACGCTAGAACTACAACGCATGGTCCTACTGTTGGGTCTCTAACATAACCCCAGCTGAGGTCTAGATCACGCCTGTATATTCCAAAATGGGTTGGCAGAGGTTACACACCTCTGCACCCACTCTTTACCTGTTTATGTATATCTATACTTCTATACTAATATTATAAAGAGGAAAGATTTGTTTGTAATGTTTTCACACAATAACTACTGGACCGATTTCAAAAATTCTTTCACCATTCTAATGGTCATCTGCATGCTGCATCTTCACTGAGTGACATAGGCTATGTAATATTAATAGGTGTAAACGAAACTATTGTTTTGTCTAATTACATGTCAGCGAAGCTGCGGGCGTCCACTAGCATCCCTTAAAATAGATTGTGAGCCTATTGCTATACACAACATAGGTAAGTACTAAGAATTTCAAGTTAGAATAACCCAATGATGCTTTGCCCACCCCGGGGATCGAACCCAGTCCACCGCCCAGGACCTCTAGCTTATCAGTCGCGTTTGCCACTAGACCAGGGGTCGGCAACCTACGGCTCTTTGGATGTGAAGGTGCGGCTCTTTAGTTCCATACGCAAGTATGAATAATAGATATTTTTCTTATGAATAAATAGATTGGAAAAAAGCTTTATTTATGCAAGTACTATTTATTGTTGGCAAGAAATTTTTTTTGTGGCTCTTTAAAAACTGAAATTTTGTAATTTGTAATTTTTTACTCTTCCGACTCAAAAGGTTGCCGACCCCTGCACTAGACCAACGAGGCAGTTCTTAAACAACATGAACCCAATATATATGACGTCGGTACCCAAAATACTCGACTGCGGCATCCAAGACCTGACGTGAACGTTTCTCGGCAAGTTGTCCAGCTCCTCCTCATATTTCCACAGCACCGTGTACGGAATGCTGGCAAAAACATCAACGAGGTCCCTCTTCGTGTGTTCCGGGAAAGCCGCCGATTTCAGCACGGAACCCATGCTGAAGTAGACCACTCCTTGGGGAGAAGAATCTAGTAGTTCTTGCAAATCCTGTAATCAAAAGATTGGGTTTAAATTTAAGTATCTACATCTATAGCCTACGCTAACCTTGGCGTCCATAGCCCCATGGCATAAGTGACGACGGGCGCGGTCAGTTTGTGGATGGGTGACGTCAGGCAGGGTGGTGTCAGGCTAAATCTTCGTTGTGACCCCTTTACTCTCTTCTTGTCAGGATTTTCTTCAGGAAGTTCTTTCTAATTAATGCGGCGAATGAAATGAGAAGGAAATTAACTACTGGTGTAGTAAAAAGTGGACTTCGTAAAATAATGCGAAGATGTGTGCAAAACAGAGGCGAACATGTCGAGCATGAAATTTAGACTTTAAGATGTTTTGTTGGAACTTTAAAGTTTAATGAATGTAGTATCTTGCACTTACTATCGTTTTATTTAACTTTTGTTTGCCTTCCCTGTAGCCAATGAAACTAAGTTTTTTCTATGAATGTTTATTATAATCCTAGATTGTTATACCTCGTTGGATAGCTGATGAAACGTAGATATTTTTAGGTACATCTGCAAAACGGGGGCCTTATATTTTTTTTTAGATTTTATTGATAGAAAAATAAACATTCTAAATTTGTATAAGTTTTAATCGTCTACAATGACTTATTTAATCATTTTACGTACAATATTGGTCATTGAGGTCATAAAGCATCTTATTTTACATGTAAAAATCAAATAATAGTAATAATAAGACTTACACATTTCAAAATATCTAAGCTGATAGCCGAAAATCGGGTAGTTTTTATAAAAAACAATTAAATTAAAATATCTCGAAAACGGTTACATTTAGGATAGGGTATTTTATAGTCAGATCAGTCAGAAACGATGTAAACTACATGCCCTTAACGGGAATAGGTCGACTTAACCTGTAACCCTGTAGATATAGATACATATAATTATAAATATAAATATATATAGATATATAGAAATAGATATAGATATAAATATAGGTATCAATATTAATATAGATATAAATAAAGTACTTGTACTTGTACTTGTACTTGTACTTGTACTTGTCCTTGTACTTGTACTTGTCCTTGTCCTTGTCCTTGTACTTGTCCTTGTCCTTGTCCTTGTCCTTGTCCTTGTACTTGTCCTTGTCCTTGTCCTTGTACTTGTCCTTGTCCTTGTCCTTGTCCTTGTCCTTGTCCTTGTCCTTGTCCTTGTCCTTGTCCTTGTCCTTGTCCTTGTCCTTGTCCTTGTACTTGTACTTGTCCTTGTCCTTGTACTTGTACTTGTCCTTGTACTTGTCCTTGTCCTTGTCCTTGTCCTTGTCCTTGTCCTTGTCCTTGTCCTTGTCCTTGTCCTTGTCCTTGTACTTGTCCTTGTACTTGTACTTGTACTTGTCCTTGTACTTGTCCTTGTACTTGTCCTTGTCCTTGTCCTTGTCCTTAATCTCCATTCAATTATAAAAATTGTAAATTTTGAAAAGAGAAACTACCGAGTTTCTTGCCGTGTTCTTCTTGTTGCGTGTCTTCTTGTCCGTGTTGTTCTATGAATGTTTATTATAACCCTAGATTATTATACCTCGTTGGATAGCTGATGAAACGTAGATATTTTTAAGTACATTTGCAAAACGGGGGCCATATAATTTTTTTAAGATTTTATTGATAGAAAAATAAACTTTCTAAATTTTTATATTAAATTATATATTTAATCATTTTACGTACAATATTGGTTATTGAGGTTATAAAGCATCTTATTTTACATGTAAAAATCAAATAATAGTAATAATAAGACTTACACATTTCAAAATATCTAAGCTGATAGCCGAAAATCGGGTATTTTTTATAAAAAACAATTAAGTTAAAATATCTCGAAAACTGTTACATTTAGGATAGGGTATTTTATAGTCAGATCAGTCAGAAACGATGTAAACTACACGCCCTTAACGGGAATAGGTCGACCTAACCTGTAACCCTGTATAAAGGGCTTGTAACCGAGTCGAGGGACTTTATTCTTGGCTGGCGAGTGGCAATCGCATAATTCCTAATACAGTGGTACAGACAGTGGTACCTTGGTTGTGTGGAAACGCTGCTCGAGACCAAAGTTAAGTACATAGATAATTAGTTATCCAAATGGTTTATTATTAAAATAATATATTGTCAATGTGATCATTCCTATTTAAAAACTGGAAACATGGTGTAATGTGTGTTACTGACGTGATATTATATATTGTATGATTTTATTTGAAAAAGATGTGTTTCTTTTGCAGTTTCTTCTCCTCCACAAAAAGAGCACACTTTGGTAGAATCAAACTAATATTAGAAGATTAGCAACTTTTATAATTACTATTAAACATATATTATACCTTTTTAAAATCTAACAAGCGCTTAAAAATGTTGAGCTACAACCCAATGGCATCCCACTGGTGGGCACGTGCCTCAAAACCACAACAGGACCGACGGCTTAACGCGCTTATCGTAACACGAAAGCGTCCATGATATATATGGTCACTCATCTAAATTCTGACCGCTCGATCTTTTTAACTCGCTCATATAAGCTTTTGACGGGTCCGTTGGCGCAATCGGTAGTGACCCTGCCTGTTGCGCCAAGGGTCGTGGGTTCAAATCCCACTCAGGACAAATATTCGTGTGACGAACACTTGTGTTTGTTCTGTGTCTGGATGTTAATATTATCTATATGTATAAGTATGTATTTAAAAATATCCATGTATGTATATCAGTCTATGACACCCATAGTACAGGCTCGCGCATACTTTGGTGTCAGATGGCGGTGTGTGAATATGTCCAAGATATTTTTTTTTTTAAAAGTACGATACACGCGTTCCATATTAAAATAAGCGTCACTTCCGTCAGAAAAAAATCTGAGTTACTCCTTAGTCGCGCCTAAAGAAGTTTTACTTCAAAAACTCAGCTTACTTTAGGCAGCAGGGGAATTTCTTCGTCGATATGGTAGCCGCCTATGTTCACCACATTGGGCGGCGTGGGCAGTGCCGGAGCGAACGAGGGGTGGGCGTTGACCAGCAGGATGGACACGTCGCGGGAGGCCTGCGAGTAAGGCGGCAGGGGGACGCCCCGCGCGTCTGCTATGGGCCTGAAGATGCGCTCGTACTTTGCGGCTGCAGAGCTGTATTCTAACCTGCATGAATATTGTAAATCAGTATCAGTACAACCCATAGACTTTTGGGCAAGGGGAGACACAGCGGGAGGTCTAGAGCATACTCCACCATGCTGCTCTTATGCGGATTGGTGGAGAAGTTTGTGGCCAACCCAGTGTCGAATGTTCTCAAGCTTTCCGAAGGTCGACAAGGTTCAACGATTGTTTTTACCATTAAAAAATCCGGGTCCGGCGGCTTATTGTGCACTCCTAACCACGGTAGCGTTCAGGAAGTTTTGCCATCAGTAACAGATCGGGCCGTCGTTGCTTAAGTTGGTCGGTAGCTTGAGAACATTCGACGCGAGCCATTTAGCGCTACGTCATACTACCATAACTTATAGTTACGTTAAATTTTGTGCCTACAGTGCATTTTGGGTTAATTTTGATAGGTGGCGATTTGACTTTCTGATGAGCGGAAATATTACGAGTCATCGTTTATTTTTCATGTTGAGTCACAAGAATAAGCTACAATCTATTACCTTCCCACTGCTGGGCACGGGTCTCCTCCACAGACAAATCTGCGGGAGGTCTAGAGCATACTCCACCACGCTGCTCCAATGCGGATTGGGAGGAGTTAGTGGCCAATCCAGTATCGAATGTTCTCAAGCCACCCGAAGATCTTCGACAATGCTTAACGTATGTTTTCTCTCAACGCCAGAAACAACTGAGCATCTATGACTCGAGTACAAACATTTATATCAGAAAAAATGCTTGTCCCGGCCCGTATTCAAACCCGGGACCGGCAGTCCCTAGTCAGGTCATTCATCACGGTGCCGAGGATCATCAATTCTTCTACATTTTCTTACCAATCATCTAGAGACATCATAAGTTGGGATTTAGTGTTCTGGATACGCTGCCAGAACGCCATGGGTACGGCGATCTTGGTGGCCAGCGTTGGGACCGTGCTGGTGGACCGGATGGTGTCTACTAGGCTCTCGAGGTGGGAGTGCATCACCACGCCACTCAGCAGGATCCAGGGTACTTGCTGGACAGCTGCTATGCTGTGGACAAGGACCACAATACTCATCATAGTTTATTCATATTTTAACAGGCAAGTCGCGTGATTTTCCCTGACCTTTGTTTTCGTAGGTTGAAGGAAATCTGAACTAGATGGCATGCCTAAATCCACTGAAAAGGTGGCACAGCGTCTTACGGAAACCTCCCAACCATTCTACTCTTCAGTTGACCTTCCTTGATCTTGCTTCGGGTTTCGGGCGACTAATCAAAACCAGTACTGGCTGGCTTGAGTGACCACCCCGTCCTTCTTTGACTTTGCTTTTAGGTTCCGAGTACCTATCAAGCCATTACTCTGCAGATCACTAGCAGGTTAAGTATGGAATTTGGAATGGTAATTAATTAATTTCCGGTCACACTTTTCTAGTAACCGTCGCATCTGTAACCGTCTTAGAATGGAACTCTTACTAATAATTCAACGTCAATGAATCAATAGCCTACATATTACATACTAGGTACATTCATATTGTTCATTATTAAGTACTTAAACACCTTTTGTGAAAATAAACTAATATTATTATTTTCTTAGTGGACTTTTACTAACATGTGTTTAGTACAAGTCCTGGCACTAACTAACAGGGCTATATGTCACTAACAGTCCCTGATGCTACCATAGTCCTCATATTTACTAATAAGATATATATTGACAAGCGCGTTGCCTCGAGAATATCTGATCAGTCGCTGATTGCACATTTTTGTAGACCCTTTTTTTGGTTTTATGATGAGGGAATGATGCCAGACGTCTCGTGGAAACGACGCCTGGTTATGTGAGATTTTCACCCACTAAAACCCGTTCGATGGCCTACTTCAGCGTTACACGAGGGCTCCAATCTCTTTTAAAACGCGCCGGTGTCCTCTGGCGCTGTACCTCTTAGATTATGAGCTGAAAACCCCTACACAACAGTGTGCAGCCACACAGCGTAGTCCTTCCCCGGGTTAATGATGAACGATTCAAGCTCCCACTCCCGCCACCCGCAACCACTAATTTAATAATCTGTGCCGCAACCACAGAAGTCCTCTTTTAACCGCCTTTACTACAAGCAGACCAGACCAGAGAGCCGAGAGCCAGAGAGCCAGAGAGCTTGCGAGGCCAGAATTAGGGCTACTGGAAATTAGATGATATACCGGTATTTTTTGGCGCTTATCAAAACCTCACCCAGCTTCCACGTCAGAGAAGAACCACTCAGACACGACAGCATCGTACTGATTCTCCACCAACGCTGACTTCAGTTTTCCAGCGAACACTGCCTTGGTGATGTTCGCAGCCATTGCCTTCGCCAAGGCGAAGGTTTCTTCCCTCCTTTTCACCATGTCTAACCCTGAAAACATGGCGAAACAAATACATTTTAAATATTACATGAGTTCCATTTAATAACAAGAAAATAATGTCATAAGTCTAATTTTTCAAGTAAATAATTAGTGAACTGTGAATATGCCCATTAAGTTTCGCCACAGCGCACACTTATCCACATACCGACCGCATCCGACGTTGCTATCAATGAGTACAATAATGAATATTAAGTAAGTATATAGAATGCGAATTTTTCTGTTTGTTTACTACTTTAGACAAGCCAATATAGCGGGTTTGGGCTAAAATTATAAAAAAACAAAGCGAACTACTTAAGACATTGGAAGTATTTTTATAAACAATTAGCGATCGAAAAATATTATACCCATTTCCATTGAATATGTAGCTTCCATAGCCGTGGTTCACGTCGATCGTATGTGATCGACAGAGTTAAGGTAGACGGGTGTGGTAGGTTTGCGGATGGGTGACCGGCTAGTGGCAAAATTTCATGCTCGCTACCGTGCCTCGGAGGGCACGTTAAGCCGTCGGTCCCAGTTGTTTTCAACTGTAAAACAATCCTCAAGCCTTAGCCGAAGACCTACGGGTGGCTCGAGAACATTCGATACTGGGTTGGCCACTAACCCCTCCAATCTAAGAAAATAGGCTTTTGAAGGTATTTGAAGGTGCATTGTTATTTAAAACGCTAGCTGAAAGAGTGATTTTGCCGTACATTTCCATTCCTTTCGGCAGAACTGTCATAGGAGGTAATAACGCATCGCTCACCGATTGGAAGTAACGTAAAAACTAATTAAAGCGTGTTATAAAGATACCTTCTACTATTTTAATGGTTTCACTGGCATCTATAATGGTGACGTTGCTTGGCTTGCCATTCGGGAAGGGGGTGACCCAGGTTATCTAAAATAAAATATAAGTTAATTCTATATTAACTTAACTATTAGAGAATAAGTAATTAACTATTTAGTAAGTAAGTTTATGTAAGTTTATTACTTTGTTGCATGGTGTGCACGCTTATTCTACCACTCATTCACATGTCTTTGATCGATTTGTGAAAAAAAAAAATTGTCTGCAGAATGTTTAAAAAAACATGTCCAACTATTTGCCATAATATAATATACAACCAGGTTACAATAAGGTACAAAAATGTATGAATTGGTTACACAAACTTTGAACATTTAGTATTAGAACGTAGTCATTAGGTACCCTCTTAAACCGACAATACTCTTAAACTGATCATAATATTCATACGTAAAAACTTTGTAACCTTTTTACGAACATTACGTGGAGGTGTATGAATTTTAGCGCAGTTAAAGTTTATATGGAGAAGGAGTGCAAAAGGCTAAAATGTTTATATAATGTTTATATATGCATAAGGAATACGTTACAAACCATTATAATACTCATATTACCATCATATTAAATAGTTGGTTACCTGGATACGTTGGCATATTATTTGTCACATTTTTTCAGAGATATTTAGAGTCTGTCAATAAAAACAGTAACAAAACAGTAACGTTTAAACTTAAAATTTAAAAAACGACTTATGTTCGAATTTCGACTGCTCAGCGACAACAAGTCATTAAATGGAAAAAATACCTTATGTCCAGCTGCGAGCAAGGGTTTGACAATGCCCCACGCCAGTAAGTCATGGCTCCGGGACGGTAGCGGCGCGTAGCAGAGGATGTGGTAGCCCTGCACGCACGACACACACGACACTACGGCCAGCGCCAGCCCTAGCCACTGCATGGCCCTGTGGGAGACAACATTATCTATACTAATATTATAAAGAGGAAAGATTTGATTGTTTGTTTGTTTGTTTGCATCGAATAGGCTTCAAAACTACTGAACCGATTTGAAAAATTCTTTCACTGTTGGAAAGCTACACTATACCCGGGTGATATAGGCTAAATTTTATTTTGGAAAAAAATAGGGTTCCGTAAGATATTTGGGTTTTTCGGACACAAGGTGTAAAAAATCAACCAGAAAAGTTACTTATTTTGCGTACGCTGCCTAAACTATAAAAGATAGAACCATAAAATGTTCTAATTAATTGTAGATCTTATAAATATCTATAAAAATGTCCGCGACACACTATACCTATCTATGTCGAGTGAGGCACAACAACCATTTTTTTATCTTGAATTTTTTTTGGACTACACTTACAGTTTATGTAGATAATATTTGGTCTTTGAATGATTAAAATTGGTCGTTTGGTTTTGAAGTGTCTGTCTGTCTGTCTGTCTGTCTGTCTGTTTCGCTTTCACGCCAAAACTACTGAACCGATTTAAATGAAATTTGGTACACAGTCTGGTGCCTGACAAAGGACATAGACACTTTTTAATTAGAAAAAAGGGTTGTGATGGGCTGAAAAGGGAGATGAAAGGTTGTATGAAAGTATGGTCATTTTCAGAACTAGAAGCATAAAACTTAAATTTTAGGCTGTTGATAAGGTATAAGCGGTGACAGCCCAGCGGCTATCGAACTCGCCTCTCACTCGAGCGGTCCGGGTTCAAACCCCAGTGGCACGCACCAATGACTTTTCTAAGTTATGTGCGTTTTAAGAAATTAAATGTCACTTGCTATAACGGTGAAGGACACATCGTGAGGAAACCTGCATGCCTGAGAGTTCATCATAACGTTCTCGAAGGTATGTGAAGTCTGCCAATCCGCACTTGGCAAGCGCGGTGGACTAAGGCCTAATCCCTCCCATTCTGAGAGGAGACCCGTGCCCAACAGTGGGACGTCTATGGGTCGCAGCGATAAGGTATAATCCTTACTAATCCTATCCTACTAATATTATAAAGGGGAAAGTTTGTAAGTATGTATGTATGGATGGATGTGTGTTACTTTTTCACGTAAAAAGTACTGAATGGATTAAAATGAAACTTTACAATAATATAGCTTATACATCAGAATAACACACAGGCTAATAAAGATATTGTGAGAATTGTCCAAAATATGACGATAAGTGTCAAGTAGGTAAGTATGAAAAAATCTACCATCTGCGAGTTATTCTGGCGTGCGCTGCCAAAACTACTGGACCGATTTCAAAAATTCTTTCACCATTAGAAAGCTGCATCTTGGGTGACATAGGCTATATAATATTACTAGGCGTAAACGAAACTATTGTTATAATCTATATATGTAAAATAAAGTCGTGTTAAATTTTTATTTTTACAAATACTATATAATACTATTTAATTTTACAAATAGGGTTTATGTGTGTGTATTATAATTTTGATTTTTATATAATATACCCGTGCGAAGCCGGGGCGGGCCACTAGTAGATTATAATCTTATGCCGCGTTGGGTTAAGTTAAGAGCTTATTTGTAAATTTTACTAAGACTTAATATTGTACCCAATCTTGCAATAAAGACTATTTGATTTGATTTGATTTGAATCTCCTTTTTTCTTGAGTTCTCTTATTGTGTATAAACTTGGCTTTAATATGAGAGTGTGCTGTGCCGTGTCCTCCTCACAGTCACAACGGTGCATTAACTAAGCCTCTGTCACTGGATTAACCATCCCAGTCTTTCACAAAGTCGGTCACAGTTGTCACGGACGGCAGCTCAGGTGCTCGTTTGATATAGCTGCGACCCATACACGTCCCACAGTTGCGGGAGGTCTAGAGCATACTCCACCACGCTGCTCCAATGCGGATTGGTGGAGGGGTTAGTGGCCAACCCAGTGTCGAATGTTCTCAAGCCACCCAAGGGTCTTTGACAAGGCTTAACGACTGTTTCCGCAATTGAAAACAACCAGGACTGACGGCTTTACGTGCCCTCCGAAGCACGGTAGCGTCCATGAAATTTTGCCATAAGCGGTCACCTCGTCTGATATATTAGGTATATCCATAAAAAAAGTCAGAGCCAATCACCACTGGCCGATCTCTCGTAGATCAATTACAGCTCGTGGGTAGAGCGAGATCCAAGCCAAGGCCATAATGAGACGGACCACAGACGGATACAATGTCATCGTATAATTTGAGCGATTATGTTTCCCGAGGCCACGTGACCTACCGAGGCTTAGCGTGCAATCCATACTAATATTATAAATGCGAAAGTAACTCTGTCTGTCTGTGTCGCTTTCACACCAAAACTACTGAACCGATTTAAATGAAATTTGGTACACAGATAGTCTAGAGCCTGAGAAAGGACATAGGCTACTTTTTATTTGAAAAAAAGTGTAGTAAGCGGTTGAAAAGGGGGTTGAAAGGTTCTATGAAAGTTTTGTCATTTTCAGAACTAGAAGCATAAAATTTATATTATAGGCTGTTGATTAGATATAAATAAATATGGCATTCAAAGTTTGTAAAAATTTTGTAAGGGTGTAAAATAAACATATACATATTATTATTTCTAATTCAAGGCGAGCGAAGCTGCGGGCGTCCACTAGTTTAATTATACATACTCTCAGATTATGAGAATAGATACCTCGATTGAAAATATCAACAGCTTCTTACATGTTCAGTTCAATTCATCTTTCATTCAACATTTCATATTATTTGTTAGATAAACCCGGCAAAAAGAGAGGTTTGTTTTAATTGTGTTTTGCCCAGCCGACCTACAGTACTATGTGATACTATGTCATCATAGATTATAGACTTATAATATGTCAGAGTAGTTCGGTTGCTGAGCAACCTCCGTCACGATAAACTTAGGTTCTGCTTCACTGCCCGTTTGTTGGAAAAACTTTGTGCGACATGGCACGGTGACATGGGATTGACTCACTTGAACGTGTTAATTATGTACATAATATTTAATTACAATCATAGTTAGAAGTCCAATCCATAGCCATAGACCAATGGCTCGCGAGATTTAATGTGATCAACAGAGTTAAGCAACGACGGGCGCGGTCGGTTTGTGGTGACCGCTAGCGGCAAAATTTCATGGGCGCTACCGTGCTTCGGAGGGCACTTTAAATCGTCGGTCCCGGTTGTTTCAATAATGAAAATAATCTTTGTCTTGTCGAAGACCTCGTGGCTTGAGAACATTCGACACTGGGTTGGTCACTAACCCTTCCACCAATCTGCATTGTAGCAGCGTGGTGGAGTATGCTCTAGACCTCCCGCTGTAATGACTCGTACATTTTACGGCAACCGTAAAATTTTCCCGAGTGAAAAGTAGCTTATGTCACTCTCCATGCCATGTATGTATGTATACAAAAAATCGCGTCGATCCATCAATCCGTTGAGGCGGAGGACATGGAAAACCAACAAACACACTTTCCCGTTTATATATTAACTAGTTGACGCCCGCAGCTTCGCCTACCCTACGATACACACATAGATAAAAACGTGGCTTAAATATTGATGTTCGCGACGAGCTGTCTTTCTTTTTTTGTTGGTCTGAGGATGCTTGATGAATTATTTATATATGTATTTAAATTTTTTATCTACTGCCGCTTCGCAAAACGATGGATGGAAGGTAGTAAGGTATTGCAAACAAGAAGATAAGGTTAAAGGCACAGTATAAGATAGAGACGGGTGGTAATGGTAAGGAAATGTCAGGAATGCGTTGGCAATGTTGGCATCGTGTCAGATTTTCGGCGAAAAACAAATAAAAAATTGTATTTTTACAATGTAATGTACCTACTCGGACTTGTTCGTAGTATTTATAGAAGGTAGAACCTATGTAGAGTTCGGCTGGTACCCATAGACGTTCACTGCTGTGCACGGGTCTGCCAGACATTCTGTGGGAGATCTAGAGCATACTCCACCAAGCTGCTCCAATGCGGATTGGTGGAGGTATCCACTAACATGGCCAACCCGGTGTCGAATATTCTCAAGCCATCCGAAGTTCTTCGATAAGGCTGTTTGTTGCAATTGTTTTCACCATTGAAAACAACCGGGAACGACAGCTTAACGTGCAATCCGAAGGTACCAAGTACTACCAAGGTACCAAGTACCATTTCTGTAGTATAATATTAATAATCTAAGAATATAACAATAGGATTGTGTATTGGTTGAAAACGTCTATAGTTTCTTGTTCGGTCATTGTTCTGGGGGCGAGCTATGAGCTTCATGTGTTGCAAAGAATCTGTGACTGTCTTGGAAAGGGACTCTACAGGATTATTAAAATTATACCGTTAAAAAATTTTGTTTTTTAAAAGTGCTTTTTAAAACTTTTTTTTTATTTTCATGCATTGTCATCGGAACCAAATATGTGTGCCAAATTTCAGCTCGATAGCTTCAGTGGAAGTGGGTGAAATATTGATTGCAAGATTCCAGGACATATATACTTACAAGATACATACGAGTGAAGTTAAATAAAAGCTTTTAAAATAGCTTCAGTGGAAGTGGGTGAAATATTGATTGCAAGATTCCAGGACATACATACTTACAAGATACATACGAGTGAAGTTAAATAAAAGCTTTTAAAAAATAGTAGCAGAAAAACCTTCTCCTCTTCTCCTTATAGTCCTTCTCCGTCCTTAACATTCTTTATTTTTTGTTAAAATAGGTGGTAGCCGTAACTAGCGCCCGTACCTACTGGTACATTACAAGTACCATTTTTACCCAGTAAGTAATATTCTTGGGTAAGAAAAGTTTACGGAGACCATGACTCAGAAAACGAAGCATTGGCCGCCCTCCGACGAGGTGGACTGATGACCTGAAGAATACAACGGGAAACGGCTGGATACAGAAGGCACAGGATCGGGAGGAGTGGGGTCGATTGAGGGAGGCCTACGTACAAAAATGGGCCTTTAAAGGCTGATGGTTGAATTGTTGAATGACGGGCCCGTTGGGCAATCGGTAGTGACCCTGTCTGTTGCGACAGGGGTCGTAGGTTCGAATCCCACTCAGGACAAATATTCGTGTGACGAACATTTGTTCTGTGTCTGGATGTTAATATTATCTATTTAAGTATGTATTTAAAAATATCTATGTATGTATCACAGGCTCGCGCCTAGATTGGGGTCAGATGGCCGTGTGAAAAAAAAAATTATGTTCCGACTAGTATAGATACGAGGCAACCATTTAGTCCTCAGGGGGCAGCAACAGATCTGTAACAGGTTCTTAACCGGTTCTTAACACGACAACACAAACACTATTTCTGGATGTGACGCACATACCTATAATGGACGGCAGTGGACATTGGATATTGGGGTGCTGCATGATTGTCTGCTATCTTATAACCAACTAGCTGTACCCTGCCACGCTTCACTGTGGCACATTGTGATTGATTGCGAAATGAGAAACAAAACAAAGAATACATGTCATTTAAGTTTAATTTTGCAATACTTGTGGTTAAACAATATTTTTCGCCGGATATGTGACTGATGCAAAAATTAGATAAAAACAATCCTTGATACGGATTATATATCATGCTAAAATTTCAGCTCGATCGGTGCAGAACTTTTCGAGTTTTTGAAGCGTACACAAACCAATATAACATTTTTATATATATAGATAAATGATTTTTAAAGTGAAACTTTTATTACATCGTCTCAAACTCTTTCGTCTGTGTGTCGCATGTCGCGTGACGGTCGGCCGCGGAGTAGGGATAAAGTGAAACGCGCTGTATGTCGTACTCTACTAAGACACAGAGTTCAATAAAAATATTAGTTGGAGACTTAGTCTACTTTATTTCCCATTATCATTCCAATTTTCCAAGTATAAAATTAAGATTGATAAAGCGATTTTTATACCCTTAATGGAATATTATTCAAAAAAATTTTGGTTAAATGTCTATAATGTGAAAAAAAGTTTCACTTTTATCGTGGTTTCATAAAACCACACTGTTATTTTTTTTAATGGACTTAACATAACAAACAGTAAGTTTGTTAGTGTATGAGGACTGATAAAGGGACTGATAGTTATTGTTATTCCATTTGTTAGATATACGTTTATAGAGGTACCTTAAAAATACCTTTTGGACCTTTTCAAAAAGGAGAGTGTAGGTGCTTTCGTGCTGGCTCCAGACACATTCGGTTGTGAGCTTAGTTCGAACCATCGCACTATAGATTAGTCGAATAGCATTGGCGCAGCATAGTACCTCGCACTTCTGAGCTAGAACCCAAGACGCTTGTGAGATTCATTAGCCTAAATATATAGTGTACTTATGTACGTGTATAATAGCCTACTTTATAGTGTATTGGCTATACCACCTGGTTTTCCTAGGAGCTATAATATTTATTATCATTCTATAGGTAACCTATACAAGTCATTTAATTTATCAATTTCAACTCACTCAATGCCTTGGTCACCGCTTCAAAAACAGATTCTAGTCTTTTTTTAAACACTAAAAACTGGCTTAACTTTTTCACTAACACATAAATTAAAAATAACAACACAATTTAAAAATCGAACACAACGAGTTTACACGCTAATTAAATTACATTTATTATACTTAATCTGTATGTGTCACTTTATTCGAGAACCTATGGCAGTACAAGGTCTTCCATTGTTTGACTATCGCCTTCTCACGGCGCGAGCTCTCGTGGTACTACATTAAATTTGTTAGCTCAAGGAAGCTCAAACATGATCGACGCAATTGAAATGTAAGGGCGGTGATCCACTATACCGAGATGAAGTAGACATATTTAGTGTAGTAGCTTTTCTAGCTGTTGACCGTTACTTCGCCCGTGTTAAAAATAGCTTATGGCACTCGGTTACCTACTATCTAACTTGTTGTGAGAGCTTTCTTAAGTTACATACCGTTATCATCATCACAACCATTTCTTTATTCCACTGTTGGACACGGGTCTCCTCTCAGAATGGGAGGGATTAGGCCTTAGTTCACCACGCTGGCCAAGTGCGGATTGGCGGACTTCACATGTCTTCGAGAACATTTTGTGAAGAACTCTCAGACATGCAGGTTTCCTCGCGATGTGTCCTGCACCGTTATAGCAAGTGACATTTAATTTCTTAAATAGCAAATAGAATTAGTCATTGGTGCGTGCCGCTTGGGTTTGAACCCGGACCGCTCGAGTGAGAGGCGAGTCCGATAGCCACTGAGCTCTCATCTACTTTAGGTTAGGTTAGCATATAGCGATTGACACGAGCTAAGGTATGAGCACATCATTATCGTAAATCTTTACCAGTTTGGAAATAAAAAAACGTCAACGTACATAAATTAAATTATATTTAAAATTTGACTATGTATTGATTACACCTATAGAATTATAATAAAGCTACGTATTTCTTAAATAACTCCACTGAACCCTTGTCGTCATCTTCGCTTGATAATCTGTGGACTTGCACCTCTTCTGGCGTTATGAGTGCCTGAAAAAAAAAGTAATTGAACTGCCCAAACCACCAACAGGTCTGGAGCCGAATTCGGCTCCATACATTACAATACAATAAATTATACATAATACAATACATTTTAGTACCTAAGTCTATTGAAAAAGTCGTCATAAGTAAGAGGAAATATTCTGGATATAGTCCTCAATCTGTGCCCTCTAAATCCAACGGCTTACTGCTGTCTTCTTCAGGTCGTCAGTCTACCTCGATATTGTCTTCTATATTCAAACTAAATTCAGAATGAATTCGAAAATAGATTTACTATTTTTTTATGAATAAGGGATTTGTTTTTGTTTCTATTCTATCGCTGGAGTCTTACAAATAAATATATTAGACTCCAGCAATTTAAAAACAATCGATGATAAAAATGATTTAGAAACGTAAATATTGACTTGACCGGACCGTGTGTGGGGAGCTTTAACCTCTCTAGCTCTCGACTGCGACTCTCAATGATTTAATAGAATCTATCGGCCGGACCGCCAATCGAGTGTTTATTAACAATCGTTGCATTAAAGTAACTGAAAAATTAGTAATTGTATCGAGATATGATTCGTAATTTTATTCGCTCGTCGGGCGGCGAGTGATTCAAAAATAGAGTTTCTAGTCAGCTGAGTTCCCATTTCACATTTAAATATTGTTATTAATATACATAATTCTGTTTGACATGTTTTTTCGTATCCGTAGCTTACCAAAGAGTCAGATTGACTAGAACAGCTATCCACGGCGGCAGTATCGAGCACGCTTGCGGCGCGCATGTCGCTTCGGGTCAGCTCCCAGGCAATGACGCGTCCAGTCTTCAACAGCGCGAGAACGCGGAACGGGTTCCTTGTAGACCATGACACAGATTTTATTGACATCTGTGGATTGGAAAAATCGGTCTTAAATTATAAGATGACTTATCTTCACGCCTGTATTTCCTTAATGGAGTAGGCAGAGGTGTACACACCCAGACAAACGTAACACACTCAGCATGTGCTGCAGCAGTTAAGTTGTAGCGCTGATTTTCAGTGTGCACGTTATGTCGCATCGTTCGGACGCTGATATAAAGTAATATCTTTAATTTATACCGACAGTTTCTTTTATTTTTCGTGTTAGAGATATTTATCGTGTAGGAATAAAGTAACCTATTAGGGAAATTTGATAAAAACAGGTTTTTAGAAAAACCTATTGACTTAACTACCTGCCCATGGTTTCCTGTTCCTTTATCGACTTTAATAGCACGCGCGCACTCGACAAGTATCTGAACTAAGTCTGTAAAAAACACATAAAAATAACATCTCCTTCAGGGCCGGCGACGCATTGGCAACTCCTCTGGTGTTGCTCATGTTCATATGCGACGGTGACTACATACCATCAGGTGTCTGTTCGTTCGTTAGGCAATCTAAATATATAAAATGCTTGATCCTGACTGATCGCTGATTGGTCAAGGTCAAAATATATAGACGCACAGCCAAAACCCCTGGCCTAGAATTGTGAATTTTTTTTTTAAAAAGCTTTTTAAAACTTTTATTTTATTTTCATGCATTGTCATCGGAACCAAATATGTGTGCCAAATTTCAGCTCGATAGCTTCAGTGGAAGTGGATGAAATATTGATTGCAAGATTTCAGGACATACATACAAGATACATACGAGTGAAGTTAAATAAAAGCTTTTAATAAAAAAATTGAGTAGCGATCGTTGATCGTAGCGTTCGCACTTGCATCCTCAGGTAGTATTGCAGCTACGCTTCTGGAAGGGGGCAAAACTGCACAAACAACATTTAAACTTCCTCTCAACTTAGGTAATCCAATCAGAAACACCTGTTTGTAATACATATTACAAAACTGCATGCCTTTTCAAAATATTGTTCAATGAAATCGATTTATCAACTTACGTTTGATATATACGACGTAAGGTCTTCAGTACTCGAATGAGCAGGCACGCTTGCAACAAATCTTCCCTTGCTGTCCGACTGGCATCTGTCTGCCGCTATCGGTGGGCCGTTTCTGAACGTTAATAATATTTTAACTCAATCTAATGATAATTGCTCACAAATATACACAGCAATAATATTTGCCATTTCATATCTCTGTCTAGTTACACACACAACAAAATTAATGGTTGTCTGTAAAGTCGGTTTACGGACGATAATTTTACGTGATAACGTCATAATAAAAAAAAAACTTTATTTGAACTGATAAATAAAATACAGCTAATTATTAAGGAATGCTTTAAATAATAAATTAAAGACTGGAACAGCTTGTTCTACTAAAACGGACTCTTTGATGGTGTAATAAACGATAACGGAAGTTCACGGACGGAAAAGGCCGTGGTACCTTTCAACCAGCACGTGAAAAACATGCTCTTAATACAATGGTCCTCAATTTACCGAAAATGGTTTCACCGAATAAAAAAATGTGTTTAAATGTAATGGAGGATACTTCGAAAACCAGTAAATACATTACTTCACATAGGTATGTCAATTGTTTTATTAATGAGATACACATTCAGTGTTCCCCACGTATAAGAGTTAAAAAAGCAGGCACTGTAAATATAATATATAGAAAAATATTCATCCCATTTAAGTTCCCAAAAAATTTCCGGACCGAGGCAATCGATCGATCGAGTCTGGGTTCGATAACTCTGTAACCATCGTGGTGAGAATCAATGTTACTGTGACCAAGAGTACGAAAACATCTTTGGAATGCTTACTAATATTTGTTGCATTTCACGCAAATGCCAGCTTAAATTCTTCATAAGTAGAATATTAAAATGATCAGTTTAAACAAAAAATATATGAAGTCATACATAACGTTATTTTGTTATTATTCGTGACATTCATAAACTTGTATTTATGAAATCTGAAACATAGGTACTTACCTACAATCCAATGTCAGAAGAACTCTAGCATCCAGAATGGAGCACAGGTTAACTGTTCCAGATTCTGTAGCCGCCAAGAAATATGGCAGATTATTGTAAGTGACTTCAAGCTTTACTATCGATGATTTGTCAGCTGAAATATGAGACAAAATACTTGAAAGTTGTATGATGAAGACACCAGGACGCAGGATATGTAATGTTAATAATGTTAGTATTAGTATTAATAGAAATCCCTTAACTCTTACTGATTTTGAGGATAAAATTAAATGGCAAGGTTGTGCATCTTAAATTTAAATAAAAACAGTATAAAATGTCACTTACAAGCAACAAATAGTCGATCAACTTTACAGTCTCTCATATTCCTCTTACAACAAAGAACTTCTCCATTATTCTTAGCCACTAAATAATTATCAATTTTGTTCAACCTCAACACTTTCAAGTGATTGCAAATAATTGTACTATCCCAGTTATTAATATTGCTACTAACTGGTAGACTCTTTCTCGGACTTGCAACACTGCTTGGTCTGCCAACATTTTTAAAAATGGCTGATTTTGGACGAGTCATCTCTTTTTTGCGTTCAATTCTTTCATGTTTTCTATTTGAGAGTCTCCTTTTAGCAGCATTTAGATTGAAGTTATTGACTGAATCGGTAATTGGCACATCTAAATGTTCAGAGAGATTTAAGGTTTGATTCCTTTGTAATTTTATTCTCGACCAGTATGCTTTGCCAATATCATTTCCTGTTGTAGTTTCTTGAATTATAGACCACAATGTAATTATTCCTAGCCTTTTTAATGAACATATCTGAAGAAAAACATTTTAAGGTCAAAAATTATATTAAAAACCGAACATTATTTTAGAATAAAAACTAATTGAGAAACCTACCAGAAATCCACCTGTATACCTTCACTGTAAAAAGTTATAACATATACCTGTATTTGATTTCTTTCAGACTGTACAATATAATATAACGTTTTTTTTTAGTTTTAGTTTACATAGTAATTTAATAACCGCAATATTTCTTTTGTGTTTAAATAAATGTACTCAACCAGCTCTTTATAATATAACTTTTAACTTACTTGGCCCAAAATTTTTCGTCCATTCTCTTGAATGGTCTCCTTTGAGTCCCCAATAAATTCCAAACCTACTATGCTATCCATTGGGTCCTTGTTGACCATATTCACCGCACTGCTCGTATATGCTGATACTTGCATCGTGCACTGGGATCCCTGGAGGGTAAGCATACTTATCTTTATTTGTATATTTTTAACAAAATGATTTTGATTTTCTCTGTTTAAAATAAGGTTGTTGGTCATAAAGTAAATACTTACCACTTCATAACCAACTTCACTGTTCCTCAAATTCCATTCTCTGTCAATTTCAATTTGCGACATTCGACTCGTGTCAACTTCTACCAATTTGGTAGCTTTTTCGTTTTCGTCGACGTAGCTGGCAACATCGTTACACCAAGTTGGTTCTTCCGATAAATCCCAGAGATGCAATTCACTAAAATAAAATTAATTTAAATGGAATGTATGTATTTGAAATGGCATTTATATAATTTTAAAATATCATGTTAAAAATATAAATCATTTCTTCGCAATAATATATAAAAGTATCATACCAATCCTCTAAAGCGGCGACAAAGATTCCATTGGTGTTGCCTATAAATCTCCCGATCGTAACATTATCTGTAGCTTTAAGAACCTTTAAGGGTTCAGATATAGCTATACTTGTGTCCCACAAGCAAATAAAGCATTTTGTTGCCATATCAGTATTTGAAGACTTTTTGTGATATGTCATGATTAAATTATCCTTCGTTTCTGATATCGTAACCCCGATAGTTTTAGTGTACTTAAGAAACTTAAATGTTTCGTCTGTTATATTCTTCGTAGATATATTTAGGTAACCTTTACTCAAAGGGAATTTTGTCGCTTTAATTAAATTTATTGTTTCAGTACCAGCATTTAAACGTAGTAAAGTACTTATCCTACTTTCAGATTTGTTCAAAAACTTTCTTAGTTTATTTAAATTGAAGTCGTTATTCTTTAATTTAAACTTATAAACTGTTTCAGGCATCATGTGATCGCTTCCAGCGCCATCTTTCTGTTCTAAATAAATTCTCAGTGGATTTCTCTTATACGCTTCACTTACTGATGTGCTTTCTAAATTATTATTTAGATTTAATAAAAAACTAAATTTGCTTAAATTATTAATTGGTTCATTATTTTCTCTTATCATGGCCTCGCATTTATTTCTTGTTATATCATTTGTAGAAAATTCAACTGGGAATTGCGTCCACTTTCTATCACACAAAACTTCATCAGTTTGTACTTCTTCAGTAATACCATCCTCAAAAGTTTGAATTGCCGTTTGCGTATAATTTTTCCTACCAAATGTTGCCATGTACAAATCGTACGGTACAGGTTTCATTTCAAAGAGGGAATATGACATTTCATGTAGTGTGACCATGCTCAGTATATCTTTCGCACGTTGCCGTAGTTTATCAACTATTTTGCGTTTTCGTTTGTTTTCCTTTGATTTGGTGAAGTCAATGAACAGTGGTCTGTAAGAAAAAATAAAAATATTTTCGTTTCATCGGCTGCAATGTCTTAGCAAACCGCCCCGCGGTGGTCTCTGTACTGCCGATGAAGTACTGTATAGCTTACGTAGATTATAAATTATATGAAAAATAAAAATAAAACTAGAAAAACACGCTTTTATAAATGAACGTAAAAACCAAAAAATAAAAGGATCGTTCAAGCTGTCTCTATTTCTGGGCTGAAGTGTAAGCTATGTGCTTTTAATAATAATATTTATTTGTAAAAGCGTGGGGCGCTGTAACATTGGAACTAAGTTAACAATCTTCAAAAACATGACATGCTCAAAATCAAATAAAGAATGCATGCTACCATAAATAAATAAAAAAACTCAGGCATGCAGATTTTCTCACTCTGCTTTCCTTCACCGTTACAGCAGGTGAAATCTCACCCAAGTAATGGTAGTGGTGGTGGAGTGGTAGGAAATAAATTATTATTATTGTAGGATTACCTTTTCGTCCTACAATAGCTACTTCATTTTATAACATTTAACGTTAAAACGTGCAAATAAAAACTTTGACTTTGACTTTGAACGTTAGAGTTTATAATTAAATAAATATTATCTACTTTATATTAGTTAAATCTGAATCATCGTATCACCGTTTCTTTAGTAGTTACTTAGGTCAATCACATTATAGCGATAGCATAGTGGAAGGGTGATATAAATAATTTGACTTTAACTTTAACTTTGGACCCCTCGAACGAGAGGCGATACTCACTCACCTCTCCAGCACGTCAGTGTGAACCCTCATGCTGGAAGCGGCGCTCGAGCTGGACATCTCCTGGAAGCCCTCGTCGGTGAGCGAGGCCTTCTTGTCCTCTCCAGCCTCCGAACCTTCGAGTATGAAGTCCATCCCCGGCTTACGTGACGCCGAGCGTTGGCTCTCACGGAGGTCGAAGTTGCCTGAATTTATTTTTTATAAATAAATGTAAATGGACTCAAAATAATTGAACGCTAATTGTTACTGTTATTAGTTACTAGTGGACGCTCGCAGCTTCGCTCGCGTGGAATTAGACATAACAATATTTTCGTTTACACCTAGTAATATTATATAGCCTATAATAATAAGATGCAGCTTTCTAATGGTGAAAGATTTTTTGAAATCGGTCAAGTAGTTTATGTGTTACATTATTACACACAAATCTTTACAAACAAATCTTTCCTTTTATAATATTAGTATAGATTTACGGAAGTTTTTTGTAGCGTCCGTAGCCCAATGGCTCGCGTCGATTCAATGTGATCGACAGAGTTAAACTACGACGGGCGCGGTCGGTTTGTGGATGGTGAACGCTACGAACGAACGTGAAATATTTCGTGAGCGCTACCGTGCCTCGGAGGGCACGTCGGCCCGGTTGTTTCTAATGGTGAAAACAATCGTTTAGCCTCGTCGAAGACCTTCGGGTGGCTTCAGAACATTCGACACTAGGTTGTCCACTAACCCAACTACTACTCCAATCGTCATTGGAGCAGCGTGGTGGAGTAGCGCGGTGGAGTAGGACCTCCCGCAGATTTGTCTGTGGGGGAGACATTATTTACAGAAAAATTATTTCCGTAAAGTAGCTGGAACCCATAGGCGTCCCACTGCTGGGCACGGACGCCTATGGGTTCCAGCTACTTTACGGAAATAATTTTTTATTTTAAGTAGGTAGGTACTTATTTATGTTTTAAAGAAAGTGAAAATAATATTTTAATACTATTTTGGTATGGTAGGTCGCCGACTGATCAAATTACCAACTTCTTATGGTCTGCAATGAAAATCAAATTAAAAAATGGTATAACACGGTAAGGCAAATATTTTACCAGAATCTAGCATTTTCTCCTCATCCTTGGCTAAGGAATTAGCAGTCGAAGTAACTTCTTCCATTTTATCCATTTGATCATCTTCTGCATTACTCTCTTCAGACAGTGTGGCCGATCCATCAGTTTTGGCTTCACTGTGATAGGAGTCAAAGTCAGACTCATAACTTTCAAAGTCATCTTCGTAGCTGACTTCGTCTTCTTCGCTTGACTTGATGTTTTGTTTCTAAAAATAATATTTTAATACGTGAAGGAAAAACTTTGAACTCCTTTTATATAATCTACTAGCCCTTGCCACGCTTCGGTGTGGCACATTGTGATTGAATGGTTGCGAAATGAGAAACAAAACAATGAATACATGTCATATAAGTTTAATTTTGCAATACTTGTGGATATACAATATTTTTCGCGGATATGTGACTGATGCAAAAATTAGATAAAAACAATCCTTGATGCGGATTATATATCATGCTAAAATTTCAGCTCGATCGGTGCAGAACTTTTTGAGTTTTTGAAGCGTACACAAACCAACATAACATTTTTATACAGGGTTATTGGTAATTCGACGTATTCCCGTTAGGAGGTGATAGGGGTAACTATTTGTGATAATTTTAACCCCCATATGCATTATGCAAAAGTGAACCATTTTCGAGTTATCAAGCTTTTCAGCTTTTTTCAAAATAGGTCAGAAATGCAACATCAAAAATTTATTTAAAAAAAAGTATTAATTAAAATCAATTTTTTTCTTCTGATTTATAAAAACGATTAAACAATGGTTATTTATCAACATTAAAACTACAATTATCTGTCCAACTTTAAAAATGCGAGACGATTAACGATATTACTTCAATATTTTTTGAGATTTTTGTCCACTAAAATGCCTTAAAAACAAAAAAAACTTATATCAAACTTGGCTTGCAGATTATTTTAAAAACATAACCGTTTTCTTAGCTTTCCAACAAGGCCTATCAACTATGAACTTATTTTAAAAAAACTGAGAAAAACCGATCACAAAGGAAGCAGGCGGAAATTTGTATTCGAACTAAACTTATGGTCTTTCTTTAAAATTTCAAAAAAAGTAATTAAAAACAATGCCCAATGTAAATAAAACAAAAAATATAAATATAAAATTAAATTTAGAACCAGTAAAAGTTTAGTATTGAGAACAATTAATAATAAGTAACAATTACGACATTTTGTAATTTAGCCTAATTAAAGTTCTTGCTCGAAGGGACTTCCCTATTGCGTACGCAAAGTCTCATTAATTTTCTGAGGTGTAACTTAACTACCAAAGTAGTCAAATTATTCTGCATTATGTGCAATATGAGCAAGAATGCATCGATGAACCAATTTTGCTCGCTTACGAATTTTTTTAACGAATGAAATGCTTGAATACGTGCCTTTGGCTATAAGGCAAAACATGATAAACTAGCAAGACGGATGTACTGCAAATGTGATTCGGAATAATTTGAACACTTCGGTAGTTAAGTTACACCTCAGAAAAAGAATGAGACTGCGTACGCAATAGGGGAAGTCCCTTCGAGCAAGAACTAAATTAAATTAAATTAGGCTAAATTACAAAATGTCGTAATTGTTACTTATTATTAATTGTTATTATTACTAAACTTTTACTGGTTCTAAATTTAATTTTAAATTGATATTTTTTGTTTTATTTACATTGGGCATTGATTTTAATTAATTTTTTTGAAATTTTAAAGAACGACCTTAAGTTTAGTTTGAATACAAATTTCCGCTTGCTTCCTTTGTGATCGGTTTTTCGCAGTTTTTTTAAAATAAGTTCATAGTTGATAGGCCTTGTTGGAAAGCTAAGAAAACGGTTATGTTTTTAAAATAATCTGCAAGCCAAGTTTGATATAAGTTTTTTTTGTTTTTAAGGCATTTTAGTGGACAAAAATCTCAAAAAATATTGAAGTAATATCGTTAATCGTCTCGCATTTTTAAAGTTGGACCGATAATTGTAGTTTTAATGTTGATAAATAACCATTGTTTAATCGTTTTTATAAATCATAAGAAAAAAATAGATTTTAATTGATACTTTTTTTTTAATAAATTTTTGATGTTGCATTTCTGACTTATTTTGAAAAAAGCTGAAAAGCTTGATAACTCGAAAATGGTTCACTTTTGCATTATGCATATAGGGGTTAAAATTATCACAAATAGTCACCCCTATCACCTCCTAACGGGAATACGTCGAATTACCAATAACCCTGTATATACGAGTATAGATGTTATTGTACTTTATTACTTAGATAAGGCCTTATTAGTTATAAATAAATACGTAAATACGTATTTTAATTTTAATTTCTTTATGGCTCAGTGCAACAGCAATATTTTTGGTAAATACCTATTTTTCAAAAGTCGCGGTCGCTCAATATCCTCTTAACATGGCGTATAGTTTGATAATGTCTCAACTAGGTAGTATTATTTGTGAAAATGTATTGTCAAAGATATAATTTATTAAAACATTTACAGTGATCACCTCAGGTTCAGATTTCGACCCCTTCCACTTCTCATCCAAGTCGACAAAGAAAGCCTTTGGCTTGGCAGTCAACTTGCGTGACATATTCTGCATAGCGGCGCTGTTGTCAATGGCGTGTGGAGTCAAGATTTCCACCTCCTCATCGTCCAGGGTCCTGGTTTTAGTCCTCTGTCTACTCGGTAACGGATCTTTTGGAGTGGTCTTGCTGGGTGTCGTCTGAAATTCAACAGGAATCCTTAGTCACTTGTGGGAGCGGCGATAAAAAAGGGAGAAGGGGGAGGGAGGTAGTGAATTCTTATGCACTTCCGCGCCCCGATCTCGCTGGGTATGTGGTTAAGTTAAGTTTTTTTTTTATAATATAGACGGACAAACAGACATACGGGCCACCTGATGGTAAGTGGTCACCGTCGTCTATGGACACGTGCGACACCAGGGGTATCACAGGTGCGTTGCCTGCATAGCGCGGTTTTTTAGTCGTGGTATTATATAATCACTTACCATATTTTTTTGATCCGTCCTTTTTTCCTTCGCTCCTACAGTCCGGATCGGATGGTCATCATCTTCCAAATAGAGTCGTCTTCTCGCCACGGGAGAATTGACGGTAACATTAGACAAGACCGGTTTTCTCGGTGTGTTTTTAACTGATTGAGGAGTTCGACTTGCTTTTAAATCGATGGTCGATTTGACTTTAGAACTTCTAGAGATTTGACTGGTTGACGGTGATGATTTTAACAAGTCCTTCATAGGAGAGACGTTTGCGTATCGTGGAGTGGACGACGATTTCTTCGGCTTTCTAGCATAAATGTCGGTTGTAGATGATTTTGCTAAATAATTTCGCGGCGTCGCAACGCTGTGTATGCTTTTTTTGAGTTTTTCCTCGCTATTTGGGGAGAATGCAAGGTCGTCTTGTGTAGGCTTTTTGTGACTCGTTTTTGTTTCGATACTTTTCCTTGTTGATGTCATGACTAGTCTGTAGATTAGCAGCTCTACGTATTTAACTAATTAATATTTATGAAAAATTACCATAATAATACGGGATAATCTGAAAAAGATAGTGGGTAAGCAGTTAGGTTTAAAGGGCACAGGACCGAATGGGGTGGGGCCTAATAATAGAGGTCCACGTACACGTAACAATACATTGTTCTATACTTAAAGTCGTTAGATCTATATATTTTGAAACCTGAAGCATGAAAGGAGGCTCAAATCCGGACCGATGACCTAAGCTTAACACTTTCACACTCACTTTAAGAACTTCTTCAATCAAATTAAAAAAAATATTTTATCTATAAACGAAATTAATTGATAGAGTATTTTTTTTTTAAATTCATTAATGATCAGTTATATTTATTGCTGATATATAAATATGTACTTTAATATTTTTACTCAGAAAGCAAGTAGGTACTTGGACCCCAAGATATTTTTATGGTTTTGAACATGTTTTGAAAAAAATGCATGCAGAACCAGAATCACCATCCGCTTCCCACCATGACAACTGCAACAGACTTTGAGCTGGATTTGTAGTTTCAATGACTGGCTTCCAGACCCGTGCCGACTGTTTTAGTCTTGGGAACTTACTGCGTAGTGAAATATCTAATAACCTTCTGATGTTTTCTCTGTATTCTGAGTTATTATGGGTTATCGTTACCAGACATGTTCAGGTTTCTGTTTTCTTATGTTTGAGAACTTGAAATGCTATAGGTACTCACATTTAACACTCACGTTGGTTACAAATCACCTGCTGGGTGCTGGATGGTTTGTTGCTTAAATAGTGTAAAAATATCCATTTACGTAGGTGCAACACTTCCTCAGCATTTTTGGTCAATACATTTTGCGTGACAATTTTACACATGACTCTTCGTAACCATGACAACAGCATTCAAACTAGCGGATTATAGGTGTGCAGTAGCTCTATTTTCTAAATGAAATTAAGCTTTATATCCTAAGCATTAAGAACAAATTAAATATAAGTGTTGCAGCTGATTTAAGCTCTTTCTATTTCGGTACCAAAAAGTAGGTTACGTGGAAAGCAGAAAGGCGGTAAAAATTTAACCGACTGCATGACTGTATTTTATTTCAGTTTATGTATGTATGTAGGTATGTTTGCTCCTCTATGGCGTTCTAGAGAACAAAGTTAAACGACATGACAGCAACCAAGATTCACCACAGCAACAATCAGACACCATTCGGGTCTCTTTCTTTTTTATTAGTTCTGAGGATTTAACTGTCTAACTTAATCGGATTAGTTCAAGAAAATATTAAATATACAGAGAAAATATTAAACGTAGGAACAAGTTTAGGCAACGTTTAGGTAAGATATGTTATTTTAAAATGAAAGTGCGTTAATACATTGTCCCTATTCCTATTTTAGTAGATTTTTAGCACAATAAGGATAAGGGCGCCTTGAAAGATGAAAACCTAAGAAGCAAATTATAGCATGCGTTTTCATACATGACTTCCTATGTACTGTCAAATGAAAAGCATGTCCCAACGCATTTGCGGAAATAAGTAGGCACAATTGTCGTCATGTCGTGGTCTATTTTATTACTAAATGATTTGTGAGTGTCAATATTCTTACTTGAAATTACCGGCTTAGGTACTCACGTGTGATTTAAGTCGGAAATAGGCCGACTAGTTTCGATCGATCGTGTACGCTGCGCCCGCCGCGTGCGCGTTCACTCCTGAAGATGGTCGTAATCGACCGAAACTAGTCGGCTTATTATTTTGTGTAATTTAAAAAAAATCTATACGAAATTGACGAGTACAAAATAAAACAAAATAAGTCAGAGGACATTGTACTTTAGTATTATTACAACTTAATTCTCCATAAATAATACATACACGATACGAACGTATTCAATAAATAAAAACAGCAGACGTTTATAGTGTAGCACGTGCTTAGAAGACTGTTTAATTAAATTACAATCAATAATTAGTTGCTACCATGTCCAATGTTGAAGTTTATTACACATTGATTAAATTACAAGCCTTTTAAGATTCTAGAAGTCCTAGGATTCTCAAGAGAAGTAATAAAGGGGTTAAAGAAAACATTTATGTAAAGAAATTTTAAACAAATGAATTAACACTTAATATTAAGTTTATGTCGAGTCAGCTTTTGGATGGATGGGTCAAAAGATGTAAGCAGGTTTTACCCTAATTAAATAATTTTAATTATTCAGTGCATTATATCGTATAATCATAAATTGAATTGCTTGTACGAGTATTATAATCTCAGCACGAACTACACTCCACAAGATGTGCAACTATATTATATATATAAACCTTTATGTAAATAATTTACATTTGATTCTTGTTTGATCTACCCAGTTGATCATGTATAAATCATACCATAAGGGTAACTTGGTAACTTTGTATGACTTATAGCATCATAGGAAGCTTTGTAAATTCCTCATATGCATAATGTCAATCTTAGTTGACAAACTTATTATTTTCCTCGTCATATCCCTAGTGCACACATTACACATATAATGATTTACCAGGAGATCTTTCTATATGACAAATCTTCTTATATGACAAAGTAGCAATAAGAATGTATTTTTACGCCAACACCAATTAGATTCTGGTGGCCTATATTTGACAGTTGAAATAGTATTTGAGCTGACAAAGGCACCTGAGGAACTTACACTACCCGCTCAGACCAAGATAGGGCGTTTATAAAGCAAACTGCACACCAACTGGGTATATATACACTAATTTACAATCCAGCGATGATCGTTGCCGGGTCCTCTACGCCAGACTTGATCTTCCTCAGGAACAGGACCGCTTCACGGCCATCGATCAGTCTGTGGTCGTATGTCAGGGCTATGTACATCATCGGTCGTACTACAACTTGACCGTTAACAGCAATGGGACGCTCGAAGATGCCGTGCATGCCCAGAATAGCTGATTGTGGAGGGTTGATGATGGGTGTTCCCATGAGCGAACCGAATACGCCACCGTTGCTGATGGTGAAAGTGCCTCCATCCATTTCTTCAACGGTGAGCTTACCGGTCCTGGCCTTCTCTGCTAGTCCAGCGATGGTTAGCTCTATGTCAGCATACGTCATCGTTTGAACGTTTCTCAAGACCGGCACAACCAGGCCCTTAGGCGTCGCCACGGCTACCGAGATGTCGACGTAGTCACGATAGATGATCTCGTTCTCCTCGATAACTGCGTTGACTACCGGCTGGTCCATCAGCGCATTAGCTGCCGCCTTGACGAATGGTGACATCAAGCCAAGCTTGATGCCGTGTTTCTTGGTGAACGCGTCCAGATACTTCTTGCGGAATGACATAATATTCGACATGTCGATTTCGTTGAACGTTGTCAGCATTGCGTTGGTATTCTGCGCGTCCTTGAGCCGCTGGGCGATGCGCAGGCGCATCCGGTTCATCTTGACGCGCTGTTCCGTCCTGGTACCGGCGATTTCCTTGCTGTAGTCCGCTGGAGGGACTTTAACTGTAGCCGTTTCGATGGCTTGAGCGTGGCGGATGGCCGCTACAGGGATGGAGGAGATAGGAGCGGCAGGGGGAGGAGTGGAGGGTTTAGGGGGAGCTGGAGGCGCCTGAGGGGGAGGCGTCACCACCGGCGGGGGAGGCGGAGGAGACGGGGCAGGCGCAGCGGCCGCAGGCGGTGGCGGGGGAGCTTCAGCTTTAGGCGGCTCCGGTGCAGCCGCAGCCTTCTTCGGCGCTTCACTCGTTAATTCAAGCCTGAACAGCTTCTGGCCAGCCTTGACAGTCTCGCCATCACTAACGTACAACTCCTTGATGATTCCATGGGCGGGCGCCATAACAGGAATGGCCGTCTTGTCCGTTTCGATTTCGAGCACCACCTCGTCCGCAGCGACAGCGTCGCCGACCTTCTTGTCGAGCTTGATGTCACCCTCGGACACGGAGTCCGGGAAGCCGGGCGTCATGACGTCCTGCTCGGCGTACAGGGGGTTGCTGAAGTGGATGGCGGCGACCTGGTTGTGAGAGGTCACGCGGGCCGGGGTGAGCCGGCCCCGGGCGAGGCCGAAGACCTTGGGTGCATCGGTGGAGGCCAGCCGCAGCGCCTGGCCCTGCCGCCGGTACAGCGCCTGCAAGTGCTTTGAGCAGCGTCGCAGCATTTCGACTAGGGATGTGTTACCCTGTAATTGAGCAAAATTAAATGTTACCTATTGAGTGTTAACAAATTGAAGATTTCATTTGTTAGCATTTTCAGCAGAATGTCTGCAACTGTTGTAAATTGTACATGTACAAAGCTAACAAGAATGCACTGCCTCTACCACCGTCCATGTGGGGCCGTTCATGTCAACTGTGTCAAACATAGAACAAGACAGGAAAAGTCTGGGGGTTAGTCCAGCGTGTTAATAGGAACATTAGTTGGTTAGATCATTAGTACAGGTAGGTAGATTATATAACCAAGGACAGTTTATAAAAAGGACTGTAAAACATTCTTCTTAATTCTCATTACACTATATAGCTTTGTAAAACTACTCATAATTCAGTCCTACTAGTATAGTTGACTAGAGTAGGCATTCACTACTAGGACGGATGGAAGGAACATAATTTTTAACACAGACTAACAAACAGGCATACAGACTAAATAGAGGCAGTGAACTGTGTACAAGTTCTAACACCAACAGGTTAATACAGCAGGGCCTCAATAATCTGATCACCAGAAATGTTAGCAAGATACTTAAGGTTTTTTAAAATCAATGTTTTCCATAGTAAAAAGGTCAGATACATTTTAAAATAGTGGTATTTTAGATACATATTGTTACACTTTTTTTATAAATACTGACACTAGCTAGCTACAAGCACTATAAGGCATAGGTCAGATTTAGATTAATTTATTTCATTATATGGTATTTTGTATACGCTTAATGAACATCATACATTTTTTTATCTACCGCCGATTCACAAAGTTGATGCTACCGAGAAGAACAAGGCAAGAAGTAGTTACTCGGTGGTCTCCCCATAGACACAGCTGTAGGAGATCTAAAGCATACTCCACCACGCTGCTCCACTGGGGATTGGTGGATGGGTTAATGTTGTTGTTGTTGAATGTTCTCAAGCCACCAGAAGGTCTTCGACAAAGCCTAAGAATAGTTTTTACCATTGAAAAGAACTGGCCTTAATATACCCTCTACTCCAAAGCAAAGTATTGCCCATGAAATTATGCCACTAGAGGTCACCCATCCACAAAACTGCTTAACTCTGTTGATCACATAGAACCACTGTAACTAAATACTACACGATCATGTGTTACAGTGGGGTTACACTATTGGGCTAAGACTATTACATATAATAATATAGGTGGATTAGTGGGTTTATATTATCAAGGCCCTATAGATATATTAGAAAAATAATTGCATTATACATGCATTGATCCATCTGGATGTTTAACCCATTATGGGTTGTTGCTGGATATTTTTCAAGTTATCATTTTGTAATGCCTGGCAAACTATTTAATTTTAACGAGGTATTTAATAGAATTTCAGAATACTGATAGAACTAGTTAGTCAGAACGTTTTATTAGTCAAGTCAAGTCAGAAGAGTTTTATTAGTCAAGTAATAATTGTCAGTATGTAAAATGTACTCTGTGTGTTGCACTCATAAATTTTTTACATGGCTATCATAGGCAGACTATACATTTTTTCAGACTTATTCAGACACTGAAAATGTAGGATTTTTTTTTATTGTTTAAAATGAATTTAATAATTGAATTGCAATAAAACCATACTTTAATTAACTATAAATAGTTGAGTTTTAATTTTTATTTTTTCAACTAATAGACACAAAATAATCTAGTTGAATATGGCTTGAAAATCACAAGAATTAAAAAAGATAACTGATAAGTTTAAAAATGGATAAGAAATGACACAATTCAGTAAGCTTTGACAGAACTTTGATGTGACAGAAAGCAAACAGCTGGTTTGGAGATATTGTATAAATCCGAGGTCAATTTGGGTTATTTATTGAATATAAACAAAGTGATTATAAAGATTCGTGATTCGCAACTTATTAGATAACACACAGGAACGCCGACCACATGCCAGATTCAAGGTTAGTGCGTGAAAGTTATGGTAAATTATCGATAAAAACCGATGTCCTTACCTTTCAGATGAGGTAAACTACCGCTATCAGCTAGCGTTATAGTTATTTTCAAAGAAAAATGTTACATAAGCTCAAGTCCCATGACAGATTTGTATCACTATCAGTGCAAACTTGAATTCGAGTTTTTATCGATTTTACAGTGCTATAGAAAGCATAGCTCGCACAGATCACAGAAATAACTAAATTAACTAATACTTCACTTTTAATTCACGCCGCTTTTTCCGATATTTGCTGGCGAGACCATAAGATCTACATTTATTTCGTTTCGTTCCGACCTAAATAGCCCTCAAAATCGGGTTGGTTGATTTGGTTTGGTTGGTGGCACCTGTCTCATGTCAAATTTTGGTAAGAGCTCGCGTTCCGTTTCTGCTATGTTAGGTCTAAGACAATTTTAAATTTTGCAATGCTGAATAAAGAATAATATATGGATTATGTACTCGATTTAATAAAAAAACAATTAGTAGATTTAATCAAAGACAGGTTAATACATATAATAACTTTGGATACAATAATATAATACTTTTGCAATATAATCATTGCATAGCGTGAAACAAAGAGTTTAATAGTGAAAGGAGTATCAAGTGGAGGGAGTTGATACCTAGCGAGTCTGTGAAAGGTGATCTCACGTGTTTTAAAAATTGTCTTTGTCAGCCCGTAGTGATTGGCCATGACGGCCTTTATATAAATTATGGCATATTCTATTTTATGCAAACCAATCCGTGGATTTGGATGGTTCTTCTCATAAGAATTAATATTTTACAGCCATGAGTATAGTAATCTCCAGATTCTACCGTGTAGAACATAGTAATATTAAGTACTAGTGGACGCCCGCAGCTTCGCTCGCGTTACACATTCACTAACTTCAAAAACGGCAAAGCTTCATACTAACTTTGCACCCCTGTTTTACCCCCGTAGGGGATGAATTTTCAAATTTTTCTCGCCGTAAAAACCATCCTTGAACTTTAACGAACATTTTAAAAAAAGAATTGTCCAAATTGGTCCAGGCGTTGTTGAGTTATGCGCTTACCAACACATTTTGCGATTCATTTTTATTATATTAAGTATATTAAACTTATCTTTGGTGTAAGAGTACATAATCATTTTGAATAATTTCATTTGAAACTTAGCACCAGAAAATAAATAATGTTATAATAAATATGGAGGAAATTTTTTCTTTATTAGGGTTCCGTACCCAAAGGGTAAAACGGGATCCGATTACCAAGGCTCCACTGTCCGTCTGTCCATCTGTCACCAGTCTCATGAACCGTGATAGTTTTTATAGATGATGTATTTCTGTCGCCGCTATAACAACTATTTTAAACAGAAAAAATAAAAATTTAAGGGGGACTCCCATAAAACAGACATTTTTCCCATACAACACCGATTTATTATTACATTCAAGTTATTTATAAAGCAACAGAGCTATAAAAATCCACAGTTTTTTTTCTCGAATGGACTTTTGCTGTATGGTCAAATAGACCTTTACGGCATCGCCGAATAGGCAAAGCCACCGCACCAAGGCTCTGGGATCTCTGCCTTCCTAGCTTAAATGGCCCATACCTGCTTAACACTTGCGACCCTAGACGCCCGAGGCAGTGAAATTTTTACTAAAAAATAATAATAGTATCTAGGTAGTATACGAAGGTAGTAAAATCAATAGGTAATAACACTTAGTATAAGCCAAGTGATCGTAGAGCAGGGCAGCACTGCATCGGCAGTAAAGCTGTCAGCCGCACCGCGTACTATTGATGACGCGCTGCACGCCACATAGGGCTGCCACTTGAAGGAAATAATTTGTTAACAAAGTAATTTAAAAATGGTATTGCACTACTACAGTTCATTAATAAGAACCCAGTACTGAAAATCAGCCCTGCTGGTGCTTAGCCCTGTCTCATGCAACTGCACCAAAAATAACAACAGCTGTGTGTTTTAACACACACACCACACACACATATTATAGTTGGTATTACAGCAAATATAAAATGATTATGATGCTGATTATGTTGCAGTGAAATCAACAAAAATATTCTATTATCCATACTAATATTATAAATGTGAAAGTGTGTTTGTTTATTTATTTATTTGTTTGTTTGTTTGTTTGTCCGGCTTTCACGTCGCAACGAAGCTATTAAATGGTATGGTTTTTGTGTGTGGAGATAGTGAGGAGGGTGGAGAGTGACGTAGGCTACTTTTTACCCCGGTAAAACATCCCCATGGGAAGATATCGATGTTTTGTTATTTGCTAGATATTTAGTTCCGGTTGTTGTTAATAGATGGCGTTAGTAAAATTCATTTGCAAGTTCTGAATCACGCTAACAAATGATACATGTAAATTAATTAGGTCATAGGCAACTAATAAATTGAATTGGATTTTGAATTCGCGTTGGATAAATTGTTGTTTTGGTTTAAAATTCATATGGTAAAGGACATACGCTTTGATTTTGGTTTTGGTTCGCTTATTGAATTGGTTTTGTCGACTGTTGTTGTTTTGGCTTAAAATAATAATAACATAAGTCGTCTACTCTATGGAACTTTAAGAAAAAAATCAGTTTCACAACAAATATGAGGGTGCATCTGTACAATGACATGAATGCTGGAAACTATGCTGAAACACTCTTGAAAATTGGAGATGGGCGTTTCTGATGGACACAGAACAGACTGGTGTACCACAGATGTGTCATGTATGATAAAAAAGTCATTGTTAAAAGTCATTGTCATGTAAATGAATTTGAATTTGAATTTGTTAATTACCTTTGACCACGCGGGCGGAGCCGCGGGCAAAAGCTAGTAAATCAATAAATATAACATTCAAAATCCCCCGGTATTACTTTTCACTCATTAGATACATCAGTATGATGTCTATAGGTCCCCGAACAGGTCATTTCAATTATGCCTACGTTTACTTATAAAATAGCTAACGACTATTTCAATTTCAATCCAATCAAGGTATTTTGTAATCCCACGGAAATAAAAATAATATCGGCCAAATTCGAGTTGGTCTCGCGCACGAAGGGTTCCGTGCCATTTTCTATAAAAACGGCGAAGAAATCATGTCTGTTGTATAGGAGCCCCCCTTAAATTTTTTTTTTTCTGTTTCTGAGATTAAAACAACCAAGTATATAATTACATTAATTCCTCTAAAAATTAAAGTTTACCTCTCTTTTCTCAGTAAATTTGCGTCTGTAAGACATTGATTGACTTTTGAGTGTTTGAAACTTTGAACGTATACGTTTATCCTTTAACGGATGTCCAATAAACAATATTCAAACGCTCGTTTTCTTTTGCAGTGCCAGCCCTGAGGCGTCGTGGCAGCATTTTTTTGGAGATTTGGCAGCTTCGCGACCGCATACCATTTTATTCTTGGCCTAAGCGATAAGCGGGTCTCCTCTGCCGTGCTTGTACCATAGTTTTACAAAATAATGCACCAAATTAATTCAGAATTCGAATTTCAGAGTTAATCATTTTGTTATGAATAAGGGAGTAAGTATTGATGTATAATTAAAATTACGTATTATTCAGTATTTATTTAATAATTACATATTTAAAAAAAAATATCATTGTTATAACGTAATCTGTGATTGTTTCGTTATTTTTTCATTTACATGTACATAATAAATTTGAAATACATATAAAATTGTAGCGTCCATAGCCCAATGTAGCGCCCATAGCCCAATGGCTGTAGCGTCCATAGCCCAATGGCTCGTTTCGATTCAATGTTATGTGTTATAATAAAAAGTTATGCAACGACGGGCGCGGTCGGTTTGTGGATGGGCTAGTGGCAAAAATTTCATGGACGCTACCGTGCTTCGGAGGGCACGTAAAGCCGTCGCTCCCGGTTGTTTTTAATGCTGGAAACAGTCGTTAAACCTTGTCGAAGACCTTCGGGTGGCTTGAGAACATTCGACACTGGATTGGCCACTAACCCCTCCACCAATCCGCATTGGAGCAGCGTGGTGGAGTATGCTCTAGACCTCCCGCAGCAGGGAGACCCGTGCCCAGCAGTGGGACGTCTATGGGTCGCAGCCAATAAATTTGAAAAAACTATACGCTTTTGTAGATAACTGAACTAAAATGTAGAGTTTCCAACTTATTTTTAATACTCGTGCTGGTTTATAATACCGCATGTGTCATAATATACATGCATAGATACCTACATACAGCGTGTTAAAAGCAAATACTTTAGTTACTACTCTATAGGTATGGGTCAATAGATCATCGTGGCATAGCAAAATAATGTCGTCGACTCAAATTTCTGCTATGTAAATATGGTGGCGCGCGTCGACGCTGGTGTCGAGCGGGCTGGAATCTAGCTGTGCTTTAATAATAGAGCAATAGAGCTGAATATGCTCTAGGCGGAAAAACATGACGCGTCGCGTCGCTTCGACTCTGCGCCACTGTGAGTCGACCCTTAGAATAGATATTATTAGACGCTTACACACTCCCATAGGTAGGTAAAACATTGCACTTTCAATCCTGGGTTTTTACCCAATACCCGTAAATAATGTTAGTACGACGGAGTCCGTACGCTGATGTGAGACCCCAAACAGGGCATTTATTTTATCACAGTGAAACTGTGTTGTGTTTGTTTGTACCCCGCAACACTGGCTGAGAAGAAAAAAAAGAAAAAGGCGAGCATTGCTCTCAGTACATTCCGCTTGTAACTTGCACCCGCCGCCCTCTCGAGTTCTGAAATATCGTCTCGGCTGCGTCGTAAGTGGCATACACCTTTTATTTAGGGGTCTTCCCTGACCAACTGCGTCGCGGATATCGGGAACAGACTGTGTCGAGATATTTCCACGAATCATAGACATTATAGAATATTTCAAGGTCTGCGAGTGTGTTTTGTAGGGCTTTGCTGCAATGGACTTCCATAAAAGATGGCAGACACACAGAAAACAATTAAAAAAAATATCTGCCCAGCCGGAATTCGAACCGCTTGCTTTTGACTTAGCTTTCCGCCGAAACGGCTGTATAGTGTTTATATTATAAAAATGATTATAAATCAATCCCATATTGACAGAGGTAGCAGTAAAGTTCTGCACGGAAAACCTTATACATACTCGTATATACTTAATATATAATTTATTGATTTTATAATTTTCACTTTCATTGTGTTCATTTTATTTGTTTCATTGTATTTGTGTCTGGTTGGAAAACTGTAAACAAATTACTGACTAAATAAACAAGATAAATAAATGTTTGTTTTTTTTTTAATGGACGTTTGCTGAATGGTCATACAGACCTTTAAGTACCACAGCCGTTCTCGTCTCAGAGTATACTGCCCTCCGACATTCAGTTGATTATTTCACCAAGGCATATCATTATACTGTGATATTAGTAGTAGGACCTGATAATGTTTAAATTGTATTGTATTTCTGTATCCATCCGTTTGTTCGAATTTTTAAAACAACGGCAGCCTGTACACTGTTATCTGGCCACTGGCGTACACTGATGGGCATTGTGTGCAGTTATTACGAGATAATTTGCAAAGCTTTAGAACAAAGAAGTTGTTGTTTTACAATAAGTAATTTACGTTATCTCTAATTTTGTATTAATTAGTATTAAATTGAGTATTAAAAGTATTAATAACGTTTCATTGTGCCTAAAATACACTATAAAAGCTAAGCTACAACTCATAGACGTCCCACTGAGGGAAGTACAAAGTACATACACCACGCTGCTCCAATGCGTATTGGTTGAGGGGTTAGTGGCCAAGCTAGTGTCGAATGATCCTAAGCCATTCTAAGGTCTTCGACAAAGATTGTTTTGACCATTGAAAACTACTGGGACCGACGGTTGACGTGCCCTCGGAAGTACGAAGACTCCCATGTTATATTGCCACTAGCATCACCGATATACTCGTACTAACCGACCCCGCCCGTCGTTGTTAACTCGGCTGATCACATACGATCGACGCGAGCCATTGAGCTATGCTATGCTAAGGTAGTTTATATAGTACTAGTGGACGCCCGCAGCTTCGCTCGCGTGGAATTAGACATTCACTAACATCAATAACGGCAGTTTCATACTAACTTTGCACCACCGTTTTACCCCCTTAGGGGGTGAATTTTCAAAAATCCTTTCTTAGTGCTCCCCTACGTTGTAAAAGGAACCCCTGTGCAAAATTTCAAGTTTCTAACCCTTATAGTTTAGGCCCTGCGTTGATATGTCAGTCAGTCAGTCAGTCAGTCAGTCAGTCAGTCAGTCAGTCACCTTCTCCTTTTATATATATAGATAGATGGTAGTTTTGTAGCTTCATTATCCTAGGAGGAAACAGAGGATTGCGTTATGGTCCAAGAGCTGGCACCAATTTTTCGGTAGGTATTTGAGGCAAGCTGAAAACTTGTCATATACCTCTCCTATTATACCCCAACACGGAAATGCAGACCTGGCTGGTGAGTAGCGGGGCTAAATCAACCCATGAATTTTAAAAAATTTAAAAAATTTATTTCCAAAAATGTATTTGAGGCAATATGTAATTTTTATAAGTTGTAGTCCAATGTTTACAGAATAAAAAAAAAAATAAGCCAGACGATTTAGTTGGGGTTTTAATATTGCCAGATACGTACAAAAATATTTTGAAAAAGATATAAAAAATGTATTTGAGGCAACTTGAAATTTTAACAGGGTATTATTTATAATTAAAAAATAAGATTCTCAAAAAGACAGATTGTAATTATTTCTTTTTAAATAATTCTTTGTTTTAGTTTAAGGTTTTATGTATGTATGTATATTAATCTTACAAAAGACAGATCATTTTGGTGGGGCTTTGTACCTGCCAGGTGATCTAACAAATTATGTATAGGTGCGAGTGCGTAGCGCTATGGACAAGCTGTAGAATGAGAGAGAGCGTTTATCGGCAGCTGTCTGCGTTCTTGCTGCTGCTGCGACCCATAGACGTCCCACTGCTGGGCACGGGTCTCCCCCACAGACGCAGCTGCGGGAGGTCTAGAGCACTCTCCACCTCTAGTCATTAGCAAAGTTAGTTTAAAAAATTTGCCGACAAAGGTTAAAGATCGCTTAGCAATTGCAATCAAGATGTACCTACTACATAACCACTGTATCAGGGCTGGCGATCATTTGAAACATGGTGATTTTAATGTCCATTAAATAATTTTTTAACATAACATTATTATCACGCCTGTATTTCACCGAAGAGGTAGGCAGAGATGTGTAGTACACCCAATTTACCATGTTTAGGTCTGTGGGGCGAATGCAGAAAGCAATATATTCGGATGAATTATTTATTACGAGATATGAAAAATAAATTTATTTAAATAACAAACAGCACATGCAATTAGAGATGGAATCGAATGGAATAAAAGAAAATTGACAAGAGTATAATGATAAATAAAACCGTTTAAAAAAAATCATTTCGAAACATACATACATACATACATACATACATACATACATACATACGAGTGAAGTTAAATAAAAGCTTTTAATTTAATTTAAAAAAAAATTGTGTTATACTTCTTTGTATAACCTTTGCAAGAACAACCTGCACTGTCGATGTCTTATTTCAATCACCATAACATTGACGTTGTCACAAGAAGAACAACTGAAAATAAATAATTTTCGAGGTGGAAACTAGGCGATACCGAAAAGGTATTTAATACATTGAAAGTTTTATTATAACGCATTATCTAGTTAAATAAAGTTTATTTGAATATCACAAAAAATCACCGGAATGAGCCCGCAGACTTTGACAATTGAAAGTGTACACTGTCAAACCACTTTTTGACAATGTTGACGAGCAGAAGCTAAACTTTAGTCCTTTACCTAGTAATATTAATAATAATAAATCATTAATTTCTGATATTGTTGATTCCATATTATTATTGTGTTAATAGATAGGAGACAGCTTATAAATAACTAGTGGACGCCCGCAGCTTCGCTCGCGTGGAATTAAACGTAACATAACCTAAATACTAAATTTCATTGAAATAATGTAGGTATTATATACGACAAACTTTTATACCTACTAACTTTGCACCCCCCTTTTACCCCCTTAAGAGATGATTTTCGAAACTCAATAAAAAACCTTCATAGGTACTGAATTTCATTCGAATAACATCAAAAACGGCAAAGTTTCATACTACCTTTGCACCCCCGTTTTACCCCCTTAGGGGGTGAATTTTCAAAAATCCTTTCTTAGTGCTCCCCTACGTTATAAAAGGAACCCCTGTGCAAAATTTCAAGTTTCTATCCCTTATAGTTTAGGCCCTGCGTTGATATGTCAGTCAGTCAGTCAGTCAGTCAGTCAGTCAGTCAGTCAGCTTCTCCTTTTATATATATAGATAGATGTAAGTACAATAATCTAAAAACTGAGCGCTTCGATTTTGTAATATTAAAACAGAAACTAAAATTTTTCACTTTATAATATTAAAGACTAAGTATAATTTTAAGTAAGTATTTGATTAGTAATTTCAAATATAAGTTGGTAAAATTAGTGGCAAAGGTATTTAAGGCAGGTAAGGGGTAAGTATTTACTCAGGTCTTGCCGTTAAGAGTGGTCAAAGATGGTTAAATACTGTCGCCTACTACTTGGGCGGTGTCTTATAGGTACAGGGGGATTGAAATATTTATTATCAGTTTAAAATTAAAGAAGCGCATAACATATTAATTACTAAATAGTTATACATAATCAAATACGGAATAGCTGATTTGTCCCGAAGATCAATAGTTAGGTGACCTTGCGAGCACTAGTTCGTTTCGCTTAAATCCAATAAAGGGGGTGAAACGGGGGTGCAAATTTAGTATGAAACTTTGCCGTTTTTGAAGTCAAGTGGGTAACCCGAACGCGGGCAGACGTCGTTAATGGGTCTAATTCTACGCGAGCGAAGCTGCGGGCGTCCACAAGTATTATATATGTAGCTCTAAAAAATGTCTCATTTGAATTTAGAAGGCAGTATTCCATGATTAGTTTAACATCACGCCTGTGTTTCCGCGAAGGGTTTGGCAGAGGTGTGTATCGCTGCGACCCATAGACGTCCCACTGCTGAGCACTGGTCTCCCCCACTGCTGCGGGAGGTCTAGAGCATACTCCACCACGCCACTCCAATGCAGATTGGTGGAGGGGTTAATGGCCAACCCAATGTCGAATGTTCTCGAGCCACCCGAATGTCTTTTCCAGCATTGAAAACAACCGGAGGCTTTACGTACCCTTCGAAGCACGGAGGTGTGTTTACACCCATGTTTTTTTTAATGGATAAATGATAGCAAACGAGCCTGCAGCACCACCCATCCGCTGCCGCCCATGACAACTGTGACTGACTTTGAACAAGACTCAATTAGGGACTGAGATGGTTAGTCCAATTAGTTCAGAGAGTAAATTAGAACATTAGTTGGTCAGTTCGTTAGTAGGTATGAGGACTGGGGACATCCATGTAAAAGGTGGTGGAGCCTACTGCCATAAACCAGGCACAATTCCAAGCTCCGAATCCAGGACCATTCCGGTAGGCACGGTCACTCAAGCGAAACGTATTCGTAATTCTATCCTAACGTGGTCTGTCAAATTCCCATCGTTGTCTTTAGATCCATACAGCAGCTTGTAATAATATGTGTTTATATTATCTATGGTTCATAAAAAAAACACCCCATACCTGGACATAAAGGCCGGTCGAGTCATTTCGCCACTTATACAAAAGCGGGTGAGAAAAGGTGTCAATTCTATAATAATCTCTGCTCCGCTTTTGAAGTGACTGTAGAAAAAAACGGTTAAGTGTGTGCCGGGTAGCGCGTTCGGCATTGTAGTAGTGTTCCGTAGATCCACAGAATAGGTATGCAGTACTGTAGTACTGTTTTACACTAAGGAACACTTTCTGTCATCATAATTAAATAATAAGAAATAAAATAAATAAATAAAATCATAAATAAATAAATAATTTCTATGGGTTGCAATACACACTGACACACAATGAGTGACCGCTAGCGAAATTTCATGGGCGCTACCGTGCTTCGGAAAAGGTCTTCCGAGGGTACCTTCAGATGACTTGATCATTGGAGCAGCGTGGTGGTGTATACTTCTATTTTTACTACTACTACTACTACCGTACTAGTACTAATGTACTACTAAACTACTAGTTGCAAGGTAAGTTAAAACTTTTTATAGTAAGTTAAAAGATTTACTTCAAGCAAAAAATATTGACAAATAACACACAGCTTTGTACCTACAAGCAGCGTCTGGTCAAAACTTTGTTAATACTAGTTGACAATTTTATAGATTTGAATAGGTACCTACTTTAAAAAAATTTATACCTACCTGCTCGAAGAATGCTAATTGCTGCTTGACACAAACATACAGGGAAAATAATTTATTGTCGCAGCACCGCCATTCTATTTGATAAAAATATAAATTCGAAACAGTGATTTCAATGATATGTACCTATTTAAGTCATTAAGTCCGCCCATTGTAGGTATACATGTCTCTCTATAGTTGTATAAATGAAAAAATCTCTGTGTTTAATAAATTTAATATTATTATTATCCTTAAATTGTAAAAAATCCGGTGGAACCCTAAACATCTCCAGCCAGTTAAAAGACGCCGCCGCCGTTAGAAAAAAGAATAAACAAAATGGCGGGCAGTCAGGTGGAATGCATTGATTTATCTTTTCAAAAGACGAGCTGTTTATGAATGAATTGTCATTTATTGTCCATCTGTCATTCGGTTCTTGCGCTCCTAATTATTATTTTTATTTGCAAATCGCTATCTTGAATGGGGCTCATGTTTCACAAAGAAATAAGCTTCCCTACTAATGTCGTTGTAATGGAACTTTTGTGTTGCATTGTGATAACAATTTAAGTTGAAAGTAATACAGTGACATCCTTTAAAAATAAATGTAACTTGCTAGATACTTTTAGGTAGCTTGCATCGTATGTAGGATCATCACAGGTAGATGTTACCTTCATACGTGCTTATAAAATATTACGTACTTTTTAGAAATTCGATAAAATTTAGTGCAATTAACACATTCCACCGCCCGCCACGGTACCTAGTACCATTTCTGCCGTGTAATAATTGTTTTTAAAGCAATTGTGGTCCGGTTGGAAAGGTGTGGATTCCGGTTACACTTCTTTAGAGGCGACCATCTTAGTCCTCAAGGGTAGCAACACATAATATGTGACTGACTTAGCTCGTTTGCTATTCTGTATCCATAAAAAAAATATTCGATGACATTAAAATCCTTCACGTCACTACTTGCAACCCATAGACGTCCCACCGCTAGGCACGGGTCTCTCCCACAGATAAATCTTTGGAAGGTCTTAAGCATACTCCACAACGCTGCTCCAATGCGAATTGGTGGAGGGGTTAGTAACCAACCCAGTGTCGAAAGTTATCAAGCCCCGAAGGTGTTCTACAAAGCTTAACGCCTGTTTTCACCATTGAAAACAACCGGGACCGACGGATTAATGTGCCCTCCGAAGCACGGTAGCGACCAGGAAATTTACCACTAGCGCTTGTGGTGCGGCTAACATTCTCTCGACATCCGGTTCAATTTCCATTTCATATATTCATTTTGGATGGAATGATTAAATAAATAAATTAAATAAATATATTCAATAAGGGAAAGAGTAAATCTTATAGGGAAAAGATATTATAATTATGTAGTTACTAAGGCAAAATAACGTACTAACATTGGTTTTCCGCCTATATTTATCGACCACATGGTCTAAGCGCGTAAAATTCTCAATAGTAATGACGTCATACCGCCATTTACGACGAACTCCCTGGAATAAGTTAGTCACGAGATCATTTATTTTTGTAAAATGTGTGACCTCGTAACCTACGCATGCAAAATTGTAAGAAATCTATTTTTAGTTTTTCTTTTCGTATGGATGTCTGGGAAAAACCTCGAAAAGGATTGTTTTGCAAGTAGAGCTTGCTTGCATCAGTGTGGTAGACCTTCTGGTCGGAAGTTCTCAGCTCTAATCACTCTTTCAACGTATTCTCTGGAGCTGGAAGCCAGCCGAGGTATTGCGTAAGTTTTCATGAGATGGACATACACAAAAGTTTCTTACGTATATACTATAATATTATGCGTAATATATCATCATCACAACCCTTTCTTTGTCCAACTGTTGGGCACGGGTCTCCTCTCAGAGTGGGAGGGATTAGGGATTAGTCCACCACGCTAGCCAAGTGTGGATTGGTAGACTTCACATGCCTTGGAGAACATTATGATGTATTCTCAGGCATGCAGGTTTCCTCACGATGGTGTCTTTCACCGTTATAGCAAGTGACATTTAATTTCTTATGCGTAATATATACCTATAAGTATTTTACAAATGATTATAGGTAATTTAAGTTTCGAATCTCAGTTGCTTTACTATCTTTCAAATCGAAGATAACAAAATGTAATATCACAGCGGAACTGCTTACATTTGAACATCGCCTTTGAAGCCTCGAGAAATGCTCTCATTCTTACGGCATTGAAACATTTTTGAAATTTAATTTTTAACTAGTGGACGCCCGCAGCTTCGCTCGCGTGGATTTAGACATTCACTAACTTCAAAAACGGCAGTTTCATACTAACTTTGCACCCCCGTTTTACCCCCTTAGGGGGTGAATTTTCAAAAATCCTTTCTTAGTGCTCCCCTACGTTATAAAAGGAACCCCTGTGCAAAATTTCAAGTTTCTAGCCCTTATAGTTTAGGCCCTGCGTTGATCTGTTCCATATTTGTTAGGAAAACACTCAAATATGATACTCGATCTGGTAGTACCGAACGAGTGTTTGGTATTTCGGTACTGGTACGGCTACCCCTCCCCTCCCCCTCCCCGCGAACCCCGCGCGGTACTCTGTCTAGAAGTGTCCAGCTATGAATAATTAGGCCTGTGGTAATAATATTGTCTATTACACTGGTTGCCCAGTAGAATAGATATCAACGCGTACCCTACGTTAAACGGACATGAATTATTTTCTTATTTCTACCTTTATACTATTCTCAGAATAGTTAAATAAACGAAAAAAAGCATACAGTCATTTGAAATATTGTTAAGCTTTTGTTCCATATAACACGGATATATTTAGTGTAAGGTATTATGTTACAGAAGGCATATTAACTGATTCTTCTCATAATACAGAACCACTATAGATGTCAACGAATGTCAACGAAATGTGCCATGGACATAAAACTATTAAGGAAAAATTATTTCGTCCTCTTTTTTAAGTAACAATTCAATGGTAAATCCCCTATTCGGTGACGCCGTAAAGGTCTGTATGACCACACAGTAAAAATCCATTCGAAATGAAAGGTAAATAAATACATTTATTTGTCTAGTGTAATTCTACTACTGGTAGGTACTCGCCCACTATACTTGTAAAAGAAAGTAGCCTCTCTTAAACACTTGAATGATGGACTTGAAATGTCTCACATTTGGATATGATTATCACTTAGCAGCTACCTTGTTCAGTGTGATCATCATTCCGCATGGAAGGGAATTTTAGTATTGATGTAGTTATACGACCCGGAGAGTGAAATAGGCTTAACTAACCATGAAAATTGCACGGCTCTCGTGAAATGGAATACATAACACAAATAATAGTTTTATTTTAAATCGATTTTAACTATCGATTGATTAATCGATAAAATCTAAGCCTTCATCGGATTTTGATAGGCGGAACTCCGGGTAAAGATAGATTTATATAGTTTCCGGTTGTCTTTGCCGTCAGAAAAGGCTTGAAATAAATAGGTAATTTTTATTTTTTATTTTACCACTAACTATCACCCATCCTGCCAACCGCGCCCGAGGTTCCTTAACATAGTCGATCAAGCACTTACCACTTAGATGGACGAGAGCCAAGGCTATGCCTTTATCGTTATCTGATTACATTTTAGTGTTGATGTATCAAAGGCATAAAAAAAATGTTTCATTGCCAGGTGTAGTAAGCGCACGGGGTGACTTGACTAAAATTATATGAAAACCTTTTAAAACTGCCGAGCCGTTTGAGTTTGAAGTAGCAAATATATTTCAATTCCTTCCTCATCCCACGGGAAGACTACATTCATTCGGGATAAAAAGTAGCCTATGTGTCAATCCAGAGTGTCAGTTACTTCCACACCAAATTTCATCAAAATCTGTGGAGCCATTTGAGTTTGATAGAGTAGCCAATACATATATTTAAATTTCTTGCTCATTTTTTTCAACACTACATTTTTTCGGGTTAAATAGTATCATATGTATAAATCCAGGTCCCATGTCAGCTACCTCTATACCAAATTTTATGAAAATTTGTCCAGCCGTTTGAGCGTGAGGAAGTAACAAAGATACAAACATTCACTAATTACTATAATACGATGTAAGAGTTTATCTTGTCATGTCCAAGATATTTATTTATTATCTCTGTAATACTCGTGTGCTTCAGGATTCTCGAAGAGATTAGATAAATAGGTACTTACTCCATTTAAATAGTGTTCACAGTTTTAATTGTAAAGTAAAATTTAAAAAAATAGTTTAGCTTTAAGTTTTAGTAAATTTAATTTTAAAATAATTTTCATTTTTTTGTTCACACAAGATCTGTTCTTTCCATCCCCTCTCCACTCTTGGATCTTCTAGAAGAGATTTCTATTAGAAATGAGCAGAAACTTTATATTAAATTACATACTGTTTGTGTACATAAAGTTATAAATAAATAAATAAACTAAACGTATTGTTTACAGCAAGCAGAGTTTCTCGAAGGCAATTAAAATCGCTGCAATGTTATTCTTAATAAGTATGATAAAGTAGTCAGTAATATTTAGAAAACAGATTATTAAAATTTATAAATAAGTGTTACGGAAATATCAAATTATATTTACCTAATTATCTTATTACAACGGTAACCAAGTTTAATTTGCAGATTAGGGTGTTAGAGCCTATACTGGAACCCTAATTTATATAGGTTTTGTATTGATATCTAAAGATAGATTATAGTATACAGAAAATGTGTTGGTTCCGGTTACGCTTATCTAGAAGTGACCATCTTTATCCTCAAGGTTAGCAACACATCTGTGACCAAGTCGGTAACGAGACTCTTACTAACAATTACTAACTGGGCTATTAATAACAACTAACAGAACTAACTATCACTAACCCTACCCCAGTCCTCATACCTACTAAACAACTGATGACTTATGGTCCGGTTGGAAAGGTGTGGTTTCCGGTTACACTTCTTTAGAGGCGACCATCTTAGTCCTCAAGGGTAGCAACACATCTGTGACTGCCTTAGAACGAGACTCCTACTAACAAGTACTAACTGGACTATTTATTACTAACACCAACTAACAGGATTAACTATTACTAACAGTCCCCAGTCCTCATACCTACTAACGAAATGTTCTAATTAACTATCTCAACTAATTGGACTAACCATCCCAGTCCCTAATTGAGTCTTGTTCAAAGTCAGTCACAGTTGTCATGGGTGGCACCGGATGGCTGGTGCTGCAAGCTCGTTTGCTATCTTGTATCCATAAAAAAAAACTCACTAATATGATTACAGCTAATATTAGTATCTAATATATACTTTCTTATATTCATTATGTTAAAATTAAAACATCTATCGCATACCTATTGTGGTATAACACTGGTATTGATAAATGTATAATGTGTTACGGTTACGAAATCCACTTTGCAGCCAGTTAACCTACATAACGAGTTTATGTAAAAAAGTTACTTTCTTCAGCACTCTTGCCGATCGTTTTTATCTGTGATCGAACGAATTATGATCGTATGATCACACGTTGATACACGCTGGCAGTAATCGACAAAAACTTGAACATTATCTCTTTCTTTTTGATAGGGAATAGACGAGACAGATACAGCTCAGATTCAGCATCAGCAAATACATGAGCGAGAGATTTCAAGCGAACGAATTATTTATACCAATTATTTCAGTCAGTCAGTTTTTGCTGAGCGTTGGTTGCGGTCGGGCGTGTCGCCGGTCGTGAGAACGGCGCGCGGAATTACGAACTAGTTTAACAAGTTTTGTGCAGGTATTTTCTCGCCGCGTGCGTGAATTTATACCGTAATAATGCAAGTGCAAGGATATTGAAAAACTATACAGAGATTTTTAAGTGAATGTCAAGATAAAAAAAGTTATTTACCGATGATATTGTGCACCGATTTCTTACACAGACTCATCAATCTGAAATTCTGGACAGGTATGTGAAATTAAGCAAACTATACTGGTTATGAATTTACAAAAGACAAAATTTAACTAAGAACTTTGTGATCAATTACATACATATAAACATAAACTCACGCCTGTCTCTCTTTGGTGTAGGCAGAGACAAAATATCGCCAAACGTTTATAATTATATAATAAATCTTCATATTCAATGTAATACATGTTAAATGTGAACTAAACTTAATAATTTAATTCCATATATTAAATCTTAAATGTACGTAATTATTGACATAAAATATTTAGGTAGTTCAATTCTTTCTTTTTGTAGGCTTTTTTAATTTAATCTGACAAACAAGACGAATATTTTTTAATTTTTTATTACAGTAGAGCCTCGATAATCCGTACTCAGGCTAATCCGAACGTCGCTATAATCCGAACTGCATACCCCACCCCACTTCCTCGCCTTCGCCTCGCTGCTATGTTGTTTATTAATTAGTCTGCAGTTACGACTGCCACGTTGCGCGTCCATTCCACGTTTTTCTGCTCTGTACTCGTGCGCGGCGTGTTTTTTGAGGTTATAAAGATGGTTCCAACACCAAAACGCAAACATAATACTTTGACTATAGCCGAAAAGTGCACCATACTAGACAGTTTAAAGGACGGAGTGTCGGCAACTTCTCTTGCTTGTAACATTCACAAGCCATATCATCTTTGAACACTTGCTTGGAGTGGGCTGAAGAAAATGACCTGTCCTTATCGGAAAAGATGATGCTACGTAACTTGAGGGACAAAGCTTTTTTCTGGTCCATCAACAGGACTCGCCAAACTAAAATAGATCAGTTTATGACTAAATAGACAATTTACACCTTACGTATTTTATGGTACCTAATTATTATGTAAATGTACGGTAAGCAACGAGCCGGGCTTTTTATTTGCATTACGACTGTAGTCCTTACGCTGCTTGTAATAAGAGCGTTCCCAAGGTCAATATGTTAAGCCCAGCTCGTTGCTTACTGTACCTTTTAAACTATGTATATAATTAAACACTATTTTAAGAATAAAAATGTTTTTTTTTCTCCTTACATACTATAATCCGAACGCTTCGTGAGTCCGAACAGGGGTTAGTTTTTGCTAGTTCGGATTATCAAGGCTCTACTGTACTTCTATAAACACATACATAACAAACATATCAATTAAGTATATTTATACTTATGTCAGCGTATTCTTATCCTAATAATAACTATACTGTAAAAAAAATTTTTTTTTAAAAAGCTTTTATAACTTGACCTTGAAACCTAATCGTGGTCAAAGTTCATTACAAGACTTTACCACAAGTGCAAACACGACTATGATACGATATTCCATCATGAAGTTCCAGTTAATATCTTCCGGCTCCATCATCAGATCAGTTTGACAGTACCATATTATTGCATTGTCATCGGAACCTAATATGTGTGCCAAATGTCAGCTCGATAGCTTCAGTGGAAGTGGGTGAAATATTGATTGCAAGATTCCAGGACATACATGAATGAATGAATACATACGAGTGAAGTTAAGTAAAAGCTTTTAATAGGTTTAATTTTTATGTTTAACTAGCTGACCCGGCAAACGTTGTTTTGCCATATAAATAATTTTTACTGAATATTTTGAAATTTTTCCTGAATTTTCTTTGCTATAAACCTCACGGAGCCCGAGACCTTTCCAACGAATGCAAAACCGTGGAAATCGGTCCGTGCGTTCTGGAGTTATAGCGTCAGGAAGGAAAACCCGACTTATTTTTATATAGTAGATATCATATCTATTATTCATTTATTTTTTTATTAATTATAAGTAGGTATTATATTAAGTTATAGGATTCACCAATTCGTTAGTGCAGCTAAAACGTTGTAACAAAATGATAATATCAAAATTATTTTATTAAATTAAGTTTATGTAAGAAATATTTTTTTATATCTTATGTATTTTCATATAGGATAGGGAAAAACAATATAATTTTTTTTCAAATATTTTGAGTATACTTAATTATCAGCATGTAAGTATGTAGGGACGAAACATAAACCTTCGATCAACATTGGTATCGTATTGTTGATCGAAAAGTAAAACTGATAGATTAAGTACCTAATTGGACTTAGTAAATATAATTGAACAACTCCTCATAATTAATGTATTTAAATATTTTAGACAAGTGTAAGGACATAATAATTTAAACATACTAGCTGACCCGGCAAACGTTGTTTTGCCATAAAATATTTTTTTGTGAATATTTTGGGAGAACTACCACTACCACTACCACTACCACTACCATTACCACTACCACTATCACTACCACTACTACTACCACTACCATTACCACTACTACTACCACGACCACTACCACTACCACTACCGAAAAATAGGGGTTGATCGTAGATGGTTGAAAATTCAGGGTTGTATGTATTTTCTAATGTTGTATCATAAAAAATAAAAAAATAAAAATTTATCTAAAATCAAAAATTAAAATTTAGGGGTGGACTACCCTTAACATTTAGGGGGATGAAAAATAGACAGTAGCCTATTCGCAGACCTACCCAATATGCATACAAAATTTCATGAGAATCGGTCTAGCCGTTTCGGAGGAGTACGGTAACTAAAACTGTGACACGAGAATGTTATATATTAGAAGATATACATATATGTACTTGTTTTATAAAAAAAGTTGGTAAGTAAAGATTGGTAAGGAGATAAATTGTAACTGGAAAAGTTTTACTATTTATTTTTCTTAAATAAAATAACTAAATAAATATCTACATAACTACTATAAGTAAATTATAAAATTTGTAGTAAAATCCATTACGAAAGTTAAAAGAAAAAAATTGATAATAACTTTTTAATAAAAAAACCAGAGAGGCAACAATAAAAATGTTTTTTATTGTTTCCGTATACAATTTTATAATTCCGTTTGGTATGCAACGTTTCGTCTTATATTATACCTATCAGCCATATGGGCCCTAGTTCTGTGGCCTAATTTTAAGACAGTAAATATAATACTAAATGCTCCTGTTTATAGTGTTTAGATAACATTTTTATAAACAAACTTCTATTATGCTTTAAAACCATGTAAAATAAAAATAATAATTATACCGTTAAAATTTTTTTTTTTAAAAAGCTTTTTAAGACTTTATTTTTATTTTCATGCATTGTCATCTGAACCAAATATGTGTTCTAAATTTCAGCTCGATAGCTTCAGTGGAAGTGGGTGAAATATTGATTGCAAGATTCCAGGACATACAAGATATAATCGAGTGAAGTTAAATAAAAGCTTTTAAAATTAATATTAAATGTAAATAAATACTATACCTATAATAAATATACGTTAATGCTTGTAACGAAACATAACATCACGCCTGTATTTCCCCGAAGGGCTAAGCAGAGGTGTGTTGAACCTACACCCACTTTTCACTAGAAATGTTTCGCTGCGACCCATAGACGTCCCACTGCTGGGCATGGACCCACAGACACTGCTGTAGGAGGTTTAGAGCATACTCCACCACGCTGCTCCAATGCGGATTGGTGGAGGGGTTAGTGGCCAACCCAGTGTCGAATGTTCTCAAGCCACCCGAAGGTCTTCGACAAGGCTTAACGACTGTTTCCAGCATTGAAAACAACCGGGACCGACGGCTTTACTTCCAAAGCACGGTAGCGTCCATGAAATTTTGCCACTAGCGGTCACCCATACACAAACTGACCGCGCCCGTCGTTGCTTAACTCTTTCGATCACATTGAATCGACGTGAGCCTTTGGGCTATAGACGCTAGCTTTTAATCGGGTCATGCTTATCAAAAAAATACATTATCATCGAAACTGAATCAACACGTAAAATCTTAATTATTACTGTAAGAGAATGTGGTTATAATTAAGTTACAAGATTTTAGCCAAACTCACAAATATCGCAAGTTAGATTAAAGCGTGTCATTAAATTTAAACAGCAACCGCTTTTAAAAGTTATTCTAAACCGTAACAGTAGCAAAATGCATAGCCAAGACATAATGTTATCTTGAGAGTTTATGTTTGGTTGATAACTAGATATTTAACTATACTTCCTAATAACTATCGAAAAATGATTCAATGTTATATGCTCATGTAAGCTATTTAATTTCCAGAAGACAGTGTGATATGTTACTCGTATTCTAAACATTTGAAACCATAACTTCCTAGAGTGTAACCACTATGTAAATATTAAAATTACCTCAAATTATCAATATGTTTAAAGAAAAACGCAGACGGTGACAAGAGGTCGAGGTCAGCCGTATCATAAAATTAATGCCGCGAAACTTATTATAGACCTAAAAGCCGTGAAACTACAGATATCATTTCACTTTTAACCTATCACAATAATAATTAAATAACAAAAACAAACTAACATTATGCCACCAGATCTGTAGACGCCAGTAAAATTGGAGCTAATTATTTTATAATCTGTTTTCGGCGCGAAAGCAACTCCCGCGTAAACCACAGATAACCACTTCACCTGACTGCCCACTCGGCCAGCGCGCCACTCACGGCCACGCGTCTGTCGGGAACAAAGGTGCTTTCGCACTCATTATGTTCCCTAATGTTTCGGCCACACTAGCGGGATTCGGCGAGTGTAATATAATTATGTAAAAACTGCCTTGTTGGTCGATAGCGGGCCCAGGCTCGCTAAGTACTAGTGGGGTTTTCTAAATTAAAATTTCTAGTTGCTTGGAGTTTGGATTTATACCCATGTATTGTTGTCCAATCCGCAATTAATAAACTTAAGACAGGGATGGGTAATCATAAATAAACATCGCCGACGAACATCAACTTGTGTTAAAAAACAATTGACACGCGATTTTCCGCCATTTTTAAAATCATTAGTTGAGTTTCCTAAGTTTAAAATAAATAACATTCGAAATTGAAATATTTATGAGAGGCCAGGAGTGCAGAACTCCAGTGTGTATGTATAAGTGAGAAAAATATATTCTCTCGCACTGGCCGGTACTGGTTGAACATTTGTCAAATCCCGATAGTGTAGCGGTGTAGCCGTAACATTATAGCATAGGGAAAATCATACATTATAGTAAATACTATTTATTATTTATTGATCAATCGTTCCCATCATCCAAACACATCGTACAAACGCTATCGGATGTAGATAGGTTTATAGTGGCGATTTACATACATTCGTGCTTTACAGGGCACATTGAGTTTTCAGCCCCATAAAACAGACTGTACAGTAGGCACACTGCACCACTTGACCACTTCACACAGCCGATTTGACTCCATTCTAACAAGAAAATTGATTAGTTTAATTTGACAAGCAAATTTCAAGTGACCTTACTCTATTTCTGGTTAAAACAATGACACTGCAATCCGTGAGGTAAATCGGACGTATTTTAATGAGGTACCTAATGCGAGACAATTATTTCCAAATAAAATTAAAATGTTTTAGGAATCAGTCTGAGAATAGGTAAGCGAAAGGAAATGTTCGGACATTAATATCTAGGAGACGACCACATCAGATTCTTAGCACTATTGCCGTGGTATAAGTGTACACCCCATAGGCTACTTTCAATACGGGTGATGACCCGGGAAAGGAGTTCTATACAGGCTCTATCACCTAAAAAACTCAATTCCCGCCAAAACTAATAAAACTAAACTAACTAAACTAAACTGCAGCTACCACTTAAGCTATCACTGTTATTCGAATCATTTAACGAACATTATTATTCATTCGCGGACAAAGTTTAATCTTCGCCCAAGTTTTAACATGACCGAATTCTATGTTGGAGGAATTAAAACTGAAAGTCTTAGTCGACTGGTCGTAACTTAGTTGAGACTTGAGACCGCGGGCTGAGTCCGCTGCAATTATCATGCGGCCACACGAGGCTAGGCTTAGGCGTCGTTCAGACGAACTTGCATCCAAATTGCGTTTTCAAATAGCAGAGGTTAGGCGTGTTTCAACGTTCTTAGGCGATAGAGCCTTTATAGAACCTTTATACAGAATGTTTGGTTCATAATACGTATTTGGTATCATAGCTAGATGGGTTTTATTTTCTACTATAAACCATCGGTCACGTCTAGACAGAGCAATGCAATCTGTGCGGTTTGCGGGGCGAGGGAGAGGTGGCCGTACCGACCTACCTAATACTCGTTCGGTACAATAATAATCATATTTAATGTTTAACTAAATTTTTACTACCACTTTAAATCGTGGTCAATGGTTACCTATATATTCCATTTTCAAGTCATCTTTGCATTCAATTCATCTTAGGTCACTACTCACTGATCAAATTTAAGTAAGTAAGTAATTAATTAAAATGTATGTGATGATAATAGTAAAAGTGTTTATATTTAGTTATTATGGTTAATGGTTGCAGTGGTACAGTCCGTACAGTAAACCACTGGAAATTCTAAACAGTAAAATGTTTTAAAATATTTAAAAATTCTAACAAGGTAAAAATGCGTCGTTTTCCTTAAATAGTTATTACCAATCATATTCATTAATTAGATTTTCGTGTTTGTATTGCGATACTTGCAAAATATCTTAATTGCATTCAAATGTATCGCTATAATTTTATCTGTGGTACTAAATAGCAAGTTAAAAAAAGAATAAAATGCATCCATACATATTTCAAATAAACAAATTATAAATTCCACTTACATTCCTTATCACCTATGGTTCAGGTCATATTACGCAGATCACAAATGCAATTCGTCACCACAAAGTAGATATTAGGGACAGAGGCTAAGCTTCTTAAGAACATGCAAAATTGTTACCTATTTTGGTAGGGTTGTCACAACAGGTTAAGAGAAATTAAAGAAATCATTTGTTAAATAGTTTTATTATTCAGAATATAAAAAGAATACTACAATAAGAACCAATACAGAATAGAAAATAGAAAATAACATACTTTACAAATTTCTTACTCTAATAATTTTATTTTTATAATTTTTATTTTTTAATATTTTATTATTTATTTTTATGGTATGGAAAATTCTAAATCTAATATATAGTTTTTCCAAGTAATGTATCAGGAAACACTCACATGGCATATCAAATCCTAGCTGCAGCGTCAGGTTATAATCTATCATATTATTGTACTGTCACAGAAGTTACGCAGGAAAAATTTCAGTTCAATAAGACATCTGGATGTGGTTCAAATCTCACTTGCAATACTTAAATTTAAAACACATAGTACGTACCAACCCACCCACATACCTTTTTTTTTTTTTATCGCTGGGAAATGCAATTTACGCATAAGGTCGGCCGGGTATGTGGGACTCGCCGATTACGGAATACCCACTAAAACCCAGCGGCACCCTCAGCGTCGAAGTGAGACGCTACGGGATCGCTTGCGCATTACTACCGTAGCGCCTCGACGCGCGCCTTGCGGCATCTGCCTGCTAGTGCTCGTCTATGGTGGGGCGAGGAGATGCGCATAGCGCCGTCTTCTGCCCCCAAGTCTCCTTCTGCGGAGCGGGTTAGCGTGTGTCCTGTTTTCTCTAACCCGTTCCGCGGCCTCCTTTTGTTGCATTACTTGCTCACAAAAGGTGGCCACTGCCTGCCAGCATCTCTCGCTGTTTAGCATAGAATTTACTACACTCGGCAGCGAGAGATCCCCTCCCACGATAGCCGCTAGTGTGTGACGTTGTGGCCCCCAAGCAGCGCACTCAACGAGGGTATGGTGCGCGGTATCTTCAGGTGCGCCACACTCCTGACAGGCAGCTGTCTCTTCCCGTTTTGCGACCCGGTGTAAATATTCTCCAAAACAGCCATGTCCAGTAAGCATTTGCGCCATCCTGAACGTGACTGTTCCGTGCTCTCTTGAGATCCAACGAGTATGATGTGGCCGGATCGCCTCCACTGTTCTTATTCCGGCAATAGGGGTCTCCAAGGCATCCTTCCACCTTCGGATTACATCACCCTGGGCTATTGTTCTGAACTTTTCCACTTCTCCCATTGTTGGTCGTGTCTCCATAGATAAATTAGCTCGGAAGCAGTACACCTTTGCCAGCATCTCCGCTTGGAGTTCCCATGGAGGGTCGCTTGCAAGAAGCGTCGCCGCCGTCCAGGACACCGTACGGTACCCCCTGATTGCCCTCACCGCTATAACCTTCTGCGGCCTACGCAGTAATCTCTTGTTATCAACGGTGAGCGAATCCACCCAGACTGGTGCACCATATAGTGCCATGCTCCTTAGTATTCCAGCATAAAGACGTCTGCAAGGCGACCCTGGTCCTCCTATATTCGGCAGAAGTCTGCTAAGGGCGCTGGCAGCACTAATTAGCCTAGGCGCTAGCTGGGAGAAGTGTGCTCCAAACCTCCATCGACTATCAAGGATTAGGCCAAGGTATTTCATTTGGGCTTTCACCTCAACCCCAACGCCATGTATGGTTATACATGCGCCGCGAGGTACGCCTCTGTGTAGCCCGTGGAACAGGACTGCCTCTGTTTTATGAACAGACACCCGTAGACCCAGCAGTTCAATTCGTTCTACGACAAGTGATGTGGTAACCGTGGCCAGACGAGCTGCTTCCTCATAGCTTCCTCCGGGTGTCATCCGCATAACAGATCACCCTCGTCCTAGAAAGGAGTGGAGCTCGCAAAAAACCCACCCACATACCTACAAATGTTTAGTAAAAGCTTGTAATAATAATAAAAAGGTAAAAACACACCGTGTAGTACACATTTCTTATTAAAAAAAGGATAATTCCGTAAAATAAAGGTACTTACTTGAAAAAGTAATAATCAAATATTTACTTACCTATTGCACTCCTTGGGATAGTTAAAGTATGATATATTTTTATTTTTTCTAGCATTATTCATACACACAGTACAATATACAACCATTATTATTAATACCACGTTTTTATATTAGATATTCAAACTTGCAACTAACAAAACCAACAATGTGCGTAGCGATTACCCTGCGATTTTCAACTTGATGTGACAGCGTCAACCGGTTTTTTCCAGTCTCGCCGCGTACGCGACAAGCGGCCAGTGGCCACACATAGATGTCCCGCGTGCTTGAAGGAGTGCAACCGATTTGCACGTTCATATGTAGCTTAATCTCTGTCCCTAATATCTACTTTGTGTCGTCACTCACGTAAATATTTATGTCGTATAAAAAAAAGAATGTCACACAAACAAACGTCATTTACTTGTACGTAATCAATCTTAATAAAACCGAATCGAAATCGTCACACCCTTGGTTTCATGCTTTATTTAAAACGGTAATTGCTCTGAGGACCTCCTCAGAACCTGACCTAAGGACTAAAATGGACGCCTATTGTTTAAGAATAACCGGAGTAATCTTAATATATATAATTCTTGTGTACGTGTGTATGACAGTAAGTCCTCCTAAACGGCTGGATAGATGTTGATGACATTTTGGATACACATCCAAAATGTGTATCCAAAATGTTGAACACACGTTCAAGGAGCATTCGAGAATGGTCTAGCTAGATTCACAATTTGGTCAACTGGAAAATATTTTTTAAACACTATTTTAGTATTTTTATTTTTAACATAACGTTCATTGACGTGAAGCGTCACTTTGACATTTCATATAGCAGAACAACGTTTGCGGGGTCAACTAGTTACCTATAACTTTCTAACAGAAAAACCAATACAAGACATTCAGTAACAGTCCCTGCCCCAGTTCTCAAACGTATCAACGAACTGACTAACAAATGTTCTTATTAACTGTACTAACTGGACACAAACTAGTCCCAATCTATACTAATCTTTACAAATATTATAAACAGGAAACATTTGTTTGTAATGTTTTCACACAAAAACTACTGGACCGATTTCAAAAACTCTTTCACCAATAGAAAGCTACATCTTCACTGGGTGACATAGGCTATATAATATTACTACACGAAACTATTGTTATGTCTAATTACACGCGAGCGAAGCTGCGGGCGTCCACTAGTTAGGAATATGATTCTTGTTGAAATTCTGTATTATGTCGGTAGGTAGTCGATTTGTGGTGTTGTATGTTTCTTATATTATGCATTCTGAGACGAGCCCCGTGCCCAGCAGTGGGACAAAGAAAGGGTTGTGTTGTGATGATGATGATGATGATGATGATGCTCTTATATCCGTAAAAAATAACACTACTATATCTTCTTTATCAACAACGTCTAACACCTATACTGCTCACTTTTAGTAGCTCTGTGAATAAGTGTTCTGTAAAATTTGGCTTCCGATAAGAGCTTATCTACCACGGATGGGTTGAGCGGAGAGTCCTTACGTAACTCTGAGATAAGTCGGTCTCTTCAGAACTGCAAACAAGATTGAGCAGACGGAGACATCGGAGATCCGAGCCCAACAGTGGGACGAAGAAATGGTTGTGGTGGTGGTATGAACCCCAATGCATATGTTATCAGTTATTGATTAATACACACCACAACCCTTTCTTTGTCCCACTATTGGGCACGGGTCTCCTCTCAGAATGGGAGGGATTAGGCCTTAGTCCACCACGCTGGCCAAGTGCGGATTGGCAGACTTTACATGCCTTCGAGAACATTATGAAGAACTCTCAAGCATGCAGGTTTGTTTCACCGTTACAGCAAGTGACATTTAATTTCATAAATCAAACATAACTTAGAAAATACATTGGTGCTTGCCGCTTGGGTTTGCACCCCGACCGCTAGAGTGAGAGCTGAGTTCGATAGCCACTGGGCTGTCACCGCTTATTATATAAATTTAATATATTAATAATAAATATTTATTCTTGACCTCTCCTCTCTGTGTGGTCAGCCACATTACCGTGTTGATTGAGTTTAAAATTACGTCGATGTGCGTAAAACAATACCTAGTTTATCATTCACAGGGCTGTCACCAAATAAAAGTGCAGCGCTAATACTACGATGCTGTATTCTTAATTCAAATTAGTAGTATGGCCACTTACATAGGATGTGACGTAAACAGTATTAAGCCGATAAGTGTGTTTAACACACGAATTTAAAGACTGTGTGAAAATCTATTAAACAATGGTGTAACACAAATTCAAATTTTATTATCAGCCATGTCAAGTACCCCTTAGGTCATGATTTTTTTAGTAGCTATGTCACATGACTGCACAATAAAAATAATGTGTCTGTGTAAAATAAATAAATATGTATTATAGTATACATCTATACTAATATTATAAAGAGGAAAGATTTGATTGTTTGTTTGTTTGTTTGCATCGAATAGGCTTCAAAACTACTGAACCGATTTGAAAAATTCTTTCACTGTTGGAAAGCTACACTATCCCCGGGTGACATAGGCTAAATTTTATTTTGGAAAAAAATAGGGTTCCGTAAGATATTTGGGTTTTTCGGACACAAGGTGTAAAAAATCAACCAGAAAAGTTATTTATTTTGCGTACGCTGCCTAAACTATAAAAGATAGAACCATAAAATATTCTAATTAATTGTAGATCTTATAAATATCACTATACCTATCTATGTCGAGTGAGGCACAACAACCATTTTTCTATCTTGAATTTTTTTTGGACTACATTTACAGTTTATGTAGATAATATTTGGTCTTTGGAATGATTAAAATTGGACGTTTGGTTTTGAAGTGTCTGTCTGTCTGTCTGTTTCGCTTTCACGCCAAAACTACTGAACCGATTTAAATGAAATTTGGTACACAGTCTAGAGCCTGACAAAGGACATAGACACTTTTTAATTGGAAAAAAGTGTTGTAATGGGTTGAAAAGGGAGATGAAAGGTTGTATGAAAGTATTGTCATTTTCAGAACTAGAAGCATAAAACTTAAATTTTAGGCTGATGATAAGGTATAATCCTTACTAATCCTATCCTACTAATATTATAAAGGAGAAAGTTTGTAAGTATGTATGTATGTATAGATGGATGTGTGTTACTTTTTCACGTAAAAAGTACTGAATGGATTTTAATGAAACTTTACAATAATATAGCTTATACATCAGAATAACACACAGGCTAAAATTTATAAAGATATTGTGTGAATTGTCCAAAATATGACGATAAGTGTCAAGTAGGTAAGTAGGAAAAAATCTACCAACTGCGAGCTATTCTGGCGTGCGCTGCTAAAACTACTGGACCGATTTCAAAAATTCTTTCACCATTAGTAAGCTGCATCTTCACTGAGTGACATAGGCTATATAATATTACTAGGCGTAAACGAAACTATTGTTATAATCTATATACATATGTAAAATAAAGTCGTGTTAAATTTTTATTTTTTTAGTAACCTGACGCAAATAGGGTTTATGTGTGTGTATTATAATTTTGATTTTTATATAAAATACCCGTGCGAAGCCGGGGCGGACCACTAGTATTTATATAAACATATGTAGTATACATATTTAAAATTATCGAAAAAATTACATTATTTACGACAAGTAGGTAAGTATTTTATGCAATAACTAGTGGACGCCCGCAGCTTCGCTCGCGTAGAATTAGACCCATTAACGACGTCTGCCCGCGTTCAGGTTGCCCACGTCTTGACTTCAAAAACGGCAGTTTCATACAAACTTTGAACCCCCGTTTTACCCCCTTAGGGGATGAATTTTCAAAAATCCTTTCTTAGTGCTCCCCTACGTTATAAAAGGAACCCCTGTGCAAAATTTCAAGTTTCTAACCCTTATAGTTTAGGCCCTGCGTTGATATGTCAGTCAGTCAGTCAGTCAGTCAGTCAGTCAGTCAGTCAGTCAGTCACCTTCTCCTTTTATATATATAGATGTAGCTCAACGAAAAAATATACAAAGTGATATGGAGAACCAAATGATAACGACACTAAGTAATTGATGAATCAAAATTTGAAAACGCTGATAGTATATTTTATTTTATACACTAATATTACTATTCACTTTTCAGAAAGACTACTTTGATATTTCGATATTTAAGTCAAATCATGACAGCGAAATTCTTAAAATATACAAACTAAATTTATAGGTGGGCAGCCCTAATCTGAACTATAATGCAAGGTTTTAGAAATTAAATAGCCTATAATACACATTCTGACGGTCAATGCAGCTCGCGTATTATTACGAGTACATGCGTGACAATTTTATAAAACTTTGCTAATAAATCGATTAATTGTCGATTTAAATTATTGCATTACAATTAAATAAAGTAGGTTGTCAAAGAATATGTTTACTAAACTAAACACTTATTACACGTAAATAAACTAACAAATTAAGGATGGAATTGTATGGAATTAAACATCCATTTTAGTTCGGCAATAGTCTCATCACATCTTACATGGGACATAACCACATGATATAATATCACAACAGGTGAAAAGCTTACGCACCCCTGCCTACCCCTCCTTAGCCTGTCCTAATTCTTTTTTTTTAATTACAGATCTAAAATGGAGTTAAAATCACCGAAAGCCAAGAAAAAGTCACCAGCTCGAGTTATACCTTGGAAGAAAATGCTGCAGACACCTCTTCTATTGCTCCTACTCCTAGGCTCATCTAGCTGTGACAATTACGATTTGGATTTCGAATTAGGAACGAACAGTTCGGACTTCGAATACCCCGAACACAGGCTACGGCATAAAGTCATTCAGCCGAGAGTGAATTTAAGTGTTGCCAGTGACGAAGAGGTTTTAAGTGATATTAAGTATTTGAGACGACATTTGAATAGGGAGATTGTTAATTTTGTGATGAAGGATGTGCTCGTTGATGGTGAGGTGGAGAACAGAGTTCATTTCGACGGCATTACAGCGAAAGAGACTTATGTGGGGGTCAATGGGTAAGTGTGAAACGGTTTTTTACTTTTTATTATTCACGAAAATTGGCGGTAAAACATTATCTGTAATTCTATATCGGCATTTATTTATGTCTGTAATTATTTTATTATATCTGTAATTGTTTATTATAATTTTCTGTAATTTTTATAGTTCGTACATACGGCAGGTTTCTACCGTGTGAATTATTTAAAAGTATGTTTTCTTTCATTAGTAATTTATTTAATTGCAATGTAACGTATATGACATGTGTATTTTGTTATTATTATTACTTGTACTATTATTCTGTGTTATTATCTACAATCCATAGACATCCCACTGTTTTGGATACGAGTCTCCACCACAGACACAGCTGCTAGGGAGGTCTTAATATACTCCACCTCTAATGCGGATTGGAGGAATTAGTGTCCAACCCAGTTTCGAATGTTCTCAATCCACCCGGAGGTCTTCGAACTTAAAACAAGGCTAAGCAATTGTTTTAACATTGAAAATAACCGGGATCGAAGGCTTAACGTGCCCTTCGAAGCAAATAGCAAAATATTTTGGCCCTAGCGGTCACCTGACAACCTGACAACGACAGTGGCGACAGTGCCTGTCGATCACATACGATCGAGCCTTTGGGCTATGGACGCTACATTTAGCTTTTATTACTGAATGTAACTTGTACTTTTAAATCAGCTCCTATGGAATACACTACTAGTAGCGTCAATAGCCCAATGGCTCGCTTCGATTCAATGTGATCGAAAAAGTTTAGCAACGACGGGCGCGGTCTGTTTGTGGATGGGTGACCGCTAGTGGCAAAATTTCATGGACGCTACCGTGCTTCGGAGAGCACGTAAAGCCGTTGGTCCCGGTGGTTTCCAATGCTGGAAACAGTCGTTAAGCCTTGTCGAAGACCTTCGGGTGGCTTGAGAACATTCGACACTGGGTTGGCCACTAACCCCTCCACCAATCAGCATTGGAGCAGCGTGTTGGAGTATGCTCTAGCAGTGGCAGTAGTCTATGGGTCGCAGCGGAATACACTAACAAGAGGAGACCACCGAATTACCGTTAGTTGATTATATTACCTCAATATTATAGTCTGTAGTACTATCATATAAGTATGTAGGTACTGCGGAGGTTTTGTAGCGAGCAAGCCGTACACAGGTTCTACCAAACCAGCCGGGTTTTTGAATCTGTTGCGCTTTCGTACAGTTCCTTAATCGGCCGTTTACGCGCGAGAAGCGCCGGTATATATCACTTATCGGTTTAAAAGTCGGTCTGTTAACAATCGGGAGAGTTTGAACGGTGAATGCAATGGGATGTATTTAAAACGGTAGCATAACACTGGACCTAAGCACGAAAAAAGATCGGCTTTTTTTATAATACAGACGGACAAACAGGCAACGGGCCACCTGATGGTAAGTGGTCACCGTCGCTTATGGACACGTGCGACACCAGAGGCTTTCCAGGAATTTAAATAGAAAAAAAATTGAGGTGATTAATTCAAGTTATTTCATAATTCATTATTATGCAGCAAATTTGTCTCTTGGTCTGTCGCCTCACCACACCTTACTTCACCACACTGGTCCAGTATGGATTGGAGGAGTTAGTGGCTCCGAAGCATTGAAGCGCTGAAGAAATTTAATGTTGCCAGTAACAGTCCCCATTCAAGTGACGCCCAAAACCAATGCAGCTTAACATTGTCGATCATGACAGAAGCCACACGATTTCAAACACTTCATATATATGGACTATATGAGTATATGTAGGTACCTAGTCTTGTTATTCTTAGCTTCCAGTATCTCTGGTATTTGTCGTAAAATGTGACGCTCCTTAAGATTCTGTCCGCAAAATAATGCTAATTCGATATTCGAATCACACTCATCCAGAAACAGCGCGGTGTATCGTGGAATTTTTAGTCTGTGCAAGTGACAATTTTTGACAATTCTCTTTTTGAAATTGGGCGCCATTTACTTACGCTGCGTAGGTCGCTATGGTAATACAAATTATTGTACACCTAATATGATGTGTTTTGGGCTGGTGTTGGTGTGGGCTGTGGTCAGACTGTCGGTCGTGGTGTGGTGACCAGTTGGATTGGAAAAGGGTTGTTTTCTAGTTTATTTAAGTTATATTGTATTATAAGACAAAATTAATAACAACGAAATAAAAAGAATAACAGAATTAAACGATGTTAAAGAGAGAGTAAGAATTTTAAAATAGAAATGGACTGGTGATGATGATAAAAGATTGGCAAAAGTAGTAACTGGGTGAATACCAAGGAACAAGAAAAGGAGAAAAGGAAGACAGAGATAAAGGTTGCGGGATATTTTATTAGATTGCATAGGAAATAACTGGACGCAAGTTGCAAGAAATCGCAATGTAGAAATGATTTGGGGGAGGCCTACGCCAAACAGGTGACTTCGACTTAGAATAAGATATGTATACAAAAAAAGTGTGTGTGTACTTATGTACACGCGTTAGAAGTACTTCTTTGGCGTAACAAAATAAAAATCTTTTCAAAAATTTTATCTTTTGCCTTAATCTACGTTTGTAGAAAAAACGACACTAACAATAGAAAAAAGGTATTTAATACCTTAGATTAGTAATTTAATACATTGAAAGTTTTATTATAACGCATTGTCTAGTTAAATAAAGTTTATTTAAATATCACAAAAAAAATATTTCTACATTGGCAGCACCTGACTAGCAGACTTTGACAATTGAAAGTGTATACTGTCAAACCATTTTTTTAACAATATTGACTATAGCTAACTTCATGGTGTCGGTTTTTTGTGACGGTGTGCGCGCGCATCGTAAAAATTTACTCTCATCATTTTTCCAAAAGAAGTATAACTTCAAAAACAATTTGTAAAAAGAAAAATGTGAAAGGTAGTAGAATAAAGGCTTTTTTATTATTATTTATTTATTTTATTACTATTTAATGGAATTCAAGATAAAAATGTAATGAAAGAATTAAATAAATTAAATAATTTAAGTGACACAATACCGTGTTCTTAATTCATTGAGTAAACTAAATTGTCTACCTTACTTGCGATGCATCGTTCACTGACTTCGCGTCACAGTGCATCCGTCTAATTGCGTGGCGATTAGTGATCGAAATAACTTAAGTAAACTCTAGTGCACAATAAACTGTGTGCGTCCATCTTGCCAGATTCAGTTCTGTTTAGTCTGGACTGCACGTCTATGGACAAGTAAACGAAGGTTGAGACGTGGAAGTGCCGCTTGGCAAATAATTTAATTTCTTTTAAATATAAATTAACTTAGGTAGTTTTATTTATACAAGACAGAAACAATTAAAGTGAGATAAATAATAAAACCTTAAACAAAGAATTATTTAAAAAGAAATAATTACAAAATAAATATGTCATCCAGAACCCAATTAATACAAAGAATACACAAAGAATACCCAGAAATTAAAAAAAAAATCTAAGGATATTATGTAAATAACTACGCATTTTAACAATATTATGATAGAATTTTCTATTAAAGCCTTTCCTTCTGTAATCTGAGCTTTTAGCTATGTTTTATATCGGTTTTCACTTAGGTAGTTCATATGTGACAAATACATTTATTTAAATTTTTAGCGTTCGGTACCCTTAGGGTAAAGGTAAAAAAGGGTAAGTAAAAAAGTCTTAGTATGGGTTGGATCTTATATCAAGGAGCAGGATTAGCCGCATAAAAATGATAGGGATTGATAGAGATTTTGTAGCTGATTACAACGATACCACTTTCGACTCTCGGCGACGCACCGTTTTTTAAAAAATTAAGAGAAACTTTTCTAACCTCAAAAGTGCTAAAGCAACTAAACTGCACATATAAATGTCTAAATGACACTACAAGCTGTCAAATACTTTAAAATGCTCCAGTATACGAAATTTTGGTGCTCGGAAATCAATAGACCTCCTTAATTTTTTTTTGAAAATTGCAAATTTGTATGTTTTATAAATATTCTGACGAACTGACTGACTTTTAGCATTTCCTTAACAGTAAGTTCTGAGATTGTTTCTAATCCGTTGGCCAGTAGCGGGGGCATGGGGGGCCGCAGGCCCCCCGAAGAAAAAAAGGGGGGCTCGGGGGGCGAAGCCCCCCGCCAAGAAAAAACGATACAGTTTCAGGTTTGTCTATGTTTATCTACGCAAAAAAAGGGACCCCGCGAAGCGGGGTTCCGTCGACATTTGTGACAGAGTCCGACTTGTCTGACACGAAATTACGTTAGATTAGGTTAGGCTGGTTATAGGTTAGGTTAGACTTTTTTAGGTTACCCAGAAAAAGGGACCCCGCACAGCAGGGTCCCGTCGACATTTATTCACAACACTTAGTGGGCTAATAGGTTAGGTTAGGTTTTTTCCATTTTCTCGAAAACGGTGCGTCGCCGAGAGTCGAGAGTGGTACCATTGTACTCAGGATAGAACCCTCCCCCCATTCACCCCCTCTACCCCCCTCCCCCTGCTCCCCCTGATATTTATTCACAACACTTAGTGGGCTAATAGGTTAGGTTAGGTTTTTTCCATTTTCTCGAAAACGGTGCGTCGCCGAGAGTCGAGAGTGGTACCATTGTACTCAGGATAGAACCCTCCCCCCCATTCACCCCTTCTACCCCCCCTCCCCCTGCTCCCCCTTTTAAGATTTTAACCCTTAGTATTACTAAGACTTCGCTGTCAGTCTGTCCGTCCGCCGGTCTGTCCGTTAGTCACCAGGCTGTATCTCATGAACCGTGATAGTCAGACAATTGAAATGTTCACAGGACTCATAATTCATTCGACACGTATTGGTAAATAAATACACTTTACTTACTTTAAATGAAACAACAAAGACCTTTTACTGAGTAAATTCACAAAATAAGGATAGATCCGTCGCGAAAAGTTAACTTTTTTAAGACTGCTAAAGTTGACGTCAAAACAATAATGCTATCTGTCAATTGACACGTCATGGTACGAATTGAATGAACGTTTTCGAGGTAACGTCATCAAAACTGCTGAAAAAGTATAATTGTTTCAAGCTTGTAATAAGCTTGCTCTAAGGACGTTGTGGTACGAAAAGCCAAGGTAATACATATTAAAATAATACTGCTCTAAGAGGTTGTGGTAGGGGCCCTGTTGCCGCTTTAACAACACTAGCTTAGCAAGCTAATAAATGTACCTATCTATATAATAAATGAACCTATCTATATAATAAATAAACCTATTTATATAATACATAAATGAAACTGTCTATATAATAAATAACCTATACATACTCTACTAATATTCTAAAGCGGGAGAGATATTTTTGAAGTGAAAACTTCTTTAGCGGCGTTGAGCACTTTTTCTGTAATGGGTATAAAATCTTAAACTCGCGTCAGGACACGTGACCTGATCGAAAAAGCGTAAGACGGATGGAGAGTAGACAGCTATCCCCTCTCTACGGCGCGGCGAAAATGTATGCCTGGGCCTACTGTTTCGTTTAGGCAGGAAAAAGTCGTTGAAATTATGGATGAAAGTTGATTTTTCGGAGAGATAAACTTTTTAATGTAAAATAATTGCAATAGTTTTAAAGTGTTAAATTTTTAATGTAATATAAATTGTCATGTTTGTGTACGATAGCGCAATAAATGAATATTGTATTCTACCACATAAATGATAGTACTTTTATACTGATAAAGCAATTGGTGCAAAATTATTTCCCTAACCATTCCAAAATATCAAACATGCTCAACGTTAATAATCAAGTTTTCACTTCTGCCGGCACTCCCGGAGTGCATTTTTTTTATTGATAAACGCGCTAATTTCTGGAAGTACCAGTTGTAGTAGAAATAGGAGTAGAGTGGAACTATAAACGAAACTTTTGTTGTATCTAATCCACGCATGCGTAGCTGCGGGCGTCCACTAGTTATAAGTTTTAAGCTAAGTGTTTTATCACTTTCTTTCGAATTCTAAATTGTTAAAATTTCTAAAAAGCGCTAATAGCTAAAATAAGTTTAGGTATATAAGGTTTATACATTTTTAAAAGAATTATCTCGAAAAAGAATTATCTCGATAATTATGTTTTCTCGTATAAGTAATTAATTGTAAAACCGTTTAAGTTATTACTTCGTTAATGGTCGATGATTTGTTTCTTTCCCTAACAAGATGAAGTGGCCAATGATCTAATTTTAGTAAGTGTCTCGAAGCGTTGCCAAGTCGGTACGAATACGTTACCGTTGCGGTTTGTGGTGTCTCGTCTGGCCAGTCGTGTCATTAGTGTCAATTGAAATGCCTGTTGTTTTTTATGCATAGGTAATTCGTTAAGTCGTCAGCCCTGACAGGCGGTGACAGCCCTATCGAACTTACTTCACTCTTGGTTTTTTTTTATGGATAAAAGATAGCAAACCAGCTTGCAGCACCACTCATCCGCTGCCGCCCATGACAACTGTGACTGACTTTGAACAAGACTCAAATAGGGACTGGGATGGTTAGTCCAATTACCTAGTTGAGAGAGTTAATTAGAACATTAGTTCGACGTGTATTTTGACCACGGAGGAGAGGGAGTTCCTCCCCTTTTTTCTTCTAAGATTTTGACATTTTCATATTAGAAATAGAAATATATTTGTTTTCACCAGCGAGCACAGCATTACAAAAAATCAACCTTAAATCTAAAAACAAAACCAAAAAAAATAATAAAAAGGAAAAAAATTTTTTTTTAGTGTTAAAGATACATCATATTTTTTTTAAACAACTTCTACCACCACTGATAAGTTGGAGCGCAATCGGCTTATGCTTTGGCATAGGACCTCAGCTGATGGTTTTCAGTGCGCCCTAGTTATTATTACCGGTTCATAGTATAATACTTCATCACTCTGTGATTAAACGTCACTGACTCAATTCAACTTGTAACGACGCAATCGTTCCATAATCACAATTGAAATGCAATTCAAGAGAACAAATTATGGTTGACGTACTGATAAGATTGAATGAGTGAATTCTGATCGAATAGGATCAGAATTAGCGTCCATAGCCCAATGGCTCGCGTCGATTCAATGTCGTCGAAAGAGTTAAGCAACGACGGGCGCGGTCGGTTTGTGGATGGGTGACCGCTAGTGGCAAAATTTCATGGACGCTACCGTGCTTCGGAGGGCACGTAAAGCCGTCGGTCCCGGTTGTTTTCAATGTTGGAAACAGTCGTTAAGCCTTGTCGAAGACCTTCAGGTGGCTTGAGAACATTCGACACTGGGTTGGCCACTAAGCCCTCCACCAATCCGCATTGGAGCAGCGTGGTGGAGTATGCTCTAGACCTCCCGCAGATGCATCTGTGGGGGAGACCCGTGCCCAGCAGTGGGACGTCAATGGGTCGCAGCGAGGATCAGAATTGATACTGAATACAAGAGTAGGCCAAAAGATAACCAGTACTGTAGTAGGTTCGTAAAATTGAGCTGATCTGAGATGATTTACTCACTTACGTGAGCCGTAACTTACTGATGCATCACAGAAATAGTTGCTGAGTTACTCATATACCAAGAAACATCAAAACTGATATTAAAAATAAACTCTGTATACGGCCTGTCTTCCAGAAGTTTCATAAGCAATAAAATTAGGCTTAATTCGCATGCAACTGTTCAGTTATTACCACCATGCATGTTTACACTCCTTACTACCGTGCACCACATATATTTTATATTTAGATCAAAAGTGGCAATGGTTTATGATTTTCACGGTGTCTGTAACGTACCGTGTTTCGTTTGAGGTACATCATAGATTCACCATGTGATATTAAGGAACTGTTTTTTTATTTGTTTAGAATAAGGTTGTTACAATTATGGTACATTTAAATTTTAAACTCTCATTCTACCGAACCGGCATACAAATGTAAAAGAAAACATAATATTTTACATAATTTAATTGCTGGTCATCTCAGATTACAGCACCATAAGCGTCTACATCTTTTCTTATTTCGTGTAATAGTCATAATCTATACTATAATAAATCTGAAGAGCAACTTTTTCTGTACATTGATTTTTTTTTCAAAATTTCAATTCAGGGGCATTATAATAACGCTTTAGAACTCAGAAATGTAATTTTTGAAAATATTGTCTGTCTGTCTGTCTGTCTGTCCGGGCATCACAAGAAAACCCGTGGATGGATTAGGATGTAACTTTGTAAAGTTATTACTCATAGTCCTGGTTAACATATAGGCTATTTTTATCCTCAGAAAATAAAGTGGTTCCCATGGGATATAGATCGAAAGTTTGTATGGATTTTTTTTTAAATCTCAACCATTTCATTTCAAATTTGCAAAAAACATTCCTTACAAAAATTAAAAGAATACGTGTTTACCAGTTTTTTTGTATAATGTAAATAAATGAACAAAAACAGGAAATAATGTAAATATTTTCAATTTTACAAAACGCGCGTTTGGAATAATCGTTTGTATTTTCGTATCGTATTTGATTATAATTAGAAGAAGATATTATTTTCTCCAAAACAAATTCAGCATTTACTAATTTTCGCCCTAGAAATGGTAAAAAAAAGGAGTTATGACTTCAATAAGGTTTGCACGGATTCTATACAGTCCTCACGTGAAAATAAAAAATAAAATTTTTTTGTAAGTTTAATTAATTAGTTATTTAGTCTAATAAAATAAATTTGCCAATCTCATATCTATATAAATGGAGAAGCTGACTGACTGACTGACATATCAACGTAGGGCCTAAACTATAAGGGTTAGAAACTTGAAATTTTGCACAGGGGTTCCTTTTATAAGGTCGGGGAGCACTAAGAAAGGATTTTTGAAAATTCACACCCTAAGAGGGTAGAACGGGGGTGCAATGTTAGTATAAAACTTCGCCGTTTTTGAAGTTAGTGAATGTCTAATTCCACGCGAGCGAAGCTGCGGGCGTCCACTAGTAATTAATATATTTATAACACATTTGCTCGTAAAGGGCTCCTTATTTCACCAATTTCAATATCGTAATGTATCTAATTACCGCACTTGTGCGTTTTAAATTACATTACAGCACTTGTGCGGTAATGTAATGTAAAACGCACGGGTTTTTTTTTTAATAAGGTAAAACACACGGTCTAACAAGATGCTCCGTCTAAAACGAACGGTACTTTTTTCAATCTTAGCAAAGAGTTTTTATGTCAAAAAGTGGTCAACATTTTATGAATAAAATTAACTTTGGGAGATAAAATATAAAAAATAAACATTTAATTCTTTAATTTAATTAATTTTGACAATAAATTAAAATAATTTATCTGTACCAAAAACAAAAAAATATAAATTTACTTTAATAATAATATTGGCTGTTTTTGTGACTTTGCCTTAAAAAAAGCTCTGATGCGCGCGCATTGCTAATTTGTGTACAAGTTAAAATTATATTTAAATTATAAAATGAAAACTGTAGACAATCCGAATTTGCTGTAAATAGCTGAGAAAAAAATCAAATAATTCACTCAATCATCGAAAATAACGATGCATATCACAAGAACAATATTGACCAGTGAAATCGTACGATATGACTGTTCTGTCGTGGTTCTGTGGTGTTCCGCGCGCTTTTTCTTTTCGCTGTAGTGTTTTTATTTGAAAATGTCGTCAAGTTTTGATGAATTTATTAATTTATTTCCTCGCAAATATGTTATAAAACGTCGTATGACACGCGTGCGCTTTGATAATTACAGCCTCTGCTTTCTTGTAGCCCTCGCCTACGGCTCGGGCTAGCAATATCGCCTCGGCTGTAATTTTCAACTTACCGCACTTGTATCATAATGTACTATTACATCATATAAAACGAGAAGCTGACTGACTGACTGACATATCAACGCAGGGCCTAAACTATATGGGTTAGAAACTTGAAATTTTGCACAGGGGTTCCTGTTATATCGTAGGGAAGCACTAAGAAAGGATTTTTGAAAATTCATCCCCTAAGGGGGTAAAACGGGGGTGCAAAGTTAGTATGAAACTTTGCCGTTTTTGAAGTCAAGTCGGCAACCCGAACGCGGCCAGACGTCGTGTTGGGTCTAATTCTACGCGAGCGAAGCTGCGGGCGTTCACTAGTATTTTATAAGCACGTATGAAGGTAACATATACCTGTGATGATCCTACATACGATGCAAGCTACCTAAAAGTATCTAGCACGTTACATTTATTTTTAAAAGGATGTGTATGAGCGAAGCTGCGGGCGTCCACTAGTTAGTTACTAATTTGTAATTAACTTAGTAATTAATATTTTTATTTTTTAGCGTTTATAGCCATAAACCGTGCCAATGGCTCGAGTCGATCGTATGCGATCGACTGAGTTACGTGTGAGTTAAGTTGGTATGTGGATGAGTGGTCGCGGTTAGTCGGTTTGTGGATGGGTGACAACGGAAAAAAATCATGGGCTACTGTGCTTAGATGGGCACGTTAAGCCGTCCATCCCGGTTGTTAAAGTCTACTCGAACCTTCGGGTCCACTGTTTAGTTTTCTTGTTTTCTGCGGGTAGGTACGGTGTTGTTGGCGCCGTATGCTACTTATATCCTTCAACACGCCAGTGTGCAATAGTGCAATGGAGTCGCCAACAGGATTTCCGCTTTTTTATGTTAATACTACTTAAAAATAAAATTAAGAATTGTCCATGATATTTATTTATTATGAGGAATTGAGGCTATTATTTCTCATCCTATTGGGTCGAAGTTAACTTACTTGTTTTAAATCTAGTATAGATGTTTAAATGATCTGTCGAACAGCGTGGCGACGGGTGCTTCAGGCGTATGGCGTATGCGAATATAATTATAATCAAAATTTAAATTTAGAATGAAGAACACTGAACACGTGACTTCCCATCGTAACTGCTGTCATAATGCTCTCTTTACGACAAACGGATACATTTGAAATAGACAAGTGTTTATTCACGGATGAATGATAACCGTGTCTAAAGCTTTTGGAGCTCTTGAAGCTCTTGAAGGGGGTAATTGTGGACTTTCAATTCAATGGAGACCATCTATGGTCAATTCGGTGAAAACTTTACTTATTAAAAATTTGATTCATAGATCAATTTTGGCCACTTCTATCATATTTCATTCAAGTTTTAGTGATCAAATACATAATTGACTAATAAACGAAACCATTTAAAACATTATTTATTTGGGTTATAAAATAAATACTGTTTAAAAAGGGGCAAACAGACTACTTCGTCGGATTAAGCCGTCTACTGTTTTTTTTATGTATAAATAGAGGAATTATACCAATGTGGACATGTCCATGTATGCGTGCTTTAACAGCAGTTAAATATAAGCAGTTATATTTTAAATTACTGGCTCCAAGCCGATAAAACCTCAGAAAGAAAGAGAACAAAGTATTGGCCGCCCTTCGACGAGGTGGACTGTCGACCTGAAGAAAACAACGGGAAACTGTTGGATCCTGAGGGCGCAGGATTGGGAGGCGACGATTGAGCAGCAGTGGACTCAAAAAGGGCTGATGGATGGATGGATGACAAATAAGTATTATCACGTATCTGAACTGACACGTAGCGTCCAAAGCCCAATGGCTCACGTCGATTCAATGTGAACGAAAGAGTTAAGCAACGAAGGGCGCGGTTGGTTTTGTGGATGGGTGACTGCCATTCGGTAAAATTTCATGGACGCTACCGTGCTTCGGAGGGCACGTCGAGCCGTCGGTCCCGGTTGTTTTCAATGGTGGAAACAGTCGTTAAGCTTTGTCGAAGACCTTCGGGTGGTTCGACACTAGGTTGGTTACTAACCCCTCCACCAATCCGCATTGGAGCAGCGTGGTGGAGTATGCTCTACACCTCCCGCAGCTGCGTCTGTGGGGGGATCCATGCCCAACAGTGGGACGTCTATCGGTCGCAGCGAACTGACACGAATAAGCAAAATGTGCACAAATGATCAGATTTAACATAACATGACGAATTTATTTCCCCGAAAGATATACATCTCAATGGATTTAGCGAAATGTTTACAAATAACAACATATTTTTATTTTAAGCATCAGTTCCGAACTCCGAAAATAATTTGGCATTTTAAGATCGGTGATCTTTGTACATCTAAAACTCATTGCATAATAATGTTGTAGGTATTTATATTTACGATGCCAAAAATACTAAAGCGTTAAAACGAGATGTAGTGCCAGAAGCTATGTGTGTAGTGTAGTAGTGTATTGTTCACTACATTAGAATTTGGCCGCAAACTTGATAATAACACGTGAAGCAAACATTTTCGAAACTACGAAAATTACGTGGATTACGGTGTATGTTGGTAATTGGGCATAGTTAAAGTTTGGATTAGATGCAAGTGCAACCTATAGGCATCCCACTGCTGGGCTCGGGTCTCCCCAACAGTAAAATCTGCATACTCCACCACGCTGCTCCAATTGGTGGAAGGTTTAGTGGCCAACCCAGTGTCGAATGTTTCGGAGGGGTTAAGCTTTAGTCCACCACGCTGGCCGATAGGAAGATTGGCAGACTTCCATGCCATGAACATTATGGAGAACTCTCGGGTATGCAGGTTACTTTACTATATTGAAGTAAAACTTCTTTAGGCGCGACTAGGGAGTAACTCAGGTTTTTGATTCTGACGGATGTTCCGGTTACTTTCTTATTAAACTATTAATTTATTTTATGCAAACGAGTACTTTTTTTTTGACGGATGTGACGCTTATTTTAAAACAATTAATTTATTTTAATCAAACGAGTACTTTTTACTTTTGGAACGAAGTTCCATAACGCGTGTTGCGAAAGGGGGCTAGACGGAAAAAATTAAGACTAAAAGTTCTGACACTTTTTGGTGGTAGAACCTATAATATACGGTACGCTTGCTGCTTGTTTTGAATAGCTAGGTGGTTGTACAAAGTAAATAATAAAAATAACAATAACTTATAATAAGTTTTACTTCAATCGCGCGTAAAGGTTACACGCACACACTTTTTTTCTTTAATCGCACATTACTTGGTTTAGGTAATGTTTAAAGTTCTATTCATCTAGGTCTTGGCGTAAAAGACATACCTACCATTCATGTGCCGTTTTTTTTGAATCCAACTCAAATGCAAAACCTCCTATTCTCAAGCGAAGCTCTGAATTTAGAACGGTGGGACAAGGCAAGATGACAGTTGCACTGCTCTTTTAATAATTAGAGAGCTTTATTTTATTCCGCTTTTTAAAAGCTTTTATTTAACTTCACTTGTATGTATTCATTCATTCATGTAAGTATGTATGTCCTGGAATCTTGCAATCAATATTTCACCCACTTCCACTGAAGCTATCGAGCTGAAATTTGGCACACGTATTTGGTTCCGATGACAATGTATGAAAATAAAAAAAAAGTTTTAAAAAGCTTTTTAAAAAAAATATTTAACGGTATAATTAAGGTTCTATCGTATAACATAACATCACACCTGTTTTTCCCCGACGGGATAGGCAGAGGTCTGTAGTACGAGTCTTTTCAGCGGCTATGCTTCGGGCCCTTCGAGTCAGAAGTGGTTCGAACGAGTTATGAATTTTGAATGCAATTACGGGTTTTATTTTTATTTTATTTTATTTTATAAGACACGCCAACAACGTTACATACATAACATTTACAGATAACATATCAGAGGTATAGGACAGGTATGAACATCAATTACAGGCATGTACAACATTCACACAAATGCAGAATTATTACAGTACCAAGCAATAATATCTTAAGTAATTACGTATTACTAAGTATTAACTACTACTAACTAATTAAAGTGCTAACTGACTATTCAAAGTAAAAAATAAAGCAAATTCTAAGTACAAAAAAAAAATAAACAAAACTACAATACAGAATGTCTATAAAACTCATAAAATATCTAAAGTACAAATTATTCCTTAAAAATAATTACTCGTTTGATTAAAATAAATTAATAGTATAATAAGAAATTGACCGGAACATCCGTTATAATCAAAATTCTGAGTTACTCCCTAGTCGCGCCTAAAGAAGTTTTACTTCAAAATACCATAATATAAAGTAGGTGGGTTATAGACGGTTAAAGAGTTAGAAGAAAATGTAAGTATCTTCAGATTCCTGTGTATGATGTATCTTCAGACAAGAGTCGAAAGACAACGTCGAGGTCCGCGCCCCACATCACACTCACTAGATTAGGACAATGGGAGTACGACTGCGCTTCCGACTCCAAGGGTGCTTTGGGGTTCCGCGGCGAATGGTTTCACTCACCAATTTTTTAAATTTATACATTATAATTATTTTTTTATATAGGTACCTACATAAAGATAATTTCACAGATGACAGTGTTCGGTAAGCTCGCCGCTGGATTCAGCTCAGCAGGTACAATATCAGAGGATAGGGGTTCTATAAAGGCTCTACCACCTAAAAGTCGACGACGGCGATATGGGTGTGCCACGACTAAATTATTGCACGAAAGCTGCTTGGGTGTAAAATTTTTACGCACCAGCTTATACAATATGCATGCATGAGAAATGCACAAAATATGCACCTCAAGGCATACGCGCTTTGCTGCCTGACCGCCTTGCAATACTTTTGTTACGACGAGAGTAATGTGGATACGACATACGCGGCCTTTCCATACAATAAGTTTGAGCCCAATTTTAGCCGACGAACTAACGTAAATAAATAAATAAATATAAATATTATATAGCCTATGTTACCCAGTGAAGATGCAGCTTTCTAATGGTGAAAGATTTTTTGAAATCGGACCAGTAGTTTTTGTGTGAAAACATTACAAACAAATGTTTCCTCTTTATAATAATACTAGTGGTCCGCCCCGGCTTCGCACGGGTATTTTATATAAAAATCAAAATTATAATACACACACATAAACCCTATTTGCGTCAGGTTACTAAAAAAATAAAAATTTAACACGACTTTATTTTACATATATATATAGATTATAACAATAGTTTCGTTGACGCCTAGTAATATTATATAGCCTATGTCACTCAGTGAAGATGCAGCTTTCTAATGGTGAAAGAATTTTTGAAATCGGTCCAGTAGTTTTGGCAGCGCACGCCAGAATAGCTCACAGATGGTAGATTTTTCCTACTTACCTACTTGACACTTATCGTCATATTTTGGACAATTCACACAATATCTTTATAAATTTTAGCCTGTGTGTTATTCTGATGTAAAAGCTATATTATTGTAAAGTTTCATTAAAATGCATTCAGTACTTTTTACGTGAAAAAGTAACACACATCCATCCATACATACATACATACTTACAAACTTTCCCCTTTATAATATTAGTAGGATAGGATTAGTAAGGATTATCCTTATCAACAGCCTAAAATATAAGTTTTATGCTTCTAGTTCTGAAAATGACAATACTTTCATACAACCTTTCATCTCCCTTTTCAACCCATTACAACACTTTTTTCCAATTAAAAAGTGTCTATGTCCTTTGTCAGGTTCTAGACTGTGTACCAAATTTCATTTAAATCGGTTCAGTAGTTTTGGCGTGAAAGCGAAACAGACAGACAGACAGACAGACACTTCAAAACCAAACGTCCAATTTTAATCATTCAAAGACCAAATATTATCTACATAGTAAATGTAGTCCAAAAAAAAAACCAAGATAAAAAAATGGTTGTTGTGCCTCACTCGACATAGATAGGTATAGTGTTTTGCGGACCTTTTTATAGATATTTATAAGATCTCCAATTAATAAGAACATTTTATGGTTCTATCTTTTATAGTTTAGGCAGCGTACGCAAAATAAGTAACTTTTCTGGTTGATTTTTTACACCTTGTGTCCGAAAAACCCAAATATCTTACGGAACCCTATTTTTTTTCCAAAATAAAATTTAGCCTATGTCACCCGGGGATAGTGTAGCTTTCCAACAGTGAAAGAATTTTTCAAATCGGTTCAGTAGTTTTGAAGCCTATTCGATGCAAACAAACAAACAAACAAACAAACAATCAAATCTTTCCTCTTTATAATATTAGTATAGATTAGTATAGAAGTATAGATTTGTTTATCTCGTATGTTTACAAAATAGGTTTAAGGTAGGTAGGTTTATTTTTAACATGCTTTTATTAGCTTAGAACGTATGTATGTATGTAACAGAATCTTTGAACGTGATTATCGCCCATCAAATAAATTTGAAAATTTTCACATTTATCAAGGACCGAAGACAATGCAATAATTTAAAAAACAATACATTTTTGTTTGGTTATCTACAAAAGCGTGTTTTTTTTTTAAACTATGTTGCTATTAGAGCTATTTACTATTATTATTACATGTATGTATACTAAGTTTGGCGTGGCTAAGATGGCCTTTTATTCCGTTAATACCTCTTGTATTTGAAATTCAATGGGTAGAGTTTTTCCGGATATTTCCTTGAGAAGGACAGGAACTATAAACGAAACATTCGTCAATCTAATCCACGCAAGTGAAGCTGCGGGCGTCTACTAGTGATTAATAATTATAGTTAGACTTAGTTATCCACACTACCCTATTCTCGGTAAACTATAGTCTGTAATGTTGGAGTGCATGTCACAACATCTCACGATTGCGATCAATCTCACTGCAACTAACGGGATCCAGATTGAACTGGTTTGACGGCAAATTTTATGTTGCTATCGATCGTTTCTTTTTTTCATTCTTAAGCTATTTAATAGAATACTATAAGAGCAATAGACGGGCTATTGCAAAGAAAAATTATGCTCCCTGACTTGTTACCTTCAGGACATAAGTCATACGTAGGAGTTGATGTATCGTTTGTACGCTGTTTGTGGCTGCACAGCGTTGTGTAAACCGGGAAGAGCCCGTCTTGGGCGCAGCGCTGGAGGGCACCGGCGCGTTCTACAAGAGATCCCGGAGCCCTGCTGTAGCGCCGGAGTAGGCGACCGAGTGGGTTTCAGTGGGTGAAAGTCCCACATAACCTGGCGTCATTCCCACGACGTCCGGATACCTTTTCAAGGTTTCCCACTCGTAAACAAAAAAAAAGGTGTAAACGAAACTATTCTTATGTCAAATTCCACGCGACTGAAGCTACGGGCGTCCACTAGTATCAAAATACCCACTAAAACCCAGCGGCACCCTCAGCATTGATAAGAGACGCCGCAAGACGGCCCTTGCATTGTAGAAAAAATCTTGATCCACACTACGCTGTCGGCAAGCCCCGTAATCCAGAGAAGTGCGTGTCGCAATACCACCCTGCGGTGATTAATCTGGCAACCTGTCGGAACCGGTTGCCGACCGCGACCCTGGAACCTGGTATAAGAGAAGGGTTTGGTCACAAATGCGTTGCTACCATCGATTTAAGGAGACATAGATATGTCCAATGGCTCGCGTCGATTCAATGTAAGCGGAGTGGCGTGGTCGGTTTGTGGGTGATCGCAAGTGGCAAAATTTTTTGGGCGCTACCCTGCTTCGGGGGGCTTGTCAAGCCGTCGTTCCCTGTTGTTTTCAATGGTGAAAACAGTCGTTAAGCCTTGTCGAGGACTTTCGGGTGGCTTGAAAACATTCCATGGCTATGGCTACTTACTACACCAATCCGCATTGGAGCAGCGTGTTGGAGTATGTTCTACACCTCCCGCATATTTGTCAGTGGGGGCCCGCGCCCAGCAGTGGGACTTATATGGGTTGCAGCTAGATATGTCTCAGACAAACAAAATTTTGCTACATTGAATGACATGAATGATAGTGCCAAGGCAAAACGCCATAATAAAATTGCCACTACACTTACTTACCTTCGAGCTTCCTTACATATAACTGGGTTACAAAGCTTTTGTTTGCTATGGCTAAATGTATGTATATGTATGTACTCGATATCTGTATTATATCGGTTATACCACGTATTACAAATAAAAAAAATATGATCCTTACATAAGGAAATATTTAATTGCTTAAAACGCATATTTAAAGTCATTGGTGTCATCGTCGATTTGCCATCATTTTTTTTATAACAGACAAACACGAGCCTGATGATAAGTTGTCACCGTAGCCTAACGTGTGACAACGGGGCATCACATGTGCGTTGCCGGCCTGAAGTGAAGTCAATTTCTAATAGATAGGATTTGAACCCGGGCTCTCTTGACTGTGTTTTTAGCCACTGAATTCTCACCGCTAACTGTCTGTCATTAATCCGGAAGCTTTCAACCAGCCGGCCAACTGCGTACAAGTTTTCATGAGATGGATCACTTCATACTAATTTATTTATCAAATAGCAAATTCAAATTGCGTATGACGTTCATTATGAATTAATGATTGAATCGTTATTTTCAATGACTGAGTGAATGATTTGATTTTTTTGTCTGAGGAATTTACAGCAATTTCGAATTGTAAAAAGTTTTCATTGATGACAAATTCGCTACCACGAATTCATCTAATCGTTTTGTATTTTGTTCCGTGGTATGGTTTCGAGGTAAGTTGGAATAATTCATCGGTCACTTTTAGATCTTCATTGAAATGTCAGTCTTACACAATACGAATTCGGCTTGATAGTAACTACATCCTATCGTAACTGCAACTATGAAAACTTTTACATAATTGGCCAGCAGATGGGCTGCAGATGGGACCGGTTGCTGTGCCCTGCTTTTAAGGAGTTTGCACGCAGGTGATTTCTCCAACCCACTTCAGATTATACTCTCTTTATAAACGTGTAATACATATTGGGTTTAGTACCTAGGCGGGTCACGGTAGCGCTCATACACAGACAGTTTTTTTTCTGTTCATGTTGACCAAGACTTGTCTCTCTCCAATCTACAATATTTGACATTATTACATATAATTGACAACCTTGAATTCATTTATTTACTCTTCATTTCAAACACTAACCTGGGCTATAAACGCTACAATGTATGAATCCGTAACTAACTGATAGAAAATAAGTAAGAATGGAGCATAAAAAAAATTGGACAAAGCATTAATTTTCTCACACACGATTCACACACACACGAGTGTCAGTTAGACATCCGAATTGTTTCAAAGGTATTCAATTAATAGTCAATAGTCAATCACTAGCTCAGTATAGTATAATTCTTTTATAATCATTAGCTCTATATATAATATTATAAAAATAATAGTATAATTCTTTCTTCTTTTACTTTTGACTGCAATTGCAATCAGATCAAAAAGTTTCTTACGGAGGGCGGGGTATGACGGGGTGACGGGGTATGACGGGGTGACGGGGTAAGATGGGGTACGACGATTGGCTGCCATGATAGTTGTAATTATATCGAGTGTCAACAAAGACGTCGTTTTTGTTAATTTTTCAAAATAAATTAGACGTGTGGCACTCGGAGACTGCCGCGGTAAAACTATTGCATAGCATTTTTTTATCAACTTATGCAATTATAATTATTTATTGATTTTATTTATGCAGTTTTTTTTTCCTATTCATCGATAGATAGCAATATCACCGCTGTGCCGGTCGGAGTGGGGGGTGTTAGGTTATTTTCGTTACGGAATTTCTGGATTCAGTCTCCACGCTCAAGGCCCACGATAGAAGCTATGCAATAGCTTAATTAGCTTCCCGTCTTGCACCGCCCGTACTGACGTTTTTAGTACTTAGGAATTCCATTTATGACAAACGACTTTCTTGAAATGAACAGTTGGTGATTAACGTCACATCCACATTATTCTGTTGTCAGTAAATGCACTGAAGATTAATCTTATGGCGTTGCAAGGTTGTAATCTGTTGGCGACAGCTGCCAGTCGACTGGTTACTGGTCCTGCCATCTGGGATTACAGGTAAATTTTCCATAGTTAGCATTATTGGTTTCTCATAAAATTGAACCAAAGTACAAAAAAATATCCAATTTATTATTTTAAAATCTTTTATTTAACTTCACTCATATGTGGAATCCCTGGAATCTTGCAATCAATATTTCACCCACTTCCACTGAAGCTATCGAGCTGAAATTTGGCACACATATTAAGTTCCGATGACAATGCATGAAAATAAAATAAAAAAGTTATAAAAGCTTTTTAAAAAAAAATCTTTTACAGTATATTTGTGTAATGTAATGTAATGTACATTGGTTGGGACGGCCTAGTGGTCGAATGTCGAATAGTAGGTATTACGGTATATCTGTAATCATAGACTTAATCCAAACCAATGTTTAAAGCAGTTATTGCCTGGTACTATGAAATGCTAGCTTTCTGCATTTCTTGTCCATATACATTTTAACTGTGACTCTACGTCCAGGTAACATTCGTACAATGGACTTGAAAGTTTTTGCTTCACGTATTAAAATAACTAAATAATAAAATTAAATAACTAATGGACGCCCGCAGCTTCTCTCGCGTGGAATTGGACATAACAATAGTTTCGTTTACCCGTAGTTACGACCAATGAGACTACCGATCGAATTCTGTCCTTCGAAATCACCTTCCATGATTCCTGGGGAAATCACTGGATAACTTGGGTTGTACCTACAATTATCCTATATTTTTATTCGTTCAACATAATTATGTTGCAATTATGCAGAAATTCTATTGAAATTTAAGAAATATTCTAACAAATTTTTATTTATTTATTTATTTCAAAGTTTAAACATAACATTACAAGCTTCCCCAATTCGTTAGAGCAGCTAAACATTCAATATAATTTTAAAAACTCCTTAAACATGACAACTAATTAAGTATAAATATTAATTAAGTAAAAATTAGCCTCGCTATACAGCGGGGCAACGCTGCCAGCGTTCTGGGTACAATGCCACAAGGCCTGTTTCTGGATGACATATTTATTTTGTAATTATTTCTTTTTAAATAATTCTTTGTTTTAGTTTAAGGTTTTATTATTTATCTCACTTTTAATCTATACTACTTTAAACATGTTCTAAGTCTAAATTTATTTATTCTAGTTTCTTAAATTCAAAATAAATTATAATTTCAAATTCAGATTAAGTCAGAGAAAAAAGAAAAACAATGTCAATATTTAATAAAAATGTCCCCAATGTCAATATATGTATAATAAATCCATCCCTTAACCCAAAAAACTCATTACTTTTCGGGATGAACAGTAAGAAAGCTTGTGAAATAAGTCGATTAGGACATGCCAGGTTAAAGGATTATGTCAGGTCCTTAAAAGTAAAATAATTCTATAATTGCCAAACTTTTCTAAACTAGTCATGCCGCGTTTTAACCTAAAACAGAGTAAAACTGTAACTCATGGGATGTCTATTTCTTTACACGTATTGTAGACATCTCTTCAAAGGTCTAACGCTCATGCACTTTTGTTAAATCACTATACATATGCAGAATTTCAGACTACCCACTTCCGGATTTAAAGCTTCAGTTTAACCGATGGCGGTAATCTATCAGTGGTATTTTTTAAACGACTTCAAAAAAATGTTCGATGTATTTTTTATGTAGGTTAAGTTCACCAATTGCTTGAGATTGTCCCGTTGTCACCATGTCAGATTTTTTTGTCGAAGCTCTCATCGTAGGCTCCCGTCGATTGTACGTGATTGACAGAGTTAAGCAACGTCAGGGGCGAACGGTATTTGTATAGGTGACCGTTGCCAGTGACAAAAATTTCATGGGCGCATCCGTGCTCTGGAGAGCACGTTAAGTCGTCGGTGCGGGTTGTTTATAATTGTAATATAAAATAATCGTTAAATCATTAAGACTTAACGATGAGTCTCAATAGTAGGATGCCAATGTGTATCTTAGCTTAGCTAGTAAGGTGAGGTCGAATAGCTATACATATTATATTCGCTGAAAGTGAGACGCGGGCATCATCACTTAGTACTTACCCCTCCCTAACTGAGGGGTGTTTTGTGAGCGAAGTGAAATAGCTCGAACTGTTTTGGACACCTGAGTTGTCACGAAAAATGTCGTGCGATTTTTTTAAGCGATCATGGACCCTATTTAATGTCACTCGTATACGAAAATCGCCAATGCACGTACGATATTCATGTTTTTAACTAAAACTAGGGCGTTTTTTAACTCGATAACGACGTCTTATAAATCGATGAACGCCAACAACACGCACGAAAAAGTGTGACGTCATCCTTCCGTTCCGCCAAACGTTCCGAGCGTGCATTCAATCAATTTTAGTCTGTAACCCATAGCAATAGAGCGCAGCAGTAATTATAGGTTGCAGTAATTATAGTACATGGAAATGAGACAATTAGTAAATATTGGCAATGCTTCTGATCTGAAGCTAAATGCTGTGTAGTGTTTTGTTATTCATTCTTGCAATACTGTGTGTAATATCTCTGTGTCCCGTGCCCATGACAGGCTCCTCACAGACGCGACAGTTATGTCGTCAACGTCTACAGTTCTACACAACCCTATGCAGCCACAGACTGCGACATCTGTACCGGGACCACTGGATGAACGGTTCGAGCTACTTAGTAGATATTTCTCATAAAACTAGTGGACGCCCGCAGCTTCGCTCGCGTAGAATTAGACCTATTAACGACGTCTACCCGTCTAACGACTTCAGAAACGCCAAGTTTCATACTAACTTTGCACCCCCGTTTTACCCCCTTAGGGGGTGAATTTTCAAAAATCCTTTCTTAGTGCTCCCCTACGTTATAAAAGGAACCCCTGTGCAAAATTTCAAGTTTCTAGCCCTTATAGTTTAGGCCCTGCGTTGATATGTCAGTCAGTCAGTCAGTCAGTCAGTCAGTCAGTCAGTCAGTCAGTCAGTCAGTCAGTCAGTCACCTTCTCCTTTTATATATATAGATAGCATAAAATGTCAAATCCGCGGGAGGTCTATGGTCCAATGCGGATTGGTGGAGGGGTTAGTGGCCAACCCAGTGTCGAATGTTTTCAAGCTACGCGAAGATCTTCAAGTTATTACGATTGTTTGATTGACCATTGAAAACAATCGGGACAGACGGCTTATTGTGCTTTCCACTGCCCACTATAGTGCCACTAGCGGTCACCCATCCACAAACCGACCGCGCCTGTCACTTAACACTGTCGATCAAATAGAAACGACGCGAGCCATTGGGCTATGGAGGCTAGTACTACTAATAGAAATAAATAATCTTGGAAAAATACAAGGTTACTGTGGGAAAATTATACGCAGATTAACGGACAATAAATACTTATGTACTTACCTATAAAACTGACTACCTACCGAATTATCTAACTCATTTAATCATAATTTTACGCTAAACGCGTTAAGTAGCTTACCTAATTATATTATTTCCTAATTTGTGTTGGTAGATATATAGGCACAGATGATTTATCAGGTGCCAAAGGAAAAAAACATAACAGCCTGTACCAAACGCAACTAATTCAAATTTTAAAAAACGAATAAGTATATTCAATCATAAACCTCTAAAATTTGATAGATGCATTTTAAACTACAATCAAATTTCTACTTTATTATTTATGTAGTAAGGATTTTACTCACACGAGTAACAATTTCTAAGAGGCATGAGAAATGAAAAGAATATGGGTTGTATTAATTAAGAATTGAAAAAAGAATGGTATCCATTCCATTAGCTGTACGTGTCAATTATTTGAACGCTAATGAATGAATCGATCTAAGAATTCTCTGTTCACCGTAGTCATGCAGGGCTGTCTACTGTTACTTTTCTTTTTAATCTACTTGAACTTATCAAAGTCAATGTCTAAGTCAAATAATTTATTTCGCTGTGAGGCTCCTTTAGTTGTATTAACTATTCTGTACTGTGATACTGAGGATGAAACTATTGCCATACACTGGACAAATTCAAAGTCTGAGCTACCTACTCAATGCTGAGTGAGTGTATGAGACCTAAATATGAATTAATTTAATACCTACCCAAAGTTTGCCTGAAAGAGATCGATTATAAGCGATAAGGCCGCCTTTTTGTATAAGTACACTAATTGTAATTTGTACTTGTAACATGTTCTTTTTCGGTGTACAAATAAAGAGTACATAATATTTGTATTGTATTGTATATTTAGATCTCATACACCCACTTTTTGGGTGTATTAAAAGACAGAAAAATAGTTATAGCTTCAAAAGAGTCAGCAGGTCTTTCTCTCCAAATCCTTCGAACCCTAACGCGTAACAATACTTCAGTGTATAAGTACATTATTTTAAAAATGTAAAGAAGGTAGGATTTTCAAAAAACGCAACGCACTCAACTTTGCTTCGGCGTTTTCAACTGGTTTTCAGTGCGTCCTTTTGTGTCGTATAGTTCTGGTCGTTGTGAAATCAGGGCTGTTAATGATGTTGTATTTACAATGCATTCGTCGTAGTAGCCCTATAAGATTCTTCGCAGTTGCTCCCACACCTGCAAGACAGTTATATTTCTAAAGATACATTCAAAGAGAAGAGATTGAAATTTTTGTAATACAAATCACGCCTGTTTTTCCCGAAGTAGCAGGCAGAGGTGTGAGGTGGACACGTACTTTTTACCACTTTTTACCTTTTTAAAATCTTTTAATTAACTTCACTCGTATGTATGTATGTCCTGGAATCTTGCAATCAATATTTCACCCACTTCCACTGAAGCTATCGAGCTGAAATTTGACACACATATTAGGTTCCGATGACAATGCATGAAAATAAAAAAAAAGTTATAAAAGCTTTTTAAAAAAAAAATTTTTACAGTATAATTACCAGCTCCGGTCACAAATCTAAAGTCCACACTATCTACGAATTTCAAGTTACAATTATCCCAAACTTGTATATCTGGATCAAAAGGCTGTCGCATATTTAAGTCGCATAAGTCATATGTGCCAAATGATTTCGGGTTTCCGTCGATATTATTAATAGCTTTTAGCTACCTTTAATCTCTGTACACATATTACAAAGTGAAGAAAATTTTATTGGCCCGTTAACGAAATAATACATGGAGGGAGTAATATCAAGCTTTATTAAAGTTCTTGAAGTTCAGAAAGGTAAGGATGATTAAAAAAATCAAACAATAGCCACGATTACTTTAAGTGAGAATTTTGTTAAATGCGTAGATGAAACTTTTGTTATAATTTTTGTTTTTAAAATTACAATGCATTCACTCGACGATCACTATTCGGGAAGGTAGTAGATATTTAATCTATGGGTCTATATAAACTTTGGGAATATTTTTTTTCTGATTAGTGATGGAATATTCAGATTCGGTCCAGAAGTTTCAGAAATTACCCCTTATTCACTTAAAAATACTTATTCTATTAGCATAGATATCAGTTCACATAGTCGTTGAACTAATTAAAAATATACCACCAGGTTCAAGCATGGAATATTTCCGTATATTTCGGTCAAAAAAATTATTTTAGATCAAAAAACGCTCAAACAACTCTTCCGCGTTGCTTTGAACGACTGGGCGAAAGCGGCAATGACGGGGCATAATCCCAGTCCCAGATTTGCTTGCAATCATATACACAATTGATGCATTTATCACTCGTTTGAGTGACTTTTGATTGGAACTACCGTTATAAAATTTCAAATTGATTCTTTCATTGAAAGTTCATCGAATAAATTATTTAGGTAGGTATATTGATTGCCATTGCAGCAGCATTGCATTTTGCCGTAACAATTCAACGATTCGTTTGTTTACAAAATGTTATAGTAGCGAATTTTTTATTGCCAAATCTCAAATTTTTCTTCAAACTGTTCTGTAACACAGTAATCTGTGATCGCGACGTACGGGTGGAATTGCATACTCGTTCGTTTGGTACTTTAGTATTCGCCGAAAATGTTTTTATTTCATTCTCTCGTATTCTTACTAACTACGCATGTCATTTAACAATGTCATTAGAAGGAATGACTAGCATAGAAACCTTAGTTAAATCAATTCCTTACACTTGACCGAATTTAGCCCCCAAACAAAGTACAAATTTAATTAAAAACAGAAAGTGCCGGCCGCCGACCGCTGCAGGAAACGTCACACCGAATGGTAACATTCTTCATTCGAAATTTGAAACGATTGACAGCTCAGATAATAAACGTCTTCGCGCGGGAAGATGGAGACTACTATCTATTATTTATGGTTGCATTGTTTTACGAGATTGCTAGGCGAAATTGCGATATATGTCTGATAACTCCTGTTATTCGATGTGGGTGGCCATTTTTATAAAGCCTAGCACTTAATCGCTCATGAAATTATGCCATTAGCGGTCATCCATCCACAAACCGACCGCGCCCGTATTTGCTTAACTCGGTCGACTATGGGACTATGGGACTATGGACGCTTCGAGGAACACTACCTACGTAGTAGTTCCAATAAAAAAAACGATAGTAAATTCTAATTTTTTAATCAATTATAAACAAGCGATTCTATTCAATCACTTCTATTATTGCATAACATCAGTCAGTGTCGACTCAGCTGCTTTTTCACAATAATAGGTCTACTACGTATGCCAGTCCAAAGGTTAATCTTCTATTATAAAAATGAATCGCAAAATGTGTTGGTAAGCGCATAACTCAACAACGCCTGGACCAATTTGGCCAATTCTTTTTTTTAAATGTTCGTTGAAGTTCAAGGATGGTTTTTACGGCGAGAAAAATTTGAAAATTCATCCCCTATGGGGGTAAAACGGGGGTGCAAAGTTAGTATGAAGCTTTGCCGTTTTTGAAGTTAGTGAATGTGTAACGCGAGCGAAGCTGCGGGCGTCCACTAGTTCTTATTAAAAGTAAAATGTTTAAAGATAGATTAATAATAAGTTAAGAATTGAGAATTGCTTTGCTGTGTATGTGTGTTTTAATATTATTATGTTGATAGCTAATGGGTTCTTCGGACGTACAGACAATATAGTTATATCATAGAGTAAGGACATAGTATAAAGAGCGGAGCGTAGACTCTTTAAACTATGGTAAGAATATAGTGTGTAGTCCGTGGTTAAATTAATATTGGTTAGTATTATGTCTATGATTAGAGAGATATCGTATATAACGTTCAAACTTAAAATTTAAAAACAGAATTGGTGGAAAATATAGATTATTATGACTCATAATCTATTGGTCATTTCATTATCATTCTTACGTTAACAACTTTAACTTTAGTCACACTTCAATTAAGCAACTGCTTTGGTTTTTTTTTACTGTATTGAAAGAGTCCGCTTTTAAGAGACAGTATATTTCGTATCACGTTATTACTCATTTGCTGATCACATCTTGTCGTTGGAAACTAATACTTAATTAAGCACGCAATTGATTGGCGGGTTTTCAATTTAGCAGTTAGCTTGAAACTATGAAACAATTGTCGTTTTATCGTAAGATAATAAGCCAGTCGAAGGGCCTCGGACTGTCCTAAATACTTCCTACAATCGAGTTGGTCACATTGGTTACTAATCTTCCGCCACTGATTTTCAGTGTGACCCGCGCGCTTATTCAAATGAATGAAAGCATTTATTTCTGAAAATGACTACAGCAAAACATGAGAAATTAATAATTTAGCAAAATACGAATCTTTACTTAAAAATTATATTTAATTATTTATAAAAAAATCTCTTTATTTGGATTAACACGGTGTACAAAAGAATATTTCTTAAACATATTTCTATCAAAATATTTATATCTATATCACATCGCTGACTTATCTATAATACTAATATTATAAAGAGGAAAGGTTGTTTGTAATGTTTTCACACAAAAACTACTGGACCGATTTCAAAAATTCTTTCACCACTAGCAAGCTGCATCTTGACTGAGTGACATAGGCTACATAATATTACTAGGTGTAAACGAAACTATTGTTATGTCTAATTCCACGCGAGCGAAGCTGCGGGCGTCCACTAGTTACTTATATCTCAATTATTTACTACATGAAATTGTATTTACTACATGAAAGTGGAAGTGGAGTTTTTTCTAATTTGAAATTCACAATGGTCGGGGTCTAGATTTGTGTCCGGTTGGCAACAGCCAATTGCTAATTAAGCGCATTTTTGACGTGATAACGTCTTATAAATTGATGAACATCGACAGCGCATAATAATATGAAAAAGTTGTGTTTTTTTTGTACATTCCAGCATAAAAAGAGAAAAATATAATGATTCACAGAAAAAAATAAAAAAAATAATTAAATGAGCGATTCTCTGCAAAGAAATTATTTTCAATAAATTAATTTTACACACGACAACATTGGCGGTTCCATGGCTCCGAAATAGGGAACTGTCAAAATAAATATATAGACTTGTCTGTTGTCTGTGATTAGTTATCTGTACTGTAGAATACTTTGAAGTTTAGACTACAGACGTCAATTCTCCTTTTTTGTATTGTTTAAAATAATGATTATGACGTTAAATCATAAATCATTTATTTGTTTACGTTATCACGTAAATCTATCGTCCGTAAACCGACTTTACAGACTAGTATTTTAATATTGATTTAAAACAAGTTATTTTCCGGAGTCTTCGTACCAGGCGAACATAAGCCAGCAGGCACAACATGCAACTCGCGGCAACTTCTAGCCAACAAGATTACGGGCTCCATTTGCGGCCGGCCAGCGAACGTCAAACTTGCCAAATGGACTTCGCGCTCCCGCGGGATTTCACTATCATTGTCGGCAGTTTTGAATACAATAGAATAAACGGAAAAGACGGTGCTGTGTGCATCCATGCACAACGACACTGCGAACCATAGACGTCCCACTGCTGGCCACGGGTCTCGCCCACAGACACTTCTGCGGGAGGTCTAGAGCATACTCCACCACGCTGCTCCAATGCGGATTGGTGGAGGGGTTAGTGGCCAACCCAGTGTCGAATGTTCTCAAGCCACCCTCTTCTTCGTCTTCGACAAGGCTTAACGGCTGTTTCCAGCATAGAAAACAACCGGGTCCGACGGCTTTACGTGCCCTCCGAAGAACGGTAGCGACCATGAAATTTTGCCACTAGCGGCCACCCATCCACTAACCGACCGCGCCTATCGTTGCTTAACTCTTTCGATCACATTGAATCGACGCGAGCCTGGGCAACTCGAACGCGGGCAGACGTTGTTAATGGGTCTAATTTTACGCGAGCGAAGCTGCGGGCGTCCACTAGTTGATGAAGTATATTGACGGCCTACCTAATTGATCCTTGCGTCAGCTAATCAAAGGGCTGGCAGCTTCTTGGCTCAAATTATTAGCTTAGCTGTACAGCGAGGCAACGCACGGTATTAGCTCTATACCACATGCTTGCACAGAGCTTGGATGACATTTATTTTAATACTAGTTTTGCGCGCAGCTTCGCCTGCCAGTGTAATTAAGTTAAGAATTAGTGTAAGCGCCATCTGTTGACCGTGTGCCAGACAACTTTCCAATCATGCTAAGCATCCAAAGGTAACATACTTTCGGGATAAAAAGTATCCTATGTGATAATACAGGGTCTCGTCTATCTATGTGACAATTTTCATCTAAATCCGTTCTGTAGTTTCCATCCAAACATCCAAACTTACAAAGTTCAACATTAGTAGAATTCTTAAGTCAATAGATACAAATGCATTCGCTGCGCAAAGCCAGATCATTCAACCGGCGAAAAAAGTTGCACAAAAAGCTCCGCGCCGTGCCCACCGCGCGCTACTACAGCGCTACTACAGCGCTTTCCAGATGCAAGCAGATTATTATTTATTTACTAGCTGACCCGGCAAACGTTGTTCTGCCATATGAAATGTCAAAGTGACGCGACACTTCATATAAATGACTTCACGTTAAAATATTGGTATATTGTTCATACAAAAATACAAAAATTGCGTTATAAAATAATGGATATGGGTAGGAGGGTGAAAAATATTTTAAGACCCAGTCTTAGATCTACTTATTATACACACAAAATTTCATGAGAATCGGTCAAGCTGTTTCGGAGGAGTTTAACCACAAACACCGCGACACGAGAATTTTATATATTAGATTTATGTGTGACTTTGGGTTATAGACATAGCGGTGACAGTCCAGTGGCTATCGGACTCGCCTCTCACTCCAACGGTCCGGGTTCACGGCACGCACCAATGACTTTTCATAGTCATGTGCGATTGAAGAAATTAAATGTCACTGCTGTAACGGTGAAGGAGGAGGAAACCTTCATGCCTGAGAGTTCTTCATAATGTTCTCGAAGGCATGTGAATGTGAAGTCTGCCAATCCGCACTTGGCCAGTGTGGTGGATTATGGCCTAAAACTAACATTACTACAGAAAACCTTAAAGAATCATACTAGGTATGCCGTGTTATAATTGCATGTACTGTAACTCTTTTCCAGAGGCGAAGAATCGAAGTGTAACATCGCCTGGAGACCGACCAACTAACAGAACTGATTGACGGATCACACACGGTCAATGCTCCTATTATATAGAACTACAGACTTCAAAAATATGAAATTGCCTACATTAGCACCATATTAGTCACCCAACCACAGTACAGTGACTGTTATCCGCAGAGCGCGAATCAGTACCGAAGATCCGCTCACAAAAAACATATTGTTATAAAAAACGTGATCGTCTTTGACCGAATTTAATCGTCTTCCTTAGTTTTTGCTCGAATACTTTCTCGATTTGTTCTTTTTTGCTGCCGAAAAGGTACATAGTCGCACTTTCTCGAAATCGAGAAACACAAAAGGCAAAGGAACATGACATTTGGAATCGATAACGGTGAAAAAGTATCGTGAGGTATCTATTTTCCTGCTGTATTTTCCAATATTTACAAATGACGTATGTACTTAAGACGTCGTGTTAATATTAAGTAAACTTAGAAGATGAATAATTAAGTAGCCCGCGAATTTGCCACGAATAACCTAGTTTGTTAATTTTATAAAAGGGCCCAAACTTGAGCCGCCAAAATTATTTGGGGTGGTAGAAATCAGAGATTTGTTTATATATTATTATTTTGTCTTATCTTAATCTATATGTATAAAAATGTTATGTTGGTTTGTGTACGCTTCAAAAACTCAAAAAGTTCTGCGATCGAGCTGAAATTTTTGCATGATATATAATCCGCATCAAGGATTGTTTTTATCTAATTTTTGCATCAGTCACATATCCGCGAAAAATATTGTATATCCACAAGTATAATTATAATTATATATTAAACTTATATGACATGTATTCATTGTTTTCTTTCTCATTTCGCAACCATTCAATCACAATGTGCCACAGCGAAGCGTGGCAGGGTACAGCTAGTATAAAATATATTTCTTGTGTACGTGTGTATGACAGTAAACTCCTCCTAAACGGCTGGATAGATGTTGATGAAAGTTTTTGTGTGTGTTCAAGGGGATTCGAGGATGGTTTAGATTCACAATTTGGTTCACTGGAAAATGTTTTTTCTGAGAAAACACGATTTTAGTACATATTTTTATTTTTACCCGTCGTTCATTGACGTGAAGCGTCACGTCACTTTGATATTTCATATGGCAGAACAACGTTCGCGGGGTCAGCTAGTACTCGTATATTAGTATAGATTCATACCGTTCGTATCAGTAGCTGCGATCTAGTGTGAATACAAGTCAAGACGAGACGCTCGCTCGTTAGGTTCCATGTAATGTTGGTGAGCCTATTGCAATACACCGGGCACAAATCCAGCTACTACTGTTGTATAGCTGCTAGTTGATAATTTAAATTTTCATTGGAATTTTCAAAGGCTTTATGTAGGTAAGGGTACTTAGTAGCGACACAAAATACCTAAGTAGGTACTTAATATTGCTAGCGATATAAACATGCACATAAGCATATTGTATTGTTTTTCATTATACTTTATTATGCACTGTGCAGCCTTCAGCCAATGTCGGAGACAGTCTCGTGCGAATCCGCCTGGAGCGTTCGCGCCACAATCCGTCTGCGGTGCTCTATGGTTAGAGCAATAAAGATTAGCGCGACTCTATGGTCCAGCCGCTGCTTCATAATGCACTCAGTTTTCAATTAGAGAAAAGCTTAGTGCTAAGTCTTTCAAATTGTACTTATGTTGTTAGTGTAATCACTCGAAGAATCCGCCTTTTATTCATCATCAAGACTGCTTCCTTCATTTATTTATCTTACTAGTGGACGCCTGCAGCTTCGCTCGCGTGGAATTAGACATAACAATAGTTTCGTTTACGCCTAGTAATATTATATAGCCTATGTCACTCAGTGAAGGTGCAGCTTTCTAATGGTGTAAGAATTTTTGAAATTGGTCCAGTAGTTTCGGCAGCGCACGCCAGAATAGCTCGCAGATGGTAGATATTTTCCTACTTAGTACTTGACACTTATCGTCATATTTTGGACAATTCACACAATATCTTTATAAATTGTAGCCTATATGTTATTCTGATGTATAAGCTATATTATTGTAAAGTTCCGTTAAAATCCATTCGGTACTTTTTACGTGAAAGAGTAACACACATCCATCCATCCATACATACTTACAAACTTTCCCCTTTATAATATTAGTAGGATTTAGCTTTCCATAATACTAGGCTCCGCCCGCGTTAATCGCAGAATTACCTGTACCATCCAAGGATGATCCTATTATCTTGAGCTTGAACGTTTTGTAGGTTTTGCAGGCAGGTACATATCTAAGTAAACTAAACGTTCTGTTCAAAAACCAAGGCAATAAAAATAATAATGCAGTTGGAAGTTCAGCTAGAGTCTAGCCTGTGTTAACATGTCCTGCATTGTCTCGTCAACACCACTGGATCATATTTCAAATTCCAAGTTCAATTGCTTAAATAGTAAGCTTAGAGGAACATTTTGGTTCAAATACAAGTTGCAAGATGTGTATTAATATTTTTGTAATACAACACCAGTTAGCAATTATTCCCATTTAGCTAATTAATTAATAAACTATTTATTTTTATAATAAACAAAGGACGATGGCCATTTTGGTACCCATGTCCAATCAAGATAAATCACACACCATTGGATAGCTCTTCTCAAGTATATAAAAAAATACTATGACGGCATGTCCGAAATAGCTGTCCGTTTTGAAATATACTCTTCAGAAGATACTGGATTTTTAGCTCGAAATAGATACTACTCACCTATAAAAGTTTACTTTTATCGATTTTGATTACGTTTTTTTTAAAAATCCTATTTCAAAATGTAAATCAAACCAATCAAAGCTACATTTGATCAGTAGTTTTACAATTAGGTCTGATACAAAGAATTAAAAAAATATGCAAATGTATCAGTATGATATTGAATATTGATACATAATATACAAACAACGCTACAGTTTTATTTTATTATTAACCCTAAGTGTAAGTAGCAGCGCAGGTACCAGTTCTATCCCCTCCTCTACCCTAACCTAACCTAACCCTCCATATATATAACCCGTTATTAAGTTGCTAACTGCAGTAAGATCTCGCGAGTTTTAACTGATATATCCCTAATGACAGTAAATCATCACGTCTTCTTCACTCAATCGTGGAAAATCTTGCACGTTATTTGCTTCCATTCTCTGGAAATCAGCTCTTCTATTATTTAATCGTTTTACTTCTACATAATCGTACAACATATTAGGACTATGTATTTTTTCCGATATTTTTTGTAAGAATGCTACTGCGTATCTGCTATCTGCGATGAGCCTGTGGAAGTTATTAGTTATTGCTGCTGCAATCTTAAAATCTACAATCATATAAGACATCGTATTGTTAAGATATTTTTGGCGCCTATTGCGCCTTGAAGTCTCTTTTGAATCGCCCGTTAACCACTTCCATTACCCATCTGCATATTGCTACCAGACGGGAACCATTTGCTTGAGAAGTAGTAAGCTGAGACTTATCCCAGTCCTTCGTCGGAGGAACGTGGTATTTGTAGCCACATGCTTCAATATAGCCCAAACTGTCTCTAAACCCGCGGTCTAAAATAAATACGTCATTGGTCTGCATTAATATGTGGAGAGGGTTTTCTTCGTCGTTCATTAAATCGCTCATAATCTGGGAATCAGTTTTAGTGGCAGAGTAAGGTACTTTTACGTCTATTATGTATCCATCAATGGTTACAAGCAGGAATGGCTTTAAAAGGTTTTGGAACTTGTGCGACCTGTAGGATTGCCTTTGAAATAAAAAGTTAGAGCTCTTGTGAATATAAATATACGTGCCATCGCAAATAATTATGGGTGTAGTGTTTTCTTCATTTCCATACAGTGCTTTTGGAATCCACAGGTTTCTCTCCAGTAAGTTTTCCCTATTTAAGTGATCCAGTCCCAAACATGTACAATAAGTATGAACTATAGTTTCATTTGTATTTAATAATACATAAAAAACTATTATATAAGAAATAAATAAAATCATAATTAAAATTCAATGTTTTATTTAACCATATCACCACCACCCTTTCTTTGTCCCAGTGTTGAGAACGGGTCTCCTTTCAGAATGCGAGGGATTAGGCCTTAGTCCACCATGCTGGCCAAGTACGAATTGGCAGACTTCACATGCCTTAGAGAACGATATGAAGACCCCTCAGGCATGCAGGTTTTCTCATGATGTGTCCTTAGTTAGAGTTAGATAGCTACTGGGATGTCACCGCTTATTATTTAACCTCATTATAGAAAATAAACTATGGCGAAATGGAGAAGAAATTGACCTGATTGAAATACTTTGTTAGGAAACATTTGTAATTTTCAAGGAGTGATTACTCCGATCGGACAGCAAATTGGGACTGGCGCCTTGGTTATTATTATTCTACACTATAAGACCTTTCCAACGATGTATCATACATTTCGATTGGTGCCGGTACCAGGTTCCATACATTTTTGTCCATCGTCCTTTACCTGTTAATATTACATATTAAATAAGTACATTAATTAAATAGATACAGTTTTCCTGTGCATGGGAATTCCCGTTGATAGTTGAAAAATCTATATTTGTAAACTTCCTTTTTACCATGTTTTTATTTATTTTCTTTTTTGTAAAAAAAGCAAAATGTTCTTTTTAGAAAGAGCGGACTTAATGTTTAAGACTTTTTGCTGGCTTCACTTGTATGTAGCTAATATACGGACAAGGTAGTGGCAAAAAACAAATACATATAAACTACAAGTTTGAGATCATTTGTTTTGTTTTGTTTTTTAAATTAACAATATTATAATATGTATTATCAAATCTGATACGCTCATCCCATCCCACTGAAAACAAGCTACAGTTCACAGTTCCATAGATAAATAAAATGTTTTTTAAAAAAAAGCTTTTTATAACTTTTTTTTATTTTCGTGCATTGTCATCGGAACCAAATATGTGTGCCAAATTTCAGGTCGATAGCTTCAGTGGAAGTGGGTGAAATATTAATTGCAAGATTCCAGGACATACATAGATAGATACATACGAGTGAAGTTAAATAAAAGCTTTTAAAAAAGTAATTCCGAGCGTTAGTTCCCGCCAAAACCCCTGTCATCATTTCATATTCTTTTTAAAATGTGCCATCCCCCGATAGTTAACTTTATTAAATTATCAACTCAAAAGCATGTTGAAATTATCGTATGATATCATATCCCTATGGGAATTATGTAGGTACTAAAAAAGGGGTTATGTTTGGATGTTTCTTTAAAAGTCTTCGATCACAGAAATGCTTAGAGGAATATTTTCTTTCAAATACAAATTGCAAGATATGAATAATATTTTTCTAATAAAGCCAGTTAGCAGTAACTCACCTAATTAATTAATAATTATACCGTTAAAAAAAATTTTTTTTTAAAAAGCTTTTTAAAACTCGTGATCAAAGTTCATTACAAGACTTTACCACAAGTGCAAACACGACTATGATACGATATTCCATCATGAAGTTCCAGTTAATATCTTCCGGCTCCATCATCAGATCAGTTTGACAGTACCATATTATTGCATTGTCATCGGAACCTAATATGTGTGCCAAATGTCAGATCGATAGCTTCAGTGGAAGTGGGTGAAATATTGATTGCAAGATTCCAGGACATACATACATACATGAATGAATGCATACGAGTGAAGTTAAGTAAAAGCTTTTAAAAAATAAGTAATTTTTATCGTAAATAAGTTTACCTGTTAATAATTGCTTCTAAAGTTTTCCTGTGCATGGTAATTCCCGTTGGTAATTGAAAAATCTAAATTAATGTAGCTGGACCATCCCCCCGATAGTCAACTTTAATAAATTATCAACTTCAAAGCATGTCGAAATTATCCTATAATAACATATGCCTATGGAAATTACCAAAAAAAGGGGTTATGTTTGGATGTGTCTTTCAAGGTCTTCGATCACAAAAGAAAAAATACAATAATAAAATTAATAATAATACATACTTGTGTATTTAACATTGTATGAAAAGTAATTATTTATTTTCTTCTTTTTTGATTTCTTCGATTTTGATTTCTTTCCATAACTGTGGTCAAAACTTTTTTCACCACAGATATAGAAAAGGCAAGATTACTTCATCTCGCTGCTATGATTCCTGGTGTTCGTACTGGGCCTATTATCTGCCATGTGTTAGTTTATGGAAGGATTATTTAGGAATTATATTGGCTCTTTCAAGAAACGATACATTACACAATTACCTATCAGGCTGTACCTCAGCCATAAGGCTAAGAGCGCTCCTGGCTTATATAAAGCCAGGTAGATAAATAAATCATGCAAAAGGCGATTTATTTATTTATCACTTACACATTAGTGGTATCGAGTCCAATTTGCAGGAGATGACATTAAACAGCTAGGGTCGTCCCCCAACCTCACAAAACCTGACATTCGGTGGCAATCACGGTTCATTTAACAATTCTGTTTCGCCATTATTTTTCTATCGACATCCCTACTTTGTACTGGTGAGCACGAAAGTGTTGCGGATTTCACGGAGTTGTGTCAGTGTGTGTTTTTGAAAATTCTTATCTAGAACTGTCGCTTGCGAGTTGCGGCTCCGAAATTAGAAACCTGCAATCTTCCTATAAGTGTGTATACTTCATTCCAGATACATTGATTATATTAAGTGTTTTTTTATCATCTTCAATTTAGAACTCGGAAGTCCTAGTCCTTGGCTAAGGACACTTAATTTATATTTACAAATTATTGACAATTTTAAGTATTTAGATTGTCTACGCGACAGTAGGTACAGTCATTCTGCAAGTAGTGTGTTATCGCATCGCTGTATCGGTCTTAATGTAACACGCTAATTGTGACATGAAACTGATATGTATTTGATCCTGATTCGGCGAAAAACACGCACATAGGACAACGAGGCAATGTATTACTTGACGACAAACATTATATAGGCTGCTGCATCTTGTCGGTTGGGTGACCTCTTATGCCAAGTAAGGCTTGAGCGCTTCAATGCTTCGGAGGACAACCATATTTTTCATCATCATCGTCATCATAGGTGATGACAGAGTCCTGGGCTCTGCATATAGCCGTTCGTTAGTTATTACAGCTTGTAAGAAAATTATGAGTTATTTCCGACCGTTTTTTGCACCTTCTGACCGGATGGCTGAGTCAAGGTGTTAAAACTCAAGATCGTTCTCGAAGAGATACGAAAGTAGATCTTTTCTTGCAGGTCAGGTAGATGGAACCTACTAGTGAAACCTAAAATGAAAAGAATAATTTAAATAGGTACAATATTCAATTGTATCAATCAGCGATAACGCGGGAAAAACCAGAGACAAGTGACATCTATTAACGAGGGATTGATCATCGTTCTGTCGATATTAGTGATGTTTCAATGTATCGATTTTTCACCTAATACCTACTACACTACTAAGTATATAATATTTATAAAATTAAATATTTAACCAAATATCTACCCTTGACTTTTTTCATTGCCGTTTCTAATGTTCTTTGAATGTTACCTATTTACTAAGACAAAAACGGGAAAAAAGTGAGAGGAAAAACATACCTAAGATGCACGATGGTTTTGGGTGCTTAATCCCTCAAGTAGTTGGTTGTGGACGTCAGAAGCCACTCAGAAGACTTAAACCCTCTCAACGCTGATAATTTTCGCAAAGAAGCTTGGATTATTTATTCTGCAACTTAACCATTCAATTGGACATTGGACTATTACATTGTTTGTTAAATAAGAAACGCAATTCGTTTTTATTTATTTATTTATTTATTTATTTATTATCATTTATTTTATTTTATTTTATTTTATACTTATGATAGTTTATTTTATTTTATTTTATATTTTAAAAGCTTTTTTTTAACTTCACTCGTATGTATCCATGTCCTGGAATCTTGCAATCAATATTTCACCCACTCACTTCCACTGAAGCTATCGATTATTACTTCGATACGATCGAATTAATGTGTGCTGAAATTCGGCACACATTAATTGGTGCCGATGACAATGCACGAAAAAAAAAATGTTGTAAAAGCTTTTAAAAAAAAAATTTTATACAGTATAATTAACATTATTTATTTTATACTTATGAGTCTTGTTCAAGATACATGTTCGTTTGCTATCTTCTATTAAAAAAAATGTTCCTATTGAGTGACAAGGCCTTTATTTGAAATCTCTGTCCTATTACCAAATAAAATTTTAACTCGTAATTTACCAAACCAGCTCTTCCCATTGCAGACTTAAATGACGCGCAGTTGTGGGAACTCTGTTACAGATTAAATAAGATTGAAATGCTTGTGCACAGAACATGACAAGTTCAATTGGGTGTTATCCTGTAAACATATCTGTTACGGAGGGCAGCAGTTGATCTCAATAAGGGTGTATGCGGGAAGGGGCTGATTTGAAAATGGGGTCTCGAATTGGGTATTCATCTAAATTTTTATTGTCTGCCTCGTTTGCGTAGCGGTCGGAAGCGAGACTGCTAAGCTTCTGGTTTTTCTAACTTGAACTGCCCGGTAGCAGCTCGGAGTCTGAACTTGTGCCCGGTGCACGGCAATGTGGATCCGAGACGTGGTCCTTTACCGTCGGTCTGATGCGCAAGCTCATAGTCGCTCAGTGCGCTATGGAGAGAGCTATGCTATGATTGTATGAGTATTTCTCTACGGGACCGGATTCGCAACGATGAAATCCGTAGACGAACGAAGGTTACCGACATAGCTCGAAGGATCGGTAAACTGAAGTGGAAATGGGCAGGCCACGTCGCTCGACGGACTGATAACCGTTGGGAAAGAGAAGTCCTCGAGTGGAGACCGCATCTCGAAAAACGAAGTATATTATTGGCCGCCCTCCGACGAGGTGGACTGACGACCTGAAGAGGACAGCGGAAAGCCGTTGGATTCAGAGGGCGCAGAATCGGGAGGAGTGGCGACGATTGAGGGAGGCCTATGTCCAGCAGAGGACCCAAAAGGGCGGATGGATGGATGGATGGTACGGCAATATTCACACCCTTCAGGACTAAGATGGTCGCCTCTAAAGAAGTATAACCGGAAACCACACCTTTCCAACCGTACCACAATTGCTTTAAAAACAATTAGTAGGTACACGGTAGAAATAGTTTAGTAGTAGTTTAGTAGTAGTTTAGTAGTCTTTTCTCTTAAAGTGTCGTCGATTATTGAAGGGGTTGGTGGCCAATCGAATTCCTGAAGTTTTTAGGCATCCCGAAAGCCTTTCACTTAACGACTGTTTTTCTTGCGATACCTTCACGTGACCTCTAGAGCAGGGATTCTCAAACTTGGTTCCGCGGAAACTAGGGGTTCCGTAGAATAATCATCAGGGTTCCGCTAAAATTATTCCGTACGTATTCACCGTAGCATCAACTTTGTGAACTGGCGGTAGATAAAAAATGTTATGACGTTCATTAAGCGTACCTATAAAAAAATACCATATAATGAAAAATAAATGAATCTGAATCTGAATCCATATTAGGTACTGCATTGTAATCGGTCTTTGACAGGTGTGCAAAGTTTGAATTAAATCTGATCGTTCAAAGTAGGACAAAATCGAGCTCAAAGGAGTCGGTTACATACATACAAACATACATACAGGTGAAACTAATAATAGCGTACTAAAAATGGTCTGAGAAAGCAAATCATTCTGTCATTCTATACAATATCAAATGTTTTTTTCTGACAAAGCCTGCCACAACAATACTGCGAGATATTTTTTTTATGTCATTGCAACAACAACATCCAAACATAATTTACGGTGCGCTGGTCATCTTTGCATTGGTACCATAAAATTATAAACATTTATTAGTCATATTTTATTACTTAGGTACGTGTAAATAACACATTTTATATTAAGTTTTTATAACGAGTTAACTACGAGTAGATTCTTTAACGAATAGCGATAGCGAGTCTATTCGGCGGATAAATATTATGGTTTGAAATAAAACAGTAACTATCTATATGATTTATTATCTACAAATTCAAACACTTACTTACCATGGTGGAGCTGCAATTACAACTTACAAGGCATGGGCGTACCCGTAAGTCGATGGGATAAGTTTTATTTCCTGTATTTCTATGAGAGACTTAATAAAGCTTTTCGGAAGAGATGTCCGTCATTTGACTAATCCAAAAATTTTCTCATTCTTTAGTATAGTTATGTATACTTAGTGTGTACATAATAATAGATTCAATGGCAAAAATGTTAAGCGTCACTCAGATCTACTACTGCTGTTGGATGGATCAATGCCTGACACATGATTAAATAATACACAAAACGCTAACTAATTTATTGTTTTTATTACAGGAGCGGGCTCCGGCTGCGTCAGCTGACAGACGGCCGCCATCTTATTCAAGTCATTTATAGTCCAAATGGCAACGTACAGGACTGCGAATATATTACGGAGAAACTGTCCGTCAAAAACTTTCATAGGACACTAAGAAAAGAACTTAAGATGGCCTTAGATGAGGAGAGTTTTAGAATATCAGAAAAAAGGCGTGAAAGTGCGGAAGACGAGAGATTCTTCCGACATTTTGGCAACGTGACATTTCGCTTGCTAAAAGGAGGCGAAAAGTTACCACCAGATATCGCTGGTTGGTTAAATTACGACAGATTAAAAAGTGAATGCATAAAAAGGCAGAAAGAGTTGAAGTCTATGATGGAGTATAAAAATAAATTAAGCGAACACGCTCTAGTAAGGTAAAAAACAATGACACCTGGCCACTTATATACGCATAGGATATTCAGAAATTTGTGGATAATAATGATTTCAATCAATCCAAGTAGGTTTGAGTACCTAGGTTTTATGGTTTTTTAAAATTTTTTTTAGTTAAAATGTGTTCATTTGAGGTATACGTATAAATAAACAATTATTCTAAGATTAATATTTTTATTGCCTTTCGAACGAGTCGTTTTTTGGACAGAAAAAAATTAAATACAGCAGCAGGCTCAAAAAAATTAAATACCTCACTTGCAGCAGTACGCTCATAAATCATTAAACAGAAATGTATGCACGTCTACCAGCTATCATTTATCTCATTTTATGGGATTGTGATAAATAGATTAGGTATTTAAATAGAGAAATCACAAATTTGTAGATTTACTTCTGATTTCGGTGCCAATCATCCGGTGTTATTTCGAAAGAGTATGTATATTCCAAAGAAATTGTTTAGCTGCTTAGTTTATTCTCAAAAGTTTCTGAATGTCCTAGGTGTAGGTATTATGCACAGGGCCGGATTTAGGGGAGGGCAACCGGGGCTACAGGCCCGGGCCTCCACAAAAGAGGGGCCCCTACAATACGAGTACAGACTTCGGAAAAAAATAATCATATTCCGACTAGTAAACACGATTAGTACACAACTTTTCTTTTTTTTTTTTTTTTTTTGCTGTTTTACCGTTACCTTTACCTTTGTACAAAGATGATTATAAAGTTCTTAAATATTAACAGAAATCATTTATCTATAATTTTGTATGTTTGTTATATACTCGTATTAAAGTAATCTACTCAGTTTCACAATAAATTAATGATTGAAAAACTCGACTGAAAAAAGTTGTTCATCTCATTTGGAAAATAATTTCGAGCCAGGGGGCCTCGACTCCTGTTGCCCGGGGCCTCCACACCTCTAAATCCGGCCCTGATTATGCACGTGTGTTTGTATGTGTCTAATCTTAAAACTTCACCTTTTCTCAAACGTCAATGAAATGACCTCTTTCTACTTCACATAAGCTACCTACATTAAGAATAATTTAAAATTACTTATCACATTCTTTGATACCCATCTACAAAAGGAGAATGTAATTATATATGCACTATAAACCCAATAAAATTTAATAATATGACAGGCTGCACCAAATAAGTAATTCAAAAAGATTCTCGAAAAATTCTTGAGATCCTTGATAATAAATATTTTTTCAGTGATTTCATGAAATAATGATAATACAGCTTTATATCATAATTATAAGACTATATAGCCTCGTAAGAAAGAAGTAAGAACAACACAAAACTCGTAAGAAGTATTTAAGTTGTGAAAATACGTTGAATTAGACTTATCAAAACATAAGTTGGTTTCCGTCATTTGCATCAATCATTCATTCATTCTTTATCAGCAAACTAATAATTACGGCTTGCATTTATAATTTGGGCTTGCTTCCTCGCTTCTATCAGGCTTTTGAATCAATGATCATCCATCTTCATAACGATTTTTTTGTAAATCTTCATACTATTCATATCATATCATCATTCATTAAGTTATACATATTTAAAATACAGTGAAAATGAAGTGAAGAACCTTCCCATTCACTCAGTGTGAGGGATAATATTTTAGTATTTCCTGTATTTAATTTTACCTATTGAAATAAATTTGGTATTCATAATTTTGTCTCTTACAACATTTAAGAATTTCTTCTTTTTAATATAATCTCCATTTTTAATGACAGTTAAAACTTGAAATTTTTTTTTCTTGACTTGTATTTGCAACCACGAAATTTAGTGGTCATAAATTAATTTAATTATTTAAATATAAAAAAATAAATAATTGACTCCGCCATTTTGAAAATCTTCTCAAACTCGCGCCATTTTCAAATCACAATAGGTCAAGGCGTTCTTTGCGGGAGAATTTCATTGTCCCCGGCACGAAATGGTGCGGTGCCGGGCAGTTGGCGGAGAGATACAGCGAGCTTGGGGCCGATAGGAACGAGGACCGGTGCTGTAGGGCCCACGATAACTGCCGGGTCAACATCGGCGCGTTTAAGCGGCGGTTCGGCTTGTTCAACTATAGGCCGTTCACGATTTCGCACTGTCGATGCGATAGGAGGTTTGTTTGTTTTTTCTTTTTTTTTTTCAATCACGTTTGCAGGGTTCTCTTGTTTTATTTTTGTAAATTCACGTAGAACTACGTTGTCTATCTATGGTCATACAAAAAAATTATATCATCTTCAAATTATGTTTCTATGTTTTAGCGTGATTCATAGCATGAATATTTGCGTGCTAGCGAAATATGCTGTAATGTTCATCTGCCACTCAATTTTTTTATAACGATTCATGGTTTACTTTTTTTACTTAATGTTCTTATATTTTTCGGTTTATAAAACAATTCATAAATCTGCACAAAAATAATTAAAAGCTTATAAAGCGGGTAATAAATAAACCATTGAAACGTAGCTCTACGTAATAAGCAAATAAAATCACCACACATTTCATAATGAAAACAATTTTTTTTAATTGACACTATTTTAATTCATAATTTTAGTATCCTAGAAAAAACGTTATAAACTGGGATTCTATATCAACTTCCAAGTTACATATATATTTGTACAACATTTTCTGACCATGCCTCAGTATGGAATAGAGCATTGTAGTCTGACTAGGTAGGTATATTCAGTACAACGAGGTGAACTCTAGCCTACGATTTATCAATTAAAACTGGTTTTCAAAACCAAAGAGCACTGTTCTACTTCGTTTCTTAGCTTTCACATTACATACAGGTCTTATCTATGTAATTCAAAATACGCAATAGTTTTTAATCTAGGTACCCCAATTTAATATTTACCCAAGATGTTTTTGAATTGTATAAATCGCTACGTTAGAAAAAAACACCGTTTTGGCTTTTGGATATTTTTTAAATAACTTTACAAGCGCATTATCTGTGTCACTTTGCCAGTACAGCCCGAAAATTAGTTAAGTTGTCCTACAATTAATGTACCTACCTATTCAAAAATTTATTTGTATAGCCTTCATTTAGTTTTAATCACAAGAAGAATCCGTACACACAATCTTTTATCATATAGCAAAACAAACTTTACTTTACTTTACTTTTTCTATATGATAGTACTTATGTACTTTTTAGCACAGGTGCAAAGTTTACACCTGGGCAATTCCGCCAAAATTATGTTTTTTGAGCATTACGCATATATTTGCACTCTTTTCTTTGAAAGCTGTGGATGTTTTATTTTTTTATTTATTTTATTTTTTATGTCACCTCAAAGACTTAAAAGATAATTACTGGCATTTCTACTAGCCAAGCCTAGGTGGATATAGAAAAATGGCTGGTGGTAAAAATTTAATAAAAGGATCAATGAACACTAATGTATAATATGTATTCATATATAAACACTAAAATTATTCCAAAAAATCGGAACGGTGCAATTTTTTCTCTGCAGCGATTGTTATAATAAAATAAGTAGGTAATGTAAATAGGTTCTAAAACTGACAAACTGACTTCAAATACAAAAATATTTTAAATTATTAAAACGTCCACTCCGTTAAAGGATAGGGCCTATAACGGGATGCACTAAAATATAATGCACATTTAAATCAATACGCTTTTTTATGCATGGGAGACATTTTTGGGATTCACATTATTGGTGTTTGGATCTGTAATATGCCACATTGTTTACATTCATACCAGGGATATTCCTCTGTATTCAATTCCTCTGTATTCATCCAGGGGTATTCCTCTCTATTCAATACATGGACACATTAAAATATGCCTATGTAAACTGTCAGTGTGACAAATGTACCTATACATATTTTGCGGTGTAAAACGTTGAATCAAAGTGCAACTAAGACATCATAGTTCATTCATGCAATGGTTTTCTTTCAGTTCATACGTGTGTGTTATTTTTTTATTATCTAAATACCTAAAAAATATCCTGATGGCCTTCATCTACCAGTCCAACTCTTGCGATGGTGAGAGGGAGCGGTAGGCGTCTATGAACTTAAAAAAGCAAGATTTACTATATATAGAAATTTAATTTTAAGAATAGCCATGAATTTGGACGGTGATGCACATGCACATGAGCTGTTTTCATACATTCGTCATTTACATTTCAAAAGCCTGCTCAGATAGCATTTGCGGAATGGGACTCGTAGGTAGGTACTTAAAACATGTTGGATCCACAGAACAGATAAACCTCCTTTATCTGTTCTGTGGTTGGATCTACGCAAACAGTTATGTACGCGCATATCCATAACTCCATCCATACACATTTTAATTACATCTAGCGTTTTGTGTTGTTTTAAATTAAAACAACTAGCTACATATAAATGACAGTTTCACGTTGATCAGGTTCATTCATGGTGGTGGTTCATTTTATGCATATTATATTAGGTATATTAAAATGCTTTGTGTTAGATTTGTCCGTGACTTATATATTGTAAATAATTATTTTTAATTTGGTAATGGGTACTAAATAACTAAATAATGTTACTTAATTGATCCTAGGTTGGAGCACATTAAATTTCAGTTAAATTATATTATTTAATCTTTCCTTTTATTTCAAAATGCCTTGAATTTAAGGCAATATAAACTACATTACATATTATAAACTATTAATAATATAATATCTACGAGTACATCAAAAGCCGTAATTGTTGTACTATAATGAGTGATGCTAGAGCTTGTCTATTATCAAAAGGACATACTTATTGACAAAGCTGGTAGGTAATACAGAATTTTGTAGAAAAGTAAATAACTAACCTAATTATATTGCAACATTTGTGGAGACACATACTGTTTGTATTTAAAATAATATTATGTAATAATCAAGGCTTAAATATACTTCTTCTGGCGCCACCATGAAGTTAGCTATAGTCAACATTGTCAAAAAATGGTTTGACAGTGTACACTTTCAATTGTCAAAGTCTGCTAGTCAGGTGCTGTCAATGTAGAAATATTTTTTTTGTGTTATCTAACTAAACTTTAACTTAAAATTTAACTAGATAATGCGTTACAATAAAACTTTCAATGTAATAAATACCTTTTTTCTATTGTTAGTATCGTTTTTTCTACAAACGTAGAATAAGGCGAAATTGTTACGCCAAAGAAGTATAACTTCTAACGCGTGTACATAAGTAGTACACACTTTTTTTTTAAATCTTAAAGTGGAGCTAGAGATACTTAGCACTAAGGGTTCTTATCGTTTAAGTAATCATTTATTTTATGGAATGATTTATTATGGAGTTTTTATTTAATCTTAAATTTTAATTTATCTTCGGGGGATATGGTATCACAACCAAATGCATGGAAAAAATCACGATTTGTTTTAATTTACAAGAAATATATGGACGTGTTTTGTGACTGTGAAATGTTAACATACAGTTTTTCATCAGTAGGTAAGTACAACAATTTGGTCTATTTGTGTTTGTTCGAACAACAACAACGCACTTTCAGTTTCAAATTTAAAATTTCACTTTCGATTTAAGTATACTGGCAGATAACGTTTGCCGGTTCAGCTAGTAAAACAATAGATTTCGATACATTGACTAATTTATGTCCATAGTACAGCGACGCCATCTAAGAAACACAGAATCTTTAGTGTAGCTGTACATCAAGTTCCGAGTACAGATAACAATTAAGATATCCTCTGAATTTTAATTGCGGTGCTCCATCATAAACTTTATGTCCACGTGATGATGGTTATTAAGACCGCATCCGAACAGCATTCCCTATCCTAATGTAGCCGTTATATTTATTTTACTGTATCTATTCATTTTCTTGCTCAGATAAAATTTAGAATTCAAATATCTTTTTGTGTATCTACCACAGCTCATCACTCAGAATATTGTTCCGTTTATTTAAACTTCGGAGAGAGTTCATTAGTGGTCTATTTATCAATTAATCTATAAACTATCACTTAGTACGAGCCAGTACAACGATAAAACACGGAATGATCTATGGATCATTTGCGGCGTTGGCAACGATCTAACAGCTTTTATAGCGCCTTCGAAATACTTCGAATGTATGATGGATTTACAGCGCTCGTCCGCATTGAGATTTTATTATTTTTACGCAACAACAAATTCGTTGGTGGTCCAATTTTACGTAACGTTTTGAAAATCTGAAGAGGTCATTACATCGACGTTGGCATAATACATCAATGTCCGTAAAAAATTAAGAAAAAACTTTTTAAAAAAAGAACGCTCGACAGAAAAAAGCGGGACGCGATGGAGTTGCTTCGCGTGCCTGGAACGAAATGGTGTGGGAAAGGCTTCTCGGCTACCCATTATTCCCAGCTGGGAGGATACACGAGAACAGATCGGTGCTGCCGGGTACACGACCTGAGGTGTCCCTTCTGGATCGGCGGGATGGAGAAGAAGTATGGGCTATACAATTGGCGCGTGAACACGCTAATGCACTGCCGATGTGACGAAAGGTTCGTGGGTTCCATCAGCCAAAACTGCCCGAATAATTATTTCGTTTCCAACAATTAAATAATTTCTATCACTTAAAATACAATATAAGTAATACATATAATATCTTACCAGTATAAACACTTTTCGGACATATTTGGCGCTACGTAGACACACGGATGTAATTAACTTAAAAATAAAGTTGTCATCTCAGTAGATTAAATTTAGTGCATGACAAATTGTAATCGATCTCGGCTTCAAATAAAAGTCAAACATCAAACAAAAATATCGGTAAGAATAACATTTGTGACAATGACGTAATTATTATATTACCTTATTTTTATTACAAAGTATGTTTTTAATGTAATAATTAAGTAAATTATTGAAATTAGTGCTTGTGCGTGTGCATGTTTGTTAAATGTTGGTGATGGGCTTGTATGTGTTTTGTTGTTGTGTTGAATGGAAATTATTATTGTTAATAAATGAATATAATGTCTAGGTAATAATAAGTAGGTAAGCATGAAAAGTATTTTATTCTAAAATATTGCGTAAATTTAGTAAATTTTTGGTAATTTTTGACCATAGAAGGAACTTAGCTACCCTTCTAAGCACTGTAGGTACTACATAATTTAACACAGTGTACAAGTCGTAACATCAAAGAACGAATTATATCTTAAACGACCCTTGATTCCTTATAAGATCTACCGAAAGTCCTCAAATAATCACCGTAGCATATTAATTGAGTCATTTCCCGCCTTCAGGCTTGATGGCCGAATGGTAAAAAGCGTATAAAATAAATGGTTTATAAATGAAATAAATAAAAATAACCCATCGCCTGGCTGTCGTCGTACAAGATAGGCATATCGGGTTCGTAACAGGAACACGTAGAGACGAACTGCTTAAAGTAAAAAGGTGGTTAGATTTAAATTTATAAGTAGATAAATTGTAATTGATTGCCTTCAAATTATGAAAAATTGCAAAATTATTAGGTGTGTAATTTTGGATGCAATGGTAGCCAAATCATTGAAAATACGCTAACATTTTAAACTCAGTATAGGATAGTGTAGACTGACAACGAAATTAAATCAATGGTGTATCTGTCTGTACCTACTTCAATCCTTTTTTACCGACTTACCGACTGCGCCAGAAGGAGGGTTATTCAATATTCCGATTTTAACACACGCACATGACGCACACTATTCAATGATATTATGTAAAAATATGTATGTATGTACATTATTATAATAAACTTTCATACAATATAAAACAGACTGAATTTATCAAAGAATAGTATGCGATGCGACTCTATGGATTCCATCTTCTGATTACAAAAACATCCGATAAAATCTCCAGTACCTCCTAATTGGCGTCCATAAATTAGCTTGGACCTCAATGATAGGTATAAAATCTATCTGTTTGTTTGTACAGCGAGATTAGAGTGAGATGATGGAATCATCTTAAATTTGTCTTAAAGTGGTTATTTTATGACACATTTCTACAATGTACACAGGGTTCCAAATGGGTTTAGGTTATAAGAAATTTTCACTCAGAGAATAGGACCAATGTCTCATATGAAGCCCTTTTTGTCAACAAAAATTAGCCAATAAATTGATATGGACGGTAAAAAATATGTATGGGGATTCTAATTTTCCGACATCAAGTCATCGTAAAATCGAGTGATTTAGATTTGCTAATTTTACGTTGCATACGATTTTATTGGCAAAAGAAAAAGGTTCCGATCATTTTTCTGCATTGTTGTTGTACACAAAATATTCAATATCTTCACGCCTTCATAGCTTTGAGAGGCACTAAATTTTCGTATTTTTGTCGCATACAACTGGCCGTTTAGACAACAACTTGACACTACGACGCCATTTTGCGCCGAGATGTTCAGAATTCGAAAATCGCGCGCGCGGTTCAATGCGCGGGTAATGTCGTGTGAACAATAGACTAAACAGGTGTCATCTTCCTCGATTTTCAATTTTAGCTGTCCTAGGTACACTTTTTTATGTAAATTAATTAAATGGCTATCAAGTTAGACGATTAAAAATTTTAAAATTATAGTTTCTTAGTTAAAAAAAGTAGTTTCAAATTATATTTAAAAGTAGTTCATTTGGTAATAATGTAACTCGCACATAGTTAAATTTACATACAGATTTACCGCTGAAACTGTAAAAATAGTTGTTAAGTTAGCTATCTATTGTTAAGTAGGTACGCTTATTAATAACAATACCTAATTAAATCAAAAGAAATTGGCTACTTAATAGTGATGCTCAATACTGATCTGCTAACAAAACGAGAAAAAAGAAACAAAGTCTTGCCGCCCCCGTTTCGCGCCAAACCCGCTGTCATAGCTGTCAGTGCGCGCCATCTTGGGCCGTTATCGGTACGGTTCGCGGGATTTATAATGTGTGAATAATGCGCTGCTGAGGTTAAATACGCGGCTGACAATACATAAATTATGAACGTCAAATAATAAAATGGGGAAGACGTTCTTTGTGCTACTCGGGTCTTCGTTGCCGATAACTATTTCCCTGTTTAGCCGATTGGAAGGGTCCATGCATTGTGTGGGACTGTTTGATAATGCTTTGCTATTAACTACAAGAATATTATGTGTCTTCTTTTATTGTTACTTATTCTAACCTGACTATTTGTTGCAGGCAATCACTCTAAGTAAAAATATTTTTACCAATTACATACCAAAACACGCGCTCACGTAGGGACACTAATTTGTCAAAAGTTTAGCAAGAGCTTTTGGACAAGAGCCTCCTAGACTCTCTTTCTTAGTCATTTCTATTATTGTCTTGTATAGAGTAAAAGGCTTCGATTATATAATTGGAAAACGTAAATTTACATGTTTTTTACCTTTTATCTCAACATCTTTTGGCTCGCCCACATGTTTATAGAGTACCGAAAGAAGACCCTGGGTATAATAAATGTGCTGAATGTTAGCTTCAAATAGTGCTTTTTGTTAGGCACCTACAATATGTCCGCCTCCAGCTACAATAAAAATTTCGCGTGTTTTCATAGATATTGTGGCAAGTCATTAGTTCCTACAGTAAACTAATTTAAACTTTAAACAAAACTAACTTTCCCTGTCTTAGTCCTCATACCTTCTAACGTACCTACTGACCATTCCTATTAGCACCCTCTGCTAACTATCTTAGTTCCTATTTAGGTCTTGTTCATAGTCGGTCATAGTTATCATGGTTGGCATACTAAATCTCTATACTCTAATTTACGAATACTTAGATATTTTTTTTCGTTATTATAATCCAATTAAAACCATAGATAAAAAAAAGATTATGTTGTCTTAAAAAAAAACTTTTTCTCGGTCAGGATTGCCGGAAACAGCCGTATCAGATGGGCCGATCACTGAACCGATAAACCCTTTTACAACTCTGTAATAGCCATAGAAAAGATTCTGATTCTGATTCAACATCTTTCTTTTTTTAATTTCTAATACTGGACATTTAGAAGGAAGCTAGAGTAGAGTAGGTAGAGTCTGTAAACGAATCCTCTCGAGTTTTTCGATTCGATTTCGATTCATTCGTCCAGTATATAATGTTTACAAATAAAAGATTCCTCATATTACAATTATTACAATGGTCTAATTTTGTAAACCTTGTTAACCTTATTAAATTTGTATTATTGTAGGTATAGCAAAAGTCCATTCGAAAAAAAAACTATTTAGTCTATCCTTTTTTGAAATTTCTAGTTAGAAAAACCCAATACGAGGCAGTTTTCAACGAATGCTCAGCACCTAACAATCTGAAAACAGCAATATCTGCTACATAAAATAAAAATCCTTTTACAAAAACACTGTGGTTTCGTGTAGGTAGTTTCTACGGGTCCACGGATTTCCACGTCTCGTTATTTTCTTACACGTCCGATGAGAAGCAAAGGGGAGTACAAAGCGAAGCAATGCGAACACATACGGGTGGAAATAAAACAGGAGTTGAGCTGACCGTTGCTTTGGCTAACGAGTATAAAAAAACACTAGCGCTAATTCCTTTTCGGACGGAATCCCTTTTGTTCTTAACACCCGCATCGGTATTTGGCAGTTCTTGGGGTAACTAAGCCACTTATGCTTAGCGCAGGGCTGGGGTCGTTTGTCGATAAAAATATCGATACATTCATACAAGGTACAAAGTGTCTGTATGTACCGTTTTTCTTTTGATTGCTTACTTGTTAAGAAACTTTAATACAAAATACAATAATGTATAAGGTAATTTAACATTAAATTACTATTTTTCATCGTAAATGTTTTACCTTGTAATAATATTTAAAATACAATTTATGGCTAAAATGAAAAATGGAATACATACAATGACAACTAAATTTATTATAAAAAAATGCTATACACTGCCACAGTTCACCAGTCGGGTCTCTTGACCGCACCACGGAGTCGTCATTGTTATTAAATTTGTTTTTACGTTCCTGCTGATACCGTGGATGCCAGTTACATTGTTATTACGTGCCTGCTGATACCGTGAATGCCAGTTACATTGTTATTACGTTCCTGCTGATACCGTGGATGCCAGTTACCTTGTTATTACGTGCCTGCTGATACCGTGAATGCCAGTTACATTGTTATTGCGTTCCTGCTGATACCGTGAATGCCAGTTACATTTGCCAAAAGCTAACTACAATGGTTTTATTATACACATGTAGCAATGTATAATAATGTGATCAACTTGAAACATGATTCCTACTATCATTTAGTTTCTGGAGTATTAAGTAGTGGTGGTGACTAGCAACATGTTTGATGGTATAATGTATATATTTGAGTTGAAAGGTATTTGTATTATGTATCTATATGTATTTTATGTATGTATATATGTAAATATATTTTTTTATGTATGCAATTTAGTTAATTGTAAAAAAATATTGTATTTTTTTTATGTCTATATTTGTTTAGGTAATATCTTAACCTTTGTGCGCCTTTGTAGCAGGACATAGAGAGACTTTATTTAATGTAACATCTTAACAACTCCGTGGTCCACAATAAATACATTTGAGTACTGAGAGTTCTCCGTATTTTTCTCAAAGGTAAGTGAAGATCGCCAATCCACAGTTGGCCAGCGTTATGTATTATGGCCTAACTTCTCGATATCGATAGTGTCTACTCGCTAGCACTAGTGACTGACCGCGACTTTGCCTAATCAGGCGAGAGGTAAGGAGACTTGTTCGCTCGTAGAGTAACGAGCGCGTAGAGGTGGCAGACAAATTAAATGAGTCATTTTCTAAGTAAAATAAAATTTAATTTAATTTTTTTATAAAATTTGAAAACATTTATTTGTACCTACGTTATTCCACAATATACCTAGTACAACAAAAATTGTAAGTAAAAGAAGATATGAAAAAAATAACAACATTGCAGCATTACAACAAAATGTTCTGCATTCACTGCACTGAAATTTGGCAGCGCTGATTTTCAGTGCAGGTCTTCATAGAGAGAGTTAGGTCGGTAAATTGTATGAACTGATGAATGAATGTCATCATCATTTTTCCCTAACGCGCCAAAAGAAGTATAACATCAAAAAACTAAAATAAAATACTGCAGTGACTACCTACCTTAGCCGTACTAGCAGGTGAGTGTTACATTTGAGTGATGTTAACAAATACGGAAGAGACAACTAAAAAATAGAATTTTAAAATTGTGTCATCCTTGACAGAATTTTGCTAGACTTCAAAGGTGTTAGTCCACTGTAAGTAGCTCTACCTGTGGTAATATCACCACTTTGCCCACATGAGTCTACCCCCAGGCCAAATTACACGACATCTATTTAGGTCTACAGGGCTTACTACCCACTACTGCTAATACCATGGTTCAGGTACTTTATCGTACAGCTCTGTGGTTTCCTACTCTGCACATATTTCTGTAGTTCGACGTGCATACAAAGAAATCTCGATTTCTGCTCGTAACACGAGCTCGGTCAGCCTCGGCATAATCCTCTGAGCGCTCGTTAAACCAAAAATTTACACGTCTTTGAGAGCGAAGAAAATCGCCTTACCATTTTGTTTCTGCCCAATTATTGTAGCATTTTCGAATTACGGTGAGTTGGTCTGCAGAATTAGAGGGTAGTTCGTTGGTCTTGCGGTCGAAAACGCAACTGCTAAGCTAGATGTCCTGGGTTCAATCCCCACGTAGGGTAAAGCATTAGTGGGGTTTCTAACTTAAAATTCCCTGTATATAATAAATTATTATCTTACCTTAATATCTAATTTTTATTTGCTATGGCCCGTCTATTGTCGGTATAATATTAAATATCATTTCTCTCAGATAAGTGTTGTTTTAATAAAGTGTTAAATACATAGTTGCAATTAAACCTTAAACTCATAAGAATAAAACATTTTTTTTTAAATCATTGGTTCCTCCGAATTTGCCAATGCTCGCCCAAAAATTTTATAGTTTTATCTTTGATCGTGATCTATGAATTGATATTTTTTTAACACTCATATTATTATTTTATTAAAAAGCAAATATAGGTATAATAATATGGTTTTTCAGGTTTATAAATCGTCACATTCTAAAAAGTATTAGACACCAAATAACGTCATTGGTACGGCAGAATACGCTGAATGCTTTCGTAACCATAATTGGTTGCCACTCGCTTGAATGACATTTGTGTCATTTGACTTTACTCACTGCCATCAATATTATGACCATAAACATGGTGGCAAAGAAAATATAATATATGCTGCCGGAAGTTTGCATTTTGCATTTGCAATGCATTTTCGTTATTTTTTCTCTGAAACGAAGTAATATAAAAATTTTAAATAAATATTTTCGAACTCAGGGTGCGAAAATAAATAAACGGTATTTTAGGTTCCCGTGTTACAAATTTTGAAATTTTGTCCATATCAGCAACACTAAAAAGTTCTGTAAAGTTTATTCCTTGTCGGTCCGATCTCAACATTGTTGGAATACTCAGACATCCGATGCTTCTGAGAAAGTATCTTCACTTGTTTTTATTTTCAAATTCTTCTTAAGCGTGTATTGGCTTGCAAAAAAAGTGTTGAGAGATAAAATTAAATGCATTGATCAGACATTTATTTTGAATTACCCAGAAGAATCTCTGGAGATTTCTTACAAGAAGTTATTTCAATTTATCGCGTTAAAAAATCTATCTCATATTGTTTCGTATATTCTCAAAAAGCGTTTTCAATGAAGCTCCCAGTCGGCTTGAATATTTTTCAACATTTTGAACAATAATTATCGTCATATTTCAGGTTTTACACCGAAAACCTACTAATGCACTCTCTATCGGTGGTAACCGCATGTAAATCCATTCGGGGCGTTGGAGTTTGTTTTGTAATATGTAGTGATAGTTTTAGCAACCTTCATTATAATAATAATAATAATATGACGTTTGCAAAAAACTGAAAAACATCCTTAACAACAAAAACCAATGTGTATTATATTTCTCTATTCATATCATGAAAAGCTAAATTGGTGTCAGAGATTTTTCATTTATCTTTGACTTTTTTCAACATTTTGTCATAGGTTCAAAAATAAAGCGTCATTTGCCCAAAACGCTGACAAAATACTCGTTAAAAGTTCAATGAAATCGTCAATAAAGTCTGTCCCACTCAAAACCGTCATTCATTTTAATGCCACGCCACGCGACCTCCATAAAAATCCTATATCTCTGCAGTTGAGTAATAATCCGTAGATGCAAGGAATGACCTATTAATTTCGACATAAAATAAGCGGAAATTAAATTTTTTTATTATGTTACATTCTTTATTTCGTTAAGGCGAAGTATTTTTTATGCAATTCCTTTCCTTTCTCTCACGTCTCCATATGCAAGGAAACTTGAAAAGGAAACTTTTTGCGAAAAGTTGCGTGGCCGCCTCGTAAAATAATAATTTAGGGATGAATGAATCAAAAATATTCTTATAAACACTGCCAAGTTCGTTTGGTTTTGTAGCACCATTTTGATAAATCACTTTCAACTCAATTAAAACGACATTTTAGTCCAGTTTAGACCAAACTTCGTGCTTTTATTTCACTGCATTGAAGTGAACTTTATTGTGTTAGTAAGCAACGTCCCTCAAATACTGTAAAATAACTATTTTTTTTTAACTTTTACTGCCCGATAGCAGTTCGGAGTTATCGATCACATACGATCGACGCGAGCCATTGGGCTATGGCCGGTAGGTAATTTGTGTATAGTACCTAAGCAAGCATGAATAAATTTGTGTAAGCAAGAATAAATTTGTAGAAACATGTAACGCCGTAACGTAGAAAGGCCAAAAAGTTCAGATCAGACGGAATCAGTGGCAGTCATACGTATATTTTATTAATCGACGGACGGGCATTGTGGTACGATCAAAAAAAATTTAGTCAGTGTATATCCATCGGCCTATACTTATTATTATTATTTTGCTATAGACGGAAAAACGGACAATTGGAATTATGACAATTATTACATGGGACAATCTGCTTAAAATTAAAAGTATTACACACCTGTCCTACACCTTCGAAGAAATACAGGCATGATGTTATGTTATGCACGTGCGGTTACCATTCGTATGAAAGATACGTTTGAAACGTCAAAATGGCGATTTTGGCGGGATTTTACGGTTGAGACATCATAAAATGGTATGTCAGGCAGAGCTGTAAAAGGCGGTTGGCTTAAAAATAAAACCGTAGATTTGTTAATATCGGCTTATGTGCATGCATAAATGTCCACTAATTTAATTCAATCTATAGAAACCTTGAATATACAGGGTATGTCGTAAATAGTGGATGACCCATTGATCGGCCCCAATGTCACCCTACAAGAAAATAGACTTTTCATTTTAGAGTTCCCAAAATAGTGGAAAAAATGTAATTGTTTCCACTCGTTTTAAATTGTTTTGAGAACTTTAAAATCAAGTCAGTTTTTTTAAAGCATGACATTGGGGCTACCTTCGATCAACGGCTTATCCACTATTCACAAGAACCCTGTTACATTATGTACGAGTAGGTACTAATATGGAATATAGATACATAATATTATGATGTTAGCGTTTCCAATGTAATGTTGTAAAAGCATTTTCCTAAAAAAATAGTATGGCTTTTCATTTTGTTATTTTAGTAAGTATGCTAATGTCTTAAATTTATTGGGTGTTGAGATTTACCCACAACCACCCACAATCTACAAATATAGTTCTCATACCAACTAACGAACTGACCAACTAATGTTCTAATTAACTCTCTCAGCTAACTAGACTAGCCATCCCAGTCCCCGGTCGAGTCTCGTTCAAAGTCAGTCACAGTTGTCATGGGCGGCAGCGGATGGGTGGTGCTGCAAGCTCGTTTTCTAACTTATATCCATAAAAATAAAACTAAATAGGTACTAGACAGGCGTACCTGGTGGACCAGGCAACCTACCTGGAGTAATCATTTGAGTTATAAAATACAAATCTATATTGCTATTTAATGTGATGTATGATAATGTATGATATGATATGTTATCTGTTACTGATATCCATATTGTATCCATTAAAAAAAAGTAGAATCTGTGCTCTCGTCTTTAGTTAGCAGCTAGTTATCAACATATTGTTGTAGTCTGTAGATATAGATAATAGTGCCTTCCCCTTGACTGAATATTTTATGAGCAAGGCTGAAATAAAATTGTTACAAAAATTTCGACTAGTGAGCTGGGGTAACGCATGCAGAAATAACACTTTTAAATATCTCTTAAACTACATTTGTTTTTAATTTAGTCGGTTATCAGTAATCACTACTAGCAAATGTGTCGGGTATGTGACATAGTAAATTAAAATATATATAGAGAGAGATAGTAGAGATGTTTAAAAGTGTTTGTCTTACCCCACCCCATCATATATAGAATACAAATAATTAAGTTTAACTACGTTCTAAATACTTTTGATTTTGACCTTGTAAATAAAAATATCCCTTTTTTTTTATTTGTGTAACTTGAAACTATCTAATGCCATGTATATAAATGAGAAAAAAAAAACTATTTCAGATTCCGCGCGTGCCTCAAGCTAGCCGATACGTCGGTCTCCAACATGGTGGGCAAACTGTTCTTCAACATTATCCAGACGAAGTGCTTCATCCTGAAGCCAGTGAAGGTGTGCACGCAGCGCTCCTGGTGGGGGAAATGTTTGCGACGGGGCTACATGAAACAGGCTTTCCTTAGAGATAATCTGTCCTATTAGAAAATATCGTGAAATCTTGCATTTGAATATGGAAACTTGATATAGGGTGATCGTTTAAGTTCATTGTACCTGCTCAATGATTTTATACTAGGTATAGATTGCCACCTCCATAAACAAATGAACATGGAGTTATACTCGTTGCGCTGCGCGACGCAGAGTAAATAAGAAACGTTCGAATTTGGGACGTTTTCGAGGCTTCACTTTTGCAGCGCAAATAGCAGATCTGCTTCTTTTTTACAACTTATATTATATCTGTGACTGTACATACAGTTTTCGATACGGTTTGTCAAAGAAGTTGGAATCAATGCGTCCTAGGTCCTAGTTATATTACCTTTGTCAATGCGTTTCTAAAGTAAGTATAGACAGCGTTAAGGACCTATCTATTAATTCCATGGGGAGCAGTGATGCACCTTTTTATGTCAAATTCTTGACTAGCTAGTTCTAGATAGATAGCAACCCAGTAACCTAACATTTTTCATATTGGAAGTTCGCGGGTTGAAGAACAACCGTAGAACTTTATTATGAGTAATATAAATAAAATAACTAATCGCGACGCCGTGAGTGTGAAAAATATGATCCAAAAACCTAGTAGATAACTTACCGTTTAGCAGAATACTCAATCTGTAAATTTAGTTTGTCGTATTACCTCGATTACACTACAGTCGTAATAGTTGCCTTGAGTTACTTAATTTATTGCATCGATTGAGGAATTAGAGAATCTTATTCGGATGAAATAAAATGTAGAGATACAACAATTTTTTTGTACTAACTAAAACCCACAGAACGTCCCAATACTAGGCAGCGGTCCCCCCCCAGCTGTGGGAAGTATAGAGCATACTCTACCACACTGCTCCGCAGTCGAATGCTCTACCACTGAGCTATACAGACAGACAGACCTTTCCTCCTCTCACGCGGCGCTGTTGGCGCTCCCGCGCTGAGGGAATTCGGAGTTAGGGGAGATCCCCTCTATCCGGGCAATTGCTCCAGGGGTAAACCCCGTCGGTGACTTCCCCGCTGTTGAGCGTGGGAGCCAGTCGATCGTCGCGCACGCGGTACGCGCGCGCGGTTCTACTAGCCGTTAGTCGCTAATTCCCCCCAGATGGTCGGGGGGAAGAAGGTCCAACAGCTCTCTAGGGAGCGGTCGGCCTTCAGGGGGGCGCGCGTGCAGCGGCGCTATCCCCCTTAGATGAGGATGTGGCCCATTGTCGGCGCGGTTATACATAACACGCGCCAACCGGATCACAAACTCATCCAACTGAGCTATATCCTCTTCGGTGACGCCGTAAAGGTCTGTTAGTCTGTATGACCATACAGCAAAAGTCAATTCGAAAAAAAAATACCACGCTGCTCCGATGCAGATTGGTGGAGGGGATAGTGGCCGACCCAGTGTCGAATGTTCTCAAGCCACCCGATTGTCTTTACCATTGAAAACAACCGGGACCGACGGCATATAGTGCCATCCGAAGCCGGTGGTAGCCCATGAAATTTTGCCACTAGCGGTCAGCCATCCACAAACTGATTTCGCTCGTCGTTACTTAACTATGTCGATCACATTGAATCGAAGTGAGCGATTGGGCTATGGACGCAACTTTTTTTTGTAGTACTTAATATGACTTGGGAAAAGTAAATGCATTTTATTTTAGTCTCATACTTTGTGATGCCGAGTAAGTATTCCTATAATTCCCAATAATATAACTTATTTTCCTCTCAGAAAAACAGAACAGTATTGAGTTAAAGATATTTTATTGATTTCATGTATTGTACGATTTATTACCGTAAGTCTTAGTTAATTTATCCATTAGATGTACTTATTTTTTATAAAGGGTGACGGTAGCACCTGTTAAATAAATGTTTACTTTATTTTATTTGATAACTGTTATTTTATTAAAAACAAAATATACATAAATTAACAAGAAATGTATATAATGTATAAACGTTGTTAACGTAGAAAATAGATGTAGGCACGTCAGTAACTATCTATTTACTACTTTACGTGATTATTTTAAATTTCTACTTTCTATATTATTATGTAAATAACATTCTATCCGTTAATGTTAGAAAAAAAAATATTTAATGCATTTTTTCCTACCTTAAATATTTAAGGATAATTTGGGTGTAAGTTAACACAAGATAGCCCAAATAGATATATTAGTATTTAAATAATTCTGGCTTGATCCAAATGTGTGTAAAGATTTTTAGTATCTAATTTGAGATTTGTCCCAGATGGTTACTTCACTGTGATGATAATTTTTTTTGTCCACCAGTATAGTTGGGTCACACTTTTAATTGTATTTTACGAAAATGATTAAATTGATTGTATTAAATTATGCTTATTTTATATACCTACAACATGCGCATATAAAATTTTAAATCATAATTGATGTCTACAATAATATTCATTCTAAGTATCTACGCGACGGTCGATAGGTCAGATTCGATTAGATGCGCAGCGCATTTGCGCATTCGACAAATTGTATCAAAACAGCGAGGTCGCCGCAAGCGATCGAATATCTATCGAAATGTTCAACAAAGGAGTCGTCGAATGTAATAATCAAACTATCGAATAAATCGATTTTTTTTTTTACAATAGTCGCCCATTGCTAGTCTACACCTCAGCCGCGGTTCCAAGCACAGAGGACACGTAGATAATAATATACCTACAAGTGGAAAAAAAATTAAACCTTATTACTGCAGATATTAAATTTTACTTTGAGGAAGGGAAATGTTTTTATAATTATAAAATGATATCAAACATTTTTTCTTTATAATACACCCTGTACTGATTATGTTATAGATAGCTATATAAATAAATTATATATAGTAGCAGGAACAAAACTCCAATCCCGAAACTCCCAGTGTTAATAAACGACCAACAAAATTATTCCTTTGGAAAAAAGAAAATACCTATACATCATTCTTAATTTCATTTTCATGTAAAAATATCAATCATTAAACTATTTGTAGTAGTAGTACTAACTACTGCACTTACTTGTACATTAATAATATTTTTAGTTTACATTTAAGTACTTAGCAGTAAAAGAAGCAAAGTTCCTGTAATTGACAATATTTGTGTAGTGGTTTGTGAGTTAATCATAGATGTCGACACTAGTACTTACTTATAAATAGGTACTGAAGCCATTAAAATATTTTAACGTAGAATGTCTATAAATATGTATATTTATAACTTAATTATTTGAAATAAAGATTATTATATTTCATACAAACCTGCGGTTAGATAGGTATATCTGAACTTTTTATTTTAAATTATTTTCATGGACTAGGTACATACATATGGAAAAGAAATGTTATTTATGTTGTATCCGTTGCAGTGATTCAGTACCTAATATACTGAAATATTGTAAAAAGTACAGTAATTTTAGATCAAACGATTAACTTAATGTCACTTCTACCTAGTTTAATAATTATTTATTACCTTCATGAAAAGAGAATCAAACGAAAATGCGGGTTCACGAAAGAAGGTGGCAGAATTTTTTAGCGGATTTTAGCGGTGAACCTGCAATGTTGTATGTGTGCTTTTATTTATTCACTTTCATAGCAGATTTGGAAGCTATAAATATTAATGTTTTTATGTATCTATATTACGAGTACGTTGTCGATTGAAGTGAAGAGCAATAAAATAGATACAATAAAATAATATGTATAAATTTAAAAAATGCTGTGTTTTCTTTCCACCTTCACCATCATTGCTGTCTGACTGAGTAAACGCTGGCAGGTACCTGACGCTATCGATTTTTGTACGAAATAAATCATAGCAGTTTTCGTAGTTTAATATCACGATTCAAAATTGGTAGAGAAGTGGATACTAGGTTTCAGAATCATACATTGAATTGCCAGACGCCTGCCACATTTTCTCGCCATCACCCTAGTCTAGTCTAGCCTAGACTTGTATCTGTACTGATTTATTGCATCGGAGATTATCAAATTGCATTCAATCAAATGACAGCATGCTTAATATGAAATAATAACTCAATTTGAGTTCTATTTTTATTAAAACTTATTTGTACTCATATGTAGTGCTTCAGAGGGCACGTTAAGTCGCCGGTCCCGATGTTTTTGTATGGTAAAAACAATCGTTAAGCCTTGTTGAAGACATTCGGGTGGCAACATTCGACATTGGGTTGCCAACTAAACTAACTTCTCCACCAATCCGCATTGGAACACCATAGTGGAGTATGTTCTAAACCGCAGTGGGGTGACCCGCGCTCAACAATGGGTTGCCTATGGATTGTACAGATCGGTAGCATTTAAATATGAAATAAGATTAGTAGATGGTAGAGCCTATAGGGAACCAAATAGGTTTTATATGAAAGCTAATTGGTTCCATATAGAGTTCGCCCGGGGCAGTACCACCGCCCGCCACGGTACTTAGTACCATTTCTGCCGTGTAGTAATTGTTTTAAAAGCAATTATGGTCCGGTTGGAAAGGTGTGGTTTCCGGTTACACTTCTTTAGAGGCGACCATCTTAGTCCTCAAGGGTAGCAACACATCTGTGACTGACTTAAAACGAGACTCCTACTAACAAGTACTAACTGGACTTTTACTAACACCTAACTACTACTACTACTACTAATACTACGACTAACTATCACTAACAGTCCCCAGTCCTACTAACGAACTGACCAACTAATGTTCTAATTATCTTTCCTAACTAATTGGACTAACCATCGCAGTCCCTAATTGAGTCTTGTTCAAAGTCAGTCACAGTCGTCATGGGCAGCAGCGGATGGGTGGTGCTGCAAGCTCGTTTGCTATCTTCGCTGCGACCCATAGACGTCCCACTGTTGGGCACGGGTCTCCTCTCAGAATGGGAGGGATTAGGCCTTAGTCCACCACGCTGGCCGAGTGCGGATTGGCAGACTTCACATACCTTCGAAAACGTTATGAACTCTCAGGCATGCAGGTTTCCTCACGATGTGTCCTTCACCGTTATAGCAAGTGACATTTAATTTCTTAAAACGCACATAACTTAGAAAAGTCATTGGTGCGTGCCACTGGGGTTTGAACCCGGACCGCTCGAGTGAGAGGCGAGTTCGTTAGCCGCTGGGCTGTCACCGAAAATCTTATCCGCTATCTTATATCCATAAAAAAATAAGACGCTTTCGAAAATAAAAAAGCAAATTATTTTCCATGCGGTTTATTAACGTCATCGGTCGGGGGGCGGCGCGGGCGCGGGCGGGGGGCGCGCCGCACATGCGCGTGCGCCGCCGCCACGTGCTCCGCCAGGCTCGGCTTGTAGCCGAACTTCTTGCCGCACGCTGCGCACTGGAATTGGATTACATGTAGGATTGAGTGACTTTGGTAAACGGTTGTTGCCTATGTTTGGAATTGGATTACATGTAGGATTGAGTGACTTTGGTAAACGGTTGTTGCCTATGTTTGGAATTGGATTACATGTAGGATTGAGTGACTTTGGTAAACGGTTGTTGCCTATGTTTGGAATTGGATTACATGTAGGATTGAGTGACTTTGGTAAACGGTTGTTGCCTATGTTTGGAATTGGATTACATGTAGGATTGAGTGACTTTGGTAAACGGTTGTTGCCTATGTTTGGAATTGGATTACATGTAGGATTGAGTGACTTTGGTAAACGGTTGTTGCCTATGTTTGGAATTGGATTACATGTAGGATTGAGTGACTTTGGTAAACGGTTGTTGCCTATGTTTGGAATTGGATTACATGTAGGATTGAGTGACTTTGGTAAATGGTTGTTGCCTATGTTTGGAATTGGATTACATGTAGGATTGAGCGACTTTAATAAACGGTTGTTGCCTCTGTTACGTAACTATACTATATAAGCGATTCGAAATGTTTTCTCCTTGACAATTCTGCCGAATGTTATTGTCATACGGGACCAGAATAGTGCAACGGTATACCCTGCCTGTTGTAAGAGACTATTAAAAGAGAAGCTACGGGCGTCCACTAGTCTATATAATAAAAATGAATCGCAAAATGTGTTGGTAAGCGCATAACTCAACAACGCCTGGACCAATTTGGCCAATTCTTTTTTTAAAATGTTCGTTGAAGTTCAAGGATGGTTTTAACGGCGAGAAAAATTTGAAAATTCATCCCCTAAGGGGGTAAAACGGGGGTTCAAAGTTAGTATGAAGCTTTGCCGTTTTTGAAGTTAGTGAATGTGTAACGCGAGCGAAGCTGCGGGCGTCCACTAGTAATAAATAAATATCTCGGACATTCCCACACACGGCCATCTGACCCCAAAGTAGGCGCGAGCCTGTAATATGGGTGTCAGAGACTGATATACATACATAGATATTTTTAAATATATGTAGATAATATTAACATCCAGACACAGAAAAAAATACAAGTGTTCGTCACACGAATATTCGTTCTGAGTGGGATTCGAACCCACGACCCCTGGCGCAACAGGCAGGGTCACTACCGATTGCGACAACGGGTCCGTCATACGCTTACATATATTTATTTACATATATTTATTTATTCCAAAAAAATAAATTTATATATGCCTTAAAAACGTTCCGTACCGTTGGTAGGTATCCTCTTACAAGGATATTTTCCTTCAGAATTAAATATTGATGAAAAGCTAACAAGCTAATATACATTCAAGAGAATTTCCCTCCACAATTTCTTAGTCCGAAGGGAGTAATAAAGAACGCATAAGTTCAGTTTAATATACAAGGTGCCTCGTATATTATGTACAATCTGCCTGAGAGTTAAGACGTGGAAATGAACCGTGGCGTATTACAAAGCTTAAACGAGTATTAATTTAATAATAATAATAATAATTCATTTATTCATACGCTGGGTGACGTTGAGGGCCCACCTCGAACTGCTTGATGCCGAGGTGCCGCCTGCGGTGCGCGCGCAGGTTGGAGCTGGACACGCAGCGCTGCGGGCACACGTCGCACACGTACGGCCGCTCGCCCGTGTGCTTCCTGCCGACGGCGGTACAGTTGGCGGCACCGAAGTCTAGCTAACCTTGAGGGGAGCTGGTGGCCAACCCAGCGTCGAATGTTCCCAAGCCACTCGAAGGTCTTCTACAGGGCTTGTTATAAGCTTAGTTTAGCCACGGAATATCTGCCTGACCTTGAGGGGAGGGGCCGGTGGCCAACCCAGCGTCGAATGTTCCCAAGCCACTCAAAGGACTTCGACAAGGCTTGTTATAAGCTTAGTTTAGCCACGGAATATCTGCCTGACCTTGAGGGGAGGGGCCGGTGGCCAACCCAGCGTCGAATGTTCCCAAGCCACTCGAAGGTCTTCTACAAGGCTTCTTATAAGCTTAGTTTAGCCACGGAATATCTGCCTGACCTTGAGGGGAGGGGCCGGTGGCCAACCCAGCGTCGAATGTTCCCAAGCCACTCGAAGGTCTTCGACAAGGTTTGTTATAAGCTTAGTTTAGCCACGAAATATCTGCCTGACCTTGAGGGGAGGGGCCGGTGGCCAACCCATCGTCGAATGGCTTGGGAACAGCCACTCTAAGGTCTTCGACAAGGTTTGTTATAAGTAGAGACCGGATTATATGCATTTGCATATTTTACCTATTATCTAGTTATGATGCATATTATCGGTACATTTACAATATTTTTCTGAGTACCTAAAATGCGATAAAAGTGTTAATATCGCGAAAAATTCGATGACAATGTTTGATTTGATGACAAATTGATTAAATGTAGGGTTCACAAATGTGTGTTATTTCAAATTGTATATATTGATGCGTACCATGCCTCTGGAAAAAATTTTTTTTACATATTCTGCCAATTTTCATGCATATTTCAAGCATTTTTCATATTGCATGCATATAATAAGCTTTTTATGTTGCATATAATCCGGTCTCTAGTTATAAGCTTAGTTTAGCCACGAAATATCAGACAGACAGGCAGACAGACAATACATTTGAAAGAAGTATTTTCGGAATCTGTGTCTATTACTTGAAATTACACCCCTCGAGTGTGACAAGTTTGGTGGCAATTGGGCTGTCACCGCTGTGACACCATCCATCCATCAGCCTTTCAAAGTTCACTGCTGGACATAGGCTTTCCTTGACTTTTCTAAATTATGTGCAATTTCAGAAATTAAAATTCACTTGTTGTAACAGTGAAGGACACATCGTGAGGAAACCTGCCTGAGAGTTCATCATAATGTTCTCGAAGGCATGTGAAGTCTTCCATTCGGCACTTAGCCAGCGTGGTGGACTAAGGCCTAATCCCTCCCATTCTGAGAGGACACCCGTGCCCAACAATGGGACAAAGAAAGAGTTGTGGTGGTGGTGGTGACTTTGGGTGTGACAAGTATTAAACCCAGAGTAAACATCTTCATAAACACCTAAACTAAGTATTAAATTCGAATGGAGACCGCGACTCATAACCGCGCGAAAAATGTGAACTCTGGTGGTCTCTCTGTGGTGGATTACGGCCTAAACCCTCCGATTCCGAGAGAAAAACTTATTGTAAGAGAAGACCCGTGCCCAACAGTGGGACAAAGGGGTCGTGGTGACGGATCGAATGCTGTGACACACCTGAGGTGGACGTTGAGCGTAGACTTCTGCACGAAGCGCAGGCCGCAGTGGCTGCACACGTGCCGCTTCGTCCCGGAATGGATGAGGCGGTGTTTCTGCAGGTAGTCGAGCCGGGCGAACACGGTGCCGCACGTCTGGAAATTACATTTTACAAGTGTGATGTATTGGAAATGGAACTACTATGCCTTATTGGTAAATAAGGCCATGTTAGTTAAAATGTAGGTAGTTAGATATTGTTTGTTTTTTGATTGTTTGTATATTGTAGGTTGATAGACATACTTCACTTGCGATGGCTACCGACCGAGCTCGTAATAAACACCTTAACCTAATTTCGTGGTTTTAATGAATACATTAACAAGGTACTAAGTCTATTCTTACCACCATAGATTTAGCATCTTTTTGCTACGCAATAAAAATAAAAATAAAACATCTATGCTTACCACATTCTTACTCACTACTAGCTCCCTCTATGCTAGGCCTGTTCAGATTTTTTCTACTCTATTACTTCTATTTTTTCTACTCACAAGACTGCAGTTTTGTTTGGTCAACGGGGAGTCAGCAGTGAGTTCCTAGGCTTACATGTTAACATTCCCCCAGGCACAGAGTAGGGGAATGACTGAAGCTTACTCCACTAGATACTCAGATATTGCTTAACTCAGTTGATCGCATACAATGTAAATGTAAGATATTTTTTTATATAATGACTAGTGGACGCCCGCAGCTTCCCTCGCGTGGAATTATTGACATTCACTAACTTCAAAGTTTCATACTAATTTGGACCCTTGTTTTATTTACCCCCTTAGGGGGTGAATTGTCAAAAATCCTTTCTAAGTGCTCCCCTACGTTATAAAAGGAACCCCTATGCAAAATTTCAAGTTTCTAACCCTTATAGTTTAGGCCCTGCGTTGATATGTTAGTCAGACAGTCAGCTTCTCCTTTTATATATATAGATTTACCTATAATATGAAAAACCTCACCTCACATACATAGTGGTTGTCAATAGATTTGTGTTTTTCCATAATATGGTCTTTCAAGTAGTCCTTGGTTTTGAATGCCTCATTGCACTTCCTACAATTAAATATATTCTCTGTATCTGTGAGCTCTAAGACTACATCATTGTCTTTTCCTGCATGGTATCGCATATGGGCTTCATATAACTTGCGTAGAGGGAGGTTGCGATTACATATATGACACTTGTAACCCTCTTTTAGTGCTCTGCAAAAGTTTGTCTCGTGGCTATTTCTTGTTTTTGGTGTTTTAAACATTTTGTTGCACCCGAAACATTTGTACATACCATTCTGTATACCGTGACACTTGAAGTTGTGTTCATCCAACTTCTTGCTGTCCTGAAACTCTGTAAAACAAATGCAACAGTAGTTTTCAGTTTTCCTTTGCTTTCGTTTAGGTTTCGTTATTTTTGATTTACAAATTGTTTTCGAATTTGTTGTGACTTCTTCTTTATTTAATTCATCTTCTGTAGTACTTGTAACATTATCTGTTCTACACTCATTTTTTAATTCTAATTTCACTTCAATTTCAATGGGATTAGTTTGGCAGCCAGTTTCAATTATTTCTCTTAGTTTTCTGTCAGCTTTTTTACAGTATATTTTGAAAGAATAGAATTTTATAACTATTCCCAGGCACTTTTCACAGATGCTGTTAGGATACTTGACTTCGCATAAATCTACATCCAAGCACTCACTCACTACATCCGCCACGTCAATTTTAATTGAATTTAAATTCATCGTACTACTAGCCAAATGATTTCTCTGCCAGCAGAGTCTGCAGACGTCCCCTTGTAAAAAATATTGGTATGTATATGACTCCGAACTGAGTAATGAATCCAGATCAAATTCCATTGCAAATACGGTAGATTTGAAACTGTTTTTTTTTTCTTTTGCACAGAATCAAATTCACCAAATTAGCCACTTCTTCATGAGATTCGTATCAAATGTTTTTCTACAATACTTTTATTTTTTAGTTTTGCTGTCGCTTGTCGAATCGTGCGGTGCATTCATGACAGTTTATTTGTCATTCAAATTTCAAAATGACAACTATATAATTATAAAATAAAAATGGCATCATGATAACAACATATTCGGCCAACAGACAGACGCAAAGATTCAGTGGGTTTTTATTTTATTACACGATAACAATGTACGCTTATTGAGCGTGATTACAAATTTTTGGACCGCCGAGAGGCGAGAGGCGACCAGGCAACGAGTCCGAAGTGTCACTCCACCACCTCAACCGTGCACTTACCCACGCTAGGCCTGCCGTTAGCCCGCTCTATGATGGGGCGACCGGCACTTTTCAGCACAAGGCCCGGCGGATGTACTTGCCCAGCACCTGAGAGAGCAATTCACTCCAAACCCCGTCGGCAACGCTGCAGCAGCGGAACACTGCGACCGTGTGGAAACGCGTGTAACGGACTTCATCAGTGGCCCGACACCGCAGCCTGAGGTTTCAAGTTCATCTCGCCCTCGGAGGCTCGGAAAGCTGCTAGGAGGTAACCCAAACGCGCCAGGCGTGGAGTGGAGTACTGAACATGGCATTCATTGACTTTGCTCCACCAAAGGGTCAGCTTGACTAGGCTCTACAACGGCATCCTGCGCACGGGACACTTCTCTACTGCATGGAATGAGGGGAAGGTGATTGTTCTCCCGAAATCGTGTATAGACCCACATTACCCGGATAACTATCGTCCATTGCTGTCGACTCTGGCTAGGTTGTTCGAGAGACTGGCTTTCTCTCGGATTCAGCCATTTCTCCCATTTTGGGATGAGCAGTTGGGTTTCGGGTCGGTAACTCGACAACACTACAGTTGACAAGGGTGCTCCACCACTTAGCCTTCGAGGCTATCTGCGGGCGGCACACGGTTGGCGTCTTTCTCGATATAGAGAAGGCGTTCGACTTCGACCGTGTATGGCACGCGGGCCTGCTGCACAAGCTGTTGGAGTCGCCCTTGCCAGCGATGTTGGTGGCGTTGATAGTATCGGTTGAGGCTCCCTATCCCTTCGGGTAGGGCTGCCATCTCTAAAACCTGCCCCCCAGGACCGGAGGCGTAAGTTCCCCGGATTTTGGAGCTTTCGGTCCGGACATTTCAAACTTCATTAAAATATATTTTACTCCATACTCGATGAAAAAACAACTTTAATTTTAAGCCTCTTTTGCATGAAATAGTATGTTTAATCGTTCTTGTGACGTCAATTGAGTATTTTTGCTTTATTTTTTTCACTTAGGTATTAAATAAAAGATAAACAAACCCAATATTAGTTATTCAGTTAATAAAATTAAATGAAAATATGTTTAACTTTTTATTTTTTCGTACAATTAAAAATATTTTCTTTAGTTTTAAAAGAACTAGTGATTTTTTATGTTTAGTTCCTACTTCAGTGAGTCTATAGGTATGTACCTATTATTTAGATGCTAAGAAGATTGTTTTTTAATAATAAATAATGTTGAATTTATAAATTATAAACCTTGTTTATTTAATAAAACACAAACCTGATAATTTTAAAAGACTTGTCTTTATTTACATTACAAGAATAGTCCTACCCCGAATGACTAAAACCACGTATAAAGTGATATGTCGTCATTGAAGTACTTTTTATATCCATGGGTGACGATTTCAGGATGTTTAACGTATTGATTTAAAAATAGTAACATAATCCTACATTTTCATACAACATTTTATTTAAATTCTATATCAGACACTGTTTTTTTGTTTCCTGCGTATAAAAAGGTAACATAGACATGACTGACATACTTCTATTTTATTATCGGCGTAGAAACGGTCATCTATCAGTTTTTACAAGAAAACGTAAAAAAATAAAATATGTGTAAATAGCATTATAAAGCTCTTAAAACTGTTAAAATATTGTAGAAAGAAAATAATTATTATTTGTCATAGAATTATTTCTAGGGCGTGTTGAACACAAATTACGCTCTCCTGAAAACCTCGGTTTTTGACTTGACCTTATGTACGTAGGGACCGTCGATTTATGTATTTGCGAACACATGCCATGCTTAAACCTAACCCATAGTTTTTATTTAGGTACCTACATAAATTATGTGGGATCTGATCGAAAACCCGGACATTTATTTTAGTCCGGGTTTCACCCGGACTAAAATTAAAACCCCGTCCGGACGCTCCCCGGACACCCTCCAAACTATGACAAATCCGGGGAAACCCGGACGGATGGCAGCCCTACCTTCGGGGACTTAAAAGGGTGATGTTATGTTATACAACCATATTTTAAAAGCTTTTAAATAACTTCACTCGTATGTATGTATGTATGTCCGAGTCTTGTAATAAATTTTTCACCCACTTCCACTGAAGCTATTGAGCTGAAAGGACGAAGAACAAAAATGTATGGAACCTGGTACCGGGACCAATCGAAATGTATGATACACCGTTGGAAAGGTCTTTTAGTGTAGAATAACAATAACCAAGTCGCCAGTCCCAGTTTTCTGTCCGGTCGGAGTAATCACTCCTTGAAAATTATTAATGTTGCCTAATAAAGTATTTCAATCAGGTCAATTTCTTCTCCATTGCGCCATAGTATTCATGTTTATTTTTTATTATGAGGTTAAATAATAGGCGGTGACAGCCCAGTGGCTATCTAACTCTAAGTAACTAAGTACACATCGTGAGGAAACCTGCATGCCTGAGGGTTCTTCATATCGTTCTCTAAGGCATGTGAAGTCTGCCAATTCGCACTTGGCCAGCGTGGTGGACTAAGGCCTAATCCCTCGCATTCTGAAAGGAGACCCATGCTCAACAGTGAGACAAAGAAAGGGTTGTGATGTGGTTAAATAAAACATTGAATTTTAATTATCATTTTATTTATTTCTTAAACAATACTTTTTTTATGTATTATTAAATACAAATAAAACTATAATTCATACTTATTGTACATGTTTAACAGGACGACGCACGGTAGGTTCCTGTGCGCACATAATTTCTATTGTTTGGTACCTACTTAGTGTTCGCTAGATAGACACAATGATTTCACTCTTCTCACACACTCGTCCTGGTAAACATGTACCTACAATAAGTATGAACTATATTTTCATTTGTACCTATTTAATAATGTTACGTGTTAGGGTTCGAAGGATTTGGAGAGAAAGACCTGCTGACTCAATGAAGACTTTATTCACTAGCACTAACACAAAGCACTAGGTCAAACACTAAACACTAGGTCCAACACAGTGCACTAGGTCCAAACACAAAGCACTAACGATGTCCTAGGTCGTAAGCCAAGTCGTAGGTTTCACTTGTTTCACTCTAGGGCTGCCATCTCTAAAACCTGCCCCCCGGACTGGAAGCGTAAGTTCCCCGGATTTTGGACCTTTCACCCCGGACATTTCAATACTTTTTTCATACACTTACACAATGTATATTTAAAGTATTTTTAATAACATCAACATGTCCTCATATTTTAAAATAGACTATAATCAGAACTAAAACTTAAAAAACCATAAATCGTAACTTTTTTGCGCAATCCTACATGTTTATTATAAATTTGTTGTTTACATTCATAGAAATGTGTAACTACATACTTAATTTAAATTAAAAAGAAAACTAAGTTATAGTTTTTAATTATTTGGTAATTCTTTAAGCAATAACATTAAAATGCCTTCAAAGTGGCTGTAGTTTTATTTACATAAATTATGGGAACGAGATCTGATCGAAAACCCGGACTTTTATTGTAGTCCGGGTTTCACCCGGACTACAATTAAAACCCCGCCCGGACGCTCCCCGGACGTCTTCCAAACTATGACAAATCCGGGGAAACCCGGACGGATGGCAGCCCTACTCCGGTATCACTAGTTTTCACTTCGAAGTCGCCTCGAAAGCTCGAACTGAACTCAAGTCGCCCGCCTCCATCACCTCCATGCGGCGTATTTATACACGGGCCGACGTTTCCAGATCTTTCGGGAATGCCCGCGCAAGCACCCGATTGTTCGAGACTAATATTCCACTAACGCCATCTAGTATCGAATTGGGGTATCACGTTGTCTGTGCGTTCACTGAGTGGTTCCACCAGCGGCGCTAGATGGCGCTAGCTTCCCTGTGCCTTCGTAACAATAATATTCATAGTTAGAGTTACCGTCTTACTCACGTGTGATTTGTGAAATCACATTAGTTTCGATCTATTACGATGATCATCTTCAGGAGTGAACGCGCTCTATTAAATAATACATAAAAAAAGTATGTATCGTTTAAGAAATAAATAAAATGAGAAATAAAATTCAATGTTTTATTTAACCACATCACCACAAACATTTCTTTGTCCCACTGTTGAGCACGGGTCTCCTTTCAGAATGCGAGGGATTAGGCCTTAGTCCACCACGCTGGCCAAGTGCAAATTGGAAATAGGATATTTTCAAGCTTAAAATCAAGCGCAAAAGTAATCACAATCGGTTAAAGTAAACTGGAGATATAAATATTTATCTACTAGTGGACGCCCGCAGCTTCGCTCGCGTTACACATTCACTAACTTCAAAAACGGCAAAGCTTCATACTAACTTTGCACCCCCGTTTTACCCCCTTAGGGGATGAATTTTCAAAATTTTGTAAAAACCATCCTTGAACTTCAACGAACATTTTAAAAAAAGAATTGGCCAAATTGGTCCAGGCGTTGTTGAGTTATGCGCTTACCAACACATTTTGCGATTCATTTTTATTATATAGATTTGGAGCTAAAAATCCAGTATCTTCTGAAGCGTATATTTCAAAACGGACAGCTATTTCGGACATGCCGTCTTAGTATTTTTTTATACACTTGAGAAGACCTATCCAATGGTGCGTGATTCATCTTGATAGGACATGGGTACCAAAATGGCCATCCTCCTTTGGCACAAATATTTGGTTCCAATGACAATGCATGAAAGTAAATAAAAATTAAAAAAAAGATAAATTTAAAAATAAAGTTGTTTTTAAAAAACCTTGATTTTTGTTAGCAACTTTAGGCCTTTACAGCTATTATTTAGCAGTTATCCTCCACCAATCCGCATTGGAGCAGCGTGGTGGAGTATGCTCTAGACCTCCCGCAGCTGCGTCTGTGGGGGAGACCCGTGCCCAGCAGTGGGACGTCTAAGGGTCACAGCGATCCATTTAGAGGAGGTCTTATCTCCCTCGATAGTTTGAAACGAGTCTATAGAATATAGATTTTGATTGTAAAATCTGATTGGATGGATGGAATGTGGCAAGCAGATTTCCTAGCAATGCCATATCAATGTCAAGAGATGAGAGCTTACGCCCGCAAGCTTGTCGATTTTTAATAGATTTAAATTTTATTAATTATGTTGGGCGCATAACGTATTCACTAGTAGGCCAGTGATTGTAATCAATAATGGCAATGACTTACATTTTACAGGCAAAACTGGGTATTAAATAAGTTTTAACACTATTAATTAAACTGAAATGCCACTTAAAAACTTTAATATCGACAACTCAGTATACTTACATCTAGACACATTCTTAAACCTATTTTATACATTGCTATTATTACCGAACAATTGATTGAAAAAGTTGGAAAATATTTTTTTACCTTTTTTTATGCTCAAATTACTCTTACAAGAGAACTAAAATACAAACTGATATTAGGGAGATCTACTACTGATATTTGCTATTTGTGAAAAAAAAAGATATGCATGACTAAAATACTAAAATAATTACAAGCTACATATTGAAAATATTTTGCAGTTTGATACTTAATAAATGATGATATGAAATCATAATCTTTAAAACTGTAAGCTTGCAGCAGCATACATGACTGCATGCAGTTATTCAAACTGCAGGTGCCTATAAAATAACTGCAGTCATAGCATAGCAGTTTCAATGTTTTACAGACCAATTCCCTTTAGTTAAGTTAGTTCTGTTATGTAGACCTACCTAAAATACAACATCCCTAGTCAGAAGAATATATTATAAACTCAACAAATTTTATTTTTATTACATGTTTTGTAACTTTATTTTGTTTAATCTTATAGTGACATCTAGGAAAGCCCAACATGTAAGTGGCACAGTTATAACATTGATCTTACAATCATTATCAAATTTTAAAATTCAAGACCGTATTATTCAGTCCTTAAAGTATGTAAATCTAACAGGTTTTTCATAACATTTAGTAGCATTTTAATATTGTCAATACAATGACTGCAAAAATAAAAATTTCTTATTTAATCTACACAGACATTAAGGATCATAATGAACTTATGACCCATACTTGAGAAAATAAATGCAGCAGTGTCAGAAAACCCGTTAATCTTATATCTTCAATCTTAAAACTAAGCCATTTCAAAAGGCTCATTCTTCTTCTCTATCTTGCTGTTTGTCTTTCTTTTTCTTTTTCTTCTTCTCTTTCCTCACTGATTCATCTCCTTCTGGTGTCGCCTCTGGCTCAGGGTCTGCCACAGCCTCAGCTGCTTCCTCCTGGTCTCGCTTCTTCTTCTTCTTTTTCTTTTCCGACTTAGCTTCTATGGAGTTGTTAGGATCGTCTGCATTGGCTGTGCTAGCAGTTCTTTTCCTTCCACTATCCTCTGCATCCTTTGACTCTCCCCCATTCTCTGGATTTGCCTTATAATCTACATAGCTATTCAACCATTCTTTAGGTGTGTTCTCATTTGGTTTCCCATGCTTATCTAATTTCCCTTGCTGGATAAGAATTTTTTTCTGAGAAGCCTTTGGACCAAGTCCCCACTTTCTGGGATATGTGTCCCTTTCCATAATAACCCTCTTCAATTTAGCAGCCACACCATGATCGCAGGAGGCAATCGTCGATGTTGTCATGAGAGCCACAGCTAAGGCAACAGCTTCTCCTTTTGTCGTAACTATCACAATTTCCTGGTCAACCTCAATTCCATCTTCGTATCTCAAAATGCCTGGTACTAGGACTTTAGCACCGTAACAGACTGCATTGACAGCACTGTCTTTAATGAAGATTCTCTTGTGAGCAATCAGTAAGCCTTCCAGAGGTTTGATCACTCGACGTAGATACGTCTCATCTTTGTGGTTTTCATATGCCCACTGGGCATCCAATATGTCATGCATGGTGACCATGCCTTCCTTCTCTCCCTGGATACCCGATCGGACTCTGCGGAGCTCCACCATCTGACCGCCCACTCCCAGCATGAGACCAAGATGCACGCACATAGTTCGGATGTACGATCCAGCTTCACAACTAACCCAGAACACTCCGATGTTTCTCTCTTGGTCATAATCAAGCAGCTTACTGTCATAAACGGTCCGTACACGGAGCTGCCTTTTCACCGCCGATATGAGTGGCGGTCGCTGGAACAGAGCTCCTCGCAGCTTCTCCAGTCCCTGAGTCACTTTATGAAGGCTGTCCACAGCCGAATGGAGGTTGAACACTGCTACGTACTCCTTACCAGCGTTTTGTTGCGACTTCACGAGCCTGGTCGCTCTGTCGATACACACAATCAGGCAGCCCGTGACCTTAGGATCCAATGTACCTGAATGACCGGTCTTTTCCACTTTCAAAATGCGTTTGATCCACGATACAACCTCGTGAGAGCTCGGGTTACTGGGCTTGTCGACGTTAATGAAGCCAGACTTGATGTATTCTGTTATCGGACGCTTCAGAGGGGAATTACCAAATGGCAGAGGCGTGTAATGGTTTGTGCGCACATTTAGTCTGTCGAAACCTTTTAGCAGTAATGGCCAGTATAGAGTGTCCAGCTTGGTGACGCTTTCGGAAGGCTCGATTTTAAAATCCCCGAGCTTTTGGAACGTGCCCAGGGAGACTCCATCTTTAGCTTTTTTCTTTTTCTTCTCCAAAACATCCGCGCCGGGTTGTAAAACTTCAGCCATTTCCAACGTGTGTTCTGATAATTTTGTATCAGAAAACAAATGTTTTAGATACTAGATTACTTATTTTGAATGTTTGTTTAAAACTAAACAATGTATTTGTACTATTTGGCTGCGATTCACGCGCTAACAAACACGTGCGGTTGCATGACGCAGTGAGGTTAAGTTCAATTTAAACTAAATATTAAGTTGCCAAGTTAAATGTCCGACGATTATCGATTTTAGGGGAGAACATCGATGAAATAATATTTATTCTCAGTAAAATGTCAGACCGATTTAGAATGAAAATTAGATACAAAATAAATCATTGAATGTCTAAATATCCTAAATTACATCTATATTAATATTTTATAGAGGAAAGACACACACACAAAAACTACTGGACTGATTTCAAAACCCAATATAAAGCTGAAACGAAACAAATTCCACGTGAGCAAAGCTGCGGGCGTTCACTAGTACATGTTCATTTTTATAGTGATATGAACCAAAATTGTCGTTCATTTATTTTATCCCTTTCGGACAAAATACGGGACCAAAATTAAATTATAGTCAATAGTCATTATGGTATATTTTATGTAGTCATATATATATACGTATATGTGTAGTATATATGTGTGTAGCGTCCATAGCCCAGTGGCTCGCTTCGATTCAATGTGATCGAAAGTGTTAAGCAACGACGGGCGCGGTCGATTTGTGGATGGGTGACCGCTAGTGGCAAAAATTTCATGGGCGCTACCTACCGTGCTTCGGAGGGCACGTAAAGCCGTCGGTCCCGGTTGTTTTCAATGCTTGAAACAGTCGTTAAGCCTTGTCGAAGACCTTCGGGTGGCTTGAGAACATTCGACACTGGGTTGGCCACTAACCCCTCCACCAATCCGCATTAGAGCAGCGTGGTGGAGTATGCTCTAGACCTCCCGCAGAAGTGTCTGTGGGAGAGACCCGTGCCCAGCAGTGGGACGTCTATGGGTCGCAGCGATATATATATGTAGTCATTTATGGTACATATTATATGGAAAATACATGTCAATTTAATTAAGTCAAACAACAAATTAAAAATGTCAAAATTTAAAAAGTATAACTTTGTTAAACTTATAGTATTACGGTTATATAACAAAATTTTAATTGGAAAATAAAATTAAGATTGTCTTTAATAAAATAATTCAAGATTGAAATCCAGAAACTATTCGTAGACACCTCATGTAATGTTTAAAATATCATTGTTCGTAGATGACTGTAATGACATGGAACATGAGATAACATCGATACATCGATATTATATCATGGTCGACCTTCCAATGCTCCCACTCCTTGGTTCCTCCACATCCCACTTTGGCAATTCGGATACTCGAAATAAACAATAGGATAACTTACATTAAATATAGATACAAAAAAATTGACACACATACTCAAAATCTCCTTCAATTTCTATAAAAATCTCATTTAATAAACGGATAGGTGATAAATTTTACCCATAAATAATAAATTGCAACACAAAGAAGTCTTTGGCACTAGCTTATTATCTTAAGGCGCTGCCTATACAAAAATCCAGAGCTCTTGACTAAATGGATAATCTTCTTATAAAGACATTAAAATTTATTGTTTGTTTAATATTGAAAGACCAAGTCTTAGTTATCTATGTTCTAACTGGATAAAATATATAAGCTGTAGCACTATACCGAGATTGAGATAATATGAGAGCAGTTTGCAAAGATATTTATGCTTCCACAACATAAGATTAGAAAAAGGATAAGATTGAGATGGATGTTTTTCGCGGGAAGCATTGATCTTCGGCACACGTTTTGAAGATATGATTATGTATTGTTTAGACCGTTTAGACTTTTGACTTTACACAGTATTTTTATCAGGTTTGTAATTCAAGCATTGACGTGTCTAAGAGTGAACATATCAAGAAAATGTGAACCTGGGCCGCATTAACAAGGAAATTATATCATCGCAGTTAGCAAACAAAAAGTAGAAAATAAATTGAAATAAATAGCCTGTGAGTATATTTATTCTATGTTAAGAGCTGTCAAGTGTCAACGAGAAGTTGTCATTACGAAGTTTTGTTTGAGGAATTTGAGGATTTTGAGGTTTGAATTGTGTTTCTGTTTCGTGGTTTTGTGGCTATAAACAGCGTGAATTCTTACATTAAAAAGTGCTGTACGATAGCTTCGTATCTTCTTATATCTTCTTAATCTTAAGGAAACTCAATGGCAGGTGTTTTATTCGAGGACATTTTTAATGTTAAGGATATGGATCCGGAAGGGAAAAAGTTTGATCGCGTAAGCCGGCTTCACTGTGAATCAGAATCGTTCAAAATGGATTTAATATTGGACATAAATTCTTGGATATATCCCATGGAGTTAGGCGATAAGTTTAGATTGGTGCTTGCAACAACTTTACGAGAAAATGGTTATCCTGATGGTGGGGAGTGGAATCCTCTAGAAACGGAAGGCAACCGGGCAGACAGCTTCGAATATGTCATGTCTGGAAAGGTTTACCGGTTAGTTCTTATAAAACATAGATCATGATTTGACTTTGATAGTTTGGATACAAATATTAGCTAGGTTTTTGAGAATAGCCTAAAGTCTAATTTACAATAATTACCTACCACTAAGCTAGTCACGATAGACTATCTATCTATCTGGTCATCAGATTTAGGAAGAATAATTTACATTATTCTTATCCTATGCCCTAGTGTAGGCAGAGAGAGAAAAAAGCCAGAGGAAAAAACTCAGTACTCTTTTAAAAATTCAAATTCATTTGTACAGAAAAATGTACAGTATGGACCATGACATGATCAGGAAAGACATGAGACAGCCAACTGTGTATGCCAAGAATCACCCCATATGCCACCTGCTTACAATATTTAGTATAATTAATACAAGGAAAAGCATAGTGATAGCCTGTTAGAGTTTAATTCAGTCCCACGCCTACATGATACTACTCTGACCCGTCCTGTGCCTTTTGAATCCAGCAGTGTCCTGCTGAAGTCAGCATGATAAAGACATGAACTTGTCAAAGGGTGTCCTGTATTCCACCCAAATCATGGTACCTATTAGAGGACTTTTCTTCCCCACCAGTTATCAGTCCTTTGAACAATGTAGAATAGTTCCTATGTCCAGCAGTGGATCTCAAAAGGCTGACGGGTGGATGGATAGATTATAATATCTTTGTCTACCAATGGTAGTTTAACTCTTTCGATCACATTGAATCGACGTGAGCCATTGGGCTATGAATGCTAGTGGTGAGATTTCATGGACGCTACCGTGTTTCGGAGGGCACGTAAAAGCCGTCCCGTTTGTTTTCAATGCTGGAAACAGTGGTTAAGCCTTGTCAAAGACCTTCGGGTGGCTTGAGAACATTCGACACTGGGTTGGCCACTAACCCCTCCACCAATCCGCATTGGAGCAGCGTGGTGGAGTATGCTCTAGAGTCTAGAGTCTAGACCTCCCGCAGCTGTGTCTGTGGGGGAGACCCGTGCTCAGCAGTGGTACGTCTATGGGTCGCAGCGAGCGAGCGACCAATAATAGGTTACGTTACTTTTTTTGATGTGTGTATAAATTAGCTGTATCAGATTTTATAATTTCAGGATAGAAGGCGATGAAGCAGCAATGGAGCCAGCATCTCGCCTGGCCGCGTACGTGTCCTTCGGGGGACTCCTCATGCGGCTGCAGGGCGACGCCAACAATCTGCACGGCTTCGAGGTGGACCAGCATATGTACTTGTTGATGAAAAAACTCGCATTCTAAAAAGCGTTGAACATTCCCTGCATACGGAAACAACAAATAGTAATATTTGTACTAGCTGCAAATACTTCTCTTAAATAGCTTTTTTTAGATACGTAAGAGTAGTATTTGCTAGATTATTACTATGATCTCCAATACAAATTCAGCAATTCACATGCCATAAGAACATTTTGGAGAATTTTCAGACATGCTGGTTTTCTCACAATGGTTTTCCTTCACCGCAGTCGGTGGTTGTGTCCCTAGGATTTGAATGGATTCTATTGAGTGAGACAGGATTTCAGCCACTCTGCTATTAAGACTATATATTCAGATATTTAGGGGTAAAAATTTGTTCTGCTGAGTTGTTATGATCATACATCGCTATACCTAATCTGAGTTGAATGTAAGTGATTGTACCTAGATATTTAAATTAAGTATGTTTCAGCAATAAAAGTTTCCAAAATGTATGAGAACATTTACATTGTATTTCGTAAGAAGATTTCTATTACTCTAAAATTGTTACGATATTTTATGGTTGAGTAATAAATTATTTTGACATATACAGTATTTTTGTTTAATTTATCTGTGATATTCATCTTTGATGATGATCTTTTTTTATGTAGCGGGGATCTAAAAATCATAATGCCTTTTCGATAGCATGTACCGTATGTCTTGAGAAAATTCGATACTGGGTTGAACATTCGCTCACCAATCCGCATTGAAACAACGTGGTGAAGTATGCTCTAGTCTAGACCTTTATCAGCCGAAGCTGTGGTAAAGACTCGTGTAAAGAGCGCGCAGTGTACGAAATAACGAGCTCAATGCTAAGTGTTATACAGACTCCATCCAAGCCTGAGGAATTCTGAGTTTCGACGTTCAGCATTACTTCAACTGTTAGAAAATACTACATATTCATAATTATGTTGAATAAAAACTGCGAATAATTTCAGAGTTCTCAATTTTTACTAAAACAGCGCCATCTATTGACAAGTAGAGGTTAGTGTTAGCGCACTCTATTAAGCAGTAGCTAAAAGGTTAAAACACCAACGATAACTTTATAACGCAGATAGACCTCATAAAAACTAGATGGCGTTAAGAAGCCTTTTATTATGTGGTTACGTTCCATTGTACTTTATTTATTTTAAAGTACCTATCTTATAAACTATCGGCCTAATTGATTCCATGTCTTCAATAGTTTTCATGAGCAGCAGCAAATAGATGGTCAGTGCTGCGTGCCTCAGAGACAAATCAGATACCTAATTCAATCATCAACATAACAATAATATATGCAAACATAATGTTATGTTGATGATTTACGGTACTGGTCCTACTTAATACTTCGTTAGTTACCATACACAATAAAATAACTTATGGTTGATCTGTTAAAAACATGTAAATTAAAACCACCGCAAAAAAATATGAGCGCTGAGCTGAGTATACGTAGGTACCTACTATACTTAAAATTCCATAATTGAATTTGTTTAAAAAAATATGTCATTCGATCTTAATGGCCACGCACACTCGCCGCGGGCCAAATGTAAACAATCCTCATTCCCGCTCGGTTTAATCGCCGCGGTGGGTCTAAATGCGAACATTACAGCCTGCAATTTGTCTAGAACAATATGTTTGACGCCCCAATTATTTTACACCCCGCCGGTTGGCGTGTGCGAGAGTTCTCACGGCATCTCGAGTAGGTAAAAATACATATGTTAAAAGAAGGAAAATCACAATTCAGTCGATCAGTCCATAACTTTTTTTTTAAGTTGTTTATGGCGATGACAGGAAAATGGCTAAAACTTCAAGCTTATGAACATTAACATAACTTTCAGATGTTTTCCTTCGCCATAACAGCAGGCAACATTTTATTGCTTAAAACACTTATCTTAGTTCATTTGCATGTGCCATCTACCTTAAGAAATATAATTTCTCGTCTCGTCTCGAATCGGACATATTTATTATTTTACCTTGAAATAATTTCTACCGAAGGTGGGATTCGAACCCACGAATAGCTACCAGTGCTGGGCATGCTGAGCCACCGCGGTTCCTACCACCAGCGGTGAAATTGTTCAAGGAAAGGCTGATTCCTATACTGATATTGACATTTCCAATCTGATTTTAATACAACTAATAAGTCAATTAATAATCTATATATATAAAAATGTTATGTTGGTTTGTGTACGCTTCAAAAACTCAAAAAGTTCTGCACCGATCGAGCTGAAATTTTAGCATGATATACAGGGTTACAGGTTAAGTCGACCTATTCCCGTTAAGGGCGTGTAGTTCATATCGGTTCTGACTGATTTGACTATAAAACACCATATCCTAAATCTAACCGTTTTCGAGATATTTGAATTTAATTGTTTTTTATTAAAAATACCCGATTTTCGGCTATCAGCTTAGATATTTTGAAATGTGTAAGTCTTATTATTACTATTATTTGATTTTTACATGTAAAATAAGATGCTTTATGACCTCAATAACCAATATTGTACGTAAAATGATTAAATAAGTCATTGTAGACGATTAAAACTTATAAAAACTAGTTAAAATTTAGTAAGTTCTTTTTTCTATCAATAAAATATTAAAAAAATATTCGTTCTGCAGACGTACTTAAAAATATCTGCGTTTCATCAGCTATCCAACGAGGTGTAACAATCTAGGGTTACAATAAACATTCATAGAAAAAACTTAGTTTCATTGGCTACAGGGAAGGCAATCAAAAGTTAAATAAAACGAGAGTAAGTACAAGATACTACATTTATTAAACTTTAAAGTTCCAACAAAACATCTTAAAGTCTAAATTTCATACTCGACATGTTCGCCTCTGTTTTGCACCCATCTTCGCATTCTTTTACGAAGTCCACTTTTTACAACACCAGTAGTTAATTTCCTTCTCATTTCATTCGCCGTATTAATTATCCTCTCTCTCAATACTTCAACTGACGAAATTGGGTTGGGCTCACTGTACACGAGACTCTTCATGTGCCCCCATAAACACATAAAAATCCATGGGGGTCAGGTCCGGACTTCTGGCTGGCCAGGATAAAGGCCCACCTCGTCCAATTCATTTGTTTGGATAATTTGTGTCCAGCCATTCTCTGACACTTCTCCTAAAATGTGCAGGGCTGCCATCATGCTGAAACCACATGTCTCGAATCAGACTGAGTGGCAAATCATCTAGTGGGTCACTTAGGTCCTGTCGCAGGAAATTTTCGTAGTATTCTCCATTTAAAGTGGACTTCGTAAAATAATGCGAAGATGTGTGCAAAACAGAGGCGGACTTGTCGAGCATGAAATTTAGACTTAAATATGTTTTGTTGGAACTTTAAAGTTTAATAAATGTAGTATCTTGTACTTACTATCGTTTTATTTAACTTTTGTTTGCCTTCCCTGTAGCCAATGAAACTAAGTTTTTTCTATGAATGTTTATTAAAACCCTAGATTGTTATACCTCGTTGGATAGCTGATGAAACGTAGATATTTTTAAGTACATCTGCAGAACGGGGCCCATAATATTTTTTTTAGATTTTACTGATAGAAAAAACAACTTACTAAATTTTAACTAGTTTTTATAAGTTTTAATCGTCTACAATGACTTATTTAATCATTTTACGTACAATATTGATTATTGAGGTCATAAAGCATCTTATTTTACATGTAAAAATCAAATAATAGTAATAATAAGACTTACACATTTCAAAATATCTAAGCTGATAGCCGAAAATCGGGTATTTTTTATAAAAAACAATTAATATCAAATATCTCGAAAACGGTTAGATTTAGGATAGGGTGTTATAAAGTCAAATCAGTCAGAAACGATGTAAACTACACGCCCTTAACGGGAATAGGTCGACTTAACCTGTAACCCTGTATAATCCGCATCAAGGATTGTTTTTATCTAATTTTTGCATCAGTCACATATCCGCGAAAAATATTGTATATCCACAAGTACTAGGAAAATTAAACTTATATGACATGTATTCTTTGTTTTGTTTCTCATTTCGCAACCATTCAATCACAATGTGCCACAGCGAAGCGTGGCAGGGTACCTACAGCTAGTTGGAAGAATAAAAATCAGATAACGGTTGATTTAAAAAAAACCTTGATTTTAAAACAAAATAAGTATAGGGTTATGTTAGATACGAGGGCAACCTACTAACAGAGGTAAAATATATTAAATTTCTGGGCATAACAATTGATGCTAATTTATATTGGGAAGAACACAAACAAAGAGTATGTGATAAAACAAAAAAAGTTTATGTTACGTTTGCCCTTTCCACAGTCTGCAACAATAGACACTGCAGTAATTGCTTATCATGGCTACGTTGCATCGAATCTTAGGTATGGATTAGTATTGTGGGAAAACTTCTCACATATAAATAGAGTATTCCTGGCCCAAAAAAGTGTGTTTGAGCTATATGTGGTGCAACTCCCATTGACTCATACAAGCCAATGTTTCGCAGACTCAAAATGTTAACGCTCACGTCGATGTATATATTGGAAGCTTGTCTGTTTGTCAGGTAATAGATATTTTTAAAAATCGGCAGACGAGGTATTACGCAAACGAGCCATAAGGAGTATCTACGGCCTACAAATTCTTAAAAGATTAGGCCTTAGTCCACCACGCTGGCAATGTATATGGGACGTGTATAAAAATGTTTAATAAAATTCCTGACGACATGGAGAGCAAACACAGCATTTGGTACTGTTATTATTTAGTAGGTACCTACAGGGAATTTTTCAACCAAAAATTTTGACATTTTATTCTGAATGGTATTAAATTGTAATGGTATGACATTTAATTTTAGTTAACTGAACTGATATGGTCGTAATATCTCCAATGATGTTGTAAATAAAATTATAATAAGAATAGATGATATTTGTAAGTTTATATCACATTTTGTGATAGTTATTTTGTTTAGATTCAGATTCAGATTCATTTATTTTTCATTATATGGTATTTTGTATACGCTTAATGAACGTCATAACATTTTTTACTTACCGCCGGTTCACAAAGTTGATACTACCGAGAAGAACACGGCAAGAAACTCGGTAGTTACTCTTTTCAAAATTTACAATTTTTATAATTGGATCGCATTACATTATTATTGAACAAGTGGAGCTGGAGATACATCGCACCAAGCATTTCTATCGTTCAAGTAGTCATTAATTTTATAGAAAAGCTTTATTAAGGAGGTTTTGTTTAATGTAAGATTTAAATTTATTATCTGAGAGACAAGTAATATTTCCGGGTATTTTATTGTAGAAGCGAACACAGTTCCCCATAAAAGATTTTGATACTTTACTTAGTCTAGAGCTAGGTACAATACATTTATCCTTATTTCTTGTGCTAAAGTTATGTACACTGCTTTTTTTGTCAAAGAAATTAACATTTTTCCGTACATACATAATCTTTTCATAAATATATATGGGACAGTTAAAATATTTATAGACACAGTTCTCGCAGGGATTCACGCTTTTGTAGGCCGTAGATACTCCTTAAGGCGCGTTTTTGTAAAATAAAGATGGTATCAATGTCGGCAGCACTACCCGATAGTAATGTTAGTTTAGTTGTTAGTTAATATTTTATTGTTACTGTTAATCTATTGTTAATATACTAAAGTGACCACTGGTACACCAACCACACAGAATGTGCATAGATTTGTTGTAAAGGTAAACTAATGAATGATTCTATGCTGTCTCCATTATTATTAATTTATTTAAATACATATTTACACGTAATTTGTATTTGTGTTTGGCTTCAGCCAAAACATTTTTTTTATGGATAGCAAACGAGCTTGCAGCACCACCCATCCGCTGCCACCCATGACAACTGTGACTGACTTTGAACAAGACAATACATGTATAATTAAATAAACTAACTTACTAACTAACTAATAAACATTCTAAATATTATTATTGCTTTAGATACACCCTACATAGAGACATAATTAAAGATTGTATCTATATTATTAGATACATACCTACTATATCTAGATGTTCTTTGTAATTGAATGTGTTGATGTGTTAATTGAATGTAAAGAATAAGAAATAAACAGGTTGTCAAATTATCAAATCGTTTCCATTGCCAACTTCGCCTCACAACGAACGGCCCTGTCATGCGTGGGCGCCGGTAGCACTACAAGTACTAAGCAAACTTAAAATTCTACATCCAGACATTTAAAACCATATAAAAGAAAAGAGTCAATTGACTTTCCATTTCCTTACAATCAATTTGCAGAACATACGTCACTATTCACTAGGCAGCGCGGCGGGCGTTTGAAAAAACAAAACCAATTAAGGCGCCCTCACACGCTCGCTCGTTAGCGGCACGTGGCCCTCTGACTGAACACGAGGCGATGCCCTTGTGTTTTTGGACCAATATTATTTTTAAATTTTAGCGCGTAAATCTAGTACGAACGATTGCGTATTAAGAAGCTTACAGCTCTAGTGGTTTAAATAAGAGATGAGTAGTTATGGAATGCTTGCAGTAGGTAATCTGTTGGTTTAAACCACGCGCTGGTCGACATGGACACACGAATTGACACAAAGAGAATAACATAAAAATATTTAAGACAGGATAAAATGTAAAAGAAATATACTTTAAGGGTAGCAACCCATCAGTGAATTCATTTGATTGAACGACTCTCTTGTTCACGGTAAATTACTGATAGAACAATTAGAAGACCTCAGCCTTCAGAGAGACTTAGGCTCTCTTTGTGTCCTCTATCGAATTTACGAAAGCGAGAGTTCAGAGGAATTTCACAATCTGTTTCTGTTCATTTAAAATTTAAAAGGTAATGCCACCGTATAAATAATTTCCAAAAATGTCTATCTATGCTACCCAAAATGGATATTATATAATCAACAGCTTTATGTCGAAACCTTTCGTTAAATTCATAGTTCATTAATTCATCATATCTCCATAATAATAATATTACCGGTATACATATAAGTAGTCAAATCTTTTTTATTATTTTCTCGGTTCCGTTATTCTAATTCTAATACTTGACCAAGTTTTAAAAAGAAAATCGAAGTTAATGATTGTGTTACTAAGCATGACACTCTAGTATGACAATTGAGTCACCGGTCACTCAGGATAACCATGCCATGATTTTCTACTTAGTAATAATTGTAACTTACAAAGGGTTTTTTGATGAACAAAATCACGAATACAAATGTAAAAATATATTTGTGAATTAAATAACGACACTTGTAACCCGTAATTTAGCTAGGTACACTACACGTGAAGTTTTGTTAAACACATTTTTACAGGAAAAAAGCTTTTTGAAGTGAATGAAAATTCTATAAGCGCATGAGGGTAAATTTTTTACGGATCAAACGGTTATGACGCATTATTGTATCACGGATCTGACGTTATAATGCATCACGCAGCATGAAGTGAGATAGTTTTTTTTTTTTGGTATTTTATGACCTGGTATTTACAACCTTTAGGTCAAGTCCTATGCGAACGTCGCACAGTACAAGTCAAATCCAAAGCTCCACCACAAACTAAATACGAGTAGGTAAAATACAGATACAAAATCCAAAATCAAAGATATACGACAGACTAAATAAGACAAAATACAGATAAAAGATCGCTAAACGGAATCGTCATTTAGAGATACCTTGCGGTGCGAACATAAAACAAGTAGGGGAGACTGGGTACGGTTGTAACAAAGTACGGTTGTAACAACTCAAATATTATCGAAACTATGCACGATAAGTGAGGGTTACAAGAGGAGGGGCACGTGGCCGACAAGTCCTAACACGATTCCCAGTGTTGCGTCACCTTTCGCGCAATAATAACGATTACAGAGAAGCCTGTTGAATATTTCAACCAAAAGTAAGTATTTTTGGTGAACTTCTTTGTAAAATATCTTAAATATTGATATAATTATAGTATTTCAAAGTTTGCTTATGTAATCGTTATATTCTGTAGATTATAATAAGCCCTTTTGTTTATGTTTAAGTTGTGTTATCTTGCGCTAGTGACAGTCTTATTACCGAAATAGGGGGGTGGGGACGGTTGTAACGATTTTCATGGGGACGGTTGTAACGTCAATTTTATAATATTTTTGTGTTGCAGATGCCTAGAAAACGCATAAGAAAGACCTCTAGAGGTGAAGGCGACATATCGTCATACAAGAACGCCTACGAGGAGGTCAAGTCAGGGGCTTCTTTGAGACGAGCTGCAGAAAAGTATGGCGTTAACTATGTCTCTATTTTGAGATATAAGCGGAAGAGGGATGCACTAAATGAAGACCATGATCATGTAGAAAATGTTAGCATGAACTTAAAGATTATTTTTTATAGTCGAATCTGACTGATTTAAAAAAACATAAATATAAATACGTATTATTTATGTTTTTTTTATCTCACATAGCCTAATGTACTGACGGGAATAGATATTATATATGCCATAATTGTGAGGAGTCTGATTATTTATATTGAAAACATCTTTTGTGTAACTTCAGATTTTATTGATTAGTGATTACTTAAAGATTATTTTTGTTTGACGAGTCAGACTGAGTTTGAGAGAACTCGAAAAAAAGAAGTATTGTTAAGTTTTTTTTTTGTTTGAAAATATATATAAAAATATATTTAATTATGTGATTAACATTGTTGATTTGTTTTACTAACATTTTGGTATTTTAAATTAATAAAATTTATTTAAAAACCCTAATTTTTGTTTTAATTTCGAGTGTTACAACCGACCACCATTGGTGTTACAACCGCCCCTGGCATGGGGTCGGTTGTAACAATCGCACACACTCAATAAAATGTAATTTTGCCATCAAACTGTTTTACCTAAGCTACTGATTTTGATGTTAATTTAAAGACAAATAACTATGCTTTCATCCCAAAAGCTTTGAACGTTGTGTACAACTGTAATAGCTAAGCTGTGAGCAATTAAAGAAAAATTGTTACAACCGTACCCAGTCTACCTAAGTGTATTATGGCAATAAATGAAAATTAAATTGAAATTAAAACTTATAAAGACTAACATAACTTAAGTTTTGTAATAAAACAACAAGACTTTCAAATTAATATTTATGTTTATTCTTTTTTTGTGTATATTTGAATATTTAGCCAAAGAAGTTTCACTTCTGACATGTGTACTTTGTACGCACGCACTTTTTTTATACAGGGCAATACTTGGTATAATTAATTAAACTCGTAACTCGTATAGTAGGTAGGCTTGAATATAATACTTACTTAATGCTAAATATCTGAAATCTGAACTCAATTTAGCAAATTTTCACCGTCGAAATAACTTTGAATAATTAAAATTAAGTGAACAGCGGCCGGCGAAGCGACGGAAGGCTCTCCTGTTCAGAAGTTATGAAATATTAATGTTAAAACAACGCGATTCAAATAGATGAGACAACAGTAATTACCGGCGCTTTCGCACCTCCGCTCCGCCGCCATTTTGTGACAAATTGAACTAATTCGCGCCCTCTCCCCGCCTCCCTTGTTGTAGGGCTGTCGATGAAGTCTCGAATACGGTTATATTAATAAGGAAGAATTTACTGTATGTAAAATATAAATAAATGTAATATAGCTCTAAGAAGCCCCACTTAGGGTCGCTGAGCAAGAGGAAATAAGTATCTAAGTAGTAATTGTTTTATGTTCTTAATAAATGGTTGGGTTAGCTGGATATACGGTTGAATATTACTAGACGAACATTTAAGGGTAGCAATTCATCTGACCTAACGGCTCTACTCCTCTACCTACTATAAGTACTACCTATACTCGGTCACAGATAGAAATTGCTACACTAGAACGAGACTCATTAAATTTTGAAACTCTCTTACGGACATATATTCATTGACTAAAAATAATAAATATGTATGTACTCAAATAATATTTATTTTTTTATAAAAACTGTGTTGCATAATTCCATTCGAGGAGAGGAGAACCCAACAATGGGACAAAGAAAGGGTTGTAGTGGTCTAGCGTTGATGTTATATAAGTCAACGGACTTTGCAAAATTATTACATACTTACTAGTGGACGCCCGCAGCTTCGCTCGCGTGGAATTAGACATTAATAGATTCTAAATATTTTATGCTCCTAGTTTTGAAAATGACAATACTTTCACTCCCTTTCATCCTCCTTTTCATCAAACCTTTACAACACATTTTTTCAATTAAAAAGTGACCTATGTCCTTTCTCAGGCTCTAGACTATCTGTGAACCAAATTTCATTTAAATCGGTTAGATTTTATTGAATTGGATGTAGCAACCCTGGCGGGCAGCCTCTCTTCATTAGGGAAGTTAACGAGAGGAACATGTCTTTAGAGACCAGTATTTATACACTTAGGTCCTATCGACCCAACGCGAAAATAATTAGAAATGTGTTATTCAAGTGGTAGAACTCGTACATGGTTCTGTACCTGTACCGAGGGGTTTTTAGTGGTTGAGATTCCCAAATAACGTATTGCTTAATGGTTCGTATTGAAAGTACTGCAACATTTGTCTACTCTGTTTAGTAAATGTATTTTTAATATACCAACAGCTAAGCTCACAACGCTATATTATTATGTGGAAAAAGCTACATAGGTATTCCATGTAGCTCTTAATATTAGGAACGCTTTTAAGCTTGAAAGTTTCTAAGTACACGCTCTACTTACGTATTCGCAGGCATCTACACACGAAGTAGGTACCTACCTAACATTACATTTACCTACCATAGTTTGGAGAAATACTGACTAAAATTAAAGCAGTCTGAAAGTAATTCCATATTTTATAAAATGCACACCATATCGTGTTAAAGACTTATAGTTATAAATAAATAAAAAGACCATCTAGTTAATTCAGGTATAGTCGAAACTGTGAATTTAAAACCTTTGTTCAATATAAATACGAGTACCTACGTAGGTGACCCGTAAAAAAGAATACAGACGATCTATGATACAATACGTTCTGCGTTCGAATTATAAAATTGAATAGTCTCGTAATCCATTGGTCGTGCGTCGGCCAATCAGCTCACGGCATTCTCCGGAGGCGGGAAGAGGCAAACGTCAGATGCAAATGACGTTTGTTTTTTTAAACCGGTTCGGTTCCAACACTCGAGCGCTCTTCGCCGTGTTTGTTTGGCTCCGAAATCGTTATTTTTATCGTGAACATTCAGGCTTCGCCATTTGAGTTTTAAATTGGAATGATATGAATGCATTAACATGCAGTTCATTTCTTGGCATGTGTTCAATGTTTCATGCGTTTGCATATGTCTAAGTTAGGAAGTAAATTTTTTGATTTATGCTTAAATTACGTAAGTCCTTAGGAATCCACCACAACCCTTTCTTTCTCCCACTGTTGGGCACGGGTCTCCGTTCAGAATGGGAGGGATTAGGCTTTAGTCTACCACGCTGGCCAAGTGCGGATTGGCAGACTTCATATGCCTTCAAGTACATTATGGAGAACTCTCAGGGACGCTTCCCTCACAATGTTGCCTTCACCGTACTCGATTCTCAATATATTTATTGCATAATATACGGGTACACATTACCACATAGTAAAATGTTACCATAGAACACATATGGCATGGAATGGCAATAGAGTGCGATTATTCACAAAGAATTCAACCAGTAAATTAAAACTACATAGATATACATAAACTACTTCATCAAATATTGTTTTATTTTTGCAGAAAACTCCTTGACATTATGTATTTATTTTTACTAGTAGGTATGTAGGTATATCCAATGGTAAATTATTGTTAACTTTTACGCATATAAAATTTGGTCTGGAACTAATTTAGTTTATTTTTTTCTTTGGAAGAACTAATTTATTTTTAATACATCTTTGGTATCTCCAAGGGTGGTCACCTATACGATAATTTGTGGATATTTTTATATGAAGGAACAGGCTTCAATTTTATATATTTATGTCATTGTCAGGTCATTTGTCTGTCTGTCTGTTTTATATTTTCGAGTATACGGATGCATTCATTTTGTAATATGAAAATTATGATATGCGTCTACGTTGTTGCCCCAAAGTTAAATGCCATTCTTAATCCACGAGTAGGTGTAGGTAGGCATAGTAGGTACTAAACAATCTGGGCCTTTCTGTCAGTAGCTATTCTGAGTTCTTTTAAGCCGTATGCATATAAATGATGTCGTATATACGAATGTATACTTAAAATTTTTGGATGTATCGTTTCCAATTTAAATGAGTATTACCGTAACAGTAGATGACATATATAAATCGCACTTAACTTAGAAAAATCATTGCTGGGTGCCGGTTTGATTTGAACTCGGACTGCTCGACAGACGAGTTCGCTAGCCACTTGGCTGTTAACGCTTAGTGAACACCTATCGAATTATAATCCTATTAAAATAAATTCTTACTGGCCTTATTGTCTTGTTAGAAGTCATTAGAAGTTGGTGGTGATACTTTTCTAAAGGGGAGTATCTTATTTTTAGATACATGTGTAGCAACGCATCTGTGACTGACAAGGTAGGTAAAACGGGACATTTACTAACATAACAATGTTACTAACTTGATTATTTGTCTACGATTTTCTTAATTCTTATTAATGAACTAAATAACTTAGGTTCCTATTAAGATCCTCTTCAACTTTTGCTCAATGTTTCTCACAATTGTCTCAGGCTTCAGCAAATTGGTGGTACATGCCCCATATGATAAAAAGATATGCATGCATGGGCGGCAGCAGATGTTGTGACTGCATGCCTGTTCGCTATTCTCGCTTAAAGATATGGATTACCCAAGCTCACACGTGCGGACAGACATACTCGTAGGTACGTTTTTATACATTATAGGTAGGTACTTACGAATATTATAATGATATACAATGCTACAACATGCCATCACTCCCTGTTTTACGACACGCTATCCCCCTCTCATCCCTCTGGATGGGAGGGAATGGGATGCAAGACGACCACCCGTCAGTCAACCCACGACACTATACGCGGGCGCGCGCCAAGTTGAAAGTTCACAGATTATTCAATATAAAGGTGGAAGTCATTACAGCAAATTAAAAATAATAATTTTAAAAATAAATCTGGAATAAGTCAAATAATATTTAAAAATCAATAATATTGTGATACTAATACGTGTGAAGTAGTGAATAAGAAAAATGCCGGATTGAAAGCTTTGTTGAGCTTTGAGAAACACCTAGTGTTTCAAAATGTATTTTTTTCAAGTCGGAGTGTGGACACATATTAGCAATGCTTGAAATAACTTCTAATTTTTTTTTATTTATTGCAAATTTTAAAATATTGCTGTTTATAATTTAAATAACTTTATTTTTAAATTACTGAGTGCGTTTTATCTAAAGTTTGTGTTGTGTTTAAGACAAATATTTTAATTACGTTTCTGTAAATTGTGAAAATGTATAGAAATGTTGTTTTCCGCTGAAATTGGACGGATACTAAATTCTTATAAGGTAAGATTACGCTAAATATTGCAATAATACTGATAAGATTCAAATACGATAATATCTAAATTATAACAATACATTTTTGTAAGTTTAAACTATACCAATTTGTTTACATTTTATGCCTCTCATCATTTGTGGCATGTAATTTCGATATACCTAACATACCTATCGACTTATGTGAAAAAGCCATTTGCAAAAAAAGAAAAGAAAAATTATTCCAATTTTAAATCTACTATATAAAAATAAGTCGGGTTTTCCTTCCTGACGCTATAACTCCAGAACGCACGAACCGATTTCCACGGTTTTGCATTCGTTGGAAAGGTCTCGGGCTCCGTGAGGTTTATAGCTAGGTTCTCCCAAAATATTCAGTAAAAATTATTTATATGGCAAAACAACGTTTGCCGGGTCAGCTAGTCGATTAATAAAATTGATATAAACGTGTTAGAAAAGACATCAACGAAAGCTGCAGGGAATTTAAAGGATAAAGTTTGTTTTATTAGATTCATCTTCTTCTTTTCTTCTCTCTTCAGAGAAAATATATTTTTTATCTGTACAACTACATAATTGTATTTTGAATTAAAAATAATAACACCTTTAAATCATTTTAAAATTACTTCAACATGATAACCGTTGACCAGCATCGTTATTTCGCCTCCGCCGGCCGTCGCAGGTTCATACTAAGTAGATACCTACATACTTTGTTACTAAATATTTAAGATATTTACTGAAGTTTTTATAATATACCTAGGTAGCATACAACCTAGGTGGGATAAAAGTGCGAGGACTGTTATATACAACTGAGATTACTAACAAAGTCTAGCTAGCATAGTTAGTTTGAAACTTTGCCGTTTTTGAAGTCGTTAGACGTTAGACGCGAGCGAAGCTGCGGGCGTCCACTAGTTATATATAAAATGGAGAGTGTATTTGTTTGTTTGTTTGTCTTTCTCCTCAATGGATTATGGATCGATGTGATTTTCTCAATTTGCATGGAATGCTTCAAGAAGAGTGTAGATCGAATCCTTCAAGATCTGCAATGTACTTGTGATGGTGTCACACGTGTCCATAGGCGACGGTAACCACTAACCATTAACTATTATTGTTATTTAAAAAAAATGTAACAGACAACGCCTGCCTATTCCCGTAAAATTGTATTTTTCCCGTGGAATGAATAAAACAATAGTAATCGTTCGATTTTTAATCGATTGATAAATAAATCTTAAATCTTAATCGGATTCTAGGCGGCGGAACTTCGGTTAAAGCAATATATTGTTTCGTGATCTTCTAATATAATAAGTGGTAATATTTGGTGTAGTTAGTAGTAGGTAGTAAAATCCTTAAATTTTTATATTCTAATCAATTTCATAATAGTACCTATCATCACAACCCTTTCTTTGTCCCACTGTTAGGCACGGGTCACCTCTCAGAATGGGAGTGATTAGGCCTTAGTCCACCACGCTGGCCAAGTGCGGTTTGGTAGAATTCACATACTTTCGAGAATATTATGACGAAAATTTCAGGCATGTGTTTCTTCACGATGTTTCCCGTTACCGGGAGTTTAGGCCTACCCAGCCCGAGAGGAGACCCGTGCCCAACAGCAGGGACAATGTAAAGGTTGTGGTGGTGAAGGTGGTAAAGATGAAAGAAATTATGTAGGAGTTACTGAGTGTAGAGTGAATGTAACGTTGTAAATTAGTTTTTAGTCATTTTTGTAAATACGAGATGTCGGAAATCATTTTTTTTGGAAATCATTTATCGTGGGCATGCCGCGGCAGGACCAAGTGGGATAGTGAAGTATTTTTAAGAGATGTAGACCTCTGTAGGAAACCTTGAAAAGGTACCCGAACGTCGTGTGAACGACGCCGGGTTATGTGAGACTTTCATCCACTAAAACACGCTCGGTGGCCTACTCAGGCACTATAGGAGGGCTCTGGGATTTCTTGTAGAACGGGCTCTTCCCGGTTTACAACGCTGCGCAGCCACAAACAGCGTCGTCTTTCCCGGGGTCACATTATGGACGATCCGAGCTCCCACTCTCACCGCCCGCAACCCCAGAAGTCTCCTTTTAGTCGCCTTTTACGACAGGCAGGGGCTACCGTAGCATAATTCTGGTCCCGAGCTACAGGGACGTATAGATGTAAACCTAATAATGAAGAGTAAGTGGTGAATGGTAAGACCTAAGATGTTACGGTACCTTCATGTAAGGACTCGGGCGACTTGAGAAGGATTATCAGTGTGTCGTCGGCCTACAATGCGAGCCCCTTTTACACCTTTGATTTGTCTTCTTCGCCTTCTTCAAAGAGGGCTGATAAACTGAAGAAGATGATAGGTTGAATCGTTGGATTTAATGGACAGATCGTGTATTATTTCACCAAATCAGAGGGGCTTGTGTTCAGCGTTGTCTCTTTGTGGCTAATGGGATAATATATATAACTAACTGACCCCGCAAACGTTGTTCTTTCATATGAAATATCAAAGTGACGCGACGCTTCACGTCATCGAACGACGGTTAAAAAGAAAAATACTAAAATACTTATGCCCGGTTTCTGAGGTCCATTTGACGGCAGTTTATCTATTCATTAGCGCTATCGGTTCGATAACTTTTCAAATTGTGTTTCTGAACAACCCAATGTAAGATAAACTCCGTTTATACTTAGATTAACTTAACTGACGAAATATGGCCGTTTATCGGTTCGTTAACCTTATTTGACGTTTCTATGACAAATTACAAAAACTTTTAAGGTATTATTGCCTAAGTACGTGTTAAATAGTATTGAATTTTAGTCTAGAAATCCCGGTGAAACATTTTACAGTTATTCGTAGGACATAACAATAGATCAATACGAGTTCTATTATGGACATCGAAATATCGAAATAAATTATTTTACTTTGACTTTTGACTTTGTCAAAAGTGACTGACAATTTCGGTTCTAAACATTAGAATTGTAGATATTGTTCACATTTGACTATGATGCACAGATGCTAATAAATACCAAATTACAATATTTGGTAAATAAAACAAGGTGTTACTACTTATTGACTATGGATAAAATATTTGTTACAAATAAGACTATTCCTAGGGTACAAACTACAATGAATATCTATTTTAAACTTGATCTTTTGAAGAGACCCATCTAGTGGCAGTTTAAGGTACTCGTTATCGGATTCATAGTTAATGGAAGGCTCTTCGCGTGTTCAGAAACCCAGTGACAGTTATCCGACATATATGTATCTTACGTTTAACTTTATTGATTCAATAGCTGTTGATAATATAACTGAAGACTTCAGAAACCGGCCATTGTGTACTACCGAGTTTCTTGCCGTGTTCTTCACGGTAGCATCAACTTTGTGAACCGGCGGTAGATAAAAAATGTTATGACGTTCATTAAGCGTATAAGGTGGGTGGACTATGGAAGGCCATTCTCCTTGGAAGACCAACTATAAAAAAATCATATTTATCGTCATGTGATGACAAAATTATTTCCACTCATACAAAGCTTTGATGGAACTTAGGACCCAGACGCGGCGACGAGTCGCTCGCGTCACTATTTTGTCAATACGGGCCCTCGTTTCGTAAACTTCGATCGTCGACGTTAAAATTGTAATTCGCACGCTCAGCAAAAGGTAAGTTTTTATGTGAGTAACCTATAATTATCTTATTCTTTTTACTGTAAATTGTTTTATAAGGTTTTATTATACTATTAAAGGAAAAAATAATAATTTTGCTTCCATTTCCGTTAAAATATCGGTTGTGTTCCTATGAAAGCCAGTGGTTCCTTATAAGGCCAATCAAAAATTTTTACGGTTGGTCTTGCTAGGGTACGTTAACTAGGAACTAACTAACTAGGAACATTTACAAATAATGAAAATATGAACACTTCGTTTTCAGTTATAAATACGTACCGAGAATGTTGAAACAATGTTTTATGTATATAATTTCATTCTTTATAAGGATTATTCAACTTTTTAACTAAGGCTGAATAGAGATTTCTTCTAAAATTATTCTATTACAGGTATATCTTTAAATTTCTCTAATGAAAAGGGTATGTCTGTAAATATTACTATAAGAATAAGTCTATAATTGAACAGATGATTAAGTTTTACATGCATCATTTCAGATTTCAAGAATGTCAGGTCAAAACCTTGAAAAAGAGGTAAAAGTACATGGGATGAAGATAGTTTAAGACGTGCCATGGAAGCAGTACAACTTAGTTTGTAGTGTCTATTATTTTATTTTATTTAAAAAAGGTTTTCATAGATGATAATTGTTAGTTTTGAACATGTTGGCCTTACAAGGAACGGACCCCTAAGAAGGCCAACAAAATTATTACAATTTCAGTGTAAAATGCATTGGCAACTTATTTGTTATCGATATAATAACTCATTACTATATTTTTTTAATAAATTCCATTATTATATGCTTAGTTATACGATGGTGGCCAAGGAATGTTCGTAGAGTTTTTTAAAGAAGATTAAAATATGTTAAACATTTAATTTTTCGTTTATATGAAAGAGCTTTTCATGTAGTTTTAGTAAAAGCGTATATTTTGATTATTTTAATTCTAGTTTAAAGTTGTACGAGGGATTTATAATATTGGCCTTGTATGGAGCCCTGTTCCTTGCAAGGCCGTTTGGAAGAGCTTTATAAAAGTTAAGTTTAACAAATAGTGATTACATCTAGAATAAAAAAAAGTAATTTATATGTTAAACAATAAAACAAAGTGTTAATTAATAATGTTGTTTCTTTCATTTATCCAGTAAATGAACTAATAAAAACTGTTTATTCGTTAGAGTGGCCTTCCATGGTCCACCCACCTTACAAATACCATATACATAATGAAAATGAATGAATCTGAAAATCTGAATCATAAGCTAATTTTAACGCGGCGAAGTCGCTGGGCACCAGTAAGTCTTTACTAATATTATAAAGAGGAAACATTTGTTTGTAATATTTTCACACAAACTACCGGACCGATTTCAAAAATTCTTTCACCATTAGATAGCTGTACCTTCACTGAATGACATAGGCTATATAATATTACTAGGTGTAAACGAAACTATTGTTATGTCTACACGCGAGCGAAGCTGCGGGCGTCCACTAGTAAGGTATATTTTTAGCCATCATGGTAGAGGTAATTCTGCTCGTAAAACGATTTGACACGGGCGGAATGGAAAGCGTATAATGAAACGTATAATGAAAATAATATAATAATTCAAAAGATATTTTTTAAAAAAAGCTTTTTATTTTTAAATTTAATTTCTTTTTAAAATTTTTAATTATTTTCATGCGTTGTCATCGGGACCGAATATTTGTGCTCGACCAAATTTCAGCTCGATAGCTTCAGTGGAAGTGGGTGAAATATTTATTGCAAGTTTCCAGGACATACATACATACGAGTGAAGTTAAATAAAAGCTTTTAATAAATGTTTCTGAATCTTTCTCTTGTTGGAGACAGCCCTACGCCAAAGCTCGAAACAAAAGCTCCGTTGAAACACGACACTGTTATGACGCCGAGTGAGAGCTTACTATTACGTCTCGCCTAAATCGTGTAACTAACCGAACTGGAAGTTAAATACTTAAACAATAATTATTCTGCTGCAGAATTAACTATTATTCATTAGAAAGAACTATTTTGAACCCTGGTTTTTTAATTTCATAGATCTAACTGATTATGGAATCGTTCATAGCCAAAAAAATTTTGTAATCGACTAAGTTAAGCAACGACAGGCGCGGTCAACGTGCACGGGTGACCTTTAGAAGCAACATTTCATAGGCCATATACATCTCACTGCTGGGCACGGGTCTCCCACACAGACACAGTTCCGAGAGGTCTAGAGCATACTCCACCACGCTGCTTCAGTTCGGGGAGGGGTTAGTGGCCAATCCAGTGTCGAATGTTCTCGAACCACCCGAAGGTCTTCGACAAGGCTTAACGACTGTTTCCACTATTGAAAACAACCGGGACCGACGGCCTAACGTGCCCTCCGAAGCACAGTAGCGTCCATGTTTTCTGCCACTTTGCATTTATCCAATTTTTGCCACTAGCAGTTAACCCATACACAAACAGACCGCGCCCGGTGGCCGACTCTTTCGATCACATTGAATCGACGCGAGCCATTGGGCTATGGACGCTTCTTTAGGCAAATATAATTATTGTGTTGAAATCCTCCACTGATTTGCATATTGAATTGTTTTCTGGACACATGTCTGGCCGTGCAATTAAGCGTCACAGTCAGCCAGCTATGAGTTACGATTGATATTCTCCTACATGTTTAATGAGAGTTTTCGCGTATGAGAAATTCACTAGATGGCAAGACGCAGTCATGAGGTCTAACTGTTATGTGATTGGTGAATCATGATATGTCTCTCAATGTCATGTCAAAAATAACCAATCATGCAGCAGTCGGACCTCACGCCTACGTATTGCCATCTAGCGGATTTTTCATACGCGAAAACCCTCATTCTAATGATTACGCAGGTAAGGTCAGCCCTATTGAAGCTGCATTCTTATGAACCATTCCAATTTGATGTATCGCTTTTGTTCTTTGTTCAAATTGTGACCGTTAATACCGATTTCAAGGACCCAGCGTCGTGGTAGAGGGATTGGCAACATTTTTTTTACCCGTTTCATAAATATGTTAAAAATAATCACTCTTGTGTCTTATTATAAAGACGAAAGTTTGTGTGTGTTTGAATGTTTGTTACTATGTCACCGCTAGCGGTGATAGCCCAGTGGCTATCGAAGTCGCCTCTCACTCGAGCGGTCCGGGTTTAAACTCAAGCGGCACGCTCCAACGACATTTCTATGTTATGTGCGACTTATGAAATTAAATGTCTTGCTGTAGCGGTGAAAGACACAAGGAGGAAACCTGCATGCCTGAGAGTTATTCATAATGTTCTCGAAGGCACGTGAATTCTGCCAACACGCACTTGACCCGCACCCAACGGTGGGACAAAGAATGGGTTGTGGTGGTGGTATGACATTTTAAACCGTACCTCGATTATAGCGATTCTGCGCGGGAAACTATTTGTCTCTGGCAGAGCCGCGGGGAAAAAAAATGTTTTGTGATGAAAACTCATAGATTTTTTTTGACAGCGTATCGATAATATTATCTATCGATATCAAAGTATTTGGTAGCTTCTTGCGATTAATATGAAAGACAGTATGAGCGCCTGCAAGTGCAACATGTTATTGACACATCGTATTGATTTCAGACATTCAAACAGAAATAAAAAGCATGAATATAACCTTACGCTTTTATTCGGTTAAAAATCAATAAAAGAGTGCACAAGGTACGTCAGCCAAAGGTTATTGAGCCCTGACCGACGCGACGCCGTAAAAACGTGAATGCTATACCGCGGCACTACTACAGTACAGACCGCCTTGGTTTACGATTAAAACGTCGCTTGTTTTAAGAGTTACAATACTTCATCCTTCGTACCTACTTATTGTTTATTATTTATACGAGGCATTTCGAGGTCTTGGTTATATGAAACGGTATAATACTTTTTTCTTCATACGATTCTTCCTTCGTTCATGACTGCCAGCATTTTCGAGATTTTTATGGCTGGGCTTTTCCTAGGGTCTCCATTGAATGGACATCCTCTAGTGTATGAACAAAACGCAGTTTCTTTTTCCAAAAAATAAGAAATTAAGAAACTTGAGTTACCTTGAGTTAGTGTGCCTGTGTATAGGATTTTGTTTGTGTGTGTGTGTCTGTGTGTGTGTGTGTATGGATGGATGGGAAGCAGATTAAAATTTGAATTAAGTTTGAAGAAGTATATTAAGTATGTTAAGTTTATGGTAGGTTTGTATTAACATTCAATGTTCATGTATTTTCATGTTATCTACCTAGTTTATTAAGTTTTAAAACTATTCATATTTTAGTTACATTTTTATAAAATAAATTTTACCATTGAAACCTAAGTAGTTGACCTAGTTTATTAAGTTTTAAAACTATTCATATTTTAGTTACATTTTTATAAAATAAATTTTACCATTGAAACCTAAGTAGTTTATTAATGGTTAATATAATAAAAGACTTCTCGTCTTTTATATTATGGAACTTTGTTTTTAGTTTCTGTAAAAATATTAAGCACTCAGTTGACTTTTTGGCTGCATTTACTATAATACCTAATAATCATTTTGTCATGTAAATTAATAAAAGAATAAAAATGTTCATTGACCAGATTTATTTTCTTCATTCGCTGGCATAGTTCGTTTACTGGGGTTTTGGGGTATTTCTTTATTTATTACCAAATTTCTAAAAGACCGTGCAATGAATGTAGTAGTAAAAAGAACCAAAACCTGATTTTTGAACGTATTCTTTAGACAAGAATCTATCTATGGGCCGTATCTATTGCAGAAACCAATTAATCAACTTAGTAATAAATTTTTTAATGTTTTCGAAATGCTAAATTGTTCATTCATTGGAGACCTTACCATTGAAGTTACTATGCGATGTTCCAATTTCACACATACCTATTTTGTGATAAAGACCTATAATAATTGAGTGAAATAGTGAATAACAAAATTTAAATTAAATTTTTATGTTGTAATAAGTATGTTTAATTCCATGAAAAATTGAGAAAGCTGTGATGACAATCAATATCATCTACATATGTTTATCTTTTGAATTATATGGTGTTTTTAGTTATAAATTAATTTTACTTAATTGAAATTTATCAATAATCTTCTAACTGATACGTATCTGATATATTCGAATTCTCCAATTTGAATTTGAAATCGGAAGCGAAAAAATCCAAAAACCGAACTCGCGAAGCCACTCGAACCGCCGCCACCTTAAAAAACCGGCATCAATTAATACGACAAACAATGAAAATGCAAGGCAAACACCGCCACAAACCCTCCATGGGGTGCAAAGCAAAGATACGGCACGTTCGCGGGAAGCTTCCTGATTGGCTGGCAGCCACCCACCACCCCATTTTCCACCAATCAGGTAACAGCGTCGCGACCCGTCGCCAATAGGATTCGATTTTTTAACGCGCTCGAGCCTCTAAAAGGTTTACTTTGCTTGACAGCAAAAGCACATCAATTTTATTTGAGTTGAATGCTACGTTTTTTGTATCGCGCTGTAACAATGCTTTAGAAAACGCCTCGCTGGTATTCAGGACTTGCGAAGATGGAAGTTAGAAAACAGTGACCTAGATCTTGGAAAATTAAATAGTCATCGGGTCATCGGTTTTAGCGGAACAAGGTCAAATGCCTAAAAAATGGTCAATTTTTAATAAAAAACATTGAGATTAATAAGATTTTTAAAAATAAAAGTATAAAATACAGCAATCGGCCATGTTAACTGAAACGCCAATCAGAGAGGATGACTTCACGACTAACGCTGGATTTCAATAACCTATCTACGGATAGATTTGGCTATCGGAGATAGAAATTTGACATAAGTTCCATATAAAATGTATCAAATTTCAATCTCCGATAGCCAAATCTATCTGTAGATAGGTTATTGAAATCCAGCGTAAGACTGTTAAAATTCACCTGTCACTTTGGATTCTGTTATAAATATAGCGGTATATTTACCTAGGCATGACGTCACAAGCGGACGCCATGACACTTTCGAGCGAATTTAGCGCGAAAAGCACTAAATTCAAAGTAGACAATTAAAGTAACAATTATTATTATTAAGTAACAATTTATTGCTAAAATAATGTTTTTTTCGAGATATTGGATTACAGAAGGCAATTTAAAAAGTCATCATGTTTATTAGCTTGGCATTGTAGGTACCGAATTTGCATATACCTATATCCCGCTAGAACTAACCGTTGGGCCAGACCGGAATCGATCAATTACTAGCGAAGTGTGAAGTGGTGTCTCGCTCTACCACCAACGATCCCACTAATAGTAGGTACCTACTGCTGTCGTTATTATCTAAGGGAATATACTGACATATCTATTTATTTAATAGGCATGATGAGTGATTTTGAAATTGCCTTGTGTAATGTAGGTACACACACAGTATTTTGAAAAAATACTTTATTTTAGCAATAAATTGAATTTTAACGCTAATTATTGCAGTTTTTCCTATCTACTTTAAATTTAGCGCGAAAACGCTCATAGGTGTCATGGCGTCCGCATCGACGTCACGTTAGACGTTATAACAGAAGATGCCGTGGTATTTATATGAGAAGCCCAAGCGGCCGGTGCATTTTTACTCAACCATGACGTCATCCGCTCTGATTAACGTTTCCAGGCGTTTCAGTCAACATGGCCGATTGTCCCGTAGGTCTTCGACAAAGCTTAACGAGGGGTTAGGCCTTATTCCACCACGCTGGCCAAGTGCGGATTGGCAGACTTCACATGCCTTCGAGACCATTATAGAGAACTCTAAGGCATGCAAGTTCTCTCACGATGTTTCCTTCACCGTTACAGCAGGTGACATATATTTTCATAAATCGCACATAACTTAGTATATAGTCATTGGTGCGCCTTGGGTTCGGACCATTGCGTTGGAGTCATAGGCGATAGCCAAAAAACCATATCACACTGATTCTTCACGCTTGTTGATTTATTACTAATTAATGTAATCCACCCTATTCAGCATGCCCGTTTTCTATGTTTTATCCATAACAAAGGATAAACTCCATCTGACCCCAATGTAATATGGGTTTCAGAGACTGATATGTAACATACATAATAATAATATTAACATCCAGACACAACAAATACAAGTGTTCGTCACACGATTATTTGTCCTGAGTGGGATTCGAACCCACTACCCCTGGCGGAACAGACAGGGTCACAGCCAATTGCGCCAACGGGCCCTTCAAAACTAAAACCGTTGTTTAACAATAGATCTAGTATAGAGTAATAAATCTATGTGTTTAACCGATCGATTGGGTAGGGGAGACCGGGTACAAAAGTAACACTTTGTACTTTTACCTTGATTTCTGGCTCGGTGTTATTATTGTCATAAAATAAATATAACCATATATAAATTGAGTTTATGTTCTTTACTCTAATAACTCGATTTATTTTACTACTAGCTTTTGCCCGCGGCTCCGCCCGCGTGGTCAAAGGGAATTAACAATGAGTTGTTTATCATACATGACATATTTGTGGTGGATGAATAGTGACAGTTCCACAATTAAAAGATACTAACTACTTAACCACTATACTAACTACTTCTAAATTGTTCTAACGCCATCTATTAACAATATCCGGAATTAAATATCTAGCAAATAACAAAACATCGATATCTTCCCATGGGGATGTTTTACCGCGGTAAAAAGTAGCCTACGTCACTCTCCACCCTCCTCACTATCTCCACACACAAAAACCATACCATATAATAGCTTCGTTGCGACGTGAAAGCCGGACAAACAAACAAACAAATAAATAAATAAACAAATACACTTTCACATTTATAATATTAGTATGGATGGTGTGTTTTATATCAATAATTAATGTAGCAATGGGCAGACGATTCCTCCGCAAATCCCGTGCAGTGAATGCGCGTGTAGATACCCAACTATTTGCGCACAATTATCATAAATTCGCGCTGAGCCCACACTGGTAAGTGGCCGGCCGTGGGTAAATAAGGGGGAATCGTTTTTTAATGCACTCCGAAGCCGATCCGGCGATAAGTGGTCTGCTGTCTCAGGAAAAAAAACAGGGACTAACTTACAGTGAAACCTTATGGACATTCACGACATTTCACGTACATAAATGCTAACGATCAAGCTAGAAATGCAATGTCAGTGATTTGTCACTCAAAAATTTTACTTTAAAACTAGCTGACCCCGCAAACGTTGTTCTGCCATGTGAAATATCAAAGTGACGCGACGCTTCACGTCAATGAACGACGGCTAAAAATAGTAGGTAGGTACATACTAAAATAGTGTTTAAAAAATATTCTCCAGTGGACCAAATTGTGATATAAATTACGGTAAGAAGACGATAATGTTTGATGGAGTTCTACTTTATAACAATTTACCTAATCATATAAAGAAGTGCGACAGCATAACTATGTTTAAAAAGAAATTAAAACAACATGTAGTGACTATGTTAAGAAATTAGAGAAGTGCATTGTAAAAATTTTATGTAAAGGCATTAGAGGCAAACACTTACTATTATGTTTTTCTTTGTATCTCATTGTAAATGGAACTTGTGTTTTTTATGAGAATAAATTCTTTAAACCTAATCTAAACCATTCTCGAATCCCCTTGAACACACACCCAAAATTTCATCAACATCTATCCAGCCGTTTAGGAGTTCACTGTCATACACACGTACACAAGAAATATATATATACTAAGATAACTGTTTGCATTTGGTGGTTTCCCGATTTGGGACTTATTATACACTTTGGAGGCGATCTTAGTCCTCAACTTCTTTGACTGACTTACAACGAAACTCCCACATAACAAATACTAACTGGTCTATTACTAACACCAATTCGGTCACAGTAGTGATGGGCGGCAGCGGATGGGCGATGTTACGAGTTCGTTTGCCATCTTATATCCATAAAATAAGATTTGAAACAAGCAATTACAAGCTAGCAGCTTGTTATGATAAGTGAGTGGTGAAGACGAGGGGCTGCTAGCTGTTTGAGCGATAATTTAGCGTATTAAGGCTCGTGCGATGCGCAAACAACTAATGTGAAGTGGTCGTAACATTCGTGCAGGCCGGTGGGAGTTTATTCTTATTGATAACATAATCATGCACTTAGCAGTTATAACATAACGTAAACACCCAGTCGTCACCAGATAAGTTTAGGTCTTATTTAGGTGGTGAGCCCTTTTCCATACGTCGGGCGCAAATCCGAGACATCGAGAAACTGTGTTCGCATCTACAATAAAATACATACCTGAAAACATGAAGTAACAAAACCTTTTTAAATAAAGTATTCTATGAAATAAATAATTGCGTCAACGATAAAAACCCTTAGTGCAAAGTATCTCCAGCTCCACTTTATGTTCAATGATAATGTATCAGCGTAAAATTATTTAATTGTATGTCTTGAAAAGAGTAACAACCGAGTTTCTTGCCGTGTACTTCTCGGTAGCCTCCAATTTGTAGCGGTAGATAAATAAACATCGTTTAGAAATTCTAAAAAACACGCTTTTGTAGATAACCGGCATAAAATGTTTTATTTTTTGTTTTTTTAAATTATTTCATTGTCATCGGTCATAATTTCATTGTCGGTGTTTGATAAGTGTGCAAGTTAGAAGAGTGCTTGCTAGAAGTTCCGCCTGAAGCTACAACCTGAAGTTCCTCAAGCTGAGGGTCTAGAGTTAAACTCTAGTAACAAAACTTCATGGACGTTACCGTGCTTCGGAGGGCACGTTAAGGACTAGAGTACTCCACCACGGATGCTCCAATGCGGAGGTGGAGGAGCTAGTTTGCAAAAATACAAAGTATTTCTGTTTAAAGCTTCCATAGCCTGTGCACCTCGGGTCGATGAACGATATGTCAGTGCTCTGGTGCGGTGTACAAAACAAGCATCACAGAGAATTTTAATAACTACAATTTCTCTATTTTGAGTAATGATTGAATTAAAGTTTTTATTTTATGAATAAAGTTATTTATAAAATGATTCTGAGATTCTGTGATACAAAATGCATTAAAATTATTTACAACTAGTGGATGCCCGCAGCTTCGCTCGCGTAGAATTAGACCCATTAACGACGTCTGCCCACGTTCGGGTTGCTCACATGACTTCAAAAACGGCAAAGTTTCATACTAACTTTGCACCCCCGTTTTACCCCCTTAGGGATGAAGACTGATGCAAAAATTAGATAAAAACAATCCTTGATATGGATTATATATCATGCTAAAATTTCAGCTCGATCGGTGCAGAACTTTTTGAGTTTTTGAAGCGTAGATACACAAACCAACATAACATTTTTATATAATCTATACTAATATATAAAGAGGAAAGATTTGATTGTTTGTTTGAATTGAATAGGCTTCAAAACTACTGAACCGATTTGAAAAATTCTTTCACTGTTGGAAAGCTACACTATCCCCGGGTGACATAGGCTAAATTTTATTTTGGAAAAAATAGGGTTCCGTAAGATATTTGGGTTTTTCGGACACAAGGTGTACTACTGAACCGATTTGAAAAATTCTTTCACTGTTGGAAAGCTACACTATCCCCGGGTGACATAGGCTAAATTTTATTTTGGAAAAAATAGGGTTCCGTTAGATATTTGGGTTTTTCGGACACAAGGTGTACTACTGAACCGATTTGAAAAATTCTTTCACTGTTGGAAAGCTACACTATCCCCGGGTGACATAGGCTAAATTTTATTTTGGAAAAAATAGGGTTCCGTAAGATATTTGGGTTTTTCGGACACAAGGTGTAAAAAATCAACCAGAAAAGTTACTTATTTTGCGTACGCTGCCTAAAATATAAAAGATAGAACCATAAAATATTCTAATTAATTGTAGATCTTATAAATATCTATAAAAAAAACCGCGACACTATACCTATCTATGTCGAGTGAGGCACAACAACCATTTTTTTATCTTGAATTTTTTTTGGACTACATTTACAGTTTATGTAGATAATATTTGGTCTTTGAATGATTAAAATTGGACGTTTGGTTTTGAAGTGTCTGTCTGTCTGTCTGTCTGTCTGTTTCGCTTTCACGCCAAAACTACTGAACCGATTTAAATGAAATTTGGTACACAGTCTAGAGCCTGACAAAGGACATAGACACTTTTTAATTGGAAAAAAGTGTTGTAATGGGTTGAAAAGGGAGATGAAAGGTTGTATGAAAGTATTGTCATTTTCAAAACTAGAAGCATATAACTTAAATTTTAGGCTGTTGATAAGGTATAATTCTTACTAATCCTATCCTACTAATATTATAAAGGGGAAAGTTTGTAAGTATGTATGTATGTATGGATGTGTGTTACTTTTTCACGTAAAAAGTACTGAATGGATTTTAATGAAACTTTACAATAATATAGCTTATACATCAGAATAACACACAGGCTAAAATTTATAAAGATATTGTGTGAATTGTCCAAAATATGACGATAAGTGTCAAGTAGGTAAGTAGGAAAAAATCTACCATCTGCGAGCTATTCTGGCGTGCGCTGCCAAAACTAATGGACCGATTTCAAAAATTCTTTCACCATTAGAAAGCTGCATCTTCACTGAGTGACATAGGCTATATAATATTACTAGGCGTCAACGAAACTATTGTTATAGTCTATATATGTAAAATAAAGTCGTGTTAAATTTTTATTTTTTTAGTAACCTGACGCAAATAGGGTTTATGTGTGTGTACCTATTATAATTTTGATTTTTATATAAATTACTAGTGGATGCCCGCAGCTTCGCTCGCGTAGAATTAGACCCATTAACGACGTCTGCCCACGTTCGGGTTGCTCACATGACTTCAAAAACGGCAAAGTTTCATACTAACTTTGCACCCCCGTTTTACCCCCTTAGGGATGAAGACTGATGCAAAAATTAGATAAAAACAATCCTTGATATGGATTATATATCATGCTAAAATTTCAGCTCGATCGGTGCAGAACTTTTTGAGTTTTTGAAGCGTAGATACACAAACCAACATAACATTTTTATATAATAATTTATATAAAAATCAAAATTATAATAGGTACACACACATAAACCCTATTTGCGTCAGGTTACTAAAAAAATAAAAATTTAACACGACTTTATTTTACATATATAGACTATAACAATAGTTTCGTTTACGCCTAGTAATATTATATAGCCTATGTCACTCAGTGAAGATGCAGCTTTCTAATGGTGAAAGAATTTTTGAAATCGGTCCATTAGTTTTGGCAGCGCACGCCAGAATAGCTCGCAGATGGTAGATTTTTTCCTACTTACCTACTTGACACTTATCGTCATATTTTGGACAATTCACACAATATCTTTATAAATTTTAGCCTGTGTGTTATTCTGATGTATAAGCTATATTATTGTAAAGTTTCATTAAAATCCATTCAGTACTTTTTACGTGAAAAAGTAACACACATCCATCCATACATACATACATACTTACAAACTTTCCCCTTTATAATATTAGTAGGATAGGATTAGTAAGAATTATACCTTATCAACAGCCTAAAATTTAAGTTATATGCTTCTAGTTTTGAAAATGACAATACTTTCATACAACCTTTCATCTCCCTTTTCAACCCATTACAACACTTTTTTCCAATTAAAAAGTGTCTATGTCCTTTGTCAGGCTCTAGACTGTGTACCAAATTTCATTTAAATCGGTTCAGTAGTTTTGGCGTGAAAGCGAAACAGACAGACAGACAGACAGACAGACACTTCAAAACCAAACGTCCAATTTTAATCATTCAAAGACCAAATATTATCTACATAAACTGTAAATGTAGTCCAAAAAAAATTCAAGATAAAAAAATGGTTGTTGTGCCTCACTCGACATAGATAGGTATAGTGTCGCGGTTTTTTTTATAGATATTTATAAGATCTACAATTAATTAGAATATTTTATGGTTCTATCTTTTATATTTTAGGCAGCGTACGCAAAATAAGTAACTTTTCTGGTTGATTTTTTACACCTTGTGTCCGAAAAACCCAAATATCTTACGGAACCCTATTTTTTCCAAAATAAAATTTAGCCTATGTCACCCGGGGATAGTGTAGCTTTCCAACAGTGAAAGAATTTTTCAAATCGGTTCAGTAGTACACCTTGTGTCCGAAAAACCCAAATATCTAACGGAACCCTATTTTTTCCAAAATAAAATTTAGCCTATGTCACCCGGGGATAGTGTAGCTTTCCAACAGTGAAAGAATTTTTCAAATCGGTTCAGTAGTACACCTTGTGTCCGAAAAACCCAAATATCTTACGGAACCCTATTTTTTCCAAAATAAAATTTAGCCTATGTCACCCGGGGATAGTGTAGCTTTCCAACAGTGAAAGAATTTTTCAAATCGGTTCAGTAGTTTTGAAGCCTATTCAATTCAAACAAACAATCAAATCTTTCCTCTTTATATATTAGTATAGATATATAGATAGATTACTAACTATGTAAGTAAGAATCGATTCGATTTACTCGCCGTATTAGATCAGTATAATCATAGATTTAGTACTCTATAATCATATTGGTTTGGTTAAAAAAATATTATAAAGCTCTACCGATTATATTCTTGAAGACTTACCGATAAAAATCTTTGAGTTTCAACGTGGTTTCAACGCGAAAGTTTATTTTGGATAGGCACATTATGATTTTTATTGCAAATACCAAAATTCTATAGAGGTGAATGACGTTAATGTAAGATGGTTTAAAGTTTAAAACATTTCTTTATGACATTTCTCAGCCATTCATTTTCTAGCCTCTATATTTTCTGCAAGAATTATTTTCATTGGACTTTCTCGTTCTCGACTTCAAAGAAACCAAGTTTTGTGAACGGATTTTTAAGGATGATTTTGTGTTATTGAAACAATAATAAAAATATGGTATGTACGTACTATATTTAACCTCACAAATTGACACAAACGCATTGATAATAATAAGTAAGTATGATTATTTATTATTGTTACCTTACACCATTTCACTTATTTGGATTGCTTAACAATTTCGAATCACTCGTAATTATTTGAAACATGTAAAAGTGTACTTATTCTAGTCTAATGAATACCTTTAATAGACATAATATTTTATCATTTTAGAACAGTAGGTAGTTAGGTTGGGTACCTATCTTTCTGTAATGCGTGTAACAACAAATCGCCAATTATTTATTTACACTGTCGATAATTCACACAGAGTACTGTATATCCAAATATTGTACACTGTGTACATTGGCAGGTGAAAGGCGGAGTTTCGAAGGGCGGACTCGATACCACGCCCCTGGTGGCCGGCGCAGTGTAGATAATAAAGATAGTAGCGAACAGATAACGTAGGCTGAATGATTGCTGTGACTACAGATTATACGCTAACTGGCAACCTGTCCCGGCTTCGCATTTAAGAGTATTTTTATCTTGGTTTTACCGCTATAGGTTATTAGGTATATTAGAAGCCGTTGAGTTTGATCTGAGCGTTGTTATTTTTGAGTTATTTTTAGTTTATAGAGCCTGTATTGGCTATATTTATACTGGCTCGGCAGGGGCAGTATCACGGCTCGCTACAGTACCTACCGATCTAGTTCCATTTATGTCGTGTAATAAATTTTATTATTTTATTAGCTTGGTATGTAAATAATTGAATCTATGAACGTGATTTCTGCCCGCTTCTAAACGTCGGATTAAATTTTAACTTTGCACACTTATCAAGATGACAACGCAATAATAATAATTATACCGTTAAATTTTTTTTTTTTAAAAGCTTTTTAAAACCTTTTTTTATTTTCATGCATTATCATCGGAACCAAATATGTGTGCCAAATTTCAGCTCGATAGCTTCAGTGAAAGTGGGTTAAATATTGATTGCAAGATTCCAGGACATACATAGGTACTTATACATGATACATACGAGTGAAGATAAATAAAAGCTTTTAAAATATGTATATTTTTTTTATTTAAATAAACCAAACATATTAGTGCGATTATCTACAAAAGCGTGTTTTTTTAGTTTCTTTAAACAATATTGTTTTAAATGCATTTTTTTCTGGCTAGAATGGTGTGGTTTCAATACAAGTGTTTTTATCGTTTAGAAGAAACATGTATAGTAGATAGTATATAAGGTGGGTGGACCATGGAAGGCCATGCTCCTTGGAAGGCCAACTATAAAAAAGTCATATTTATCGTCATGTGATGACAAATTCCTTCCACTCATACAAAGCTTTGATGGAACTTAGGACCCAGACGCGGCGACGAGTCGCTCGCGTCTGGGTCCACTATTTTGTCAATACGGGCCCTCGTTTCGTAAACTTCGATCGTCGACGTTAAAATTGTAATTCGCGCGCTCAGCAAAAGTTAAGTTTTTGTGAGTAACCTATAATTATCTTATTCTTTTTACTGTAAATTGTTTTATAAGGTTTTATTATACTATTAAAGAAAAAAATAATAATTTTGCTTCCATTTCCGTTAAAATATCGGTTGTGTTCCTATGAAAGCCAGTGGTTCCTTATAAGGCCAATCAAAAAATTTGACGGTTGGCCTTGCTAGGGTACGTTTAGGTACTAGGAACTAACTAACTAGGAACATTTACAAATAATGAAAATATGAACACTTAGTTTTCAGTTATAAATACGTAGGTACCGAGAATGTTGAAATGTTGAATGTTGAATGTTTTATGTATATAATTTCATTCTTTATAAGGATTATTCAACTTTATAACTAAGGCTGAATAGAGATTTCTTCTAAAATTATTCTATTTTAGATATATCTTTAAATTTCTTTAATGAAAAGGATATGTCTGTAAATATTACTATAAGAGTCTATAATTTGAACAGATGATTAAGTTTTCATGCATCATTTCAGATTTCAAGAATGTCAGGTCAAAACCTTGAAAAAGAGGTAAATAGCTGGGATGAAGATAGTTTAAGACGTGCCATGGAAGCAGTACAACTTAGTTTGTAGTGTCTATTATTTTATTTAATATAAAAAAGGTTTTCATAGATGATAATTGTTAGTTTGGCCTTCTTAGGAACATGTTGGCCTTAAAAAGAACGGACCCCTAAGAAGGCCAACAAAATTATTACAATTTCACTGTAAAACGCATTGGCATTTAGTTATACGATGGTGGTCAAGGAATGTTCGTTGAGTTTTTTAAAGAAGATTAAAATATGTTAAACATTTAATTTTTCGTTTATATGAATGAGCTTTTCATGTAGTTTTAGTAAAAGCGGATATTTTGATTATTTTAATTTTAGTTTAAAGTTGTACGACGGATTTATAATATTGGCCTTGTATGGACCCTGTTCCTTGCAAGGCCGTTTGGAAGAGCTTTATAAAAGTTAAGTTTAACAAATAGTGATTACATCTAGAATAAAAAAAAGTAATTTATATGTTAAACAATAAATAAAACAAAGTGTTAATTAATAATGTTGTTTCTTTCATTTATCCAGTAAATGAACTAATAAAAACTGTTTATTCGTTAGAGTGGCCTTCCATGGTCCACCCACCTTATTAGTGCGATCTAGTATAGTAGAGTAATAAATCTATGAGTGCGATTATCTACAAAAGCGTGTATATTGTTTTTAATGCATTTTTTTCTGGCTAGAATGGTGTGGTTTCAATACAAGTGTTTTTATCGTTTAGTTAGAAAAACATGTATAGTAGATAGTACTGTACTATAGAACGCTTTAAAACGTAACTTTTTGGTGTACACCTGCCCACCCCTTCGGGGAAATACAGGCGCGCATTAAAGTTATGTTAAGTTAGTTCATTGAAAACCTTATAATAGTTTGTAACGATTGAGTCAGAACGTGTCGGAACACGGAAGGTGGATCTTCCCACACAGCAGTAGGTCGTGAGCGGCTGTCAATGCAATTGTTTGGGATCACGGGTGGGCGTGCTAATGAAACGCACCAACGTCTTTGTCTGATTTCCATGCGAAATTCTGTGGGAACTGCGCAGTTCATTGGACATTTTCTAGTCAATGCGAGATTGAGCATCAAGCGTTTTGGCAGTTCAAGGTCGCCGTAGGTATATAGATTTCTTACAAATTGTATTTTATGCATTTATGTTCAATCATTCACGGGCTTTATTTAAAAATGTAGGTACGAGTATATACTGTTTTTCGGTACAGTATGAGGAACATATAACATTATTCAAGAATCTGTAGTAGCATCTAATCAGAGAAAAAACATCTGTATCGAAATCAATAACCAAACAAAACAAATCTGTCATAGAGTATCTGTAGACGCGGCAACATGTTATCGTCATCGAATCTCGGTAATTCAGCCAGCGCTTTCCCGGGCACGTTTCACTCTGCAGACCTTTTTGTAAACCTGATTTATTTTGTCATTTGAATACATGTCATTGGTTCATTGATTCAAAGCGTTGAATACTGTTGAATGTTGAATAGTATAATTTATTGAGGGCGTATGACAATTGTAATGTAGTATTGTATCTAATGGGTGTAAGCCTCCCACGCCGCTCAGTTTAATACCGCCCTTGGAAGTATGATGACCCGTTATGTAATCACGTTTTAGAGTGGGTTATTGGACATATTTATTGGTAGATTAATGACTCGTAATTTAATGATTATGTGAAGTTGTAACAATGAAGCATCTAATTTATGTGAAGTTGTATCAAAAAAGCATCTGATATCAGTTATTAATTTGTATTTTATTTGTACTTACCTACCTACTAACTAATTGCGTAGGAATTTTTGACCTTTACAGATGGAGGAAGCACTTTAGAATATGCAACACCACAGATCGGCTATATACTTCTTTCACTGCTAGAACTTGTTAAAAAACGTCCACTCACAAAATTTCGCAGCGCGGAGACGCGCGGTTCATGAGAAAAAAATTATTAAAGTTTCCATACAATTTCGTAAAACACGAATAATAAATGCCATGACACTAACTCACAGAATAGATATACACCAAGGAGCACTAACTTCCACAGATGTTGTTTTCTTTTTTCGAGTGGCCTTTTACTGTGTGGTCACGCCGACCTTTACAGCGTCACTAAACAGGGTGAGCTTCAAAAGCTCAAACAGACTTGGTGGGAATACTATATCTTATTTCATATTTTAATTTCGATTAACAAAATTCATAATTTGCGTGTATTTTTTTTTTCGTTTTTTTCGATAGACGCAACTGTAGTTTGTACTCGATAGTGGATAAAAAAATCACATAAACACAAATATCAGAAGCCTGTCACAGATGTCGACGGAACCCCGCTGGGCGGGGTTCCTTTTTTTTATTAAATTCTATAAAACCCAACCTGAACCTAACCTAATCTAACATAATTTCGTATCAGACAAGTCGGACTCTGTCACAAATGTCGACGGAACCCCGCAAGCGGGGTTCCTTTTTTTGCGTAAATAATCATAGACAAAACCTGAACCTAACCTAACAAAATTTGGAGTTAATTGTGTCGTTTTTTCTTGGCAGGGGGCTTCGCCCCCCGAGCCCCCCTTTTTTTTCCGGGGGGCCTGCGGCCCCCCGTTCCCCCCGCTTACTATCTAACAAGATTAGAAATTATTTATTTAGATTAAACTGAGGATAAATGGATGGATTATAAATATAAAACACTTATGTTACATATAAAAAATGAAACTAGCATAATTAAGCCCGACATTTTTTAAATCAGATTTAAAACTAAAACTAAATTTTTTATCATAAATTTTTGGCATAAAAAAAAATTGGTTTTGGTTAAAAAAAAAAAGTGAAATGAAACGCATCCCAGTGACAACCACAGAGTAATCGATTTAAAAAATATACTATTGTGATGGCGCGTAGTAATCGTGTTTGTGTACGAACGAATTTGTATAGAAAATTTAATATTTTTTTTCTCCTAAACGGCGCGTCTCCGCGCTGAGATATTTTGTGAATGGACGTCTTTTAACGAGTTCTAGCTGTGAAAGAAGTATATATCCGATCTGTGGTGTTGCATATTCTACTGAGCCCAGATGGAAATGGTGGTAGATCGCATTGTTTGAGATCCGACCGAATCGAATCTCAGATTGCAGCCATAATTATGGAATGTCCATATTGTAACTCAATGATTGTAGGCATGTACAACGGTGACACAACGTAATTACTTTGAGCTATCAGTTAGCTATAGTACCTACTCTTAATTCAAAATTTAATTTATACATTGTTTACATTAAGATAAGGATTCTTATACGGTTTTAACTGATATCATCATTTTTAGATTGGAGTTTAACTCCTTAACTAACTTTTTTTTTATGGATAAAACATGACAAACGATCTTGCAGCAACACCCATTCGCTGCCGCCCATGAAAACTGTGATCCACTCTGAACTAAAATAGAGATATGGTTAGTCCCAGTTAACAAAGGGTTGGTGGAGGGTCTAAACTCATTCTAGATTGGAATTTATTTGTCATGGGCAACGCAAGGGTTTGCTGCATGCTCGTTTACAGGCTTATTATATCCATAAAAAACAAATACTACCCCGTATGACTACATTCGTTGCTTCTCAATAAATGCTCAAGTGTCATAATTTGACATGTTGTTATCGTCGATCGGCGTGAGACAAAGGCGGCTAGTTATTCAGCCGCACGTATGGCGTAGGGTGACATCTATTGTTCTTTTGTGAAGACTTTATTGCACTTTAACGGCTGGCGCGTAAGTAAACTGTTATTTCATTAAAAATAATAACATGAAGATTGCTATTCTGTTCTGTCTGCATAGGATGCGGATATAATAAACGGCTATTACTAACCTGGTTAGTGGCCAACCCAGTGTCGAATGTTCTCAAGCCACCCGACGGTCTTCGACAAGGCTTAACGACTGTTTCCACCATTGAAAACAACCGGGACCGACGGCTTCACGTGTCCTCCGAAGCACAGTAGCGTCCATGAAATTATGCCACTAGCGGTCACCCATCCACAAACCGACTGCGCCCGTCGTTGATTAACTCTTTCGATCACATTGAATCGACGTGAGCCATTGGGCTATGGACGCTACACGCTTACTGCCTACGCAACCATAACTCATTGGATGTCACTTGCTTGTCAAACTCTATTCTGTTAATATAGAGTAATAAATCTATGATTCTGTTCGTAGAATGACATTTGCGTCATTTGAATAGAAACTCACTGACATCAACACAAAACACCTATAAAACCATTGAGTTAAATATACTAGAGAAGCAAACTTCATCAGAATGCCTCAAATATAGCGTAACCACTTTTTAAACGCGACGACGTAGCTTTGAAATCACTAAACATTTGAATGTAAACATATATCTGTCTCACTTACACAAGTCACAATAACAATTACCGTCGCGTAGATTAGACAAAGATCGCAATATTAACATGCAATTACGGGAATCGGCGCGACAGGGTTGCCTACCCACGCGAAGTTTTACCCAATTTTTTTAAGCCATAGAAAAGTTTTAATACTAAATTAAATTAACTTTAAAATATTTGAATTACATATGTAAATAGAATTTTGATGATCTGAAATTAATGAAATCATACTCCGCTTTATAACATAAGTTTTGTATACAATTGCCTTTTAGACTCTTTTTTGTAAGTTTGAGTAAATAATTTGCTTTCGTAATACAATCTTATTTTAAAATATTTGTAAATTATGGAATCTATACTAATATTATAAAGAGGAAACATTTGTTTGTAATGTTAAAACACAAAAACTACTAGACTGTTTCCAAAAAATCTTTCACCATTAGAAAGCTGCATCTTCACGTTCTGACATAGGCTATATAATAATATTATACATTTGTGTTTTTGAATGTAGGTTTGTAATGTTTTCACACAAAAACTGCTGGACCGATTTCGATAATTCTTTCACAATTAAAAAGCTGCACCTTCACTGAGTAACATAGGCTATATAACATTTTTTTTTAAAATAGGGATCCTTAATAAAAATGCAATAATATTACCCAAGGTGTGAAAATTACCTAAAATATTCTTTACATCGCGTGCGCTGCGAAAAATATTGATGATAGAATAAAATAATGTACTACGACTTTGCAGATCACATCATTATTTACAAAAAGTCGCGATACCATATGTCCAACTACTGTAGTTATGCCACTATAACTACTTTTTTACATTTTAAAAGTTTATAACAGTGCCGACAATAATCAAACCATTATTATTCATAACTTTGAATTAATCCATATCCCATTAAATATTATTATATTAAAGACCGTTTCAATACCTGTTAAATACTACTTAAATTATTAAAATCCGAATAACGAATAAAAATATATAACGAATTTAAAATGTCAATCTAAAGAAAATAATGCAATAATAAAATTATACGGTGTGGGTGGCGCCGCGCAGCGTTCTCTTAGATATATTACTTAAAAGATGAATAGAATTGATGAATTGCTTCATATTAGCAACAAATGTTTACAGTTGAATTAATTAATTAAAATGTAGGATATGTAGGTACTTTTCATCTCGGTGATTTTCCACAAAAATGAAGTTCGAAGGACAAAATTCGATCGATAGTGTCTTTGAAGAGGGTGGCAACTAGGTGTAAACGAAACTATTGTTATGTCTAATTCCACGCGAGCGAAGCTGCGGGCTTCCACTAGTTTACTAATAAAAGGGAATGATCAACTAGTATTGAGGATATGTGATCTCCCGGGTGTATCGCAAATTCTTTTAATATTTTGTAGGTAGCCATTCTGTCTCTTTTCTCAATAATCGAATTATTTCCACCCACTTATCACGGCGTGCTGCATCTTTAGGTACACTGCAACGTTGTTATTATTAAAAATATATATATTCACTTATTCCAAAATTTAAAATTCTCCCAGAATTGTGGGGATCTAAAACTAAGTTTTAAGTGGTCACACTGAACCTATATTTCAAAATTGTACAATTTATTTATTTTATTGCGTTTTTGCGTAGATGTAAACACAGAAACAATAAAATTACGTGTGGAAAGTAATTTTAGTGGACTTATTAAGTTTTTGTGATCTTGAATCGCACTTTATCACTGTGCATTTGCCCATTTTGAAAATATTTTCTGTCAGTTCAACTCGGCCGGCGTCACACAGAGTACTGAACTGACGTTAGCTACGATTAAGACCGTGGCCATAATTCCAGTGACAACGCTTTGGCGCGGTGATTACTAATCTAGTGGTAACATATATATCAATGTATAAAACATAAAAATATAACCTTCCCAGTTACTTACCTTTGGCATACATTGTTAATAATACCTCTTGTTGTCAGTGCATATGAGTAATTAACAATTGATAACGTTTTATTGTATGAGTAGGTATGTAAGCCTTGGTGCAACTGATTGGAAAAAAGTAAGTTTAGGTACAATAATATTACTGCCGGAAATCTCAGCCATTTCAATATGTCACTTTTGGGCATGGATTTCCTCAGAATGGGAAGATTACCAGAGTTCACCACCGGTGGACAATGGTAAGCCCACAATTCTGGCCAAATTCCTGGCCAATTGAGAGACTTCACATGCACTCAACAGAGGAGTCCTTCCAGAAAATGGTGGCTCTTTTTTTGGGTTCCGCACCCAAAAGGTAAAACGGGACCCTATTTCTAAGGCTCCGCTGTCCGTCTGTCACCTGGCTGTATCTCATGAACCGTGTATTTAGACAGTTATAATTTTCACAGATTATGTATTTCTGTTGCTGTATAACAACATCACTAAAAAACAGAAAAAATAAAATTTAAAGGCTCCAATACAACAGACATGATTTTTTGCCTTTATAGATAATGGTACGGAACCTTTCGCGCGCGAGTTCGACTCGCACTTGGCCGGTTTTCAAAGAAAACAATACTGGTAACAGTCGATTACAGATGCGTTGCTACCTTCAGGCCTAAGATGGTCGCTGAAGAAAAGTGTAACCGAATAGGTACCAGAGATTTCCAAACGGCGTACAACTGTTTCAAAAAAATGTACGTCAGTGAAGAAACGGTACGGTGCCTTCGGTACAGCCCCGGGCGAACTCAACTCTCTCAAAGTTCCAAACATGCATTGAAACATGTAAACCGTACAATGTTGTACGGCTGAAGTCGTTGCAAGCGAGTTAATTATTGTAAAAGAATCATCTTTACATAAGTAAATCCTATCAGTTATTGAGGCCAGTGCATACAACCGCCTGTGTTTGAGCGGTCTCGTTTGTTTCATTTCACAATCTGCTTACGAAGCTAAACTTTGACATTGTAAAACGCGGAAGTTTGAGCGAGAAACTAAGCTGAAACCGATTTCAATAATCATTTAATTATTGTTCACGATTTAAAGGTTTTGTAATCTGTGTCAGCCGTGACCGCGTTCGCGCGCTTTTAGGCGCGTTTTTTTTTAAATTTTTTTTAAAGTGCGCTCTGTTTTGATTTACATTTCTATCAGGAAAGTGATATTGAAATGAGTTTATGTGTGATTGTTTATTTCTTCAGTTAATTGTGCTGATAAACTTGGATTTTTTTACTGTGAACCATCCGTGGGACCTTAACATGAAAATGAAAGTCTCTACATTAAAAAGTCAGTATAACCTTTACTAACGTTCATTTACTCGAAAAATAGTAGGTACTCGTAAATAGTAGTATAAGTACTTGTTCTATTATGTATTCTGTGGTATAAGCTTAAGTATACAGGCTGCTGCTAAAAAGTATGTGAAATCCAAAGCTTTGCATACAATTGGTATCTATGGTGAAGTCAATGTACCTAGTATTATTAGACACTTTTAAATATTTCTATCATTCGTTTACTGAAATGTCGCAAGAACCCACCTTAGAAACATCAGAAGCACCCTTTCAGCTCACTCCACCCCTTAATATTACCACCTTTCAGTCGACTCCAACACAATATGCACACAATGCCAAATATCTTACGTTTTAACTTTCAATCAAAAATGAAATAACTTTGTTTTTTAAAAATAGATATTCAAATAAAAATTGACGGGTGCGTTGGCCCAATCGGTAGTGCAGGGTCACTACCGATTGGGCCAACGCACCTGTTGCGCCAGGGGTCGTAGGTTCGAATCCTACTCAGGACAAATATTCGTGTGACGAACACTTGTATTTCAAAGAAAGAAAGAAAGAAAGAAAGCAAGGAACAAAGAAAGAAAACTTTATTCACATAATTATACACAACTAGTGGACGCCCGCAGCTTCGCTCGCATAGAATTAAACCCATTAACGACGTCTTCCCGCGTTCGGGTTGCCCACTTGACGGCAAAGTTTCATACTAACTTTGCACCCCCGTTTTACCCCCTTAGGGGGTGAATTTTCAAAAATCCTTTCTTAGTGCTCCCCTACGTTATAAAAGGAACCCCTGTGCAAAATTTCAAGTTTGTAGCCCTTATAGTTTAGGCCCTGCGTTGATATGTCAGTCAGTCAGTCAGTCAGTCAGTCAGTCAGTCAGTCAGTCACCTTCTCCTTTTATATATATAGACAAATAAAAATTGACGGGTGCGTTGGCCCAATCGGTAGTGCACTACTGATTGGGCCAACGCACCTGTTGCGCCAGGGGTCGTGGGTTCGAATCCTACTCAGGACAAATATTCGTGTGACGAACACTTGTATTTCAAAGAAAGAAAGAAAGAAAGAAAGAAAGCAAGGAACAAAGAAAGAAAACTTTATTCACATAATTATACACAACTAGTGGACGCCCGCAGCTTCGCTCGCATAGAATTAAACCCATTAACGACGTCTTCCCGCGTTCGGGTTGCCCACTTGACGGCAAAGTTTCATACTAACTTTGCACCCCCGTTTTACCCCCTTAGGGGGTGAATTTTCAAAAATCCTTTCTTAGTGCTCCCCTACGTTATAAAAGGAACCCCTGTGCAAAATTTCAAGTTTGTAGCCCTTATAGTTTAGGCCCTGCGTTGATATGTCAGTCAGTCAGTCAGTCAGTCACCTTCTCCTTTTATATATATAGATAGATATACACAAGCTTTGTTTGTTCTGTGTCTGGATGTTAATATTATCTATTTAAGTATTACCTATTTAAAAATATCTAGGTAACTATGTATATCATTCTCTGATACCCATTTACAGGCTCGCGCCTACTATACGGTCAGATGGCCGTGTGTGAGAATGTCCAAGATATTTATTTAACATTTATTATATTTATTTATTTAATTATTATAAAAATCATGTGTAACAATTTATTTACTTGCAAAAAATGCCGGTTTGTCCGCATGTAAGAGTTTCGTAAATATCACGGTCTAATTACAATTATTGGAGGAGAGCCGCGCTCCTAACTAGTCAGCTGATACTAATTAAGTTATAAGAACTCAATTATTTCGTAAAACCAACTAGAATTTAATAGAATAATAAATAAAACGGTTCCTAGACATGTAGTTCATTGAAAAATTACGTCACATTTTCTTAAAGAATTTCTTATTTACTTCCACGCAATACTATTGTGAAATTATCACACTTATACCAAGTGTATAGAGTTCATAATTGATTGTACATTTCGTTGGTTAGTTGTAGGATGTATTTGCAGACCATTTCACTCCATTAGCGCAGTGATCTCAATAATATCATAATGTTTAGGGATCCGCTTTCGAGTAACGCTACGTAGATAATTATTTCTCAGATAGACAGATTAGGCCGACCGACTCGGAGGTCTGGACTGAAAACCAGCGCTGCTAAGTCTACATATACTAACTTTATATATATATTATATTATACTTTTTATAATGTGGTTCTACAACTTTATATTATTCCCTTATTATTTTTAGTTTTACTTTTAATTCTATCTATTGTTTTATTTTATTGTTGTATGGTTACATACAAATAATAGACTTAATTTCTTTCTTTATAGTACGAGGATAATAGGAGCAGGAAATGTTAGTAACCATTATAGGTACACAACAGGAAGCAATGCAAAAAGTGTACTTTGATTACATTTATTGTCAATTTTACTACACCAATAACAAGTATCCAGTTTAGAACTGCGTGTAAAACAAAAGAAGGAAAGAATTAAAAAAAAAAAGTTAGAATACAAACTAGAATGAATAATAATAATGGCACCATTATGCCCTAAACCTCGAATCAATATCGCCCCGCATTTTTCTCTTGGTCCTTTCCTGTAAGTCTTCAGCGCCCAGAAGGTGTTATCTTACTTTAAGAAAGACTGGCCTACGTGATACCAAAACCACGCGGTAGGTCGCAAATCAAAGAGTTGTAAATTAAAATCATTGTAAGCAATAAAAGTGTGTGAAGATATAAAGAATTTACAACCTCAGAGGAAAAATGTGTGTCACAACCCACAATGTTCTGGTTTCAGTGGCGCGTCATCGCTTTAAACTTGACCTCAACTTGACACAAATAAATTACTTACTGTTCAATTTCAAAAACACCCTACTCGGATTTAATGACTGACACAACACAAGTACTGGCTTGTTAGCTGGTAACAATTAAGTAGAGTTTCAGGCCAAGGACAATTAAATATAGGCAAACTTACGAGTAGCAACGCGAATGTAAAGTCGGATTTAAGACGGTGTCTTAGATGATGCTTTAGGAGGCTCAAGTATCTATGTATTTAAGGAAGATTAAGGAACAGAGACACTGTTGCCTAAACACTATACATTCGTAGGTCTGAAATGTGCTCAAATGGAGACTTCTACTTGAAAAAAGGAGCAATGGCTCCCTTCGTCAAGTGGGCGGACTGTCTGAGTGTGTGGACCTCATAAGGCTGATGATGGATAAATCTATCTACATATATAAAAGGATAAGCTGACTGACTGACTGACATATCAACACAGGGCCTACACTATAAGGGTTAGAAACTTGAAATTTTGCACAGGGGTTCCTTTTATAACGCAGGGGAGCACTAAGAAAGGATTTTTGAAAATTCACCCCCTAAGGGGCTAAAACGGGGGTGCTTAGTTAGTATGAAACTTTGCCGTTTTTGAAGTTAGTGAATGTCTAATTCCACGCGAGCGAAGCTGCGGTCGGCCACTAGTTATAATTATAAATAGAAAAAAGTTTATTATTAACAGGACTTAAGCTTATGGTTACTGCAGTGGAGCTTGCGAGAGGCGCAACACACTCACTTAGCTACGGCGTTGATGCCGCATCGCTGGTTTTTAGCGCGTCCGCTTGTGTCGAATAGTTCGGATGGTGTATACAAAACACACCACGGGGGAACAAAGACATAAACTTTCGAACGGCAAACACGAGGTATCCGCGAGTGATTGGTCGATCCCCTAGTTTCAAACACAGCATTGACCTAAGCCGAGGTCGTGGTACCCCAGGGGCAGATCCTTAGACCAATCGCACCCATTCACATGAAGGAGTTAATCCTTTACCTTTTGGTTTGAGTATTTTGAAGCTCACCACCCTATTCGATGACACGGTAAGGGTCTGTATGACCATACTGCAAAAGTCTATATGAAAATAAATGTGGAGATTCAGTGGTATTGCGCCCGTTAGTGGTCTCGTGGAAATGGCATACGGGGTGTTACCTCCTGGCTGCGGTCTTCGATCGATCCTCTGAGATGGCTTGGTTGGTTTAGTTAGTCATTGGGGTTGTCGATTGGGGTATGGGTAGCGTTTTCACTACTAGCATACACATCGTCAGTCTCCTGCTAAATGAAAGTATATAAAACAAGGTGAGCCAAAAACGACGACTATATCCTCATATTGTGAGTTCCGGACAACGGTTTGGGCTGACGTCAGTGGAATTTGGATACCGACTCTTGCTGTTGCTCTACACTTAAAAAAACATCACAATTCCTGCGATCACAATTGTTTTGTAATTAATGTAAACAGACCGATTATATTTTGTCATTGTTTGCGACACAAATATAACCTGATAGAATTCACAGGTACAGATAACATATACTCATTGTGAAAACTTGTAACCACAATTTTGAAACGTGATAACGAACTTCGTAATTGTGTAAATGCAATAAAAAGCATTTAATTTATTGATTTGTGTAACCTCTTTCCCTAGTAATCCTCAAATCATAGTACTTATGTATCAACAAATGTCATCTCAGTCTCAGTACGTAGGTACCTAAACATTTGGATTTGGTGGGTAGGTAACATAATAGCTTAGCCAAGTTTGATAGGAATAAAATCCAGCAAAGAGAAATTTTGACATGTTTTAAGAAAACCTGAATTTTTATTTTAAAAACTTTAATTTTAATTTAGTTTCAGCACAGAATACAATAGTTTTAGCATGGACTACATTCCTCTATGGTAATAGTATAAGGAAACTGGCATCCATAGGAAATAACTTAGGTGCATTGATATACAGGGTGTCCCAGAATGAATGGATAATCCTTGAGCCCCGCACAGAACAGCTCTCCGGCGCTTAGAAAAAAATATCAAAAAAAAAAAATTCCAAGTGATACCCAAAATATGATTTTTTTTAGAAAAACATACGTTATTTTAGCTTCACTTCACATTAATTTACACAACTGCCACAAATTAATGATATTCTTGGCGTTTTTGGTGTCATTTTATTCCTGATAAACTATACTACTAGAAATACATCAAATAATATAAGTATCTGTGATACTTTTTTTATAAAAAAAATAAGAACTTGAATTTTTAACATGAAATTTGATACCAAAATAATTTTGACATAGTTTGTGAGTGTTTCATGTAAAAAAAAAGTATGAAAACATAAGTGTCCAGCTATTTTAAAAACATGCGCAGTTAATACAGATTAAATAATGGTATAATACATCATTTTATCTAATACTACTACGAAGTTATTGCTATTGAGATGCAAAACGAGTAAATACGACTAAAATTAAAAAGTTAATGTCTTAATACATTTTAATAATTATAAAACATTTCAGGTGTCGCTGCGACCCATAGACGTCCCACTGCTGGGCACGGGTCTCCCCCACAGACACTGCTGCTGCGGGAGGTCCAGAGCATACTCCACCACGCTGCTCCAATGCGGATTGGTGAAGGGGTTAGTGGCCAACCCAGTGTCGAATGTTCTCAAGCCACCCGAAGGTCTTCGACAAGGCTTAACGACTGTTTCGTAGGAGGTAATGGAATCCCATTGGTTACAGAATGATGGCTGCCCTGCATATTATGGTACAAACGTCCGGGCTTATTTAAATGCCACGTATCCAAACAAATGGATTGGTCGTTTGGGTCCTATTCTGTGGCCTCCTCGATCTCCAGATTTAAACTGTCGGGATGTCGGCAGGACTGGGGCTGTCTAAAGGAAGAAGTGTACTCGAAAACAATTTCAAATGAGGAATTACGCAGCCGTGTTCAAGAGGCCGCTTCAAAAATAAATGAATGACTCTACGCACGGTTTCTTAGTAGAGCCTATAAAAGAAGATGTCGAGCGTGTATTAGAATCGGTGGCAGACAATTTGAACACCTGTTGTGAATAAAGATCTATGTAATGTACACCTGAAATGTAGCGTCCATAGCCCAATGGCTCGCGTCGATTCAATGTGACCGAAAGAGTTAAGCAACGACGGGCGCGGTCGGTTTGTGGATAGGTGAGCGCTAGTGGCAAAATTTCACGGACGCTACCGTGCTTCGGAGGGCACGTAAAGCCGTCGGTCCCGGTTGTTTTCAATGCTGGAAACAGTCGTTAAGCCTTGTCGAAGACCTTCGGGTGGCTTGAGAACATTCGACACTGGGTTGGCCACTAACCCCTCCACCAATCCGCATTGGAGCAGCGTGGTGGAGTATGCTCTGGACCTCCCGCAGCAGCAGTGTCTGTGGGGGAGACCCGTGCCCAGCAGTGGGACGTCTATGGGTCGCAGCGACACCTGAAATGTTTTATTATTATTAAAATGTATTAAGACATTAACTTTTTAATTTTAGTCGTATTTACTCGTTTTGCATCTCAATAGCAATAACTTCGTAGTAGTATTAGATAAAATGATGTATTATACCATTATTTAATCTGTATTAACTGCGCATGTTTTTAAAATAGCTGGACACTTACGTTTTCATACTTTTTTTTTACATGAAACCCTCTCAAACTATGTCAAAATTATTTTGGTATCAAATTTCATGTTAAAAATTCAAGTTCTTAATTTTTTTATAAAAAAAGTATCACAGATACTTATATTATTTGATGTATTTCTAGTAGTGTAGTCTATCAGGAATAAAATGACACCAAAAACGCCAAGAATATCATTAATTTGTGGCAGTTGTGTAAATTAATGTGAAGTGAAGCTAAAATAACGTATGTTTTTCTAAAAAAAATCATATTTTGGGTATCACTTGGATTTTTTTTTTTTGATATTTTTTTCTAAGCGCTGGAGAGCTGTTCTGTGCGGGGCTCAAGGATTATCCATTCATTCTGGGACACCCTGTATAATGTTACCACTTAGGTGTATCATGACCGTACCACAAAGTAGATATTAGACCATACCCACCGACAGACACTTATTTAAACAACGTTTTAAAAAAATTAATTTTAAAAACACGCTTTTGTAGAACCGTAGATTTTTTTAAATTATTGCATTGTCATCGGTCTTTGATAAGTGTGCAAAGTTTCAAATTAATTCGACGTTTTGAAGGGGGTGAAAACCACGTTCAAAAATTTCGTTACATACACACCAATCTAATAAAACGCACTATTTCTCACAGCTTACATACAACTACTGAACCCGTTATCATTTTCTATGAAACTCAAACGAAAGCAAATGAAATAATATTGACATTACAATCATAAAGCGCGGGACGGTAGCCATATTGGCCATAGACAAACTCAAAGCATGTAAAATGGCCGCGAACCTTTCTAGGAACAGATTTTCTCTTTTTGAAAGATGAAGGGAATCTCCATTTTTGAAGAATTCTTTTTTATTTTATTTGATTTCCTTTGACAGACGGGAGTAACACTTATTTTTTAACACAGATATGAGGTGAGATACTCACCTACTTGAGAACAGTTAGAGTTGATACTTATAATATAAGTATGGTGCAGGTGATTCCAATGTTGTTAGATTTTGTTTATTACCTACCTAATATACTAGCCGAATCGGGTAACAAAATGCTTTGCATTGTAGATCGTCTTAACAAGCAGTTGCATTTTCATCATCATCATCACAACCCTTTCTTTGTTCCACTGTTGGGCACGGGTCTCCTCTCAGAACGTGAGGGATTAGGCCTTAGTCCACCACGCTGGCCAAGTGCGGATTGGCAGACTTCACACGCCTTCGAGATAATTATGATGACCTCTCAGGCATGCAGGTTTCCTCACGATGTGTCTTTCACCGTTACAGCAAGTGACATTTAATTTCTTAAATCGCACATAACTCAGAAAAGTCATTGGTGCGTGCCGCTGGGGTTTGAACCCGGACCGCTCGAGTGAGTGGCGAATTCGATAGCCACTGGGATGTCACTGCTGTTACACAAGTTGCATTTTAGTTACAACAAATTTTAATGGCAATCATAAAAGCAACTTGGATTAAAAAGTCTTAAGTTCCATTTCAGTGTAGCTGTCATTAATCTGTTAAAACCATTAGTTTTTGTTATAGACCTTGTAAGATTCGGTGTACCATAAACCTCACTCAGAGCTGTTCTAATATCCGATCCGTGACTACGAGAATGCATTCCTATGCAATAAAAACAAATATAGATCTAATATAACAAATAGGCGGGAAAAAATGTAAAGCGCGCCGCCATCTTGTCTGCGCACGCGCACGTTCGGCGGGCCTAAATCTTTATAGATCGCTTTCGTGCGTGATGTTGCCAGCATTTTTTCGTAGTTCCGCTGGATGTTTTTTTTTTATTTTTTGCTTCGACAAATTATGATCAATGAACTATTTGCGGGGGTTCCGTTTTGGGCTTAGCGATCTGCTGGTGAAGTGGCTTGAGGATTATTAGGAGTTAGATAAATAACGGAAAGTCTTATTACGCGTACTATGTAAATAAACGTTCTTTACTTTATTTGTTTGTGTAACTTTATCCCAAATAGCTCCCCGACAAAATACAAAAAAAAAACCTACATTGACTAGGTCATGGGTAATAGCATCAATAAAATTAAATGGACTATGATTGAAACGCAGCTCAAATTACGTAACAACATTTATTACATAACAACATTATTTACATTAAGTGCTAAGTTAAACTACTACGACACTGGTAGTTATAATTCCAATGCAGAACGGCGAAGAAACAACTAAACATTATACTTTAAACTGACTAAACTAACGTAGAAGCACATAAGAATGATGTAAGGTACCATACGTAAACTGTGGTGGAAGACTGCATTAATTTCATTTTATTCATTTGTGAAACAAACAGTGTTATTGTACAGAGCATACTTCACCACGCTGCCCCAATGCGGTTTGGTAGGGGTTAGTGGCCAACCCAATTTCTAATTGTTCTCAAGCCACCCAAAGGTCTTCGACAAGGCTTAACGACTGTTTCCACCATTGAAAACAACCGTGACCGACGGCTTAACGTGCCCTCCGAAGCACACGACGACGCGAGCCATTGGGCTATGGTGGATGCTACCTATAATACATATATGACGGGCCCATTGGCGCAATCGGTAGTGACCCTGCCTGTTACGCTGGGGGTCGTGGGTTCGAATACCACTCAGGACAAACATTCGTGTGACGAACACTTGTGTTTGTTCTGTGTCTGGATATTATCTATTTAAGTACATACATATATAAAAATATATATGTAGGTATATCAGTCTCTCACACCCATAGCACAGGCTCGCGCCTAATTTGGGGCCAGATGGCCGTGTGTGAGAATGTCCATGATATTTATTTATTATTTTACTATATTTACATTTACAACCGATACATAGGCACCGTCACCGCGTTAATACAATATTTATTGCCTATTAGTTACATACGTACACAGAAGTTGTTTCACGTTGGCCTAACTAACCCGCATTGCCAACAATGTATCGTTTTTAGTATTCGTTTAGCAGCTCTAAACGCGCGTACGTGCCGCTCGGCCGGGGAATTCGCGCGCGGAGCACGTACCGCCCGATTGGGCATACTTACACGATGACAGGGTCTTGCAGCTTACATTGTGCTTCTGCGTAGTTTGCCTGCACTATTTTAGTTGCGAGTTAATAAATCGATTGATCGATATTCGAAATTCAAAACCGGATTCAGATTCTTTATTGATCGTAGACAAAAACAGACTGATCTGCCTGGGCGTACAATCTATAATATACTAGTGGACGCCCGCAGCTTCGCTCGCGTTACACATTCACTAACTTCAAAAACGGCAAAGCTTCATACTAACTTTGCACCCCCGGATCGGAGCTCCCCTTAAATTTTTATTTGTTCTGTTTTTATAGTATTTGTTGTTATAGCGGCAACAGAAGTACATCATCTGCAAAAACAACAGTCTAACTATCACGGTTCATGAGATACAGCCTGGTGATAGACGGACACCGGAGCCTTAGTAATAGGGTCCCGTTTTAACTTTGGATACGGAACACTAATTATACCGTTAAAATTAAAAAAAAAAGCTTTTTTAACTTTTTTTATATTCATGCCAAATATGTGTGCCAAATTTCAGCTCGATCAGTGGAAGTGGATGAAATATTGATTGCAAGATTTCAGGATATACATACATAGATACATACGAGTGAAGTTAAATAAAAGCTTTTAATAAAAAAGGACAACCGTTATTTTTATTCTTCCGCGGGAAAAAGCTAGTGAAAACTAAACGAATCCGAATCTGAATCTAGCACTGGTTAATTACAATACTTTCTCGTAATCCGCTACCGAGGCGGCACTTAACCCGGCCAGATGTGCGGGTCGTTGCGTCCGCGGATTAACATCACCCCAACACTCATATTTCTTATTCCCAGCTCCGCGCTAAACACTGTAATCCCGGGGCTTGCGTTACAAAAACATTTGCCTTATGCATCTATATTTCCGTTGATTTACTGTTTGCACACCTTTGCGATTTATGTAGGACCGAGTTGAGGTAAATAGCTATTGCAATCGTTACACGGTTCGGTTGGCGTGATGTAGGGCTTTCGACTTCGAAAATTAATAAAATCAATCAAAGATTACGATATTAGTTATTGGTTATTGAACTACTGTACAGTGGACCACTTTTGAAGACTGTGCCTAGAATTGACTCAGCATCATCATCATCCTTTAATGGTCCACTTCTGGACATAGGCTTGGCCGCTGGAGCCTAGACTTTAAACGCTGTCGTTACTATAATAATTCTGTTCGTCTGTACTTGGGCACGGTATACAGACATCTGTTTGTATGTCATAATTTCCCACTCCTCCGCGCTAAACACAGTCATCCCTTAATCCCGGGGCTTGTGTTACAAAAACATTTGACGTATGCACCTAGGTTTCCGTTGATTTACTGTTTGCACACCTTTGCGGTTCGACGGGAGCTTTCTACGTCGAAGAGATAAAAATTATATTTGTTTATTATTTTTACTTTTAACAACCTTTTAAGTATTTTATCATACTTGTCGAAGCGCGCGTTAATGGTAGGTAGGTACCTAATGTTAATGAGTAACTTTTATATTTCAAATTTCACAGTAGAAATTACGGGAAATAGGACGATCAATGAAAAAGCGTGGGAACGGTGATGCAGATAATAAAATATTCGCGTTCAAACTCGAAGTCTATGGGCTTTGTTTTTTTTTTAACGAAGGCGGGGTGTGATGCAGCAATTGTTTCTGGCCGCAAAAACGGACGCACGTGTCTATAGCAGGTTGTACTGTTTTGTTTAAACAATTTTTTTTTATGTCGTAGTAGGCTTAGGGATGACACCTGCCGAGTCATTCATAAGCCTATGCGTAATCGTTCTGTCATTTCCACTGTTTCAGTGAGAACCGAATTTTGTGGTGAACGGATCGAAAAAAAAATGGTCCACGAATTTATTATGCACTAGGTACTTAGCTGTGGCCTGCGACTATACCCGCATATAAATATAATAAATAGCCTATAGCACTTGGCATGGATCTTCTTATTGAAAGAGACTTAATAGTGAAAGAGTTTTTAAGAAACAGATCACTAATATCTGAGAGCTCAAATTACCTACAAACACTTTCACAGTCACTCATCAGATCAGTGTCCACCGATAATTCTCAATTAATGCACATTATCTAGATCTACATAGCTCGTAACTTGCTCATAAAAGTTGTCCATAAATTTTTGAAGGTTTGTCAAATACCCCAATACACTTTCTAGTCCTTGCGATCCACTCAGTTGTTAGATAGGTACCTAGGTATAATAAATAAAATTATGATGCTTCGAATGGCTGTCTGTGACAAAACAATAAACCTCTTTCTAAATTTTTTTTGCATTTGTATTTGTTGTAAGCCTAAACGCAAATGCTTCCCACGCTTATAGTAAAATTATTATGGCCAAACGAATATAAAAACTTAACTTTCGCACCACCATGAACCGACAACGCATACTAATTTAAACTTTATGAATATGGCGTTATGATTTCTAATAAAACTATAATGAGTCAATTCGTATTTAAACCATTCATTGTTTTTTTAGCATTTGACGTTGACTGATCCAATTTGGCGCGAACTTAATTGTTCTACTATTAAGTTATAAACTACGAGTATTTTGTGTGTATTATGTGGCCCCGGTAATTTGGAAGGCTTGTGTGGGGACACAGGTCTTGGAAACATTATAATGAGTTGTGATGTGGCACACGTGGCGGCTACCACTCTCGAGAGGTATTTTAAAATCTTATTTTCTCCTCAATTAGTAAATAAAATACTCAAATGTTAAGTACATTCAATACAAAATATATCCCTTCAAATATTTCAACCTAAACAAACACTCACACAGTGAACTACCGTCTAAAACACTATTTAGAAAATCGTATTAGGTACTGACGTGCTTATGGTCCAGAATGTATGAAGCAAGCGATCGAGTCTGCTGCTGGCTAAAAACTTATCGTTTATTTTTAAATATTCTCATACTAAAACAATTCCTTGCACATACAAATATGAAGAGATAAATTATAGATTGAATAATGTTACTTGCAAGCAAAATAGACATGTAATTTGGCCGAAAACGCCGATTTTGTAAATACCTCGGAATATGGTGCCACTTTTGGAGCCCCTCGGAATTAGGTGACTTTACCTTAAACAAAAATTATTTTAGGTGCATTAATGTATGAAATATAAAAAATAATAGAGCATGAGAATTTTTATAAATGATTAAATTATTATGTTTTCGATGTAGGTACTTAACAAAGCATCAAAACATACCCAAAAGCAAAGTTTTATGAGCCATCCTTTGCTCTGCGGGAAAAGGTTTCTGATTACACTGACTTAATTATGATGATGACACTGATGCACTGATTTATGTAAACAAATTGAAACATTTATTTAGAACAGTCCCAAGACACATAATAAAACTTCTTCGGACATATTTTTTAATTTTGTGGCTTATCAAAACCATAATCACAAATCAAAAATCGACTCAAACGCTAAGACACAAGAAAAATGTTGATAGCACCCTTAAGTTAAGTTGTAGCTTTAAATATACATAATACAAATTAAATTTGTTGTCAACTAAAACAGGTTGCAGAACAGACTCTTGAGTTTTAACTTGGCTATAGGTTGGCGTATGGTGTTCACGTAATACCGCCATACATACAAGGGAACAAAGTTATACTTCTATGGTGTTATCCGAACTTTTATCGGATTATGTAATGTTTAAACGGAAAGCGTTAAGGTACTAATATCATTATCCTTTTACTATACGAATCTGCATTTACTCAAATAGACTTAACTTGCGTTACTTCCTTTTAGATGCGTTAATCTCTTTTTTGCGTTTGTGACTTTCACTTTTTATGTTATAGGGTTCAAATTAAACAATTTTTAAAAATGTCTTAAATTTTCCGTAACTCGTCATTGAAATGATAGCACCCTCATCCCTCAACCCTGTTAAATTACAGAAAAATATTTGATTTTACATAAACAAGCCACATTACATTGCCACGTTATCTATTATTATGTGCCCGGTGTACGATAGTAGGCTCATCAACTATTAGGTACATGAAACCTTAACTGAAAATTAAGTTTATTACAACACACCTCTGCCTGCCCATTCGGAGAAATACAATCGTAATGTTATGTCGATTATGAAGACATCAACCAGTACCTTCTACCAAAACCCTAGCCAGTAGCAATTACCACTACCACTATGATCTATACTAATATAATAAAGTACATATAAAGAGGAAAGCTTTGTTGTCGCTCGCGTGGAATTAGCCAAGCTGTGGGCGTCCACCAGTAATATAAATGAACAAGTAGGTACTACGATTGTTTATAAATGAACTCTTTAAAACGACCTTAAGTTATTGTTTACTTAGTTAGTTAAATCCAATTCTAGAATGCCTAAATGAGGAATAGCCTCATGAAATAGCTATCTAGTAAAAAAAAATGAATTTAAATCGGACTGGTATTTAGAGATTAGCGCGTTTATAGAAACAAAAAGAAAACAATAATTAAAAATCACTCTCCCACATAAACATAAATGGTGAAAAGTGATGTATTATATTGATAGAATAATACATTCTATGACGAGACTTCTGCCAACTTCTTTAGGGAAATACAGGCATTATATTGTTAGATAATTTTGTTAGTGAAATTACGTTAGACACATAGTTATGTTAGATAATGCATATCCTCTCTCTACAAGTAGAACGGTAGGCCATAGACACTCGTCCCTCCACAGACAATGCAGACCACCGCGCGCACCCGGATCCGATGGATTAGACGCACGTGTGCAGCTTTTTGTGCGCGCCAAGCGATTATTGTCTCAGATTATATTTTATTTTAATAGATAAGTGTTTTGGTGGTAGGATACTGTTCAGCTATTTATTTAAAATCAAACAAATATGCGTATAAATTATAACAACGTGAAATAAAATAAACAATGAAAATAAAGAACAAAAATTTAAACTAACAGTGTTGCCAAAAGTAGTATCTATTATGAAGGTACACTAGGTACCAATGGTTAAATGCTATGGTTAAATGGTTATGCTGCATGAATCTGTTGAGCTACTTTCAATAAATAATGGCTCAGAGCTAGCAAATACGTTTGTTTAGTGTCAAAAACGTTACCCACTGTTACACACGGGTCTCTCCCACAGCCACAGCTGCGATCTAGAGCATACTCCACCACGCTGCTCCAATGCGGATTGGTGGAGGGCTTTTGACACTGGCTTGGCCACTACCAAGCCAGTGTCAAATGTTCTCAAGCCATCCGAATGTCTTTGACAATTAGGCTTAACGGTTGTTTTCAACCGGGACCGATAGCTCTTGCCCTTTGAAGCACGGCAGCGCCCATGAAATGTTGCTTCTAGCGGTCAATCAATCCACAAACCGACCGCACCCGTCGTTGCTTAAACCTGTCGATCAAATTTAATGGTCGCGAGCCATTGGGCTATGGACTATGGACGCTTCGGACAGGTCTTATTAGGTCATAACCGCTAGACGGTTGCTCACAACGAAAGAATTATCAATGTAGGTACTTTGTAGCCCCATTCATTGCGAACATTTCAATGATCTCCGACGTATGCGGGATCACGCGGGGTGTATTGTTTCACACAAAGGATTACAAATCAATAAAATTGTTTGAATCAATTTGCATATCTAAATCTTGGCTGAATGAATGAAGTCCTTGGCCGTTTGCAATTTGACGCGCCAACTGACAATCGAAATATGAATCTTGAGTTTTTGTTGAAATTTGTAAATGGAACGGAATTGAAGATGCGGTCCTGACATTAAATTGAATATGAAAAAAACCACTTAGGACTTACTCGTAAAAAAAAGTCGATCCATCCATCAGATCAGAATTTCAGAAGTCTGAAATACGACAGACCACCTACATAATTATGATGCCGCTCCGATGAGGATTGGAGGAGGTTTTTGTGGTGTACACAGAGTATTTGTATTGGATTCATGATTCAATCAAATGCATACATATTCTACCACCTTCGCCCCACCGTTGCATCGACAGTGTTACGCCCTTTTCTATTGTCGCGGAACAACGGCTCGTCATCTTGCAGCCTATTATTGTACCTGTCAACTTTTTTTTTCGGAAACGGACATAGGAAACTGAGGTGCATGCTTCTCAGTACGGAATTGAACCTGTTAGCGTAAGGTGCAATCTTTTTTTTGCGCAACATCAATATGACACGCGCACTTTTTCAAATTCAGAGTCGTTTCTCTTATTTCGAAATTTAAAATCACGCGATTAAATTGTGACTGGTGATGCTAAATTATTTAATGTAAAAAAGAGAAGTTTGGAGTGAAAATTAATTTTTAATTGATATTTTAATAAACTCTTTTTATAATGAAATATCCGTGCCGGAGAAGCTTCAGCAAATATTCAACTGAGCTTGAAATGGAAATATGTAAGTATAATGATGAGGCTCATTCTTAAGAACTTCTAAACTTCTAAGACTTCTAAAAGTCTGGTGCGTTCCGGTTTAATTTCAACCCGGACTGTCTCGCGTTTCATGCCGAGTCTGAAGCCGAGTAGGTACCTTCACCAAACTAAGAAACACGCTTGCCTCCTCATCCTGTAATGACTGAATGAGAATCGCTAAAACTAATAACAACATTTGCAGTTTTAAATTGATACGACCAATTGGGAATTAGTTAGACGTGACGACGGATTGTGGCCCAGACATTTTTATCACCAGGCTTGACTCAATTCATTTGTAGAGTACCCACCTACTGACTATATTTCTAACTCAATCACAGAATAATAGTTAAGTACAAGCTCAATACACTCAATATAAAAGCTACTTAACCAGAATGATATTAACTGTCGTGTAACTGAATGAATAAATACTAGCTGACATTTTTATTTCGCCTAGTTAGATATCTTGGTAGTATAAGCTGTGAATTCCTCCTGTGTGAATTACGCTTGGAAGAAGAAAAAAACCTTTGTATCATAGACGTTTGATCATAAATATAATTAGTCAATTGCCTTAACCCTTCGCAATTCAACTTTATTTTAAATTCAAATTCTTAGAAAATAAATGAGCTTATTTCAATTTATGTGAGTCTAATAAATGCAAGTGCCTACTTGCAATCACGATGCAGTAAATTCAGACCTGAATCACGCGAAAAAGCCTATTGAAACAACGTAAAGAAAATTATTCATAAAAAAAATCTCCATCTATGACGCTAACGATACGACATGCATATTTATAAGAGTAAGTACGCCCTCGCGTGCACCTTTGCTTTATAAAAAAAAAAAAAACAAACGTCAAGAGCGACCCGGTTTTGGCGGGAAAACAACAACGCCATGTTGAATAATTCACGCGCGCGATTATACTTACAATAATGACCTTGCCGGCTTACAGAAATAAATTCCCCTCGGTATTGGCTAAAAGTGTGACAATAAACAGAACATATGGCCGCCATTTGTAACCTAACTGCCTATAAAGCTGAAAAGGAATTCTCGTGTTTGATTTTCTAGGTTTCAAACTGGTACCCAGTGCTTATAACTACCTACCTAAGTATCGAGACATACTTATATCTCTTTACTATACAGTATATTAATAAAATAATCGGTAGCGCGACGAGCGTTTATTTAAAAACCAATCGTTTGCCAAAAACTCAATACCTACCTGTAGTAAAATTAAGTTGATTACCTACGTTAGTTATTTTAGTTAAGTTAACCAACTTGATCTTGATTGAGTGTTTCTTTTTTCAAGATTTATTGAAACTTTATATACCACCTTAATTTATGTTAAAAGTCGATACTACAATAAATAGCTTCATTGATTCGGACTTTTTTAATGGACTTTTGCTGTTTGTCCTACTGGCGTCACTGATCAGGGTGTAATGGTGTAAGCGTGGCAATTGCGTAAAAGTTAAAAGTTTTCAATAATGACAAATTCGCTATCAAGAATTCGTCCAAACGTTTTGTGTTTTATTCTGTGGTGCGATTTTGAGGAAAGTTCGAATAATTCACTAGTCACCGGTCACTTTTCTGGTCGTCATGAATTTACAGTCTTAAACAATAGGTAAGAATTTGACATAATGATCGTAGTTCCATCGAATCGTAACTCCATCCATGAAAATTTAAGCAATTGCCCGAAATCTATATAATAAAAGGAGAAGCTGAGTGACTGACTGACATATCAACGCAGGGCCTAAACTATAAGGATTAGAAACTTGAAATTTTGCAGAGGGATTCCTTTTATAATGTAGGGGAGCACTAAGTAAGGATTTTTGAAAATTCATCCCCTAAGGGGGTAAAACGGGGGTGCAAAGTTAGTATGAAACTTTGCCATTTTTGAAGTCAAGTGGGCAACTCAAACGCGGGCAGACGTCGTTAATGGGTCTAATTTTACGCGAGCGAATCTGCGGGCGTCCACTAGTATAGTATAAATTTACAATAGACATAGCTAAATAAAAGTATGAATAACGCCCCTTATGTCCACAGCCTGCCGCAAGGACAGGGCGTCACCGTACTCCCTGGACTCGGTGGCAAGCATGAAGGAGAAGAGTAAGAACGCGGCGCGATCGCGGAGAGAGAAGGAGAACGCAGAGTTCCTGGAGCTGGCCAAGCTGCTGCCGCTGCCCTCGGCCATCACCTCGCAGCTGGACAAGGCCTCCGTCATCCGGCTCACCACCAGCTACCTCAAGATGCGACAGGTGTTCCCTGATGGTAAGGACGAAGCGCTCACAGAAATATGGCGTTGATAATTCGTGATGGACCGTGATAAACAGTGCCGGACGCGGTCGTATACGGATGGGTGACCGGTGACAAAGCTTATAGTACAAAGTAATTTCTATTAAGGCCTAACCCCTCAAATTCTGAGAGGAGACCCGTGCCCAACAGTGGGAGAAAGAAAGGGTGTGATGACGATGATGAATTTCTATTGGGCCAGTAGTACCTAGCCATGCAATATATACTCGTAGATATAATTTCTGTGATAGTTAGTGCAATTAGGTAAATGATGGACATGAAAGAAAAGTTAATTTCAATAGAGTTCATTAGAAAAAATGACAAACAAAACATTTTCAGCTACTTCACTTACCTAAACTAAGTATATATTTTCTGAGGTACAAGACAAGTTTATATAAAGTAATAATGAAATACATTCACAATGTTTATTGATGTAAATTTAGGTGTACAAATATATTTTTTTAAGGTTAAGAGAACTGATGGCTCCAATAATATCCTCATATACTCGATGAGAAATTAGTGTTGACAAAGGCAGATAAGTAGATAGTGGCCAAACATTAATTTTTCGTTCCTCGAGTTCGAGCGATTCAAAAATAGTGCAACAATATAGTCGTCAAATCAAACGCTTTAAAAACACTGTCTAATACTTAGACAAATCATAAAATAATGTTTGCTTGCTTATTAATACATTTATTTCACAAAGCCAAGCATGTATTTCAACATTATTTAAATACAACTTTCAGTACAAAAAATTTGTTAAAAGTTACAAGAAAGACAGATGACAAGAATGATAGAAATTAAAACGGGTTGCACTCCGGGAGTGCCGGCAGAAGTGAAAACTTGATTATTAACAGTAGGCCCAGGCATACATTTTCGCCGCGCCGTAGAGAGGGGATAGCTGTCTACTCTCCATCCGTCTTACGCTTTTTCGATCAGGTCACGTGTCCTGACGCGAGTTTAAGATTTTATACCCATTACAGAAAAAGTGCTCAACGCCGCTAAAGAAGTTTTCACTTCAAAAACTTTTTAAATCTCTGACACATCTCACTCTAAAAATCATAAAGAGTTCGTAGGCGCGTACAAACACAGCGTTTTTTTTTCGAATGGAATTTTGCTGTAAGGTCATATTTACCTTTACGGCGTCACCGAACAGGCTTTCAAGAATGTATTGATTTTCTAGCGACCTACAACGTCTGCGTAATTATCCTTATTATAGGTATATTCAAACCTAAGCTTAATTAATAATATCGCTTAAGAATATAGCTTAACTAATATTAAATATTTGTACACTTGTATAACCAGTAAAGTACATATATAGTTCCAAGCCTTCTTTTATAAAATCTTATATGTACACATACTTAAACAAATAAATGCATTTCATTCATGCATTTCATGAACGATTCATTCATAAGCGGTATTCACTGCCGCTTGCGACAGATAAATCCGTGTGGGTACGCGGCAACACTAAACCGGATTTCGATACCGCTGTAGGTAGAATACAAAGCGGGATACCGCGCTCAGCACGTATGAAGTTTAACACGTTAACTGCGAAGCGAGGCCTAAATCACCCCTGATGCAGCTTCCCTGTGGTGCGGCAAGCAAAACAGTGAATTTCTCTGTGGTGCGAATGGCATAACTTTGGTTTGGTCCAGTGTAGGAAAGAGATAATTATATATTTGAGATCACTAATGGTTCCCGGACTCGGTGGTGTACCTACCTTGGTACCGGATGTCTTAGGCCTCGTGCCGCACTGAATTAATATAATTTTAATGCAGTGCGGAACGAGGCTAAAACGTCCCATACGACCCAAACGACCAGTGTTGTGCATCACGTCGATTGGAGAGCACGTCCTTTAAAACACTCATAAATAAGTACAACATATATATTGAGATTTTTATAAAAAAGTATATTGATACTGATTTTTTAATGTTAATTCAAGTTCTAATAATTGTATTTTTAAAGCCCGAGGCAGAATAAATAGGACAGTTTCTTTTCTACTTCTGGTTGCCTTTTTTTTCTATTCTGTGAACCGCATTAAGATTTTCATATACAAATAGAAAGATAAACCTTATGCATAAACCGTAATCCATTATTTTCCAATAATAAGTCTGTAATAGGTGCCTCTTAATGGTATAGAATGGAACGCTTCGTGCGCGAGTCCGACTCGCACTTGGCCGTTTTTTTTTTCTTTATGGCGCCTTCAAGCACAATTTAGATTATTTAAAAAAAATGTATCCTTTGATAGCTTTGTGTTGTTTTGCCAGGTTTTGCCCTTAAAACGATCTAATGAGATATAATTGATCAAAATCGGTCAAGTCGTTGCGTAGTTAAGACAGTTTAAAAACGTCGATATTATTTTTCCCATCACTAATCGCAGCGAAAATTTGCCCTATTTCAGTGCGTTACGAGGTGTATAAGATCCCATATTTTGTTTTGCTAATAATTCCTAAACTAGCCATCAGATCCCGGGGCGACGGTGGATTAGGGTTCATCAATTCACTGTCTATATCAATAAGGACCAAAATTCTCATTTATCTTTGATTTCGCGCCAGAAAATGGATTTTAGTCTGTAAAAGGAGGTGGGGTCTAATAGACCGCGTGTCGCCCTAACGTCTGGTCACGGTACGGGCCGATTATACCTCGTGCCGCAGGAACGGAAAGTATGCAAAAATTGGTGCCGCAGCGAACGTGTTAATACTACTACTAAAGTCTGAAGTTGTTCACCTCTACCCACAGCGGTTGCAAATATGATGTCTGAGCAGGCACTTATCCTGGCAGGACTCGGGGACGCGTGGGGCGCCGCGCCGCCGCCGCCGCAGCCGCGCGAGCTGTCCATCCGCGAGCTGGGCTCCCACCTGCTGCAGACGCTGGACGGGTTCATCTTCGTGGTGGCGCCCGACGGCAAGATCATGTACATCAGCGAGACCGCGTCCGTGCATCTCGGGCTCAGCCAGGTAATAAAGAGATGATCAGTCGTAGAAATAATAACATGATGTAAAAAAGAGGAAGCTGCCATAGGTGCTGTAAAATTGAAGCCTCGAAAACGTACAAATTGGTAAGTATGTTTTTTTATGTTCAATTTGTTTATGAGCACATTTTTATTAAAAGCTTTTATTTAACTTCACTCGTATGTATCTTGTAAGTATGTATGTCCTGGAATCTTGCAATAAATATTTTACCCACTTCTACTGAAGCTATCGAGCTGAAATTTGGCAAATTAACGGTATAATTATTCTTAATTACACACAATATATTATGCATTGAATTTTATGTATGTGGGATATCTATAATATAAAAAATCGTTGGTCAGCCCAAAGGTATTTTTTTAACATTTCCAAACTGTCAGGTTGTTAGAGTGTTGCCGGGATGTTTTCGTGAAAAGGACTATAGATATTATTTTATACTATAGACTAGTGGACGCCCGCAGCTTCGCTCGCGTAGAATTAGACCCATCAACGACGTCTGCCCGCGTTCGGGTTGCCCACTTGACTTCAAAAACGGCAAAGTTTTATACTAACTTTGCACCCCCGTTTTACCCCCTTAGGGGGTGAATTTTCAAAAATCCTTTCTTAGTGCTCCCCTACGTTATAAAAGGAACCCCTGTGCAAAATTTCAAGTTTCTAACCCTTATAGTTTAGGCCCTGCGTTGATATGTCAGTCAGTCAGTCAGTCAGTCAGTCAGTCAGTCAGTCAGTCACCTTCTCCTTTTATATATATAGATATGCCACCTCCATCGAATTCAGTACTAAGAATGTGCTCATAAACAACTGAACATGGCGTTGTGTGCTTGCTCTGTATATACTATAAATAGAAAACATCAGAAAACGTCCCAATTGGGACGTTTTCGAAGCTTCACTTTTTAAAGCTTATTATCTATGAACACAGCTCTCACCTGGCAGCATTATGACAACATTTCCATACTGTCAATGTGTCAGTCTTACATAATGTCGGCCGTTATCGTATTGGGATTCAAAAATCGAATTTTAGGATAAGATCTGGTACAAGTCGTTTGTCCACAGGTGGAGCTGACGGGCAACTCGATCTACGAGTACATCCACCAGGATGACCACGAGGAGATGACCGCAGTACTGGGCCTGCAGGGGCCGCTGGCGCACCACATGCCGTCCATTGGGTAAGCCGCTTTCAGCGCAGGCCACGTCGACTATTTAATGGTACTGACTCCGCTTAGTTTAATATTTATTTATTTTATTTAAACCTTTAATTGCCTGTAACAATATGACGGACTTCATGCCTAATACTAATTATAATAATAATAATACTTTCGCATGGTTTCCACTCAAATTACCAGCCACATCTGTTCCCATGATGATATGCCACATGTACCTAACTGCGGAAAATATCGGGAACTAAATACAGAAATGAAAACTTTTCCAAATCATTGTCCACAGTTACCCAGTGGGGGGCACGTGGGGCCCCTCTGTGGACGTCGAGTGCGAGAGGGCCTTCTTCATCCGGATGAAGTGCGTGCTCGCCAAGAGAAACGCTGGTCTCACCACCGCCGGGTACAAGGTAAGCTTACCTAAGATAAGCCTGTAGGATCATCGACGTAAGCTTACGCTACCACCACAGTGACATGTCTGTCGTAACATCGCCTTTATGTATCTCTTTAAATTTCACGGGTCCAGATGTGGACCCAGTAATTTGGAAGGCTTGCGTGGGGACACAGGTCCAACACGTAGAGGCCACTTCGATGCATTTTAATAAGTTGTGATACGGTACACGTGGCGGATACCACCCTCGATCGACTGCACCATCAATTGGTACACGCGAAGGTGGGCCCCGCCAGATATACAGGAACTATTGCAAAGTAATGAAAACTATATTGGGTCTATTGTGGTGGATTTAGAGGGACTGATATACATATAGGCTATGGACTATGCCTGCCACAGATACACCTGATATACCTGCCATCCGGATCGTTACAAATCTATAAAGCAGCAGGTGGTGGCATATTATTATTTTATTATTATTACATAATAGAATTCACTCCTAAAACCAAATGAAGGTGATATAACAAGGCTTAGTTTTATCACAGAGAAAATAATGTATCTACTACGTATATACAGGAAGGCTTCGCACAAGTTTGACAACTGACTGCCGAACCACAGGTCCCAGGTTCGAATCCCGGCCGGGACAGATATGTAATTCGCAGATAAATATTTGTACTCGGGTCATGGATAACGTCCATCCTCTGTGTTGTTTTTGTGTGTGTCCAACAAGCCTAGTTACTGGGGTTGTGACTTGGCAGACTAAGCGTTTGTTTGTTAGCTATGTAACCTGGGGGCCTAGACAAGTGGCAAAACACTAGTAGAATAGAGGAAGAATAGATTAACATTAATTAATATTAATTGTATGGGATTGATATTCGCTTACGACTAATTAGTCGTTAGCGAATGTCAATCCCATACATTTGTTAATCCATTCTACTAGCGTTTTTGCCACTTGTCTAAGCCCCCTGGAGAGGTTCTTCTCTTTTCCCCTTCTTCCCTTCTACCCTTGATGTTAGTTTGTCCCACCAGGTGATCCACTGCTCGGGGTACCTGCGCGCGCGCCGGTTCGGCGAGGCGGCGGCGCCGCTGGGGCTGGTGGCGGTGGGCCACTCGCTGCCGCCGTCCGCCGTCACCGAGCTGAAGCTGCACTCCAACATGTTCATGTTCCGCGCCTCGCTCGACATGCGCCTCATCTTCCTCGACGCGAGGTCAGCTTTTAATAATAAATAAATATCTTGGACATTCTCACACACGGCCATCTGACCCCAATGTAGGCGCGAGCCTGTGTTATGGGTGTCAGAGACTGATATACATACATAGATATTTTAAATACATACTTAAATAGATAATATTAACATCCAGACACAGAACAAATACAAGTGTTCGTCACACGAATATTTGTCCTGAGTGGGATTCGAACCCACGACCTTTGGCGCAACAGACAGGGTCACTACCGATTGCGCCAACGGGCCTGTCTTTTTTATTGTCTTTTGATGACTTTTGAACGTAGTCGGATTATCCATCTACGCTTTTGAACCAAATTGCTACCAAATTTGGCCGGGTAATTAGAATGACATGCCAAAAAAAAAAGATAATCTCTTTTCTCACGTGGGAACGTTCTTATTATGCTCCAGTACATACGGATAAATTATTTTTATGTTATTGATATTGAAGAGGGCTTTTATAAAAACTACTGCAAATGATGAGGTTAAATCCAACACTCGTTCGCTAATAAATAAAAAAACAAGGAAATAGCGAGTAGGTATAAATAAAATAACACTAAATAAATTTGCCGCGTTAATAAAATCAGCGCCGACGCCCGCACCGGAACGCGACGCAAAGCGATTTCACGCCGCGAGAGCTTGAGGGATGCGCGGCGTCACGATTGATCGATATTTTCGATATCGATATATTTATGCTAATATGTAATTGCAAATCATTGAAACCGTACTAATTAGCAATAAACAAATTACGCCTGTACTTCCATTAAGGGGTAGGCAGAGGAGTACAAAAAACCCACTTTTCAACAGTTATGTTTAGGCCCCATGTTATACATAGGTTTCACTGAGACATACTCTCTGAGCTACTTTACCACATGGGTCACCCATCCACAAATGGACCGCGCGCGCCAGTGTTGCTCAACTCGGTCGATCACATACTATAGACGCGAGCCATTGGGTTTTTACAAATATCTTCAGGGTTCAGGGTTTTCATATAATGACATAGTTTCATTACCGTACCTCCTATTTATTATTATTATATCTATTGGCAGGTAATTTCAAATATTTTTGGACAAAATTTGATTCCAATAAAATATAATTACCTACCTATAATAATATGCGCGTCAGGCCAAGAAACTCAATTCCAAAATCTAGCATAAATATAAATCCTTAATTACCTCCAGACCATTTCAGCATTGAAAAAATCGATAAGTCTAATCCACGAGTGTTATTTTCTTCTCCCTAGCAGCGTCCAATGCCAATTTACTACCACTCATTTATTTAGCATTCCGCGAACCGATCGAACAATACCGGCTCTAGTGCGTTCTCCACTGCTCACGTTACGGTTGGAAATTATTCCGACACTCCGACTTACCTAGCAAACAACATGTATAGTAAACCATGTATGACATACATAATTATTAAGTAACTAGTGGACGCCCGCAGCTTCGCTCGCGTAGAATTAGACCCATTAACGACGTCTACCCGTCTAACGACTTCAAAAACGGCAAAGTTTCATACTAACTTTGCACCCCCGTTTTACCCCCTTAGGGGTGAATTTTCAAAAATCCTTTCTTAGTGCTCCCCTACGTTATAAAAGGAACCCCTGTGCAAAATTTCAAGTTTCTAGCCCTTATAGTTTAGGCCCTGCGTTGATATGTCAGTCAGTCAGTCAGTCAGTCAGTCAGTCAGTCAGTCAGTCAGTCACCTTCTCCTTTTATATATATAGATTAAAGTTACTCTCACAGAAATAGAAAAATGGTGAATCAACTTTTAGTTTACCTATAGTTAAGTCTTAGATTATAAGAGTTAAGTATTTTTATGAATATAAAATAACAAACTAGCTGGCACCACCCATTCATTGCCGCCCATAACAACTGTGATTGACTTTGAACAGCACTCAATGGACTAGGATGGTTAGTCCAAGTAGAAAAGAGTTAGAGTTAGTTATAAGAACGTAAATTATAAATAAAGATCATCGCCACTTAACACTTGGTTAGTATCGAATCTTGATAAATACTGTGTCAAAATATTATTTAACCACACATTTCTAGCCTTTTATGCTTAACTAGTGGACGCCCGCAGCTTCGCACGCGTAGAATTAGACCCATTAACGACGTCTGCCCGCGTTCGGGTTGTCCACTTGCCTTCAAAAACGGCGAAGTTTCATACTAACTTTGAACCCCCGTTTTACCCCCTTAGGGGGTGAATTTTCAAAAATCCTTTCTTAGTTGCTCCCTTACGTTATAAAAGGAACCCCTGTGCAAAATTTCAAGTTTCTAACCCTTATAGTTTAGGCCCTGCGTTGATATGTCAGTCAGTCAGTCAGTCAGTCAGTCACCTTCTCCTTTTATATATATAGACTAAGCAGTTAAGGATAGAAAATAACTTTTCCTCAACATATTTTCAACATGCCATGCAATGGTTCTAAAACCGAACAAGTAGTCGGACTACAGTGAATTGAATAATAGAATAGATTAGAATAGTTTATTTCGCACAACAGTTTCTGCAACACATATGAACATAAAAACAATGGTAACCAATACTTATAATTATTGATAACATAGCAGTAAAACATTTATGCTATGTTGCAGCAACTACCGAACAAAAAAATTCTGCACTCAGCCTCTTTACAGTCGTTCGGACTGATATTCCGTACAGCCTATTATTGTCCAACAGCTTTCCCCATCTCAAATAAAACTTACCTCATTAAACATGGCGAGAAACTGACAGACTCAAAGTAGCTACTCTCTTGAACACTATGGCTCGTTTTCCAATGGGTATTGAAACTGTTGGAACAAAAATATTTGAATTTAATTTTTAATATAGCGTCCAATATAGTATTAATTTCCGAACACTGGCAGAGTCAATTATCATAACTTTCGGCCTGTCCTAATTCGCTCTTCGCTGCGACCCATAGACGTCCCACTGCTGGGCACGGGTCTCCCCCACAGACACAGCTGCGGGTGGTCTAGAGCATACTCCACCACTGCTCTAATGCGGATTGTGGAGGGGTTAGTTGCCAACCCAGTGACTCTCAAGCGACCCGAAGGTCTTCGACAAGGCTTAACGACTGTTTCAAGCATTGAAAACAACCGGGACCGACGGCTTTACGTGCCCTCCGAAGCAAGGAAGCGTCCATGAAATTTTGCCACCAGCGGTCCCATCCACAAACCGACTTAACTTTTCTTTTCTTTCGATCACATTGAATCGACGCGAGCCATTGGGCTATGGACGCTACAAACGCTACGCTGTCCTTGTAAGGCTGTAATGTGTGGGGCTAACTAGCCCCATATATCTGTCATCGTCACGGCGGGCTGCGTCGTATCGTGTCGTGTCGTCTATGGAAAGCGCCAAGTTCACGGTTTATTGGTTCACGCCAATCAACTGCGCAGGCTTCTCGGAACAAATGCACCTCACTCGACTCCTATCGACTGTGCTTCAAATCCTTACTAACTAGAAACATTTGAAATGTTATAAATTAGAATTTGTATGGTAAGCCATGCATATACCTACCACATATCTGTACTAATATTATAAAGCGGGAGATTTTTTGTTTGTTTGTTTAAACGCGCTAATTTTTGTTTTTGTACTTACTAGATAGCCATATTATATATTTAATCTTTTATCAAATAGGTTCTATGAATAGACAAGTATACTAGTATGTTAATAGATTAGTTCAAGTTATTTGTTCTGTGTAGTTATATATTTTAGTTAAGAATGCCCATTCACCCTAAATGCAGCGAAATTTAAGATATCATGAAGATGAAGAGAAGAAGATTTAAGAATCACTTTTCTTAAGTATTTAATATTTTTTTTGTATACCAGTTGATCATTGGACAGCTAGTTTACGCTTTCCATTTTTTAATTTGTTATTTTTTGACATGAATCAACATGGATATAACTGGTGATTACAATACCGATTTTTCAAATAAAGTATATTTTAGTATACCGGATTTTAACACGCTTTTATTAGCTTGGTATGTATGTATGTATGTATGTAACGGAAACATCACTTCAGAACGTCGGCGTTGGATTAATTTGAGACTTTGCACACCTATCTATATCTACAAAAGCGTTACTACCTAATATTCTAGTGTCATCGCTAATTATTAGAACACCACATCCCTCTCTTGAAATAAGTACATCACTTAAAAATATCGATAAAAAAACTACCCTGTGACAATTTGAGATCCCCTAGAAAAGCACTCACTGCGCTCTCATCCGAAAAAACTGTTGACACAAAAGAACCTGATCGCTTCCGCCAATTACCGCACCATAGACTATAGAGCACGGCTTTGTTTTTAAAGGAGGGAGCGGTGATGGAGGGGAGGCACTTTGGCGGTAAATCTGTGACGCAACAAGGACTGGTAAAATCGAAGTGTACTAATAAGACTTGGGAGTTTATTTTTTAAATATTATTTACGAACATATTAATACGCGTGTGAACATATTAGTAGCCTGGAGAATGTCATAGGCTATTTTTTGTCCCAAAAAATTGTATGGTTCCTTTGAAATGAACAAAACTTTGATTGAATCGTTAGCTTCTTTGGTGTAGCTTCCCGTTGATAAAGGTAAGCTACACCAAACTAACTAACTACCTACCTATTTATTATATTTTAAAACGTCCTTTGATGGTAATCCTGTACGGAAAATAAAGCGGGCGAAGCCGCCGGAAAAGCAACTCAACAATCATACTGCAAGCTCTAGCGGTCTACAGCTCGTTTATTTTTTATTTTCATTCATTATCTTTCGTAATTCTAAATTCAAATTAAAACCTACTTAGAATGACTTCAATTCAAATTAAAACATACTTAAAATCCTTACCGAACCATTTTAGAACTTTCCCGTGCCAGCCAGCAATTCAGCAGTCAATATTGCTGACTGTCGTCGTTACTAAGAACAAAGAGTAAATATAAAAACAAATTTCTTGAATGTTATTAAAATGAGAAATAATCGCTGGCTCAGGAGGTATTGCGCTGACGCGCGCGGAAGCTCGTCTCACGCTGTGGCACGTATGGCCACAGATTCATTTATTAATGCAGATTGAAAAGTACAGTTAAATTTCTTTTTTTTCTTTAAATACTTTTGTCTTTTATACGATTTTTGTCTTGCATGTGTCTTAAAAATCTGTTATTTTCAACAATACGTTTTACTTACCTACTTTTTCTTTGCTTGAACGCGCGATTCACTGGAACCTTATTACTTAATGGAACACATGAGGGTTTATTTCCAGATAAGCTTAGAATCTTCCAAGCAAAAATATACGTATTTAAACTTGTACCTATGTATGAAGAGTAGGTAGGTAAATCCGCTTATCCCCAAGTTTGCAGAAAACTGAACCAACTTTTGTTGCCCCATCAGCCAATTTTAAATGTGTATTTTTGATTGTGTGTAAAAAAAGTTTCCATCTTCAAATGGAACTATAATGTCTCGACATTTTGAAGTCGGTTCGAGGACGTGCAAACACTCAGCATGCCCGTTTTCTACCTTTTTTGTAGTCCGACATGGTCTAAGATGCATCTTTAAGTGCAGTGCTCGAAAAGCTGTCTCATTTGTAGCAAAGCATCGTCTAGGTCAGTGTTTCTCAAACTGACATCCGTGGGAGCAAAGGTCTAAGCTATAATATAGGTTTTATTTAGTGTTCACCAAGTACCCCCCCCGCAGCTGTGTCTGTGGGGGAGACGCGTGCCCAGCAGTGGGACGTCTATGGGTCGCAGCTAAGTACCCACCACGGTCACCCAGGGTATCCATTTCCATTTCACAATTGTTTTTTGATCAAATGTGTGTAGGTTGCAATGGGCTCATCTATTATTCCGCCAATCACTTATTTATGGCTTTTAGATAAGAATTGTAGACCTTGTAACATTTGTAACTTGCACATTTAACTATTTATTATATACTGTTTTTATTGTGAGTAGTAGGTACTGGAGCTTGACTCTTACTAACTGAAATAATAGAATTACTAACTGGACTATTACTAACACTAACCAACATGATGAATTGTCACTAAAAGTCCCTACCCCAGTAACAAATACAAACAAACCAGCACCAACTAAATACACCAACTAAGTAACTAACCAACTAATGCTCATATTAAAAACCTTTTTTAACGATTACGGGATGGGATTACTGCGTTGGACCCTTTTAGGACCTCCTCTTTAGCGAACACTACACGAAGTTTTCACGCGAAAGTACCGCGCACCACCTCGAGGCCTAGTGATTGCGGGGACGTGTCCACATTGCATGTCCCATGTCTGGCGCCTAGATCTCATTTATTATTTGTCTTAAGACGGCTAGAATAGGCTTTTATTTCAAGAAATAAGCTACTAAGACCTTCGATCAATTAGATCGAAGATTAAGACTGATAGTACTCATAGTACTCAGTAGATGTAAAAAAATCTTGTGGTAGTTTATTCGCCTACCACAATATTTTCTCATTTACTCCTGGGTTTTAGTAGGTATTCTCATGTTCCTGGCAGGACGCGTAAAGGCATTTCCCAGCGAAAAAATGGTTGGCTGTAGAAAATGCCATCAGACACTGTTCCATTATTTTTCTTTTAGAAGTATGTATGTACAATTAATTTGCAATCTTTCAATAGAATAGTATTAAATGTTTGAGAACTTCTGACAAGCGAAGGGTTGCGTAATTACCACTCGTCGGTCGGATGTCGCTCGATGCAAATGTTTTGTGACTACACAAAACTACTACACGATGCATCTCGGATGTCGGTACTGTTATTAAAACTAGTGTCGCATAAAAACGTAGACAAACACAGGGGTCACAGGGGTGTATAAAGTTTTTTTCGTTTCGTCATCGATATAATGGACAGTAAAAAATGGGAGTGATATGCGTTCTGACTGTTGAAACACAGTCTGATTAAAGTTCACCTATTGCTTAGTAATGAGAGTCTCATATTAGTTAGTAAGTACTTACTTAGGTATATATTACTAAAAATAACTAACAGAACTAGTCCATATAAACACTAACAATCTAGCCAACTCATATTCCTACTAAAATCTTTTACTAATATAACTAGACTCTACTTTCTCAGTGCCTCTTCGAGTCTTGTCCTGAGTTAGTCACATACTATTGTGACTAATTCAGGACAAGGCAACGGTGGGGTGCTGAATGCTCATTTACTATATTATAAGTATCATTAAAACAGTTCTAAGGAGGGGCTCATGCACTACAGTTGGGAGCGCACATTTAAATAAAACAGTCATATTATTATCTACATCTCTATTTATTGCAGTATTATAGAGCCTATACCTATGATAGAGAAATGTTTACAAAATCAATCGAAAGAAAAAGAAAAGTCAGAAATATGGATGTTATTTATTTATATTACGTGTCATAAAGTATCGTTTAAAACACGTAATATATATAAATACTGGTATATAGAGACTGGTTATCACGAGTCTTAAAATAAATAATTAAAATGTACCTTCACAGCTAACAGTGCTAACTAAAGCAGCTTGAGCTTGCAGCACCACCCATCCGCTGCCGCCCATGACAACTGTGACTGACTTTGAACAAGACTCAATTAGGGACTGGGATGGTTAGTCCAATAAGTTGAGAAAGTTAATTAGAACATTAGTTGGTCAGTTCGTTAGTAGGTACAAAGACTGGGGGACTGTTAGTGATAGTTAGTCCTGTTAGTTAGTGTTAGTAATAGTCCAGTTAGTACTTGTTAGTAGGAGTCTTGTTTTAAGTCAGTCACAGATGTGTTGCTACCCTTGAGGACTAAGATGGTCGCCTCTAAAGAAGTGTAACCGGAAACCACACCTTTCCAACCGGACCATAATTGCTGCTGTGGCGGGCGGTGGTACTGCCCCGGGCGAACTCTATATGGAACCAATTAGCTTTCATATAAAACCTATTTGGTTCCCTATAGGCTCTACCACGTATAATGACTACCATCTCAATTAATATTAGATTAAGATTACACCCGAAGCACCGTCGCTAGTTCTTTTATGGTAATCTATGACTACAACATCCCCATATAGAAGAGTCCTACCAATTTGGAGTGACAAACGTTCCAATCCATATCTGGGATCAGCCAGATGCATATCAGACCGCCGTATAAGCAGGGCGGCCATCTGTCTCAGGTGCTATACTGCTATCTCACGGAATAAGGTTACTGTTTTGTAATTTGACGCATTGTTGTGATCAGTTCTGCGAATGGAATTGCTTGCTAAGGCGATGTCAGCGTTAATCAGCTAGCGTCATAGGTTTTCAAGTCGACTCTATGCCTATGAATAGCTCTATGTATTTTTTACACTAAACTAAGGCCTATTCAGACTAAAGCGATAATCGCTACCGCCTGCGGCAGAGAAAACTTTAAATTATCCATACTTCCATACTAATATTATTAAAAATGTGAAAGTAACTCTGTCTGCCTGTGTGTCTCGCTTTCACGCTAAAACTGTTGAACCGATTTAAATGAAATTTGATACACAGATAGTCTAGAGTCTGAGAAAGGACATAGGCTACTTATTAATTGGAAAAAAGTGTTGTAAAGGGTTGAAAAGGGAGAGAAAGTTTGTATGAAAGTATTGTCATTTTCAGAACTAGAAGCATACAATTTATATTTTAGTCTGTTGATTAGATATAAATAAATATAGCATTCAAAGTTTGTAAAATGTTACCTTTAAGGGTGTAAATAAATAATAATATAAATAAATATACAAACATACACATTTACGAAATCATTTCAAATTTGTGGTGCTAAAGTTAACGCGTTAAGAAGAATCTATTATTATATCTAATTCCACGCGCGCGAAGCTGCGGGCATCCACTAGTAAGTAATAAATAAGTAAATCTAGATTCTAGATATAATTCTTTACGTAAAACGATTTGACGCGGGCGAAGCCACGACGAGAGCTAGTATTCCTATAATATTGTATAGGGCTTTCTGTTGTCTCCGCAGGGTAGCGTCGCTGACGGGCTACGAGCCGCAGGACCTCATCGAGAAGACTCTGTACCACTACATCCACGGCACCGACATCCTGCACATGAGATACTCGCACTGCACACGTAAGTAGTGACTACAGCTCGCGGCACGAAAGATTAGCTTGAACGAAATCCAGAGATAGCTGTGCATGGGGTATGCTGCTGGCGAACCAATCAGAACGACTTACAACGCTCGCCGCTCGCGCAAGACGATACCGTAAATTCGACTTCTGCGTATTCAATATCCGAGCTAGACTTTCATGCCGATCAGTATAAGTATATTTTTACACATGCAATCTGTGGGCCAAGTACTACCACCACAATCCCAACATTCTTTGTCCGACTGTTGGGCACGGGTCTCCTCTTAGGATGGGATGGATTAGGCCTTAGTCCACCACGCTGGCCAAGTGCAGATTGGCAGACTTCACATGCCTTCGAGAACACTATGAAGAACTGTCATGCAGGTTTCCTCACGAAGTTCACCGTTACGGCAAGTGACGTTTAACTGGTTTAATCGCACATAACTTAGAATATCATTGGTGCGTGCCGCCTGAGTTAGAACCCGGACCGCTCGAGTGAGAGGCGAGTTCGAAAGCCACTTGGGTGTTACCGCTCGTGCCTCTATTTTTATATTTGTTTTTATTTATGGATATATGTATATAAATATAAACCATAACTGTTTGTTTGTGCCCAGTCCATTAAAGTTCGCCATCCAGTCCAATGGCTTTGAAGTTTTTGATGATGACATTTTGGATGGCGATATCCTTAAATTCATCTGGATGCAATATATACAATCCGAGATAAACATTCCGTTTGTGCATCAGAACATAACAGTTGAGTCGCATGCCCTTTTTTTTATTGTCGAGGGGGAAACCTTCAAAAGGTACCCGGTGCCGTGGGAGCAACACAGGGTTATGTGGGATTTTTACCGCACTAAAACCCCCCGGTGGCCTTCCTCGGCACTATGTGGAGGACTCCGGGATCTCCAACGGAACGCAACCGGAGTCCTTTTAGCGCGGTGCCCTTCATTCGGGTCCTGCTTGGGAGGTACTGCCCTATCCCTAATCTGCCCTTGTTACGACGGTATGCGGCCACTCATACCGTCGTCTTGCTCGGGGCTACTGGGTGGGCGGTTTGAGCTCCCACTCTAGCCGCCCGTAACCCCGAAAGCCCCCTAGCTACAGCAACGGCTGACCTAGTACACTCTCCCCAGTACTGACGAAAGGCCAAGTGACCTCCCGCTACTACCGGTTCCTGACCAAGTCCGGCGGCTGGGTGTGGATGCAGAGCTACGCCACCATCGTGCACAACTCGCGCTCCTCGCGTCCCCACTGCATCGTCTCCGTTAACTACGTGCTGAGGTATGCAAAAGCAAATTCATTTATTACGACAAAAATATAAATATGAATAAATATTATGGACATTCTCACACACGGCCATCTGACTCCAAAGTAGTCGCGAGCCTGTATTATGGGTGTCAGAGACTGATATACATACATAGATATTTTTAAATAAATACTTAAATAGATACTATTAACATCCAGACATGGAACAAACACAAGTGTTCGTCACACGAATGTTTGCACCCACTTTTCATTAGTTATGTTGTCCCATGTAAAAGGTGAGCCTATTGCCATACACAGGGCACAAATCCAGACTCTGAGCAGTTACCGGGCATTTCAAGCAGATAAACCCAATAGGTACCTAGTTGTTGCCCCACCCGAGGGTCGAACCCAGACGTCTAGCTTAGCAGTTCAAACAACACGAATTCGCCTTGTCAAATATATCACCAGTTTTATTTTGTTTCAGTGATATCGAAGAGAAGCATTTACTCCTCAACATCGACCAAGGGCCGCCGAAGCTGAGCAACCACGTGGAAGTCCCGCCCCACGTCCCCACCACCACCACCGCCTCCCCACAAATACCACACATCAGACACACAGATAAAATAAACCACATACACTTGAACGAAAGCGACTTCAGCACAGACTCGAGCGGCGGCTACAATTACCCGGAATACACCCTCCCGGTCATACCCTCATACGAATCTCAAGAAGACTACCACCAAAACGGAACCTATCCAGATCTCTTCTACAGCGAAAACTACACAGAACCCGAAGTCTTGCCTAATTACGTGAATTATCCACAAAACCAACGTCCCTTCTCAGCGAGTTCATCCTCATGCAGTTCAATAGAAAGCTCTGAAATAAACCAGCAATATAATTATACGAATCTAATCTCCTTCTACAACAGCGGTCAGACACAAAATGGAAGACCGGTTGACAGCAATTTTGGCGCCAACTTCGGCAAGATGACGCCGCCAGCAGTGCAAGAGGGCGCGTATACGAGCGTCATTGTAGATAATACGCAGCAGTTTCATCATCACGGCGGAGGAGTCAACGAGTATGTGCATTGATACTTAGGAATCATAGAAAAAAAAACGATTATGACGTCACGTATAAGATGTTAGCGCGAGAGTAGCTGATGTTAGGTTATGTAACGGAGCTATAAGTGAATTTAATTCGCATTTTTAAGTATACTTAATAACGAGAACAAGGAATAGAGCTCGTTCTCGAAAGAGTTGGTACTGTTCGCCCTACTGGCCCTTACAGCGTCACCGAACAAGAAAGTAGCGCATGATTTTACATCTTCAGCGATTGCAGCGCAGGTTGTCTATGACCATTCTTCAACGGAGAGTTTGTTTTTAAACGGTTTTATTTAGCTTGCCCTGTAAACAAGTAAAACCACTTCTTATGTAAATATTGTAAATAATAGTTACTCTAATAATATTTATAAATACATAAATGTATTAGGTTATCTCGTTATTTTACAGCTACATAGATAATTTGAGTTTATATTGTAAATTTAGAATCGTGTCAATAAATTTATAGGCAAAAATTTCAAAAATAACTGTGTTCATTTTTATCCTGTAAACAAGTGCTGAAATAAGTACGAGTATCTGTGTATGTATAGCGCTTAGGATTAAGGTCCATACCATCGATTCCCATATCTGCACCTTATTATGAATACAAACCGACCCATCTTAGTGACAGCTATATAAACTTGAAACTTACTCATCCAGCATTTACCTACTTTTCCGGACTCGACAATAATGTACCTACTGTTAATGTAGGATAAAAGCAGATATGTAATATAATATAACATTAAATCAAATCAAATCTCAAGTCTTAGGTAAACTGTCCGATCCGTTTAACTCAAAGATTTTCAGGAAACAGCATTCAGTCATTCGCACGCCCTGATTTGTTCATTATAAAGATGAGAAATGACTTCACAACAATTAATCCGTATTATGCCAGCATTACTTAGGTGCATTTATAAAATTACAACTTGTTAGTATTGGCGCACGTTTGTAAAAAACGCACATGATAGGTGCTTGCATACCTACCGACCTACGTGACTATCGCCAGCTTTTTAAGTTGCCAAATAACTGCTGGAAATGCAGTACGTTGCACAGGTCATTGGGAAATTAAATTTAAACACACATGGTTTTTTTGCGAAATAAACAAAAAGTTGCGTTCAATATAATTACAGTTTCACTTGAGAATACATAAAGTAGGTATCTAACCGCGCCGGAAAATTTCATAACTATCTACCTATACATAGTAATATGTTTGTTTTGATAAGCAGAACTGAAATGATACCTAAATACCTGTATGATATAAATAGCTTCGAAACTCCAATATCCCTTATAGATTCATCACTCCTTATTAGAGCTCTACGCCGTAGCGTTGCTGCCTCATAGAGACCTACAAAAATCATCTCAAAATAGACTTTTTTGAATGAAATAAGTATAATATATTATATTGAATCGACTTAGTTTATTTTTATGTACAAATAATAATATGGCTTAGATGTCTATAATGATACCTACGTTTTCAGGCAGTAACAACAAGGCAAAAAAAAAACTGATAAACGAATTTATAGAAGCTGAAGAATATCAAGTTAGAGACAATAAATAGTGTACATTATTATGAAAATATTAACTAAACATGCTACAGAGTGGATCTCACGTAGAGGTTACCTTACTAGATATTCTGATAATACGTTTATCCAAAACACTAACAAAAGCTTACCATCAATGTCAGTAATATTAATAGTTATTATGTATCATAAGACTATTTCCAACATTTTAGTCGATAACTATAAAATTAATAATCTACTAAATAACTTTATTAAAGTCAGATCCGGTAAGGCGTTCAAGTTAAGTTCGATCGTATAAGTACATATGGGTTCGCCAATGAGCCCATATTCCAAGATATGAAACAACAAAAAATGACATCTGAGTTTTGTCTTATCTAGTATATCTATCTGAAGAATCATTTTACTTTTGAAGAATCATTTAGGTACTTTATTTGAGATCTACTATGTGATAATGTAACTTGTAAATAATTCGCTAGCTAGCTAGAATAATCGCATTTAATTATGCCAAATTATCATTTCAATCCATCAAGCGTGTACCTAATTAAAATGTTTGATGAATCATAATCTAAGATGGTGGGTTGCGTTTTACTTTCCTTTGTAAACGTTTATCTATTAAATATAATATTGTAAAAATATTTATACTTTAAAAACTACATTACGCGGCATTAAATATGCACGGCAAATATAAAAATAGTACTTAGTAGAATATGTATTTATTTTATTTGTAAAAATTGGAAAAGATACTTTCAATTATACAACATTATTTTTATTTTAAATGGCTGCTCTGAGCTCTATCCAACGTTTATTTTCATTGTACAGAAAATGAAAAGCAATGTTGTATATTTATGTATGTTATAATCTATATTTTTTTTATCTGATTTGATTATGGTGTTTGTAGTGAACAGGTAACCTTCAGCCCCATGTCGCTAGGTACAGATTTGATGCGCAATTTAGATAATGTATGTATGTCGGTAGACCCAACATCTTTAGGTACTCTAGAATCAATAAGTTCAATTTCGAAATCGAATCGAAAATTCGATACCATACACTAACATTAACTACCTACAGTAGAATTGAGAATCTCCTCCTTTTTTGAAAGTCGGTTGAAAACTAGTATTGTTCTTTTAATCGTTAGTTAATTTCCCACAGCACAGCAGAGCTGGAGCTCTACTGTGAATGAATACCCCGACAGATTCTATTTAATATTCTATATTTTTCCACATTCGACCGTGACTGTACAACTTTTTAGATAGTCTGTTTGTTTCTACATAACTAACCTATAGCAACGACTTTGTGAATTGTATGTGCCATGAGATGTGTATGGAGTCTACTAGTCTTTAATGTAAAGATCATTTATGGAGGTTTTTAATTTACATTTTAACAGTTCCTTTTAATAGCCTTTCCTTTGTATTTGAGAATATTTAGTCTAACGGCCAATAGATATATTGTCTACTTAAGTCTACTATAAATTACCTTATCACGTCAGTGTCTCCGCTTTACCCTGAAATATGAATTATAGACCATTAAAGAAGCTTTTATTTAACTTCACTCGTGTGTATCTATGTATGTATGTCCTGCGGAATTTGGCAATCAATATTTCACCCACTTCCACTGAAGCTATTTTTATTGAAAACTAGCTGTACCCTGCCACGCTTCGCTGTGGCACATTGTGATTGAATGGTTTCGAAATGAGAAACAAAACAAAGAATACATGTCATATAAGTTTAATTTTGCAATACTTGTGGATATACAATATTTTTCGCGGATATGTGACTGATGCAAAAATTAGATAAAAACAATCCTTGATGCGGATTATATTATATCATGCTAAAATTTCAGCTCGATCGGTGCAGAACTTTTTGAGTTTTTGAAGCGTACACAAACCAACATAACATTTTTATATATATAGATTAATGTCGTGTCAGTCGTCTGTCAGCAAATACAAAACGGTTACGAAAGACGAATGTGAATTAGAAATGTAACTATACCAAGTACCTTGGTCTAGTTAAATGTCTATTATTTAAATTTAAAACGACTAATTTCTTTTATTTTCACAGTATGTGACCTACCTAAGTAGGTATCGAGACCAAAATCCGTAACATATTTTTATTTAATAAACCTTATCCTTATTTACTAAGACTAAGTATATTTATGCAATAAAGTAGATTTTAATCAGCGGTGTCACGTAATTAAGTATTTTGAATAGTTTTGTTTAGATGTGCATAGAAATCATTTATTTAGATTTTTGGCGAGTATTGAACAAACAAATTGTGATATCCCAAACATATTATTTATGATACGAAAGAATAAAAACGATTGAAAAGAAATTCTGTATTTTAATTTAAACTTGATATTAGTTTTAACTCAAGATATTATGTAAATACCTACAAGTGAAGTGCTCGTATCTATTTATGTATGTATTTAAAAATATATAGGTATATATGTATATCAGTCTCTGACACCCATATCACAGGCTCGCGCCTACTTTGGGGTCAGATGGCCGTGTGTGAGAATGTCCAAGATATTTATTATTATTTATTTATTATTATGTTACATGCGATACAATGCCCATGAAATGCGGGCACTGCGGTCCTTAACTCGGCCTATCACGTACGATCGACGCGTGCCCTTTGAGGATTTCAGTATATCGTGACAGAACTAGAACAGAAAAAACAGACACGGTTGTCACCATTGTCGATAGATAGCATGTCGTGTCAGATATTAGTGAATAGGTGACAAAATTATCTTAATATTTCTTGTGTACGTGTGTGTGACAGGCTGAATAGATGTTGATGAAATTTTTTGTGTGTTCAAGGGGATTCGAGAATGGTTTAGTTTAGATTCACAATTTGCTCCAATGGAAAATGTTTTTTAAACATTACCTATTTTAGTATTAATGTATAAATTATCATTTACATGAAGTGTCGCGTCACTGACATTTCATATGGCAGAACAACGGTTGCGGGGTCAGCTAGTATTTATATAAATATGTACTAGGCGATAACCACGATGATGACGATATATTATAATAAGAGATTGTGACTCGTCAATGATATTATTACTATGGCCTGCCATCTGCTATCACAAACAACTTACTTATAAATCTACTCAACAACAGATGGCGCTGAGTCATGTAAAAACAAAAGCCGCATTCTAGCGTAGCGATTTGTTAGAACTCATCCGTCTTATGAAGCTTAAATTACTATAATTAATACTAATACTATAAGAAACAAGAATTACTTTTAATGAGGAATTCAAATTACTCTTGTGTGAGTATTGTGTACGTGACAAACACGTTAGAAATTTAAATTACCCACCATCGAAGTAAACGCATCTGAAGCGGCGCATCGTTTGGAGTCGTTTTGAAAAAAAAAATGCACTATTATATTAAAGGTTGGGATTTGGAGGGAATAAATATACTTTGAAAACTGTCGTTAGTTTCAGACATATATGGGTGTATACTTTTAACGAATTTATATTATAAAATGCTCTTTTTATTATACCTTGGAAGATACGCGTTTCGTGCACAAAATTGGTGCAAAACTAGCAAAATTATTGTACACGAAAAATAAACATCACATTTGGAATCGTTCTCACTAAACACGTATCGTAAAATTATATTTAGAAAAATACATCAATTTTCACCCGTACACACATACATACATCCCTGTTGTTAAATAGTAAAAGATCTAACTTATTTATATGCAACAGTGATTTAGCCGATTACCAAATATTCGGCGGTACTCTCAGCTGACTATTCATTATTATTTATTTAGTTAGGAATTAAGTATTAATTATAAAAAAGTGAGATTGTAAAATAAGGTTTTATTTGAAGAGGGCTACCTAATTATACTCCTACGATCCTTTGAAAAATCCTTATATACCTGCAATTTCGACTTCGCATTCAAGGTCAGAGGTACTTTGGTGCCGCGTCGTATACTAGGAAAGAAGAAAGGAGCAAAGACTGGTGATAACATAGATATACGGGATTGTAAAAGTACCAATTGGCACGTTTTTGTCCACTGCTTATGAGCACATTTTTTAGCACTGAATTCTATATTTATTTATTTATTAACAATAACTTACCACTAACATCATAGGACTGTGCCTATTGCGTTAGCGTAAACATAACCCACAGTCAGCACTGCAGTCAGGGTCACTGACCACCGCGTCACTCACATTTATTACAAGTTTTACACACACAATTATTTTTTCTAAGTATTCTCCTGCCGAACTGCGAAATACATACATAAAGGCGTACATAATAATTATATCTATACTAGGATTTCATGCCACTAATTTGTTGAGTAAAGTATTCTATGGTGGCAGTAGAGTATCAAAAACCATTGGGTGACAATAAAAGAAACAAGTGTAGCGTTTGGCATAGTCAGTTTATTGTTCTAGTCGAGCTCGAACTCGATGATGTCCCCCAGGTCCCCCAGGTATCTATAGTCATTGGGTGACAATAAAAGAAACAAGAGTAGCGTTTGGCATAGTCAGTTTATTGTTCTAGTCGAGCTCGAACTCGATGATGTCCCCCAGGTCCCCCAGGTATCTATAGTCATTGGGTGTTAATAAAAGAAAAAAGTGTAGCGTTTGGCATAGTCAGTTTATTGTTCTAGTCGAGCTCGAACTCGATGATGTCCCCCAGGTCCCCCAGGTATCTATAGTCATTTTGTGTTAATAAAAGAAACAAGAGTAGCGTTTGGCATAGTCAGTTTATTGTTCTAGTCGAGCTCGAACTCGATGATGTCCCCCAGGTCCCCCAGGTATCCAGTCATTGGGTGACAATAAAAGAAACAAGTGTAGCGTTTGGCATAGTCAGTTTATTGTTCTAGTCGAGCTCGAACTCGATGATGTCCCCCAGGTCCCCCAGGTATCCATAGTCATTGGATGACAATAAAAGAAACAAGTGTAGCGTTTGGCATAGTCAGTTTATTGTTCTAGTCGAGCTCGAACTCGATGATGTCCCCCAGGTCCCCCAGGTATCTATAGTCATTTTGTGTTAATAAAAGAAACAAGAGTAGCGTTTGGCATAGTCAGTTTATTGTTCTAGTCGAGCTCGAACTCGATGATGTCCCCTAGGTCCCCCAGTTATCTAGTCATTGGGTGACTATAAAAGAAACAAGTGTAGCGTTTGGCATAGTCAGTTTGTTGTTCTAGTCGAGCTCGAACTCGATGATGTCCCCCAGGTCCCCCAGGTATCTATAGTCATTGGGTGACAATAAAAGAAACAAGTGTAGCGTTTGGCATAGTCAGTTTATTGTTCTAGTCGAGCTCGAACTCGATGATGTCCCCCAGGTCCCCCAGGTCCACCTCCACGTCGCTGTCGCTGCTGCGCGCGCCGCCCGCCGCCGCCGCCGCGCCCTGCGACCGAACATATTCTGTTATAACTTAGCTTTATAGTACATATTATTTAGGTATAATAGGCATGATGACAGTATTAAAAAAATAAAGAATAAATTGTTTTAGAGGAACAAGTATGCTGAATAATCCCTAAAAAATGGTCAAGTTTTAATAAAAACATTGAGATTAATCAGATTTTCATTAAAATAAAAGTATAAAATAGAGCAATCGGCCATGTTAACTGAAATGCCAATCAGAGCGGATGACGTCACGGTTAAGTGAAAATTCACCTGTCACTTGGGTATTTTTAAGTAAATACAGCGGCATCCTCTGTTAAAATATCCAGGCGTGACGTCAGAGCGGACGCCATGACACTTACGAGCGTTTTCGCGCTAATTTTAAAGTAGATAGGAGAAACTGCAATAATTTCTGTATAACTGGTCGCTTCGCTGCGACCCACAGACGTCCCACTGCTGGGCACGGGTCTCCCCCACAGACGCAGCTGCGGGAGGTCTAGAGCATACTCCACCACGCTGCTCCAATGCGGATTGGTGGAGGGTTTAGTGGCCAACTCAGTGTCGAATGTTCTTAAGCCACCCGAGGGTCTTCGACAAGGCTTAACGACTGTTTCCACCATTGAAAACAACCGGGACCGACGGCTTTACGTGCCCTCCGAAGCACGGTAGCGTCCATGAAATTTTGCCACTAGCGGTCACCCATTCACAAACCGACCGCGCCCGTCGTTGCTTAACTCTTTCGATCACATTGAATCGACTCGAGCCATTGGGCTATGGACGCTACAAGGAATAGTTAGTGCGTTAGTTAGTACGTACCCGTCGCCGGCGGCGGCGGCGGCGGCGCAGCGGGCGCTCCCCGCGCTCGCTGGTGTCGGAGCTGCCCGAGCCCGAGCCCTCCTCCGCCAGGCCCATCACGGCGTTGCGCAGCAGCGACCGCGCCACTGCACGCACACACACACGCACACACAACATGTATTTTAAAAGCTTTTACTTAACTTCACTCGTATGTTTTCATTCATTCATGTATGTATGTATGTCCTGGAATCTTTCAATCAATATTTCACCCACTTCCACTGAAGCTATCGAGCTGACATTTGGCACACATATTAGGTTCCGATGACAATGCAATAATATGGTACTGTCAAACTGATCTGATGATGGAGCCGGAAGATATTAACTGGAACTTCATGATGGAATATCGTATCATAGTCGTGTTTGCACTTGTGGTAAAGTCTTGTAATGAACTTTGACCACGATTAGGTTTCAAGGTCAAGTTATAAAAGCTTTTTAAAAAAAAAATTTTTTTACAGTATAGTTATATTTATTCTGTTTATTACATACATACTAGTGGAGGGCGTCCACTAGATATTAATAATTATATAACATAAAAAAACAAGCAGTCATTGAGGACTGCAAAAACTGTGTACACAAAAACACAGTTGCGTGTTTTTGTGTCGGATAATTTTAATTATGAAATTCGTCGCCTTGTACAAATCGTACAGTCCAAGTATTAAATCTATATATATAAAAGGAGAAACTGACTGACTGGCTGACTGACTGACATATCAACGCAGGACCTAAACTATAAGGGTTAGAATCTTGGAATTTTGCACAGATGCTCCCCTAAGAAACGAGGGTGCAAAGTTAGTATGAAACTTTGCCGTTTTTGAAGTAAATCAAATGAAATTCAGTATGAAGGTTTTTAATTTGAAAGTTTTGAAAATCATCCCTTAAGCGGGTAAAAGGGGGGTGCAAAGTTAAATAAATAAATAAATAAATATCTTGGACATTTTCACACACGGCCATCTGACCCCAAAATAGGCGCGAGCCTGTGTTATGGGTGTCAGAGACTGATATACATACATAGATATTTTTAAATACATACTTAAATAGATAATATTGACATCCAGACACAGAACAAATACAAGTGTTCGTCACACGAATATTTGTCCTGAGTGGGATTCGAACCCACGAACCCTGGCGCAACAGACAGGGTCACTACCGATTGCGCCAACGGGCCTAACTATTATTATTATTCTGTTATGTGTTATTATGTCTTAGTTATGTCTAGTTGAACGCGAGCGAAGCTGCGCGCGTCCACTAGTCACATGTGAGCGCAACTCACGGTCGTCCTCGTTGTCGGAGCCGGAGTCGGAGCCGTCCTCGTTCTCGGAGCCGCCCGGCAGCTCCTCGTCCTCCTCCTCTTCCTGGAAACGATAAAACGATGAAACGATGAAACGACGCAACATAACTAATCGTTTACTCGCTTAAGGTGCGTACAGACTATGTAACATAACATGTTATACAACATTGTTATATAACATGTTTCAGATAATGTGGACACTGAATGTTATAAAACATATTATAATAACATGTTATTGATATGTACAACAATGTGTCGACATTGTGGATAGCACTGAAGAACAACAAACGACAATGGTTATATAACATTGTTATATTGCATTTTTATTCTAATGTGTACAGTATTGTTTTATGTTGCAATGTTGAATAACAAGGTTACATTATGTGGACATGTTATAAAACTCAAGTTATATAATATGTTACATAGTCTATACGCACCTTTAGGATAACAATAGCCTTTACAAAATCCATACTAATATTATAAATGTGAAAGTGTGTTTGTTTGTTTAGCTTTCACGTCGCAACGAAGCTATTAAATGGTATGGTTTTTGTGTGTGGTGACAGTGAGGAGGGTGGAGAGTGACGTAGGCTATTTTTTACCTCGGTAAAATATCCCCATTTGAAGATATCGATGTTTTTTTATTTGCTCCAGTAAGTCAGTTTAAGTACACTTTATCAGCGGTCAGCATTACCTCAAGTTCCTTTATGTATCTTTTAATTGTGGAACTGTCACTATTCATCCACCAAAAATGTGTCATGTATGATAAACAACTCATTGTTAATTCCCTTTGACCACGCGGGCGGAGCCGCGGGTAAAAGCCAGTTTAGTTATAGTACAAAGTAGCGTCCATAGCCCAATGGGTCACGTCGATTCAATGTGATCGAAAGAGTTAAGCAACGACGGGCGCGGTCGGTTTGTGGATGGGTGACCGCTAATGGCAATATTTCATGGACGCTACCGTGCTTCGGAGGGCACGTAAAACCGTCGGTACCTCAATGCTGGAAACAGTCGTTAAGCCTTGTCGAAGACCTTCGGGTGGCTTGAGAACATTCGACACTGGGTTGGCCACTAACCCCTCCACCAATCCGCATTGGAGCAGCGTGGTGGAGTATGCTCTAGACCTCCCGCAGCTACCTCCCGTCGTTGTAGTTTGTGTCGCACGCATCGTGTCGAGTGGTGTCGTTGTTGTTTGTGTCGCACGCATCGTGTCGAGTGATGTCGTTGTTGTTAATGTCGCACGCATCGTGTCGCGTGATGTCGTTGTTGTTAATGTCGCACGCATCGTGTCGAGTGATGTCGTTGTTGTTTATGTCGCACGCATCGTGTCGCGTGATGTCGTTGCTGTTTGTGTCGCACGCATCGTGTCGCGTGATGTCGTTGCTGTTTGTGTCGCACGCATCGTGTCGCGTGATGTCGTCGTTGTTTGTGTCGCACGCATCGTGTCGAGTGATGTCGTTGTTTATGTCGCACGCATCGTGTCGCGTGATGTCGTTGCTGTTTGTGTCGCACGCATCGTGTCGCGTGATGTCGTCGCTGTTTGTGTCGCACGCATCGTGTCGCGTGATGTCGTCGTTGTTTGTGTCGCACGCATCGTGTCGCGTGATGTCGTTGCTGTTTGTGTCGCACGCATCGTGTCGCGTGATGTCGTTGCTGTTTGTGTCGCACGCATCGTGTCGCGTGATGTCGTCGTTGTTTGTGTCGCACGCATCGTGTCGCGTGATGTCGTCGTTGTTTGTGTCGCACGCATCGTGTCGAGTGATGTCGTTGTTGTTTATGTCGCACGCATCGTGTCGCGTGATGTCGTTGCTGTTTGTGTCGCACGCATCGTGTCGCGTGATGTCGTTGCTGTTTGTGTCGCACGCATCGTGTCGCGTGATGTCGTCGTTGTTTGTGTCGCACGCATCGTGTCGCGTGATGTCGTCGTTGTTTGTGTCGCACGCATCGTGTCGCGTGATGTCGTTGCTGTTTGTGTCGCACGCATCGTGTCGCGTGATGTCGTCGTTGTTTGTGTCGCACGCATCGTGTCGCGTGATGTCGTCGTTGTTTGTGTCGCACGCATCGTGTCGCGTGATGTCGTTGCTGTTTGTGTCGCACGCATCGTGTCGCGTGATGTCGTCGTTGTTTGTGTCGCACGCATCGTGTAGTGTGTAGTGTAGGCGATGACTCACCGCGTCGTCGTCGAAGTCGCGGCGGCGGCCCACGTCGTATATCTTGACGCACGACTCCTGCACCTGCTCGAAGTCGCCCAGGTTCTCCACCAGCGAGATCTGCGTGCCCCAGCGGGACACGCTCAGCGAGTATATGTTGCGTTTCACGTCTATCGTCGCTGTGGGGACGAGGGATCATTATAATAATACATGGAGATAATTTACGAAAATTACGTTGACTAATGTGTATGACATTCGGCATAGTTAAGCCACAGATATTATTATGTTAAGTGTATATAAAAATAAAAATTAAAAAAAATATAATGTAAAAGTGTTTATTTTTATTTTTTTTAGTCAACTTTATTGACACCTCTAATGAGATATACAATGGGCGGACTTAATGCCTTATAGCATTTTCTACCAGTGTTAGTTATGTTATAAAGTTAAAACAGCAAGCTATCAACAAGATAAAAGAAAACATTACACACACTACCACTGGTTTCACACACAACATATTTAATACTTGGTTACCTGAATACGATGGCATGTTATTTGTTACATGTCACTGAACATTGGTTTGGATTAAGTCTATGATTATAGAGATACCTTAATAAATACATTCTTGTACAAATTTAAGTTACAGTGTTTAAAGATCGCGCCACACTTTATAAACTCTCTGATCTAAGCGCAGTTCGAAGTGCACTTTCAAGTGTATTGGTATTGTATGTATTAAACGTGCGGGCGGCGGGAAGGGAACACACAGCACTATGTCCGTACGTAAAATACTAGTCATTGATCATAAAACCACCAATCGGAATTTGAGCAGCGTGGTGGAGTATGCTCTAGACCTCCCGCAGCATAGTCTGTGGGGGAGACCCGTGCCCAGCAGTGGGACGTCTATGGGTCGCAGCAATCATAAAACATTGCCGAACAGACAAATGAAAATAAACAGATGATGCAATATACTAGCCGGAGAGCTGGCACCAATTTTTCGGTAGGTATTTGAGGCAAGCTGAAAACTTGTCCAACGCCTCTCCTATTATACCCCAACACGGAACTGCAGACCTGGCTGGTGAGTAGCGGGACAAAATCAAAACCTATATAAATTAAAAAAAAAAAAATTCCAAAAATTTTTTTATATTCTGTAAACATTGGACTACAACTTATAAAAATTACATATTGCCTCAAATATATGTTTGGAAATATATTTTTTTTTAAATTTAGGGGTTGATTTTGTCCCGCTACTCACCAGCCAGGTCTGCAGTTCCGTGTTGGGGTATAATAGGAGAGGCGTTGGACAAGTTTTCAGCTTGCCTCAAATACCTACCGAAAAATTGATGCCAGCTCTTGGACCATACTGTGTACGTTGTGTACACACCATCTCTCTCTGTCTGTGTGATGTGAGTGAGCGAGACGGCGTGTACTGTGCCACTATGTACCTATGCTGGAGTAGTCGTAGGGGTCGAGCGTCTTGAAGCTGGTGTCGAACTGGCTGCGCTCCTCCGAGTCCTGGTCGGAGCACACCGCGTACAGCGCCGTGCACGTCGGGTTGAATATAAACACATAGTGCAATATACTGTGTACGTTGTGTACACACCCTCTCTCTCTGTCTGTGTCATGTGAGTGAGCGAGACGGCGTGTACACTACACTACACCATGTACCTATGCTGGAGTAGTCGTAGGGGTCGAGCGTCTTGAAGCTGGTGTCGAACTGGCTGCGCTCCTCCGAGTCCTGGTCGGAGCACACCGCGTACAGCGCCGTGCACGTCGGGTTGAATATAAACACATAGTGCAATATACTGTGTACGTTGTGTACACACCCTCTCTCTCTGTCTGTGTCATGTGAGTGAGCGAGACGGCGTGTACACTACACTACACTATGTACCTATGCTGGAGTAGTCGTAGGGGTCGAGCGTCTTGAAGCTGGTGTCGAACTGGCTGCGCTCCTCCGAGTCCTGGTCGGAGCACACCGCGTACAGCGCCGTGCACGTCGGGTTGAATATCACCTGCGTGGAATATCGTATTATATTCGTATTATATCAACCATCATACAGAGGTACAATAACTTACTATACAATACATCATTTTATTTTATAAATTAAGAATAAGAATAAGAATAAGAATAAAAATGTTTTTATTGCCACACAATACCATAGAAAAATTACAGGTACCTAATACAATATATAATTTCATAACAAAATTAAAGTAACTATTAAAGGTAGGTTTAACTATCTGTACCCTGCCACGCTTCGCTGTGCAGCCACATTGTGATTGAATGGTTGCGAAATGAGAAACAAAACAAAGAATACAAGTCATATAAGTTTAATTTTGCAATACTTGTGGATATACAATATTTTTCGCGGATATGTGACTGATGCAAAAATTAGATTATATCCAATCCTTAATGCGGATTGTATATCATACAAGAACTTTTTGAGTTTTTGAAGCGTACACAAACCAAATTAACATTTTTATATATATAGATTACAGAACTAATATGGGCACTATGAAATAAACCTTTTTATTTATTTAATATTTTACCTTGAAAATATTATCACCGCAGACGGAATTCGAACCCGCCACCTGCTTCATGCTCTAATTTAATGTAGCTCAACCACCACGGTTCGTACACACATACACGATATATTTGTGGAATTTTTCATACTCATATATTTTAAATATTATTTTACCATATTATTTAACCTTGAAAAAATTACCATCAAATCCCATCTGTGGTATTTATTTAAAGTAAATATTTAAAATATAAATTATACTTTTAAAACTGAGTGTAATAAATATCATATGATTTATTCATATATGACCTTACCTCTGATTTGTCTAACGCTGGAACAGTCCTCAGTAGATGGAACGTTCTCAGGTCCCATACTTCCGTGTTTGATATAACCTGAAAAAATATTACAAGGAATCATTTTATTTAATTACATACTTTTAATGTAACTGGCATAGCAACTGATCATGCAACTCAATCATATGCCGCCACCGATAAGAAGCTGCGGGGAAAAGGTAGTATTTCATATTTGTTTACAATTTTATTTATTTAATACTAGCTGTACCCTGCCACGCTTCGCTGTGGTACATTGTGATTGAATGGTTGCGAAATGAGAAACAAAACAAAGAATACATGTCATATAAGTTTAATTTTGCAATACTTGTGGATATACAATATTTTTCGCGGATATGTGACTGATGCAAAAATTAGATAAAAACAATCCTTGATGCGGATTATATATCATGCTAAAATTTCAGCTCGATCGGTGCAGAACTTTTTGAGTTTTTGAAGCGTACACAAACCAACATAACATTTTTATATATATAGATTTTATGTACACACACACTTTTCAGCATAAAATACATAAATAGAATAATTGTATAATAATAAATTTTCAGTGTAATTGAATGCAGAATAAGCGTACTAACCTCCAACCCGTTCGGATGGAAGACTCCGCTGTGCGTCTGGTTCAGCTTGTCGAACTTGTGGATCTCCTTGCCCGTGTTCACGTCCCACAGCACGCCGTCTGCCAACATCGTTAAACAATCAGACAGACAGACAGACAGACAGACAATTTCCTTTATTGTGCACCAAAAGGATAAAGATACAATACAATCCGGTCAGTTAAGGCCAAACACACTTATTATCCGCTTACTATTAACTGTGCACAGGCCACTTTCAAACGCAATAGCTCCTGATGAAGATGGAATTACAGCCAAATTAATTAAAGCAGAAGCAAATCATTCAGGCAAGACCTCCCGCAGAAGTGTCTGTGGGAGAGACCCGTGCCCAGCAGTGGGACGTCTATGGGTCGCAGCAGCAGCGAGCGAAATCATTCAATGTTATAATCAGGGAAAACTCTGTCGGTATATAAAAGGAGCAGCGTAGATTTGTTGTGCAAAAAGGGGAACAATACTGCTAAAAAAACTACAATCCCACCTGAGTAATAACTATCAAAAAAGGCATTACCAATCGCTTCTCTAAAAGATTTGACAAGTACCTTTTTTTTCTAATGGACTTTTGCTCGTCAGAAAGACCTTTACGGCGTCACCGAATAGGGGCGAGCCCCAGCAGAGACTTAGGCACCATAGACAATCACAGTATGGTCATAAAGACCTTTACAGCGTCACCGAAAATGGACGAGCCCACCAGAGACTTAGGCACCATAGACAATCACAGTATGGTCATAAAGACCTTTACGGCGTCACCGAGTAGGAACGAGCTCCGGTAGGTTAGGTTTTCTAGAGACTTCGACACCATAGACAATCACAGTAAGGCAGATTATACAAGAGTAAGAAGAATGTGATCAGCCCGCTACCGGGCACAGGCTCGGCATTTGTGGACTATGAGAAAGACTGACTCAGTTGAAACCTGGTTTGATATGTCTGCAGCGATGCCAAGTTGATACATCGATCTGCTATCTAGCCATCGATGAGTTCTCGTCACGTTAGGCGTCCTATATCGCATTCGTATAGCGATGGTTCCCATTATTTAGGTTAGGGTGGGTGCTCACCGGACAGCACCAGCTCGTCGGTGGGGTTGAAGGTGGCGCGGTTCTTGGCGTACTGGTTGCTGATGGCCGGCGACAGCGTGAGCAGCTCCCGGCCCGTGCGCGTGTCGTATATCGGCTAGGGTGGGTGCTCACCGGACAGCACCAGCTCGTCGGTGGGGTTGAAGGTGGCGCGGTTCTTGGCGTACTGGTTGCTGATGGCCGGCGACAGCGTGAGCAGCTCCCGGCCCGTGCGCGTGTCGTATATCGGCTAGGGTGGGTGCTCACCGGACAGCACCAGCTCGTCGGTGGGGTTGAAGGTGGCGCGGTTCTTGGCGTACTGGTTGCTGATGGCCGGCGACAGCGTGAGCAGCTCCCGGCCCGTGCGCGTGTCGTATATCGGCTAGGGTGGGTGCTCACCGGACAGCACCAGCTCGTCGGTGGGGTTGAAGGTGGCGCGGTTCTTGGCGTACTGGTTGCTGATGGCCGGCGACAGCGTGAGCAGCTCCCGGCCCGTGCGCGTGTCGTATATCGGCTAGGGTGGGTGCTCACCGGACAGCACCAGCTCGTCGGTGGGGTTGAAGGTGGCGCGGTTCTTGGCGTACTGGTTGCTGATGGCCGGCGACAGCGTGAGCAGCTCCCGGCCCGTGCGCGTGTCGTATATCGGCTAGGGTGGGGGCTCACCGGACAGCACCAGCTCGTCGGTGGGGTTGAAGGTGGCGCGGTTCTTGGCGTACTGGTTGCTGATGGCCGGCGACAGCGTGAGCAGCTCCCGGCCCGTGCGCGTGTCGTATATCGTCGCCGTCTCGCCCTTGGTGCCTATTATCCGCTCGTCTGTCATCTTTGAGAACTCGACGTACTCCTCGCTGTCGAGCTGGAAGCTGCAGAAATTACAATGCATAATAAATTAATACGAATTAGTTATTTTATTTTTGAAGCATTTATTTTTGCCACTTTATTTAGGGGAAAGACGCCGATATCGTACCACTTAACTTTGAACAACTTTTTATAGGAAAGTATTAAAGATATTGATAAAATGTTGTATTCATATAATGCTACAGCTATTAGACTACAAAAATGGTATAGCAATTTTCGGCTAGAATTAAAGTCGCATTTCACCACCGGCGTGACAGCTACAGAGACGCGGCAAACTGTCAGTGTTGGTTATGTGAAAACGTCAATACGTTGGTGTTGCCAGACTAAAAATATATGGTTTTTAGTAAGAATTGTGTGGGTGGTACAATATAACGACCGGTACAACTTATCATACCTTCCCCTATGCTCTTCGAAGAACGATAGCATCCATGAAATTTTTTGCCACTAGCGGTCACCCATCCACAAACCGACCGCGCCCGTCGTTGCTTAGCTCTTTGTTATGAAATTTTTTGTATGTGTTCAAGGGGATTCAAGAATGGTGAATCTAAAGATTCACAATTTGGTCCACTGGAAAATGTTTATAAACACTATTTTAGTCCGTCGTTCATTGACGTGAGCGTTGCGTCACTTTGAAATTTCATATGGCAGAACAACGTTTGCGGGGTCAGCTAGTGATATAATATATTTAATTGAGAACCTCCTGTTTTCTTAAGTCTGTTAAAAAGTCATTGATATTGAATATGAATCCGAACATTTCGGGATACAGGCCGAATTCTTGACCACAGACCGATTTCGTGTGCATCGCTTCGACCCATAGACGTCCCACTGCTGGGAACGGGTCTCTCCCACAGACATAGCTGCGGGAGGTCTAGAGCATACTCCACCACGCTGCTCCAATGCGGATTGGTGTAGGGGTTAGTGGCCAACCCAGTGTCGAATGTTCTCAAGCCACCCGAAGGTCTTCGACAAGGCTTAACGATTGTTTCCACCATTGAAAACAACCGGGACCGACAGCTTTACGTACCCTCCGAAGCACGGTAGCGTCCATGGATTTTTGCCACTAGCGGTCACCCATCCACAAACCGACCGCGCCCGTCGTTGCTTAACTCATTCGATCACATTGAATCGTCCCGAGCCATTGGGCTATGGACGCTACATACCATTCGTGTGCATACCAATAAATAAATAGCAAACGAGATACAAACGCACAGCTGCTCAAACTCCTTCATGTTCCACAGCGCCGAGAGCGTCCGCCAGGAGGTGGTGGACGACGCCAGCAGCAGCAGTCCGTCTCTGCTCGCCTGCAAATAATTACTCTAAATCTTACAACTGACAAATCATTTGGTTTAGCAATTCCATGAAGGAATGACGAGTGGATCATAGATGTGGTTGCATAACATTGTTATCTAACTATATACATTTATTATATACTAATTTATTTCACATTTACGTTTGGCTTTAAGCTGTAAGTAAAATGTTGATTGTTAATAAATAAATAAATAAATAAATAGATAATTGTTTCACATGGGTCTTTTATTTAAAATAATGGTTCCAATATCCAGCACCCATGAAGCGCACATGAAATTTTGTCAATAGCGGTCACCCATCCACAGTCGACCTCACCTGCATATGGTATATGTACGACTCGTGCACTTGGTACGAGTTCTCCTCGGCGCCCGAGAACAGGTTGAACACGCGGATGTCCCCGTTCGACGTCGCCGCCAGCAGCTGGTGTTGCGTTGGCTGCGGGAACGGATACAATTATAGGGTTTCCCCACGGAAATTATAGGGTGTCCCCACAGAAATAATAGGGTGTCCCCACAGAAATTATTGGGTGTCCCCACAGAAATTATAGTCCACAAGGGCAGGAATTGTGGGTGACTTGGAACGAGACAGTTACTAACTGGACTATTACTATTTTTTTATTTTTTTTATGGATACAGGATAGCAAACGAGCTTGCAGCACCACCCATCCGCTGCCACCCATGACAACTGTGACTGACTTTGAACAAGACTCAATTAGGGACTGGGATGGTTAGTCCAATTAGTTGAGAAAGTTAATTAGAACATTAGTTGGTCAGTTCGTTAGTAGGTATGAGGACTAGGGACTGTTAGTGATAGTTAGTCCTGTTAGTTGGTGTTAGTAATAGTCCAGTTAGTACTTGTTAGTAGGAGTCTCGTTCTAAGCCAGTCACAGATGTGTTGCTACCCTTGAGGACTAAGATGGTCGCCTCTAAAGAAGTGTAACCGGAATCCACACCTTTCCAACCGGACCACAATTGCTTTAAAAACAATTATTACACGGCAGAAATGGTACTAGGTACCGTGGCGGGCGGTGGTACTGCCCCGGGCGAACTCTATATGGAACCAATTAGCTTTCATATAAAACCTATTTGGTTCCCTATAGGCTCTACCACCTACTAACACCAACTAACAGGACTAAATATCACTACTACTAGCAAACTGAACAAATAATGTTCTAAATAACTCTCTCAGCTAACTGGACTAACCATCCCAATCGCTAATTGAGTAACACGCATCGCTTGTATCAAAATAAGTCTTATAAACACCCAACACACACACAATTTTTTTAAAACAAAAGACATATATGTACAACACATACAAAACAAAAAACTGACACTAATTTCATTCGGTTCAAGAAATTTACCTGAGTTGAACAAGAAATAGGCAAAGGTTAGTCTACAAAAATACACCACATACATCCCTGCTCCAAAATAATGCATATGGCATGAGTATAATATAAGCTGCCAGAAATAATTAAAAGTTTACCAGATAAATTGTTTTATAGTGTATGTAGTATTTCGAATTTTATTTCTCAATTTATATTTTATAATGTCAAAGAGTATTTAGAATATGATTTAAAAAAATGTAATATTATTATTTATGTACATTGACATTTGTATTGACAAATTATAAATTGATATTATAAGTAGATTAATCAAATGATAACTAACTTCTTGTATGCCACTCAGTGGCTAAGTACATAGGCTCGTTCATTACATTGTTTGTCCAATTACCTAGTCCTATTACCTGTACTTAACGACAAAATTAAATAAATAAATATAAAGCCACTTACATTGACAAGCGGTGACAGCCCAGCGGCTATCGAACTCGCCTCTCACTCGAGCGGTCCGGGTTCAAACCCCAGTGGCACGCACCAATGACTTTTCTAAGTTATGTGCGTTTTAAGAAATTAAATGTCACTTGCTATAACGGTGAAGGACACATCGTGAGGAAACCTGCATGCCTGAGAGTTCATCATAACGTTCTCGAAGGTATGTGAAGTCTGCCAATCCGCACTTGGCCAGCGTGGTGGACTAAGGCTTAATCCCTCCCATTCTGAGAGGAGACCCGTGCCCAACAGTGGGACGTCTATGGGTCGCAGCGATTCTAAGTAGATTAATCAAATGATAACTAACTTCTTGTATGCCACTCAGTGGCTAAGTACATAGGCTCGTTCATTACATTGATTTGTCCAATTACCTAGTCCTATTACCTGTACTTAACGACAAAAGTGAATAAATAAATATAAAGCCACTCACATGGAATATGGTGTGCGTGAAGTAAGCGTCGTCGTCCTGCGGGCGCAGCGTGCGCGCGGGCGCGAAGTGCGCGTATTAATCAAATGATAACTAACTTCTTGTATGCCACTCAGTGGCTAAGTACATAGGCTCGTTCATTACATTGTTTGTCCAATTACCTAGTCCTATTACCTGTACTTAACGACAAAAGTGAATAAATAAATATAAAGCCACTCACATGGAATATGGTGTGCGTGAAGTAAGCGTCGTCGTCCTGCGGGCGCAGCGTGCGCGCGGGCGCGAAGTGCGCGTGCAGCAGGCGCGCGTGGTCGCGGCGCGGCGGCGGCGCGCCCAGCTCGCGCCGCGCCACGCCCGCGCACACGTTGCGCGCGCGCCCGCACAGCGCGCCGCCCGCCGCCGGCTCGGGGCACGCGTGCGGCCTGCGGACCCACTGCACGCTCAACTTCTGCACTACTTCCTTCATTATATATAACTTAATATAACTTTATTATTTCCTTAATTATATGTAGACGCCCGCAGCTTCGCTCGCGTGGAATTAGACGTAACATAACCTAAATACAAAATTTCATTGAAATAATGTAGGTATATACGAAAAACTTTTATACTTACTAACTTTACACCCCCTTTTACCCCCCTTAAGAGATGATTTTCGAAACTTAATAAAAAACCTTCATAGGTACCTACTGAATTTCATTCGAATAACATCAAAAACGGCAGTTTCATACTAACTTTGCACCCCCGTTTTATCCCCTTAGGGGGTAAATTTTCAAAAATCCTTTCTTAGTGCTCCCCTACGTTATAAAAGGAACCCCTGTGCAAAATTTCAAGTTTCTAGCCCTTATAGTTTAGGCCCTGCGTTGATATGTCAGTCAGTCAGTCAGTCAGTCAGTCAGTCAGTCAGTCAGTCAGTCACCTTCTCCTTTTATATATATAGAAGATATAAAATTCTAGCGTCGCGGTCGCGGTGTTTGTGGTTAAACTCCTCCGAAACGGTTTGATCGATTCTCATGATGTGTGCATATTGGGTAGGTCTGAGAATCGGACAACATCTATTTTTAATCCCCCTGATTGTTAAGGGTAGTCCACCCCAAATTTTTTTTTAAATTTTTTTTTAGATAAATTTTATTTTTTTATGATACAGCAGTAGAAAATACATACAACCATGAATTTTCAACCCTCTACGAGCTACCCCTATTTTTCCATCGCGATTTTTATTTTTAATCATTTCCTTCAATTATGATTGGCAAAACAACGTTTGCCGGGTCAGCTAGTAATTGTATAAATGGGAAAGTGTGTTTTTAGGGCGTTTTGATTTATCCTTTTCCTTAACGGAATTTTGGGATCCAATCCATGTGATTTTTTGCATGGATGTAGTAAACAGCCAGGAGAGTAACATAAGACTTTTTTTTTTTTTATGGAATAAAGATAGCAAACGAGCTTGCAGCACCACCCATCCGCTGCCGCCCATGACAACTGTGACTGACTTTGAACAAGACTCAATTAGGGACTGGGATGACTTCTTCTTATACCGGAAAATTACAAATAAACGTTAGCTATTAACTATCGATCAATTTTTAATCAATTGATGGCTATCTCGGATTATGATCGGCCGAACTGCCGGTGAAGCTAGATTTAGATTAGTATTAAATTGTATTGTATTGTATTTGGTGTAGCTTTTCGTTAATAAAGGCTATACTTATCATCATATTTTAAAACATCGTAGAGGTGATTCTGCGCGTTAATCGATTTGACGCAGTCGGAACAGCGGGGAAGCTAGTGAATTAATAAATAAGCAAATATAAAAATGAATCGCAAAATGTGTTGGTAAGCGCATAACTCAACAACGCCTAGACCAATTTGGCCAATTCTTTTTTTTAAATGTTCGTTGAAGTTCAAGGATGGTTTTTACGGCGAGAAAAATTTGAAAATTCATCCCCTAAGGGGGTAAAACGGGGGTGCAAAGTTAGTATGAAGCTTTGCCGTTTTTGAAGTTAGTGAATGTGTAACGCGAGCGAAGCTGCGGGCGTCCACTAGTAAGCAAATAAAATTGGAGAAATAATTCTGCTTTTGCGGATAGGAGCCGCGCGGTAAGCTAGTTAAGCAATAAACACTCACTCGAACAGGTTGAACTGCGGGCAGGTGACGACGGGGTTCTTGCAGAGCGCGTGCTGGTTGTACAGGTACTCCGTGATGATGGAGTGCAGCGTGACGCGCGGCGGGGACAGCGCGCGCTCGCCCGCGCCCGCGCGCTCCACCGACGTCTTCTGCAGGGACCGCTTCTCCGACGGGTGGCTCGGGCTGCCCGAGTGGGGAGGGTTCTGGACCTTTCTGGAACATATCGGCGTAACTCCACCTTTTATCTGGCGAACCCGCCGCGTGTGCGTCCCGCGCGCATCATTTTCCTACGCGTCTTACATATCGTACAGCACAGTAAACAAGGTATGTAATGAATATGAACACTCTTCTCTTATTTTTTCTTCGAACGCATAAAGGGAACGCGCCATACTCTGTGGTCCTCCATCTATCATTAGGACCAATCAGAGCGCGGCATCTGTTTTGCCGCGCATTTTTGTATCGAGAGCGAGAGATTCGCGGGACGGAGACTGAACGGAGTTAGTGCGGACAAGGGTTTTTTTATTATTTTGTAATTTGTTGTTTTAAAAGTAAATAATTTTGTTAAGGAATAAAAACTTTTCTTACAGGTATTAGGTAATATTTTTAAGTAAACCCTGGTTTATTTACCAAGTCTGAGCCATAATCGAGATCAAACATATCAAATCTGTTCTACAATCCGTGGAATCAAGCACTCTCATAAGCACACACATTATACACGCCATAGTTATTCACATATTTTTGTGGGTGTCCGTATAACGCACTAGCTTGATGATACTGAGGGACCTGGAATGGATGGAAACATTCACCCAAATAGGCAGTCGCGTCTTTAGTTTTTAAGTTTTTGTATTTTCTAAAATAGGCTATGATCTTGTCATACCAATAAAATAGTGTGAACTAACATAGTCTTAAGACCTGCACTAACCCAATCTGATTTTTTTTGTCTAAATTAAAGTTTTTTAATTATTATTCAGCGGAAATACCACTGTGCACTATCTATGTAATATTGTGTTCCAAATTCAAATGTTACATCTATCTAGGTTCTTTCGAGAAAGGGATAGATGAATTCGAGTACGTAAGAAATTTTAAAAACACTTCTATTCTATTTGAGAAAGCTCT